>OX494434.1:7408487-8703981 GCA_950381575.1 Plusia festucae | reverse complement strand
TAACACAAGATAGTTAACTCTATCATCATCATCCGTAATATCTACATCACCAGACAAAAATAGTTTGAGCTGGCATTAAGGCATATTTCGCGGTACGGTTTTATTCTACAGGGCTTGCCTACTGTTATCATATTAAAACAGTAGGCTGTTAGTGTTAACATGCTAATGATGCGAAAACGGCACTTTAGGCAAGTAGGTATACAACAGAAATGAGTTAGAAAAAACATCTGACTAATACAACTGAAAGTAGACCTTAAAAAAACAATTAGAAGAATGGCATAATCATATGAATCAATAATAGGTATATTATATAAATGACCTATTGTTTACCGGTTACGGGTTCCCTTTGCGTTTCAATTGTGTTAGGTAGGTAGGTATATATTATTATGATGACTGCGATAGTCCTTCGATTTGTCATTGGTCGTGTATGTAGTTATATTTTTTTAATATTGTGTGAAGTGTTAACAATACTCATTTTGATGAGCAACTAATGAAAATCTAAATAATTTAATTTAATCCATGAACCGTTCAGATTACATACGACCTATTTCGAGGCTTCGAGCAAAGCGTAGGTAGCTCAAGACCATTTAAGCAAAGTTAACATAAGACTCTAAGATAAGTAGGAAGGTGATAAACATATTTCACGAGGCTCTTAGTTTCCGTGCTTTTATTTTTGGTTTTCTGCTGTTTTGATTGATTACGTTCCCTTTCTGGCAGAGTAATATCTAATAATTATTGCTAAGGCAACAAAGATAAGTTGATAACACAATACGATTGATGTACCTATTTCTAAAAGATACAGTTTATTTACTCACTCTTATAAGCAAAAATAAGTTACATAAATAACAATTAATGAACAAATCCTGACTACAATTTTTATTTTTACTTTTAATCATAAAAGTTACACTTGTTTATGTTTGTAAGCCATTTCTAGAACCCTTTATTTTGATACCAAACACGAACAAAAAAATCAGGTTATTTAATCCAGACCATAACCTTTAATAATTGATCTAGTAAATTCTAGTACATATATATACATACATGCTTACACTTGAAAACCTTAAACCTCCCACCGCCACCGGCGCGGTCAAGTTAAAAATAAGAATGATCAAGAGCTGACAACTAATAGCAAATAATTGTTTTTACAGTAACTACTTATAAAAAAAAGTATTCTTCCCCTTTGCCTTATCTTTACACTAATTTGTAAATATATTGTATACCTATAATGTTTTCTAACGTTAAGTAGATATAGCACCGGTTTTTTAATTCGAATACTTACAGAACATAGGTTCTGAATAAAACCTTAGTTGACCTTAATATATTATAATGAATAAAATTCACTATTTTTGTTCAAATGAAATTCTGTTTGAAGCTATAGACTTACTGTTTCTAGTCACCTAAATATTTAATTTTGTACACGAACGAGGTGTACCTTTAAGCAAAAACAAAAATTATCTCTGTATTGTCAATATACAGGGTGCAGATTCGCATTTTAGACAACATTCAGGAGCCTTTAATGTGAGACATAAATAATCAATATAAATCACAGTACCTGGTCAATAATGAATACAGCTACTATTATAAATCGTTTAAATTTGATAGTATTTTAGAATCATACAAAAGCAATTTCAGAATCACCCATCATGCACACAGCGGCATGTCGCTGTCTGTGTGCGTGAGTGTCGAGTGTCGACGAACTGTCGGTTCGTCATCTAAGGCTAACACTACCTAAGCCACGAGTCTCTTTCACGTACCTACTGTAAGTACGGTCGTTCTTCTCCTTCTTCTGATTTAGCTAAATACGTACGGTCGTAATCAGCTGATAAATAAAATGTGAGTTTTGCTTTATTACCATATGACTAAATTCACGTCATCTACACGATCGTGCTCGCACGTAATCGTATGTAATAACCGAAATTGTAGCTTAGATCTGAATACGTACGAAGATAGGATCTAAGTTGAGGAGCTGACACGCGCTCAGCTGTTGTAGGTATGAAGTGCGTAGGTAATGATATCTCGGCGCATTGTAGGTAAATTCAGTCCTAGTTTTACAAATAAAAACAAAATTCTTTTGTCTTACATAAGGATTTTGTTTTTATTTGTGGATGTTATTGTTCGAGTTGATTTCCTTCGTACCTAACTACTTAACGACCTTAGGTACGGCAAAAATATCTTAGTTCGTGTAGTACCTACCGACTTACCAAAACTGCCTCATTAGTATTGTTGGCGTATTTAAAAAAATATCAACGTATTTACAAATTGAAATTATCAAATCTTTACGTAGTAGGTACGTACAAATAAATTAATTACAGAGGTATTTGTTACCTGGAGTAATTCGAAGTTTCCAACACCTTAGTCTAGCACGACGTCGCTGATTTACACAACACTAAAAGATTCGTTTATCCAGTGTCGAAAGCACTAATCACATTTGCATTTAGGTACCTAATTGTTGCACACTTGTGATTTTCCGTGTACACTAAAATTTTGATGCATCCCGCACAAATAATCTGCACTGACGGCATACCTAGTTGCAGACCATCTCTTTATTAGAGTAATTATCTATCATCGTTTAATACTGATAGGTACCGAGCGCGGGAGGACCGGAATTCGCAAACGCCTACACGCGGCGGCGGCATCATACAAACTGACTGCGCTGCGGCGCCCGGTCGCCGTGGTGGCGCGTGAGTCGGCCATCTTGGAATTTTGAATACAATAGCGAACAAAGGATTGCGTTTGTGTGTGTGGCGGTGCGGTTTTAAGGCTAGGAACATACAGACTGCGATTTAATACGGGTGGTTTACACTTACCGATTTCCGTTAATAAGAAAAACGTACCTATCAATTTTATTAAAGATTCGGGTCGAGAATCATGAGTATATATACCTCCTTGAAGGTCGACAAAATGCGGATCTGCACCTTGTATGTATTGAGGGTACATAATATAGTATTAGTAGCAACAACCGAGTAGAATACGCAATCACGACGCACCTTTTTTTCAAGAGATCTTTACGATCTAAATTTTTTTTGGTCTCACTGTTTCAGTTATAAACCTTAAAAACAATTATTAAAAAAAAACGCAGTGGCTAGAACGACACGGACTTTGGACATAGAATTTAAAATGACCTATTCTATTCTAGACCTGTGAAAAAAAAATGGCTTGTTAGCAATTAATGCAAACTAGATTGGCTATTTTGCCTGGGGTAAAAACATGTCATAAATATTTTAACGTATTTAGATAGGCTTGTATTAAATACGTCAAACTGCTGGGCATAGGCCTGGCCTATTCTCATGTAGAGAAAGACAATTATAAAAATGAGTAAAAATAAAATCATCTAATGATTCATTGTGTACTAGGTTTTGCCCGCGGCTCCATAGAAATAGATTTTTCGCGATAACGTGCATCTTAGTTAAGTTATATTGCAGTGATCTATCGCGGTAACGTGCATAGAAATTGTATAGCATCGTATTACCATTTAGCATTATTGATATCTTATCGATATTGCGTATTCTACTCACAATAGCCAGTTGAATATTGTTGATGGGTATAAGAAATTAAGACTATCATGCATGACCCGATACAATAGCAATACATAAAATGTTATCCTCATGTAATAAAAGTAATCAAACGTATTTAGCAATCTGTAAAATTAGGCACTTCGGTCTAAAGAATTAAAGTATCGCTCGTCTTTCTTAGCAAAATATTTAACCTAATTATAAAAGTATTCAGCAGATGTGGACGAGTATCATTTGTATAAAACTTTAATTACCGTTTCAAGATCGGGTTCTAGGATCGTTTTTGTGCCCACTTCATGTCGTCTGCTCGAGGCTTACACCCAGTAAGAGTTTCTATAATAGTCTCTAGTGAAGACCAGAAGTGCAGTTTCTCCAAAGGCCAGTTGAGCCAGCCAGTGGTTATGCAGAAGTAAGTCTCGTGCGGCGCTACGTGGTGGATGCGATGGTGGCGACGGGGCAACACTATATGCCACTCTTGCAACCAAACCACCCAAATGGGTAGACCAAAATATGTATGCGACCATTTGTGAATCTGAAATTAATAAAATTATGTTATTAATATTACAACATATCATGTGCTCTGTGACATTGTGTTTTGGCGTTGGTCGTAACTGTTTACTGTAATTTTATTGCAAAGTGTGCACTAATATTCCCTTTTTTTAACTTCTGTCTAATATAGAGACGAATATAGACACCCTTAATCAAAAGCTTAATGAAGCATGACGGAGGCTGCGCAAAAGTAGCGAATAAGAATTAAACTCGTCAAGGAAAATTATCAGTGGAGAGTTATAGATTGCCCCATAAGAGATGCGACATGATAAAAGAGGGATTAAAGGATAAGCTGACTTCTAACAGCTCTGCGGAGAAACAAGACGTAAAGTAGGGGAAGCTATAGAAAAAATTAAAGAAAAGACAGTAGAGAAGATTCTCAGAAGATTTGAAGGTCCGAAAGTGTTTTGAAGAGAACTTCAAGCAGGTAATACTTTTTAAATAACGAAATTAAAAGATAAAGAAGGATACTTGATTGTAGATAGGGAAAAGTTATTGAAAGTTAAACTTTGTGAAGTAGTCTTCTATAACAAATGCACCGTTTAGTACGAATAAATCTAAAATCACAAATGTCGGCTCAGAAGATCCCTGATATAACTAAAGATGAAATAAAACTGGCCCTGTCTGTGATGAAGACTGGTAAAGCCGGAGGTGACGATGACGACAAACACGCCCTGTACAAATGAGATCTCTGTGATTTGTGACATACCATAATAAAATTTAAGTTTAAGTATTTTGATATTGACTTATTTTGCAATTCATAAAAACCGATTGTACCTACTTGAGTTTTATTCCCAGCCAGCCAGCCAGGCAGAACGGGCACAACGCTCAGAAAGGGGATAAATTTATTATAAAGTTTCTAAGTAGTGTTCATTTTCATGATCTTCAAATGTTTGAGTTCTAATTGTGAAAGTTTTGTAAAAAATATTATGGAGTCACAAAAAAAAAATGGTAGATTCCTAGTTGTAAAAAAATAAATAATTTTGCTTAATATAATAAATTATTATTTGTTGTACGGTTAACAGCAAAAGTAGATGTTCAAAATTAGAAATTTTATACTAATTAACGGAGTTCGCGTCAGAACTGTGCATCGAAGTGATTCAAAAGTAATATAAATGATACCAAACATTTACTACTAGTACAGTTGCCATATATTCGTGATCGGTTGTGACTCCAAAAGTTATAAACTCAATTCATCATCTACTTTAGCTGTTGTCTGTACACTGTACTACATTGAAATATTATAAAACAGTGAAAGGGTACATTGGCGGCATTTTAGGCATTCGCGCCATGATGCGCAATCGCTACTCATCTGTTCCCCCACAAAAACCCCTGTTTTGCAACCTGCTGTCATTTACAGTCATATTGCCAGTGATGTAGTGTACCCGCATTTATTGACTCAGTACGTAAAGCTTGATAAAAAAATAATAATAACAAAACAGCTTAAATAAATATTCATAAGATAATTACCTGATTAGTCATTGATACAAAGATACAACAAAAGTACCAATAAGCAATCCAGTGGAATTGTGCATCAATATTGCTATCATCATAGGCAACAAGCTGCCATACAATCCTTGCTAAAAAGGGTATAGTGATGGCAAAGTTATCCCCATTGGTTTCAATAAAATCATGTCGAGTTATTGAAGTAGGATCGATGTGATGTTCACGAAATGGGCGCAGGAAATTCTGTAACAGCATAAGAAGAAAGAATATTTAGAAATTGCAATAACGTGGATAATACAAGACGGCGTTACTAATCTGCACAAACTAGTTTAGGTAGGTTATTTCTAAAACATTTGACACATAATCAAGAGTTCAAACCTTTAATTTTAGTAACGCTTACGGTATCTCTGTCTGAATATAATAGCTGTCTGTCCTATTTATTCACAACAGTGTCAAACATCCCTTCGCCTCGTTTTAATATATTAACTCATACGTATTCTAAGTAGGTAGGAAATGTGTTTTCACTGTCTAATTTAGTCAAGCTGTCAAATAATTTAAACAAATAAGTGACTTGAGTCTAAAAAATAAGCAAACTAGCAACAAATCTAATGATTCAATACTTGTGACTAAAATAACGATGACTTGTGACGAAAAAAAAAAACGATGGACAACATGAACGATGGAAAAAATAGTATTATTAGTCAAATGAGACAGAACTCGCAGTGTTTGTTAGGTATTTTAGGCGTGAAATTGGTAGGTATGTAATAATGCATGACATAAAAAGAAGAAAGTGCAGTCTGAACGCGTCAGTTAATCGGACGCATGCAATAAAAGCCCTTTTACCTGTGGATCTATATACTGTCAAATGGGGTAAGAGAAACTGTTATTTCCCGAAGTCACAGGTAACAAACAATTTTTCGCACGATGTTTTCACAATATTCATGTAATCCTAAAAAAATAAATACAACAAGTAGAACACCTAAGTCTGCCCCAGTCTACACATCGGGAAGTAAATCAAAATAGTTGGAAAATCCAAAAGTGCACGCCTCATAATCTCATTCATTACAATAAAATTGAGATTATTTGTAAATAATAATTAAACTACATCGAATTATACCGTGAAAAGTAATAGGATTCTATTCCTCAAAATACTGAAGCCTATAAAAAAAAAACCAGCTCGATAAGTGAAGTATTTCGCTCGTTATCGTGACCACAAGATACGGGATCCGTACATACAGAATTACAGACACACGGACGTCCAAGAAAGAACTTTATTAAACAAATTTTTAATTAGTTTAAATAATAAAAAGAGATTTTTATTGTAATATTTTCTTTCGTTTGTATTCTCTCACGAAATACAATTAAGACTTTAAGATAGGCTGTAATTTTAACACTCTCGACTGATAGATGAGAGGAGTAGTTACGATCGGTGGACAATACGCGGTGGGCTGGTACACGGTGGGCTTGTGAAGTTCTACCCAGTGGTTTGGTCCAGCAAGTGCTCGGCCACGGCAGATTTATGCACATATTTGTGTTTTACCGCTGCGATATGTTCCTTGACCCTATCTGCAATTGCTCTTTTGGTCTGATCGTAACTATTACTCCAGGATAGTACGTGAAGCGGTAGAAATAAAAATACCTTTAACTGAGATACTGGATACCCTTTGTCGTCAAATTGGAATCCAGTCATCAGTAAGTGCATAAGTCTTCGCAGCGACTCTTCTCGCCAGTGTAAAGTCTCGTTAGTGTAGTTTGCGGAAGTACCAACAATATAGACAATAATGATAGTGATAGTGAGGGTAGCGACAGAAACCCGCACGACACGAAGACATCGCTGAACTGTCATCAGTCTACCCGGACCACGGCCTTTGCAAGTTGGCCAAAACGTCGGGAAAAATAGGTATAAATTTATACCTTATATTACGTACGCGGTTCAGGCTTGTTGCCTTTAATTTGTATAAAATAAAGTAGACATGTAAGTATGTTTCTCTTGCCCCGACTATTATATACTTTTTTATTACATTCTATTTACCTTGGGGCTTTCCATATTTCAAAATCTAACGAAATTAAGTACAACAGACAAAAAATACTGATTGTTTGTACATTGTACATTGCTTTTATTTATTTTCTCTTGGTTTTTAATTTATTCTTTAAATATAAAGTTCAATTCGATCAATTAAGTAGCAATTCGTTAATCCTAGTGTATTCAGTAAAATATAATTAACCTCAATCTCACCATAAAGATATTTTTTTGTGGAGAGATTAAGATGAAAGGAGGACGGGCATTTTTGCCTAGGAACCTATAACAACATGGGCTGAAGTGCTAAATCACTGTGAAGAAAAAAAATATTGCACATACTTGAAGTACATATGCGCAATATTTTTTTCTATTTTACAAGCATTTAATTATTTTTTTTTTCTGAAATTAAACTTCACATAGGTACTAAGCCAATAAATGCGCATACACCATTACACCCACGGAACAGAAAATGTTTTTTTTCTGTTCCGTGATTACACCACTGGCAATAGTACTGTAAATGACTGCAGATTTCCAAAAAAACAAAAACAAAAATGTGTTTGTAGGAAAAATAGGTAAGTAGTGATTACGCATAAAGGCGCTAAAGCGAAAATATGGCCGTTGTAAACTTTCACTGTTTTATATTATATCACTGCTGTACAATAATCAATCAATTTGTTTTTTTAATTTTCCAACTAGTTTTTCAAAGTAGTTTCACAAAAAGAACTCAATCAATGGACGATCATTCAAGATCACAAAAAAACCTTTTTTTAGTGAAAATTGTCTGGCTTTATTGAGCCATGATCTTTTTTCACACAGCGACTTGGTCTTTCCTCTTTAACAATAATTAAAGTACCTACATAAATACTTTCCAATGATATAATGCACGTTCTTATCCTTGGCAAGCCTCCACTTATTTTTGCCCGTCCTCCTTTGGAAACATAAAACGTTGAAAGTAATTTAATTTTTGTACTTAAACTCTAACAATCATACTTTTCAATATTGAATAATATACTGCGATTTATATCTTGTTATAATCAATTATTTTTTAGTTGAAAACAACATGTAGGTACGAAGCGCCAAAACAAATTTACGTAGGTAAAGTTTAAAAACTCTATAGTGTATTAATTATTGATTTATTATTTCTGCCAGTTTCGTTCCAAGATAAAGGTTTTTTCTCAAATGTCAAAACGTGACTTTTATTTTGTAGCAACTATAGCGCGATAAGTGTTTTTTATTTGAGACTAGCTGCCCGGACAGACTTCGTTCTGTCAAAAGTAAATTAATTATGGTAATTCCCGAGTTTAGGAACACTTTTTTTTTTTTTACATATTTTTTATGTTTTTCACCTTTTAAACCTTCCCTGGACCTCCACGAACATTTCAAGATCAAAATCAGCTAAATCGGTTCAGCCGTTCTCGAGTTTTAGCGAGACTCACGAACAGCAATTGATTTTTATATAATTAATATAGATATAGATTGTATGAAAAATACTGTTAATAGACCAAGCTACCATGGTCCAAAAATTACGTGAGGTGCTTTTTTAAATTTTCTGTCCCTCCCTCCCCCCCTGGTGAGATGTCGTGAGATTTTATTCAACCCCCTCCTCCATCCCCCAATCTCACGTGAGATTTTTCAAATTGTGGGTTTCTTACGTACGTTGGATTGTTAATGTAACAAAAAAAAAATTGCTTCGTGTTTTTATTTACGACTAGTTAAGACTAGTAATCAATATTGCTGAGAGTTTAATTATAAGTGTACCTAATAACAATTTAACGCATGTACAATCTGTATTCAATGGACCAAAATGGTATAATTTTTTTTTGTTTCTATCAGAAAAAAATTGCGTGATATTTGCCGAGACCCCCCCTATCTCCAACGTAAGATTAGATGAGATTTGACTCGAGCTCGACCCCCTCCCCCCCTTAAACATCTCACGTATTTAATGAACGCCCCCCAAGGTAGGTACAAGGGTTTAAAGTTTGTGAGTTTCAAACCATTGTTTTTCTTGCCCCGTCGCTCGTCTTAACCTACCTGATAAAAGTTTGGTAAAATTTACCTTTAGTGAAAAGGACGCTAAGGACAATATAAAATAAATAAATCTCGCTTAGATTTCGTTGTGTATCTATATAATCACATGAAGTTTAAGTACAAAAGAAAACGTATTACGAGCAAATTGTGTTTAATAACTTTATTTCTGACGGGGCTGTTGGTCTAGTGGTTAGTGACCCTGACTGCTAAGCCGGAGGTCGTGGGTTCGATTCCCACCCAGGACAAACCTTTGTGTGATAGTTTTTCTGTTGTTATAAAATAACCTTAAATAATTTCGTTACTTGAATACTCATCAAAATCCGTCGAAAATGTATATAAATACACAACCTATAACGAATTCGTTCTGTTAATTCAATCGGTCAGCGTGGGTAAACTAGCAGGAGGTACAAAAGTATATATCTAATTACAACAAGAAATCAATACCTGTCGGCAGCTTGTTAGTCATAAGTGCTAGTTATAATAAAACATGTTACTCAGCCAGACTGACAAAATATCTAAACTAAGTAGGAACCTACCCAACATGCATTATGAATTAGTTAACAATAATAATAATTATTGTCAATCAATAAGACGTATTTGAAGGTAATAATAATACTTGAAGCGGCGTGTAGCCTCGTCGGGCAGTGGGACATAGATTTAGTTATATCACGTTCCGACAAATAGTTGTAAACTGTAAAAAAAAAAATGAATCAACAGTTAAAACTTGCCAAAATCATATAAGTTTAATTTTCAGTGTAACTCTCATATGAATTTATTCTCATAGTGAATTAATAATTATTTTTCAGTGCTAAAAGGTCTGAGAATCGGACTACATCTATTTTCCATACCCAGTTTTTTTTAAGATGGCAGAACAAAGTTTGCTGGGTCAGCTAGTATACTTAAATATTTTTTTAAACTTACCTAAGCATATTTAGAATTGCGTAGGTATGCATCACTGAACTAAAAACTTAGCGGGAGCTTGGTATAAAATACATAAAAGAGAGGTAAAATCCCAATTCCTTTGCATTATATCGTGAAGAGACACAATATTTTATCAAATATTGAATCGCTAAAATTAACCGAACGAATAAATCTACTAAAGACAAAAATTAAACAATTTATATAAAAAACTAGCTGTTGCCCGCGGCTCCGCTCGCGCGTCAAGTAAAGAATAGTATTAAAGGATAGATGGATGTATTTTGTGATTATCAAAGTAAGGAGTAGGTATGAATAAAATTTTTCATAAAATATTATGGCGTTAAAATAATAACTATAGTAAAGTAAGTCAAAGCACTTTGTATTATGGAATCGGAGACAACGAAGGTACCATAAACACCCAGATTCGAGACAATATAGAAAAGTGATTTTCTACTTGGACCCGTCCGGGGATCGAACCCGGGACCTTAGTGCTGGCGACACCTTAAAAAACCGGAGTGAACGCCACTCGACCACGGGGTTCGTCGTTACAGATAATTATGTCTTAGATGGTCATTATCTTATCTACTTATCTTTTCATCTGTCTATCTTTGAGAATACCGAACTTCACATACCAACAATTTCAGCCCCTATTTCACCCCCATAGGGGGTAGATTTTCCTAAGAAAAGTAACGTATAGCCTTCCTCAATAAGTGGGCTATCTAACAATGAAATATTTTATGAGATTAGCGCATTCAAACAAACAAACAAACTCTTCAGCTTTGTAATATTAGTATAGATAATGTGTCTGTCTTTGAAAATGACACATTTCATATAAAAACTTCCAACCCTCTTAAGGATATAGATTATCAAAATTGCTGAAATATGTGTTTATTTGTATCGAATCAGAAGCACGCATAAGAAAAGGCATGTCCCTATCTTTAAAAATTGAGTTTTCAATATAATACCTTGCAACCCTTATTTTACTCGGGAGAGGTTTCCAAAATCGCTAAAATACGTGTTCATTTATTATACTTATTTTCGTGGGGAT
The DNA here is from genome assembly GCA_950381575.1 of Plusia festucae. Classification (NCBI taxonomy): domain Eukaryota; kingdom Metazoa; phylum Arthropoda; class Insecta; order Lepidoptera; family Noctuidae; genus Plusia; species Plusia festucae. The sequence goes on along the minus strand of OX494434.1, from coordinate 8,692,460 downwards.
ACTCACACACCACGTACTGGCGCCGTTGTAGTACATGCTATGTATCAGAGATGGCGCTGTATGTGATAAATGATTTTTATAAATAATTTTTTTTCCCGCTTTTCTCTTGAAATTTTCTTTACTATAAACCTCACGGAGCCCGAGACCTTTCCAACGAATGCAAAACCGTGGAAATCGGTTCGTGCGTTCTGGAGTTATAGCGTCAGGAAGGAAAACCCGACTTATTTTTATATAGTAGATAAAACAGAAAAATCATTTTTCATTAGAAACTGTGATTATAATATTAATAAACTTGAATGTAGGATTTGTAAATAGTGTGAAGGTCATTTGTGTTTTAAAAACTGTTTTTGTTTAACTCTAAAATTTAGTCCTCTTCATGGTTTTGGTAGAAATGTTATTTACATTAGTGTAGTCGGAGTGGGTCAGTAAAATTAGTAGGGCTTTGTTTTTGGTTTTGTGAGAATGAATGGAGCACATGTTATGATCATTTTTATATTTAAAATTATAGTTGTTATTGTCGCGAATCGAATTTTGATCAAGTTACAACTTGTCACTGATAAGCAAATTGAAAAAAACACATGAAAATTTGAATTTCGCGGGCCACATCGGAGGTATCACCTTAAAGTACTGCGCGCGAGCCGGCACTAGCGCTGCGCTTTGATTGGTCGACGTAGGGCGCATGCGCGAAGTTATGACACGAGTTCGCACGAGTACATAACGAAGCGACCTACCTCGGCTGATACGCTCGGGAGTCAGAGCCGCTAGGAAATACCTATGTCCTGCTATAAATTGTAAAATGTGATATTTAATGTTTTTTTACCTTTATATAGGTAATTTACATGACCATAAAGTTGTATCATTAGATTGATTTGTACAATTAGAGAGAGTTTAATAGCATTTAGGTATGATTATTGTTCAATTTAAGTCGATTTTAATATTTTTTTCCTTACATGCTTAGAATACTGATTTTTTTTAATGAAAATAATAATAATAATAATATCTTGGGACGGTTCACACACGGCCATCTGATTCCAAACTAGGCAGAACCTGTATTATTGCAACCAGACAACTGATAAACATACTTATGTATTTCTAAATACATACCTACGTATCTATTATATATAAAAAAAAGTCGGGTTTGTTACAACACTTATAACTCGAGAACGGGTGGACCGATTTTCATGATCCTTGATTTGTTGGATTCGTCTCTGTTCCGAATAGCAGAATAAACATTAATAACTATGGAAAATTTACTGTATAATTCACGGGAACGGGGAAAACTTACGTGGGTGAAACCGCGGGGCAAAGCTAGTTATGGATAAATAACACCCAGACAGAACAAATGATCGTGCTCATCACACAAAGATTTATTTTGGGTGGGTATCGAACCCACGACCTCCGGCTTAGCAGTCAGCGTCACTGACCACTAGACCAACAGGCCCGTCGGGTGTGTGTGTGATGAGTTTTGATTTGATACTACACATCTCTTTTGGAGCCGCTGAGAACAAAATAGGTAGGTATTATTTTTTATTGTTGTCCCACTAGTCCTACAAATTTTGGAGAGCTTGGAAATAATTATGTATGAAAATCTTATTTCCTGAGATCAACAGATGGAGCCTATGGAAATGATCCGTTTATTGGTTTCGGTAGGTACCTACGGATCTTAAAATTGTACCTAGAATACAAGTTGGTTTTAAAGGAAATCACATCGGTCGTATCAATCCAACACACCTGTATCGTTATCACACATAATTTTATTGATCCTAGTAAGTCCTTGAAAGGCTTCGAGGTCGCTCATATGACTTAATTTTCTAAATTATGTCGATTGACGCCAAGCGTTACAAGTAGGGCTTTCATAAGAATATATTATTTTGCTATCTTTATTTATTCTGATACCAAAATATCTTCATTATTAACAATATGGTATTTTTTATCCTATATATATTTTATGTACTTATGTAGGCGCGTGAGAAGTTATCTACACTAATATTAGAAAGAGGAAAGATTTGATTGTTTTTTTGTTTGATTGTTTGCATTGAATAGGCTCCGAAACGACTTGACCGATTTGAAAAATTCTAAAGTTAGCTATCCATACTAAAACTCGAATAATGTGACTCAAGGTGTCAAAAAATTACCAAAAAAGTTTCTTACATCGCGTGCGCTGCGAAAACTATTGATTAAAGAACAAAATAATGTACTACGTCTTTGCAGAACATTAATAATCTACAAAAAATATCGCAACACTAACTATTATAGTTAGCGATCAAGAATCAAAGAAAAATGAAAAAAATAATTCATTTTAGGACGGCTCAAATTTTAATATGCTGTAGTTCTATCATATACAAATAACATATTAAAAAGCCAGACAAAAAATCGGGTGCCAAATAAGTGCCAGACCACTTTATATTCCCGAAATCAGTTGAGGAAATCGTGAATTTTAGCTTTCCTTTGAGATATTTAGATAAATATTAGATGTTATGGCTCCACAAAAAGACAACTGGATCGTATAAAATAATTACCAATCAGATTCATAAAGTATTTGTTAAGTAAAAAAGGAAAATCGCGATATTAACAAAACCATTATAAATTATGTCGAAATTGTTAATACTGTACGGTACATGCAAGAGCAGAACATGGTTACCTAGCTAAATACTTAACAAACATGTATTAGACGGATTGAACATGGTAATTTGGTATAGAAGAAGTAAGGGTACAAACAGAAAATGTAGTTACTTTACCTTGTCTATTAACCTTTTCTAATTTTGGAGTCTACACAAATTACTACTGCCTGCCTACCACTTCTGTTGGAAATAGGCTAAACCCAGTAAAATTTTGTTCGCAGTAGAATCGTCAAAACACGTTAAAATAAAAATACCCCTAATGTTTCTTTCTATATTTACACGGAAAACTCTTTAAGGCATATCGTTTCTAATAAAAAATAAAATCAGAGGCCCCAATAAGAGGTACGCGTTTACATTAAAAGAAAAATATATTTGGGTAGACCGAGGACAATAGCAACATGTCCACATTTCGACAGCTACCGAGATTAATGTAATTGTACGTGTCTGCCTACGTGCCTTCAGTATAATTATGCTGCTAGCTGCCCCTACCTGATAAATACACAGCAGCACAGCAGCTACAAAAATGATACAATGTAATACTACTTAAGTAATAAGTAGCAGGACACCAAAAGATCTGCTTCCTGCAATTAACCTGGCTATCGATTTGAAAAAAATACATGTTTTATTAATATTTGTTTTGATATTAGTATAAAAGAGATAACCTAACTTAATCGAATGCTAATAAGTAGGGTAGATGAGGGACCCTCGACCTACCGTTAATACTGACTGATAATATGACTATTCTCATAATTATTATTTATGTATTTATATGTTTATATGCTAAAATGAGTTGAAAAACTGGATTTTCACCCCTATAAATGGGATGCACACTAGTAAACGCAACCGGTTCCAGGTGCCAGACCTATCCTATCATATGCTAAATTCTATGCCAAATAATAATATATTAAAAATCCAGCCATACTAAAATGCCTCTTCTGGAAACGTTGCCAGCTCTCGTACCATAATGTTTTTTTAATACCCGTGGGAAGCCGAGGCGCGCTGCTAGTACTTTACAATGATACGCGCGCATCTTAAAATTTCACTCTCATCATTTATTCATAACGAGCCTAAAGAAGTATAAATTCAAAAACATAAAATCTGTGACGCTGATATTTAAAGAAGTAAACAGTTTTTATATCATTGCAAGGAGTTATCACAACCCTGTGCCCATACCATGAGCTTATTAAGCAAGGTTGTTGCCGCTGTGGAAGCGAGACAGCGCTATACAATGCACGTAGCAGCTTCTCGCTTCCACAGCGGCAACAACCTTGCTTAATAAGCTCATGGTATGGCACCTGATTATTTATTCGATATGCTTATAGTCTATAATAATAAAGAAGAGGATAGTAAATCGTACTTAAAATTTCGAAATTTAGTAACCAATTTTGCCATGGTTACTGCATAAACAAAGGTGTAAAATTTCAGTCTCATCATTTTTTCATGACGCGCCTTCTGAATTTTAGTTCTTGCTTTCTTATTTTATTTTTATATTTTGGCTACATTATTTTCTGAGGTTTACGCAAATGTTGAACATTGAAATTAAACTTCTTTTTGAACGGATTATATCGCGGTTTAGAATTAAAGTTAATAGTGTAATGTTGACCTAGAACTTTGAAATTTGGCAAGTAAAGTCTTTAATTACTGTCAGCGTCAGTCACTTAAATGTTAAGTGACCAACAGACCAGTTTCATGGTTTTGTAACGTCACATTTCTTTTGTAGTTTTACTTCTATAAATGCGATATGATGAGGCAGAAATTTTTAAATGTGCGCGCATCAATATAAAGTATAATATAACTTCTTACGAGTTTCTTATAAGTACACACTATATTTTTTTTAAACTTTTGTCTTTAATCTGAAAAATTAAGTTATCTAAATAAAACCGCGCACGGGCGGATACGGGTATAAATTACGCGCAGCGCCAAAACTACAGGTGTTAGAAACTTGAAATTTCGGCCGTTAATGCACTTGAAAATATTTAGAAATTCTACCCCTAAGGGTGTGCATGGGAATGAATGAAATCCATAATTTTTTAAGATGGCAAATTCTGTGTAGGGAAGAATAAATTTTATACTTATTTAATAAATGTTGAAAGTTTGTATGTGATTGAGAAATATGATTTTTATGGTATTGTTACATAAATAAATAAGCAGAGCCTTTGTACATTTGTTATCTTATGCATGTCTTATCAATGTGTACTTGCAGGTATAATGTTCAATAACAGAAAAAAGTATTAAATAATCCAGGTTTTGTCAAAAAGGTACTTTAAGTTAATTACTAAAAATAATAGCTTGTTCTAATACACGTGAAAAATTAATTGTAAAACCACTCATAGGAGCTTATTTTGTGTTAGCATGGATTTATAAAATGTTGAATTTGTGCTAAAAAGGATGAATTTGCGAGCAACCAATTTTGTTGTGTACTCAATATAACTTAGTGGCAACTAATATTAATAAATGTATCAATGAAATATAAAGAACATTTTGATATGATACTAATTATCTAATCAGATTTTGATAGCAATGGAGGCATATCAAAAAACAATAAATGATTGAAAGGAATCACGCATGGGCAGTGAATGGCAAGAGCAAGCAAAATGTTAATGTAGAGAAGTACCAAGAACATACACAAAAATAATAAATCAAAGAGTTTCAAAGTCAATGTTATTACTTTGCCTATAACAGGAAGGTCAACTGCTCCCCAAGTGTCAGCAGCCCAATGCACTACGCCTGATGCAAAATCTGCTGTTAAGACACCAGAAATTGCTGCTAAAAATAATGTTGCATCGGCGCGTAAGTGTCTGGCCATGAGAACACCAGCACATAAACACAATGTGCAACAAACCACCACACACACTGATTCTTGTAGCCTTTTTCCTGCCAAACAAAAATGACATTCTCAATCCTATAAAGTATTGCCCTGAATAATCTTTATGTTTAGCAATAATTTTTAAATGGATAAACACAAATCATTAAATTTTAATTGTTAATATAATTTTAAAAAACATACAAGTCACATATAAAACTAAATCAATATTTTGTCCCTTCAACCTAAAAACAGACAGTATTAAATATTAATGAACATTAGAACTTATACTAAATGTTAAGTTCAAAAGTATTATTAGAAAAATGACTTGCCTGGACTGTAGAGTTCAGCTAGTTCTTTAGCTCCACAATGCTGTGGTCCCCAGCGAGGAAGCGAACCAACTTCACTTGGTAATTGTGTGTTTGCATTGGGATCATCTTCCGACATAGAATGCTCGAGTATTTGGCGCTCAGTTTTAACTGGTGCTAACAATGTTGTGGCCATGCTACTGGCATAATCAAACTGTTCACAACTTAAACCATTATGACCATCTCTTTTAGCGCACGGAGGTATAGGCAGCGGTAAAGCCATCACTAATGAAAAACCAAACTGAAACGATTTAGAGATAAAACGTAAAAGATATAAATATCTAGACTGTCATCAGAGTATTCTTCAGATAAGTACATTAAAATCCGTCTTTTGAGTTACTTAAATAGGCAGGCTTTTAAAGGCAAGAGAAGGCACAAGAACTCCTTAAGATATCACTATAACAATTAAATACAAGGCAAATTAAAACCTTTATTGGCAGGTAATGATATCAACGAAAAACATGACATCAAGTAAGTGCCCGACTGATGTCTGTCATTTAATGTCAAAATAGAGTAGAGTAGTGATGCGCGTGGTAATAGTAACTAGTTAAATTAACCGTTGGTTCCGTGTTTACGTTTTGACGTTAACCATCTATAAAATGACTAGTATAAATGGCGAGTTGGCCAAAGACATTGTACTCTAAGTACATTACAATGTCTTTGGAGTTGGCGACGCACGAATGCACGACGTTTATGAAAGTTAAGTTTAAAACGCAAATCCAACTTATCATAGTAAACCAACTCAACAAACTAAATATTTTTTTCTAATTATGCTAAATTCATATCAGTTCTACTTACACGAAAAAATTTGAAGGAAACTCATTTGGACTGGTTTGGTCTAATGGTTAGTGCCACTTCTTTCTTTTTTGGGATGCTGACTACTTTTCACATCACTTGTCATAGCTTACTACTTGAACCCACCAAGGGCACGGTAACGTGGGCTTGGTATAAAGGACTGTGACTGATTAAGTTTTTAACCTGGTCTTATCCTTGCCTTAGCCAAACGCGTATCACTGATGCATTCCCAGCACAGTTCCGGCAAGCTTCGGTCTTCAGGGAACCCCTTCCAGATGGGTCGGTCTAAAGTGTTCACCCGGCCACTTGTTTCGAGGAAGGATGCGAAGAACTTCGCTTTCGTTTTCTGCGTGGCCTGTAACGGTTTGCCGCTTGCCCTTACCGTCGTGTCATCTTCAAGCGGTTAGTGACCCTGACTGCCAAACCGAAGGTCGTGGGTGTGATTCTCACCTAGGACGACTTTTTGGGTGCCGAGGTGCCGAGCATAATCATTTTTTTTTACTAAATGTACTACCTGTCCCCCGCGACTTCCTCCACGTACTATAAAAATACTATATTCAAGATATATTTTTTTCCTTTTTATGCCCCATAAAGACCTTGCACATCATAAATGCGCGCGTGGTACTAAGGCGGGTCAATAAGTTCGTGACTTTTTGAATTTCTGACCTCTTTACTGAAAAAGCAACACTACTCCTGTCAACAGGCATCTGTCAGTTGACTCCTGTCAAAATTTAAACTTACTGCGTCAGTTCACAGAACACTAATACTCAGTTAGTTTGTGTTTTACACGTAGATAGAGAATGAACCGTTTTTACAGCTATCTTTATCAGACTACCCAGTAATTTGAGGTAAAAATGGAAAAAAACTGAATTTCGTGTGCTTATTAAGCATTATTTTTTGCGAAAAAAAACCATTACCGAGACCAAGGCTAAGCTTGATAAATACTATGGGGACTCTGCACCATCGATTTCAATGGTAAAAAAGTGGTTTACTGAATTTCGTTGTGGCCGGACAAGCACTGAAGATGCCGAACGTCCTGGACGCCCAGTTGAGGTCTCTTCACCCGAAACAATCGAAAAAATTCACGATATGGTGTTGGCCGACCGAAGATTGAAAGTGCAAGAGATTGTGGAAGCCGTAGGGATCTCGCATGGCTCAGTGGTTTCAATTTGAATGATCACTTGGACATGAGAAAGCTTTCCGCAAGATGGGTGCCGCGTTTGCTCACAGTCGACCACAAACGCAATCGTGTAACAACTTCACAGGAAGGTTTGGCGTTGTTTAATCGAAATATTGAGGAGTTTTTGCGCCGTTTTGTAACCGTGGACGAAACATGGATCCATCACAACACACCAGAGACCAAACAACAGTCAAAACAGTGGGTTTCTAAGGGTGAATCGGCGCCAAAGAAGGCCAAGGTGGGTTTGTCAGTCAATAAAGTTATGGCGACTGTTTTTTGGGATGCACGCGGGATAATCCACACTGACTACCTTCAAAAGGGAAGAACAATCAAAGGAGAATATTATGCCAACTTAATGGACCGATTCAATGACGATTTGAAAAAAAACCGAGCTCATTTGGCCAAGAAAAAAGTTCTTTTCCACCAAGACAATGCAAGGGTGCATACATGTGCAGTTGCCATGGCAAAAATCCATGAATTGGGCTATGAATTGCTCCCTCATCCGCCCTATTCTCCAGATTTGGCTCCGAGGGACTACTTCTTGTTCCCAAACCTGAAGAAATGGCTTGGTGGAAAAAGATTTGACTCCAATTATGAAGTCATCTCGCAAACAAAGGCCTATTTTGAGGACCTCGACAAATCATATTGTTTGGAAGGGATAAAAAAATTGGAGAAGCGTTGGACAAAGTGTATAGAGCTCAAGGGAGACTACGTTGAAAAATAAAATGATTTATTTATCAAAAAATCTGTGTTTTATTCTAAAAGTCACGGACTTTTTGACCCGCCTCGTACTTCGATTATTTTGTTATGGAATTATTTTTAAAACCGTAAATGTCCGTAAAAAAATGTTCAAAACTAAATACTTGAGATGAATAACTTATACTTGTCATAGAGAATATAATAATAATAATATAACCCCTCGGGGCAAGTCGTTACCTCGTCATGAGAATAACGCAATTCCTGAGGGCATATTAACTTGCTTTTTGCAACCTTAAGATATAAATAAAAAATGTATCTGAAGGTCTATGTAGGAGCATACATCCGCAGGGCAGCTAGTGGCGAGCTGTTTGTGAGTAGCAACACAACGGACCTGAGTGCTCCAGGGAGTCACTCTTTAGGGAGGGCTCCCAGCTCTGACTCTGGCTCTCTCGATAGGTCGTCGTGGCTTCGGGGTGGTTTTAGAGCACATCTTCCAGCTCCACAACAAGCCAGCACCCATTGGGCCCATTTTGACAGTACGGACCAGTCATTCTGCCAAGCCGTTAGTTCTCGGGTGATATGGGATTGATTTAATATGTACATGCCTTGTCTCTGCAGTAATTTTGGGATTCCAGGGAGGTAAATTGTCCTGTTTCCGACAACAAGAATCGTGGAAACCAAACGTTGTAAATACAAGTCAAACTTTTGAGGTCAGCGCCATCTACCGGAATCGACAGGAGGCGCGATCAACAACAAAAGATGATCTACACAACTGCCATGCGCTTGCACCACTCGTTGAGCTGAATAGTTCATCAACCCACCTGTAGGTGCTGATTCAAGACTACATAAAGGCACACTACGAAGCCCGTTCCACTCTCTTCTGCCCCGACTATTTAAATAGAGGGCGCAAACCATTGTCACAACTTAGTAACAATTCATTAATGCAGAAGAAAATAAATTATTCAATTTGCTTGTTCCACCCAATCTAGAAAAGAATCCTAAGGCCACACCTTAACACTAACTCTTCAGACAGTTTGGTTGCAGTTGTTTGGTTCATAGGCTTGATGTCAATCCATTTTTAGAGTGCATCTGCTAGAACAAACCAGTATTTTCATTCAAATGGATATGCAAGTCTTTTCCGTGGGTTGTCAGGGACAGACCGGGAGTACACAGGCAATTCCATGTTATTTGGCCGGTTTTCTTGCAGTTACGACTGTATTTGATGTACTCTTCAATATCATCGTCGATCGATTGCCACCATACGTAAAAACGTGCGAGGGCTTTTATTGCACAAGTTCCTGGGTGTCCTGTGTGCAGGTATTTCAATGTAGTTTTCCTGACCGTATTCGGAATTACTATTCGACCCTGCCACGTCAAATATTATATGCGATGAACAATTCGGTGCGTTTCAGAGCATAAGGTTTTAAGACGTTTGAATATGATTTTTCCCGCCAACCTGTTATAATTATTTTTGTTCCCCAAATTTAATAGTGGAACTGGATGAGTATGTGTTACCATGGCAGAGTTAACAGTGCTGCGAATTTTACCGCAAATCCAAATTTGGCCGTTTGTTTTGGCCACGTTGACCGGTGCTGCCCGGTCCTTCCGTTGGTTAGCCGTTGCAGCTAAAATGAGCTGGGGTCTGCACCCAGACATGATCCGGACCCTGAACACGGCAATGATTGAACCCGTCGTCGTTTTCGTGCGGCTGCAGATTGGGCACTGGCTGCAAATAAGCAGGGAGTGCAGAAGCGCCTCAACACAGTGCAGAGGGGAGTATCCCAAAGCAAGGCCTACCGCACGGTCTCTCTACATTCAGCCCTAATTCTGGCCGGGATACTTCCTTTCGATCAGCGCATACAGGAAGCAGCAGCCCTGTATCTGCGCTCAAAGGGCTCATCCCGTCTAGTGCTGGGAGCCCGAGAGGTCGAACGATTGGTGGGCTTTGCCGATACTTCGCATCCGGCCCAACGCGGCAACGTCCAGACACTCAAAGCTGAGACCGTCAGAATGTGCAGGAGCGCCGTATCTTCACTTTCATCGTTCAGCAAAATAGGGAGCTAAGTAAGAGCTGCGTTGTCCGTTTGGGGCAGCCACTCCAAAATCAAGTCCCGAAAACTATCCTTGCAGGCTTACTGCACAGTCTACCAGGGCCCCAATTCTCCTATTTTATAAACCGTCCGATGGCAGTGTAATGATCGTAGTTTCGATTGATTTTGGCACATTTGGTATTCTTCTAAGCATTTAATCTGTGAAATCGTGTATGTCACAGTATCTTAGCACGATTGCCAATAATTTGGTAATCCCTTACTGACATTTCAAACTTAATGGGCTTTATTTTTTTTTACAAAATCGTCGACATTACGATCATTACACTGCCATCGGACGGTTTAAAAATAGGAGAATTGGGCCCCTGCAGGCTGAAAGCGTGGGTTTATGCTGGGCTAAACTCTCGAAACCCTTAACGGTTAATACACCATAGGTATACCACATTGGTACCTACTTGCCTGTAGTGGATTCGAATCTGCAACCGTATGCACTAAAATCTTTTCATTGAACTACTGGGCCTAATAGTGTAAATTGTATGCATTTCACTAATAAAAAGAGGTTCTTCTCCCTAGCCTTTTCCCAAGCTATGTTGGGGTCGGCTTCCAGTCCTACCGGATTTAGCTGAATACCGTATTTTACATGGAGCGACTGCCTATCTGACCTCCAAAACCTATTGCTAGGTAATACAGTATTCCATAGTAAGACTGGTTGTCAGAATTGTAATGACTTAACGACTATTAAAGATCACTGTATGACAGTCGGGGCCAACGGCTTAACGTGCTTTCCGAGGCACGGAGGGGTCTCGATATGTTTACAAATGGTCACCCATCCACGGACCAACCGCGGCGAGCGCGGCTTAACCTTTATTATCGGTCAAACCGTACGGCTTACACTTAGCCACGAGCCCCCTAATAAAAAGAGGTTATTTTTAAAATACTCGAGTTTTATTCATGTCGCCAGAATTGGCACAACGCGACGGTGTAATTTTATATAAATTAGCATCTATTCGATGTTTACCAAAGAAAGCTTTTGAAAGACAAAAATTATAATCTTTTCTTGCATTTAAAAAAAATAAAAACTTTACAACTAATCTATTACAACTTTGCAACTCTTTAAAAAAAATTACAACATAAACTCCAAATTTAGAATGCCTCAAATTTTAAAATTTCTAGTGGCCAAACCGGGTCGTCTGCCAGTAGGTAGTAGGCCTGTACTAGGTAACTTAGGAGGTTTTGTGTTTATTCTGTTTCACATTGTAGGTATATGCGTGGACTTGTTATGAGAGACGAAACTCAAGGCAACAAAACTCACTCATTAATCGTAATATTAGTAATAGGCATCTAGGTACTTCAGTTGAGCAACTGTTCTAACTTAGGTACCTACGAAGTTTATACGGGTATTTAGTCTGAACGGCCCAAACCGAATGGCCCGCGGGCCATTCGACCGTAAACAAAAATCGCCTACGTTCCAAAGGACCGGTGATAAAAACTGGTAAACAAATTCAGTGTCTTAAACTACATCAATTACATTCGGGTGCAAAAGTTAAAAAGTTGTAATAAAAGTTTTTTTCTTAGATTTGTATTATCTTACTTAGAAAAACAATCAACAATAATTTAAAATGTTTACAAAAGTTAAATTTGATAATAAATTAATTTTAAATAAAAATCAGTCTTATTTTAAAGAAACAAATTAACAAAATATAAAAAAATACATTTAAACAATAAGATTTAGTAAAAATCAGTCTTATTTTAAAGAAACAAATCAACAAAATATAAAAAAATACAATTAAACAATAAGATTTAGTAAAATCTGTTTTTTTTTAAACAAATAAATCAACATAAAGCTCTGTGTCTATAGTTCGACGATATTGTATGTAAAAGGACACACATTATTAAAATTTTAATTTTCCAATCAATGCCCCACGCTTATCTGCCCAGTCAATAATTCCATGTACCTACTGCAATTTGTATTTTACAGAAAATACAAACTGCTGTAGGAATAAATACTTGAAAGCACCTTATCCTCTAGCCATGTGCTAACAAAATAATCATTGAATGTGGTAAAATCTTGACTGCTTAGACTTACTGCCATAATATAAAACCATCTTCAAAGAAATGTGATTAGGTGATTTCAAATATTTAAATAGTTAAAATTCATAAACTTAGCGACTATTACAATGTATGCGACTGTACCTTTAAATTCATTTTGAATTCCTTTTATCACCGGTTGTTCACGTATATTTAAAGTAGCGAAATCATAGCGCGAATGTCAGTGCTAAAAGCCAATAGATGGCGTTATTGTAAAGATTCAGTGAGAGAGATAATATAATTCAACAACAGATGGCGCTGACCCAAAATGGTCGATTTCTGAATCGCGCTATGGTTTCGTTACACGAGATTACGTAAATACGCAATAAAATTTTTGGTTATTTGAGCAGCAGCAAGTCATTCTACTGTATTTGTTAATATACGCGATTAGTATATCAAGTCAGTGTTTGATTTCCATCCCTCTCCAAGTCGACCTTCGTTCATGGTCCTTCGAGTCGGATTGGCGGGAGTGTTCGTGGTAGTTCCAGTGGTGGTATAGAATACCACCCTTCGCGTCATTACTGGGCAGTGGATCGCTGTCCAGAGCAATCACCTCTTAAATAGAGGTACCAGGTGTTAAAACCTGGAGGTGTACTGGAAGAAAGAAGCCGGGGAGCAGTTGGCGGAGCAACGTCACTGGTGGGCGGCAAGGAGGCGAACAACATCAGCAGCTTCGTGGACGAGCAGGCAGGGGGCGCCACTTGTGTGGCAAAGCAGAGCAACTTGACGTCATTAGTGTCAGTGAGTGGAAGTGGATAAACCGTGAGTACTTTGAATATTTGTTTCATCGTGTTGAACTGTGTCTACGTGTTGAACCGAGTCTACGTGTAAAGAAAAGGGTTTAAAGGCGAATCTATGCCCGATTTGCATTGGAATTTAAGTCTTAAAAGACTTATTTAAATTTGTGTTGGTGTTCGACGTAAGAGTTAGAAGATTGTTATTAGTGGACATTAAGGTGATACCTCCGATGTGGCCCGCGAAATTCAAATTTTCATGTGTTTTTCGCAATTTGCTTATCAGTGACAAGTTGTAATTTGATCAAAATATGATTCGCGACAATAACAAATATAACTTCAAATATAAGAATGATTAAAACGTTCGCTCCATTCGCTCGCACAAAGAATAATTGAAAATGAGTTAGATTTCGGAAATTTTACTAACTTTAGATTAATCTTTGTGAGAATGAATGGAGCACATGTTATGATCATTTTTATATTTAAAATTATACTTGTTATTGTCGCGAATAGAATTTTGATCAAGTTACAACTTGTCACTGATAAGCAAATTGCAAAAAACACATGAAAATTTGAATTTCGCGGGCCACATCGGAGGTATCACCTTAAGTTAGCATAGTTATATTGTTCTACTCTTTAGTTGTTTACACATACTGTGTTGTAGTTACGAATTTATTATTATTGTGCTATATTTCTGTGTGCTATTTCTTTGTGCTATTTTGTTGTGCTATTTATTTGTGCTATTTTGTTGTGCTATTTCTTGTATTATTTTGTTTTTCGTGTTATTTTTTTGTGATATTGGTCACGGACCTTGTTGTTGTGTATTTGTGTGGTATAACGGTAGTAAAAATGGATCTGTTTATTGATATACAAGACGATGTTAGAGATAAAATTGAAAAGGCTTTGTCTAACTTTAAGAAATGCCCTAAAGATCGTCTTACAGTATCATATTTTGAAACACGATTAGAAAGCTTAGAACAATTATGGCAACTTTTCTCGAATACACACGTAAAGATTATAAGTGAAATTAAAAAGTCGGAGTTACATAGTTCAAAGTATTACAAAGATGGGGTTTACGCCGAGGTGGAAGAACTATATACTTATTTTAAAAGTACTCTTAAAGAACGAATTAGAATTAGTAACACGATTGACACGATTGATAGTAAACCGGGACCTAGCACAAATCAAGGCAGTAATTTTCGGTTACCAGAGGTTAAAATACCTATGTTTTCCGGTAAATATCACGAGTGGTCAACCTTTCGAGATTTGTTTGTAGGTTTAATACATAACAATAGTAGGTTAGACGGGGCACAAAAGTTGTATTATCTAAAGGGATATTTAACCGGGGACGCTGAACTCTTATTACGAAATGTAAATGTAACAGCTGATAATTATAGCGCAAGTTGGGACAAACTAGAATCTACTTATAATAATAAAAGATTTTTAGCAAATGGAATAGTAAAACGTTTAGTAAACCAAAAGCCTTTAATTGGAGAATCTGCAATAGATATTAAAAATCTACTCAATACGACAACTGATTGTTTAGAAGCTATTAAAAACCTAAAGATTGATCTTGCGTCTTTTTTAACTATTCACATTGTAACAGAAAAATTAGATAAGGCCACTAGAAAGGCTTGGGAGTTAAAAATAGCGTCGGATTCAAATGATGAACTTCCTACCTTTGATGATCTTAATGTGTTCTTAGTAAATCGATATCGTGGTTTAGAAAATATAGAACATAAGGTAGATAAGGTCGATAGGGTAGATAGAGCCCCAAGGGCTACACAGGTACTACATGTAACTAAAGATAAAAAGGTATCTTGCGCATTTTGTGCAGGAGAACATAAAATAAGTTCGTGTCAAAAGTTTATTAAAGAAAGTAACGTAAACCGACGTCATTTTGTTCAAAATAATAGGTTATGTTTTAATTGCTTGCTTAGCAACCACTCTGCCAGGTATTGTAAGAGCACTCTCAAGTGCCAGGTGTGCAAACGCCGCCACCATTCTTTGTTACACCCAGCGGGTGTAGTAGGGTCGGAAGGTGGTGAGGGTGGTAGTGCTGCTCGCGCGGAAACCTCATCTGCGAATTATGGGGAGATTATGGCCGCCGATAAAGCGGAGGAGTCCGACAACCCGGTAGTCTCATGTCTTGTGACAGGAAACAGTAGGAAAACTGTATTATTAACCACAGCCATAGTAAAGGCTGAGTCGAAGAATGGTACATATCATGTGGTTAGGGCTTTACTGGATCAGGGATCCCAGGGTTCATTTGTCACAGAATCCATGGTCCAGTATCTAGGGTTAAATAAAATACCGTCAAGAAATACGGTATTAGGTGTGGGTGGTAATAAAGGTACAACTTCGACATCCACAGTGGTGATCAACCTGCGGTCAAGAATAAATCCTTCTTTCCAAATTAAAGTCAATGCCTATGTTCTAAAATCAGTAACAGGCCTTCTCCCGTCTTCAAAGGCAGTTAGAGTAGAATGGGCAGACTTGAGCGACTACGAATTGGCTGATCCGGATTATTTCAGACCTAATAAAATCGACATTTTATTAGGTGCTGAAGTATACAGCCAAGTCATAAAACACGGGGTTAAGAAGAACGTGAGCGGAACTCTCTTGGCCCAGGAAACCAATTTAGGTTGGATAATATCGGGTGCTTTAGAAGTTGACCAAGGAACTAATGCTCACTCGAAAATTACCGTCATGCATACCAGCGTCCAAGATGATGAATTATTGCGAAAATTCTGGGAGTTGGAGGAACCATCTGGAACAAAAAGGTTATTAACAGAGGATGAAACAAAATGTGAAGAGTTGTTTACAACGTCAACACAGAGAAACGAAGACGGAAGATATGTGGTAAGATTGCCATTACGGGATACAAAACTGCGTGACAAATGCGGTGAATCCAAAGGGATAGCTGAAAAAAGGCTTAAAGGGTTAGAGTTAAGATTAGCTAGGAATAGTCAATTAAAAGAAGAATACTCAAAGGTTGTACAAGAGTATTTAACTCTGGATCATATGGAAGAAGTTAAAGAACAAGAAAAAAGAAATAGAAATAGTGTTTACTTACCTCATCACGCGGTGGTCCGTGAGGATAAAGACACCACAAAGGTACGGGTTGTCTTTGACGCTTCCTGTAAGAGAAGCAACGGGAGGTCGCTTAACGACGATCTTATAGTAGGACCGCCTCTGCAAGATGAGCTTCGTCATATTATTATACGTTGGAGGGCACATAAAATATGTATAGTGGCGGATATTATAAAAATGTATCGGCAAGTGTTAGTGAACAGGCAAGACACTCCATTGCAGCGGATACTATGGCGAGATAGTCCTGAAAAGGAAGTCAAAGAATTTGAATTGCCGACAGTTACCTTTGGTACAGCCTCGGCGCCATACTTAGCCGTTCGTGCGTTGCAACAGCTAGCGATTGATGAATGCGGGGACAGTCCGGACATAGGAAAAATAATTGTAAACGATTTTTATATGGACGATTTGATGACCGGAGCTGAAACTAAAGAAGAAGCGTTCAAGATTTATACTGAGTTAACCAAAGTGCTAGCTAAGGGCGGGTTTCAGTTTCAAAAATGGAAAAGTAACAGCCGGGAATTATTAGGCAGTATTAGGGGTGGAAAGGACGAACCTTTACATATAAAATTAGATGAAATTAACAAGATTTTAGGACTCACCTGGAATACTCTCGATGACTGCTTCAAATATTCGCTGGAACTCAAACCGTTTGATGAACCTGTAACAAAAAGAAAAATTATCGCGGACATAGCTAGATTATTCGATCCTTTGGGGTGGTTAGCACCAAGCATAATCATTGCAAAAATTTTGATTCAGAAGCTGTGGTTGGCGGGTTTGCAGTGGGATGAAAGGGTTCCAAATAACTTAGTAAAAGAATGGCTGACTTACCGTCAATCTTTAGCTTCATTAGTTGAGATAAAAATACCACGGTGGTTGCACACTGGCCGCGAAATAAAGAGAGAGTTATACGGTTTCGCGGATGCCTCTAAGGTAGCGTATGCGGCAGTTGTATACCTTAGAGTAGTTGACGAGATGGTTTTTATTCATATATCTTTGGTGTCGGCCAAAACTAAAGTCGCGCCCATAAAGCAAGTTTCTATTCCTAGGCTCGAACTTTGCGGTGCAGTACTCTTAACCAAGCTCATATTAGAAGTAGGCGAAGTTATGCATATACCGAAAGTGAATATTTATGCGTTCACAGATAGTGAAGTAGTATTAGCTTGGTTGAATAGTCACCCTAGTCGTTGGAAAACGTTTGTAGCCAACAGAGTTTCTGACATTTTGACTAGTTTGGATACACACCACTGGGCCCATGTAGCGTCGAAACAAAATCCGGCAGATTGTGCATCGCGCGGGGTATCTCCATTAGAACTTGCTAATATGTCTATCTGGTGGGAAGGCCCAACCTTCTTAAAAGAGGTAGTAGTTGAGTACAAAAGGCCTAAACATATTGCTACACATTTAGAAGAGGTAAAGGTGCACACTAGTACTTTAGACATTGCATTCTGGGACCGATTTTCTTCGTTGTCAAAATTGATTAGAGTAGTAGCTTACTGTCGCAGATTTTTAAATTTTAAGAGAAAAGTATCGATGAATACTGGTATAAGGTCACGCCAATTAAGTAAAGTAGAATTAGAAGAAGCTACAGAATTATGTATTAAGAGATGCCAGGAACTAAAATTTGCTAATGAGTTGGAAGAATTGAATCTTAATAAGTTAGGGAAGAAAAACTCAACATTAAATTCACTAAACCCATTTGTTGACCCTAAGGGAATAATTAGGGTAGGAGGCAGGCTTGAGATGTCTCAATTAGGTTATGGCAGAGTGCATCCCATCCTGTTACCAAAGGAATCATTCTTAACTAAACTCTTAATCGCGGACGCACACTATAAAACAATGCACGGTGGTCCACAATTAATAATAACATACTTACGGTCAAAGTACTGGATCTTAGGAGTTAAGACGCTGGCGAAGAGATATGTCCGGGAATGTGTTAAATGTATAAGGTATTCAGCTAAAGTAAGGACCCAACTCATGGGACAGTTGCCATCCTCTCGAGTTACACCTGGTAAACCTTTTCTACGTAGCGGAGTAGATTATGCCGGCCCAATAAATATTAGAATGTCGAAAGGTCGCGGAAATAAGTGCTATAAGGGCTACATAGCCGTATTTGTTTGTATGGCCACCCGAGCATTGCATTTGGAAGTCGTAAGTGCTTTAAACACACAGAGTTTTTTGGCCGCTTTCAAGCGATTTGTAGCTAGGCGTGGTCGATGTGCGGAAATATACAGCGACAACGGGACAAATTTTGTAGGAGCCGCGCGTGAGTTGCTATATTTATTTAATAAAGAAAAATCAGCATGCAATCCCGAGTTAGCTGAAGAGTTAGGGAATAACGGAACGGCATGGCATTTTATTCCGCCTCAGTCTCCTAACTTCGGAGGTCTATGGGAGGCTGGGGTAAAATCAACTAAGCATCACTTAAAAAGAGTTATCGGTAATTCGACTCTTACCTTTGAGGAGATGAATACGGTTTTAGCTCAAATTGAGGCGTGTCTGAATTCTAGACCACTGTCTTACTTAGAGGACCAAGACAAATTATCAATTTTGACACCCGGTCATTTCTTGGTAGGGGAACCACTAGTTATACCGCCTGATTTAAATTATGAAAAGAATAATATTAGTAGTTTAAAACGATGGCAACTGCAACAGCGCATGATGCAGGATTTCTGGCGCCGATGGTCGCATGACTACCTTCACCAATTTCTGCAACGTCATAAATGGCAACACAAAACTCCGGAACCTTGTATTGGGGACGTCGTTTTGGTAAAAGAGGATAATATGCCTCCGGGCAGGTGGTTGCTAGGTAGGATAGAAACAAAACATCCAGGATCGGATGGTATCACACGGGTAGTGACCTTACGAACACAGCAGTCCATGATAAAGAGACCTACATCTAAATTATGTGTACTACCTGTAGCCAACTAGTTATAAGGATTTTTTATTATAGAAACATGTTAAGAATTTGTTAATTACCTAAATATTTGTTGTATTTGTTGACCAATGTGTATTTGTTATATTGTTGTGTTTTAAATTGCTCGCTGTATTTCAGAGCATTTATTAAAGTAGAGTAAGATTTATTAATAGTCGTATATTGTAAGTCAAGGTTAATGTTATAGCAAAATAAGTATTTTTGTTGGTTTTAAGGACATTTGTCATAATGTCCTTGGTGGGCGGCATGTTCACGTATATTTAAAGTAGCGAAATCATAGCGCGAATGTCAGTGCTAAAAGCCAATAGATGGCGTTATTGTAAAGATTCAGTGAGAGAGATAATATAATTCAACAACAGATGGCGCTGACCCAAAATGGTCGATTTCTGAATCGCGCTATGGTTTCGTTACACGAGATTACGTAAATACGCAATAAAATTTTTGGTTATTTGAGCAGCAGCAAGTCATTCTACTGTATTTGTTAATATACGCGATTAGTATATCAAGTCAGTGTTTGATTTCCATCCCTCTCCAAGTCGACCTTCGTTCACCGGTCCTTTGAAACGTAGGCGATTTTTGTTTACGGTCGAATGGCCCGCGTGCCATTCGGTTTGGGACGTTCAGACTAAATACCCGTTTACCTATACAGTGCATTTTTTTCCCCAATTTAGTACCTAACTAAGTACCTATGCCTTTTCTGTCCTAATTTTTAGTGACTATAATTATGATTTATTTCTGTTCATGTACTTATTGAATTCTAGTCGTAGAAAGCATTCCTCATTACTGCAAGTAAAGTCCTGAAATCAAATTAGGTACCTAATTACCTATATGAAAAGAGTTTTATTTCTATTTCTGTGCGCTAAACGTTTGTTCCGTCTAAAATACCTATCTACCTACTAACTCTCGAGCAGTCAGTTTTAAAGCTAAAAATACTTCTTATATGCGCATGCGCAATACTGATCTCTACATTCATAACATCTTATTATGTCAAATTGTTATGTTTGAACCATGTATAATCGCTACCTACTTGTAGACTAGGTACCTACAATTCATATTAGGTCTAAAAAAAGTTCTACAAATAGTGTAACAGTGGGTTAGACATATTTAGACTAAACGAGCACCATGTCGGTAAGTGACGCATATTTATAGAAAGTAGACCTAACCCGTAATGTCAACAGCTTGCTAATAATGTGATTCCATTATATACGTAGGCTTAGTTACGTAGGTATCATAACAAATAGATAACCGATACCTACATTTATTTATACCTACCTACATAGTTTTTACCTAGTTTTACGCACCAAAAATAGTAATAGGTACACAACTACTGCGATATTCGATCTGAATAAGATCTATTTTCGATCGACAATATTACAGTATACCTAGACAACAACAATATGAAATCTCAAGTGGCCAGAAAGAGGTTGGTGGCTAAAGTCGAGTCATCTAGCCAAACTACTATTTTTGACTACCCTTTACTTTACCTTTTGACTACCCTTAAAAATGAAAGAAAATAATTAGATAAGTATCTAATACTTAGGTAGGTACTTACCTAATTATTTTTTTTAATTTTAATCAAATCTGAGATTTTTAACATGAATGGTTTTAAATTTTCAGGTTATCATGTCAAGATACAAGCAACCCAAAAGGCTTGAAAATTTGGCATTAAAAAGACTCGGAGACTGGGTGGCGCAACAAGCTGAATGTCAAATGTTACCGATTGCAATGCTTTCGCAGAAAGATACGAACATGGCTCAAGTCACCCTGTCCCATAACGTTGATTGTATTCGGACATATTTAGACCTTAATGTTCCTTGGATGCTACACGATTTATTAGTAAATGAAGCTATTCGAGCATTGTCAGAGCTACTCGAAAAAACTAAACATTCATTGGGATTTCGCGGCTGTATGGGAAAATTTGTCAGTCAAATGAATGTAATTGTTAAAACTGCAGAAGTATTATTTACAAAAAATCTAACCGTCGTGTCAGTTGACAATATTCCAAAGATGTTACGAACTGTTTTCTATTCTAAACTTTATATGTTAAGCGGACTTGTTTACCTTAACTTAGGCTCACTTTCTGGAGGCTGGAAAACCTCAGATATGGAATATGCAGTTATTACATCTTTGAAAGAATTACATCGATTAAAGTATTTAATTATAAACTATGATTGCACTGATAACATATTACGATGTGTCGTTGAAAATTGTAAACTTTTGGAAAAACTAGATGTTTCTTGCTCTAAATGTATAACTAATGACAGTATGGATATTGTAGCAAAAATAACAAACCTCAAAAGCATCCAATTGTATAGAACATTTGTCTCTTTAGAAGGATTTGTAAAATTACTAATAAAATGCAAAAATATTGAGGATATCGGCAGATGCGACGAAATTGGTAAAATTTTAGAGTACATTGACCTTAACCACTATGACATAGCTACATTTCATTTAAAAACGTATGTTAGTCGATACGCCACATTAAACCAATTACAATTAGCGGTACAGATGTGTCCCTGCATAAGAAGTATGACTGTATTTCATAATACATTACAAAGTGATTTAATGGTGCTTATAGGCCTTAGGGATCTAAGAGAACTCAAATTATTATCATGTGACTTTTACGCCGATCAGATAAAACAGATTCTTCAAGTTAAGGGGTGCAACTTAGTAAATTTGCATCTTGAGCACGTTGATCAAATAGACTTAAATGCTCTCATGTACATTAGTCAAATGTGCCCTTTTTTAGAAACTTTAACTTTATACAATTGCACACTCATCCAGCACACGTCGTTGTATACAAAAAAGCTAGAAATAGAGCCATTTCGCAACCTAAAAAAAATTACTTGTGTTTCAACATGTACTGATGAACAATTATTATTTATTTTGACTAATTGCATTAACGTTCAATTCATTCATTTGGGGACTGCGATACAACTTACAGACGAATTTATGTTTAATATACTAGACAAGAATCCGCTAGTTTATTTGAAGGAACTGCGTATTATGCAATCAGATTTTTTAACAATGATTTCCATACAGAGGATTATTCAAAGTTGTATAAGTTTAGAGATATTAGTGGAATTAGAAAGTTGGACGCTTTTAACCGAAAATGACCGTGAATATATTAGAAATTACATAAAAATTAATAATTTTAATATTGACACGGCTCCTATCAGAAGATATGACTCGTAATTAGGTACGCATAGGTTGCCTACGCCTAATATTATCTACTGATGGGTTTCCTTAATTCCACAGAAATATAAATATTCTTTCTTTTATCTTTGGTGGATCCACACCAAAATGAAGGCGCTGCTCCACGGCGGCGGCGCACGTAGCACTTAATAATATGGCAAGCATAAATAAATCATATAATTATAATGGAGTATTACACTCCATAAGAAATATTATCTATACTTTCATCTGTATATCGCAGTGTTGTTTTTAAAATAACTTATTTTTCTCAAGTCTTAATAAGCTACATTTTTTTATTATGATCTAATAAAATTATTATTATAAAACAGAAAAGATATTGTTATTTTTATTTCAAAACACTCTCTGAGCATGGGCCCTGGGTTTGTTTCCTATCCAAGCCAGGTTATGTGCTGTTACGTGTACGATCGGAAAAGTATTTAACCTCAAAAAAAAAAACTTAGTTTTTACGGATAATTTATATGTTCTTCAAGTGATTCAGAAATTAGCATTTCAACTAAAATAGCAGTTATAAGAGCGCTTATAAACGTCCTTTTTTTTTTCACTGGATATCAGTATAAAAACTATCAGCTGTAATGTACATGAAGTAGGTACGTGAAGCATTATGGGAAACCCTTTCTCCTATTTATATGAAAATACCAACGGAAAACTAATGGTTAACAGTAGCAAAACATTTCGTGACGCATGCAAATTTTCGTCATTGCCTAGGAGCCATCGATGGCAAACATTTTCGAGTCATCAAGCCAGAGGAAAGTGGTTCAATGTTTTTCAACTACAAGCGCTATTTCGCAATAATATAGGTATAAGGTATATGTCTGTCGTAGACACAAACTATAATTTAATTTATATTGATGTAGAAGCCTTCAGCAAAGAGAAACAGAATTTTGGAAAAGAGTAATACGCGATAAATTAAATATTCTAAGCAGTTGCCAGATGCAGACAGTGATTTTCATTTGTTGCTGATAAAGCTTTCGCTTTACATCAACACGTACTGATCGACCTTATGGCATTGAGTTATAATGTACTAGCAACAAATTGAGTCGATAAAAAAAAATTGTCTCACGAGAGCGCGACGTTGAATAGTAGGTACAGCTACCTCATGAAATAGGTAATAGTAATAATGAAGTAGGTACGTTGAATGCGCATTTGGTATTTTATCCCATACATGGAGGATAAACCGGCAATACGTCCGGCAACGTCAATTAAATAGTCACACGCACCAATACACTAGCGTGGATGACCGCTCTTTCTTACGCCGGACCAGTACGCGTCGCGCCGAGGGGAAACGATGGCATACGCATCCAGCGTAAACAGTTCGCCGGTCAGATGTCTGGTGCATGTACACACTTTCATTATATGCCATACACCACCGCCATTCCGGCGAAAAAAAAAGTCCGTTATTCGGTGAATAAAACGGACGTCTACAAGCGCCCTCAGGCTGTGAAGTTAGTTACACACTACGCAGTACCCGCAGTACCTCGCCCCGCAGCTGGTGCATGAATTTGCGATTGCGACTGCGCCACGGTAATACTATCTATATATTACCGTGACTGCGCTGCGACTCGCCATATCGTTCACAGCGGCTAATAAGTTTGTATCGCACCGTACGAGTCATTTTTGACATAAAGGTATTAGCATTTAGTCTCTCAGAAAGTTTGGATTTGAAATTTTGTCGAGATTTTGACAAAATTTAATTATGAACGACCCGCTTGTGAGTGTGGCATGGATGTTGGCGATCTCAATCATATTATTATATTCCCTTGGCCTTATCATGATCAGCCGGGCTAGCATGCGCGCCGCGATAAAATTGTCGTGTTATTTTATCGAGTCTTACTACCTAGTTAGAACTAGCCTTTGCCATAGGCAGCCATGTTAGAACCAAAGAGAAAACGTTAGAACCATTTAGAACGAAGATAATATGACGAGTACCTAGATTCGATAAAATTTGAGCTGCAGAGTTCGTTTGACTTTTTTTTAGACTCGTTTCTCTCAACATTCCTGCATTAAAATGTAGGTAAATCTATAGATTAAACCATTGAATTAAATTAAATTGTACACATTGTTTCTTTTGATTATCGTATGTCATGTAGGTACCGCAGAAGGAAAAAACGGAACCCTTCACTTTGTTGTCCGTCTTTCTGCCTATCAATAACCTTTATCTCGGGAAAGCGTGGAGGTATCAAGTACATCTACAATCCCTTGATGCTGAGAAACAATTAAACTTTTAAGTAAAAAAAGAAAATACAGCCGTTTTTACGGCAAAAGAAGTGTTTTTTGACACTCACCAGGGAATCAAAATTAATATGGGGTATCTACTTCCCATTGACCTAGAACTTCGAAATTTGGAAAGTAATATCGATGTATACTATAAGTACAGGGAAAAGTCTGAAAACTATATACATTTGTAATTAAAACATGAAAAATATGGTCTTGTACGGAACCTTCGGTGGGCAAGGCCGAATTGTCCGGTTTTTAGTCCTTTTTAACTCCCGACAAAAAACAGTGCTGTTATAAGTTTAGGGTGTGTATCTTTTTTGCTTCACTATTAGACATGTACTTGCAAGTATGAAGTTTGTGGTAAAAATGGTGGAGATGACCAATGATATTATATTTTACTTATAATATCATTGGAGATGACAATGACAATTATTACGACTCTTTGTTTTTTGCTCACATAATCACACTAGGCCAGAGGGTGCAATCAAAGAAGACAAAATTTATCAATTTGAAATCTAAACTAGATACAGTGGTGGCCTATTTGTACCTGGTTCTCATTATCAATACTCATCTGACTACATGCTGCTGTATTGTGAAGTCCATATAAAGAGCTAAAGGATAGCAAATAAACATTTTTTTACAATTAATTAAACTTCAGTTAGGTACATTGCACAAGGTTGCAGGTTCGAACCAATCACAAGCTAGTAACAATGTGAATAATTCTAAGTTATCATTGACAATGGGTGTAGCAAAAAAGTGTGAGGAAACCTGGATTAAAAAATTTGAATATGAAATCACCAACCTGCATTAAGCAAGCACAGTGATCAATGCTTCATCTCTATATGTAAGGAGGCCTGTCCATAGCAGTGAGACATATTTTATAGACTGCTATTATAGTATTTAAAACAAGACTGTCTCTTCCGATTCTAAAGAGGTATTTTGCTGTTCCCGTAATAACACAAACCACCTTCATAAACTGATTACTTTATTTATGTGAAGTATCATGAGTTTACAAGTACACTCTTAAGTAGATTTGTTTTCTCAATTTCCTTGAAGTTTGGTATCAGAGCAAACATGTACACGGGATAGATACCATTAGGAAAGTTGGCCTGTTTACATTGCTTAACTCTTTTTAAGTTACACTTCTTAAATATCTTAATGTATTGCTTGAAAGATCGAGTCACTGATGAATCTGTAGAATCTTGTTCACTTCTTCCTGATGAAGTTACATTTTCCTTAATAACTATAATACCGTTGGACGTAAGGGAATCCCTGAAAAAACGCAATTTATTAAATCTACTGCATTTAGAAATGACTGAAACATTTGAATGTAGGTCTAGAATCGTTCTTACCTGCATCTAATTAGATAAGCCTCTAAATCATCATCCGTTAAGTATCCTAATACCCATTGATTCCAAATAACATCATATTTTCTTACAGGTATGAACTCTTGTAGGCTAACCTTAAATAATGTACCCAATTTAGATTGCTGTTCTCCAACATATTCTTTGATAGAATTTATGAACTTTTCATCAGGTTCAACAACATCAACAGTTTTAAAATGTGGAATTAATAACAATTTGGTTATTCTACCAATACCTGCACCACAATCAAGTGCAGTGTTTTTCGGAGGAGGGCTATCGGATGAAAGTAAAGATTTGAGGAATATTTCTGATCCCTCTATATCTGCACTTGAAATGAATCCAAAGCCGCCTAGAACACCGTCGACAGTAGGAGGAATATCTGCCCAATATTGTAAGGATTTTTCATAATTGATTGTACAGTTTTCATTCATTTTGCAACACAAACATTTAAAATCGTTTGCTTAATTTGTTTTGAAATTAAATCCCAAAAAGTTCCCAACCCATTACCCAACGCACCTGTCAGTTGCACCAGAACACTAATATTAATAATCAGTAAGTGTTGCCAGTGGGGTCTTGTCAAAAGTTACCTGAAATGAAAAGTAACCTCATGCTTTGGACAAAGCGCGGGATACCTCAAATTCGACGGCCAGAGCATTTGGTAAAAAATAGACTAGAATGGTATTTAGAGAACCGGAAATTATTAAGTGAAAGCTAGTATGGTTTAAGGCAAGGCAAAAGTACCTTATATAGTTTTCGCATATTTCATCAGAATTAATCAATAATGTATGCTATAAAATAAATGTAAGTTGTTTTATGTTAATTTTAATTTAGATTATCGTAGTTTTTTATAAATAATGCATGTGTGCAACCTTGCTCGATAAACAATTAAAAAAACAACGGCATAGAAATCACATTTTGTTTGTTAAAAATTTTGTTTAAAAATATTTTTTTACTGCCGATATATTTGCTTTTGACGATTGACCCCTAAGAAGTTTTACCTTCTTTTATCAGCTAACCTGAATCCCTAATGAATACAACTCTTAATTCGTCCCCATAATATTTTGTTAAAGCATTATTCTCCAACTCCTAACCGTTAGGCAGTTATGTATACCTTTCATCACCAGCTCTTCAATATGGGGATACCCAGTTGCGAATACTTGGATAGCGATAGAAAAACTTGAACCACGTAAAATGTGCCTATAAAAATTGAGGCTTACCTTCAATTTCCCATCGTCAGCAAATTAGGATGACAATGGGACCAGCTTAGGAGACAACTCTATTGAAAATTTGTAAAAACGGTCCATAATTTATTGATATTCAATGATATTAACCTACAAGGAGTTGTACCTTCTATCATCAGCTTATCATTGTGAGGTGGTGACTGCAATATGCAAATATGTAAATAGCTTTTAAGAAAAAACATGAAACGCGTAATATGTGCTTAAAAAATTTAGGGATTCTATTGGAAAATCGATCCACTATTGACGGAGATGTCGGTGGAGAAAAAAAATACATAGTACATACAATCGAACATAGAATCTCCTCCTTTGAGAAGTCGGTTTAAAATGGCATATTGTTAGATAAAGAGGAAACATTTGTATTTTAGTGTGTTTGTAATGAATAAACTCAAAAAGTACTGTGCCGATTCAAAAATGTTTATATTTATTGCTAAAAAAGATGGATCCTTACTAAATCTTTAGTAAAGTAATCCAAGTTTCATCTTTATAAATCTTTATAAAAAAAAAAAAAAAGTTGTAAAAATTGTGTGGTTTTATGAAACCACGGTAAAAGTGAAACTTTTTTCACATTGTAGATATTCAACTTTTTTTTTTAAACAAAAAAATTTCGGAATCGTATTCCAGGGTATAAAAGTAATAGGAGTAAATAGTTTATACACTACACGGTCAGCTGAGATGGAACTATAGACGCCGCCGAGCCGCGCCGCGCATATTGACTTCGGCTGCTCTGACGAGCGCCTTTCACTTGTTTCCCTACTCCGCAGCCGACCGTCACGCGAAATGCGACACACAGACCAAAAAAAAGAAAACATGGACCCCCGTGCGAAGCAGGGACGAGCCACTAGTGTGAAATAAATGGCCAATACGCATGCTATTTTACTAGCATCACTAGCATGTATCTGTACCTTTAAAAAAAGGCCCAGTGTTGCTAACCCAAATCCATAAATATCCATAATCCATAAATTCCCAAATGCCTAGAGAAAGGCGTGCAACACCATACCATTGAACGTGTTTTTCTTTTCTTACGTCAAAAACGCGAGTGCGGACGTTTTTAAAATGGTTTGTGTGAAATAATTTTATCCCAATAGTTCATTTTAATCCAGTGACTAATTATTTGTGTTGTAAATAAAAATGGTTCGGCGTCTTATTTTATATTTGTTTTTATTCATATTTCGTGATAGATAGCTGTAGAGCGAGCCCTAGTGCGAGACTGCAGACCTTAGCTTTCAGAATTTACCGAAAATTTTGTGTTTCACTATTAGTCTCTATCTCTTACTCTTCGCGTTAAAAGATTCATTTTAGACTATTCCTCTATTTCAACGTTGAGAAGTGTAAATATAGATTTGTTTTTATATTTTTTCAGGGTAAGGTTAAGTGTTCAGAATTGCGTACAAAGGACAAAAAGGAGTTGTTTAAACAACTCGAGGAGTTAAAAACGGAATTAACCAATCTTCGTGTTGCTAAAGTTACCGGAGGTGTTGCATCAAAACTTTCCAAAATGTGAGTAAACATTACTAACGTTACTAGTGTGGAGGAAAATGTAAACTTTACTTATTTAAAACTGTTGCAACAGTTTTAAATACTTTATCATCATTTAGAAATACATAACGATGTGACTTGAAAGACACCAAGTCGGGTTTTTAATATAAAACTCGCGAATGTGGACTGATTTTCGTTATTTTTTATTATATTTATAGGTTATTTCGTTATGTGTGATTCGCTTCTGCCTTCAGCAGAAAATAAAATAACGTTTCCATGAATAAGGCACAGCTAGTAATTCTTAAATTTCTTATTTAAGAAAATTGCATTACTTGTTTCTTCAGTTATCAGTAGGTTATTGTCTAAAACGGTTGTCAATCAAAGCAATAATTGCATACCAGAAAAAAAAAGCTCAAATTTCGTGTATAATGTTGTATCCAGTGAAAATTGCTTGGGTTGTCAACTAGAGATAGTCATTGTCACAATGCCACAATATTACATATTTGACTAACCATTTTAATTTATTCGTTTCAAATGTCAATTTTATTTAATATTATATTGTATTATTTTAGCCGTGTTGTGAGGAAAGCTATTGCTAGAGTCTACATTGTTTACCATCAAAAAATGAAGGTTAATCTCAGAAACCACTACAAGAACAAGAAGTACAAGCCCTTAGACTTGAGGACCAAGAGAACCCGTGCTATGCGCAAAGCCCTCACTAAGCATGAATCCAAAATTAAGACAAGGAAAGAGATTCGAAAGAAGTCTCTATTCCCCCCACGAGTGTATGCAGTCAAGGCTTAAATTAAATGTTTAAGTAATACTTAGTATTTCATTTAATGCACTCCATGCATTATAGAATTCTGTTCAAAGCATGTCACTAATCATGTTCCTAACCTGTTCTTAAAACCTATTTGATACGCCCCGCGCGGCGACCTGTTGCCGCTTATACTACTTTTATTTTGAATTTACTGGAACATGTAATAACAAAGGTATAAATTCCCATACTACCAAAGTTAGGATGGATTAGGTTTCTGGTCTCCTCTTTCCCTCTATTTTATTGTGAGGGAGGTGATGGCTAATCAGAAGTCAAATAATTGAGTTGCTTATGTAACTGGTGCTGCTTGGAGGTCTGATCACTCTGCTGCTGATCTAGGACTTAGTACCTAGTTCAAGATAATCTTCTTCTTTTTTCTTTTGGCAATTCGTCGATGCCATGGTCGATGCCTGTCATAGAATAATAACTAACTTTAGGTAGTTATTATTCTATGATGCCTGTCGACTATTCTGCCCTTCTGCCAATGTCACGTCGAGGTACAGAACACAGATTATAGACATAGAATATACACTTGTTTGCAGAACTTCACGTTGTCTGGTAGACGTTAGTATCTAAAGGACGAGCACTAAGGGTTAGTAGACAATTGACTACTATATAAACACAATATAATATATTATTACACATATGATCCCATATATAAGGCTAAGTTCATATGACCGCGCGGAGCCGCGCGGTAAGAGCATTCACATGATGGCAAATGTATGCGCGGTAGTCTGGCATCAACATTGCTTAAGAATGGACGTGGAGGAGGCAATTTGCTTATGGATTTTATACCGAGTTACTTTCGCATTTATAATATTAGTTAGGATTACGATTATACATACGATTGTAACTTACCTAAGTTTTTCTTTTTTTCTTCAGAATCATTATTACTGCAGAAAATTAAAACTAATTCTTCCCAAGATCTTCTTTTTATTATTTTATTCGAATATTCCTTGGAGTTAATATTCCAGATAGCTTCTCTTTTTTCAATCTCGTCGATAAGCAAATCGATAGATACAATGTCGTCTCCTTCGGTGATCATTTTTTCTTGAATCTATGTGTCTATCCGTCTCAACACGCGCGGATCAACTGAACAGGTCGGTAGGTACAAGTTTGTAGAACTTGAAACGCGCCGTGCCGCGCGGTTCAAGAACTAGCGCGCGGGTCGGAGCGCGCCGCGCGGTACCGCGCGGTCATGTAGAAAATACTAGCTGTTTACTTCGATCTTGTACCGCGCGGTCCAAAGTTCCGCGCGGCTCCGCGCGTCCATATGAACTAGCACTAAGCAAACTCAAGCAACAATAAATTATAGTTTTATGTTATTGTCTTCAATTCAAATAAGAGCAGCCTCAGTTTAGGGTAGCTGTCTGTGAAACCGGAATGGGGAATTTCCGGAATGGGGAAAAGTAAAATGTCGGACGGTAAAATTACGTATAGTGCACAAACTAGTAAATACATTATATGGCTTGCCATATCGGACCGTAAAAAATCGGGACTGCCGGACAGTAAAATTCCTTGTAGTGCACAATCGCCCTAAGGATGCTGAAATCAACAGCAACAACGGTACTAATTTAGTGTGCGCGGTGCGAGAAGAAAAATCTTTCTGGTATTCATGAGGAATTGGCCGAATGTCTTTCAAACAACGGAACTCAGTGGAACTTTATTCCGCCGCACTCCACCGCACTCTCCAAATTTTGGAGTTATATGGGACCAAAAAAACCGTTCGGAGATGACAACCGTAAAGACCAGGATCAGATGATTATATTAACACCAGGGCTGTTGACCTGATTCAAATTATGAGTGCTTTAATATTAGCAATTTATCAAGATGGCGTCTACAACAACGTAAGATGCAAGATTTTTGGCGTAGGTGGTCTCAGGGCTATCTGAACCAATTTCTACAGCGGCATAAATGGGCTCATTAGACTCCGGAGCCAAGTGTGGGTAATATCACAGATTAGGTAATATAGTTTTGGTTAAGAAGGACAATTTACCGCCCGGCAGGCAGGTGGTTGTTACATTATCACTCTTGTCGTTACTCTACGTTATCTGCGTAGGTACACAAGATGCAGTCATTAAAAGGCTTACTTCCAAAGTGTCTTACCTGTCACAAAATAAATTAATGAGGCTTAATTATTATAAGTTAAGTTTATATTCTTGATTATAGTTATAATTTTATTTGTTTTCAACCTTTTGTTACTGTCCTGGTGTGTTAGAAACACTACAGTTACTGATAATTTATTCGTTTTATAGTTAGGCAATGTGATTGTTTTATTCACTATTATCGTATTATTACCACTGGGGTATTATGTGGAAAGGAAAGCAGTTCATATAAGTGTTATGAACTGCTTTCCACATAATACCATATGAGAAGGACATTTTTTAGGATGTCCTTAGTGGGCGGTATTTTTAGATTTAAACCTAGCGGACAAACTCTGTACCAAAGTTGTCGCATAGCTCAATAGATGGCGTTGAGATTGATTTAGATAGCGCAAGCGTTTGATGCAGTGTGATTGATAAGGTGCGAGTATTACAATGTATTATTGCGATCCTACGAGGGCAGTATTTAATGTTATTTACAAATAAAATATTGTAAATCGTTAGTCGTCTATTGTGCAAAATATACGCAGAGCTCCTGGCTCTTGGACCCTAGGTTTTATCATACTAATATTATAAATGTCGATGTTTGGATGTTTGTTGCTCAATCACGCAAAAACGGCTGAACGGATTTGGATGAAATTTGGCATGCATGTAGCCTTTTATCCCGATTCCTTAAGTAGTTTCCGAGGGAAAATTGAAAATTGTGCACGAGCTTAAGCCGAGTGCTGAAAGCCTACAAATTTGGTATTTTTCTCTATTACAGCGCAAGCTATAACACGGGTGAAGATTTTATTACATTTTTCATTACTTTCACATTTTTTATTACCTTTTGGACCCAATTTTAAAGTCCACGTAGACGAAGTCGCAGGCAAAAGCTAGTGTTCAATTATAATTGAGGACATAATTATTATAAAAAAAAATATTAATATACTCATATTTTCTGTTACAACCAACTAATCCATAGTTCCTTTTTATATTATCATAATTAAAACGCTGTTCCGTATCTCTTTAGCGATACGAACACAAGTATTCGTTATAATAATACCGAGATTCGGATATTCGGATCGACACCGCCCCTCAGAAGTTAATATTTTGAGCGTTAGTAGAATACATTACAATGTCTTTGTTTTGAGCATAGCCGGATAGCCCTATGGCAGCCATGATATGCGACTTTTACCGAGTTTTGGTATCCACCTTATTAGCACAGTTATTAGTATGAAGGGTACAGAATATATGATTCTGAGGAGTTCTGAGCCCTTATCCCTGAGCCTTATCTGGCCCTCAGACTATGAGATCTGGCTATGGGCCATAACCAACCCCAATGACAGTGAGTGACAGTTGACACTTGACAGGCAGGCAGCGCTAAGCGCAGCTGTCTGATTGATAAGTTTCAAAGCTAGCGGTTTGTAGCGGTTGGGTTTAGTTTTGTTAAAATTATATGATCAAATTAATCCGCTTTATTTCAACTGCAATCATTGTGTTAATGATACTTAATTGACTAAATAATATAATGTAAAATGGTTTCAGTCGTTTATTGTTTTCTGTTACTATGTATTTTTATTATATGGAATGTCGCCTCTTTAGATATCAGAGGTTACATTGTTTACTGTCCCTGCATGGGTAAGAACTATGGAGAATTATTAATTTAATAATTGCGTAATAATAATCGACGCCAACCACTGCGTTGGATATAATACTACAAGAACAGATACTATCTAGCTTTTTTGTTAATAGTTAGGTTGTTTTACGTCCACGGGAATAACATACGCTGCTAACCTACTACGTTTATTACAAACAAATGGGACTTGGAAACCTCAATCACATAAAATCAAGGAAATTATTTATTTTATGTTGAAAATGGCTGGAAGAAAGGGACGCCTCTGCCCTGCAGTGGGACAGTTCTGGCATTGTAAAATAAATGTCATTTCAAAATCTAATTTTTTTTATAAATTTACTTTATTTTTTACAGGAAGGTTTGGAAATCAGGCAGATCACTTTTTAGGAGCTCTAGCATTTAGTCAAGGTTTGAATAGAACATTGGTTTTGCCACCTTGGGTTGAATACCGTTACGGAGAGTCAAGATCAATACAAGTACCATTTAAAACATATTTTAATGTTGAAGATCTAGCTTTAACTCATAATGTGGTAACCATGGAACATTTCATGAATAATATTGCTCCTACTGTTTGGCCAGATAGCAAACGAATCTCATTTTGTTATACACAAAGAATGGGTGACAAGCAAAATAGCTGCAATGCAAAATCCGGAAACCCTTTTGGACCATTTTGGGATACATTCAATATAGATTTTGTAGACTCTGAATTTTATGGCCCCTTAAATTATGATGTGTACAATAAAGAAATGATGTATAAATGGAAACAAAAGTATGCTACAGAACAATGGCCTGTTCTTGCTTTCACAGGTATAAAATACAATTATTTATTATGCCTTCATGCTCTTTTCTGTAAGGACTTAGTGTCATGCCTAAACATTTTCCACCTTTAGCTGATTACTAATTAGTTTATTACTTAGTCAGTAAGTGTACTTAGCTGTAAAAAAATCAAGCGGCCCTTAAAATAAGTTTTTTATTTTACATGCAAATAATGCACTGAGATCAGCATCCAATCACGACTATTTCTGTGATATCTAGTATTACCTTGAAACTGTCATCCTCATTAGTTTAAATAATGTTTTTATTCACAGGAGCACCTGCCAGTTTTCCAGTACAGAAGGAAAATGTTCATTTACATAAGTATCTAAAATGGAGTAATGATATAGTTAATAAAACAAGAATATTTATAAAGAAGAATATGAGTGGAGGTGGTTTTCTGGGCATTCATTTGAGGAATGGACAGGATTGGGTTAAAGCTTGTCAGCATGTTAGTGACAGCACTATGCTATTCGCAGCTCCTCAGTGTGTAGGATACAAAAATGAAAGAGGGCCATTAACATTGTCTATGTGTTTGCCACAGCCAGCTGACATAATTAAGTTAGTAACCTAGTATTCAATTATGATGTTTTCATTACTTTGCAATTGTTTATTTTTAATACACTTGCCTAAATCTTTGCAATTAGTTACTTAAATTAATAACTATAGAATACTTTTTCCCACCAAATTTTGTAACTGATGTTATTATCATCTTCAGACAGTAATATCATACCAAACTTTTGTTACAGGCAATTGAAGAGAGCTCTGAAAAAGTTAGATAATATAAAGTATATCTTTGTGGCATCAGATTCAAACCACATGATAGATGATTTAAACAGAGGTCTACAACATTCTGAAGTATCTGTGATCAGACTACAACCAATGAATCCACATTTAGATTTAGCTATTTTAGGGCAAGCAAATTATTTTATTGGTAACTGTGTATCATCTTACTCAGCATTTGTCAAAAGAGAAAGAGATTCGAAAGGGTTACCTTCAGAATTTTGGTCATTTCCTCATAGGAAGAGAAGTAAGCATGAAGAGTTATAAAATGACAATATAAATAATAAGTTACAAACAGATTCACATTAATTCTATGAGCCCAGCAGTTTCAGATATTGAATCTTTTTCAGACGAGGTTGTTGCTAAATTACGGTAATAAATTAATAAAAACAACAATTTGTTAGTTGCTCATAATTATAGAATTAATGTGTAAGTTTACGTGATAAGTTTCTTACTTTCGCTCGCGACTCCGTCTTATCCCACATGACCTTAATGCGAAATAATTATATTTCGCTTATAAACAAAAAACAAATTATGTAAACGATGGCTCGTTATACGACCATATTCGAATGACTACAAAAAAGCGGCGGACTCATACATACGAGTGACTCTCTTAACTTTACTCACAAATTGGTTGACACGTGTTGTGCCCGAGTACACTGAAGTATAAAAGTGTAGTGCTTAGCCACTTATGTATTTGTGATTTTAATTTTACATTCTTGTACACAATATATATATATATAGGTTTATAATATTATACTTATAACTGATCTGTGATTTGATATGCCGTAACTTTAGGTTCAAAATTATAAGAATAACAATGATTAACACATAAACAAGCTCTTTCATTTGATAAAATCACAAGATGCAATTACTATATTTTTTAATAAGCCCCAAAGTCAGGTCTTATAATTGTAGGGTTTAATGTCCTAAGTATAATTGCATATAAATGTTTGAACGCGACTGTACGGAGAAAGGCTTAGGTTTAATACGTCCATTATAGATGGTCACCGTAATGTATGAGTCCACCGCTTTTTAGGGTTCCGTACCTCAAAAGAAAAAGCGGAACCCTCATAGGATCCCGTTGTTGTCCGTCCGTCTGTCAAGACCCTTTTTCTCAGGAACGCGTGGAGGTATTAAGCTCAAATTTATATCAAATACTCAGATCTACTGTCCCTTGGAGCTGTGAACTGAAAATGAAACTTCTAAGCCAACGCAATCAATAGATACAGCCGTTTATGCCGTAAATTGTCGACACTCGCAAGGGATTCAAAACCTACAGAGTACTTCCCGTGAACTTAGAATCTTGGAATTTGGTACGAAGCAACGTGTTATAGTACAGATAAATGAAAAATTGCTGAAACCGTAAATTTTTAATTACATCATATAATAGAAAATCTACTATATAAAAATAAGTCGGGTTTTCCTTCCTGACGCTATAACTCCAGAAGGCCAGAACCGATTTCCACGGTTTTCCATTAGTTGGAAAGGTCTCGGGCTCCGTGAGGTTTATAGTAAAGAAAATTCTCAATTACATAAAAAAAAATTTAGACCGCGGGCGGAGCTGCGGGAAACAGCTAGTATTTTAATAATTTTAAACTCAGGTTTATACGGAACCGTCGATGCGCGATTCCGACTCGCACTTGGCCGGTTTTTTTAGTCATTCGTATTTGGTTGGATAACCAGCAGGTGTAAACATGTTTTGTTTTTTCTTTATATTTACTTAATGCGAAAAATATACAATAATAATAATATCGCATGCATGTACACTTTTGAAACTTTTAATGCTTTAAAAAGCGTCAAGAAGGACCGAATAAAGTTTGCAGCGAGCTTATACGTTTTCTCATCTAGGAGCGACTTTTTTTTAGTTTTCGAAAACGTGCGATTACTTGAAAATTATAAATATTTTTCACAAATACGCACAAATTAGGCGCTACTCGTGTATGTTTATTCTAGTTAGAAAAACGTTACCCTAGCAGGAAGCGTTTTTTCCAAAACGGCAAGGCGCACAAATTCTATAAGTAGCGCACATTTATAGCAGATTAAACACTAAGGGCGGCTTGCACAACAAAGCTTAAATTGATTTAAGACGCACTAAACATGATTAAAATGGTTAAACATATTTAGCGTCTTGCACAACGAAAAATTTGTCGCTAAATATGTTTACGGACTTGTCAAAATTAATTACCCAAAAACTGCTATTTAGCGGCGCTAAACACGTTTAAGCCTGACAGTTTAAGGAACTGACAGTTTCTATCAAACTTTCTATGATGATAATATATATTTTTTAACACAAGTATTGTTGCGTTCGGGTTGTTTTTTATTTTCCTCACTGATAACACTTGTTTTCCCAACCCTGACATTGGCAGAATCGTCGACACCCCGACGGAGCCATAATCAACAAAATTGAATTGAATTGGATTTGGATTTGTTCGATAATAATATGTTTTGTGATTTGCTATGTTTTCTGTGATGATGACGAAGATTTCAATGAGGATAATATCTTTTTTAACACAAGTATGGATTCGGACTTGTTTGATAATGATGTTTTGTGATTTGATATGTTTTTTGTGATGAAGAAACTTTATCTGATAGAAATATGAGCACTAGAGAAGATAGACTCTATCAAGAATCTCAAATTAAAACAAGGAATGCTGTGGAAAGAGCATTTGGTCTATAGAAGTGAAGGTTTCTCGTGTCGTCTTTTTCTTGTCTCGTGGGATAAGTATGAATCTACATCGAGTACCAGGTATCTATTGTGTATATATAGTGGCTACAGCTATGCTATATATTTTAGCTATAATTCAAAATGAAGAAGTTTCTCCAGAGGAAAATGAATACCCAGTACTCATTGGAAATGTAAGTTTTACAACCCAACAAGGAGAGAACCTTACAGAGAAGAATATTTAATGGATGGTTTAATAGATAGTTCATTGAACATGCAATAAAACAATTTATGAATAATTCACTGTATTTTATATTTTTAATTAATTATAAATATGATTATAAAATTACAAAATTCTTTTTCATTTGTCATCATTCTTATTCCCATTTATAAATTTTTGATTTGTGTTGCACTTCCATCTCTAAAATCTTTACTTGCATTTGCACTAATTCAATCTTCTCCTGTGGTAAATGGAAGAAATATCACACTTCTTTTTTTGCTTGAACACACATAACCTGTGAAAAGATAAGAACCGTTATTTATATGTTATTGAATTTATGTTTAAATTATATAATAGTTAGTTTAGCCATAATAAAACAACTTACCTGTGTGCCCAAAGTCTGTTTTTATGTAATGCATCAACAGATGGCGCTAGTGCCACGGTCAACATCGTCTCCGCGTTAAAAATTATTTAAAAATACAATAAATACAGTTTTTTAACAAATTGCTAGTAAAACTTCAAGAAGATAGTGCAATAATTATGTGAAAACGTTATTTCGAAATAACTCTCAGTAATAGTGCATAAAAAATAATTTTAAAACAGTGGTAAAAGTTTTGTTTACATTTCGCCAAATACAGTGAATACTATATGAAAACTATTTAAAACTAAAGAATACAGTGCAATTTATCCTAAACTTGTATTTATTAAACAGTTTTAAGTACAATTTTAAAGTGTAAAAGTGTTATTGTAAAACAACGATAAATATAAAAGACGCTATATTTTCAAATTTTTAAATTCAAAAAGATGCGTCCTAACGTTCCAAACATAAATTATCAATAAACAGAACTTTAATTTCAATATTTAAAGTAATTGTTAAGTGGCGTGGAGGTATAGAGCGCAACTAAAACTTAGGTGATTAGAAGTTCACTGAGTTCAAATTTCCTCTATACCATTTGTCTTTTTGTATTTCTTCCATAATTTATTCCAACTTTGGAAATATGCAATCGACAAGTACTATCATCACCCGCAAGATGGCACCATTAGTAACATGTTATAAATGTAAAAATATGGTAAATGCAAAAAATACCGCTTTGTGTTCAGCCTGTAATAACACATTTGAGTTCGATTGTGATGGCTACCCGGAACCCACATATCGCCTCAAAAACGAAGAAGAAAAAAAGAAATGGAGATGCAAGACTTGTATTAGAAGTAAGAAGTATGCTAATACCGAAGATAAATCTAAATTTCCTTTAAAAAAAAAACTTAGTTTAAAGACACCTTCCCCAAAGGTAGAAACTCGAAAACAAATACCTACGTTTAAACGTCAATTAATTCTACAAAAAGCCGCAAAAACTTCGGACTCGCACATATTAACAGACTTAGAAACATCTGATGAGTCTTATATGTCACCTAACAACTTGACAAAGGATGCGAACTCAACGTTATCTAATTTAGTATCGGCATCCGAAATGAAGGATACAATATCTACGTTAGCACTTAAACTTGAGAATACTGAAAAAACATTGGAAAATGTATTATTAGAAAATACTAACCTACATAAACAAATAAATACCTTAAAATTCGAAAACAGACCTGAAAAACTATCGAAGAGTGTTGATTGCACAGTAATAGACCTGCTATCGGCGGCAGAAATGAAAGATACAATATCACAATTGACGTGTAAACTCCTTAGCACACAAAATGAGTTGGAAAACTGCATTTTAGACAACAATAAGCTAAAAGGACAAATTACGAGGCTGACTACAGAGCTAGAAATATTAAAGTCTATACGTCATTCTACATTAACTCCAGCAAATAGCTCAAGGAAAAGCATTACAAAGAGAATTAATTCACCACAACAGCTGAATACACCAACACCTTCACCAGCAAAGATCAGTATCGAAACGAAAAGTTCAAATATGATTACCAGCTTGCAAAGGGATATTTCTAGGCAGCAACAGCAAATGTGCGAGACTGA
This sequence comes from Plusia festucae, assembly GCA_950381575.1. Lineage (NCBI taxonomy): Eukaryota > Metazoa > Arthropoda > Insecta > Lepidoptera > Noctuidae > Plusia > Plusia festucae. The sequence continues at coordinate 8,652,595 of OX494434.1, read as the reverse complement.
AACTGAGATTTCTAGTCTTACGAAACAAATTGACTCATTGACACAGGAAGCATGCGAGAAGAATAACACAGCCCGAAAATGTATATCTACTACATATAATCGACGATCACACGATTTAGTTACTACTCTTCCGAAGCAACGAAATCGTCAACCTAACAGGAAAATACATATCTTCGGCACTCAGCAATGCGTTGGTCTTGCATCCGTGTTAACGCACTCGCGAGAAAACACGCGATATGAGGAGTATGGCATCATTGCAGAAACAAAACCATATGCACAAAGTAGTGAAGTACTAAAGAACTGTCGTAACATCAAGCTCCAGTCGAATGATAAGCTTATAATATGTATAGGTGAAAACGACTACGATCAAAGCACTGTATTGTCACAGTTAAAAACAACCTTGCAACTATTTAATGACAACACAATTGTTGTAATAAATATTCAAAAAAATAACTATTATGACGCCGTTAAACTGAACCAGCGCATCAAAAATATATGTAAACATTATGTAAAGTGTCATTTCATAGATTGTGCTTCTTACAGACTTGCTGATGTATGTCAATCAATTAATTATGTTATAGATTGTAACGACTATAGAGAAAAGTATTTAAATCCTCATGAAATAAGGAAACGCTTATCGAGTAGCAAACCAAAAATAAAAAAACTCGTAAATGATAATATTGAGCCAAAAAAAGGGACTATTCCATACTATTTCCAACGTATAAATACAAGAACTTCTTTGAAAACTAGCAACCTTAAAGTTAACGTTGTAAATAAACACCCGGGAACAATACCTTATTATTTTTCTGTAATAAATAGAAATACGTTTTTTCGGAACTAACTTACCTACAGCAAAAGCAAACACATTCAAAATTATTCATCAAAACATTGCAAGTTTACTATCAAAGCGAGAATTACTAGAAATAACATTACAGGAATTACGATTAAAAAACGAAGACCCAAATGTGCTATGTTTGTCTGAAACATTCATAAAAAAAGGTTATGAAAAATATATAAAAATTCATGACTACGACATGGCAGTTAATTTTTGTAGAGATAAGCAAAGAGGTGGTACCTGCATTTTGATTAAAAGGGGTATTATTTTTAAGGAATTGTTATTTATAAAAAACTATGCCCTTCAAAATATATTTGAAGCATGTGGCATAGAAATTATGTATAATAAGCTAGTAATAATTTGTGTTTACAGAACCCCCCAATCCGACCCTAAACAATTTTTATTTAAACTTAATAATCTTTTGCACGACCTTAGTCTAAGATATAAGTCTAGAATGCATGTAGTTATAACGGGGGACTTCAATATAAATACTTTAAAAAAAGGTAGTATTACGAACGAGCTACAAGATATCTGCTATAATTATAATATGAAAATTCACATAAATGAGCCTACACGTAAATCATCATGCATTGACCAGATCTTAAGTAATATACCAAATGCTACTGCTTCAGTTTTGCCTCTTCACTTGTCTGATCATGAATCTGCTCAATTGATAAGCATTCCTACAAAGAAAGAAGATCCAAATATAGCTATCTACTACACTTATAAAAGAGACTATAACTTAGATAATATAAGAAAGTTTAGACAATGTTTACAAAATTTATATTGGTCTGACATATACTCAGAGAATGATATGAATGTAGCGTTTAGTGAGTTTCACGAGCTATTTTCTTTGTTCTATAATCTCTGTTTCCCTAAAATGAGAGTAAAAGTTAATCTAAATAAAAAGGATAAACAGATTTGGATAAGTAGAGGCCTAAAACAAAGTTGTAAAATGAAACGAAAACTAAGATATAAATATTATAAAGATAAAACCATAATCAATAAAATTAAATATATAACTTACTCAAAACTATTAAAAAAATGTATTTATAATTCGAAAAAGAACTCCAATATTAAATTCATACAAAATAGTGATAACAAATGTAAAGCGACATGGACAGTGATAAAAAATGAGGTAGATGACATCAATTATAACAAAAACATAGATACTATTAAAGTCAACAATGTAATATTGGAAAATCCAACAGAAATCGCTTCCGCGTTCAACGTTCATTTTAATAATAACGATTTTAATCAAAATAACGCAAGCTGTAATTTCAATGGCAAATTAATCTCCAATTCAATGTTCCTGAAACCTATGTCCGAATATGAAGTTAGACGGGAAATTATGTCGCTAAATAATACCAATTCTACGGGTTACGACGAAATCACAACCAAAGTTATCAAAGCTTGTAAAGACGAACTATCTGCCATACTAACATATTTAATTAATCTATCATTTTCAAGTGGTGTTTTCCCGGAAGCGCTGAAATTATCAATTATAAAGCCTCTATTTAAAAAATGTGAAAAAGATGACATTAGTAACTATCGCCCGATCACTCTGATTCCCATAATATCCAAGGTATTTGAAAAGTGTATGTATAATAGATTAATTAGCTTCTGTAACACTTTTCAAATTATAAGAGATGAACAACATGGCTTTCAAAAAGACAAATCAACTAGCTTAGCTATCTTCTCGTCGATAAAAGAAGTAGTAACGAACATAAATAATAATTACTTGACTACAGGATTGTTCTTCGATTTATCAAAAGCTTTTGATTTGGTTTCACATAAAATATTATTGGAAAAACTTCAGAATCTTGGCATCAGGGGACACGCATTACAGTGGTTTTCATCGTATTTGAGTAACAGACAACAACGCGTTATAATTACTAAAATAGATCATAATAAGGATATGGTACCGTACTCGTCTCAATACAGCTACACTAGATGCGGCGTTCCTCAGGGAAGCGTGCTAGGCCCAGTATTATTCTTGCTTTATATTAATGATATAGCTACTATAACAGACCATAAAACCATCCTATTTGCTGATGACATATCCATTATTGTAACATCAGATAAAAAATATCATTCCATTAACGACCATGAAAATGAAATTAATAGTACAATAGACAAACTGGTTAATTGGCTTGACAAAAATAACTTAAAAGTTAATCTTAATAAATCTGTATTTATACAATTTAATAAATCGTATAATAGTAATTTAAATATTAGTCTAAATATCCCAAAACTTAAAGAAGTCACGCACACTAAATTCTTAGGCGTAATACTGGATGAGAATTTAAATTGGAAAGAACACTTAGAACATGTTAGTAAAAGAATAAATAGATTTGTATACGCGCTCAAACAAATAAAAAACGTCACAAATATAAAAATGGCAACTACTTGTTACCATGCCTATGTGGAATCCCTGTTACGCTATGGACTTATTATGTGGGGTAATAGTACTGACCAAAACAGAGCATTTGTTGCACAAAAGAAATGCATTCGAGCCATGTGTGGAATACGACCTGATGAATCGTGTCGTCCGATGTTCAAAAAGCTTGGTTTGCTGCCGCTACCGTCTCTCTATATTTATGAGATTTGTATGTTTGTAAGGAAACATAACAGATTGTTTAAGACAGCTAATGATGTTAATCCGAGGAGTAGAAGAGATCCTCACAGACTACTGCTAAACAATGTTGCAAGGTTGACTAAATATAGTAAAAGTTGTTTAGTTATGTGTGTACGCATATATAATAAGTTACCTTGTGACCTAAAAGCGCTAAATAGCCAATCGTTTAAAGTAAAATTACATAAATGGCTCAAAAACCATAATTTTTATAGCATTAAAGAATTCATTGACAACATAAATTAACTTTGTGCTTATAATACATTTTCTCAAAATTGCATGCTATGTTAAGCAAAACATGTGTACCAAATTTTTTAAATGTAACATCTTTTTATACTATGTTTTATGCAAATAAATATATTATTATTATTATTATTATTATCATCTATAAAATATACGTCCAAGCATAAATTATTGTTTGTCGATTTGCTTGGTGGAGTAGGTTTTCTCACACTCGATAATTTTTGTGTATGGCTCCATAGCCGTAAACAGTAACAACTGTTCTTCTTTAGTAAAATTGGGAGCACTCATGTTACAAAATTTATTTTCATTTCATGGTTCAATGTGAACGTCTGTTACTTTTCTCGTGTTATTATTTTGACATTTCGTCCGTTACCCTGGTTACTAGAAAACTATAAGGAGGTTATAAGCTTAAATGAATAACCAATGAGTTCATAATCTGAGGTTATAAGACAATACGTTTCGTTTTATGAAAAAATATACGTATGTCGTATTAATAATCGTAACCGAAAAACGCTATACCGAACGAAATGTTGAAACTGCTGTACCGACATTTAGCGACCTCTTAAACATATTTAGCTAAATCAAGAGGCTGTCATCGTTGTGCAAGAGGTCGCTAAATGTATTTAAGATAAACGTGATTAAGCGGTTAATTATATTTAACTAATTTTATTTAGGAGTGATTTAAGTCAAACGTTGTGCAAGCCGCCCTAAATATACGTTCTACTCATATCACTCTAGCAGGCACTTTCCTGTTGGGGTAACGTACACAATGGGGAAAGATCGAAAACCAAGTTTGATATGTCCCCATAATTGCGAGGCGACAGTTACTTAATTCTCACGCCTCGGTTTCATCTTAATGGATTAAACCATTACCCCTAGAGGGAAGCTTATTCTGCAAATAATCACACGAAGCACACCTTGTGCTTGAGCTGTATTTTATTTTAGGTACCTAGTTACTGCAAAAGCATTTTTTGTGTAAAGTTTATAATAATAATTGACAAGTACAATAATTACGACCTATTGTTTTCAGTTAGTTAGGTACCTATATGATATCTGATATTAAAAAAGTTAGAATTTAAATTTGTACCTAATATTTACAAAAATCTGATTTTGTACGTATGGTATTGAACAATGTCTCAGTGAGTATATATTTTTATTTAATCCTTTCTCTGCAAAATAATCAGTAGTAATCAGTATTACACAGGGGCCTTATTCACTAAGTCACAGCAGTTACGTGTAGGGTTAAGAGAGGCGTTATCTCTGTCAACTTACTATAATAATATTTATTTATTTTCTCCACACAAAACAGGACTATACAGTACATAAGATACATTTTAAAAAATAATAGTATACTATACTTTACGGTAATAAATCTATTATTCTATAACGTATATGAATACTAACACTACCCAGTGACTCTCAGGAGGATACAAAAAAGATTTGGCGACCCAGGGTACTTGAACAAATTCTGCGTCATGCCACATTACGTTTTGTTTGGATTTAGTGAATAAGGTCCTTAATTGGTTAGTTTTTTCATAGATCTAATAAAACAAACAAATTATATACCAATAGTTATTTATTAAACTAATCCTGAAAAAAAATCTGATGCGTTTTTTATACTACTTGATGGTAAGTTGTTGCTCAAGTCTCGTTTTTTGTTCTGTTTTTGATTAACATCTATAACTGAATCGATAGATTCAAAATATGATATATTCCAAAACTTGACATCATTATCATGTGAACATGAAGCAATAAACTGACCATCATGACTTATATCAAGACGTTCAACAGGTAATCTATGTTGTCCTACTACACCCAGCTGCCGCTGAGGGAACATGTGAGCAGCTCTCAATATGCCATCTTCACCTGAAGTGACCACAATATTCTGGGTAATAGGAACCATGCATTGAACTGCGTGTTTTTGTCCCACATATTCGTCACTATGCAAACCAAATTCCTTCCAATTAAATAAGTAGAACTTTCCTCTTGAAGAAGCTGCAAGTAGTTTTGTATCAGACCGAAACAGACCTAAGCAGGTTAACTCGGCATCATATTCTTCAGATGTTGTATAAATTTTACTGAAAAATAATAATTTATCACAGTTAACTCATTAAAGAAAATTACGTGCTAAATAACTACAATTCCTGATATTACTTCAGAAGCAGTTTAATTAAATTTGCTTAAAGGATTTCAATGATTAGTTCTAAAGTTATTCGCCTGGCAATATCACCTCGTGTTGAAGAGCTGGTGTGGAAGGTTAAACATTATCATTAACATACCCTTTATTGAGTCCACTCGTATCGGTCAATATTACAATAAATATGTTATCGTAATTGAAAAAAGTTGCAATTATGCATGCAGTTTTAACAAAACGAAAAATATATTATTTTATGCCCCCGTTACAAGGTCACGTTGTTGAATTATGATGACCTATTAAAATAGCCTGACTTTAGTTTTATACAAAGAGGATTGTTTCTGACGTGACCATCCCTTTGCAGCCGGTTCAGTGATGCGTTTCGACCAATGCACGACATTGCAAGTCCACACACGCCTTGTATTATTTGTGTTTTACTTTTTTCATTTATATTTCTATAGGGAGAGGTTTTTACTATTAACAATTTCAACGGGTAGGTACTTCAGAGTTCTGCCTAGATTTTTAGAAATTTGATTACCGACTGTGTGTCTTACGATAAAACAAGAACAAATGGGTAAACCCTTAATCTCACTCGCTCTTATGGAAAACAGTCTCTGAGAGAGTTCTGTCCGACCTTTTTCTTATACGTCCATGTATGTACCGTAAACATAAATGTTTTTTTTACCTCATTCATTAGTTTAGGCGCTACGGTGGAACAAACATTCATACATACATTCATAACTCATCCTTTGGGATTCGCTGTAGTCGAGTAAAATGCAAAAATGATACATAGTTACCTTGCTTTAAGATCAATAGAAGTTAGAATACCATCTCCACCTGCGCATACCAAGTATTTCTGAGCATCATTAGTTATCAGATCTGCAACATGTTCTTCACTAATTTTTAAAGTAAACACTGGATCTGGCTTTCTTAGATCCCATAATTTAACAGTTCCTCCATCATCACCTAAAAAAAGGAATAAACCATTTAAATGTTATACTATCTGTACCCGCGACGTTGTTCGCATTGATCAGGGTATTTATTGACGGCAATTACTAAACGCGGTATTACGTAGAGGGCTCAAGTCAAAGTCCTTATAATCTCGCTATCGCTAAAAATAGTGGACTATAATATTTTTTTATAGAGTATGTCTCATAATATGTGTGAAGTTCATCAAAATCGATTCAGTACTTTTGTTGTTGACATGAATGACAACAAAGTCGCATGTCTGGCATCGTTGCAACCTTGACAGGGCTTAACTGACTGACATCCGAATCATCAGGACGCTATCATTGAGTAGTAAAGTCCCGCTCGAAAATGAATACCGGGAATTTACAATACTATATCTCGGTAGGTAGCTGTCGAAATGTGGACATGTTACTATTGTCCTCGGTCTACTCAAATGTATTTTTCTTTCAATGTAAACGCATACCTCTTATTTATTAGAAACGGTAGGTATGCCTTATAGGGGTTTCCGTGTAAATAAAGAAGGAAACGTTACATACCTAATATACAGGTATTTTTATTTTAACGTATTTTGACGATTCTACCACAGATTACTAAATAGTATTCTACTGCGATCAAAATTTTACTGGGTTATCCTATTTACAACAGAAGTGGTAGGCAGTAATAATTTATTATAGACACCAAAATTAGAAAAGGTTTATAGACAAGGTAACTACGATTTCCTCAACTAATTTCAGCAGATGCTAAATTCTATGCCAAATAACATATTAAAAATCCAGCCATACTCAAATAAACTTTTTTTCGACGTTGCCATCTCTTATGCCATAACATTTATTTGCCGGCTATTAAAATGTATGTAAAAATATCAAGCAAAAAATACTAAGTACCTAGCTGTAAAAAATTTAGATAATATTAAAATTTTCAAAAAATCTGAGCCGGCAATAGGCTAATTTTAAACAAAGTATTACATCCAGGTGATAAGAAATGTAGCTTTAAATTCCCAAAATCTTCTTTTTCATCCGCACATGTAAATTGGCGTGTATTCAACCAAGTAACCATGGCAAAAACTATGTTACCATAACGACCAGATCTGATTGAAGTATGAGTTACTTTTAAGGAAAACCAGCTTCGTGAAAACAACTGAGTGGTTGTACGATTGGAAATCAATGTTCTTGCTGCAAGTTCAAATCCACTTGTAACTGTTCCGATTTTTTTTCTAACATCCAGTATCTATTTACAAGTTCAAATATTTTGATACTCCAAGTTCGAATCTTAGTCGAGCTAGCCCTTTTTGTGTCTTTTTGTTCAAAATCTAAACGACGAGGCACGACGCCTCAAAGCTATGCGACGCCGCTCTCCTATTCATTGATGGGTGCATGCCTCTACTGAAGAAACTACCTATGATCACCATGCTTTCTCATTGCGGAAAGGCGGGAAAAACAGTATTATCGTGAAAATACCACGATTACGATTTTTTTTAATGATTGTGTAGTAAGAACAAGTAGCTTACAGAGATTATTACGGTGAATACCTTTTTTATACGTCCATGGGGTGAATTGGAAGCGGGAAGGACACGTCAGGACTCTGTGATTATCGCGTTTACTAATGCGTTCGCAGACCATGTGATATGATGTTAACAACTTGTATTTTTTTTTTAAACGACTGCTGCACTAATAAATTTAACCCGTGTCGCGGTGGTTTCACAAACATTCAAATCACATGCACAAAGAACACCCAGACTTGGAACAAGCATTTGTGGATCACACAAATGCTTATCCCACGCGGGGATCGAAACCGCAACACGTCGCGCACAGTGGTAATTAGCGTGGTGACCTATATATACCACTCGGCTATCCGTGCAGTCAGATAGTAAAGCAACTAGACGACAGCGTGCCGCTGGAGAGTTTGCCTGGCAATAGTAAGCGGCCATGGGCGCGCAATCTTGGGAGCTGTCTTGTGATAACACTACATGATGATACAATGATAAACAACCCACTAACGGGAGGAAACCCACGGATATCCTGAACACACCCATGCTATCCCTTGATGTTATCTCCGTCATATATATTTTGTTAAGTTAAACTCACCAGTTACAATTTTGTGGTTGTCTAGGTTCAGCAGTCTGTATACAGGTTCATCATGTGCATTTTCATAACACTTCTTCAACTTCCCAGTTTCGACATCAACAGCCATGATGGCTTTATCCTACAAAACTCTATAAGTTTAAGTGTCTGTGTAAGAAATATCAACAAGACTAGCCATATAATACAGATGTTCAAATTTTTTGCTACTGTAAGCCTACTTTTTTTAATAGATCATGTTTGATTTACTATTATACACGTGCACTCTCTGTTCCTTCACCCTAGGGAGCGTTCAAGGATTTTTGACCCCTTTTCCTCCCCTTGTAACGCACTGTACAGTTTTGCGGTACCCCCCCTCCCCTCTCTCTAAACGTTACGCGTGTAACACTCAAGTGACCATTTTTACCCTAAAGTCGCAAAAAGTTATGTTCTAGTTTTTATCCTTGGTATACTTTGCGGTGATTACTAAATAAAACAAGAGATTTAAACGTAAATGTAAATGAAAAGTGTTGCCAATTTGGGAGTTCTTATTCCTTAATTTTTTATTAAAAAAAAAATCCATGTTACGTAACATGTTGTAAGAAAGACCCCCTCCTGCTCGAGTAACACATCGTAACGTTTTACGAGACCCCCCCTCCCCTCGAATTGCGTTACGTAATACTTGAACGCCCCCCTAGATAGTCCGATGGGACGGCAGACCGACACGATCGGAGAGGGATCATGTGTAGAAACGGTTTACGTGCTCTCCGAAGCCTGGGGTGTAAACACCGCCACACTTCCTGACTCCAAGCAGTACTGAGAATTTCTTAAACCAATAACTATTTTAGGCCCGACCCGGGTTTCGAAACCGAGTCCTCATGCCCGGAAGTCGCGCAACCAAAAATCATTTATCAAATGGAGCTGAATAAATGTCTTCTCTCCCTAAGGATGTAATTTATCAGATAATTTCTCATGGAGCTTCTTTATTTATCAATCTGTGTTATGAAAAGTAAAGATTTTTATGTTTGTTCCAAATAAACTAAAACACTACTGGACTATTTAAAAAATATTTCCCAATTAAAATGCAAAATTCTCTCTGAGCAACATAGGCATATAGCCTAGTTACATGATAATGTAGCAAAAAAAACTTATTAGAAAGAACTTGGGATTGCATGCGACAGCAAGTAAAAAATAAAATGTACCGATACACACTTTTGCTGTTGAGTACAAAGTGAGTCCTTCATCATCAAATTCAACATCTCTACAAGCTTTAAGATGCAATTCTAGTGTATTAACAAGTTTTGTTTCTTCGTTGCTGTATTCATACACCAAAACATCTCCAACTATATTGGCTATTGCAATTAAATTCTTTGAAGGATGAAGTGAAATATCAACAATGAAATCTTCACATGTTATTTGTGGTGGATGGTCCCGTTGTTTATTATTTTCAGCTTTAATAGCTTTAACAACGTCATCTTCATCATCATCATCATCCTCTTCAATTAGATCACCTTGTTCTTCATCTTCACTCATTTCATTACCATCAGAAACTAGAAATAAGGTTATTATTTTATTTACATAAATTTTATTGAATAGCGTACAAACTGCTACGGTGCTCTATGTTACAGTATAGCCTTATCGAAAGCAATAGTTCCTACTAAACTACCTACAAGGAAGAGCTATGGAAGAGTATTATATTTAAAATAGAACAATTGAAATAAAAGTATTTTTATGTTTTGCTATTATTTACAACTAACCATTATTGTCCGACAAAGCTCCATCTTCGCTTGAATCATCGTTAGTTGAAGAATCATCTTCGTCCGATGAATTTTTATCAAATTCTTTAAAATTTAATGTCATTTTATGTGCAAACTGAAAGTGACAATAAATAAATACATAAACACGTGCGGTGCGAGGTGCGAGGTGCGAGCGCGAGCGCCCGAGTCACATTCAGTCACAGATTAGAGATACATTCAGTCACAGTAGCTATCAAAAATAGTGTGTTATCTATGGTCACAGTACCACAGAGTACATTTTACATCATTTGTCAATTTGTCATTTATTAATAAAATTAGGTAATAATTAAATCAGACCAAGTTATTTATACCTTCGCCTTAATCCTAACCTAAATAAATTATTTCTCAAGCAAGGAGCCAGTGATACTCTATTGCTAAATACTTTATTATTTATGTATGTCGTGCATTTAATGTACCTACGTTTGTGCCAAAACGTTTAAAAAATAAATGTCCACCCAAACCCGGCACGGGCCGCTAGTCGTATCCTAACGTTTAATTAAATTAAATGTAGTTGGGACACATCTAGAAAAACACATATTAAAAGTAACATGTTTATATTAAACATAATTAAGTATACACTGAACAAATCCACCTGTAGGCCTCATTACCAGACCTTCGTTACCGAGCCCCATCGGTTGGATTCATTGTCATATAATAAAACATAATTATATGAGCTAAAACTCGCTAAAACTCGGTAAACTAATAGCCACGTAAAACTTCTAATATCCGCCTCTTGGCTCAAGCTTCAGATCAGTTTTATGATCTTACTCGACCCGATACCACTGTTAGAATGGATGCACTGAATTGAGATTAAAATTGAAGTCTTTTACAACATTGTTACTAGTGAAATGTGTATTTTATATTTTTTGTGGAATATCAGAAAAAAAAGATTAACCTACTCATATTTTTTTGTTACAACGAACTTATCCAAATGCTGTGTCTAGTTAGACATGTCATGTACCGTAGATATCTACTTAGCGATACGATCACGAGTATTCGTTGTTAAAACACTGATATTCGGATATTCCTGGGTCGTCACTGCTCTTCAGAAGTTAATATTTTGAGCGCAACACTATGGCAGCCATAATATGCGACTTTTACCGAGCGTAGATGTCCACTTCTTATTAGTCGGTATATCTAGTCCATAATATTCTTGGCAATGGAATGAATTGTGCAAAGACATTGTACTCTATACATTACAATGTCTTTGGAATTGAGTTCTTAATCAGAGGCAAGGAGGTTGTATGATAAGGGAGTGCGCGCTTCGAACAAGTAAAACGGTCCGATTTCTGTGACCTTGAAATGAATGAAAGGCACCCAGTTTAGTATTTCGTCTCATTCTAATAAGGTGTCCATGAAATAATGTTTCTCGAGAAAATGCTCGATACGGTAACGTGATACTATAAAAGAATGAACTAGCCTCTGGCATTTAATCATATTGTACACTTATGGATTTAAGAATAATAAATAAATATCCTCAAATATATTTTCTAAAATGTTAAAAATTAACTTGATAAGTGTTTTGGAGTTTCAAATCTTTATACTCTGTTAAATTTGGATTTGTCATAATTGCTAAATGCCTAGTTTCGGGACAACTATATATATATATTTAAGTGTGCTTAAACAAAATTGTCTAATAAAGTAATAAAATCACATAGAATAACCCGATATAATAACCACATATATCAACAAGTTTTTAAGTAAAATATGGAGTGGCAAGGAAAAAAAGCCTTTACAATAAATTAAGCTTGATATTGTTGCGTTTACCGTAACTTAGTTTTGCCATAGATTTAATAATTTATTTATTTTAATTCTAGTATGAGGACATCTCTAAATTTTACGAACAGTTTGGTCACCCTACCCAAAATAAAATAGTGATAACAAAATTAACCTCTCAAGCGCCCCCCCACCGTACAACGGTGGTTACTAAAAGTCGGGATAAGCGCCCGGCAACCGTTGTACGGTTACCGATACCTGTTTTCAATTATGACTAAATAAATTGCCTTGAGCTATATCCATCCTCTTCCAGCTCATACGAAATTGAACCTAATAAAACGAGATGCATATAGAATACAAATCCATGCACACTTTAGTAACTTTTTAATACAGAAACGTGCCAGCAAAGTTTCATATTTCAAACTGGTCACAACTGTGGTCACAACTTTCGAGTACTTCGCGGTGGACCTTATCGCTCACGATATTTTAATAAGTGTTTGTAATAAAATAACTAATAAATAAAATTATAGACGCTGTGTTTTGCTTTTATCATTTTATTTCGATTTCCACGGGTTATTTCCAAACCTGTTTAAATTTACACATTTCTCTGATTAGAACGCCTATAACATTTCCATATAAGAATAAAAATAGAAACGAATACTTTATAAATACAGTAAATTTAATATTGATTTCAAATATATATACTTTTTACTAGGTATTTAAATATATATACGGCGAAAATAGCGTTTGAACGTTCTCCGTCGAGCTGGACTCGCGCGCAAAATTGGAGCCGGGCGCTTGACGTTATATTGACATTTGACACTTAGGCGCTCGAGGCTTAATAATAACGGCCCGTTCACGACCTTGCCGCTGTGAGCGGCAGCTAAGCGCGGGGCGGCGAGCGGTAAGATCAAAAGTATGAAAATGTTTGAAGCACGCCACGAGACGCCGCTCATAGCGAAAACGCGCGCGGTTTTATCCGAGCGAATCGCTACGGCGGCGCGCGGGCGGTGCGGTGAGCGGCAGGAACAAAAGTACAAGCGAATGAGTGCGACGCCACGAAACAGAGCGGCGTGGACAGCGGTGTAGAAGTGACGTACTCAGAGGCGTAATTAACCGAGGCATTTATTACAGACATTTTTAATCGACTGCCTATATTGATGTCAAAACATCCCCAACAAAAATATCTTATAAGAAGGTTGTGGGAAGAAATTAAACAATGTTTTAATTTTTATATCTCTCATATTAATTATTATATCTCTATTTAATGTTTATATCTCTCATATTAAGAATGTCTTGTTTTAAAAATGTACTGCTTTCTAAACATAGAAGGGATAATTTTGATAACACCATGTTTTTGAGCACGATTTGACTACCTAAATACGTCCACCGCGGCCGCTACAACCTGTATAATCTATGGCTACAACTAACCGCTACTGAGGTACGTGGCGTGCAAAACGCACCGCTCACCGACGCCGCACCGCCCGCCGCGCCGCGCGCCGCTTAGACCGAAGTCGTGAACGGGCCGCTGATAACTGTCACAACGACGCCATTTTCACAATATGACATTTAAAATAGTGTTGCCATTTAAATGATTATTTACACCTCCTTGTTTTTGGGGAAAAAATATTTAAATAACAAATGTTTTCTTTAACTTATTTCTAAAATTTACATCGGTGCGAAATCTTTTGTATGTATATTTTCCAGTTGTTTAAAACATACATTTCGAAATTACGAAGGTGGTGAATATGAAGTTGATTATAAAACTGCTGTTTGAACCTCATATCGTGATAAAATTTGGCACTGTATGTAAGGTATTTTGAGTTTTCGTAAAAAAAAATAAGAATGACTTATTATAACTATATTTAAAATTTATTTTGGTAATGGTTGAGCATTCATTTAATATTTATTTTTCATGAGGTTTATTTGGTTGCTAAATATAAATTAGCATTAAATATTATTTCATTAAAGTGGGAATTTTTTTTTATGCACGGTCAACACATGGGAATTGACAGAAGAGTACGAAATACTAACTTGGGTGCCTCTCTTTCTAAGAAAAATTGGGAACACTTTTTTACAGAAAGCGCTCACTCCCTATACTATATAAACTCCTTGATCAGAGGAATGAACGAAGTCCTCTCCATAGACGTCTATATCTAACAAAACGTCAATGACAATGACATTATGACAGTCAATGCGAAAGGAACCAACACTTCTCAGAATTCTCAGATTCTCAGCACCCTCAGCATAGAACAGTAGAAAATATTATATTATTCCTAATTCTCATTCACAGAGAGTACATGAGTACATTTTATTATCTCTCAGTGTCGTTGATTTGTCGAGTAAGTGAAACGTTCGACATTCACAAAATATCATTATAATAATAAAGAATTGTGAAGCTGAGTACTGGCCTGAACTTTCATTCAACTTTTGTGGGGATTGTGTGTCTTACTAATTTGTTTATCTTGAGTTGAGGAAGTGTGTAGTATGAGTTTTAGATTATTTACTATCACCACTTTTCTTTGAGGCCTCTTCGGTAAATAAGGTAAGTTGTTTATTGTACACACAACACAACAAAAGATAATAGAAATAAAAAACAAATTAAATGATAATTCTGTTAAATCAACAAACTGAAAATCATACACTAAATCAAAAAAGTTATTACAAGCCAAGTTATGTAGACATAAGTAGATAATAATAATAAAAGTTTATTTATTCAAAACACACTCATAGCTACACCCTTTGAGCTAAGCATAGCTTAAGTATATAATATTTATTTATTTAGGTACACCAACAGAATTACATATAAAACTATATACTATATTTTTGCAAGAATTACATTTCCTATATTGCATGCCTAATATAAAGGTACACAAAACAATCACACTGTAAGTCTAGGATTGAAGAACTTATTATAATTCTACTAAAAACTCAATCATGCAACAAAGATACAAATAACCAAACACATCAATGTTAAAGGTTGCATAGCATCAAGTGTAGGTTAAGAACTCTTTAGAGAATGAATATTTGAAATGCTATGTGACATAGAAAAAAATAAAGACAGATGTGTCTTGTTAGAAAAAAAAGGTGCATGTTGGTGTCATGTGAAAAATTAATATTGTAAATCTAAAGCGTGCTAAATACCTAATAACTAGAGACTCATACAAAGGGCTTAAATAGATAGTCTATTACAATAAAATAAATTCTTCATGAGTGTAAATCATCTTTTACTTCGTAAACCTCTGCTGCTAAGCGAATCGACTTCACATCAGTAAGTTGAGTTAACCGCAACAGGTTATGGGCCCAGAAAAGTAAAAAAAAGGATTTGCCAAAATGGAAAATTTTACATCAAAATTGCAAATAGGCAATCTAGAGGGGAAAGACAATTGGGCCACATGGAAATACAAAATTTCGATAATGCTACGAGGTGTAGATGGCGCATTGGAAGCAGCCGAAGGAACCCTCGAAAAGCCCATCACCCCCGCCCAAGGAGCTGGTGACGCTGAGATCGGCACCTATAATTTGGCTATGGCGAAATATAGGAAGTCTGAATGTAGCGCTCTGCTCATATTGACCACTAATATGTCCGAAGATACCCTTAAAAAAGTACTGCGATTTGAAACAGCTAAAGAAGTCTGGCAGGAGCTACACAGATTATTTGATGGACAGTCAGATGATAGGGCATACAATTTGTGTGCAGAATTCTTCAGTTTTCAACGACACAATAAGGATGACGTATCGACCCATATGTCAAAGCTGAAAAATATCTGGACAAATTTAAATGCAGAAATAACAAAAAAAGATGCCACCGTCAAGCTGCCGGAATTATTTCTGATTTGTAAAATCCTAGACACGTTGGATGAAGAATACTTTTCTTTCAAATCAAGCTGGTTATTACTGAACCAAAGTGAACGGACAGTGGACAATTTAACGAGTCACTTGTGCGCATTTGAAAGAGCGCTTGGTAATAAAGAGCACATAAAGCAAGAGGCTTTAGAGACAATACGCACACAACATAAGAGCAAGCCAAGCAATGAGAGAGAGCTTATATGTAACTACTGTTCCGGTAAAGGACACAGAGTTCGGAAGTGCAAAAAGTGGATAAAGGATGGGAGGCCACCCAAACCCACACCAGGCACATCAGCAGCAGGTACTACGTCAAAGCAAGTGCAACACATTTCTCTGTTAGTGAATGCCTGTTCCACCGGACAAACTCAAGACAGGGAAAGCTGGTACGTTGACAATGGAGCCACAACTCACATTGCAGTAAGGAGAGTTTATTTTCAAGAGTTTCACGAATTTGATTCAGACCATACTGTATCGACTGCAGACGGGAGCATCATACCCGCGATGGGGAAAGGCACCGTTGAGGTAGAATCAAATGTCAGTGGCAAGAGGGAGCGAATAACACTCAAAGATGTGTGGTTAGTACCATCTCTTACAAAGAACCTCTTCTCACCGCTTGCAGCACAAGACAGAATGCCGAACAGCATTTTCATTTCCACGACCAGAGAGTGCAAACTAGATATTGGAGGCACAACTAGAGTTGTTGGAAATAGAGTCCAATACGGAGGTCTTTATAGGTTGAACATGAAGACAGTCATGCCAAATAAACCTATGACCATAGAAGTCAACGCTGTGACTGGCTCTAATATGCTACAGCTATATCATGAGCGATTTGCACATCAGGATAAAAGACATGTAATCCGCCTCGTAAAGAGAGAGCTTGGAGTACAGTTGAGTACTGACAACATTAAATGTGAAGGCTGTATTTATGGAAAGTCACAACGAAAACCTTTTGGAAAAAGGGAAAGAGCGACAGCTATAGGAGAGCTGATTCACACCGATGTTTGCGGTCCCTTCGTAAATAGTATCTCAAAATACAAATATTACGTTCTATTTAAGGATGACTTCTCCGGCTATCGAATGGTCTACTTTATCAGAAACAAATTTGAAGTTAAGAATAAACTTCTTCAAATGTTGCAAGAAGTCAAGACCGCTGGATATACAATCAAGACGATTCTTAGCGATAACGGAGGTGAATTTGATAATAAAGATGTAAGAGATATTTTACAGAAATACGGCATTCAACAACGGCTGACAATGTCTTACACTCCTGAACAGAACGGATGTAGTGAACGAGAAAACCGTACCTTAGTTGAAGCTGCGAGATCTATGTTACATGCGAGAGGAGAACTACCGCAAGTGCTTTGGGCAGAACTTGTCAACACTGCAGCGTATGTACTTAACAGGACAGGTCCATCGAGAGTTGAGGGTAAGGTACCTTATGAGCTCTGGTATGGAAGAAAACCCAAGATAAGTCACTTAAGAGTAATTGGTAGTGAATGCTTTGCCCACGTTCCTAAGCAAAAAAGGAAAAAGCTCAGCAAGAAGGCAATAAAAGGCAAGCTTATAGGCTATGAAAACGATGATGGTTATCGTATTTGGGACGGAAACAAAACGCAAAGATCAAGGGACATAACCTTCCAAACTGACGTCGAGTTCCGAATCAGTACAGGAATTCCTACAACTTCAAGTTCAGAGGGAGATAACCAAACGTTTACGCAAGAAGCTCTACCTGAAAGTGCTATAGAGCAACAGGAAATTAATCATGAACATGCTCTAGAGGGAGATGGAAGAAATGATAGTCATGTACATGATGATGTTATGGGTGATAGCAACGAAACAAGAGAGGATGAGAGTGCTAACGAGGAGTTCGTTGATGCCGATGAGGAGTTAGAGATAACCGAACCACCATTGTTGGACGCGAGGTCTCGATACAACTTACGCGATCGAACTTGCCTCTCACGTCCTAAGAAGTTAGAAGACTACGTGTGTTTCGTAGGCACAGAACATTTTCCTGAGACATATAAAGAAGCTATTGAAAGGGATGACAAGGCAGAGTGGGTCAAAGCAATGATGAGTGAAATGAACTCTCTAAAGCAAAATGATGTTTGGACACTCTGTAAGCTACCTAAAGATAGAAAAGCACTCCCTTGCAAGTGGGTCTTTAGTATAAAGAGAAACCCAGACGGCAGTATAGACAAATATAAGGCTAGGCTTGTTGTAAAAGGCTTCAAGCAACGGAAAGGAATCGATTACGAACAGACTTATAGTCCTGTTGCTAGAATGGCCACCATCAGAGCCTTATTAAGTGTCGCAGCCAAAGAAAAATTATATTTGACGCAGTTTGATGTTTCAACTGCATTCCTGAACGGCAAGCTAAAGGAAGAAATTTATATGCAGCAGCCGGATGGATTCAATGACGGAACTACAAATATATGTCGGCTAAAAAGGAGTTTATATGGACTCAAGCAGGCTCCCAGATGCTGGAACTCATGCTTTGAAGAGACTTTATTAGAGAAAGGTTTTCAGCAAAATGCAGCTGATTGCTGCCTATTTACGAAGAAAATAGGTGACAAGAAAATCTTGATAACTCTGTACGTGGATGATGGGCTGGTAGCCACTACAGATAAAGATTTGGCAAACCAATTCCTTCAAGAATTAGGGGATACTCTGAAGATCACAAGCAGGCCAGCGTCTTATTACCTTGGACTTGAGATAGCACAGTTGAAAGATGGCTCCATTACGATTAAACAAGAATCGTACGCTAAAAAGATACTGGAACGTTTTAGTATGTCAGAATGTAACCCAGTTTCAACGCCAATAGAAACGACTTCTCAAGCAGGGAAAGTTAAGAAAGAGGAAGAGAAGTTTCCGTACAGAGAAGCAGTAGGTGCTTTAGCATACTTAATGACAGGGACGCGACCTGATATAGCGTATGCAGTTGGATTAGTTTCAAGAAATTTGGAAAACCCAACCCATGAAGATTGGTTACGTGTTAAGCGTATAATGCGCTACATAAAAGGGACTTGTTCTTTTGGTATAACGTATAAAGCAGAACATGAATCCAATGTAATACAAGGCTATAGTGATGCGGATCATGGAGGAGACCAGCAAACAGGACGGTCTACAACGGGAGTTGCATGTCTTTTTGCTGGTGGAGTAATATCATGGCTAAGCCAACGACAATCTTCAGTCGCAATTTCTACTACTGAAGCTGAAATAGTAGCTGCAAGTGAAGGCGCTCGTGAACTTGTATGGCTGCAGAGAGTATTCAGCTCGCTTACTAACATGGATGGAGTACCTACATTAAAAGTAGACAATGAAGCCGCAATACGTCTTGCATACAATCCAGAGTTCCATAAGCGGACCAAACACATCCGAGTGAGACATTTCTTTGTAAGAGAAACGGTACAAGACGGACTTGTGGATGTACAAAAGACTGGCACTGCTACTCAATTGGCAGATATTATGACCAAGGCAGTTCCTAGGCCAAGACTCGCTTTAATCCGGGAAGCCCTGGGGATACAATGCCATACACTTAATTAATGAGGGAAAGTGTTAAAGGTTGCATAGCATCAAGTGTAGGTTAAGAACTCTTTAGAGAATGAATATTTGAAATGCTATGTGACATAGAAAAAAATAAAGACAGATGTGTCTTGTTAGAAAAAAAAGGTGCATGTTGGTGTCATGTGAAAAATTAATATTGTAAATCTAAAGCGTGCTAAATACCTAATAACTAGAGACTCATACAAAGGGCTTAAATAGATAGTCTATTACAATAAAATAAATTCTTCATGAGTGTAAATCATCTTTTACTTCGTAAACCTCTGCTGCTAAGCGAATCGACTTCACATCAGTAAGTTGAGTTAACCGCAACAATCAAACAAAAACAACACTATTAAAACAATGGGCATCTCTTTAACTTTCTTTTTCTATAACTTTTTGGGAACTGGTTAAAAATACAATACAATACAATAACGAAATTAATTCTAATAGCTTTTACAAAAGTAATTCAATATATTAAAATTAAGGTAAAGTAATAAGTTATTAAACTAAATCAAGATAGTCCTTTTTTATTGCACTCATATATCATATAAGAAACTATTTAAAGAATCAGCGTATATATCAATGTTTGGTGTTTTGTTGCATAAGGTATTGTACATCCAAAACATTCAAAATAATGGAGAATTCAGACCTAAGTTTTTATTTCATCACGGAATGTAAAATATGCGACTTATTCGGTGCCTGGGAATTCTAGTTGGAACTGAGTATAAGATGTTTTCCACCAGAGCGCTGCATTGAGAGTTACCATTTATAAGTTTATATAAGAACTTGCTGACCCAGCAAACGTTGTTCTGCCATATTAAAAAAACCTGCGGAGGGCCACCCCTCTAACATTTCGGGGTTTGGAAAATAGATGTTGTCCGATTCTCAGACCTTTTAGCACTGAAAAATAATTATCAATTCAATATGAAAATAAAATGAATATGAGAGTTGCACTGAACAATTTAAATGATAATTATGATGATGCATATATCAGTCACTGCTGCAATCGAGAAACAAATAAAACGAAATAAAACCGGCCAAGTGCAAGTCGGACTCGCGCACCAAGGGTTCCGTACAAATTTAAGTTTCAAATTTTTTTTATTATATGATGTAACTAAACATTTACGGTTTCAGCAATTTTTCCTTTATCTGTGCTATAACACGTTGTTTCGTACCAAATTTCAATATTCTAATTTCCCGTGAAGTAGGTTTTTTTCAGTTGTTTTCGTTTGTTTTGTCGTTGACTTAGAAGTTTAATATTTTCACAGCTCTAAGTGACAGTAGACTTGAGTATTTGATATAAATTTCAGCTTGATACCTTCACGCGTTCCTGGGAAAAAGGGTCTTGACTGACGGACGGACGGACAAGAAACTGATCCTATAGGAGTTCCGTTTTTTTCTTTTAATAATAATAATAATACAGAGCGCATTGATTTCTTTAAACAGAAAGTATGTGCATGGGCAAGCCGTATTCGACCTTATAAGTGTCGGGTGGAGCGGTTTAACCAGAATCGCATGTTCCAAAGTGACCAAAGATGGGTATACAGGACATGGGAGCGACCTGTTCTAGGTGTGGATGATGGGCGTCGGCCGGATGATGATGCCACGATTTCTTTTTGGCGAAACATTTGGTCGGTGCCTGTCAACCACTCCGAAGGTTATTGGATGCGAGAGGTTGAGCAATTATGTGAACCAATACAAGAAATGGGGGCAATTACCATCAGCCCCCAAGACGTAGCCAATGCAGTTCGTCCAATGGCGAATTGGAAAGCCCCTGGGCCGGACGGACTGCAGAACTTTTGGCTGAAATGGTTACGGAGTTCACATAGTTATAATATAATAATAATATAATATATCTTGGGACAATCTCACACACGGTCATCTGATCCCAAACTAGGCAGAGCCTGTACTATGGTAACCAGACAACTGATAAACATACTTATATATTTCTAAATACATACATATTGTAGATAAATAACACCCAGACACAGAACAAATGATCGTGCTCATCACACAAAGATTTGTCCTGGGTGGGAATCGAACCCACGACCTCCGGCTTAGCAGTCAGGGTCACTAACCACTAGACCAACAGGCCCGTCAATTTGCTTAGCGTCTCAATTCCAATCTGCTATAGAATCAGCTTCGCTTCCCCAGTTTTTAACAACAGGGTCTACCCATCTGCTCCATAAAACTGGTAGTACTACGGATCCAAAGAATTATAGGCTGATCACTTGTCTGCCGACGGTTTATAAGCTTCTTAGTTCTTACATCCATTTTGAGAACAAAAATAAACGAACATATAGATTGCTTTTCTATCATGTCTACTTCTCAAAATGAATGTAGGAATGGATCCCGTGGTACTAAGGAGCTACTCCTTATTGACACGAACATATGCCAACAGGTTCGCCGCTCTAAAAAAGATCTGTCGACATGTTGGATACTACGATTCGGTACCGCATACATGGCTCGTGAGAGTGCTGGAGTTGTATAAAAGAATACAACTCTACGCACTTTCATGTTGGCATGTATGCGGCAATGGAACACAGTTCTTCACTATCCAGGATGTTGGGATATCCAACAGAGTGGTGAACCAATTAAGGTAGAGCGGGGAATATTTCAAGGCGACAGTCTGAGTCCCCTGTGGTTCTGTTTGGCCTTGAATCCTCTTAGCACTTTGCTAGAGAATTCAAGACTAGGCTATTCATTGCGGAGAGGAAGCCAGGTAATCTCCCACTTGTTATACATGGATGACCTTAAGTTATTTGCTTCCAACAAATTGCAACTGATGAAGTTACTAAAGATCACAGAAAGCTTTAGTAATTCCATCAGAATGGAATTTGGTGTCGACAAATGTGCGGTCATGCATGTAAAACGAGGCGGGATTATGGAATCCCAGGGCATACAGCTCTCGGATTCTATAAACCTAAGGTCACTGTCCGCAACGGAGACCTACAAATACTTGGGTATGTCAGAGGCGTTAGGCATCAACGTTGCTGACATGAAACAATCATTACAGACACGTTTCTTTGGCCACTTGAACAAAGTACTGAAAAGTGTTTTGTCGGGCGGCAACAAGGGGCGTGCCTTTAATGGTTGGGTCATGCCACTGTTGATGTACTCCTTTGGTATACACAAGTGGACTCAGACTGAACTAAATGCCTTGGATCGGAGAGTCCGCACACTGCTCACTGCAAATCGCATGCATTACCCACGGTCATCGGTAATGAGGTTATATATCCCGCGAAAATGTGGGGGTCGAGGCTTCTTGAATGCTAAGACCCTCCATAATCGCGAGGTATGTAACCTCAGGGAGTACTTTCTCCAAGTTGACGTGGGAGTGCACCGAGATGTGGTAGCAGTGGATAAAGGCTTCACTCCGCTCTCCCTTGGCAAAGAGAACTGGCACAAACCTGTTGTACTAAGCGTCAAGGATCGCATGGATGTATGGCAAAGCAAGGAGCTGCACGGTCGCTACTATCGGGCCCTCCATGGGTCCGATGTAGATCTCATAGCGTCTGTGGCCTGGTTACGCTTCGGTGATCTGTTTGGAGAAACCGAAGGGTTTGTATGTGCAATTGTGGACGAAGTTATCATGACGAATAACTACCGAAAATATGTCGTGAAGGATGGTACAGTTGACATAATTATGTCGGGCATGTCACTGTACGGGTGAGTCCTTAAGGCATATAGTTTCGGGTTGTTCTCGTTTTGCTAACGGCGAATACTTGCACAGGCACAACCAAGTGGCCAGGATTATCCACCAGGAGCTTGCTTTGAAATACAAGCTTGTGGAATCTGAGGTGCCGTATTACAGGTATGTATGGCCCGACCCAGTTCTCGAAAATGGTCGTGTCACATTGTACTGGGATCGATCTATAATCACTGACAGGACTATTGTAACCAATAAGCCCGATATAGTGGTGATAGATCGATCGGAGCGCCGAGCAATGATTGTTGATATCACAGACATCAACGGATTAAATATTTGGACTTAGCGCACGAGGTTGTCGACATGTGGGAGGTGGACTCGGCAATCATTGTCCCGATAGTCGTGACAGCCAACGGCTTAATAGCCAAGAGCCTCGAGCAACACCTCAGGAGGCTCTCGTTAGGCGTCTGGGTCAAGGGTTTGATTCAGAAAGCGGTACTTCTCGACACGGCGCGTATCGTGAGGAGGTTCCTCTCTCTGGAGCCCTAACCACCGGCAGCCTGTGGACCTTGTTCCCGATGCCGGTTGGGGACTGTTGTTTATAATTTTAAATGTATATTTTTTTTATTAGTATATTTTTAAAAATTGAATTTGTATGTGTATTTTGAAATAAAGGAAATAATAATAATATCTTTATTTGCATAAAATGAAACTCAATCAATTTTGAGGTACGGAACCCTAAAAACGGGCGAAAACTGTATATAGGGTGAGAGAAAAGAGGCCGGCAAAAAAAATGGGCGAAAACTGTATAGAAAGTGAGACAGCAGGCCGGCTTCTGTCTCATCCGTACTCCGTGATGTTTGCTGGTTGAGAGGTGACAACGGTAGATACCTAGCAGGGATAACTGATCGATTGGTAGTTGATCAGTTATCGAACGTCAAGGGTTGAAGATTGGGTTGAAGAAATACATTTTATATCGTAGTACAATTATTACATTCGATTCCCATCTTGCGACCCTATAACAGAATAATATATTTTAATAATCGCAATTAAAAAACAGGGCTTAATCGTAGAGGGGTGAAAATTTAGAATTGTATGTATTTTTGTATGCAGAATAAAAAAAAAAAATACGAAAAATAAAAAATTAAGGAGCGGGCCACCCCTATCATTTAGAGGTGTGAAAAATAGATGTTGTCCGATTCGGATACCTAAGCAATATGCACACAAAATTTCACGAAAAGCCTTTTTGACACCTATATTCACATGCGGTTTGAAGCTAAGGACATCATCAACCATCACACGAAGATCGCGGATTTCTTTTACTTGTTCTAACTTGGTGCTACATAGCGTGTAAATGAACCGAACAGACGACTTTAAAAAAAATATTGATTTCGCAGCATTTTTTTGATTAAGATACACATTATTGGCTTTACACCAGTTTTCAATAGAATTTAGGTGCTTTTGTATTAATTTACGATCCTCGGTTTTTGTGATTTTCCTGTAGATTTTTAAATCGTCTGCGAAAAGTAAACAATGGCTTTGCATCATCTCGCTAATAACGTCGTTTACAAATAATAGAAACAAAACCGGGCCTTGTGGAACTCCAGGTCCAGAACGTGCATGGAGATTGTTTGAGGTGTAGCCATTAACTGCCACAAATTGAGAACGGTTTTCTGGATATGATGAAAACCACCTCAACAGCGATCCGTGTATACCACTAATTATTAGTAATTTTAGCTTTGCAACCAGAAGAGGAAGACTAACTTTATTGACAGCACTGCTGAAGTCTATATATGGGCATCGACTTCTTGCCTGATATCGAATGCCTCTGAAATGCCAGATATTTGGCTAGATTAGTTTCAGTAGATCATCCTACTCAAAAACCGTGTTGACTATCAGAAAATTTAGTATCTAAGAATTTAGAAATTATAGGAGATGAGACTTTCAAATAGTATCGCAAGACATGACAATATGGAAATTGGTCTATAGTTCATAGTGTTACTAAGATCACCTTTTTTGTAGATTGGAACGATCCGTGCTTTTCTATTCATATTATATCATCACTCCATTGGATCCCGGTATACCTGATATTGTTTTAAAAAGATTGCAGTAGTGGCTGTCAGTTATCCATTTAAAAAACCTAGATTGAAGTCGCCGAGGATAAGGATATCGTCAAACTGATTAATTATAGTACTGACTTTATCTGCTATGTTTTTCAAAGAGACCACTTTTACGGGTGGGGTAAATATGTTACGCACATAGCCATTCTTTTCACAATGTTATTAAATTGTATCTTGATTGACACCCACAGGTCTTCATTACTTCTTTCCCAATTGATGACTCTGGTTGAATCAATTTCCCGTGAAACGGGTAAAATAACTCCACCGTCCTTCTTGTTACTGCTATCGCACAGACGATCGCGGCGATAAACGTATCTGGAATCAGATAACTCTCTGTTAACTATGCTTGCATTCAACCAGTAAAGGTATAATTTTGTGATCGTTTAACAATATTGTGTAACAGTTCGTTTGGTTTTGTTCTAACCCTCTTACATTTTAGTAATAAATATCGAATGTACAAATATATTGTTCATACTTCAAAATTAATAACTTACTATTTAATTTTATACATCAGTCTTTCTTTCATTTTTAAGTAATGATAGGCTATCCATACTACATATAAGGATTGCAGAATGAGACTCATTCTTACGAACAAACACTCGCCCGTTACGAACCCATACAAACTTGTAACTTAACTCCTTGGCAAGTTTTCTCTTTCTTCGCCGCGTGTTTTCTTATTTGCGAAACACAAATGCTCTGCTACATAAACCGGCCTGCGATCGCCACTAATGCCTAGCAGTTGAGAGTTCAGCTTGTCATTTGTAATTTTTTTTATTAAGAGGGACTACTGTGGCGATTATAATTATTGTCGCGGTGACGGGGCGATCGTAGTTTCACTACCATTGGGCGAGGTCTGTTAATCTCCGGACTTAATTTCGCCACTTTCGTAGCATGAAGGATGTCGCAATCTTCAAGTGGTTCCCCAACCGTTTTTACGAGTTGTAATACTGTAGCAATTACGTTATCCGATTTGAATTCGGGAACCCCATCAATCTCCAAGTAATTTTCACGAAGGCTTTGTTCCATCTGGCATAACCTAGTTCCGTGATCAATATTGGACGCCAATAAGTGTTCATTTTCAATTTTTTTTTATAATGACATTTTTTTCATCCAGTGTTGATTTATAGGATTCAAATTGTGCGTTGTAGGAATCCATGGCCTCTTTGAACCCAGCTATTTGTTGCGAAATACATAATAATATATGCATGTGTTGATCCGGATAATAAACATTTTATTTTTGTTTCAAGAAAGGTATTTAACTGTTTTATTATCTCCCTTTAATCTGTCCTCTAAGACAGAACTTACTTTTGATTGGGAACTTGTATATATATTTTTTTTAATTGTAACATTTCAATCGTCTTGCAAAGCACTGTTTAACTCGATAATAATGTCGTTCAAAGAACTAATACGCGGTGTAGAAGTATGCTTCCTCGAAGAAATTTAGGCAGGCTTCACAGCTCGGGTTTTCTGCATCAGTGACTACATATTTTTATCGAAGAAATTTAGGCAGGCTTCACAGCTCGGGTTTTCTGCATCAGTGACTACATATTTTTATTTTTAGAGAACTTACTTCGACTGTTACTTGTCATTCCGTCTTATTTGTTTTATCCAGGAAGTTACTCGAACTTATTAAGAATATTTTTCAGCATTCAAAAAGAGAACCCAAATCGCCGGATTTGATCCTTATACCACTCAACAGCGTTAGCCGTCGTTTGCCGACCATTTTGTACCTATGTCATGATTTCTGTGTGAAATATTTTCTTGTTTCGTACTTTTTACATCACTTTTTGTGGTAGTTGGTTTTAGATTTGAAACTTTTTTTTTATTAATCTTTAGTAATTACTACGACTCACCATGAGAGGGTAAAACAATCTCATCTCATAAACTTATACCCAATGAGACCTAGAGGTCATCACTTATCTATAAACTATTAATTAAAGCTATATATATTTTTTTTAATAGTCAACAAAATTTTAGAGGCATTGTGTTGACTATTAAAAAAAATTTAAAGGAGTTCCGAGCATTACATCGTCCAAGGGCCCCGAAATATTTAATAGGTACGGCCCTGAACTGGAGTTAATTTATAAAATCAAAGTGAGACATCTATGTTCTGATATCTCTACAATATATGTAATTTTAACTTTTTCATAAAATCTTAGATTCTTTTTAATAAATATCATCAATAAACAACCCATCATGGCAACAAAAGAGAAAACGAGACCCAAATCTTATAATATACAGGTTGCAAATTTCTCTTCTCTTGATAGCAAATTGTGCGCGAAAGAATCATTCAATAAAATTGCATTCACAGATTTTTTAAATACGCTCGGTCTACCCAGGAATCTAACGAGCTGAAATTCCAACAAATAAAATAATCATGTACGGTACCCATATGACATCAATCGATTGACTGAATCATAAGAATCAATCCTATCTAACAAACACAAAATAAATGAGGAGAAAACCAACTTTTTTTAGTCTAAATTTCGTAAAATTTTGTTAAAAACATAATTTGACTGTGAAACTCAATTACCGTATCTCATAGTATGTTTTTACATATAGGGAACAGAAATTTTGGTAAGACAAACATTGAAAAAATATTGGAAATCAAACAAAATTGTTAAACAGTGAAACTGTTTGTACGAAAACGTGCTTAATGTACTCATTATACGGTTACGGTTGATCGTATCACGTTACTACGTGATACGATCAACCGTTGAGTAAAAACGTGGTTTTTGCTTGACCCATGGCATATAAGCTTTTTTTAATCGATTCGTAATAACAACCCGGCTTTATAAAACTTTTTATGTAATCGAGTTGTAGTTTTTAACTTAATTTTTTATTTCTTTTTGTTCATAATTATCAATTATTCGACACCTAAAATCATAGCAAATGTGTAACTGCATTACGAGGGTTAAGATCTTATTATTGCACTCGCAAAATGTTAAGATAAATCATGCACTCTGGATATGATTTTTGAAGTAGAAAAATTGGATAATATCAATTTTTATTATTTACTTATTTTATGCTATAACTGCGTAAATTGACTCTATACCAGTCTTCTCTTCAGTCTTCACCCCTTTCGGATTTTAAATCCCTTTCGGTAACACCCTTCATACATATTTCTCCATAATTCTATCTACGGTTTTTTCAATTGTAACGTGAACAGGAGCGTTTTTTTTCGAACTGACTGTAACTTACTTAGTTAAAACACCTTCCATATACCCGTATTTGTCAAAATAATTAAACATTTAAGAATTTGGTTGAAGATCGATTTTCAGCCCACTGCGCGCCCTTAAGGTGATACCTCCGATGTGGCCCGCGAAATTCAAATTTTCATGTGTTTTTTGCAATTTGCTTATCAGTGACTAGTTGTAATTTGATCAAAATATGATTCGCGACAATAACAAATATAACTTCAAATATAAGAATGATTAAAACGTTCGCTCCATTCGCTCGCACAAAGAATAATCGAAAATGAGTTAGATTTCGGAAATTTTACTTACTTTTGAATAATCTTTTTGAGAATGAATGGAGCACATATTATGATCATTTTTACATTTAAAATTATACTTGTTATTGTCGCGAATCGAATTTTGATCAAGTTACAACTTGTCACTGATAAGCAAATTGCAAAAAACACATGAAAATTTGAATTTCGCGGGCCACATCGGAGGAATCACCTTAAGTTATTTTATATTACAGCGGACGTCGGCGGAGGTAGGGGAGTGGGAGGAATACGTAGGTGGCACAACGACGTCGATGAGTTGATGACGAACTCGCACGTGCAGTGTACACGCGACTCGAGTGAGCGTGACCTACTATTGGCGCTCAGGCTAACGTTGTTTAACTCACGTGGGGTAACTCGGTTTGCTGTCCTGAGCGTAACGCGTAATTTGTATTTATTTCAAAATTAAATACCTATTACAATTTTATTATAAAAAGGTGCACTAGAATTATATTGCAATTTAACTTTAAAACGAATAGAATAAATTTATCAGTTTGCTTTTGTCTGTGGATTATTTGTTTGTAAAGTGAATGTGTGCATTGAATGTTCTTGATAAACTTGTAGTTCTTGAATTGAATTGAATCCGTCCATGAATTCCTTCTTTTTGAGTAAGTATCTATACAATGTTATAATCAATTATTTTCGTCACAAGATCCTTTTTCATTGTTTCTAAATAAAGTGATTTCGTGAATCCTGTTATTAAATTACGGAAATATAATTTGTTAAAAATAAGTAATTGTGAAATAAATGTGCAACATGTATTAAATGTTTTCATGATCATGATCTTAAACTGTAAAACAAGAGAAATATTTGCAACATGATGGTTAACTATTTTATGCAAGACAATATTTTTTAATGCAAATAGATGCATATTACTGTGCAATGATGGAATTTTCTGCTAGAAAGGTACGGAGAACCTATTTCGTATTTTATCGTTTAACAGAAGGCGAGATTTAAATGAATGATAAAACATATTTTTACTTACGCTTCCGCCTAACTGGTATTTCTTATTTTGCAAAATGAGGTGCAACAGTGCACCGCATTAGTAATTTTTGCAATTTTTTATTAACTACTTTTCAAGACAATCAAGTCGATGTTATAATTAATATAAAGCGGAAAGATTTGTGTTTGTAACAATGTTTCTAACGAATAAAATCAAAAACTACTGGAGCGATTTCAAAAATCATAATTATAATCGTATCATAGTCTATATTTCTTACTATAATAAAACTATTATAAAAAATCCGGACTGCTATAATCGTGTTTTTTTATTTTTCAAAATAATTTTATTTTGTTCTTTTTTGTTTTCGTTTAAATTAGGCTAAGTTCATATGACCGCGCGGACCCGCGCGGAGCCGCGCGGTAAGAGCATTCACATGACGGCAAATGTATGCGCGGTAGTCTGGCATCAACATTGCTTAAGAATGGACGTGGAGGAGGCAATTTGCTTATGGATTTTATACCGAGTTACTTTCGCATTTATAATATTAGTTAGGATAGTTAGGATTACGATTATACATACGATTGTAACTTACCTAAGTTTTTCTTTTTTTCTTCAGAATCATTATTACTGCAGAAAATTAAAACTAATTCTTCCCAAGATCTTCTTTTTATTATTTTATTCGAATATTCCTTGGAGTTAATATTCCAGATAGCTTCTCTTTTTTCAATCTCGTCGATAAGCAAATCGATAGATACAATGTCGTCTCCTTCGGTGATCATTTTTTCTTGAATCTATGTGTCTATCCGTCTCAACACGCGCGGATCAACTGAACAGGTCGGTACAAGTTTGTAGAACTTGAAACGCGCCGTGCCGCGCGGTTCAAGAACTAGCGCGCGGGTCGGAGCGCGCCGCGCGGTACCGCGCGGTACCGCGCGGTCATGTAGACAATACTAGCTGTTTACTTCGATCTTGTACCGCGCGGTCGAAAGTTCCGCGCGGCTCCGCGCGTCCATATGAACTAGCACTTAATCATTCATTTTGTTATCAGTATCAATATTGTTATCTCTCTTTTTCCACACATGCTTACATATAATTTATGATGTAATGACGAACATTTTGTTTTATTATTTTGCATTCATCATTTTAAATTATCTATACTTATAATAAATCTGTAGAAGTGAAAATTCTGTACATTGAAAATATCAAAAAAAATAATGGCGGGGTGTGTTACTAGACCGACACCGAACCCAAAAATGTGATTAAAATTTTTTTTGTCTGTCTGTCTGTCTGTCTGTTTGTTCAGGCATCACGCAAAAACTACCGGTTCGATTTCGATGAAACTTGGTATAATTGTTCTTTAATATCCTGGGCACCACACTGGGTAGTTTTTATCCCGGAAAAGTATATACAATAAAAAACAAACTTAATTTTGCGGTTCGATCCCTAGACCCGAATACTGTACAAACCGCAAATAATAAGTTTGTCGTAGGTTACGTCACCCGTAGTGGAGTTCACTAAGGGGCGCTGCACACGGCTAAGATACTATAATTATTTATCTATACTAATATTAATATTATAAAGCTGAAGAGTTTGTTTGTTTGAACGCGCTAATCTCAGGTAGTACTGGTCCGATTTGAAAAATTATTTCATTGTTAGATAGCCCACTTATTGAGGAAGGCTATAGGCTACTTTTCTTTTGGAAATCTATCCCCTAAGGGGGTGAAATAGGGGTTGAAAGTTTTTATGGGAAGTTCGGTATTTTCAATGATAGACACATGAAATTTCGTATACGGATTTCTGGATAGAAATAAATAATGACGATTTCAGCGATTTTAAAAATCATCCTCCTAAGAGGGTGAAAAAGGGGTTGGAAGTTTGTAGGCATATGAATTGTGTCGTTTTCAAAGATAGACACATTCAATTTCATACAAGGGTTATTAGTTAGAAATAAATAAGATGTATTTCTTATATATATAGAAATACAATATAGATGTATTTATGAGGGTAGATTTTAGAAATCTACCCTCTAAGGGGGTGAAATAAGGGCTGAAATAGTTGGTATGTGAAGTTCAGTATTCTCAAAGATAGACAGATGAAAAGATAAATAGATAAGATAATGACCATCTAAGACATATCTATAATGACGACTCCCGTGGTCGAGTGGCGTTCACTCCGATTTTTAAGGTGTCGCCAGCTCTAAGGTTCCAGGTTCGATCCCCGGACGGGTCCATGTAGAAAATCACTTTTATACAATACATAGTCTGGAGTCTGGGTGTTTATGGTACCTTTTTTGTCTCCGATTCCATAACACAAATGCTTTTGCTACTTACTTTACTTTTATTATTATTTTAACGCCATAATATTAGATGAAAAATTTTATACATTCTCCTTACTTTGAAAATCCCAGAATACATCTACCTTTAATACTACTTACTCTTTACTTTACGCGCGAGCGAAGCCGCGGGCAACAGCTAGTTTGTAATATATGTATGAAGCCCTTTTATTTTGTCACTACACTCGATAGGTTGTGAGAAAAAAAATTTTGAAGACAGAGGCGCCAAAAAATCCGCCTTTTTATTTTTTTATCCAGTGCCGCTAGATCACAGTAAATATGAATCTAACGACACCTGTCAATCTAAAATCCATCGAACCTTTTAGGCTACAGAGCGTGCTAAACTATCATACTTTAAACATATTTACAAACACGTTTATAGTATGATTGTTTATTAAGAAGAAAGAAAGAAAGTGGCTCTGCCCGCGATCCCTAATTTTTACCATTATTATTATATACCTACTCTCGAAAAACATAACCGTCCTTCTAGCGCTGTCGGGTAAAAATTAGGGATCGCGGGCAGAGCCGCGGCCAACGGCTAGTTATTATTTTAAGAATATAATATTAGTTGGGCAGTTCATTAAATGGGCCATGGTTTGAAAACTGTAAACTGAAAATCTTTATTAAATACTAGCTGACCCAGCAAACGTTATTTGCCATAGGTATTAAAAAAACAGTGGAGGGCCACCCCTAATTCTTCGGGGTATGGAAAATAGATGTTGCCCGATTCTCAGACCTTTTAGCACTGAGAATTGAAATTGAAGAAATAAATATAATTTATAGTAGTACAATTATTACAGCGAGTTGCGACCCTATTGCAGATCTTTGGATGGAACAGAATAATATAAAAATCGTAATTCAAAAAACAGGGGTTGATCGTAGAAGAGTGAAAATTTGAAGTTGTATGTATTTTTAATGCAAATCATAATAACATAAAAATAATAAAAATACATATTATACATATACACTCGAGAGCAATGAATCCGGGTCACTTAAAGAATGTTAAAAATCTCGGAAACTAAAAATGATAGGTTTAATGCAATAAATTGTATTTAATAGACAATGTAATACTCCTTAAATGAAAGTAAAAAAAATATGAGTCACCATACATTTTATTAACACAAAATTACATAAAGAAAAAAACTGCTGATCTCTCCTTTAAACAAAAATAGGAAACATGAAATTTATGAACTTTATTACGATTTTCTTGAATTTTAATACTTCGTATTGCCTCCTCGTGCTTCCATTACTGCGTTTACGCGGTTTGGCATGCTGTACACCAAGTTCCTTATACGATTTTGGGGAATATTCTCCCATTCCTCTTTGAGAGCAATTTTGAGCTCACGAAGCGTGATTGGGGGAGGATTTCGTTGTTTTACGCATCTGCCTAGCTCGTCCCAAGCATGCTCGATCGGGTTGATATCCGGGCTGCGCGCTGGCCACTCCATACGAGTAATGTTCATCTCTTGAAGGTAGTCATTCACAATCCTACCTGTATGAGGTCGGGCATTGTCATGCATAAATATAGCATCCTCACCTAAATTGACCATAAATGGACCAACGTGATCATTGAGGATTTCTTCCACATATCTTTCGCTAGTTAAAGAGCCGTTTTCTTTGATCACCAGCTCTGTGCGACTTTCAGAAGAAATTCCGGCCCACACAAGTACAGACCCACCACCGTAGGCTACTTTTTCTTCGATGCATGCTGGCTTGAATCTTTCCCCTGGTCTTCGATACACTCTGTGTCTTCCATCGTGCTTGTAGAGCATAAATTTTGATTCGTCGGAGAACATAACTTTTGACCAATCTTCAATACTCCAATTTACGTGGCTCTGGGCATATCTTAGTCTTGAAATACGATGCCCAGGCTCCAGTTTAGGGCCGTTTGCAGGTCTAAGGGGTTTTAAGTTAGATTCAGCAAGCCGACGTCTTACTGTCCATGCACTTGGGTTACTTCCTCCGAGGAGTCGAAACTGATTTGTGAGTTCAGTTCCTGTGAGAAAGCGATTTCGAAGCATGGTGTTCACCAAGTATCGGTCTTCTCGTGCTGTGGTACACCTGGTTCTGCCCGTTCCTGGTCTGCGTAGGTTACAACCAGTTACTTCGTAACGTCGGAGAACTCTTTGTACTGTTGACAGCGACACACCGACAGTCCTGGCTGTATCGCGCTGACTCCGGCCGGTTTCCAGCATTGTAAGTATTCTGGTGCATTCTTCAGGCGTAAGCGACATAATTTCAGCTTGAATAATGAATATAGAGCACTATCAACATGGTTTATGTACCCACATAAATGACAGATTACAAACAAAAGCAAAACCAAATGCTGTAATTTCGTAGTTCCATCTTCGAAAGTGGCCCTTTTTCAAATTTGATTTTTTTATGATATAACTTTACAATAACTAAGAAGTTTTAATACCTTCATTTAAGGAGTATTACATTGTCTATTAAATACAATTTATTGCATTAACCTAGCATTTTTAGTTTCCGAGATTTTTAGGACTCTAAGTGACCCGGATTCATTGCTCTCGAGTGTATTTAACAACAATATTTAGTGGTGGACCACCCCTTTCATTTAGGGGTGTGAAAAATAGATGTCCGATTCCCAGACCTAACCGATATGCACATAAAATTTCACGAAAATCGGTCGAGCCATTTCGGAGGAGTTTAGCTATAAAAAAGCGTGACACGAGAATTTTATATATATAGAAGTACACGAAAATTAAGAACCAACATCGAAGCCAGATAAGTGAAAACCAGGGCCCACAATTTTATCAAGGTCGGTGCCAGTACGTACATGCATATGCCCATGGACAGCAAACAAGGCGAGTCTGCTATAAATAAAAAAAAAAAAAAAAATTACCTACGCTATTTAGTATCTCTTTTTCCAACTTATTTACATTTACTTACTAAAATATTTCATGATTTAAGAGGAAAGGCGGGCGGAGATACTTGAAGATCAGATATTTGAAGTAACTATCTGTCGCGCTGTATCTTATCTTATCTTATATCTTTAAACGAGCAATTCTTGTATATATATATATAATCTGAATCTCGGAAACGGCTCCAACGATTTTCATGAAATTTAGTATGCAGGGAGTTTTGGGGGCGTTAAATCGATCTAGCTAGGATTAATTTTCAAAAAATGTCTTTTTATCCGTGTTTTCAGTAATCTTAAATCTTTAAACGAGCAATTCTTGTATATACGGCCATCAATACTGCTACAATTCAAAATAAACAAAATATTACATTTGAATTTGGAATCTGTCATTTTTATATAATAATATGATTGTTCATTGTGTTTTCTCATTTTGGCGCCAATACAATTTGTACAATATTAAAATAGAGTGGGGTGATGACCGAATCGCTGTGATTTGCATTACACAAAGAAGGTATGGAGCCAAATGATTTTTTTTAACTCTCCATTCGCTTGGTATTAGTAAAATGTTTGTGTTCCGCTATTAATAGGTATAATGAGACCTCCTCTGTTTGTGACAGAAAAAGATCAGGCCGTCCACGCGGTATTCGTACGAAAAAGGTGGTCAAGAAATTCTAAGGTGGGAAGGATTCGAAGAAATCCTGTAAGATTTTATCTTGGGAAATGAAGATAGCACCTAGAACCATGTCGCGTATTTTAAAAGATGACTTAGGACTTGCAGCCTATAAGTGACGTACTGGTAATTTCTTAACTGATCATTTAAAAAAGAATAGGGTGGTAAAACCGAAACAACTACTGAAGCGGTACGCAAAAGGAGGTTACAGAAACATTTTGTTTACGGAAGAGAAATTTTTTACAATTGGGTAACACTTCAGCTCACAGCTCTAAGAAAGCTTCCACATTACAAAGTGCAACGTGGGCATTATCCGACTTCTGATGGTTTGGTGGGGTATTAGCTATGAAGGAGTGACTGAGCCATACTTTTGTGAAAAAGGTATCAATCATGATTTGATACCTTTTTCACAAAATTTTTATTATTATGTCGAAAGGTCGAGAAATATTATTTATACTTCCTCATTTCATCAGTATATACTTAATTCGTATTTAAATATATTTTCTAAAAACACACTACTAAAAAAAAACGAGCAAGGCTCGGTGATCCAGGTACTGTTTATAATATATCACCGGAAAGTAACAAGAATGCAAATTTCAAATTTTCTAGGAAATTTATAAACTTTCGTAGGATTCTAAACGAGAGATAAATTGTATTATTTTACGCCCACATTTTGGCAAATTTATCAATTTGCGACGTCTCGTGGTAAATTTATAAACTAACGGATATCGGATAACGATATGGCGATATAATATCATATGCTGATGACACAGCTCTCCTCTTTGCCGCCGATACATGGGAAGAGGTTGGGTTTGGCCGGAGTTGGGCCGGATCTGACGTTGTTAACAACTGGCTTCGTCTTTTGACTCTAAATACTGAAAAAACAAAATGAATAAATAAGCTTGCGGATCTACTTATCTTCCGGTGACATATACATGTGTATGTGATAAGGACAATTATTACTGGTCATTGGTCATCCGACTAAATATTTTTTTTTTTTTTTTTTTTTTTGGGAAACAAACAGATACAATACATAGCATATAATACAAACATAGTAAACTATACATAATCCAAAACAGTTTCCACATTAAATGCCAAACATTTGCGCCAAATGAGAAAGAAAACTAAATGAGAATAAACAAACAGTAAACAATTAAAAACGTGAACAAAAATAGTATTAGGTACTGATACAATGACTTAGCACTAATTACTCGGAGCTGGGAGGAATCAAACAGTTGTGAACGGTTTTTTTAAATTTGGGTAAAGAAAGGTTAAATATATCTAAGTATAATATAATATAAATATCCCAATTAAATTCGACGTTTGGGTCTCCTCCAATTTTGAACAATTTGAAAGATATTTCATTCATGCTGAATGAGAAGACTATAACAGCCTATGCCTTTTTTTTCGGTTGATGTCCAAAATACAATAAGCCTCTGAAAAAACTGCAATCAAAATAAGCATTTTTGGAAGGTTCTAGTTCTTTTCAATATAACTTTTCGACATAAAGGAAATAGGGCTAGAACTATTTTATTTATTTATTTATTGAACTTAATGCAGTACAGAGTTTAGCCAATTATGCTGAATTAGATTAAAGAAATACAAACAATGTGAACACAGTATCACTTCGAAAAATACATAAAAAAAGAAGAAAAACATAATATAACAATAACTTTAAAAAAATACCTTTTATTCAATCTTCTCACAAAATCGCAAACATTCCAACATAATCGTCTTCCATTCATCAGCAAACAATCCAAACCTGGGTTGGTCTCCACGAGCGCGTTGAGCATGTTCAGCATGCGCGGTATGGGGGAAGTGGATCGGGCTACCGTACGACAAAATGGTACATTAAATAGTTTGTGATTCCTGGAGCGATTGTAACATAAAATTAACACAGCTCCGCATGTAAGTCCAATGCATCAGTAAAACCATTAATGATTTTACAAGCCATTGAAATTTGGTCTACTGCTCGCCTTACCTTCCCAGCGATTCCGAAAATGACCAAACTCACCTCACCACTCACATAGATTTTCACACTC
The DNA here is from genome assembly GCA_950381575.1 of Plusia festucae. Classification (NCBI taxonomy): domain Eukaryota; kingdom Metazoa; phylum Arthropoda; class Insecta; order Lepidoptera; family Noctuidae; genus Plusia; species Plusia festucae. The sequence goes on along the minus strand of OX494434.1, from coordinate 8,614,673 downwards.
ACTTCACTGCTCACCTCACTTGTACTTTTCACCGTATTCTGAAACTTTGCTTTGACGCACTCAAGTTCAAGTGATGTCGAAATCTCAGGTGAAAACTTTAGAGGTGGGCTTAGACGGGACTTGCTTTTAGTAACATCAAATAAACCTTAATTTTAAAATAATTTACTCAATTTAAGGATCTAGACTCCATAAGATATGTTCTCGAGACTGATTACTGAATGTTTGGTTAAAATAATTCTTCAAGAAGCTAAAAGGGTGTTATTTAATTTAATAGGATTGTATTGGCTGTATGTGTTATTACCTTTGCTATGACAGCACTCGGTACCTACGAAAAGTTGTTAAATGTAAACAAATTGTTTGTGTACATTCAGAAGTTTGTGTTTGGTGTTGTTTTTAACTAATTAATAAAAAAACCTTTGTGCTTCGATATTCAAGTGGGTTTTCACCAACTACGATTATGTAAAATTCTTGTTTAAGATGGTATCGTTTTCTGCTTCTTAAATAATCTAAATTATTATCTCTAAATGTTAACAAGTCTGGCATTGTTTTAGGCGTCATTTGAAAAAACTAGTGCGGTTTAAATAATGAGTGCTTGTGTCTATCTAAATTCCATAAAGTGATTTATTGAGAAGGGTTCGTGGCTAAATACAAGTCGTATACAGACCGATGGATATAAAGGGTAAACCGCCGTTATTCTGTTGTTGGTATACTAATACCTAAAATAGGAACTATCCTATTTTAGGAATTAAAATAATGAACATTTAATTTGGTTTAGAAAAAAAACTTAATGAGAAACAATGTTAGGTAATTTACAGGTAATTTAGTCATTAAAAAGATTTATCGTAAGTTTTCACCTCAGTTTTCACCGAGAAATAAGTAACTTTTGTTTTGACAGGTGATTTCGTACGTGAAAAGTGCCAAGTGAGTTTTCGGAATACCAACTGCCCCTTTCAAATGTCATGTTTTCGATTGATAATGTCACTGACAGTACTCGTGAAAAGATTTCACATTTATTTAGTTCTATTCGCCGACACAACTCACACTGGCGTCGCCACTTTAGTTTTCACTGGTTTTCGGAATACGAAATCTAGTTTTCACCGACGAATTCGCTGTGACTTTGTCTAATGTATTATCGGAATCGCTATGCTGTGAGTTAAAATTTAAGTGTCCCTAAAGAAAGTTAGTAGGGTACATATATGGATAATATCCAGACGCGCTTATATAGATATCTTAGAAAGGCTTTCTGGACTTTTTCAGTATAAGTGTGTATGTTACCTCATGAGGGTTCCATATACAGGCACTAGTTTCAAGTTTGCACCGAACTAAGGCATTAAATAAAAGTCTAATAACCACTTGATTATTAAAACCTTGACAGTTACGTAAAACAAAACCTAAGCGCTTGAATGATTCCCTAGCTAGTCCTATTATATGAGCATGAAAGGTCAGTTTACTGTCAAACACTACACCCAGGTCCCTAACTTCGGTTACCCTAGGCTAGTCATTGTACCTACAGTTGTTCACGGTGTTATCAAACTGTATAATATTCTTAATGCGACCAAAGCTCATTTAGATGTATTAAATTCCATTTTATTGCTAATAGCAACACACATAAGGCATCTATGTCACATTGAATGGCTAAGCAGTCAGATTGAGACCTAATAGGTCTTTAAGTCGTCAACATAAGGCAAGCAAGTAGCATGCTTAACCACTGGTGGCAGATCGTTTACCATCATCAAAAAGAGTAGAGGTCCTAAAATGGATCCCTAACTCACACCGGAACGTGTATGATACGCATGCGAGTTGTAAGGGCCAAGACGAACAAACTGCTGACGGTCGCACAATTTATATCTGTATACTGCAAAAAATCTTAAAGTTCATAAACCACGGAGAAAACAGTCGAGAGCGTTTGTATGGAAAAAAGTACACCCTTTTCCTCTCACCTGCACATAACCACCCACTTTAACTACCCACCTACCATAAAAACAAAGAAAAGAACTCCTTTACAGAGTTGGAACTTTGTCGTCTTGAACTTTAAACACGTTCCTGAACTTTATAAGGTTGCTTTTGAATTTACGCAATTAATTTTTGTTTGTTGTGAGTTTTGCACTTTAATGGTATCAAATAAATGAGAAACATCGTAGGGCAAACTGTTGTTAATTGTTATAGGTAGGTATTACTTTACCTTCAAGCAAGTTGCACGTGTTCTTAGCACGTGCCTATTGACGTAGTGTAAGTCGACCCGCGAGGGCCTATATTATTTTATCTTTCGATTTCAGTTACTTAATTGGAAGGGGATTTTGCAAATATCTAATATTGAGAACAATAAAAACATGCAAATAAATCAGGCTTCTCTCTCCATCGTACCAGTACAGCAACATGTACTCAATTAAATGTATCATGTTGGACCACCAAGATAAACACTCTATAACAAAAAAACAAATCGTTACTTTGAATATTTAGTAGATATAGATATGAATTATTGTTTCAGATACAAAATGGAATGGGTTCTTCGAAGTCCGCAAATTCACAGCACATTCAGCAATCTTGGATTATTACATGCAGATGGATATCACATAAATGAGAACTGCAATGGTGAATTCTCTTCTGGTTTCTCTCATGCATACGCATTCATAAATTTGTAAACATGATAACATTTGTTGTATGCTATTTCAGTGGCGTTGGTGACAATTCTCCAAAATATTATAGCAGAAGACAAATATTTGCGTACGTATAGGAGAAGCATTAGTTTTGGGCAGAACATCAAGAAAGATCTCATACCGCTGCTAATCCACGCCAAAGAACATACGACGATAGAACTTCTGATCAGGATACTAGTGAACTTGACGATCCCAATCGAGTGTCTGCTGTCCGTTGATGTGGTTTCTAAAAGTGATTTTGGGAGGCATACTATATTTGAAATCAATAATTTGCTTTCGTCAACCAAAGTAGCTTTTACTGATCATCGAGCGACTAAAGTGGTTATAGATTTTCTAAAGAAAAATGTCGATTTTGAACAAAAGACAAAATTGTGTAAAGAGAAATGTACAAATATTAGTAATAGCCTTTTATTGCTTAGAAACATTTTACACATACCAGAGGAGCCCAGTACTCAAAGTCCTAACAACAATGGACCTCCTCATGCTATACAGAATCAAATTTTATGGAACATATTTAGTCAAAGCATTGATAAAATTCTCATTAAGTTAATGATTATTCCGGATGCGGTAAGTGATGCATATCTCTTTATGAGGTAAACCAACCACTTTATTAACTATAAGCTTTTTTAAGTTATACTATCGCTTGGATGACCTTATAAATTTATTATTCGGTTTAAGAATGCATGAACAAAATCATAAGCAATGTTACTGTGCCTGTGATATTTACTTGGCTCATAGGGATATATGAGTAGGTGGTACACATCATAGTTTTCAAGAGTCGAGATGTGTGTTTTGTATTTGTTTTTCCTTCCAGAATAAATGGGCAGTAACAATGGTACAACTTATAGCTTTGTTGTATAAAGACCAACATGTTGTAACTTTACATAAACTTCTTAATTTATGGATTGAAGCCTCTTTGTCTGAAAGCTCAGAAGACAATGAAAGCAATACATCGCCACCAGATCGAGGTAATTCTTGCAATATGTCTATTATGTTAGCTTTGAAATTATGGATAAATGAAATTAATTAGGAATCCAACTTTTCAGGTATGTGTTTTTCGCCCATGTGTACTTCGGAACAAACGTCAGATTCATCAGACACCGGCGCCAGCGGCAAGAGTAATGAAGCCCCTAATTCTGATAACAAAGGTTGGGATGCTTCTTCTGAAGTAAATAGCTCCAATGACAATGGTACACAACCGTTTCGAGCACCCGAGGCAAAGAAGCCGCTTGTATCAAAAAAGAAATATACTGCTACGGGGAATAGCAACGATGACACGATGAAAACCGATAATGTATGTTTTAATTTTAGCATATTTAATATTGAAGTAACATTGACAATTATAATATTGTTTATATTTATTATCTATATTTAAGGAAAAAGCTTCATCAAGCTGCGGTATTCAGTCAGAAAAGAGTGATCTGGGACAATCTTCTGGACAAAGCGATAAAAAGAAAGTAATTTCGGAAAATTCGGACTGCGGATATGGTACACAGATTGAAAATCAAGAATCGATTTCAACATCTAGTAACGAGGATGAGTTACCTTCCAAGAAGCCGGTGCACCAGAAGCCACATAATCCTAAACAAAGGGCCAACACTAAAGTGCGCTCCGGCATCACCATGCAGGACCGTAAGCGGAAGAAAATTGTCAAAAGAGGCAAATCTAATATGTAGGTACACCTTAACTGAACTTGGGTACTATACTAACATTAAAGCTGACTCAACAAACATATAATGATATTGGTATTTTCAGAATTAACGTGCAGGGCTTGTCGCATAAGACGCCAACTGATGACGACATATCGAATATTTTGAAGGAGTTTACAGTAGATTTCTTGTTAAAAGGATACAATTCACTGGTCCAGACTCTTCATAATCAAATTCTAACTAATCTTCAACTAGAAATTGATACATCTCATTTCTTTTGGCTCGTCACATATTTTCTCAAGTTTGCAACCCAAATTGAACTTGACTTGGAACATGTTTGTTCGGTGTTGTCCATTGACATTGTATCCTACTTGACGGCGGAAGGGGTCAATTTATGTGAACAGTTTGAATTGGCTATTAAACTTGACGGTAACGATCTTAAGCCTAATATAAGGAGACTTCATTTGGTAAGTACATAAATAAAATTATTCGTGTCCTAAAGGAGGGCCTGGCTTACATTTTTGTTTCTGACATTTTAATGTAGGTAGGTGATTCGTGGTCTAAGTACCAACATACTGATTTGTTTTATTTTTGTGAGGATAAACAACAAAAAAAAATGGCATTCCGTCACACTGTAGTATTAATTTACAATTTAGGCTCTTCTCTCTTGAATTGTTGTATTAAAACTAAATGACATTAGAGCACTTAAATATAAGTATTTTGCTGAAGAACCAAACCATTCAGTTTGCTTTTATATTTAATTTTGATTTTTTTTTCATGTACCTACCCACTTAAAACTCATTCAATGTATACCTATAAATGTACATTCCTGTACATTCATATCGATCTGTAGATCTCGGATTCAGGATTTACGCAGGTGTTTACAATCCCGTGCCTCAGAAAGTACATAAAGCCTTAGACCATTGGTCCTGCGTCTGATCTCTTTTCGGTCGTGTGGGTCTGCCGTCACCTCGGACTACAGTAACGGAATAGGAAGAGCACCAGTGTATGCGCACACAGTTACAACTACAACTAATATTATCTTCTGTGTAAATGGCTGATCTTCCTTGTGAATAGTTTCCGGAACCGCAATTCGGTCTAGAGCAGATTAGATTAAAAATCGATAACTGGTAGATAGCCTGTCTGCCCATTTTAAATCAATTAAAAATGAGTTTTAAAGTATACAAATAACAATATATTATTCTTAATACAGGTTGTTACAGCAATAAGAGAAATCATCCAGGCTATTGAAGTGTATAAAAAGTTAACACACATTTGCAAGGAAGACCAAGACGCACTTCTCAAGTTACAGTTTCAAATGTGTGAGACCGAAGAACTCAGATCACTCTTCGTATTGCTTTTGCGTCATTACAATCCGAAGTATCACTCAAAACAATATTTACAGGTAAAAAACAAAAACATTATTTGAAGGATTTTTTTAAAAGAAGTCCGAAAGCTCAATGTAACTTCCGAATTATGGTAGTGTAAACACCTAGTCATAGTACTGGAATGCTACTTAATTCTTATTTAAATAATATTTAGTTTTTGGATTGATTATCATGTCATAGTCCTTATTTCAATTATACTAAATCAGTAGCTGTAACTTTGTTGTGTATAAATAGTATAAGTATTTTATCAGACGAAATCCAGTTAATGCGCATGTTTTTTTAAATATGTTTGTATTTTAGAAGCTATAAATGAAGGCGTAATTTAATCTTTTGTTTATGTGTTCAAGGATGTCATAGTGACAAATCACATATTATTGATGTTTTTGGATAGTGCAATGAAGCTACCTGAATACACCGGCTCTACCAATATGCCCGAACATATAAGACAGTAAGTTGGACTGCACTTGAAAGTTTTTCTCCAAGGCCCAGTTATTTGATCCCGAGTTAACTCAACCAATGGTTAAATATGCTAACTAACTGGGCCTAAGTTATTTAAATAGCGATAATATTCCATAGATACATTATAATACGACTACTGCGAGGCCAAAAAGAAGGGTAATGTTTTAATGTTAAACTTTTTTAGCCTATTTTTAAGACAAGAGTATCCTTCGGTCTTTCTAGTTCTACTCCATAGTTAAAGAGTATCCTTCGGTCTTTCTAGTTCTACTCCATAGGAAGAACATTTTAAAAACCGATCATTTTAAAAACTAGAGTCATCAACGAGAGGGTACAAATAGATTGAGTATTACAAGAGTATCTTTACTAGAAATAAAAATATTATATTTTCACTTTTATATGTAGTTACGTGAGGTTTTGACACAGAAATAAGATGTATAAATCGCAGACTGCAGAGTGATGAATAAGATAATGGTGAAAACATTTTTCTATTTTACTGAAAATACGTAGGGTTTTTGCAAAAAAAGCATTATAATAAAACTTATTTCAGTGTCAAATCCTGCGAAGCTGCTGAAGGATTCTTATCCAAGCTCAACCATCTGTCCTTCGCGCCGGTTACGGTATAAGTGATGCGCTGCGTAGTTTTGAATTACCCATAGATTATTGTTTCCATAATATTTTTCTATAATAACATAATTTTCAGGTTTGCGTCTTCGGAAATAATGTTTCAATATGGTTTGTTGCTTGAAGACTACACCGGTAACGGCGAGTTCGTCAATGACTGTGTATTTACATTGATGCATCATGTGGGAGGAGAGCTTGAAAGTTTAATAACATTATTTCAGCCAAATATTTTAAAGACATTCACTTCCATTTGGAAAACTGAATTCGAAATTTGTGATGTAAGATTTTCAGTAACTATTTATTACCACACCTGATACTCTTTGGTAGACGGGAAGATGCTTTTTTGATGCCCATTAGATATTAGACACGTATTCTCATTTTACTGAAGCAAAAACTCACGATAGTACATTGATTTAAAATTTCTCATGACGTCATTAGCCTACTCCTGAACTTTGATTCGCTTTCATCTACCTAACCTTCACCAAGCTATGTTGGGGTTGGCTTTCAGTCTTACCGGACTTAACTGAATACCGTAATTTACAAATGGTCACCCTTCCACGGACCAACCGCGGATAGCGTGGCTATTATCGGTCAAATTGTGCGGCTTACGCTCGGCCACGAGCCCCACAAACGTTGATTTCACTTTATCTACCTTACTTAGAACAATAAAAAAATACGTGTCTATTATTTTTTAATATCTAACTGACGTACTACCTAATTATAATCTGTCTTTTCTTCTTGAGGACTATAAAATAATGTGTATATTAAACTTGATTAACATTTGAAATATCAACTTAATCTATAATGAATTTACCTAGTTAAAATTATATGTTACAGGACTGGTCGGACCTGATAGAGTATGTGATTAATACTTTTATCAAAAAGCCGCACTCGCTTCAAAGCACAGCCAACTTCCGATTGGATAATGAGAACTTTGACGATGACAAAGTACCACCGAATCCCGCACCGCAAGTAAAGCCTGATACAGAGAACAAAAATAAAACAACCAATAGTAATGCTAGCAGCACCAAAGAAAAGCTACTGTCTAAGTACGTATTTTTGATCTTGCCTTCATTTTGTAATGTTTTGTAAATAAGTGGGATGGGATTTTTTTAGGGGTTTTATATGTATAGGGTTATTTTGGCTCTATATAGTTATATATTTTTTTCATTTGTTGAGAATTATAAAGATGCAAAAGTATAGGAACAATCCAAAGTAGCCAATCAAAACTTGTTAACCAAGCGACTTAGGACTGGGCGACTTCTAGTGAAATTATATTTTAATTCTCTGTAATTATTGTTTTCTGAGGTTTACGCGAATATTAGACATTGAAATAAAACTAATTTAAACGAATTCTATCGCGGTTTATTTTAAATTACAAAAATATGAAGGTAGAACGAGCAACATCTTGTTAAGACGAATACCATATCAGTCTGCCATGACACCTGCAAAGGTGTTGAAACGTCGGGAACTTAAATCAAAATAATTCGCGATAGAATCCGTTTAAAGTAGTTTTACGTAATTACTGGTGGAGATTATAAGTAGGTAGCACCAAATCGCCAAGATTTGGAGGAGAAAAGGGCAAGGCATGCTTAGTGGAAATACTGTTGATTTTCATTTCATTTTCGTACTGCGGTGTCAATTTGTTAATGATGTCCAATAAAGTTAAAAAAAATATTTAACATTTTTTTTTACTAGAAAGTAATTGAGGCGATTTTAGGGGGTTTTGACTTAGGTTTAGGGAAAAATATTTTTTCCGAATTGGTAACTTCTTTACATAGTATAAAACGCTGTCTAGAGTAAAAGCCGCTTCTGCAGCCTGTACGCTTAGATCTTTTAAACTTAGCAATGAATTTTAATGCAGTTTTGAGCAATAGATAAAATGATACAAGAGAAAGGGTAAAATGTGTAATTACTACTGTGCTACTCGAGCGAAGCCGGGGCGGATCCGCTGTATATAATAATATACAGCGTATATAATATATAACTTGTTTCAGATGGACGGAAGATGAATTGTCATCATTGAGTTGGAATTACATGCTATGCAGTGCGTTACCTGATCTTGTCGGAGAAATTATTAAGCTGTATAAGGAGGATGGTATCATAAAATCCAGGGATTCTGTTATTAAAGAGTTGTACAAACAAAACTTAATAACTAGAGATGAGTTTGATAAATTTATAACCGGGGAAAATGACAGGACATCCGAAACTGTTCAGGCTAAAAAAGAGAAGAGAGAGGATGAAATCAGCAAGTTATGTGAACAGCTTACACAGGACGGCAAGGCCATGTTTCTAGACTGGGTACAAAAAGTGTTATTGGAAACGTGTTTCGCTAAAATATACCTGGACAAATTAGCTAGAAAATCTGAAGCGGAGGAAGGAAAAGATGAAGGGGAGATAAAACTAACGACTTTAAGGAAGTCTAATGATCTACACGTATTGTCGCCGGTGTCATACCATTCGCTGCGTAAGTTATGAATATATTTTTTATCATTCTTTAGCATAAACTGTCTAGAAGAAAAAAGAAAAAAAAAAAAAACGATTAAGTAGGTACCTACTCAATTAAATTTGTGTTATAATCCTAACAGTTTTCAATCAGTCGGTGGCTTTGGTACCATGGAACTGCAAGCAAGCAGCGATTTGTAAAGATCTGAAATTCCTGCAATTGCTGCATAAGCTTGGTTTCCACATGCCTGTGGACTCTGGAAAAGTTTTTATTCGAATACCAAATATCTGGTCTGCTGATTTAATCTATGATGTGGCAGGAAAAATTTCGCCGATCGACGAATGTGAGTATAATATGGTGTATAATAGGCTTTTTTAAAGTTAAATTTGATATGAAAGTAAATTGGCACGATTTTTTAAAAAAGAGGTGTTGTTAAAACTATATTTGAACATGTATGTATCTTTTTATTTTGCAGCCATCCTGAAGTTCTCTATTAATGATATTCGTAATAGTAGCGTTGCAAACTCTAACCTACCAGTAACTTTAATGTTGCCCGAACTTACCAAAGACATCACAATGATTGAAAGTTCAGAACATTATTATCAAATACATAAACAGAAGCATATTGCCACAATGGTGAACTTCACGCCAATGTAAGTAATGTTAATCGGTTTTTTCGGTAATAATTAAAAACCCAATAAAAATTTTATATACAAATTATATTTCAGGCCTGGTTCTTCATACAATTCGGATTCTGGAGATATTGAAAAACAAAATTGGTTGGAAGTGGTACAGAAATCACAAGAGTTCAAGATTGCTCTAAACCTGGGAAGGTATTATTTTCGTTCATCCTCGTAATCTAAAAACCTAAATAAATTGACGAAAGTTTCACTTGATTTAGATGTTAACTACACACATTTTTAAGAATATATATTTTAGGCACATTGAAAATATCGATGTTGTTAAACTGCGAGTGTGTTAGTTGTTGCAATGGTGAAATCGTAAATCTAAATAAGTTACTACGTAACAGATCCATCATTTCCCTGCAAAACGACAGATACCTACGCTTTACTTAACTAAACTTTGTAGCTGTCAAGCGACGCGAGGAAAAATTAACTTATCGGCTTTGACATTAAGGACCATTTCAAGCACACCAAGCGCGCACCGGTGTGACAATATGATAGGGTTGGTTAAATAAAAACCACACGAGTTGGATTCGCTCACTGAGGGAGGTACTCGTATAAAGACATCGTATCGTATAATACATTTTCATGTTTTTATTACAAACTAGCTGACCCGGCGAACTTTCTTCCGCCTCCGCTTTAGAGGCAATAAATGATTTTGACTGAGTTGTGTTTTGTTATACCACGTTTTATGTCACGTCCCACGGGAACTACGGGAACGGGATAAAAAGTATCCTATGTCCTTCTCCTGGTTCTTAGCCACCTCCCTACCAATTTTCAGCTAAATCGGTTCAGCCATTCTTGAGTTATAAATAGTGTAACTAACACGACTTTCTTTTATATATATTATTACAAATGTATAATAGAGTTTTCTCTGTACGGTATAATATTACCACAGTATAAAAACATACAGTAGGACGACGCCTTTGATCTCCTTGTAAATGCCGACAATGTGTAGAAATTGTCGCAACAGCCAGGGTTGTCTCAAGTTAACAATATTTATTTATTTTCGATCAATATTATTTAATAATATTGTAAGTAAGTATAGATAATGTTGATCTAAAATAAATAAATAAATATATAATAAAAAAAAATCGAATTTATTTTTGATCAACATTACTTAATAGTTATTATTTAATAATAACGTTTATCTAAAATAAATAAAAATAAATATTGTTACAATAATTAACAATAGCGAGATACACAATTTGTAAAACAGTAACTATTATGCACCATGAAAATGACACCCATGATGAAAAAAATGCATATTTTTCTCGGCGCCATTTTGGGTTTTAATTTCGACCCCATAATCGTTTTTAGCGACCTTGGGAACCATGAAAATGACACCCATGACGAAAAATTTGCAAATTGTCGTCGACGCCATCTTGGTTTCTTGGCACCCATTTTAATAAAATTATTTTATAGTTATTAAAACAAAAAGAACTAAACTAACACCAGATAGCCCTGAAAGTTTGCTCCCGAGCTACTAACACGGTAATGTATGCAGCTCGGGAGCGCCCTTCCCCCGTCTCGCCCCTCGCACCCCGCACGATTGCCCTGTCTAGACGTCTTCGTCGAACGACTGTATGATGTTAAGACTGTGATATTACGATATTACTTGCCAAATGTCAAAGTTTTAGGTCAATGGGAGTACACTATTAATTTCGAATCCTTGAGTGTCGAAATATACGTTTTTTGCCCGTATCCTATAGGATTCCGTTTTTACCCGACTACGGCGAAGCCAAAAGGAAGGCTATATCTTTGGCAGTCTAAGTATGTACGTTCCACCGTAGCGCCTAAACTACTGAACCGATTTTAGTGATTGAGGTGTCAATTGTTTCGTAACAACAACCCGGGTAACATAGGCTACATCAATTTTATCTAAATCTTATATGACGGAATTTAACAATAAGATTCTAACCTCGAAAAAAATAAACTGCGATAATCAACACGAGTTTGGTGTCACGAGCACATTACAAAAAATATGTTCAAAATGCGGTCTTACAGCACAGTCCAGTCGTTTCAGTTACGTTAGAATTCTCTTTCTTAGAATGCGTAGATGTAGGTATTGCACGGCTAGTGTATACATAATAATATGTATGCCCGATCGGGAAACGGAAAAGAAATAAATAAAAATTTAAGTTAAAAACTACAACCGGCTCCCGAAAGGCGTCTCAGAAGAACGAAACAATTCCAATAGAAAAGTACAGAAATGCATAGGTTCAAAAATGGTCAAGATGGGGCCGTGGTCGCACCCACTTACCTATATTGAAAATATTCTTCAGGCTCTTTGAAACTTATGACATTATAAATTCATTTCTAATGAGTTATCATAAGACGTAATGATCAACTGTAAAATAATCTTAAATATCTATTGCAGCGGTATAGTTACCGACGAGGACACATCGTCGGACATCGTAATGCAGCTGCCTGTGAAGGACGAGGAGGTGTCAGTGCCACCGCTGCTGCTGGCGAGCGTGGCGAGCGTGTCGGGCGTGCCGGACGCGGACGGCGGGCCCGCGGCCGCGGCCAGCACGCCCTTCGTGCTGCCGCTATTGCTGCCAGGCATCATGGACATAAAGCCCGAGACGTCGGACTTCAACGTGCCCGTCGCTGACTCCGAATATTATAGGTGCGTTTATAAAACCTGACACAATAATAAATTAGTTCTGTGTTATCTGTGAACCTGGCTCAGGTGGACAGTTAGAAATGTTGCTGGCGAGTTCAAAAAGCACAAGATGATATTGATCCTAGTTACTTATTAGATTATTTCTTTTCATTGCCCGCAGTGTGTGCGAAACAGCATCTGTAGCCTCTGACTTGACTCGCATGTATGTATCTGACGAAGACGAAAAGCCCGAAGTCCTCATACGCCCCGTAATTGAAATGAAGCCTCTCGATGACGACCGTGACGATGATACGGATGAAGCGACCCAAGGGAAACGCGCAAGGGTACAGTTTTATAGTCCCTTCTAAGAAAAGTTCATAAGTATAATATTAGTATTAATATGTTTGTATTGGTGGTATTATATATAAGTCGAATAGTCTCGTCTATTAAGATTTTTATCTGCAGTTTTCGTTACCAACTTATTGTAACTTTTTATGTTTCGCTTCTTTATTCAATAGAAATAAATAACAATGTCACATTTTACATATCCTATGTTGGAGGATGTACAATAAAAAGTAAATAAATAAATAAACAAGTTAAGCAAGTCTAAGATAAAATTAACTTTGTATTTTTACATAAAAACAAACACGGAATGAATGTTTGACGGTGTCATATTATTATACAACTGAATCATTATGTAAATCATGCTTAAATGTCTTTCCGTCTTGTACACACTTAGAACCTACCCCTTTCAAACTCATTCCTAAGTTATAAATTAATTTTTAATTATGTTAATTAATTATTAAAATTAAATGTTATAAATGTATTGTAGTGCATTTTATAGTTTAATTTACTATATTGTGTGTATTAGAATTTTTGTGTGTATTAGAATTTAAATGTCAGATTAATGTTATTTTAAAAATAATTTTAATGTATGTGATAGTAATGACACAGGAAAATATAAGGACTTGAATTATGTTTTATTTTCAATTAATGTTATACCTAGTTACCTACTTTAAATGCGGCTTGCATTCGTAAGATATTACTCAATAATAAAGATCGAATTAAGTAATAACATTGAAGGTTGAAGAAAAGAGGACCTAAAACCAATCCAAACCAAAATCTATATTTAATATGTTTTATTATTTCATAACTTATTATAATACATCGTACACATCTAATAACAACAAAATATTAAAAATAAAACAACCTTAATATTTATACTTGTGCTACTCACATAACTGCTCAAACAATCACACATATTTTGTAACAATACTATGTAGATATGTACAGGAAGTATAAAGCTGTATTATAAACAATGCATTCAGGTACCTACAGACTTCTAAAACAATAATTTAATTATAGTTAAAGGGGCTGAGCCCATGGTTATTTCCACCGGAGTTAATTTTATGAAGGTAGTCATTTACAGCTTCATCGTAGTTCTTAGTATCTGTATCTTCTCCGCCAGCGCTTCCAAAGTAACCGTGAGACGGGGCTTCATATGAATTACCTGATGCACTTTCAGGGGAGTAATCATTGTACGGTCCTACACTTTGCCTATTGCCACCATTGTATCCATTGTAGGACAGTCCTTCAGGTTCGTACGATTCTCCGTGCGATTGTGAGTCTGAGTGGGGTTCTTGTACCTGGTAGGAATCATGTAGTCCGCTTGCACGGTGTGTGTTCAATGATCCATCTTGACTGCCAAGAGCTTCATGCTCGTGTAGTTTAGGCGGTGACTTGATGTGAGGAATTTTGACAATCTGTGGTACTTGCACGGGGTAAGGTTTGTTTATATGTACCGGATAGGGTACTTTCTCGATCACCTTTACTGGATAAGGAACTGGGATCTTGACAGCTACAGTTTTCGTAATTTTTACCACTCTGACGGGTGTTTCCGGAACCTCCACGTGCTCGCCAAGAACTTGTAACTCTGTTTCATAGTTTTCTATAGGTATAGTGTGAACATGATGTGCGTAGCCGTAATACAAGCAGCACAGTAGTATTAGAAGTTTCTGAAATATAACAAATACTTAGTTTTTAAGGCATAGGTATTTACATCGAAATTAGAACACACATTTTCAGTTTAGTTTAAAAGCAACATTTTTATAAAAAAAAACAGACTGAAAGTATCAACACTAATTTGTATACCCATCAAAACTATGATTATACAAACAAAAGAGAACGTTAAGCAAAAAAGAATCTATTTCCGTATCGCATTAACTTGCATCAGCGACAGTGTTGACTTCTATAATGACTTATTTTTTCTGACTTACATAATACCCATTACAAGTACAAAAACAAGAAGTAGTCTTGTGTAATAACTTACGTAAGATCACTGTAACTACGAAAAGATAAAATCTTAAAAATAAAGCAAAACCGTGCCGATGCAACGAGAGCAATTGAAGTTATTTACTAACCGGGATTTCCATTGTCACGTACAAGTGTGCGATAGCGGCGCAGTTAAAAAACTATCGAATACTGAGTCTGCTTAGTGGCTTATATATCGCACATTCTCTCCAGGCGAGAGGCTTTGAGCTGTTACTTTCTTCAGCGGTCACCTACGTACGTAAGACGCTGCAGGCACCTACTGTTTATGTCCGAGCTATTGCAAGGAGGTAAATATGTAGAACTCTTTTGGAATTGGCTTCTTTCCGTGTAACATAATTGAAACAAAAATTTTGTGAAATAAGGATTCGGAGTAATGTTTTATTATGCACTAGCTGTGCCCCTCGGTTTCACCCGCGTAAGTTGTCTCTGTCCTGTAAATATTTAGACAATTTTCTGATTGTTTTTAATATTTATTTTGCTATTTGGGTCGAAGACGAATCCCACAAATGAAGGATCATGACACGGTTCACCTGTTCTCGAGTTTATAGGTGTTGTAATAAGCCCAACTTTGACTATATCAGTAATATTTATTAGGTAGGTACCTACAGTATAGCACAGCGGAAGTCCCGCTGTACGCCTAGATCTTTTAAAATACGCAACTGATTTAATTGATGTGAGGTAAATCAATCTTTTTAGGATACCTATACATCGTTTCGTAGTTCATAGGTACCTAGGTAAATTAATTTGAAATATCTCTCAAGGCTGAGCCAGCGTTTGCAATGAATGCGCACAAAAATATGTTCGAAACGACATTAATGTGCATGTTTTATCTATACTTATAATAAATCTGTAGAAGTGAAAATTCTGTACATTGAAAATATCAAAAAAATTAATGGCGGGGTGTGTTATTAGACCGACAACGAACCCAAAAATGTGATTAAAAAAATTTTTGTCTGTCTGTCTGTCGGTCTGTCTGTTTGTTCAGGCATCACGCAAAAACTACCGGTTCGATTTCGATGAAACTTGGTATAATTATTCTTTAATATCCTGGGCACCACACTGGGTAGTTTTTATCCCGGAAAAGTATATACAAAAAAAAACAAACTTAATTTTGCGGTTCGATCCCTAGACCCGAATACTGTACCAACCGCAAATAATAAGTTTGTCGTAGGTTACGTCACCCGCAGTGGAGTTCAATAATTATGAGGGGCGCTGCACACGGCCAAGTAACTATTTATTAATCTGTGACACGGCTAAGATACTATAATTATTTATCTATACTTTATATCTATACTAATATTATAAAGCTGAAGAGTTTGTTTGTTTGTTTGAACGCGCTAATCTCAGGAAGTACTGGTCCGATTTGAAAAATTCTTTTACAGTTAGATAGCCCACTTATTGAGGAAGGCTATAGGCTACTTTTCTTTTGGAAATCTATCCCCAAAGGGGGTGAAATAGGGGTTGAAAGTTTGTATGGGAAGTTCGGTATTTTCAATGATAGACACATGAAATTTCGTATACGGGTTTCTGGATAGAAATAAATAAATACGTATTTCAGCGATTTTAAAAATCATCCCCCTAAGGTGAAATAGGGGTTGGAAGTTTGAAGGCATATGAATTGTGTCGTTTTCAAAGATATACACATTCAATTTCATGCAGGGTTATTAGTTAGAAATAAATAAGATCTATATCCGAGATTTTAGAAATCTACCCTCCAAGGGGGTGCAATAGGGGTTGAAAGTTTTTATGGGAAGTTCGGTATTTTCAATGATAGACGCATGAAATTTCGTGTACGGGTTTCTGGATAGAAATAAATAAATACGTATTTCAGCGATTTTTAAAATCATCCCCCTAAGAGGGTGAAATAGGGGTTGGAAGTTTGAAGGCATATGAATTGTGTCGTTTTCAAAGATAGACACATTCAATTTCAAACAAGGGTTATTAGTTAGAAATAAATAAGATGTATTTCCGTGATTTTAGAAACCTACCCTCTAAGGGGGTGTAATAGGGGTTGGAAGTTTTTATAAGAAGTTCCTCATTTTCAAAGAGAGATACATGAGATTTGGTATGCGGGTTTTTGGTTAGGAATAAATGAACAAGTATTTTTGCGATTATGAAAATCTACTTCCTATGAGGGTGAAAAAGGGGTTGGACGTTACGTTTGTATATGAATGGTGTTGTTCTCAAAGATAGACATGATCTATACTTAACTATACTAATATTATAAAGCTGAAGAGCTTTTTGAACGCGCTAATCTCAGGAACTTCTGGGCAGATTTGAAAAAATAGTTCGCTGTTAAATAGCCCACTTATTGAGCAACCGATGGCCCCGCGAGCGGAGCCGCGCGCAACAGCTAGTACATAATAAAAATCTTCCTTTAGAAATATTCGTGTCGTATGCCTGAAATATCTCCAGAATGAGATTTGTTAAAATTCTTCAAGGTAGTTTACACAGTCCTAGGCCGTTGAGCGCTTCGAGGAAGTGTAGCAGGCTTGTTTCATTAACCGACTTCCAAGTAGGGTTGCCAGGCGTCCGGATAAAGCCGGACATAGGTAGGCTTTTTGATTGAGTGTTCGGCCAAAATAAACGGTGTCCGGCTTGTCCGGCTTTTGTTAGGCTTTTTACATTTCGCAAACGATGCTATTTTTGTACCTATGACAAAAAATTGATAATTTCAAACAACTTTTTAAAGTAAATGATACATTTCCTTGAGTTCTAGCTAGTAACATAGTTGTTTTATGTTTTTATTGCGTGCAGTCGAAAATAATCCAAAAAAATCAAATGCGCGTTTTCTGAGTGAATTTTGTCAATTTCTAGTAGTTTTTTTTAAAGCAAACATATCAAAAAAGCTTTACATACAACTTTATGTCGTACTTATTATTACTGAGACACAAAATCCTCAATAACCTAGGGTGTCCGGCCTTTTTAACCAAATGTCCGGCCAAACTGACTGGTCTGTCCGCCTTTTAGGTTTGGCGACCTGGCAACCCTACTTCCAAGTATGTCTTTTTTTATGTATGCCACCGACATCTTTAATTGCGGGCCGATTTTGTAATTCTTTTTTTGTTTAAAAGGTTATAGGTTCTCCGGAGGTGATTCCAAGGAAATCGAAGGAAACCCTCAAATTTTATATTTCAAGTATCATGCTTTTTGTTTCTTAAGTTATTCTCGTAATCCTGTCTGGGAGACTCACGATGATCAGCAGGATCAGCTCATGATGGAAGGTACCACTAGGTACTAAACAGTTAGGAGGTCAAGGATAATTCTTACCTATAAATAAAATATTACCTGTAGACCGGTTTTGCAAATTCTTTTTATTCGAAAGAGTAGGCTCCTGAGCTGGTCCCATGGTCACCAATCCAAGATGTAATGTTGGGATCCCAGGGATATCGAAGGCAAACCTCAATTTTTATAGGCACATCTATGTGCTGCAAGTTTCTTCAAAAGCTATCCAAGTATTCGTTACCGGGTGACCTCATGTTGATGAATTGGTGATGGAATGTAGGTATAATTCCTTAACGGTTAGGTAGGAGTTCGAGGATAATTCTTTAACTAAAATATTTTAGGTGATGAATGAGTTGTATTCTTTGGGGTTATTCAAATGAGCTGATGATGTAAGGTAAAACGTTTTAACGGTCAAAAGTCAAATTACTTCGGTTAACACAACAGATACATAATGAAAATCTTGCATTTATCTATGACTAAATATATAAATATACTTAGGTACTATAACAGCCTTTTCACACGGCAGTCCAGTTTTTTGCAGGATCCCGTTTGATCGCAAAAGAGATTATATGCTAGTGTTCATACGAGCAAACCGCATGCAGGATCCTGCAAAATGCTGATCCCGTCGATTTGTGCAATTCGGTTTTGTCACCGGAAACTGGATCCGTCGTCCAGTAAAAAGCGGGATCCCGTTTAATGACACATATATTTCAATAGCGGTGTTCACACGGCTTCCTGCATGCGGTTTTTTGCTGGACACTGTTTTTTGCGGGATAGTGGAGTGGTGGCAGCCCGCGCCCGCTACCCAGCGCATCATTAGATTTACAAAAATACCTAAAGTCGAGCGTTGTGTCACGATAGGATGAACCCAGAATCTTCTATTTCGCTGCGACGTCGCCGATAACACCAAAAAATATTAGCAAAGTAGGTATTCACGTCCATTTCGCTGCTCACTAGCGTAGGAATGGTCAAAAAACATTCACAAATTCTCAACAGTATTTATACGGCAGTCCAGTTTTGCGGGACCGGCATTTTATTGGATCCTGCAAAACTGAACTACCGTGTGAACACAGCTTCCGTTTTTGTAGGATCCAGTAAAAAGCCGGTCCTGCAAAACTGGACTGCCGTGTGAAAGGGCTGTAAGGCTCACTATACATGACTATAAAGTATGTAAGGCACTTGTCACATCACCGGGTTATGGGTTAGTGAAGTCAGTGTTTTTTTTTTGTTAAAAGTTTGATATTTTCGTACAATACTCATCTACGTTTAAACACCGTCTAGTAGCACAAGCAGTTTCTGGCTTGCCTCCATTCCGAGCACACATCTCTCGCTAGTTTAGAATGTACAAAAAAAAAAGATCTAATCCGTTGCTCAGAATAATAGTTATTATTCTGAGATCCGTGAGATCCTTTGAGCTTTTTTGGCTGCTGCGATGCCACAGATAGGCACCCGAAGCTTATATCACGCCTCTTTTTTGTTGTGGGTTAATTCTCACACCGCTAACCCTATTCCACAGGAGCTGCGCGGAGCGAGGCTAGGTAAATTTAAATGAAATATTCGCAGGTTGAGATTTGTTAAAATATATTCTAAATTGACCCGAGATATACCTACTATTCAACGGCCTAGCATATCTCTGGTAAATTTTGGATATATTTTATCACATCTCAACCTGGGAATATTTCATAGAACTAAATTGTGTGTTGCACCACAGTCATCAGCTCCGACAGCCGTGATCGTCTAGTGGTTAGGACGCTATGTTGTGTCCGTAGTAACCCAGATTCGAATCCTGTAGGTATCAAATTAGTTTTTGTTAAATTGTGTGACCTAAAGACAAACTTATTTTATTTATTAAAAACTGCTGTGTCAATAGGCTAAAGGTGTCGCTGTAACTGTAGTAGAGGCTTTATACAAATAATACGGGTAGTAATAAAAGCTCCGACAAAAAAATAAGAATTCTTACTGCCTAAAATACTTACTTTCCGACTACTTTCATCCGAATAAAAATGACGAAACGACCGAATCAGATACTAAAATCTTCGAAAAATAAACATAACTGTTTATTGCTATAATACTTTTCTACCAGCTTAAATTACGTTCTACTGAAAATTATGTTTTGACATTTTTATCTTTACTTGCCTACTATTAATTCATAAATTACCTTTCACATTTCATAGACTGTGGTGCTAATTTAACTACAACGTTATAATGAAAATACTATTCAGAGTGGTTATACAGAAACTAATAAAAAATATTAAAATGTACCTACTTGTAATAATACCTTTTTATGGTATAAATCCAAATAGTTGAAGTAAAGATGAATGATTGTAAACCCCCTTACCTATCTGTAATGGAAAAGTAAAAACATAGCGAGTCGCTTCTGGCACTGGCACTCGCCGGCCGCTGCCGCAGCACGCTCGCTTCGCTCGCTCGGCTCGTGCGGGGGGGTCGCAGTTCTAACCTAACCTAACCTACTGAGTCGAATTTCACAATTAAACCTATCTGCAATGGACAAGTAGGACAATAATATATCGGCCCGAAAACCCCTGTGGGTATACCAAATTTCATAAAAATCGTTTCAACCATTATAAAAAAATCTACTTACAAGAGTAGTTTAGTAATAATTCAGGAAATTGAGAGCATGGAAATCGATCGAATCGATCGCGCGGGCCGAACAGTTTTGGTATTTTCATAAATACTGAGAGGTAAAAAATATATTTTATAACCAACAATAGAAATTAAAATAGTTCATGCAAGTCGTAAAAATGTGAATATTTTGACTAAAGCTCTGTTGTCGGTAACTTAGTAATTTTGTCGGAGGTTCAGTATTTTATTCAGAAGTTTAGTTTTATAGTTCGAAGTTCAATTTTATTTTAGGAGATATGTAATTTTAACGTGCTCTTATTTGTTTGTTAAATATAATTTTTCTTTTCGGTATGTTTTGGGTTTTTTTGTCGGTAATTCATTATAACGCTAGTTAATTAGAATAATACCTAGTCGGCCACAGATCGCTGGAGATTAATTTGTTTTTCGGAACTATTATTATTTCCCAAATAATACTGAACTGCTCGAGTTGATAAGGTGAGGATCCCTTTCCGAGTTGATGTGTGCTGTGACCTTTTATCCAAATTCAAAATGATGCTATGTATAAGAAAATAACATTTAGGATTGGATTAAATGCATACTTTATTTTCAAGATAATTAAAGTTCCACAAATAAGTTCAATAACACACAAGAGATAGTGTCAGATTGGTTAAAAATAAAACAATGAATGTTAAAAAAAATTATAACTGTTGAAATGTCATGTATATTAATTTATATGTAAAAATTAATAATAATGGGTATTTTTTACACTTAATCTAATTAGAAGTTATAAATAATACAAATACTGTTCTAAACTTTCATCCTATCAGACAGCACTCTGACTATGGATCCGGATCCCCCAATATTAAATGCTTTTTCATGCCACAGCAACAGGTGCCCACTTGAACCTTCAGAAGGGCATTCAAACCCGCGATAAATATACTTCATCAAGATGTCTACATCATCTAATTCCAAGTTACCAACTGCTTCTTCTATTTGAGTAGATTTTATAGCAAGCAAGACTTTCAATGTAAGTGCCAATGCATTATCCTGAAAAATAAAATTGGTTTAGCTTTAGGGATATATAATATTTCTATGTTATAATAAATTAGTTTGGGTTATATCTAAGCTACATGAAATCTCTGCAGTCTCCTGATAGAACTAACAAAAATAATTACTCTCATAGGTTTGGGAAAATAAGGTCAAAAACATGTACTTCAATTATATTTGTTTTAATTAATTGTATAATTTATATGATAAAAAATCATTCATCTTCTTCTTTTCTCAAATTGTTTCGGACCAAAATATAAATAAAAATTCATATCATATTGTATACCTAATCTATACTAATATTATAAAGAGTCAGCTTAAAAACTACTCGACCATTTTTTTAAATTCTTTCACTGTTATAAAGCTATATTATCGCTGATTAATAAAGGCTATTTTAGTTGTTGTGTTTAGTTTAAGTGTTGATGTCATATTTAATTAAGTATCTGTTATTATTTGTTTTCAATCATCAAGTCCCGTAACCAAGCCAGCGATACACTATTGCTAAATACATTATTATTTAGGTATATCCTGCATTTACTGTGTGTTTAAATGCCAAAATGTTTAAGCAATAAATGTCCACCCATGCGAAGCCGGGATTAGCCGCGAGTCATTAATAAAAAGCTGTTCTTTTGTCCAATACATATTTCAACTTACTTTAATTTGCTGATTCGATGATCCCAATGGAGCATTATTCAACACCAGTTTCAGTGCATCAGTATACCGCCCTGTATTGTGGAGTTAAGGAATTGAACTGTTCGCAAAATGATAGATGTCTACAATAGGACTGTTGAACATATTGTTATTTAGGTATGTTTTCCCAGTATGTTCAAGGAGTTATAGCTATTTAATGAGCTCTCATGAATTACATCTAATTATATGCACACTGATAGTTAAATTAGGATAAGGTATGTTTTAAAATAATAATGACGAATACCAGCTACCAGTACCAGCTTCAAATAAAAAAAGAATTACCAAAATCGGTTACCCAGTCGAAAGTTGACATTGGTCCATCTGGCTGAGGTGCGTCCTCCACTATTTAATTTTGCAGATTCGCAGTTTCGACTCAAGGACTCATCTGCTCTATCTGACCTTCGACAGACATGACCAGCCCACTGCCACTTCAGCCTACTAACTCTGCAAGCTTTGTCGGTAGCTCTGGTTATTCTCTGGATAATCTCATTCCTGATCTTATCTTTCAAAGAGACTCTGAGCATAGCTCTCTCCATATGTCGCTGAGCGACTTTGAGTTTGTGGATAAGCCCTACTGTCAGTATCCATTTCGGCTTCGTAGGTCAGGCAGCTCATGACAAGCAGGACGCACTGGTTGAAAACTTTCGTCTTTCAAAACGTTTCGGTTTTCGGTAAACAGTTTCAGGCATATCACATCTCCTTTTCATACTACTCTGCGCAATGGAATCGGCTTTCTCGTAGTCTACAAACGCCATACACACACTCATACGGTTGATTGTAGGTACTCCTCTTTCTTTCAGCACGATCTGCCAAACAGAATGTATGTGGTCTACGGCGCTGTATGTAGCCTTTTCGAAACCCGGCTTGTTCCGGTGGCTGGAATTCTTCGAGTCTTCTGGCGAGACGATTCGTGACCACCATGAAACATGTAATGATGACATGGCTCAGGAGTGAGATGGGTCTATGTGTGTGTCGACTTCATTGAGCATCTCGATCTTCGAGGTGACGATCCTACCATCCATCGGTTTAAGTTTTATCAGACGGGTCCTCCTTACCTGCTAAGAGAAAACTATCAACCCGGTTCCGATCAATCGCACCTTCGACATTGCGGTTGTTGGAGCGTCGGAGGCCACGTCGCATCAGTTTCCTTAGTTGAAGGTTTAATAGAAGGTCTCTTCTATCTGATAAAAACTGATTGGAAGGCATCTCCCGTCTCTTCCTCATAAGGTCAAAGGTCTCAGTCGTAAACTACGATACTCTACTTCTTTCTGTGCTGCGGTGGAAAGTATTTGCGAGAGAGTTCCTGCAACGGTTTGACTAAAGCATTCCTGTTGGAGCTTTTTCGGAACCTGATATGTATGGGGTCGCGAAGGTCTGAGGGCCTACCTGATCAGGCGTGATCTTTCAGCTTTTACATTGATATGTAGACACATAATCGAGCTCGGCAATTAACCCGTATGGTCCGACATTCGATTTGTCGGATTTTCGTACTTCCACTTCGACATTTCAGCATCTTCCCAAGTCCGTCCCCCTGAGTCAACAGAGGTACAGAATGAGGTGCGACGCGCGGGGTAGCAATACCAGCGGGGAGATACATTGCGCCTGCGACGCCCAAGCAGTCGTCCTAAACCGTCACCCTAAGTGCATGTGCTACTCTTTCGTCTAACGCTATTAATAATTTATTCCTTCTAATATTGCAACTATCACCTTCACAGAAGTACAGAAATTTTCCTGGTTCCAGGGTTGCCTCGTACTTTTTCCAGGGTTTTGACAGCCTACTGAAACCCAGGGATTCTTAGCACCCCTCATCCGTCTGTGACTGTAGCCACTACCATGAGCAGGAATAGTGGGACTACTGGGAACTGGGGCCATGCATTGTGTATTTAGCACTCATGAGTCGTTGACCTAGTCAACGCGCTTCCGGGGGGAGAGGTATTCTAGGCTGCGACCCCATGGCATTGTCCATCATGTTTATGCCATATTCATCATTAGACTAATGCAATTTTATCGCTAATAGTAAGGTTATTTATTTATTTTGCTAAATTTCTAAATCTAATATATTATTTCTACACGCGAGCGAGGCCGAGGCAAGAGCTAGATACTGATAAAAGAGGATGAATCATAAATGAACGAGTGGAGGAAAATGACATGACAATGAAGTATTCAGTGTTGATATTATTGGTATAGTGTATCTACGTAATGACTGATACGATTTTCGATAAAAAAAACTTAGAAAAGGATATTGATTGAGTAAAGCGCAAACTTCTCCTTCATCCGGGCCAGTAGGAATCGATTGTTCAGCTTCGTCATCTCTAAAGTTATCTTATCGATATCAATTTTTCGAAAGGCAGAGCTTGATGTATTTTTCGCCATATTTATTAATCACAAATTGTTCTAAAACACTATTCTTTTTGCTGATTAAATAAAACTAAAATGTTTTCTTGTGACACTGAAAATTAATACTGTCAACCTGTCAAACATAAGTGACAGCGTCACAGTCTCAGCCTCTCAGGCCAGGGCCACAGCTGGCCACGGATGTGTGAAGGTACAGATACACATGCTCGAAATGAGCATGTCATTAAAAGCATTCTCACAGCAGTAGCAGCAGCAGCGTACTCCTAAAGAACTGAAAGTAAACTGCGGTTATTAAACCCACTTGCCCCGCGTAGTGACTAGAGCAAACATCATAATGATGGCGATGGCATGCCAGAGCACACAGCCCCCAAATAGAGGACCGGATGGCCGGGTGGGAAAATTGGAGAGGCCTACATACAGCAGTGGTTTTCGTGGTTTTTAGAGTAAAAATAATACCCTCGTCCAAGGTGCGAGGAGTAAATTAAATCTCAATTTTTTATTTTTTATTTTAGCAAAGCAGTTTGCTATTTGCTACAAAAATCTCACTGTTACATTGTTACCATGAAGGTATCTTCATGATTGTTACGCAACATTGCGGCATCGGTGTAAGTTGAGGTGGTACTCCTTTTCTTGTGTGACTTCGACAAAAATTATCACTTTGTCTTTAGCATTCACTGTCTGTGATGGTTAACGATCAATAATACTGAAGAAATATCAGAAGAACTACACGTAATTGATTCAATTTACAGTCCGATTATATCCTTTGTATCTAAATATTCGATCTGGTAGCCCTGTGCTGACTGACAATAATCTATGGATTCTTAAAAATATTCTCAAAGCTAAGCATTTTCTCTATAAATAAAGTTCGCTACATTCACCCGCGATTCACGCCGCAATTTCACACCGAGATTCACTCCGTGAACTTCGCATGAAAACGCATCCCTCCACACTCGCAAAGTTTCGCAGTATGCTATTATTGCTTGCAATAGCAATCAAGTGCCAACCTTTTGTCACGGGCCGAACAAGCGCCACCAATCGGGGAAGGGAGCAAAGGGGGAATACAAAGCCCTGCGAAGGTGTAAAACAATTAACACTCGCGTTCCACAGCCGGGCTTTCGCTCCGCGAAACGACCGCGTGTCCCAGGTACTATCCCTATCCCTATTCGGCATTATTCTTTTTTACATGACAGGAAATTTATGTAAATTTATATCTTTGTGTTTTCACTCTGTCATAAATAACTGTCTATAATCTGTGCTCTGTGCTATTCCTAATTTGCTGTCATGCATGTCATAATTAATTGTCAAAGTGTGTCAAACGTATTGCAAAATATCAGTGAATCTTGTAATATATCTTTTCTAATACATTTATCCGATTAATTGTATATTCGCATTTCATTTATCAAATATTTTTACCACAATGACAATGGGTGATGAACTCCCTGTTACTTCTTTAGTTTTACCCGTTCTCATACGTCCCGTTTTAACCCAGGTATTATGTTGTATTTGTTTAAAATGTATGTTACCAATTGCAACGCAATGTTGTTTATTTATTGGTAGTATTTTATTTGTAACTTTATGAAAAATATAATTTTCTTGGTTTCTTGTTGTTTTAAAACTTTTTTACACTTAATGATAAATTTTAATTAAGACCTGGTACATAATTAGATTCTATAATTTATGAAAAGTGAAATGTTGGTTAATTACTTTAGTTGCGAAATGTTACATGTTAATAATTTTAATATTAATTATAAATTAGTTTTTACGTTCATGATATACGAATGTTTTAAATGGCCTTGCACTTATTATTTAAACTCTTACTTCATTTTCTAGCTAGAAAAGTATGACTTGGGAGCTTCACAGACTCTTCGCGCTGCTCTGACAAAAGCCGAAGCAGCTGTGCCAGGCCTCAATTATGATTTGGTAGCAGGGATTATGAGAAGAGCTGATATACCAGTGAACATGAATGAAAGTCTGTTACGCCTACAAGGAACACTTACAGAAGCTGAATGTATGTACTGATCTCTATTATATTGTGATTCAATAAAGTTACAATTAGTAATTGAAATCATTAGAAAGTAATTAATAACTCACTTAATATCCAGTAAAACTTTGTGAATTTATACTTTTCTTTCTTTAAGTGAAATCTTGACTTCATTACTATGGACACAATTTAATAAAGGCTAGGGTGAAGTAGTTCCTTTATGTATATGAATACATTACCATATGCAATAAAAATCTACTAGCCATTTAAATCCATGTGTTTGCCTACTATTACAGGTGCTGATTTAAGACTTAACAGGTCTGAAGAAGCATTCCAGGAATTAAACAAGAAGTCAACAGCTTTGAAAAAAATATTGAGTCGAATTCCAGATGAAATTACAGATAGGAAGACATTTTTGGAAACTATTAAGTAAGTTAAACCATTTGTCTTGCAAATAGTCTTTAATTTACACTCAATGTCGGCCCCCGGTTTTTCTAACTTGGGAATGTTCTGCCATAATCAATTTGCAACAGAAGATAGGTATATATATAGATACGTTAGAATAGGTGTTGGATGATAGTTTCTGGTCAGTTTGATAAAAGTAATAATAATCTCCAGACGGACAGCCAATCTCAAGTGAGATCAGCCATGTATGCAGGGCATATTAAAGTGCTGAAGTGTGTGGACGAACACAGGTGCACACTCTGTTTCTGCACTCTGATTGTACGGCAGACCAAAATGACTGGAAGGAGATCAGGCGCAGGACACCCAACTTTACGTGTTTTCCGAGGCATGGAGGTGTAAAAACTGACACACTTCCTGACTTCAAGTAATTATTTTTGGCCCTATTTTTATTCTAATGGCGGCCCGCCAATATTCCCTTAAAACAATAAGCAAAATGTTTACAAAACTGATGTTGTAATATCAACCCCAGAAGTAGGGTATTCACAGCAAGCAATTTACTTTAACAATGTAGTCTTTCAACGGCGCTTTCGCTTCTGATGCTCAGTTTGCGAAAAGCGAGTGAATTAATTGGATAGTTATGGTTTGTACGTATAAAGTATGAACTAAGGTTCTTATTTGAGTCTTAAAATTGCCACCTTTTTAAGAAAAGCAAGCTGAAAATGTGCAGGTGGCAGGATTGGGGGGTGGCCGACAATTGGGGTATTTACTTATATTCTTACCTTTTCTGTTTATTATTGAGTATTGAGTAATTCTTCATTTATAATGAAATACAATGTTGTAAGTTATAATATATTACATCCGATAGAGAAATAGCTTCGGCCATAAAGAAGCTGCTTGATGCTGTAAATGAAGTATCAACATACACTCCTGGAGCTGGAAAGCAGGTGTTAGAACAGCGAAAGCGAGAGTTTGTCAAGTATTCCAAGAGATTTTCTAACACGCTGAAAGAATATTTTAAAGAGGGACAGTGAGTATAGGGTTTTATTGAAATATTTTTTATTATGCTAATCTGCCTAAGTTATTAAAAGTTATAATAATACATTTGCCAGCGGATGCCCACGGCTTTGCCCATGTGGATGTCAATTATCCAACAAATATCATTATATTTATGCCAATGCACACAAAATTTTACAAATTATATACCAAACCTGAAAACATGAAGAAAATCAGTGCAGTAGTTTTTCCCAAACACACAGACAGACAGACAGGGCGGAGGACTTTATTTTATAATATTTAAGTATTTTATGTTAGTGCCAAAAGAAGACACAATTTGATGTTTAAGCATATGGGCGAAATTCCTCAATTAGTATAATTCGAGTTTCTGCTGCTGATATTAATATTATCTTATCATAGTGTAATTTATCGGTTTTATTGAAATACTAGTTGTTCCCTGTGAGCTCATCCGCGTGTTTTAGTTTTATTGGTTATTCACTTTTGGTTGAAATCGTAATTCATTTTGTAAAATAAAAGTAGCTCAAGAATTGGAACTTTTCTTTATGAATCAGTCTACCTTACCTAAACTACCTACAGTTTTTTTTTCAATTCAACTGGTCTATTTTCAGAGATTAAAACAAACAAAAAATTGTTCGCTTTATTGTACCAGTGTAGATTATAATACTATTATTCAAGCAAATATTTGGAAATTATCAATAAGCGCATGATATGACATTTGTTTTTGTGTTTACCATTATCATAATTATGTGATGCTTTTATGAATGTGTCGTTGAAGCAGGGAATGGTATTATTTTAAGACCTTATTGGGCCTCCATGGAGCAATGCCAGGAAATTTGTACCTTAACATTAATTAATTGGGAACACCTCCCATTTAATTAAGTTTAAGTAACAATATTTTTCAATACCTATTTTTCTTTTTCTTTCAGGGCTAATGCAGTTTTTGTTAGTGCTTTATATCTGATACACCAAACCAATCAGATTCTATACACTGTTAAAAGTAAGTCAGAGTAAGATTATTATGATGACAAATGAAACAGTATTTGAATATTACTTGAGTATATTGTATCTTAAGAAAACTAATAAAACCTGTTCTAATGAATATTAAATTTATTTTGCCTCTTACTGTTGTGTTGTGAGACAAAAGTGGGGCACTGTAATATTATTTTTGTATTGTTTTTGACTAGTAGGGTTATCATAAATAAATTTTATTTTGTGAAAGAAAACAATATGTAAATAATATAGAATACCTACATACCATCTTATCTTAGTTGTATCTGCATACTAATGTATAATTATTTCCTTACAATGTAGCTGTTCATTAAATTATTGTGAAGTACATTAATGTTACAATTTACATTCTATTTTTTTATCTTTTATTGACAGTAAGTTGTCTGTTGTAATTACACATTTGTCTAAAAGGGTAGACTAGAAAGGAGAAAATCTACAAAGATTTTACTGAAAACAATTAGATGGATTATTTTTATTTGTTTTGAGAGATAAAGTTGTACAGTTTGATTACCTTTGTTGTTTATGATTTTTAAGTAGCTAGTTGTTTACATTTAATAATAATGTGGCACATAATTTAATTGTATGAATATTGACTTCCATGGCATTCCTCAACTGACTGTATATTAAATAGTGTCACAGTTGCATTCTGTATTATTATATAGCACAGGTTAAAGAAACGTACTTCATTTGTTTTCCATAATGCTCATTACGCCTTCTGTACATTACATCACACCTCTCACCCCCTTGACATCACCTTTTAAAATCAATTTTAAAGTGTTAGGTTAAACAACTTTCAACTATTAACGAAAAACTCAAAAATATGAGTTATTATTTTCTTCTTCATCTTTTCGTGTCGATGGACTCGATTCTAATACTATCCAACCAGTATTTTTAATATATTATACAGGGTGAATTTTCCAAGTGGGCCTTCAGGGCTTAATCCGAAACTATAAGGTATATCGAAAAATGTCGAAGGTAGTCGCGAGCCCGGTTTTGATGAAAACTGAAACTGCATCATTGGGTTTTTGAAAAATCAATAATCCTATGCAGGAATCGAACCCAATGATTTAAAAAAAAAACACCTTACACATTACACCATTGGATAGTGTTTTTAATAAGGATCGATTTCTGGGAAGTAACGATATTCAGGAAACAAATGGAAAATGTCAAATTTTAATAAAATGTTATTTGTACGACAAACAAGGAGGAAAAAGAAAAATGTTATTAAAATTTGACATTTTCGACGAACAAATTTCGTATCTGCTGTTTTAATTCAATAATTAAATCTAGGGAGGGGGAGGGGTTCTCACAAATGTGACCAGCTGTGAAGGATGGTGGGGTGTCAAAAAGCTTCAAATTCGTGTGACGTAATTTATGGATGGCTTATAAGCATCATGGAAAATTATTTGTGTCTCTTTAACAAGTGATAAGACCTGTATCTTAAATCATCCCTCAGACCCATTAAATATCGTATTATTTTAAGTTTTTTTGTAGAGTTAATATGAAAACTTACGGTTTACTTCTACTTTAAATCGCGTTTACACCAAATATCTAGTGTGCCATGAAGGTACCAGAGAGGCAGCGGCTACGTTTTCCGTTAGAACGATTATTTCGATTTGGTTATTGGAAACTAGTAAACGCTCGGTGTCCGACATCACGTTTGGTGTGAACGTGGCTTTAGTTTACCATATTCTACATACATGTATGTTCTTTTTTCGGATAGGTTTCTGTTTTATGCCCTGGGGTTAAACCTAAGTATATTAATATTAATGCATAGAACTACCGTAGTGGTTTCGATCAATAAATTATTATATCGTATTTGTTATAAAATTAACAATAAAGTGCAAGTTAATAAGCAAGACCGCATTTTCTTATTAACCATCCCGGTATCATTTTATTTTAACACTCACCTACAGTACCTATTATGCTAATTAATTTATTTTTGACTAGCTGTACCCGCGACGTTGTTCGCGTTGATCAGTGTATTAATTTAGTGAACTCAATAACGGAAATAAAATTGTCGTGGTGCCCTAGCGGTTCAATGACAATGAATGAGGATTCGTATGTACAGGGTTGCAGTTTCAAACCCGGGCAAGTACCAATGGGATTTTTCAAAGTTATGTATAGATTCTTACTTATTCTAAGACACCATTGACAAACAAAAAGAAGAAAACATCTTTAGGAACTCTGTTTTCCAATTTGAATCTGAAATCGCCATTCCGCAATGAGCAAGCTTGGTGATCAATGCTTGTTCCTTCTCTATATATGGGTCGAGGCCTGTACTCATCAGTGGGCAGTAGAGCGGTGTTGCGACGCCGTAGTTAAGAGGCGTCGCAACGCTATTGTAGATTGTCGTCGCGACGCTATAATATATATATCCTACTAATATTATAAATGTGAAAGTGTGGATGTTTGGATGTTTAGAAGTTTCAATGTTTGTTACTCAATCACGCAAAAACGGCTGAACGGATTTGGATGAAATTTGGCATGCATGTAGCCTTTGACATGGAAAAAAACATAGTCTACCTTTTATGCCGATTCCTGAAGTAAGTAGTTCCCGAGGGGAAATAGAAAATTGTCTACGAACTAAGCCGTGGGCAGAGAGCTTTTAAATTTGGTAGTTTTCTCTATTACAGCGCAAGCTGTAAACACACTGGTGAAAATTTTATTCCATTTTTTATTCCTTCTACATTTTTCATTTCTTTTTGGACCCAATTCTGAAGTCCACGCAGAAGCTAGTAAGTAATAAAGAATAACCGTCGTGATCCTTACTGGTAAAACATTGCCAGTTTTATTGATCAGGCGTCCATTTAAAAGTAAAATATTTAATATGCAAGCTTGGGTCATTTTAGATTTTTACAATGCTTGAAATCGTTGAAAATACTTAACATTTATTATTATTTTACATTTATTGTAACAGAAACTTCGAGAGTTTGACCTCATAAATAGTCAGCATTTAAAAGCATTGTCACGTGTAAATACTATTGTTAAATTACAGTGTTGCTAATATTAATAAAATTTGAGTCCGATATATCATATATCGCCATCAGCGCCATCTATACTTACGATAGTAAATTCGCAAATTTCTTTGTGTCTGGCTCAACCTAAGAAATATAAAACGCTAATGCAATATGGGTAGGTATAGCTTCCTAAAGTTCTCCGGCCATGCAAACATGAACAATTAAGTTCTTTTAGGGCGGGCCTACCCTACAGCATGGTGTTGTACAACACATAATTGTTCACAATTTACTCGTAAGTCATAGTGCAATCTGGCGATTTGAGAGTTGTTGCTCTACATATTTTTATGGTGTCACTGAAGGTATTGTTGTATTTCGAGTTGTGCAGCTCCCTCGAAAATGGTTGAGCTGCATGAGCTATTCGAGCCATGCTTGCCATCTGTTGGCACAGGCTTGCTCAAGTGATCCGGTTTATTTTTCAACAGGCCAGTCCAGGAAAGACCCTGCATTTATTTACTCATTATTTTACAATCCAGTGTCTAGACTTTAAAAAAGGCCGCGACCCCTAAGTTTGTTTACATTTCCTAACTGGCTAGCCTGAGAAGAAATTTCGTCTCCAAAAAATTAATATGACCCTACAGTTGATTAGATATCAGATTACCTTGCATTGTCTAATTAGTCTTAAAACGATAATCAAGGGTTTTCTTTATCATCATAATGGTAGATACCTGGCATCATCTTGATTTGTTTTCTGCACGCGTTATTTATATGTGAACAAACACAGGCAGGCACGCAGAGTACCTACAAGAAAGAAAGAATCAGACATCAGAAGTGTTGTTTATTGAAACACTGGACCAAGTTACCCACATTTACTCTCAAATGTTATCATTATAGGTATGAGACAGGCCAGGCCAGAGAGAACAAGCGGTGGCAATCTAACGTAGTAATCGTAATCATGTTAATTTAACGATAATCCTTTTTTACGTTCTACGTTCTAATTCCCCTTCGGTCGACGTGAGTTCGCTTTACTCAACTAGCTTACCTAATTGCTTTACAACATTTTTCTATAAACACTTTATCTATAAAGCCCTGCTTTTGACCTGATGCCATAACAACCAAACAGATTAACAGCGTCTGCTGGTTCATGGTGCCCTACGTCGACGGACATGCCTATCAACAAAGCTGAATGGGAAATGGCAACGAAATTTTTTACTTAAAGTAAATATATCCTTGTTGATAGTCATTTACAACACATTAGTTAGTGCACTTTATCTAGATATAAATCAAGACACCAGCAATAGTTATTCAGTGAGAGTTCGTGGGAACAAAGCAAGGTTTTTTGGTGGTTGAAGTCGGTCGCTGGTGTCAGTAGAAGAGTCCGGTAAAATTATATCGTGATCGCGTTTAATGGGTCATGAAGCCTGCGTTGCGATTCGTCTCGTCGTGCAGCCGCGGACAATGGCTGGTCGTGCCCGCTGCCCTCGGCGCCCCTCCGCTCCGCCTGCCCGTGACACTTGACACAGGAACCCGCACTCCACGACCTCCAAATATTTCCGCGTACACCTTTTTTATCTCTCAAAACGTGGACTACCTACCTACGCATCAATTTACTGACCCAAGGTAAAAACGGCATCATCGACTTTAAAATTAGGAATGAAAAAAGTAAACTCGAACACAATATTAAAGGTAGATTTTTAACTTCGTATTCACACTGGGATTATATTCTTTCTAATGGCTGTTTTCTTTTCTACTCTTGCCTTTTCTACACATTTAAGCTCCCTAAATTCCTCATAGATATTCCTATGTGAAGGCTCTTACTAGTGCTACTGGTGTAGAATTGGGTTTGGAACTATTATGGCACAGGAACTTATTACAACCCCTGTATTGTTGGTCTTTAAAAATAGTCGTCTACTAATCTCATGAGAGGTAAGTGGAGACCTAGATAACTCTGGCAAAATATATAATCTAAGTTTGATAAGTAGGTACTAACAATCTACTTACTTACCGTTTTAGTGTTGGTACCTACCTAAGTACCTACTACTTAAATACAATACAATGGTGAACTTTCTTTCCCAGACCAAGCTTGAATGTATCTACGTTACCTACCTTTTTGTTATGACACCGAAGCCTAACAATGAGTCAATCACACGGATCTGTTAAAATATTCATAGCTTTAAAGCGGAGGCGTAATCGATTTTAACTTTGTAGTACATTGGTACTCAGCCGGCCGGCGTCGTACTCACCAGATGAAAGTATATGATATTATGGTGCCACGTACTTCGATCATGATCCATACGGTCATGTTGCTTGCTAAACGGTTTCTTTAATTTCCAGATTTATTATTTATCAGATTCCATGGCAGTTAACGGAAATTTGCGGTAGGTACCAAAATGGGTACCTAGTGGATGGTTATAATAGATAGGTACAGCGGTTTAATGCCGCAAATTTTCGACACTCGCAAGGGAATCAAAACCTACAGGTTACTTCCCGCGAACTTAGAATCTTGAAATTTGGTACGAAGTAACGTGTTACAGCAAAGATAAAGGAAAAAATGATAAAAACGTCATCATCATCTATACTTATAATAAATCTGTAGAAGTGAAAATTCTGTACATTGAAAATATCAAAAAAATTAATGGCGGGGTGTGTTACTAGACCGACACCGAACCCAAAAATGTGATTAAAAAAATTTTTGTCTGTCTGTCTATCTGTCTGTCTGTCTGTCTGTCTGTTTGTTCAGGCATCACGCAAAAACTACCGGTTCGATTTCGATGAAACTTGGTATAATTGTTCTTTAATATCCTGGGCACCACACTGGGTAGTTTTTATCCCGGAAAAGTATATACAAAAAAAAACAAACTTAATTTTGCGGTTCGATCCCTAGACCCGAATACTGTACCAACCGCAAATAATAAGTTTGTCGTAGGTTACGTCACCCGCAGTGGAGTTTAATAAGGGGCGCTGCACACGGCCAAGTAACTATTTATTAATCTGTGACACGGCTAAGATACTATAATTATTTATCTATACTTTATATATATTATATATTATTATATTATCTACTAGCTGTTGCCCGCGGCTTCGCACGCGCGTAAAGTTAAGAGTAGTAAGTAGTAAAGGATAGATGGATATATTCTGGGATTTTCAAAGTAAGGAGCATAAATTATATTTTTCATATACTATTATGGCGATAAGATAATAATAAGATAATGTGGAAACATCACATACATTGAGTTTGGATAAACTTTGAAAACACAGACAAAACTTGAAAATCATTGACACGAAAAGATGAAGAAGAATCACATACATTGCTCCGAATTCAAAGTAGGTAAGTAGCTAAAGCTCTTGTGCTATGGAATCGGAAACAACGAAGGTACCACTAACACCCAGACTCGACATAATGTAGAAAAGTGATTTTCTACATCGACCCGTCTGGGGATCGAACCCGGGACCTCAGAGCTGGCGACACCTTGAAAACCGTTGTGGACACCACTCGAACACGGATGTCATCGTAAAGATATGTTTTAGATGGTCATTTATTTGTATCGAACCAGAAACCCGTATATGAAAGGCATGGCCTTATCTTTAAATATAAAGTCCACAATATAATACCTTGCAACCCCTATTTAACCATCTTAAGGCGTAAAATTCAAAAATCGCTAAAAATATGTTTTCATTTATTTCTAACCAAAAACCCGTATACCAAATCTCATCTCTCTCTTTGAAAATGACAAACTTCCTAAAAAAACTTCCAACCACTATTGCACCCCCTTAGAGGGTAGATTTCTAAAATCTCGGAAATACGTCTTATTTATTTCTAACTCATAATCCTATGAAATTTAATGTGCCTATCTATGAAAACTACACAATTCATATACCTACCTACAAACTTCCATCCCCTATTTTACCCTCTATATAAATAAAAAGAGAAGGCCTGACTGACTGACTCATCAACGCCCAGCCCAAACCCTTGGACCTAGAAAGCTGAAATTTCGCACAGTGGTTTCCTTTATAATGTAGGCAAGGAATAAGGAAGGATTTTTCGAAATTCAACTCCCAAGGGTATTAAATAGGGGATGAAAGTTTGTATGGAAAAACGTTATTTTTGTAGTTTACACCATAAAAATTTGTGGTTACCATTCTGGTAAAAAATTAAAAACCACGTGTTTCAGTATTTTTCGAAATTCAACCCCTAAGGGAGTTAAATATGGGGTGAAAGTTTGTAGGGGAAGTCCAGTATTTTTAAAGACAGACACATGAAATTTCGTACACGGGTTTCTCGATAGAAATAAATAAAGACGTATAACAGCGATTTTGAAAATCTACCCCCTAAGAGGGTAAAATAGGGGATGGAAGTTTGTAGGTAGGTATATGAATTGTGTAGTTTTCATAGATAGGCACATTAAATTTCATAGGATTATGAGTTAGAAATAAATAAGACGTATTTCCGAGATTTTAGAAATCTACCCTCTAAGGGGGTGCAATAGTGGTTGGAAGTTTTTTTAGGAAGTTTGTCATTTTCAAAGAGAGAGATGAGATTTGGTATACGGGTTTTTGGTTAGAAATAAATGAAAACATATTTTTAGCGATTTTTGAATTTTACGCCTTAAGATGGTTAAATAGGGGTTGCAAGGTATTATATTGTGGACTTTATATTTAAAGATAAGGCCATGCCTTTCATATACGGGTTTCTGGTTCGATACAAATAAATGACCATCTAAAACATATCTTTACGATGACATCCGTGTTCGAGTGGTGTCCACAACGGTTTTCAAGGTGTCGCCAGCTCTGAGGTCCCGGGTTCGATCCCCAGACGGGTCGATGTAGAAAATCACTTTTCTACATTATGTCGAGTCTGGGTGTTAGTGGTACCTTCGTTGTTTCCGATTCCATAGCACAAGAGCTTTAGCTACTTACCTACTTTGAATTCGGAGCAATGTATGTGATTCTTCTTCATCTTTTCGTGTCAATGATTTTCAAGTTTTGTCTGTGTTTTCAAAGTTTATCCAAACTCAATGTATGTGATGTTTCCACATTATCTTATTATTATCTTATCGCCATAATAGTATATGAAAAATATAATTTATGCTCCTTACTTTGAAAATCCCAGAATATATCCATCTATCCTTTACTACTTACTACTCTTAACTTTACGCGCGTGCGAAGCCGCGGGCAACAGCTAGTAAATAATAAAAATATTTTTAATAATTAAAAAAAAAAAAAAACTTAGGTTTGTTTGTACGGGTGCCTCGGTGCGTGAGTCCCACTCGCACTTGGCCGGTTTTTTACGGCCGGTTATACCTATGTAATCAAGGGGTAGATGATTATAATGACATAGAAGATACCAGTGTAGATACAAGTTATGCTCCTGTTCTGAAGTGGGATAGTAAAGGCTAAAAAACAATAGATTTACACATACAGTGTATAAATGGCGGAATTACCGAATGCCCAAAGGTATTCTCACCGGCGCGGCGGTCAACCATGGGAACTGTTGGGAACATAGGTACCTACTTATAGGTATTGATACGTATATTTTACGAACGTAGGTACGGCGGTGCGGCAGCCTGCTCTCCTTACAATAAAGCCGAATTTTTTTTTGTATAGGTACTTACTTAGGTATCGGTACCGGAGCCG
This sequence comes from Plusia festucae, assembly GCA_950381575.1. NCBI lineage: Eukaryota > Metazoa > Arthropoda > Insecta > Lepidoptera > Noctuidae > Plusia > Plusia festucae. The sequence continues at coordinate 8,576,932 of OX494434.1, read as the reverse complement.
CGGTGTTTTGACACTAAACTGTTTTCGTTATGTGACATGCTCCTTACTACCTGCTACTCATGCTTAACATCGATTAAAGACTGATGCATGTTTATTTTGACAGATTGCGGACACTAACAGCGTAGTTACTCATTGATCAGCTTCTGATAGCAAAATATGGTTGCTTTTTGATAAACTGGTTTCCGGATGTTGTTCATGACTCTCTCAAAAAAGATTTTGTTGTACCTACTGATAAAAAGGTTTTTGGGTTAAACATGAACAATTTCTTACTGGACGTAGGTATGTAGGCAAAGGACATTGTGCGACAACCCATCGTTTTACCAATATTATCAGTAAGTTTGAACGGACGAACGAACATAGGCATCGATTCAGTAAAAATATAAGTAGGTAGGTACATAGGTATAGTACAATATGTTAAACTATAAAATTAAATCAGATAAAAATCACATTCAATATAAAAGTAGACATTCGATATATAAGCAGATAAAATGTAAAATAGTACGATGGATTGGTCTTGTGTGTCCATTTATTTCCACTTACATATTAGCATCACAGACTTCAAAAAAAGCTGTTTGTTGATGCAACACATTTTGAATGTATGGTTCAGAAGCATCCCGTAATTGTTGCACATCAATCTCCGTTCATAGTTGCAAAAACAAAGCATTTGTTACCGAAGACATTATGATACGGTAACCGAAACTCTTATAGTTGATTTATACCGACCATTCAAATTGGTACATTATACAGGACGAAATGCATAAAAGTTCAACGACGAATCAAATTCTTAATTCAGGACGGATGCCAATAATGTTCAAAGAGTAAATGACGTTCGTACGTTTTAAAGTGCCTCTATCTAAATAGTCAGCTGCTATCTGTTACGCTACATGACCATTGTTATCTACTTGTGTTGAATTTGCAGTTTCATTGCTTAATCATTAATAAAACGTACCTACCTAATAAAATCCGTATTAAAGTTTAATTTACAATATTTTATTAAGTAATGGAACTGAGAATGAAGATAAAAATGTATGCGACACAATATTCGTCTCTGAATACCTTCGCATATACAAGTGAGAGCGTGTTTTGGGAATCGTGGATGCATCTTCATCATTTATAATCGGTTGTTGACTGTATTCCAGACGCGTGCATGTATAATATATATGCCCATGTCTAGATTTCCCGTTTAATGAATAGAAAATCTAGGAAGATATTGATAGACACCGGTAGGTATAACATAAATTTCCTTAAATGTTTCCACGAGTTGATAAATTTCCATGTATCAGTAGACAGATGTGTCGATGAAAAGTTTGACGGTATAGCAACCGGACCATATCATTCATTGTCTTTAATATAATCGCTGATAAAATATTAATGGAGCATCTGCCGGCTGGCGAGGTTGGCGGGGCAGGCGGGGAAGGCGTCGGGGCGCGGGTCACCGTCGCCGTGTCGCATATGCAATGGCGTCTCATGCTGCCTTCTTGAAGCAAATTGATGGTAATACGACTCAAGCTGAATAATGTGATGTTTTGACGGGTCAAGTGTCTGTTTGTCGATCGATATTTATTTCAAAGATAAAGATTATTGAGTTTTTACATTCATTTTGTTTCGTCTCGCATTTATCATCGGTATTTTTATGGGGTACCTACACGTTTAGATTGCACATGAGATTTTTTTAATGTTAACCGTTACATTCAATATTAGGTAATTAGGTACGTAGACATCTCATAATTTTGGACAAAAGGTGGACTTATTAAAACTTGGCAATTGCCGCCAGTCAACTTTTGGGTAAAAAGATAAAGTAATATTAAAGGGGGTACAAAATCGTATCTGTTTTTTTGCAAATCTGAAGTTTTAGATAGTGATGTTGTGATCAAAATTGATAAATAATATATGTTTATTTTCTATGTAAGTATGGTAATGTGGAGCTAGTGTACGCAGCGGATAACTTTACGCACGGCGTCCAACGAAGTGCTCGTTTGTCAGCAACCGGGTAATGGCCATTTAATTTTGTAGGCAGTATTTTTCTTACGATATTATATAATATTAACAGTGTAATTTTTTGTACGCGCTTTTATAAAATCTTGTAATTATCATCGATAGGTATTTGCATATTTTAAGGTTCTAAAATTGACAATGTTTTAATTTCTTTGATGACGCAATAATTAACAATTGTGACTTTGTCATAATTGTTAATTATTGCGTCACACTTACTCGTGTAAACACATTTTTATTACTTTTATATTTTTTATATGTATAAAGATTTTTTTTTTTAATTTCCATAGATGCAGACTTAAGTTTTTAGTGACGTAAGCTTATTTTAACAGGATCATAATAATATATTTTGATTAAGGACATGGACTTAGTCAGTATAATTTTAGTCTGTCATTATTTAGATTCGGAGAGAAACGCAATCGGACCTTTTACAGGTGATTATTTTCATACTTAAAGTGTTGATTTAAATAATCTAACTAATAGATACGGTTTTCTTTAATTTATATGTAGGTAATTTTAACTTCAGAGAGATTTCGAAGCTCAAGTACCTGCGCACCCTCGACCACATGACTCTATGATAGGATGTTACCGAAAGGTTATGTCTAACAGAAAGGGCTTAAGAGTACACCTAACCTACAACATTTTAGCTTAAAATGACTTGATATCTAATCTTTATATATATAATTCTTCTGTGAGTGTGTATGTGACTGAACTCCTCCTAGACGGCTGGACCGATTATAATGAAATTTGCTGTGTGTCTTCAGGTGGATTCGAGGATGGTTTAGATTCACAATTTGGTCCAATTTGAAATGTTTTTTTGTTTAATTTTTATCAATTATTAACATCGCGATTATTGACATTAAAAACGTAAGTAGGTAGTTGCCATGACGACCAAATTTTGTTGTTTTAGTACGATTTACTATCCTCCAGATCCTCCTCCATAGAGGTTATTTAACAATTAAATAAACAAGGTTGTCAAAACTCCTTGCAATGATATTAAAACTGTTTTCTTCTTTAAATATCAGGCTCGCAGACTTTTATGTTTTTTTTTCGTTTGTCTATTTGGTAGGTCTGAGAGTAGGTCGTAGGTTATATTATGATTGCCACCAGAAAGAAAGAGAGAAAGTACTCTCAATACTGAAGAATAGCAAATTAGACTCAAAGAAAACATTCTTTTATTTTTTTAAAGAAATAAATCTGTATTAAATTGATGTTTGAAAATACGCTTTGCGGACCGGGAATCGAATGGGCTAAAATGCGAAAAACTAGCACCGTGTACTTTTTGGCATCAATCGATATTATATATAATTCCAGTGTCTTGATGTTTGTCGGGGATGAACTCCGAAACTACTGAACCGATTTTAATCAAATTTGCACACCGTGTGCAGTTTGATCCAACTTGAAATATAGGATAGCTTACATCAGAAATATAAAAAAAAATTGAGACCGCGGGCGGAGCAGCGGGAAACAGCTAGTTATATATAATTTTTTTTGCGTCAATTATTCGACATCTCTAATCATAACCACACCGCTAGCTGAGTAAGTTCGGTAATATGGTATTGACCCTTGTAGATACTTGTAGGTAATGCAGTGATACGTTTGGTATCATTTTTGGTGTCAAATAAATTATGTATAGAATAATAATGTATATATTTATAGTCTGTTTTTTAATCCTGGAGACTAAATTGACAAGTAAAAATGCCAAAATGACATAGATTCCAATAGCTTTAACTTAAAATTCCGCCAACGTATTCTTCTTACGTAGGTATCCTAAGACGAAGACTAAGGAAGGATTTTTTAAATTTCCCAAGTGGGTTAAAGTTTTATTAAGAAGAGGGTTAATTCCTTGAACATAATTATAGTATAAAAGGAATTTATTGTTATGAGTATGTATTTTTTTATACAATACTAGCCGCCCGTTACAAGAAGTAGAGATTTTTTTATAAAGTACTTACTTAATTATCACAGGTTACGTATTACTAAAGGTTGAAGACAGCTACAAGCTAGTTTTTTTAAATTGCTTAATTGAGCTGAAATTTTGTAAATCGAATTCATATCTGATGTACTTTTGATTACAGGTAAAACCCCAGTGTCGACGAAAATAATTGCGTTAGTTATTTATTAGGATGTCCTTTAATTATGACTGTTTTTTTCACCGCCTACGAAGAAAGATAATCATAGTGCTCTTACAATCTTAACATATCATAAAAGAAAGTTGCTACCGCTGTCTGTACGCTAAGATCTTTTAAATTACGCAACGGATTTTAATGCAGTTTTCAGCAATAGATACAGTTACTCAAGACGAAGATTTCTGTGTTATTTATAGATGTATATTACTGTGCTACCAAGGCGGGTTCGTTTGTTTTCTATAAATTAAAAGTTATTAATTTTACTTACCTGGTCTTTTTCGGTCAATAACTTTAGAGCAAAGCTCCTTTTTAGAAAGTACCTATCTATACCTATCCACGCTTTATTAATTAATACATATTTTTAAAACAAATCTTATTTGTAAAAAATGCAAGCTAAATGTTATTCATCAATCAATTTGAGTTGACAAGTACGTATTGTGCAACAATGATGAGTAGCGTTATTCCCATAGGCGCAATGATTCCCACAGCTCCCACGAGGGTCACTGGTGAGACAATATTGTGAGTGTCAGTGGCTGCGGCGGCCGGCGCGCGGCATCTGCTCCCCGTCGTGGGAGTGCGTGCGGAAACCGATCGCACCATCGCACCAACAATAACACACAAATCAACGAGCCGCCCGTGGCAGGTCGGACGGCCTCACCCCTCTGGAAGCTGTGGGAACCGAACAATTAATAATATCATTCGCAAATCCCCATCTAAATCTAAACAAACCATACTCGAGTGCGATGTGGGGTGGGATAATGGGTAAACCTTTGTATTCAAGTACACTGACCGGAAGCATTTTTTTTGTGAAATGCATTGTTCAATAACAGTTAACAGTTATGGTTGTACCTAACGAGATTTCAGACTGATAAAACTAGAGTTAAAGTTAAAAATGAGTACAATGTATTTCTTTAAATTTTCTATTATTTCTGGTTATTATATCTGGTTATGCACTAATCTCAAAACTTATCGTTACAATATAGCTCATGTAGGTAATAATACATCTCTCTCCACCATCATCCGTATCATCTTACATTGATATCGTATTTATGTATCGATTTTTAACAGCATTGTTAATGTTATCTGTTTTACTCGTTGCTCGTCATAGCTAATATTTGATTAGCTTCCTACTTATAGATCTATGTATGTCGCTCCTACGACTTGAGAGTTTTAATATTTGATTGTGTTGTATGATCTCAATTAATTACGCTTTCAGTATAGGGAACAATTATTAACTTTTAATTATGCATACATACATAATAAGTAAAAACTATGTAAATATGTAATATTTTGTAATTTTCCACAGTATCCGTGCATAATCAAAATTGTTTATTACTCTGGTATTGTCGAACAAAAAATACCAATTAATTAAATGATGTATTCGAGTTAATATGTACTGCGGGGGTGGATCCACCACCTGACGCCGTGATGAGCTGTGCGTGACCACAATAAACGCGTGCGCATGTGCGATACAATCATTTTATATTTTAATACTCGGTAAGTAACTGTGCTCGGGGATATGTAATTTAGAACTAATAGAATTCAGTAATTTGCGTTTTATGCTTAATATTAGTAATAGTTTTAGTTTGTTCTCTTACAGTACACATAATATTACTTCTTAATTATTCAAACATCAGTTTATTTAGATGTCGAAACACGCCTATTATCGAACACTGTGAAATTTCTAAAATAATTCTTCGCATATTCATACGGTGAAAGTACAAGTAGGTATGAGGTAATTAATACGATTTTACCCATGTAATTAAAAAAGGGGAAAATCGATTTTCAGTTTTAAGTGAATGTCGTGCATGAGGCTAAGCAGTACTTAATTATCTTTTTATTAAAGTTAAATTGACCATATATAGCTTCAATGCAACTAGTATCTCAACAAAAGGAGCATCACTGTAAAAGCTACAGAGTAAATAGATACCAAGTGAGTAGTGTTACGGGCCATAAGTTTTTCGATTAGATCGCGCGTGCCGCCTGTGCCGGCGCAACTGTCAGCAGTCGCGTGTCCGCTTAATAAGCTCTTAATGAAATTAACGACTGTGCCATATTGATGGGGATGACCAACAAAAACGTACCAATTACAAATTTACTATGTTGTTTGATACGCTACCCTCTGTTGTTATTAATGTTAATGTTACCTGCATGCTTGTTGCACTACGTCGGAAATGAAAACGTATTATCGAATAACAACACAAATCATTTGTCGTTGAACGAATGATTAGAGTTTTTATTAGCTTACAGTTAAATGACTATACTTATTGCATATAATTGTAGGATACTGTCGTTAATGCTGCGAAGACTTTACAAAACGATGCTTATGACGGTGTTAAAATCGCTCTCATCCTTTTTGATATTTTAGATGAAAAGCTCTCTTGGTGACCTTTTATGAACGTTTCTGTGTTTAAAAATAATATAATTTAACATTGTTATCACTTGTAGGTTGTATGTAAACTTAACACTTTGAATTTTGTATAGATAAATATTTTACATAAAAAAATTGCGAGTGATTGGGTTCCTATATTTTACATTCCTAACCATGGAGACCACGATTATTACTATCTCGTTTCCATGTCCTACATTCGAATTTATTACGAATAAAGATTTTCTTTGTAAACATTTATCGAGGGTCGCACATGTGTGATGTTTATTTACGGGTTGCTTAATGTCCCATACATAGGCGCTGCGTCGTAGGCCGGTGCGAGTCACCGTAAGACGGGTGGATAAGTGAATGAACACGTGCGCTCTCGCAAACACAAGTGTGGCAGTGTTCACACCGGCTCCTTTCAGAACCTGATAAGATAACATGGTCACCCCGCCTGGCCTGGAGTAATTAGTTAGAGCGGTTGAAAAGTCAAGCCGCTTCGCTGTGTACTTAGAACCACATTTAACACCATTTCGTCGACGGTAACAGGGACTATGTTCAAGAACTGAATAACAGTCCGGTTGATACTGATTCATTGTGTATGTTTAAAAAAATATTATTGCGGCTATACTGCGCCTTATAAAACTAATATTATACTTAAATTGTAAATAAATTTAGGTACTCAAAAGAAAGAGGTGGAATATTTTGCTACGCGATTGTGGAACTCAGTCTACGAAAAAACAAGAAGACAATATTTTGGTAATTTATTTATTTATTTAGGTACTTATAAAACATCAAAAAGACATACCTACGTCAAATAACACCTTATTCTTATACTTACCGTACCATTATTCTTATATTAAACAAAGTGTTCACTAGTCAACAAACTAAATCAATGTTTGTAGCAAGCACTTGCGGAAAAAGAAGTTTTCAGTGCAAGCTTTAGAAGCTAGAAATTATTGAAGCTTTTTAAGCTGGACATTTAAACTAGTAGGTAATTTAAACATGAACGAGAAAAAAAATAGATGGCGTAAAAATAAGTTATGTATTGTAATGATCTCAACCCCAGTTAAGGGCACAACAAGAACATTATTTTAAAACAATGAGAAAAACTTTTATACTTTTTGACAACATCACAATAGACGTGATTCTTATTTTTCTACAGCTCTGCAGATCTTGTTCGTCCTATCTTACTCAAGTAATTATGCATGCTTTGTCAGAATCGAAACGGTTCTGCAAGAAGTTGCAGCAAGTTAAATTGTTCACACTGTGTTCTGAAAGCAACTTGCCAATGGAAAAAATGCAGTCAGTGGAAACAGTCGTCCATAGCAGAAATTGCGAAAATGTCATGCTACTGGACACTTCGCAATCGATTTTTTTATAAATTTGACATATAAATCTTATAATAATATTTAAACATAGATAAAATTGCTTTCTAACACCACTCATCTTCCACTCGTCAACATGCAAACTGGGATTTGATTCCAGAAGAGCGTTTAGTGTTTTTAGTAATCTCGGAATAAGCCTCTGTAAATAACCTATCTTGCCTACCAAATATTATAATGAACATTAAAGTAATATATTTTTCGCCTAAGTTTTCAGATACCTAAAAATGTATCAAGCGTATGCATTTTTAGGTATCATATTTTTCGTCTGCAATGAAAAAATCAATATAATTAATAATAATAATTAAAAATATAAAAAATAAAATTGTATAGTCTGAGACTCAGAGTATTGATAATAACGTACCTACTTATTTCAGGCAGGTATATAACGCGTATTTAGGGGAGGTGGACTATATTTAACCACGTAAGGGTGATACTGACACACGTGGTTTAGAGAGGTGACTCTACTTAGTGGCATTCCTACACCATCATATTTCATGTACATTGTTGTAAGGATGAAATTATTTACTGTAGTTACAAGTGCTCACCTACACTTCTTGTCCAAAAGTAGATGTGTGTGAATTGCAAAGCCCTCTTCTTGTCAAAAATATGCGATGTCAGTACATCTGACAAGCAGTATGTTTCCATGCTTAACACGTATTTTGTAAGATTTGATGAGAATAATTGAGACGACGAAGAAATTTGGAATAAAATCAATAAATCTCTTCGACTGTCGTAATGAATAAGTACACTAAAACTCGGTCACATGAGAGTATTTCCCCGTTACGTTACTTTACTTTATGAATATTCAATATAAAAAGATTTATTGAATATTTGTGTTAATGGTAATGCAAGTTATTTTAAGTGCTCCACATCGTGTGATCTGGAGAGGGATTGGGCTCGCCACATGAGCACACCTGCCCGCAGCTTCCGATTGAGAACTTTGAAAGGGAGAGCCGTTCGGCAGAACGCAGCCAGTCATCGTTATTCCCTCAAACAATGTATACTGGTTTATAATTAATTCAACATACATATGCACTACTTTTTTTTATCAAGTTTCTTTTGTTATCTACCGATCGATTTTGTCGAGTTGTACGAACTAATGCTATTCTGAATTAACGTGATATATTGTTACCGTTGACAATGAAATTGTCGTAACAGGGGTTGTGTACTAAATAAACATTTTAACTTATTTTTATTATGTACACAATTCTTCGATGTTTTGAGTGTAACTGATTTTTTTTTATGTTTATGAGGTCTAACGCATTAGCAAGAGCGCTGGCTTTGTCTGCTTCACCGGACTAAAGCGAAAAATATCTGTATGCTGCTTAGTTATCGACTGTAAGTGTAAGCTGCAAATGCTAAAAACAAAAATTATAAACGGACCATGATGTCAACAGGTGAACTATGAGAAGATAGTATTATTCCGTCCAAACTACCCAGTGGCCGGTAGATTCCAAACTAAACAGTCGGTTAAATTGGACGGATCACATTGCTAAGTCAATAAGTCATCGGAAGTTGTAGGCAGGTGTGTTTAATGTATAATATCCTATTGCTTCACTTCACGAAAATGGTGAGTTTCTTCCGTTATCGATACAATGCCCACACCAAAGTCTTCCATATTCAATGTGCGCGCCTCGGCACATGTACCTATGCAAATAAAATCAAGTTATTGGTACCGAAGTCGCCGGTACTCGTTCCTATTCCGGATGTGAGGACTTCAAATACAAATCGTATTTACCTAAGAGGCGAGGGCACATACAACACGTGCTCGGCACATAGGTGTTCAGGTAAAGGGGGAGCGTACAGCTGTTTCCACAAGAGAAACATTAAACCACGCCCGCCTTGCCTTGTGCAACACGAAGAATTAACGCTCAGATTTATTGTTGCCGTTGAAATAAAACTGAAATTGTGTAGCTTTTTCTTGAAATTAACGATGCAAGTCATACATGAAATAATGTAGGTATATAAACGAAACTACTAATTGTAATATAATATGTATAAGCTTACTAGGTAACAGATACATTATTAATAAATAAATTCAGTCCTTCACTCTGTGTCATCGCTTTTCTGCATCTTGTAGGTACCTATTACATTTAAAGCGATTGGTCTAAAAATTAAACCGTTACCAAGTGAATCCTTGCACATTTTTAAAATCTGCAATAATGTTGGATTAAATGATTATAAGCTTTAAATAACAATTAGTCCAAACCAAATGGTACAGTAATTTTCAAATTAACATATTAACGTAGTGTTTTACTATTGAGTTTCAAACTCAAAATGTATTATTATTCAGTTTGATCGATGGCAGATACAGTATCGATGTTAAACAATTGTAGTCGTGTCATTGTGTGCGTCGCGGAGCGTTCGAGCGAAGGCGAATTTCTTCGAAAGTGAGACCATTTACAGCTTTACAACAACCTGCAAGGATTCTATTGTGAGCAAAGGATCAGACGCACAGCTGCCGGCGGCGGCTGTGCGAGGTTCTGCAAATTGCATCAACGGCAATTGGTATTGAGTTGCGTGATTTAGATACGTATTTTGAGTGATTATTGATTTTTTGGCAATGTTCTAGTATTCTTTAGCCAAAAAAATCTTGATAATTAAAATTTAAATACTTCAGTCTATATGAGTTTTAAAGATACCTACAGTCTTATTCTGCAATGGTCAGCAAGCTATTGGGATACGAAAAGGAAGTTAATATAATTATGGTGTCAAATCTTCTGCCTTGCTTTTTTGAGCCACTGAAAAATTTAACACGTAGTTCCACTTTTGCGTACTTAATTCAAAAACCAATAAAATCAAAAGCCATGGCACAAATTTTCATTAAAATTTATAAAAGATGAATGAAGGGTCGTTGTGATGTTATTTTACGACATTTTTTTGTATACAGAGAATTTATTTGAAAACGACATTTATTTATTTTGTCTCATAAAAAATAAATCTTATTGTGCTCACCATACTACCTGTGCGTCAGCACATGCCAGTTTTTGTGCGAATACTTAGTCGAGGAATGCTTTGTGTGGGGTTATGTGCCGCTATGAAATACCTACAGAACATTTAAGAATAAAAATAAGAACGTTTGTAACATTTTTAAGTTATTATACACCGAGCTGTATAAAAGATGTTCAGAATTTTCTAGAAATCGTGTTCTTCTCGCATTTGCATGAGGTTGCGTAAAACGTCGCCAGATCTGTTGCACAGATAAGCGCGCTCGTAGCTCAGGCCCTGAACTCAGCTAACCTAATTGACAAGCGGTGCCTGCGCACGCGCACACATCATCGATCAACTTGACCACCTCACAATCGAGTTACGAAATTCACATTCGTCTAGATATTGATCCTGTGCAATTACTGTAACAGCTGGAGCTGGACAAGTTCCATTATGAGGAAGTTAAAAGGCATTTCGGTAATGTTTTGTTGCGATAACAATTTACATCTTGAAGTATATGCACCTATAAAAGTAGAGTTCTTATTTTAGATTCTTACATAAAATTCGACTATCTTTTAGTTGAACGCCCAATTTGCTGCACTCTATAAGAGGTAAATATTGAAACATATTATTTGTGGTTATGACAATAAACCAACAGAAACACATAATTATTTAAATATACCAATTCTTGGTAGCGACGACGTTAACCCAATAACAGTGAAATTTATTATTTACTACGATATTTATGGGACTAGTTATATGAATATAGAACTGGCCACTATTTCCGCAATTCTGCATCGATTACAAACAATGGGACAAGTGGCCAGGGTGGAGTCACTGCTGGCGTTTACTCATTCTAAATCAAGTATCAGCAAGTACCTCCGTAGCCACCCGAGGTGGCGCGTGCCCGCACCGCCGCCGCGCTAGTGTTCGGTGCGCTCGACCCGCGCCGTGTGTCGCAAGCTACGTCAGTGCGTCTCAGGTGACACTTTAGCTCTAGAAAAAATGGCTTTTGTTAAATGATTCCCTGAATAGCCTAGACCGCATCACATTACCATGAAATGATACATTATGATTCATTAATGTAGACAGATGTGGTCTAGAAAAAAATCTATCTTCAAATACAGTCATCAATTATTGATACATTAACCGTAAGAATTGTTGAAAAAAAATAACGGGTTTTGTGTTGCTTATTTTCTGCATTTTACTTTTCAGATTATTTAATTTGGGTAATATTTCATGAAAATGCAACTATATTCAAAATACAGAACAATCTGCACATACCAGTAATAGATATGTATGTCAAAAACTATAATATAGTAATCTTGTATGTCATGTTTCGTAATAATTCATTAATGGAAATATTTAACATAGAATAGAATATAATTTTTACAGTTATGATCAATGTGTATGAGTTGGTAATGAAGGCAAAAATGAATGGTTTAATGCAGCACAAGTTAAAACTGGAGAGTTACGTCAATATATCTTATTAGCACATAGCAGTAGATGACATGGCGCTCGTCGCCTCGGACGGAGAAACAATCGGCAAGCGGCGCCCGCGCACCGATCTGATCTGCACTCCTGCTAGGCGCCCTAAGTCGGAACCGTAACGCGTCTACTACTAGTCATCAATAAAATATTTTATGAATTATACTAAATTCTATTTCTTTTTAATATAAGATTTAATGAAGTGGGTTCCGCATGTAATAGACACTTGTACACGAGGTAGCTGATAGAGTTAAAAATGTATTTACTTAGCATAAATTAATCAAGGCAAGCAATATATATATAACTAGCTTTTTCCCGCGACTCCGCCCAAAGAACCTATTTTTTTTTGTAAAAAATATAGCCTATGTTACTTAGTGTGAATGTAGCTTTCTAATGGTGAAAGAATTTTTGAAATCGGCATAGTATTAGTTTTTGATTGTATTCATTACACAAAAATGCTAATCTTTCCTCTTTATAATATTAGTGTAGATTATATATATGTACATATAATATATGGATTCATTCAATTAAGAGCCTTTTGAAAGAAAGTTGCGGGCAGGTATTCACAGTCATCGTTTTGCAGTCTATGTAAATGCTAGTAGCCTGCGCAGACTATTTATATAATTATGACATAAACACATCTAAATATTTCATATTTCCGCTTCAGTTCTTAGCTTGTGACGTTCCCTAAGCACTGTGGTATTGCTTACAATCGTTTCCTGCACGCAATGCGCAATATTATACGTACATCATTATTTCTTGTTACTGACAGCGCAGATATCTGAGTGAAGATGTTAACTGACGCGTGCTCGTTATTATATTGTTACAAAATACACTACATTTCTGTTATATAGTTTTTTTGCGATTTAAACTTGGCAATCAGTAGGTTTGATAGACGTTAATCGGTGAGAAATAACTTGTGAAGTCGAGACAATTCCAGACTTGTATAGTAACCGATTGAAGAACGACAGATAGAGTCCAATGTATTACTTACCACGTTTAACGGGAAGAGTAATTTTCGGTAACGATCCGAAGTGTTATAAAAATAAATGAGACAAATAGAAAGCAATTTGAGTAGAGCAATTGCAATGCGTAGGTCTACAATCGGGAAAACAGAGCCGGTTATTATACAAACAAGAATCGCGATCGACGACTGGTAAGTACGAACGGTAGGGACGGACATGACTAATGAACTGATTACGCTTGTGGCGTCTCGTAGGAAAGCGGCAGGCGTCAAGTATTCATTGATCCTGACTATCAGATTCATTCATAGCGAATTTGTCTGTTCGGCGTTCACTCCATGATGTTAATTGCATGACGTTAGTTGTTGGTATTGGATCAGCTATCGACAGATACTGGCTGTAAACACGTCGTCTATATCGCAACAATCTATTTATAATCACTGGCCGGCGAGACCACTGTGTGTTAAATGTCTGATATTTACGATTACGAGCCGAGACGCCGGCTCTAGTGCGGTTTATTATAAATGAAAATTAAACATATCGATACTTTGAATGTTCTATTAATATACACCAAAGAGTAAAGGGATTCTAAAGGCGAACGAATTTATTTTCAAATACCAGATTCTTAGTAGGTTCAATAACTACTTTTTTAAATTACCATACCTACCACTACTACTACTACTTATTTGAAAGTATTTTTTTATTTTAGCATTGAAACATGTTTGATATAGCCTAAAATAATACAAATAAAATTTATATTCGGAATAACAACACACTTAGCTCGTTGAAGTCTTTTCCAAGGGAATTTAATGAGTGCATCCTATTGCAATGAGAATATTGGTGTAATGTGTTTTAGTGCAAAATTTACACTTATGCCTATAATATATTATATAGAGTAGAAGTTATCGACATGATTCTTAGGTAAGGCACTAATCTGGGAACGATTAGCGCACCCGCGGCTGCGGCGCTGAGACGGCGCGCGCGCACGTGCGCGGCCAGCCGGTGAGTAAGCTCGCGTTCCCACTTTACACAGATAACTTTGTTTATCGAAATAAACTTCGTCAACATCAAAAGCTTTATTACCTCGACGTATGGTCCAAATTCGATTGATTACTTATTGTGGTATATGCAAATATGAATTTGTCGCTGCACTGGCCCTTAGCACAACTATCTCTAGACTGTCACGCAAACAAAATCCAAGTAAACAACTGTTCAGAAAATGTGTCTCGGGTATTGTAATTGTAATAATTGTAAGCAGGGTAGGATAATTGACCACCTGTTTTTGTTATATTTTGCTAACGCAATACCTTCACATTCTTGTAATAGGAGTGGATTCTAAATATAGGTATCTTACCTGTACTGTGCTTATGGGTAACTACGTAATATATCTTACATAATTATATAAACTACGTATGATGACGCTTCTTAGAACAGTGTTGGGACAATACTTATTTGTACGCAATTACGTTACAGGTATCGTAGAACCAGAGTGACCGCCAAAAGCTAAAATTAGTAGTGCATTTGCAAAGATATGCTTTTTTTACGACAGAGTATGAAGAAACATAATTTACAGGGGAAAATATAATAATGTTAAACATACACATCCCTCGGGATGACCTTAGCCGGCTGTGCGACGGTTACTTCTACGTAACACAATGAGTATGAATCTAAGTTGAATAGAAAAAAAGCCCGATAGATAGGCACAAAGCTTCACAGATGCGCAGTGTGCTGATACTGTCACCTGCGCGTACGCACGTGCGCAGCGCCGCAGAAAAACATGTCGTGACGTCAATATTGTAAAGCCACGCACACACCTACGAGATATGGTTATGACACTATAGAAACCTAACAACACCAGACATCGTAATCTTGTTTTTGTGTAAAAATAGTATTCAGTTTTCTAAGTGATTCAGGTTTGTTTATGTCATCGGATATACCTGTCAGGAGTGATTAATCGTTGATCGCCACAGATGTGCTCTTGTTTATCTAGTTATTCAAAGAAAATTATGTCTGTTTTTGACTATACATGTATTTTCGTTATTTACCTAAATAAATATCAAAATCCAAACTTCTTCATGAAAATAGCTGGTGAATTATATAAGTATAAAATTCAACAGCAATTTTATGCAAGCGTAGACGCGATGGCATGTTTTTTAGAAATTTGAAGATATAGCTGCTCACAAAACGTGATAAATAACATGTAATTCCACCGGTGTGTTACCTGCGCAGATGCATTAGTAACGCTCATCACATCACTGTTCCGACCACCCCTTCACTCCGCCATGCGTGCTAGTTTCAATTAATTTTCATTAACTAATATCCATTTACGATCCTAATGAATTTAAGATGATTCTACGCTATTTTGTTAGTTTCGAAGTGGATTATACAATATTTAATTAATTTCTTTTTTTGCTTTTTATAACAGTTTTTTCTTATTTGCGTTACAAGGTTACTAGATACCATGACGTTTCGTTGTATAATCTGACCTTCTTATTAGATGTAAGCATAGTGCGAACTCTTTTGTAGTTTCCTTTATTTTCACAACGGTTAAAAGTTAAGAATGGTCTTTGTCACACCTTCGTTATATTAAAGAGTTATATAACCAAATCGTTTTATTATTGTTGGTTTATATTATAAAACGAATAATGTAACCTCTACCCGTTATTACAGTTCTTATCCCCTCATTAAAGGACAATTGAAAATTTGAATAATAATATACAAATAAAAATATTCTCATGAGCTAACTTGATCCAGAATTGCTTCAGATCAAGTTCACAGGGGAGAGCGATTAGGTATCAACAAAACATTCACTCAAGACGAACAAAAGGAAATTGCACCTATTATTATGAGGCCGTTATAATTTCGGGTTCGCAAATCAAATCTATCAAAGGGTTCAAAGTAAAACATAATAACTCCATAATTTTCAAAAATCGTCGTATCACATCGTTACTTATAATGATTTTTTTATAACCTTAAAACAATAAAAAAACCGCTAATACAAGATAAACAAACAAAACCAAAAATGTAACCAACACTGTTTAGGTACACTGAATTTAAATAGTTTTATCAGGTTTTAATGAAATCCCTAGCGCAGTACGAATGGCAATTACCCGCCTCTTTGTCAAGTGAGATAAAGGGTCTGGCAGTGCGACATTAAATAAAAGATAGAAAGTGGCTTTATTTCACTACAAGAATAGATTCAAGGAGCTAATTTACCACTCGTTTATATCGCGCAACTAGTTACAATATAGTTTTGGTCTTATTGTATCGGGGCTGGTTCGCGGTGAAGGAAACAGTTGTGTTGGTATTGCTGCTTTTCTTAATTATTTCATTAGATTGTGGTTTAACATTACATAAATTAATGATCAGTTAAAAATAGGTGTAAGTATTTTTTTTTAAGTAAATCTCGCCTAAGTAACGATCTTTGTTTATTAATACATATGCTTCATATACACATTCATTTCATTTGATAAAAAAACGTCTTTATCGTGTCGGAAAAAGTTATCAAAATTTCAGAAAACTTAAAGAAATAACCTAATAGGAGTTATAGGTATTTCTGCATACATTCTACTGTTCTTTATTTTTTACGAAGCTTTTGTGCCATAAAGAAATATATTAGTATTAATTTATTACAACTTTAGTAAAGCAAATATTCGAAACGACGTGGGGCACGGCGCGGCACGGCGGCTTCGCAGCGCTGCGATAAAGCCTTCGCCACGTTAGCGCTAAGTGAGCCCCGATAGCCGCTGACGAGTCAATCGCGCCCACGCGAACTGTCGCCGTCGCTGTCTTTAATAACGTCTCGGTACCTACCCCCGTCCCAAACAAACCTTACGATTTAATTTAAATCAGATTCATTGTTTCAACTTCTGTACAGAATGCGGCGTAGTAACTGCTGTTCGTTACTAAAACTGTACACATTTTACATTGTTTTGTTCGTTTGCATTTTAAATTGACCATTCACCGTCTAGGTTGTTATCATAATTTGAGTACTATTTCCCTTCACTGATCGTGTCTAAGGATAATTAAGAGAGTACATTTTATTAATTGGAACTTTAAACTTATAACAATGATTTTGACTTTGAACAGTTAAAAGTCACAATACCTACCTGTAAATGGGTTTGAACTTAGTGCACATTAATACGTTTATTAAACCGCTAAGCCACTGTGGCAGAAGATAAATGATCCAATTATTAAAATAATGTTAAATATATTATAGGTAGGAAGGTACTACAAAATGAAACCTCGACATGCCTATACTCACCATACCTAAACTCAACAATTAAAAGTAATATTAATATCAGCTCCTAAAATAGATGAATGTATAAGAATAAATTAAACATAATATTCTTACATTTGATAGCGAAAATAAATCCCTAACAAATAAATTGTCCATAAACTCGCGCTCGTTCAAAGCTCGCGCTTGAAAATTTATTCCATATTTACTTGTACGCGCGATGGAGTTTAAATAATTAACTACCTTTTAAGTTATTCTTTTAGTCTTTATTTGTGCACACAAAAGAGAAATGCAAGCGCGATTACATGTTAAATGCTCTTATGGCGGCAAAGGAGCCGCCGGGCGGGCGTAGGAGCCCTAATGCAGTGTCTATGTACGCGGATAGCTCGCGGCTATCTGCGTCGCCGCCTGCGCCCGCGCCGCGTCGCTACTCACACAGAATTACAATCGATAACCCTTACGACGATGCTCCCAAGATCTTATTTAAAAGCCTCACTAATCACCCTCGCTACCTTACTCGGTCCGAGAAAATTACCATCTTGCAAATAGCAAATGAGTTTAAATAGCGAAATTGTGTGATTTTCAAATTTTTTTTATTTAGATCATGTCAAACACTGATTGCAAAGCATGCAGCATTCGAAAAGTAGAGTCATATTACGTTTTAAAAGTGCCTGAAAAGCCCACTCGAAATAAAAAAAACTGAATTTTAGAGTCCCGTAGGTACCCAAAGGGTAAAATGAAACCCTATTACTAAACTCGGCTGTCCGTCCGTCTGTCCGTCACCAGGCTGTATCTCATGAACCGTGATAGGTAGACAGTTAAAAATAAGATTGATGTATTTCTGTTGTCGCTATAACAAAAAATACCAAAAATCTGTATAATATAAATATTTAAGGGAGCTCCCGTACAACAAACGTGTTTTTTTTATTTTACTTGTTTTTGCTCGATATTGTTAACGGCAACAGGTAGAGGCTTCAAATATACACAAAATATTCAGTTATATATTCACTTTAAAAAATAATAATATTTAAATTAAACAAATATTAAAGGACGGCTCCCATACAACAAACGTGATATTGTTGCCGTTTTTATAAATAATGGTACGAAACCCTTCGTGTCCAACTCGCACTTGACTGGTCTTAAATTTTGATTTTGTAACATCAATAATTGGAAGTAAGTATTACATAGCGAAGCGAGCGAACATTATACTTAGTGTCAGGCGGTACTCTACTATCGTTAGAGAGCTAAAACAATTGGTTATAAAAGACTTCTCAACAAAACAGTATTTCACAACATGATGATGGGCGAAGTGCGATGGCGAAGTGGGTACCTACGTATTCATTAATTGAAAACCGTCTTTGGGATGGCGTGTGGCAATAACGCCAGCAAGCCACAATTATCTCGTCACAGTTCCGAGATCAATCAAACCATATCACGTTATGTGGGTCATTAATTACTGTAAACAGTAATTACTTTAATTATTCTTGACAGTCTTTGTGTAAAGTCGTGAAGTCGCCGCACGCCGTCGAAGGTCGGAGTGGTGTCTATTACAAAGAGGACTCGTTCTGCTGCCCTGCCTAACGTAACAGTACTTCAGAATAGGGACTTATTATCATTGCACAATTCACATTATAAGTCAGAGTAAACTTTCTATCCATCGAAGTCTAAAGTACAGTAATATTCTGAATTCATCAAACATTTGTAACAAAGTTCTCCCTACGACCACTTCCAAACAATTTTCCATCACAAATTTTGTTTCTCTGATGTTTTTTTTTTTAATAGGTAATAAAATAATTTGATCCATGATACCATAATTTGATCACTGGTTTAGACTGGTGATCTAATGTTTATAACATGTCTTACCTACTAAAAAAGCCTATATTCGAAATTCGCTTCACACTAATTTCCTTGCTTTTTTTTCTACTCACACTTTTTGCTTTAGCGAGTAAACGCTAAATTGCTACCTTTTTGATTATAGAGCTATTACCGGCGGGAAGCAGTAACCAACAAGGTGCTAATTTTGATGTTTTGTTGTAACGTTCAACACATTATTTTGATATACTGAGCTTTTAATTAACGTTTTACATAAATGTTATTTATGATTAATTTTTATTCGGAACAGTTATTTTGTTTAGGCTCGGGCGGATGTGTAATACTTTGCATTGATTTTCCACATGAGTATGTGTTGCTAGCGGCGATGTCTGTGTGCGCGGCGCGTGTTGCTTCGCGCGCTGTCAAAGCACCCCGTCAGGTGATCTTTGGGTCCGTGACTCAACAGTTACACTAACGAACCGGTGCACGTTGCGGCGCGTGCTTCATTGTGCCGTATTATCTATCATTATCTCGGTTAGCCTAGATACAGACGTATTCAATAACGCATGTAGCAATATGAAATGTAAAACAATAAACTTTTAATAAAGAGAATGCTTACCGCAACTTCTCGTGTTGAACCGGATTAATAAGTTGTGCAACTTCGATCGTCGTGTCATGAGAGGTTGCTACAAGCGTAGCTGCGGGTCAGCCATAGAATGCACAATACTTCTTACATTAATTGTTCTATTGTAATTGTGCAATTTAATTATAAGTTCGGATATTATAAAACGTTAGTACCTATTATATGTGTGTCCAGATTAGATATCTATGTTCTCGTACATTCAAGGAGCATAGTCTGAACAATATCGTAGCAGGTGGAAATAAATCACCCATAGATTAAAGATACTCACCTAGTCCGGCGAGCTAAACGTTAAAGGACCATGATTAATTCCATTATGTTCAGTTTATGATACTTATCAATAGTTATTATGTTTCATTAGCGTTGTTAACTATTTGTACCGTCAAAACGATCCATCAAGGTGTTAAGTAGAATCATCGGTGCTTTCGGGGCACAAGGTACCTACCTATCCAATCTATTTATTAAGCGGCGTTGAAGCCCGCTCGGTAACACCTGCCACAGATATCCGATCGAACCATATGAGGCGATGGCGCATTCATCACGACGGCGACGGTAAATCATCGCTAATGCTACAGGGTGCTCACTTCTTAATGTAACTTGTTAGTCGATACTACTTATGCAAAATAAGTTTACATTTTGTTTAGGTTAAATATTATTTTTCTAGTTCTACAATTAAAGTAGGACTGGGCTGAACATGTCTGCCGCATGCCAATCGACCAATGGGCTTGTTTATCTCAGGATTGGTGCCTAGAATCATCTAGATGGGGCCGCGGCAGACCGCAAAGTACCTAGGTGATGCCGCGATGCGCGGCGCGCGGCGGTGCGGGCGGGACGAGTTGGATGTCTTTTTTGAGAATTGGTAAGTATTGGCGTAGAAAGGAGATAGATGGAAGGAATAGAGGAAGGCATTTCCTCTAATTCCTTTTCCTTTTTTGCTTTTTTGTATATGCGCTTGCACACTTGCAGTTGTTGGTTGAAATCTAGGATTCCAAATCATGTTTTCCTCCACCGCAATATTTATCTGCCATAATAATAAATAATTAAGATACCTTTTTAATTTCCAAAACTTAAAAAATAGTAACATAACTTTGAGAATATCACATTGGTATTAGTCTGGATTCGTGTGTATTGTAAGATTCCGTTCATTGAACCAATTAATATGTGCGGCATACTAAAAGTTTCTGGATCTGACCTCTTACAATAAAATGATCAAAAAAACAGACAAGTGCGAGTCGGACTCGCCTACCGAGGGTTCCGCAGAAAGATTTTTACAAATGTATAGTTTTATACGTGGACGTGCTAATCTAAATGATGAGGTTCGTGAAGGTCGACCGGCGTCTGCGGTTATAGAATCTAATGACACAATAACGACAATTTTTTGAAACTGATATAAAATTTACTTGCCAGAAAATTGTGGTTGGTTAGGTAATGCAATGAGCCAAGTCCCTTTTTTCATATGCACCTGACGTTACCACACATACATGACTTAACGGAGGACCAGAAACAACTACGTTTCCAGCGGTGCCCAAAACTGCTAAAACATTTGAAAGGAGGACAGTCTTTGCTGGTAGATATACAATATCGTGACACTTAACGAAACTTGAATTGTACTGCTTTGAACCAGAAAGAAAAATCCAGTCTGCAGATTGGGTTTTTCCTTTGCGATATTTGCCAACAAAAGTCGGGGCATCAGGAATTTACACGCATTATCATTTGAAGATCAAAGGACTGCAGATTGGTACGTCAACACTTTATTGCCCAAAGTCTTATAATATAAAAAGTTCGCGAAAAGCGTCCTCGAAGCAATGTACTCCTTCACTAGGATAATGCATTATCTCATTCTGCTAAGGTAACGTAAGGTTATTTGAAGGATTCAAATGTGGAACTGATGACGTAAAAGTCTTTTAGCCAGCACCTTGCGACTTTTTTTATTTCCATAAATTAAAAACAATGTTAGAGGCACATGCTTAACGAGCCTTTATTTGGCATTAGATGCGTCTCATCAAGCCATTGAAGAGGTCCTTAAGGAAGACTGGTCGAATGCAAAGTGTTATACTTTGAAAAACAATATTAATACCGGCCTATGAATGTCCCACTGCTGGGCACAGGCCTTTTCCCATATAGAGAAGGAATGAGCATTGATCACCACACTTGCTTGTTGGCGCTTTCAGATACCAATTTTTGGAATTCAGGTTTTTTCATGATGTTTTCCTTCACCGTTTGTGTGACAACCGCTAGGCCACCACGACATAAACGAAAAACAATAAATGTATCGTAAGTATATATATCTAATCTTATTTATCAGAATCTAGAAACTTTCAGTATGCCCTAAATATTAAAAGACCTATGACAAGAATAATTGTAACTTACTTTTATTTTTCTAAGATCATTTAAGTAAGTACAGATTTTTCAAATTGGCTACACCCACACTACGCCTAAACCATACAAGCTATATGTGACCAAAATTTGTATTTTCTTCTTATTTCGATGTCGATGTTTTTTTTTCATATCTGACCAGCCTAAAACAAAATCAGCTTTGCAAGTTTAATAAAAACATAAAATTCATCCTGTCATTGGGTTGTATTCGGTATGAGATCTAATTATTAACAAAGCAGGGATGTTTTAGCTTTATACAATAAAAAACTGTTTTTGCGGATCATCCTGTAAAACGTTTGACTATCCATCCGATGACGAATCGAAAAGTCAATTTTACACATTATTAAGATAGATACAACTGATACCCTATTAGTTTCATATTTTAATAACATGTGCTTAGCAAATAAAACAATGTAAACTTTATCATTATAACGATATTATATGTTTCAGTCAATTTTATTTTAGTAATTCTCATTAATTGTCAGTTCTACATAATAAAAAGATCATTGTAATTAACTCTGTTACTGTTAAGGTATTTGTGCATAGGTACACATTAAAATGCTGCTCAAAAATTCTTTTTCAGCGCAGAGCTTAAATGCTCATTAATAGTTGTCTGTCACTGGCAATACGAGACACTTCCGTTATTGCGTTACTTGCAGAGATGGAGGTGTTGAGTAGGTACCTCCGGCCCGCGTGACTGGACTCGTACGTATGAGGACAGGGCGCGTGCGGCCCGCTCTTGCGCTATCAGCACACGCACGCTGCCGCATTGAAAGCCTCGTTGTGCAAATTATTGCTCCAATACATACATAGGTATCTCCGTTTCATCCCAGCCTCTGCTCATGTAAGCGATGATCCCAAACCATTAGTCACGATCGAGAGATTAATAATATTTTATGCGGTGTCGTAGTTGTTATCGAAGCGAATGAGGTGACTTTTTCACAACGCGCTATGTGTACCGGTACGGAGAAGGAGGCTAAGTTCGGCATCACGATGTCGCTACTCAACTTTCGACTACGGCTGTCGATTAAGAATCACTTGCGACAACACCGGGTTGATCGATGTAGCCCTTGGCATTTGTGCGACATAACTGTACACTTTATAACAAATAGATGACACAGATAGCACTCGGCACAGTTATGAGTGTTGCCCGATTGACACAATGTTTATATTGATTAATCATGAAGCATGTTCTCCGTCACATACATAATGAGGCTCGAGCAGCCGAGGCGCAGCTCGTGGAGATTAGCAGTAG
This sequence comes from Plusia festucae, assembly GCA_950381575.1. Lineage (NCBI taxonomy): Eukaryota > Metazoa > Arthropoda > Insecta > Lepidoptera > Noctuidae > Plusia > Plusia festucae. The sequence continues at coordinate 8,553,354 of OX494434.1, read as the reverse complement.
GTGGGTAATCTCTCACAAACATACGCGGTACGTGGAATTTGCCAAGTACTTTTATCCAGATGCCTTTTAAATCTGCAACGTGAAGGCATTTCTTGTCGTACGTATAAACAACCGTAAAACGGGTAGCCTCTTCTTAATAAGCTTAACATGAGAACGGGTTGTTGCGACCGCACGTGGATAACCGCCGTGGCCGGCGGCACATCAAAGCAAACACTCGTTTAAGCCAATTGTGCGTGCCGGCGCGCGCGCAACTACAACGTGTAATTATACGGTTATAGGGCGCACCCCCGCGCCACGCTCACTCACCGCTCAGCGCCCCATCACCGAGCTGTTGAAAAACAACCATCTGTTGAACCGCAGCCAGGATAACGCCTGCTGGGTCAATAATTGACCGCCAACATTGTGTTTTCTATATTAACTTTTTTAAATGATTACGAATGAGTGAATTGTCATTATAGTTGGCGTTTACTGATTTATGAAATTTGAAAAATACACAAATTAAAAGCAATTGTTGATTTCAGTTCAAATATCTAGTAAGGTAATTCGGTGAAAGGTATTTTACGAAAATTAAGTATCAGCCTAGGAAAGCAATCTAGGATCACAGCTAGTCGTGGTTTAGTTTGTTTTGTCTCCATTTCACAACTATATTTAATGTTATGCTCGCCACCCGCCGCAGCGCTGTGAGCACAATATCAACAAAAAATATTGGGTATTTTTTTTGTAAAAAATTCTTATAGTTTTATTTGTATACACATAAATCAATAATTAATATTTGTTTTCCCAAATTCAATAAATCGAAAATAAACATATAATTAAAGTAGGTTGCTATAATTATGTTTTTATTTGTGATGGATATTCAGAGCATTGTTAAAAAACGAGCTCCTACTGTAACATAATATTAATGTTATTAATAGCATAATTTAAATCAATTTCCGCCGCTCGGGCTAACCCTTTTAGTGAGGGCGTTACAATCATTTATGTTTCATAATAGTGTGTAATCGCCTTGTGATCTGTAGCGCTGGTACCAGCTGTGATTCTAACGCGGCTTCTATTTTGATCCACCTTGATGGCTGTTATGAACCGTAGTAATTATAACAAGTAGTCCGTATTAATGCGGTTATCAAATGAAAATATATTGGACCCTTCTAGAAACTTCTTGAAGAAATGTATATTTGTAATTAGCACATATATTTTTTCATTTTTAGTGTGCCCTACCTCAAAAAGAATAACAGAACCCTTTTATAAATTTGTTTTCCGTCTTCGTCCGTATGACGGTCAAGACCCTTTATATCAAGAACGCGAGGAGATTACGAGTTAAAATTGAAAACCTTGTAATAAAATGTATGGAACCGTCGGTGGGTGAGTCCGACTCGCACTTGATGAATGAAAATGATGAATGGTTTGCAATAAAGAGTCGTGTGAACCTAGAGACATCTGGACGTCAGAAGAGTCTGGTTGTTTTAATGTCACGTTTAAGGAACTTAAGTAATAAAGTAATTGGAATCAGGTGTTGGTGTAAGGCATTGTGCTTATTACAGGGGCACCACGTGCTGCAGCCGACAATAGTGTGGCTGGCCTTAGTGCATTGTTCCGGCAGTAAAGCACGCCAGCGAGCCGCCCCGCGCCGCCGCCGCCGCCGCGCCTGGCTTGCAGGTGCCGCAAACATCCTTGTTTTAAAATGAAAGTCCATTGTTTGTGTTTTACGATTATTACTCAAGACTTTACCGTACATTTCTTAATTATTCATTCGTGAGAATTATTTTAAGTATAATTGGAATAGTTCGCCAACCTAAAAATTTTAATAAGTCATACCCGTAATTACCGGACATACATTATTAAATTTGAAAATATTTGCTACATGTACCTACATTAAAAAAATAGTAATGGATTGAAGCTGCTTTTAAAAGGGCGTTACAAAATAACGTTTGTATGAGTCTTAAAAATATCTAGCTTTATTTTATCACCAAATTAATTGTATGGTTAAAAATCGCAAATAAAATAATGAGATGATGACATTGTAAGAATCTTAATATCGATCGCGGTCGTAACTATTAGATGCTATCTATTACGTAGATAAACTATTAATAATTCTCGTACCATCAATCACGGTAAGGTCAAAGCTGCACGCGGAAACGGAATGTTAACTCTTAGCAGTTTTTATGAAATGTTTTTGTATCATTAAGTATGGAAGTGTACCGGCCGACGTTGGTGGGCGCCGGAGTGACACGTAGCAACGGATTATTTCGACGGACTATTTATAATGTGGGCCTCGAAGACGCGGATTGCGGACGATGGAATCTGCTCCTTTGTCATTGGAGCAACCTGTTCTCTCGGGTTGGAGCTCACGGCGAGCACAATGTAAAATAACGGGCCACCTGATTAACCGCCATTCCGGCCGGCTATGCAGATATCGAGTGCCGGCGAGCCGCGCCGCGCACCACCGCCGCGCCGATCACTGATCATATTAATTTCAAATGATAGATTGCCTTTATATTGGTAATGCCTTATTATGATAAAGATAAGAGCATCAAGGTTACTGAACTTTCTACGGCTTAAATTGGAGGCGGGCACGATACTGTACTTGTGTAGATGATGCTCCTATGATCGATAAAGCACTGTGGGAACGGATCTCACAAGCTCAGAATATTTTTTGTATGACCGTACGTACCTACTCATCATAACCGGCACCATTTACGTTTCCTTCTCGTGTTTTTTGTTTTGGCTTTTTCAAACGCGACACTGTAGCAGGTGAAGGGATCAGAATTTCACACGAGTTATGCTTATACAGAAAGGCGTATTTATGCGTATTTGTAGAGCACCAATTGAAAAAGTAATTAGAGATTTATAGTTTACACACTTTTAATTATTTTTGACTAGGTATATATTGATGATATAATTTTATTGACAATAATAAGTTTATTTATGTATGTACACACTTGAGTTTACATAGGCTAATTTTAACTATACCGTGCTAATGTTTGCTTTAAGACAGTAGAGTAAGAAGGTAGTGCTTATATATATCTTAACCTCTATTAAATATCCCAGACATTATATTTTTAATATGCGAGCTAACTAGCAAAGCTATTGAGATAACATTATTAGCGCAAGATGTTGATTGATTGTTGCCAGATGTGCTTGACAACTTATTTGTTATTTTTAATAAGAATTATTAGCAACCAAACCTTCAATTATAGGTGATTTAATTGATCACTCACAAATAACAACTATTTGCTCACAATAAACTTGTTAAGTAGTTCTCAGGCAAAACAGGAGACGGAATCACCCCTTAATCCCATTCCATCAATATGTAACACTTGTAAAAAACGGCACCTTTGCAACATCCGCTGTCAATTCTCACGAGACAGGTAGCAGCTTCCGCTGAAGCTTTTATTAAATACTCCGAGGATAATCATTACAGTGTGTGCAATATAGGATATGGGTAGCAATACCGGTCAGGTAACATTCCCAACGCCTGATACAAGCAAATTGTATCACAGTTAATGAGATAAGACCAATTTGCACGGTGCAAGGTTTTGATATGAATTTGTATTGGAGACACTTCGCGAAACTAGGTCAAAGTTCGTTCACAGTTCTTGAGTTGGAGTTGGAGTTTCAAGAGTTCTCTTATTTTATTTCTCGCAAAGCATAACAGGTCATTTGTAACCCTACGCTAGTAATGCAAAATTTTAGTACATATGTGATTACCACTAAAAAAAGGCCATAGTGAGTCAATCTTAAAAGATCGATTATGGCGTAATGGATTTTTTATAGAACTTTTATAGGGGAACAATTCCATAATACATACATAATTTTTGCGTAACTTTGACCGTTTACGCAGCGCACGAAACGGAAGCTCTCAAAAAGAATATATTTTCCCGATTATTCAACATTTCTTAATACTGCTCCCTTTTTATTGGTCGTAGCTTGATATTATATAGATAGCCTTTTTCAATAAATGGGCTATACAACACAAAACGTTTTTTTAACTCGAACCAGTAGTTTCAGAAACGCGCGTTCAACCAAACATACAAAAAACTCTTCAGCTTATAACATTATATACGCCGATTATTTGATGGTCAAGATTCCATTTTTTTACGTAATATGCTTATGAATAAGTCTGCACTATAAATAAAATTTGATGCACTTAGAATGGGACCACCTCATCAAATTACCATACCTGTTTAATTTTCATGACTGCAAAATCCGGGTTACTTATCTACATATGCCTACGAATTTATATTATGCATAATGTCTTAGAAACTGTAACAATTAAGTATTATATATTTAAATCATATTCCGACTAATATTTAGAAAAATATGCACATACGGTTACTTGCAGTGTTATGCAAAAATTAAGTGCATAAATTGCATAAGTAATTGAGGAAGTAATTTGACAGGTCACCTTAGTACGGGAACGGGTTCACAACAACAAGTTGTAGTCACGCAGACGAAACGGGGAGCGCCTGGTAGCCGGCTACACGCATATACTGCGCTGATTTTGAATTGGACACGTTAATGCAAACCTAAATAATTATGTATATCCAACGTAAAATTTTACATCTTTCGTTATTTAGACAAGTGATGTGAACTGTAATTAAAACCTGCAGCTGTTTTAGTTACCTAAGTTTTGCATTCTACCGTGAATCGGCAATTTGCTCGTTCGAATGGTTTTCTAGAAAAATGCTGTTTAACTGTTATTTTACTATGTGTGTACCAAGTGTGTAAAATTAAGTAGGTACAGTAAGTAGGACATAATCACTTTTTCCATATTCTAATTTTGTCTATATTCTCATTCCGTTTTCTATTAAATATAAAAATTGAAAAATTAATACATAACACTAGGCCAATTCTTAGCAGCGTGACTATAGCTACGCATATGAATATTAGTCGGTCGGTGCGGCGACGTACTTCCAACCCTCCATGCATCCGCGCTCGGTGATCTATTGTTTGTCGGGAGAAATGAAACGAGAAAAAATCTCGTTCCCAAACGCATCGTGAGAATACATGAAATGTGCTCCCGATTCACTAAACTGTGCAATAGTGGGAATCAATAAATATCGTGTTACACGTGCTGGCCGGCCGGGCAGCCGCAGCATTTCGAAGTCTTGTTACTCGTTAGTCCCTTTGAATGTTGCCAATTAAGTTTGTATTTTTCAAGATATATCTCGCTGTTGAATACATTTATATTCGACACTATTTCTTTCTTTAAAATAAATTTACGTTTGTATATAAAGTAACCATATATATCTATATATGCAATTATACTCAAACATTAAAAAGTTTTCAACACTGTTTATGTAAAATTTAAATAAGTTATGTTTGTTATTGTGGTTTTTTTAACAACTTCATGTTACTCTACAACTCAAACAAGTGTGGACATGTACAATTTAAACACATTTAATTGTTAAAATAAAGGACCAGATTTTTTTAAAGCGGCAATATGATTAAATGTTTTGATGCCGATGACAGATGATGTTGTAGTTTTATAAGAGTTTAAGCAAAAATCTTTTGTAGAATCATCTTCATTATTTTCTAGTTTCAAAAACTACTACTATCTTCGATATCAAGTCTGGCAAGGATGGCAATGGATGGCTTTTAGCAGGCCACGGAGTAGTTTTCATGGAAATAATGATGATTAATGATGTTTATCATTTCCTAAATTCAATTACTCCAACAATAGACTTGTTGAGAAAGAGCTGAGTGTTTATATTGGTCCCAAAAATATTCGATAATGATATCCGCATAACGGCCGCAGTGTCAAGGTGAGGGGTGGTGGCGCGTTGGTGTTGCGCCATGGTGCGCACGCGCCGCCGAGCCGCCGCCTCTCGCCTGACTCATGCCCAAGGATTCCTGTTTTGTATCGACCACCACAGCACTAACACCGTAGTATTATGCCCAAACGATCTGCCAACGCATTGTCTTTGAACTTACTGTTTGGCGATAAATGTCAGTGCTGATTTACAGTTGGTCAGTCTCGACTACGAGTGACTACGACTGGCGCTTGGCGCGCTGTTTTCGGAATATTATACTCATATTATTTAATTGTGTTTACGCAAAATTATTGTTGTGGTAAAACACCAGTTTAAAATAAGGTAATACCTAATAAGATGATAGCTGCAAGTTTCCCTTCAACATCCGATGATGATTCGTACAGTTTATAAAATTAAAACTTTAAATTGATCAACCCTTAGAAGGAACCACATGACAATTACTGAACATTATTAAAAAAAAAGGCATTTATAATAGTGATCGTATCTACAACATCTTAACAACTCGCAAACGATGTTGCAAATGTACACTAAATGTATGCGGTGTCCTTAAGCCACGCTATACATATTATTTTCTCAACTAGATATCATTAATCACAATTAAAAGTTTGTCATTCACCCAATATAGTATTGAGATGAATCTTGACTTGATTTATATATCGTCATAAAATGTTGGCGAGTGCGACGGCTGATGCGTCGAGACGCGCGCCTGCGCAGGTACACTACGTAGCCGATCTTGATTAATATTTATGATTCAATTCTTTGTCGACTTGTCAATTACATATGACAGCACGGTTCGTACAGCTCGGGTTGACCGTAATTTGATAAATCGGTTTAGGCAAACTCTTAAGTATTAGCGATTCGCAACGCATTTCCACGACTGAGGTAGGTGCATTTAAAAGCAGTAAGAGTCGTAAAATCAACATGAATCATGTAAAACGTATCTTTATATATATAATTCTTCTGTGAGTGTGTATGTGACTGAACTCCTCCTAGACGGCTGGACCGATTATAATGAAATTTGCTGTGTGTCTTCAGGTGGATTCGAGGATGGTTTAGATTCACTATTTGGTCCAATTTGAAATGTTTTTTTGTTTAATTTTATCATATTAAACAATGCGGTAACCTTGGTAAAATTGGTAAGTAGGTAGTTGCCATGACGACCAAATTTCGTTGTTTTAGTACGATTTACTATCCTCCAGATCCTCCTCCATAGAGGTTATTTAACAATTAAAAGGTTGTCAAAACTCCTTGCAATGATATTAAAACTGTTTTCTTCTTTAAATATCAGGCTCGCAGACTTTTATGTTTTTTTTTCGTTTGTCTATTTGGTAGGTCTGAGAGTAGGTCGTAGGTTATAATTATTATGATAAACAGGATGGATTTTTTATTGCCACCAGAAAGAAAGAGAGAAAGTACTCTCAATACTGAAGAATAGCAAATTAGACTCAAAGAAAACATTATTTTATTTTTTAAAAGAAATAAATAAATCTGCATTAAATTGATGTTTGAAAATACGCTTTGCCGACCGGGAATCGAATGGGCTAAAATGCGAAAAACTAGCACCGTGTACTTTTTGGCATCAATCGATATTATATATAATTCCAGTGTCATGATGTTTGTCGGGGATGAACTTCGAAACTACTGAACCGATTTTAATCAAATTTGCACACCGTGTGCAGTTTGATCCAACTTGAAATATAGAATAGCTTACATCACAAATATAAAAAAAAATTGAGACCGCGGGCGGAGCAGCGGGAAACAGCTAGTATAATATATAAAAATAAACCTATCTTTGAAATTGCTTTCACCCTGTAGGTACTTATGAGTTGAACTGTAAGTATATGTCTGTCGCTGTCGCAGGCTTATATCGCAGTACATTATAGTTTCTTAGTATAAACAGAGTCACTTAGAAATACAAAGCATTTAATTTTTAAGTTCTCCGGCTTATTGATATGAAAGTAACAATTGTCGCAGCCCGCTGCAGCAGCCCACCCACTTTGCGTCATCTGATAGAACAACTTTCTCGGTTTTTTTTATTCAATTTCAAAGGGTAATCCAATCTGACAAGCACGAATGATTTGCGACAATTGTCAATCATGTACCTACTTACAAATAAATCTGAGATGCGAATAATTACCTAAATACTTATGCAAATTCTCGCACGTGGTGCCGTTAGAAAGTTGGAAGAAAATAATTGTTCTGAGTGATGGACAGATGATAGGTGAGAGGTGTAGTGTCGACATGGAAGTCCCGTGCTCGACTGCCCGGTGAGACCCGGTAGCCGCGCGTCTCATAAACAAACGCTCCTGTTTGACAGATACAATCAGCGTCCGCATGCCGACGATTGTCAGCGCACCATTCTATTGTGACAGCCCGAACTATGCCAAAAAGAAAAGTCATTACAATTAACCGGTTACATTTTAGATCACTTAAGTATAACAACAGTGGGTGAATAAGGTGCACATCTACGTGCTATATGTGATACATGCTGCCATGCATGAGCAAACCGTTCATCAGTTAATGAACCTGTTTAAATTTGATAGCCGTTCTGATTTAAAATAAATAAATTAAATAAATATCTTGGGACAGCTCACACACGGCCATCTGATCCCAAACTAGGCAGAGCCTGTACTATGGCAACCAGACAACTGATAAACATACCTATATATTTCTAAATACGTACATATTATAGATAAACTATATTTGTAGATAGATAATTATAAATTAACAATGTCAATGAGAAAGAAAAATATCAATATTGTGTGTTACATTTGAAACGTTCAGTACTATGGTGGATTGTTGGCCATAGGTCACAGCCGCACTGTTCACATAATGCTAGTCCATGTCGCGTAAGGACACAGTGCAGAGTGCACCCATTACGTTTAGTCTCATCATAAGCTAATTTGTTTCATTCTTAGTCTACTTAAGTATAAACATACTCAAAATTACGTTATCTTTTACGAACGCGGAATCATTTTAGACCGCAACTGCAAGTGTACAAGTTTTATGCCCGGTTCTAGAAGGTCAAAAACAAAGTTTTAATTAGTAGATAATTATTAAAAACCCAAGGCAATGTTTAAATAGTAATAAAAGGCTCCGTTAGCTTGTTATTTATGGGTCGATCGACTACCGTCGGCGGTGACGAAAGCAGTCCACGTCGTGATCAACAGCGTTCAAAAATCAATGCTAAACACAGTTGTCTCAAGCTTATCTCTACGACTGGATTGTACGGGTACCCACTTACAATGGAATTTTAATTCATCATGATATATTTGATTTATCTGACCTATTAAGGTTGTATCAAAAAATACTTCGTAAGTAATGAGTGCGATGGAGCTCGAAAGGTTCACCGCTTTTTAAAAATACAACGTGTGACGATCTTCTATGCGTATGCCTATCTAATCTACTAACTGCGGTTATCATTATACAGGTTCAATTGTTTAGGGTTCCCAGTGTATAATTTTGATTGGTCTAAGGAAGCCTAAGGATAAAAAAAGGACCGGTTTCCAGGTAACAAGAAAGTATTACTTAAATATTTATATTTTCTTTCGTCTCTTAAACAAAAAAAATACGAAATATTCGCGTGACGTCGTTGCTAGCTCGTGTTGCTAACGTTGTGACATTACAAGGGCCTTTATTGTCTTATTACAGGAAAAAAATCCTGTCAAATATTAATTAATTTATTTATGTGACGGACTAAATGGATTTCAACGTTTTATGCTTTATTACATTCACTCAAAATATAGATATAATTCTGATAATACAATAACACTAGATACCTTAGACTTTTTGTAATAAACTAACACTATTTATTATAATTATTTATTAATTTGGCTTGATAATTGATAATAAGTCAAGCTACACAGTTTTATTTAAAGTTCTGAGTTTAGTGTAGTTCAAGTTCTTTTTTATAAACTATAATTAGGTATGTATTAACGTGTAAAAAGAAAACAAACAATATTTATTATCTATATTTTCATTTAGTTTTGTTAGGTATGCGATTTACTACACTAACGTTCTATAAGCAAGTGACTCTACGTGTTTACTACTAATAACAGATAATTAGAAAGCCTACAAGTAGTTGAGCGTACAAAATGTATTAGTGCGGTGGTTGTAAGCGATCGGCTAATAACCTGTTGCCAGTTACGCGTGGTCGTGACCTTTACCCTATCATTCACTGCTGCGGTGTTCGTTTTCATTAATAGAGCTCTCATACAAACGAAGTAGAATTTAGAATGTTACTGTTTGTGTCAAGTAAATAGACCTAGTACATAATTTTCAAATAGGTACAGTAATTTTTGAGGAGATAAGTTTTTTTAATAGTGGTTCATTATTTTTAACTTTATTTAAAAGCACAGCATACAGAAAACATGATTAAATTCTAAGTACGTAGCTCGGATAGATGTAAAAATAAAACACATTAAACACTCCTATATAAATGAATGAAATCTTTAAAAAACATTAACTCCCTCGACGAGGATGGGATTCGAACCCACGCGTGCAGAGCACATTGGATTAGCAGTCCAACGCCTTAACCTCTCGGCCACCTCGTCTTGCAGACAATTTGTTGAAATATATATGTGGAATACGTTACATCTATGTTACTATCAGTCGCTTAAAACTTTGCAAGTAATAATAATGACAATCATAACAAAAACAATTCAAGTCCATTTATCTATGGTATTCCATTAATATCTGTAGCGGTACAAAGCCAGGCGTATTCCCAAAGTACCTACCTAACTTCATAGTTTATGGTCCTAGACTATATTATTGCTGATCATGTGATATCCGGACAGGGTCCTTATCTTTATTGCCATTCTATCTTTGTTCATGTTTGGCTTCTATCTGTATGTCAATTTAAAATCAAAATATACGCATATGAGATGGAATCAATTGTATGGCAATTGTTTATTTAGTTCGTTACCTGAACATCCGGAGTACAGCAAGATTGTTTGAATGTTAGCATGCTTGTTTGAAAGTTAGTCATGGGTTTCAAATACTTGTAGGCACATTATTTGAAAATTTGAAAAAGTTTTGATTTCGATTTACTCAAAGCCCAATTTTTGGAGCCTATCGGGCACAGTGGATTTCTGGAGCATTCTAAGCATAGCTTTGTCAAGTGAAATGCGTGTCCACATTCTCGTTCGCCACGCACGTACCACTGCCCTCTCGAATATTTTCTCGTAGGTGACAGAAAAAATCAAAGGAGTAATGTTGTGTGGGGGTTGTTCGCGCACGGTCAACAATTTACATTCCTCACGACTTGAGGTCGGCATGCCGCAGGGTCGGGTCGATTTCTACATTACAAAAGAAATCATTAGGAATTTACGGAAACCTGCGTGCTTCCATGGTGTAATTATTGTTCAATCCACTGTACTTTTTGGATATAGGAATGAATTTTCAATTCACGAAGCTGTTTTGTTGTTGTAATCAGATGAGGGCACGAGTTAAACAAATAGCTTTGAGTTAGGGGACGGGCGCCGGCGCGCAGGATCAGGAGGTCACGCAGCGTGCAGCGGCTGCTAGATTACTTAGTAGCTAGTACCGCGTCGTGCACCCTCTACCTGACTACCGGATCTATTTGACTTCTGTTAGACTTTAGTTGAACAAACTTATTTGAAACATTGTTAAAATAAATAAATACTTTTATTTATTTTACAATGTTTATAAAATAAGCTTTTAGTTTACGTAAATGTTCCCAAAATACTTTAAAAATAAAAAAAAAGTACATGTGAACAGTAATTTCATTAAGACGTCTAGAAGGACTACATTTAGTCAATGAAAACCAAACCAATTCAGATCATAAGATTTCTTATGGAACCCAGATTTTAAGCATCTCATACAGAACTGGGTGGAATGCGGTTACATCAGGCTATTGTTTCAGTTTATTGACTTTGCTCAGATAAGTGAGCTATTAGCTCGCGGTCGCTCTCGACAAATTTGGCAATACGTACATTTGAGTTGCTTCGTGCAGGATTAATGACGCGATGTCGCAGTAGCGGCCCGCGGCCCGGCCTCTCGCGGACACTGCACCCGTTGCAACTCTAATTTTTGTCTTTCATTTAAAAGTAAATAGAGATCGAACAATTTAGACTATTGGTATTTAGGAACTTTTTTTCTATACGTAATTCTTTTGTAAATCGTTTTTGATTTGGTACTGTTTGAAGATTTTTTAGTCTAATAAATTTCAGTCAATTTTACCAAAATTTGTTTTGCATTTTTGTGTGACATAGTACCTATGTAACAAAATAATATTCATCACAAACTATTGTATTAGTAGAATGTTCATATACCTGAAACAAAAGCCGACTGAACCTTAAAACACATCAACCAAATGTTCTAGGTACCTAGATAAATTTAGGTGTTAAGTAACGAAGATTTAGTAGGGAAAGACACGCCCACATTTCAGAAAGGGTTCGCAACGTTACATATATAGCCTACCTGGGTACATATATCGCTCTATACAATAAGAGGCGAGACTGCCCAACTTACAGGGCTACATTAAAAACTGGCCAAGTGCGAGTCGGAGTTGCGCACGAAGGGCTACGTTAATAATGGTACGTACTATGTAGCCCTTCGTGCCCTTCGTGCCATTTTTTTAAAAACGGCAAAAAAATCACGTTTGTTACATGGAAGCCCCTTAAATATTTATTTTTATTCTGTTTTTATGCGTAATAACAGCGGCAAGAAAAATATATAATCTGTGAAAATATTAACTGCCTAACTATCACGGTTCATTAGATACAGCCTGAAGTGGTGACTGACGGACGGACGGACGGACGGACAGAGGTCTTAGTAATAGGGTCCTGTTTTACCCTTTAGGTACGGAACCCAAAAATGCTGAAATTCTTCCTCTGAGTGATAAAGACAAAAAAAAAACTGCAATTTAAAACACTACTGGCTCTTAAGACTTAATGTCGTTTTATACGATACAATATTATTAGTAAAATGTATTTGTATAATTAAAAATATTTTTATACTTAAAAAGTACCTAGTATCAAACAATGACGAATCATAATTATACGTTTGTGTATCACAAATTTTATCTTCAGAGCGTAACTACATAATCATTAAATGAAGTTATCATATACATCATCACACTTAGCCCGGAGCTACAAAAACGCTAATTGCCCTTGAACACGTGAGTCCATTTGGTTCCGTAGCCCTGAAAAGTGTGAATAAATAAGTCCTTTTTTCATTATTTTTCCACTACTTATATGTTATGGTATAGGCCCTTTACGTAGCCTTAACCGTTACATTGTTTGTATGTTTTCTTAAACTACCCGCATCAAATAAATAACTACGTAAGTTACACATAATGTAAAAGATGAAATTAAATAAATATATTATTATGGATACCCTCAACATTTTTCGTCATAATGTATTAATTCTTAGAAATATATGGTATAATTTTTAGTTAAATAATAAATCGAGGACAGTCAGTAAAGTTTTATACTAAAAGTTTAAACCCCTTTGACACATTTGAGAAACTAAACCAAATGTAATACGGACGTGTTGATAACACAAGGATAAATATTCGTGTTATATAATTATTTAACTAATACTCGTTTATTTATGCTTAAAAAGCCATTTTTGGATGAAAATACCTTTAGTGTTTTTAATTTATACTTTTGTAACTATTATATTACTTACACGTTAATAGTAAAAACTGTCTACAAAAATAGTGTAACAAAAAACATGCTCCAGGTGAGGCTCGAACTCACAACCCCGGCATTGCTCACGAACACTGTCTTATAAGTACCGTGCGCTAACCAATTGCGCCACTGGAGCGATGGTCGGGCTGTCGAAATTACAGTATGCTTGCCACAAGCCCCCTCTTCGCCCCTCGACCCTTGCCTCTTGCGGCTCTATCCATTCATATGGAAGTCGTAGTTGAATGACTTACAATATTGCGTCATAATTTATGTAAATGATGATTTTATAGCGTTGGAGCCGAATCGTGGTGTTTTACACATGTCTGATAAGTATTCATATCAAACAATTTTAATTGTTACTAATAGAGTCACTGAAGCGGTGAAATCACTTTGTTATCTTGTATCTATGTATGCCAGTAGTTAAAATTGTTAGAATTTTATCACGTTATTTTTTGTAGTTATAATTGTGTAATCTTTTGATTTTTGTGAGTAATTAGGCCAACGCCCTCAGAGGTTCTAAGTCACCCCGCGGTGATTTATGCCCAGCCGTGGGACAGGACAGGTTAACAGTAGGTACACTGGGTACCATACAGGGTGAAACGGGGTAAATAGTAGCATACAATTATTATTTAAATAAATAAAAGTAGGTCCTAATATGATCACCTACTTCAATTTGAACTGGTATGTAGGTAATTCATAGATTACATAACATAACGTAATTCATAGATAGCTAAATCTCAATAACACACTGTTGTATACTATGTAAATTGTTCAAATATTACTTCTGCCGGTACGAACAATTAGGTCCTATATTCAGACTTGTGAAAAGTTTTTTTTTTATGAAGCGTATTCATAAGGGTCGGAAAAGCCTAATAATGATAACCCGATTAAATAAACTCTTTTTTACAAAGTCACACAACTTATAACGTCGCTATGGTGCTAATATAACGTCACTGTAGACGTCAATGATGAGTTGCTCATTACTCAATACTCAAAGGCACGTAATAGGTACCTACTTAGTAAATTGTAAAAGAAATAATTATATCCTCCAGTTCTCCCATGTAAGTCTCTTCTAACTAAATAAACTAAATTATTTATATTAATAACTAGCTATTTCTCGCGGCTCCACCCGCGTGACCGTCGTTTATCATGACAAATTATAGCCATCCTCAATAAGTGGGCTATCTAACAGTGAAATAATTTTTCAAATCGGACTTGAGCTTCTGAGATTAGCGCGTTCTAACAAACAAACAAACAAACAAACATACAAACAAACTATTCAGCTTTATAATATTAGTATAGATAATAAAACTATTATTGCACACACATCAAACTTTATTTGTATGCTTAGTCATTACTGTACTATCGGTCCCAGTGGTTAACTAAAGCATTATTTTAGCGAATATAGTTTCAAAGAACTGTGTAAGGAGTAACGAGTAGTCGGACCCGGCCGGCAGCGGTCAGGCTCGTCGGAGTACACCCGCGCTTGCGGCCATTCGATTAGCGCTCCACAATGATATGTTAATGGCCTATCGAGGAATACTTATAGTTTATTGTTCAAAGTGCATCTTGCTACCAGCCAGTGCAACATCCCTCAAGCGCCGATAATGCTTTTTTTTTCCTTAATAAAATTATTTCTTTCGAATGAATGCGAAGTTATAAAAAGTATGTTTTACTATGAATTTAGATTGAAAACAATCCATAAATAATGTATAAACAAAAACTTCACGGTCTATTAAGTCGTAGTCGTAGCAAATAAAATAGCTTGTGAACCGATTTGATCTCAGTAATGGGTTGGTCTTGGTGGTCTAGCGGTTTAATGATTGGATTTTCGTGCATAAGGTTGCAGGTTCGAACCCAATACCAATTTGACCTTTTCAAAGTTTTATGTATCAATTCAATTAAATTTTTTTAATTATGGCTCCGTCAGGGATTCGGCGATTCTGCAAATGTCAGGGTTGGGAAAACAAGTGTTATCAACGAGGAAAATAAAAAACAACCGAACGAAAATGAAATTAAACATGATACACAAAGTTTTATGTATCTACTTTCTCAATTAATCTAAGACATCATTGACATTCGGTGAAGGATAAAAACGTGAGGAAATCTGGATTCCAACATTGGAAACTGAAATCGCCGGTTGGCGATTGAAGACAGTGCTCGTTCCTTCTCTATACGAGAAGAGGGCTGTGCCCAGCAGTGGGACATTTATAGGCTGGTATTATAATGGGTTGTTTTGACCGCCAAGATCATAGATTTTTTTAATAGAACGCCTTTGTTGTAGATCATTTATGTATATCAGCGTTTATAAAATGATCATTAATTTGTAGCACCGTGCCTAGAGTTTAATTAGATAAATATATGTAACCTCAAATACCTGTGTTGTGAACTGTCTGTTAGAGTCAATTAATTTAGTTAGTTATCGATGTTAGATAAATAGCAGCGTTGACCATTGTGAACCGAAGGTATAAGAGTCATCAAGTATCTTACAACTTCAATTAAACCTCAGATAAGCACATGTAACGCAATTCATGCAAGACCTCGTCGATTGAGGCGGGCTAATGGTATTGAGTAGAAATATCGAGCGGCGGCAAACTGACTGATCAGACCGATTGAGCAGGACAATTGCCCTTAATGAAAGTAATTAACACGACGCGATCGGCTGGCGTCGATAGCGAGCCGCCATACCACGTTGCGCCTGCACACCGCTGCGCAACCGACCGACCGCGCCGCCCGACACCACAATATGCGCCTAAATCAACCTACACATGTTCCGGATTAATTAGGAAATAAATCACTTTTCTATTACACCTAATTTAATCGAAACTAATACTAGAAATAACGCACTTAAAGATGACATGTGAAAGCTATGCTCAATTGTGACATAACCTTCATATTCTTTGTTATACAATAGTATTATTATTGTAAGAACATGTTCATAATATTTCCAACTTAAGGTGTACGTTTCTCGACGCAATTTCAATTCAAGAACAGGTAGTCGAGCTGCAGATTTTTTTTCTGTGCTCATTCAAGCCGTTCAAATTCCCAAAATCAGCTGATTCAGGTAAACATAATATTGAAAGAGTATAGACATTGGTTTGGTTAAGACGATTTAGAGCTATGCGTTGACTGCGTGAGAATGTGGGTTTATCTTGACTCATAATGTGGAAGATGGGAAAGCATCTGAACTACATAATAAACTCAGCTATGGGTATCCAGGTTCACACAAGGTGTGTGTGCTCCATTCATATAGCTATTATATTACTTCATTCATTAGATTGGCAGAGTAATTGAGGCAGAAATGCAGTTTGAACCGCGAAAAAGTAAATATTTGTGACCCTCAGATATGATTGTATGTACATAACATAGGTACCTACTAAGTCTGGGTATTTGGGTATTGGTCCAGGAACAAAACAGAAGAATTTAAGGCTAGGTATCTACAACTGTTGTTTAAAAGTTGTTACTATGTGTAAATCGGAACTCTTTAAATTAAGAAAAACGTAGGCTGAAAATAAAATGGAGATAGTCACATTATGATTGTGACAAACTTTAAATAATTCGTGGAATACGAGCGAGCAAGCAATACATAAAATTTACCCACCTTTGTTTGCCTACATTTTCCAATATCAAGATGTGTGTAGATCAAGGTTACGGCTGCATTTATCTTTTATGGGCACTGTAAATCAAGAACAAATTTATCGATAAAATGGTATAAAGCTAACAGTGCGACTTGTTGATCTATTTGTTTATGATATTCTACAGATATCTATGCATAAGCAAACATATAAAATAAATATTAACTATGTCCCAGCCGAATTATTCAAGGTTACTTGCGAGTTGGTTGTTATGCTGTTAAGATTACTGAAGAATGTAGATGATTACTAGATAGGTACTAAACAAACATCTGAATGTTAACTGAATTTTAATAGCCAGATAGTAATCAGATTTTTTAGCTGAGTTAAGTGCCGAAGGTTTAAAGGCACGAGCACGGGCGTGTCGTGTGGAAGTGTCGGGTTTAAATGGGCCATCGGTATGCCACAACGCCCCGCTTGCAATGTGTTGACCAGCACTTTATCAAGGTTGCCGTAAGCACGTGACGCGCACTATTAAAATGTTATCGAACTGCAAATTACATCCCGAAATGTCACGTGTGGCAACGCAAGATATATTTTTGTTAGAACGGTGATATAATATGTAAGTTAAATGAAATATAACACCCTGCAATCACGCAACTCTATTTAAATCCATGTTATGAAATTGAATCGAATTTCAAGTTGTGATTATGTATTTGTTTTTAGCGTATCATGCATATTATTTACACCTGTGTTTTGCGGCGCTTGTCATAATTGCTTGTGTAAATTGATTTGCGCAGGATATAATACCTACTAATGTATGATGTGTCCCTGTACTGTGTAGGGTACAACTATGCTACCGTATAAAGAATCTTTTGCAGGTATAAGATTGGTACCTATTTAGTTTTACTTGTATATTAAATGTCAGGAGTCAAATGTTTGACCGAATCTTTAAATACGATATGTTAGGAATCAAAATACCATCGTACAGGCATACTCATATCACCAACTTAATGGTTCAAGAGACAATAAAAATAAGATCGAGTTCGGCCAGCAAATATAAAAGAATTCCTCGGCAAACGATGAATGAATCGGAGCATCATTCTCAAACGAGCATGTAGTTCGTTTTGTTTGATTGTATGTCCGTAATGAAAAAGCGCGTCTGGTCTCAGGTGCACACCTGTTGAGGCGCCGAGGCCGTGGGATTCATCTCCAGGTAAGGAGACGCGCAAAAACTTATGTACCTATTGTACTTACGATCCTGCGCACAACGAATAACTAGTGCGTAGTTTGATCGATCTCTCTTACATCGTGAGAAGTGACCTAATTGGTAAATTGTGCTATATTAAATATTATTTACAATCGACACCCTATACCATCTCCGTAACTTCTTAGCCGGAGATGACGGAGCTCAATTGATAGTCCTGACTAGTTCAGCACTTTTGATACTTTGTCTTGATATGACCCAAAGACCTGAATGGACGATGCGGATGCGAATTGGACTACATACTATGACATATTTTTGAATTCACTGTTATTTTTATCCGAGTAGGACACACAAGGACAACATGTCGAATTGTCTCTACCCCTGCAATTTGATTATTTTTGTTTTACCTTAATGTAAAAGCCTGTAAAAACGTTTTGTGTTTTTATATTCTCACAAACAGAAAGTAGTATCTCGTAGCCTGTGAAACCTGTGTGATACGCAGATCGTCGACACGATTTTATTTCTTTACCTTACAGGGGCGAAACATAAAGAAAGCACGAACGCAACGCTTTTATGTGTAGGCAGAGGCCCACTCAGATATGTACGTTTCGTGTTTCAATTTTTGCCCATATCTGGCAGTAGCGGTGTGCCGCCGAGTGTAGACAGATTCAGATATGCTAAGAACGTGCAGCGCGGCGAGACCCGCGCGGCCGCGGCGCTGCAGCGCGTGCGCCCGCTCCATGTAGGCGTGAACATCGCTCGCACCGGCCGCGCCACGCCATCGCCACGCTCGTCACCAGATTTATGCGCGGACCTTCAGTCTACCTGCACCCTGAGCAATCCATACAATGCTTCAAACCCACTCACAAGTCTGCTAGCCATCTCTCCCACGCACAAAACATCTTTAGTAACAAGTACAAAACTTTATTTTATCTCAAAATATTTTTTCACGCCACAAGGCGTAAATATTCCATTTACTCTACTATTGAATAATCGGGTATGTGTGATTTAATGCGTTGTTGATTTTATCCACATTCCTCGTCATTGTCCAATACGCCGACTGGCGCAATGCGAAATTCCATTAAGGTTTTTGAATACGAATAAAAGGAGAATTTGGAAAAAAAACGTACGCTGTACTCGAACAGGTTATTGTTCAAGGTTTAAAGAGGAACAATCGCACTGTTGTGGTTCCAGTTAACCATGACAAATGGCGTTGTTTAGTTTACCTGTTGACTGCTTAGTTTCTTCGTTGCATAATTGTTACAAATGAGATTTGATATCAGTAATCTAAAGGAACAATCCATCAACGTATACTCCATTTATTATAGCATTAGAAAAAAGAGGCTCGCAGAAGCAGGAATTGAAAACATTTTATTTCAAAGAAATTGTTTTAAGTACTTAAATAAACGAAATAAAACTTTTTTTTTTAAATTACGCTTTATTTATAACAATATCTTCATCACACATTACAAACTTACACCAAAACAATGAATGAGACAACCAATCATGTCATGATGACTTAGATTTAATTAAGATTAAAATAAAAGTAATTTTTAGAACAATATTTTAATTAAAATAACAACTTACAACACACTATAGTGAAACTTCTTCGTCTTCATCATAGGATTTAGTCATAATAAAATAATAAATAAACAAATAATGGTAGGATAATAGTAAAACGAAAAACGTTCCAGTATTGTTCATCACTGCTTCTTTTAGGTTTTTAGCATTGACACTGTCATTTTAGATTGGAATGAAATATTGTAAATAAATGAAAGCCACATAATTTGTTATGAAAAATGGTTAACATGATTACAAATAAGTGTGACAACTGGTATGTAAATAGATTTTAATTTATAGGCGTCAATCGTAACTGTAACAAGTTTATTGTACTTTTGCAACAAAGTGTACATTATAAATAACCTTTTTTAACTTCTGTCTAATGCTATTTTAAATGGAGTATAGGTAATCCAGATACTTTGTAATTTTTTCTTAGTTCTTTTGACTCTTACACCCGTATTTATAAACAAGCAATTACTTGCTGCTAAGTAATTTCTTAATGAAGTCATTACTTGAGGATAGAATACTTCATTGAAGAATCTTATTCTATAGTTGAGTAATCTACGTTACTTATTTAAGTAAATGCTTGAGTAAACAGCAACGCTTGATAGTTGTTTCCTCTGGTAACACTAATTTACTGCGTTTTGTTTCATTAAAAGGTAAAAGTCAGATGTAGATTATTTTACTTTAACAACTTTTAATATTACTTAAATTAAACTTTACTTTATAATTAAGATAAAATTATCTTTAAAAAACTCATTTTAATTAATAATATACTTTTTACAATTAATTATTTCTAAAGAAAAAAAGTGATTGTTGGCTGAAACAAAACGTTTGACACGACATAACCCTACAAAAATAGAATGTATCATTTTACACTTGAATTACTTACTGGCATTGTAACTTTTATTTTCCTATCCTATAACTCACTGTGTACAAACATATTATTAATATATAATAAACAAACAAGTGAAACAACTAACAAGTGAGTTCAGTGAAGTAAAGTCGAGCTGAGTCTAGCATTTCGGCTACTTAATATAATGTACTCTGTGTTCGGCTAGTTAAAAATTTGTCTGTTGTATTCTTTTGGTGTACCTAATTGAAAATTAACAAAAATTTTAATTATGTCTGAAGTAGACAGGAAAAAACCATTTTCCAGTCTGGAAAAGGATTTATTCCTAAATATCATTCAAAAATACGATGCTATTTTAACCTCCAAACAAACCAACGCTACGAGTGCTTTGAAGAAGAAACATACATGGGAGAAAATAAAAGAGGAATTTAATGACTCCTCTATTGTTAGTCAAAGGGTAATATATTGTTTATACGTACGCTATGCTTTACTATAATTAAATTAAAGTACCTATGCTTTGTTATAATTTCATTGTATAGCATGGTCTTTTTTACACGACTGCCCAAAAATTTATTGTTGTTTTTATCATGACGTGTTATTTATATAGGTACCTAATTATTTAGTTTGTTTTCAGGCATCTACAAAACAACTAACAAAATTATGGTACAACATGAAAGCTAAAGCGAGGGAGTCCAAAACAAAGGAAAATGTTCGCTACTTAACTGGTGGTGGGCCACCTGTTATGGACATGGATCCTATTGATGCCAAGGTGATGGATATTGATAAAAATATCCTTACTAATGTTGCGGTGGATATTGATAGTGACATTGACGGTAAGAGATTATCCTGTTTAATACTTTATCATACCTACATAAAGTCACAATGTTTCCTTCAGATTTAATTTGTCATGGATACTTCCATGACCAAGGTATGAAAAGGGGCACAGTATTCGATAACCTAGAGCCATCCATTAATTAAAAAGATGTGGGTGTATATTATATTTAGTATTTTTAGTGTTACTAACCAAACCAAATTAGAAAGTGATCACGAAAGGAGCTTTGGTGTCTGTCTGTCTGTCACACTCAATTATAATCAATTAGCTTAAAAAGTTGCATTTTGATTATTTTATTCTTAATGTCAGTTTACAGAACACTGTTTGTGCAACTATGACATGCACTTGTGCAGCATTTTTTTAAATAATGAGCAACTCATTTTTAATTTCAGGAAGTGTATTCATATTAGGAGATAATAATAATGAAGCATGGAGTAAAACACAAAATGTAAATACAGAAGTCACACAGGAGACTATGGAAGAAAAAAATGACACAGAGTACAAAACACCTATCAAAAAGAGGGATGAATATTATAATATAAAAACTAATAAAATAGATTTATTGAAATGTAAAATATTGGAGGAAGAATTACAATTTAAAAAGAAATTACATGATGAAGAACTTAAAATTAAAATATTAGAGAGGGAACACAAGGAAAAATTGTTTAAATTAGAATTAGAAATAAAGTTAAAAGAAAATAAGTATTAATAAGTATTTCTTTTTTGTTATGTATTCTGGTATACAATAAAGTGTATATAAATAAATAAATAAATAAAATACTCTTTTAATTTTAATGTCCCTTATTTATTTCTTTAAAATGTATAATAGCGAGAAATTATATTTGCTCGAAGTACCAAACCATCACTGGTACTCGTAGTGGTCATACTAGAAGGCTGAGAATTATTATAAATTATGTTTAACATGTCATCGTCATCTTCAAAAATGTCGTTGGCTTTCACTGCCATGTTATGTAGCACTGCACAAGCCACTATGACATTGGCTGTTGTAGATAGTTTAGTTGCCAAGCCATTTTGTAAGCATGGGAATCGTCTTTTCCACACTCCGAATAAACGTTCCACTGTATTTCTGGATCTTATTTGCACTTTATTATATCTTTCCTCTTGTGGAGTTACAGGATTTGAAATTGGAGTCAATAAATGTCTGAAATAAAGAATATTTCATTGTCAATAAACTAGGGATATTATAGGGGATAATTCATTAACTTTCCATACTAAAATAATTGTCAATATTTTAAATAAGGACGCCAGCAGGTCAAGCTACCCGAAACTGTAAAATTTTCCCAGTCAAGTAGTCAACCTTGAACCTTATGCTGTAAAGTTGAAAATCTATTAAAGAAATATGACAAATTGTAGTAGCTTGATGTGCTGGCGCCTGTACATTCAATTTGTTTGTATGATCTTATTGATGTAATTTCTCTAATTACCTGGTGCAAGGATATCCTCCATCTGCAAGTAATACCCCATCAATTTCGTTATTGCATAACTTCATATTTAATCGCGAATTCCTGAAGATTCGGCTATCATGAGTACTGCCTGCCCAACGCACTACTATATCATAAATCATTAAATTAGGTCCACCAACTACTTGGACATTTAATGAAAAATAACCTTTTCTGTTCCGGTACTGTTCTGTGTGCACAATGCCTCTAGGTTTGGTGATTTTAATATGGGTGCAATCGATTGCCCCTACAATATTTTTCAGCCCAGGTGCTCTTCCTATACAACCAAGGTTTTCAAAATCATTCTTGATTTTTCCTAAATTTACTGGAAACTTAATGAAATCATTCATTTGCAACGCCAATGCACGAGTAACTCTCTTCACTATATGACACACTGTCGATTGTGAAATGTGCATGAGATCTCCACATACAATCTGGAAGCTACCAGTGGCATAAAAACGTAAGGCCGTTAGTAACTGGCACAGTGGACTTACAGGAAGCCCTCTTTGTGTCTCTGATTGTAAAGAGTCCCTAATTGTCGGTAAAATGACATTCATCACAACACTTTTCGAAAAGCGAAATCTCTTTTTGAAACAATCTTCTGAATAATCATGAAATGGATCCACATCACGAAAGTAAACTTTTCGTTTTCGGGGCTCAGCAACTTCAATCTCCGGTAGTATATCGTTATCGATATCATCTATAACACCAAAAGTCGCTTCGATACTTTCCATTGCTAAGTATAACCGCAAAATCAAACGCAAAATGGTGCAGTTCTAATGCTTAAGTAAAGAAAATGGTGACTATTACTTGGCTAAGAATTCTAACTTTTGACAGTTCTAACTTCAAGCAATTACTAAACTATAGAATAAAAATCATTACTTGAGTAATTACTTTTACTCAAGTAATTACTTTTACTTGTTTATAAATACGGGTGTTAGAACTTAGATAAAATAAAAGATAGGTAGACAAATTAATTTCTATAACAATCGTGCCAAAGGTTTTACAAGGTCAAAGTTCTTTGAACTCAAAAACAAATGAATTCACGTGTTTCTCATTATACTTAAGTGTTAAGATTTGCAATAACTATGCAGGTAATGCTTACTCTGCTTCGTCTTCCCTTGCTGATTCGCTACGTCTGTATAATGCACTCATACTCACGTTTTCTTAAACGTGCGGATACAGAACCGATTAAACAAATAGATACGAGCAATGTTAAGAAATCATAAAAGTAAATCTATCGAATAGAGATGCAGATTAGGTATGAAAATTAATAAATAAATAAAATAAATAATAAATAAATTGTAGCCACAGGTGACGTAGAGCCGGTAACTGAAATTCACTGTATCTAAGTACTAGTAGTATAGTATCTAAGTAATTCCTTATTTCGAAAAAGGAAAAGTACGTGTATAATATTTTTTCATCAATTACCACCACTCAATCAATCAAAATCAAGTCCGCTGTGTTTATTGTGACTGTCTCTTCAAAAATATATAATCCGCATATGCCGCAGGTCTGTTGGCAGAAATATCACAAGCAATAAGCAGTACTTTCGTACATATTTGTTTATGTTTGACTGTTGTGTTTACATAAATAAATAAGTACCCATCATCTTTTTTTTTATTTAATTTAGAAGATGTCTAAGGTAGCGTCACCGCTAATTATTATGATTGCAATTGAAAAAAATAAGCTTGTATTATGATAATGTTTCCCTTGTCCTTGAATTGTAACAAATCTTCCGTGTATCACATATCGATTAAAACCAGCATTTTATCACGTGGGTTCTAATACCTTGGTGCGATCGCGATGAACACGGGGATGCACGATAATAAAACTGTGTTAGTCGGATAACGCACGTCCGAGCAACGTGCGGATGTCCTCGCCACCCGATAAGGCCACAACCTGTCCGAGCCTTATCGATGTGCCTAAGTTTTGTCAACAGCCCTATGCAAATAACACGTAGCTTCAATTTTATTATTAATAATCTCAACTTACTATAACTCGATGCAACCCTGAAGTGTCAATCATTTACAGATATGTTTGGCTTTGTGTATTTTCACATGTAGATAACGTAATTCCCGATGAAATATACGTTGCGAGAGACATTTTGCATTACAAGTGGTCGAGCCTGGGATATGTATTTATAGCAAAACTATCATAATATCTTAAGACAATCAGGCACCTATAGTCACAGGTTTCATTTTAGATATATTACCATAGTTATGTGCAATGCAATTCAGTTTACTATCGCATCGTAAATGTTGTCACAATTTGTTTATAGCGGTTGGCGATCACGGAGGCGGGTATTGACAATGACATTGCCGGTTGGTTACGAATGACCGACCGCGGCTCCGTAGTATATAATGTAGGGCATTGTAGGGACTTATCTGTCGCACTACTGGCTAAGTTAAACTCACAAAGTTGTGGGGCATTACAAGTGATGGAAGAGAGATATTCGGAAATACTCGAAGGTCGCGGTAAGTGGGTCGATGCGAGGCACTTCCGGCCGCGTGGACGGCACGTGCTCGCAGGATGCGCATATGCGCAGGCGCTCTTCCCTAACGCTAAACTAAGGTCTGAGGGTTACTAGCAAGTATAGCCCACTTGCTAGTAACTCTCAGACCTTACAGTAGATGATTTATACAAATATACATACAGTACCAGCTATTATAAAAAAGTATCAGCTATTATAAAAATAATGTATTATTTAGAAAAAAATCAGAAAATTCAGCAACTGTAGTATCTACTATGAGGGGATAACCAGCAAAGGTGCTTTTTAATTTCTCACCTCTTTTTGCCTTTAGTTGATGGTTAACCTGCGATGTGTCCTTTTACGAAATCTCTACCCTATATGCAATAGTACTTCCTTGTTGTGTTGCAAGGTTATTACCGATATATTTATGCGCAAGTAAAGGTATACTATTTTGGGTACAAAAGATAGTCGTAAAACATTACATTTTACCATTGAAAAACAGTTACGAAAGCGCAACATAAGAAGGAATATTTCTTTCCAGTTGTGATAAACGACGACATTCATAAAGGTGAAGAAAAAAAATTAATTCGTGAATTCCTTAAGTTATTGGCACAAAAAGGGAAAATTTAAGACGTGCCAAGTCAGACAATGCGGAGTGGTGTTAATCTTGCCACGATCAATAAACTCTCTGATTACACATTCATGGAATACTTTGTGGCTTGTCTCTCTGAAACGTGTTGCGTATGTACGTACATTCGTATGTACGTACACATCGACACACGACTACCTACTTACATTGTAAGGTCGTGCTCTTCATATAATAATATGCGTGTGTAACTCTTTTTCGGAAATACTCCTTATGGTTTCATGCACTGAATAATTTTTTACCAAAATCTCTTAAAGTATTTTATCAAATTGATATATGCTTTACAAATTATAACAACTCGATGAAGTTAAAGTAGTATGTAACATATTATGTCACGGGCGGGCTAACCAAGGCAAAAACAATATATTATTTAACAACATCCAAAACACATCAAAAAACCTTAAATTGAGGACTATTAATAGACTAGATAATTTTATAGCCCATAAATACTACTATTTGGCTTGATTTCTTTAATTTATATGCCTAGCGTATAGTTATTGTGTTGGTATGTCGAAATTCGTCACGTTTCCGAGACATATGGGTCAGCAGACGTATAAAACTACGACCAACTGATCCAGATTAGTTGAAAAAATATGCCAGCTGACCGTTGTAGACGTAGTTAATTGTTGTGGGGAGGTGGGCGAGGTGACATGGACTAAATTGGCGCATCTGTCATTGATGCCCGGTATGCTCACCGAAGGCCGCTCGGGCAGCCGCGCCCGCGCCCGTGCTCCGAGCGTCATCTGCGAAGGGTGCTCTAGTTTTTAATCGGGTAATGTTATAATATATGGGCAATATACAAACATATTATATACACGGTATTTATGGAATTATATTTTACGTTTTTTGTATTTATTTAGAGCACTAAATATTTGTTACGTACTGTTAAACAATCCTGAGCACTGGACAGCTATCGGATATCAATTGATGACATCAAGTTTAAAATGTTAAAATATCACGTGAAAAGCGTAGCTTATATAGTAATTTTTTTTAGGGTTCCGTACCTTTAATTAAAAACCTGAATACTAAAAGGTTCACTTTGTTGTCCGTCTGTCTATCCGTCCACTTGGCCGTCCGTTGAGGAGTTGAAATTAAAACCATATTTATCAAAGTCTACTGACTCATGATGCTGTGAAAACAACAACTTCGAAGTTAACGTAAAGAAAAGATATTAACTTTAAAACTATCGCGTTGCATGATTTTAATATAATTACGTCACGGGAATTAACGCGAACTCATGCATTTACCTTTTAAGGCTTGACGTTTCGGCCGGGTTACACTGGCCGTGGTCGCAAGCAGTCTGCTTGCGACCACGGCCAGTGTAACCCGGCCGAAACGTCAAGCCTTAAAAGGTAAATGCATGAGTTCGCGTTAATTCCCGTGACGTAATTATATTAAGAAAAGATATGACGTTTGTTTATACCGCAAAAGACGTAGCACTTTAAAGAAAATCAAAATGAATAGCGTTCTTCCCGTTGGCCTAAAACTATGATGGTCTTATACTATGAGTAAAGAAAAATTCTGAAAACCATGTATTTGTAATTATTTATAAAAAATATAGTCTTTGTACGGAACCCTCGGTGGTCGAGCTCGACTCGTACTTGACCAGTTTTTTAAGTAGGTACTTCTGGGATGTCTGACAAGTGCGCACGGCTTATCAAATCGTGTGCCCATGTAAACACTGCGCCGCGCCGTGGGCTAGGTACCTTACTCATTCATTGCATGATTTGTCTAGTATGCGAATGAATATAACTATTATAGGGAGTGCATGCGGTATTCGCGATATTAGCATAACTTTGTAACTTAATTTATGCTAGAAACATTAGATTAGTGATGTGACAATACAACGCTTACTAAATAGACAATTGTTTATGATTATCAATGAGACAAATACAACCTGGGTTATACGTGAAAGAAATCAATGGATCTAAAGCCTCTGCTCATACCCATATGAATGAAGTGTGTAAGCCTTTATTCGAATGCTTGGCCACGCAGTGCGGCGTGGCCGAGACGGTCTCACGGCGCAACAAAGTCCCGCATTTGACAACATGTCACTCGCTATACTCAAATCCGATGACACATCTCAGTTCCTCATCGCTTATTTGAAGCGGGTGACCATATAAATGATAATCTCCAGTGGTATTTTATCGTTTTATTATTTCACAATAGCTCACGAACTTCCCTTAATTTTAGCTTTCTATCGGATAGCGGTGTTATTTTATTCCCACCGTGATTTATGACATTGTTGTATGACTGTAGATAACCGATTAGATATTAATGGCTTTTTAGCATTTGGACAATTAATGCAAACAAGTTTCCACAGCTTGTGCTACAACCACAGTCAAGATAAGAAAGTAATTAACTACCCTGTTTTGTATTAGAAGTGTTAGTAGCAGCCAATGAAACAGGCGTTACTTATTACGAGATTTAAAATAAAAGCAGTCAGTGTCAAATTGTGATAAAAGTTGAGGTTATAGACGTCAGAGATCAGCGACCGTAAACCTCGTAAGGCACACCTGCTCTCTATTCAGAACGCCAAACAGCGAACACAATAAGGCCTATTCAAATGTTAAACAAAAATGGCGTTCGATAGACAGCAGCACTATATTGAATTAACTCGAAGGCGGAACAATGCTTACATCGATATCTCTACCTACTTTCTTTTCGAGAAAGACAACAAAGTTCCTTCTTGCGGGGACGCTGACAAGCAAGCCGCGACACAAAGAAGATCGACGGCGGTTGCCCGTAATGCACAAAGGTCAACTCGGCTCGAGCT
This sequence comes from Plusia festucae, assembly GCA_950381575.1. Classification (NCBI taxonomy): domain Eukaryota; kingdom Metazoa; phylum Arthropoda; class Insecta; order Lepidoptera; family Noctuidae; genus Plusia; species Plusia festucae. Next base: position 8,524,549 of record OX494434.1, on the reverse strand, counting down.
CACCTTACATCGGTCGCGCCGCCACCGCGCCACTCCGCGCGCCGCTCGCCCGCCTGCCGCCTGCTCTCTGCGCACCACTATGCATCGTGAGCCGGTGCCCTGCGCTCCGCTATACTTTTGTGAGCCAAAGACGACGAGTATTATCGCGCGATCTGGGAGCGGAGATGCTTCTCATAATGCGTCCAGATAAACCCGCTTTGTGTCGTGTGCTCTCTATAACAAGAACAATATTCCATGAAAGGAGTGCGCAACGCAACAGGTACATGCCCCCGCGATTATCTAGTAGTTTAGGTGACGTATAGTCGCCTCTTTACAATTCTTTAACTACACCATTTTTTTCTATAATAATAGAAACCTTACCATCTTCCTCTACCGACTCATGTAAATACAGCTATTGATTCTACTGTGCTTGATTTCTCAGTTGATGGCGACGACTCAAGAGAGTGTCACTACATATCAAGAGTTCAAATGATGTAGATATTTAAATGTTTACAAACAAATTCAAAATGAACTGTTATCGGCGCTTATGAATCAAACTTGTAGTTGTGACTGGGCGCATGCGCCACGAGCCAGGACACGTTTAGAAGCACTGAATTAAACAATCACGCTGACTCATAATACCGGTTGGCTATAAAGACAACTGAAATTATCTTTGTCTAGTCTATTTCTCAGACAAAACGCCATGTTTCTACGATAGCATAATTTAACATTGTTTTATACTTACTCCAACAAACAACATTATCGCTGATTCATAAATTGCTACAAACGGCGATTCGAAATCGCAAAAAAAAACGATGGAATCATCCAATTTGCATCTGCAGTCGTCGGTCTCTTCATCGCCTACTTTTCGCAGGAGAAATACATTTGTAAATTTATATTTTTTGTACATGGTATAGGAAAATTGTATTAATTGATAGGCCGAAAGGATAGGCGTTTGTGATTATTCGTCGTAAGTCCTTGTGCAAACAGAGTTAAGAAAGCGTAACAAATTGCGCAAAATGTATTATCTGCATGTTTATTTGTCGTGGTGTGTGGTGCGGTGCGGTGCAGCGACGCAGTGATGCAGCGCTGGTACGCTGGTACCTGCGGCGTGCAATGTGGAGCATGCGATAGAGCGGCCCACCCAGCGCGGCTGCACCAACAAAGGCAACGCGTCCGTGAAGTGAACGCATTCACGCAATCTGCGAACCAACCCTAATAAGTTATCTACCTACCCGCTGTCTGTACGCCGGCCACACTCTGACACACTACCTTCATGCTACTTTATACGTACTGCTCCTCCAACACTACCGGCCACTGTGATCCTACGTAACTATTCTATAATGTTACATTATGGCTGGATGAGGCTGAGATAACAAAATGAGCTTCTTATAATCGATACACGCGAAGCAGTATATCCTACGTGTTTGGAATTTATTTGATAGCTCGCTGTATGAGGGTCATAAACATGGGGCGGATACTGTAGCTGTGTCTCAATTAGTGCTTCGTCTTCAGCTGAATGATGCTCGAGCATTCATCGCTCCTGCAGTTTAGAATGTTCACCATGTACTTGCTCTCTTCATGATATAATATAATTTATTACAATACTTTAAAACAATTTAAAACTTACCCAACCATTTTGAAATTATACTTTACCTAAGATATATTACTGAGACTATTAATCACCTTTAGATATTGATCTAATTAACTCTATCTAATGCTAATGGCGTTTTACGAGCAAGCGGCTGTAGGCAAATTGAAGTGATTGAATGTGACATGCAAATAGTATAGGTCTGCATACACTTGTTGCTGCCAAGTGGCGAGAAATTGTGCAGCGAGTTAAAACAGGCCAGTTGCGAGTAACCGTCGGTGTGGTACAATTAAATCACAAGAAACAAGCAGCTCCCGAGGGTGCGCCCGCTCTTCCGCTTACCAGCGCTACTACTTGCACACTCCGGCTTCACATAAAGTACCTGTGTTTATTATCAAAGTATTTATATTTACTTTACTATTTGATAATAATTGGTTAATCTACTTAAAATACATGTTTTTGTCTTCTCATTTCTCACGACAGTCGAATTACTTGTTGGTTTTTGTTAAGAACATTATTTTAAAGTGAAAATGATTTTCCAGTAAAGATTACCTAACACAACCTGAACGGCTAATGAGATCTGATTAAGTTATGATGTCAATGGATATAGCTCAAGCGATGCGGCAAGTTAATGTCGAAGCATTGATTTCACTGCTTCATCGGTGGAGCATCGATTATTGTGATTGCGTAAGCGGCGGCTGAGCTTGCCGAAGCCTGCCCGTGCCCGATGCGGCCACTGTGCAAATCGGTCCAATTATGCAAGTGACTCGATTAGAAAATGAGATGGCCTGTGCGATATTTGAACTCGATTGATTTACTTACGTAATGGATGCCGGAAACAATGTCAGAGCTGCATTCTAAGAATAGGATCATTTGTAATTGTTACAAATATATGTAATAAGCTATCCTATGGTTATGTTTTTAGCTTGATGCTTTTTGAACAGGTTTTATTAAAGTCTCGTGTCATCTAATCGTAAAAAAACAAAAGAAGTCTGCAAAAAAGACGAGAAAAACATACACATAAGGAAGAACGTGTTCATGTACCATATAGTTTATCTTGTATCAAATTTCGTCCAAATCCGTACGAGATAAAAAGTTCTCGGTATTATAAGTAAGGTGGGCTGCATAATATAAACAAAGGTTATTATGTAAGAGAACGTATTTAAAGCGCTTGATCTACGGAGGTTGTAGGGGAACCGGTTGCACACTCATGAGCATACGCATGTCATGTATTCTTCTACAGCGATCCACATTAGCCAGGGAATTTGCTCACTTCTGGGCTTCTGACTATGTTCAAGCTTTAATTTGGCCATATTATGCTTGGATATATTTTTGCATTTTGGAAAAGGGTGTGTTTATATGGGCTTTTTAATATGTAAAGCTGTTAGAGAGTATATATTCTAAATAGCCAGGGTATAACATTTATAAAGCCGTTGTTATTAAACATTCGTATGTTATGCGTAGGTATACAATTATACTTGCCAATGTAATCATTATTTTCTGAATCGCTTACAATTACATCATAGTTCGTCCTAACGACACCAAATGGAAAAACTTGTAAGAAAATTAAGATATACGACATAGTCACCGATATTACTTTAATCAACAAATGATAGTGTTGTACATTTCAATTACGGTGTAACCACAGACTACTAACCGAATAATTGGTAAGAAGGCTTCCGTAGCTAGTAGTATGAATTGCTCTAATTATTATTTATGAGTTTTTAATTTTTTTTAATCTTTGGTTACTTTATTGTTTATTATCGGATTGCCATTTTATGTGAGTGTTCGTAAATTGTTTTTTGTAATAATCAAGTAATTTTCCTCAGAAATCCCAAGAGAACCAATTGTTTTTCATAAAATGTCATATTATAAACTACTCTTTTGTGTTTTTTTCTTGTCATGTGACGCAGATAGAAAGATATCATTATTCTCATTAAGTTCGATAAAAGTAAGAGAAAGGTCAAAAACATATGGTTCCGATATTTTTGAATTTCATGAGGGGAGCATCACGCTACGCGCCGGGGTCAACGTTCTGTTTGATGTAAGGAGGGTTGTCACCGGTGCGGTGCGACGCTCACGAGGGATAATGTGTGCCGTCGCCCGAACACGTACTTCAGGAAGCGCCTGCGCAGGTGTCGTGCTGCTTTCTCTAACTCCATAAATTAGAATATAGAACTCATTCCCATTCCTCTACGCAATATTCAACCCAAATATTTCCGCAATACTAAACGGTAATAGATAATTTTAGGCTTATGAACCTTTCAATTTCACGGTTTACGTTTGATTTTCTTTGGTTAATTGGAACATTCGGATTAAGTAAGATACCTAATTATTATCTTAAGTTCTCCATTTAAATCATTGTAATTTTATTATCTGCTGTTTGCATAGGTATTTATAATTTACTAGCTGTTTCCCGCAGCTCCGCCCGCGGGCTCAATTTTTTTATTGATATTTGAGATGTAAGCTATCCTATCTTTCAAGTTGGAACAAATTGCACACGGTGTGCAAAGATTAAAATCGCACTAAGACACTGGAATTATATATAATAGATTTCAGGAATAGGTACCTACTAAGTAAATATATAGTTTTTTGTATAGTCCTCCTGAATAAATATGCGTTTAGGATTATTATTTTAGTATTTGTACGTACAAATTTTACTTCTTTACTTGCCCTTCTAAGTGGAGATTGCATTATTAATTTATTATTTAACTTTATTGTATTGTCATTCTACATTGACCTACCTTGGTAACATTGTAATGTTGGACGAAGCTTCGTGACGGGCTTATGATGATGATTTATACCGTTTGCCAATTTTACGATATGTATTGATGTGCTGTTAGATCAAAGCGACACTGCCAATAAAATAAACAATAAACAGATAGATGTATGTACGACGAGAGCGATCTTGTTCGCGATATCGGCCGGTGTACGATTTCCTTACAATGATATTTAAATTTTATGGTGCGTTTGCTTGTTAGTCACAACGTAACGTACTATTCCAAAGCTTTTCCAACCCATGTTTATGAGCTTTGATTTACATTTTACCACGAGGATACAAATAATCATAGAATCAGTCTTTGGACAGCGGTGGATTCTTTCTGTGCGATGTCATTATAATTAAAAATAATTTTAAGCGGTTGACCTCCGCATAATTGATAAACCCTTGATAAACCATAAATTCCTTACATATTCCGAAACCTTTAATTTCCGGAGAGTTTTAGCAGTTCGAGGTTCAAGTTATTGATGAAGGTGGTTGTCGTCGCACAAGTGGCTCCGAACCATTAGCCGCCGCGGTCGGCCGGCGGCCGCGCCTGCGCTTGTCTCATGCGAACGCCATAATCTTCGCTCCACTGCTCTTTATAATCGCTCAGTATTGTTTCCAACTCCATTATATTGTCAGATATACTCCTTCGATAAATTTAGCCTACGTTGAGCAATATCATGTTTGATTGAGCGAAACAGGATACCAATCAAGTTATTTTCTTAAAGACTTTAAAGTTGAAATCATTAAAGACAATGTATCCTTACTTTATGATTATTGGCGGATGGTTGGAATATATTCAAATTATACTCAAAACATGCTTTGAAGTGGGGTTCTTGGTGGCGAGCGATCGCATGATTGAGTGGAAACCTGTGTGATTGCACTTTGTGCTGAGCGACGCTATTCAAAATGATGGACTGAGTCAGTTTATCAGTAGAGACAGACGCAGCGAGCACACAGATAGGTGAGGGTGACAGTAATTGACAGGTCGGCGGGCGCAGGACACTTGACGCACGTGCGAGAGCGGACTCCGGCCCCCGCACTAAGCAGGATGTCTTTAAATAGACTAAATGCCTTTGTGAAGGCATGCCCTCCGAAGGGTGGCGGCATCCGGCTCCGATCGCGCACACGATTCGCTTCTAAAGAGGAAACTTATAAATAACTTCTTCAATTATTCTGAACCATTCAACTATAAACATGAAATACTCGTTGCGTCTGAATCAATGCGAGTGCGGCGCGGGCACACCAGGAGTCGTTTGCGCCGCTAGCTACGCTACCGGACCCTTATCGACCATCTTGCCGACACACTGTTTCACGGAATGCCTATTGTTTGATTAATAATATCTGTGAACACCTCAATATATTACAATTTGTCATAAGTGTTGTAACCGCAGGTTCGTAGATTGGCCAGTGTTGTCCTCATTCTGTCCTAAACTTGTTACAATGTTTATAGTATTGTTATAAGGTACCTAAATCATAATAGTTCTTTAACTTTAGAAGGATACCAATTTAAGTGTACCTACGTTATTTGTTTATCAGGTATATCTATCATTCGTACCCACTTAGTACCTACATGTATAGGTAGGTATATAGTAGGTAGCTACATACTATGTTTTTAACTAACATTGTAGAGAGCCCGACAACCTATGTATATAATCACTCACAAATTTGTATTCTATTAACCTTATTTCTAATAATATAATCAAGTGAGAAACTTAAAAAAAAGCAAACACCGTAAATTTTAAACCGAATAGGTATTTACTTTGTTAAAAGAGGTAAATTGAGTGGTAAGTAGGTTCTTTTGAATATCTTTTGTGATGAAGGCTTGAGTAAACATTCACAGAAGAACGTCGCAATAAAATCCGGATCTCAGCGAGGGCATCAACGTGCGAGTACTTGCTGCACGTGTTCATGTAAAGGGACCCGCGGAACTCTCGGGACGTACCTATGTGTATGCCAGCAATGGGAACGTACCTGCGAGCTCAAAGCGCACAAACAAGTGTTTCCGGTCATGGCGCGATATCCGGTGCGGTTGCTCAACTTATCCTACGATTTAGCGGCGGATCTGATTACAGCTTGAGTGTCATCGTTTCGTACAAACAGAATCTTAATTATAAACACATTAATGTTTAGTCGGAACTCGACTTATTATCGTGTATCCTGCTTAACCAAGGTATTTCTCCTAAAGCTTAATACCTTGCATTAAATATAATACATTTAATTATTTTTATTAATTAATGAGATTCAGTTATTTGAAACAAAATAATGAACAGACAACACTGAAACACATACCTAGTTGTACCGTAACAGAAAAATTAGGTATTATTGACTTTCTTTTGATCTTTTTATTTTCTTAGTTCATAATATTAAACAAGAAAAATAAAAAATATGTTTGTACCCAACAATTGTTTTGTATCGACTATCGAGTATAAAATGTAAACAAACCGGTTTCTTAACGAATGTATTGGTTAGAATTTGGGGTCCGAGCATTTATCATAATTTGAATAGAAACACAAAGTAGGGCAAACACATTTTCTTCGCCATTGAAGACCAGCTACAAAGGAAGTTTCGTAAATCCTTGGTTGGTTTGAACATAATAATTTGTAACAACCTTTTGTTTTCTCATTATTAAAAAGTTTTATAAAATTAAAATGTTTGTAGATGCTTCCTCTTAAAGTTAAGACCATGAATTCATGGTTTCGAATAATTACCTTAATTATTACTGAATCTTATTATCCTGATAATTCCTGAACATAGACTACAGGACATGGATGGCTTACTATGACAAATCTCGTAAAGAACATTTTTCTTGTTGTTTTTCTCGTAGTTGTTATTTATGTTACCAACTGTTTTTTTAACGTATTTACTTGAACTTCTTCATATAATTAATGTAATTTATGTTATTTTTTTGTACTTTTAACCGTTAAAGTGAATAGTTTCATCCGCGTCTCCGTTCCCGTAAACATAATATATTTTTTGGTTAACTATTCATTGTTTTTTATATTTATTCTGCTATTTGGGACGGAAAAGAATCCAACAAGTCAAGAATCATGAAAATCGGGTCACCCTTTCTCGGAGTTTCTCGAGTTACAGGTGTTGTAACAAACCCGACTATCTATCTATTATATAATATAATTCCAGTGTCACGATGTTTGTCCGGGATGAACTCCGAAACTACTGAACCGATTTTATTCAAATTTGCACGTCGTGTGCAGTTTGATCCAACTTGAAAGATAGGACAGTTGAGGACCGTGGGCGGAGCAGCGGAAAACAGCTGTTTTATAAATAAGGAGTGTTGATATTAACTTCGAGGCAAATCACCCCTAAAATAACTACCCAATTTAACCCGGTTAAAGGGTGAGTTTCAATAAAATACGAAAAACGTCTTCTATCAATTTTGTTGAGGAATGTACTTGTATATGCAAAATTTGAAGTAGATTGGACTAAAGAATCACGTTGTCCGTATATGGAAAATTTGTCCCCGATTTTCACCCCTTAATTAAAGGATAGAATTTCAGAAAATCTTTGATTATCGGATGGATCGTTATACAAAGAACACGCCCTCCAAGTTTCAGGTCACTACGATCAGCGGTTTAGGCTGTGCGTTGATCCATCAGTCAGTAGTTCAGGACAAAGCATTATTTTTATATAGATTTAAAAACAGGGTGTAATTATATAACATACCTACTTACCAACATACCGAGGTACCTATAAAGCGGGTCGGGTAGAAAGAAACACTATGCAGCAGCACCCCGGGCCGACCAAGCGAGTTCAAGCCGCGAGCTGCGGGGCGACGCGGAGCGGCGCGACCCGCGGCGTCAGTCAGCCCCGAGTCCCCGACACAATAACAACGAGTCCTGCAGGTGACGACTCCTCAATAGCGCTGATTATACACCATTCAAATACGCGCCATACTCGAACAACCTGTTCCTATTAATAATCAAAAATACACTTATACAATCATAGGTAAACCCATTTGATGACAAACATTTACAGTTCATGGTAACGCGGTTAAAGATTTTTATAAGGTAGTTTTACATAGAATTATTATTAGCAAAACCGCTGCGCCGGCTGCTCAAATAATATACAAAATAAAATATTTAAGTATCTGGTCTATTATCTTGATTGTTTTACAAAATGTAAATGTGGATGATAACACAATAGAGTAATATTTAAGATATTTAGTTACACTGTATATTTATTGAATGCAATTCTCATATCCGCTTCCGCTGCGTTGTGTCGCGCACGCGCCGCTCGTCTCGCCGCGACTCTCCCTGAGCGCTACTTCCGCTGCTATTAACTTTAACGTCTCATCGTCCCTTAACATAAAAAGGAAATAAATCAAAAGAGATTTATGCACATACTTATATTTTATCATTAGATACAAATTATATTGAGCAACATTCTGAATCTGAATGTACAATCCGACTTTACCAGGAAATAATCTAGGACAAAGTGGTCTGAAGATGTAACATTATAATGGCGGATGTTCACTATTTGTACATAGATAAATATCTTGATAACTATTAGTAATACAAAGGGCCGGTATATCTTAGCTTCCAACGTCAAGTCTATTCGAGCGAGTCAAGTTCCAGTCAAGTGGCAATGCGTAAGTGCGTTTGCGCCGCAGCCGACGCGCGACGTCGCGCCCGCGCACCCAGAGGAACCATCCCATTGTCTTCCATATCATTAAGGCCATTATATTTGCTTGTTCAAGCGTGCTTTTATCGTTTGTTATTATAACTTTGATCAGTGGCTGACATCTTCATAATGATTTTCAATAATCATTGTTTTATGATTCACAAACAATAGCTATAATCACAATGCTAATAATAACCTCGACTCTTTTATAATTTGTTTAAACAGAATTGAAAGCAGTATCGGGGTTCCTCCAGGTACGTAGGATGTAAAAAGAAAGTGGGTTAGAAGAGACTTTCTATTGTTTCAGACGTTCACATTAATTGATTATAATGTTTGTGCTGTCTATCAATGAGACTATCTAGTACAGATCATCACTAATACCACCTAATACCGCGTTTTGTGTCTGGTCTGGCAGAATTTACCTACATAGAATTGAAAGGTCGTACTTATTACTTAATAAACACATACGTAATAAGATTTCGGATGCATTTTATTGCAATCCACGTAGTCATAGGACACCAAACAACAACACAAGTTTGGTATTTTTTGTAATTGACTCCAACTAATATTGCAACGAAACTCCTGACTCAAGCTACATAAAGAGGTCAATGACAACGTACGAGAGAGAATTATGTAACAATAAACAACAGTTCAAGTTGTAACCAGAGCCCTCTATACATTGTAACTTCTATCGATACATTCATTAACAGTTTAGGTTGAAAGCCCATTTACAATTCTTGCTTATCAGGACTAGGAATTATCACGTAGGAGATCCATGCACATTTGCACATTCTTCACTGTAATTATATTTAGATGACAACGTACTTAGCGACATCAAGAATAATAACAAATTATAATACATTGTAACAAACGGTTCAACTTCTTTTGAAACTGTTTAATATTTGACAAAATTTTGGACACTACGATAAGTAGATAGTATAAAGTATTATACTTGCATTATTAACTTCTGTAAAAAAAAATACTTAATAAGCATTTTATTTACAGTTCATCCAAGAAGACAGTATTATTTCTAAGATATTAATTTTAATTTAAGAAATTACCCGCTCTTCGTCAATTATTACGAGCCGAAAATATCGAGTCCTTCTCAAATCACGGATTTAAGTTCAAGACACGTCAAAGTGATTTACCTTTCTTTAGCACTTAAAATTCGAAGGCCATTAAACCGAACGAGATTTCAACGGAGACGATGGCCCGTAAAAGTTTCGCAAGAGTCGGTCGTAACCCATTTTGGTTATAACTCGCCGTGACGCGTCGAGCTTTTACACGGCGAGCGAAGAAAATAGGGAGACGGGCATCGCCGAAAACAACAATGAGGTACTGTTACCATAATGACACTTTATGAGCACAAACATCGGCCGCAGCCGAACATGACACGGTCGCGGTCGCGATGCACGAATGTGGTCCGCGCATTGTTTCCGCATTATACTCGTACCGCCAGCAACGAGGACGACATTGATGCCTCGCGGACAAAGGCACCCATTGCAACAGCCGACCCGCCGCGGACCCGACCGCCATCGACATTTAGATCAATTCTCTGAATTGATTCGATCGCTGAACTCATAATTTACGGACTTCTGGATATGCAAAACTATGTATAACATTAACATAAACTGATTCAAATAAGACAGACTAAACTGTCTAAACTTATGGATGTATGAGGTAAGTAAGAAAAGCACAAGTCTCTTGCGTGGTTATTATCATTACATAGACATTTTTGGTAGCTATGTTCCATCACTGAAACGACACCATTTATTTCAGCGAATCATTTGAAACTTGTTTGCAGACACTAAAGAAATCTTTTGAAAAGTAAACTTGATTTACTTATTTTTAAATTCTAATAAGAAGTGAAGTGCATTGATTTGCCTACTAAAATAGGCTTGCCTACTAAAGTACAAAGGTTTTTTTTTATGGGAAGGATTAAAGAATGACCGCATTTTTGTTGTATAGACTCACTGGGTATAGACGGAACAGTGCACTGTTACAGTAACGTCTATAGCTGCTTCTGAACGTATTTCGTGATTTATACCGTTGGCCTTAACAACTCATAAGTAGCTATACGTATAACTTATTTCACTTTAATTAATTAAAGATAAGTAAAGTAACGCTACGATACAAAATTACTTAAAACATTAATTAATATTTTAGTAGGTTATTGGAAATATTTTTAAATTTGAAATTCGAATAATTTCTTTTACTTAAAGGGTAATTGTTCTGGTCGGTGTACATACTGTTGTTATGTAGGCATTATTAATTGGGAACCGCACAATAAAAAAGAAAATGTAAAGCCAATTTTGGTACCGTTCAACCCAGTTCCCGACAGCATCTCTACGTCCGGAATGATGAAGTTGTAAATAAATACACAGCCACAAAATTGGATGATTCGACGTTCTATATTCGTGTAAACGATTACAGCTTCAAATTGAGACATAAACTTTCTGTTTTCTTGTAGCTTTCTTCATTAATTTCGTTGTGGTAAAGGATCATTGTGGGTCAGAGAAATATCCATATAGTTATTGTATACACGTATGAGATGGTCATAAATATACAAAAATTGTTTTTATGTGTTGTCTGAAGACATACAAATATTATGACAAATTATTAATAATTAAATACTTAGCTTTTTTAATCACTCAAAGACCGCGGGGCTTGAGAACAGTAGCGGATTGTCGCAGATTTTAGCTAAACACTCGCGAACGTGACCTAAGTGTTGATATTCGCAATTACCTCGAATCTAACCCCTTTTGTTACAATGACAATTCAGAACATAAATGTAGGTTCCTTTTAACAAAAAGTGCGGTTTCTAAGATGTGGAAATGTCAACAATTTTAATGACTAAAATGTGCTTTACAGTTATACGTGGTTTAGTAGTACCTACGTAGACCAGGTACGTAGTACCTACACTAGGTAAAGTGCAGTTTGATAGGATATGAGACCACATAGTCAGTGCTCGGTGGGCGGTCGATAACATGACACGTATCAACATTAGCTTACACGAGGACCGCAGCGTCGCCGCTCACCGGCCAGCGCACGCAATGTTCTCTGAACAAAGTGACGCGTGACGTAGTGTGGCTGGCGCTATGAGCACAATATCGCTGGCCGTGTGGTCCAGCAAATAACGCTGTGCTCAGCAGTGAGTCCCTGCCAACCCAATAACTAATACGACAACAAGGCCATTAAATTCATAACAATATTGCAATCCGCAACTTTACTTTTCTTTTTTTTTCAATTGTTTTTTTTATTGATTGATAAAATTTTATTTTTAATTAAAACAAACCAAATTAATTATTCTTAGGATTTTAAAACTAACACTAGCTGAGACTTGCATATTATTCTTTAAAATAATTTTCTAATGGTCTAAAGATATAATTTTTTTCTTTTTTATTGTTACTTCCGTATGACCTATACCAAAGATTTTATGTATACACAGGAAAACATATTTAAAAAAAAGCATAGAGATACCTAATATCAGGTAGATAATTATAATTATATGCAAAAGAACATCAATGTACGGTATTAGTGTATGTGCAAGTAGAACGCGCGTGGGCCAGGTGTGCACAACAATCTCGGCAGTTGTCGCTGCGCACGCGCACCCTCTCGGTGCGCTTTTAATAAATTTCAATACCTATATAAAAGGATCTATCAAAAGATGGCGACGCTAAATCAACCGGTGTTCGGGTGCAACTATGCAGCGCTCGGCGGGCGCGGATCGGTCGCCCTCCGCGAACAAAACACCGTTTGTTAGGTGTGCAAACAAGTTCTGATTAAATGAAAAGGTGTCCCGGAACGGGTGTGTCCGTCGTTTGCTCAAAGTAATTACATTTCATTTGATATTTGTGACTAACTAAATGCATACAAACCGTCGCGTCGGTTCAATAGAACAGTTGCTTAATTAAGTTTCATGGCCAAGAGCATAAAGAGAAAAAAAGGTAGGTACCTATATGACCATATCCGTATTTAATTTCCTAATCTGTAGTACTAATTTAATTATACTATGGTACTAATTATTTCTATATCCATTTTTGAGAAGATCAGGCTCAAAGATTATTTATTTCACATAAAAGCTAACGTAGATAGGTACACGTTGATTTCAACACATAATAATATGAATCAATTACCATTAGCAAGGGGCTTTGGTTTTTGTCAATACGGAACTATATACACGTTCCAGCAACCTTATGAAATTCTTATGCATCAAATAATAATAGTGCCCCGTTTTATAGCAGATAAAAAATAACAATGTAACCGTTATTCGTCACTTAGGGTTCTGTTAATCCTGTACCGAATGATCTACTTGTTCGAGCCTGCGCCGGCGCATTGGGTGCAGCTGTCCCCACGACCCCAGGTCTCCCCTGCGTACCGTAACACTATAAATACCATCTCGGCCCAAGACATGCAAAAAAAATGCTATAACGGTGAGATTTTTGAAAAAAAATGGAATGTGGGAAACGGACTATTCCTGTTTCCCTAGATTGCAATGTTATTGTTCCCGTATGTTGCAACGGAATCAATGAATGTTATACTTAGGAACACAAGATTCACATGTCAGGAGTGTGACGTCATCCTATTTATAAGATGCTTCTCCTTATTATATTCTTATAGATATCAACAAAACCCTTGCAAAGCAATCACATTTAGAAAACATGGCAAAATAAAGGCACTGATTGTGACATCGTTTTAGGGAGGCCAGCTTTTACATTAAGACTTACCATATTACCTAATAATTACTTATTTAAGTTGTTAAAAATTATTCATCAAATCAAGTTTAAATATAATTGCTTCCATGAACTGTATCGTCAGCATAAATGGAAACCGTTGGGCAGTAAACTGTTCACTTTGCCACTATTTCAATTACTGATGGTGATGGTCTTTTGATATTAATTTACGAATTAAAAAGTTAACTTGTGTTGACTCCACTGCTTGTTCATTGGCAAATTTTCTTTATTGTAAATATTGACAACCTCATTAAAGAAAGGTGTTTGGTCAAAACTGCTTCAGTAATTATTGTACCCTATTCAATCAAAAAAAATGTTTATTATTTCTAGTAAACCTAAAATAGGCGCTTTAGAAACGTTAACTTTAAAACTACTGACTCTAGGTGCGCGGTTCCAAAGTGTCATTCCTATGGAGAAGAACCGGCAAGAAACTCCATAAGTTACTCTTTAAAAAAAATATATTGTTTACAATAGATCATGGAATATGTGCGTCAATAACGCTAGGAACATAAAAAAAATACTTATTAATTATAACAATGAAATCTTTCCTAGTAACGGAAGAAAGCAAAAGCAATTCTATTCAATATGTTCCTTACGCTGTTGACGCATTCACAAGTATTAATGATAATTATTAAAACTATAACGTAAAAAAAAACAATACGGAAAAAAAATTAGAATAGTCACTGTCAATTTCAAAATAGTTTATACGTAAACGAGTGTGTCTTAGTAATTAATAAATTAAGAACCGCAATCACTCCATGAAATTCGCCACAACACAAGTATTATTAACATAATGGGGTTATCTCATCTAAGTTAAGGTATGTAACTGTTTTGAGACAAATAAATATTTTAAATTTTTCATGTACCTAGGTTATTTTTTAATTATTTGCTACATACCTTGAATAGAAAACTAAAATATAATTAACCATAAGATATTAAACATAAAGCCCCGTTTAAAATGTATTTATTGTTTTATATTAATTGTCTACAATACATTAATTTATATGTTATACCAACTAGCAAGCGACGGTTCGTTATAGTACATGAATAACGAATACTTGATATAAATAGTAAGCATGCAAGAAGGCCGTAAGTCGCTTGTCGCGAGGGAATGCGCGAGGGGTGAAAGGTGGTCGGTGCGCGGTGACGCACCGGCCGCGTAGCGTGTGCCGAAATCTCAGCTGTTGCCGCGACAGACTATACAGAGTGATACTTTTACAACAATATTTCAAATTTTCTCATATTTCTTTAATTTATTCAATATAGTCTTAAGCTAAATTTAATAAAATTTCCAAAATTTAATATACCGTTTACTGAGATTTAGCTTTCTGCTTTAACAAATTCTGTTTTGATTAGCATATTTAAGTACTCTTATTATGACTAGAGTAGACTTTTTTAAAAATACAAAATTAATCGCTATTTGTGGGTGAAGGACATGCAAAATGTACATAAATCGTTTGTTTTGATATTAAGTACAAAATTTTAAAGTAGGTTGTTTAATCAGATATATATAAGTTATCTTAACATACTTAGTGTAGGAAGTAAAAACAGACATACTTATAGTAAAGAATTCTCTCGTAAAATTATATCTACAAGTAGGCCTATAATAGTACCTCATGTTCATTATGATTTATTAGAATCATTGAAAACCTTCTTCAATATTTATACTAATTAAATCATCACGTTTTACTACGGTTTGAATAAAATAATAAATAAAAACCTAATTCGGAGAACAGCCTGTATAACGCTCAATCCATCTGTATTAAAAGTGTTTATAAAAGCGTTGAATGGCCCTGCGCGCTTTATATAGAAAACTCTACAGCTATGCCATTATTTAAAATTAAACTACTCACCTACCTGCAGACAAAGCTTCCAGTACAAAATGATGTAAGGGTAGTAATATTTTCGGTTCAATTTTGAACTCTGAAAACGAATATTTATTTTTAACAAAATACCTTCAGCACATCGATTTGAAACCATGTGTAAGGAGCTTAAAGCTTATTTTTGGTTTATTTTATAAAGCGAAGTAATAACTAAAATACAGATGTCTTACTTCCAAAACGTCAGCGTTGTTACGAACCAAACTGTACTTGTGACCTTTTCGCTTTTGACGAACCAAACAATGAATGGGGGAGACCCTAATCGTGTCGGTTGTATTTCCAAAAGGGACGAGGTGTTGTAGTTCAGTTGGAGTTCTGTAGGGGTTGGTCTGGCACTTACAGCATTTGGTTGCGGGACGGCAGCTCCATGCAGATGTGCGATTCGGGTACAGACATGTGATTCTGCACGCGCAGCCAGCTGCTGGCATAGCTGTGCACTGATTCAATACAATGCAGGGTCGGACTCGGCTCGTGGGTGCCTACGCTTTGTATAACATTTTATGTGTAGGCAAGCTCTACAAACAATGATACATATCCATACAACAACAATGGTAGGTATCGCTCAGGTGTGCCATGGGTCTCGGTCGTTAGTTCGTCATAATAATAATAGATATAATGCCTGGATAAAATAGATAAAACTTTATGTCTTACTAACTATTGACTTTTGCAGAAAATTATATTGATTTATGTCTTAATTAGAATTGAACAGTTATTGCCCATTTAAGTTCTTTAGATTATTCATTATTTCTACTTTAAGACACGAAAATATAGTAGTATTTTACCGTAAAAAAAACTTTGTTCGGTAAATGCAAATGATTAAAATTAATATAATAGAATTACCTATGTCGAAATTTATGAAAGGGATGTAAATCCTGCCTATATTAAGAGTCCCTATCAATTTCGGCGCGCTACTAGTTTAGGTAACTATTTGAGCGCAGTATCTCTGTGTGCGTTCGAACTATCGCTGACAATCGTAGTGTGCGTTGTCGTACGGTGTAGCGCCAACAAATATTCTTGGTCCGTAAACGCTATTGTCAGCACTGCATAGTTTTTATTACCCACTAAGTTCCGTAATACTGGATGGATGTTATTGTGATTATGACGTGTTATGTTTAAGTACCTTATAAAAATATCGTTACCTAGTAGTTACGGCAGTCACTTACAAAAAAGGCTAGGCAGATAATGTACAGGATGTACCTACCAGAAAGGTGGGGGGTACAGTCTATCAAATTGAACAACTATCTCCATGGGAGTGTATAATTTTCTATTATTATGTGTTTTATTTCAGGAAAATAAAAACGAGATATTTTTTAGTTACTTTATTGCAACACGTCGCTTTTCTTCAATTGTTTTGAGAGAGCTCATTTGACATCCAAACTTTACACAGTGTTGTGAAATCTCCACGAGTTGGTCAAAAAAATACTGATAAGTAGTCAACTATTCTTCTTCCTTCAATTCGTATCGGTGTAGATGGTGCAGACTGAAAAAATATTAGTTATGTTTAATCACTGAAACAGGTAAAACAGAAATGTGTGGTCAAATATTATGAGGAGTCGGATATATTATGTTTCACCAGAAAATGGCAAAACAAATAAATAAATGTTTCAAAATTTTTATTCTAAAATGGTACATGCAAATACATACTTGATCCAACTCCATGACTAAATCTTCTAAAGAATCATCGAGAGAATTAAAGCTGATTGAGACAGGCGTTTCTTGAATTAAATCCATGTTCTGAAATTATATTAATACGACATTAATATTTTCAATTCCAAATCAAAGATGTTTGAAGTATTTACATGTATCAAGTTACATGTAAATATTTCAAACATCTTTGATTTATATAATTTTTATATAATTGAGATTTAAACTATCCTATCTCTCAAGTTGGATCGAACTGCACATGGTGTGCGAATTTTATCATAATTTTATCCTAAACCACTTAACGGTTTAGGAGTCCATTGAGGACAAACATTGTGACACGAGATTTATATATATATTATTAAGATATATTAGATAAATAAAAAAAAAAACTAGATAAAAGGAATACCTTGTGTCCGATGGGGGCTTTTCGCTTATAGATGATGTTCCAGGTAAATTTTGATTCTCGGTAGATTTCTGCCTATTTAATTCTCTACAAAAATAAAAAAGTTCATTTTTAGATTCAAGAAATAATAACCAATTCTAACAGTTTTCGTAATTACAAAAAAAAAATTACCTAAGAACTGCAAGTGCTTTTCGTGTTTTTTCAACCTTTTTCTTTTTACTTTTGATTTTTCCTTGATAGTAAAGATCACTTTTTCAACCCATTTTCTAAAAATTAAACACTATTTTACTAATAGTACAAAACATTAATATGTATAAACAACATTATGAAATCATAAAAATTAACACTGCATAAATAAAAAATTAAATCTACTCACGGTCTCAAAACTGGTCAGGTGTAGTACAAAATCACGCGCGATTCAAGAGTTTCGTTTGGAGCGGCGAACGTCACGGGCGACACAGGTCCGTCGCCAACAAGCCCTTGGGCGCGACTGAATGTATCGAGCGAGCGCATCGGCTTATAAGGCATTATTTAGAAATTTTATTACAAATAAATAAGAAGTCAGAAATGAAATATAAAAATTGGATTTGGTAGATAAATACCTCAGTTTTGTAAATATATAATGCTTATTGTTATTTTCAATAAATTCTTACCCATAGACGACGATTTTGCACATGACTTTATTGGGTTTTTTCAGCGTGGATCACATTTTTTTTTAAGTACTAGTTCATTGAAATTTAAAAAAATACATTGTCTACTTACTAGCATACTATATGCCCAGGTATTTATGATTTTTCTCAGATTGTTATTTGCTATCAGTAAGCTAAAAAAGCAATTGGAAAATCTGCTGTTTCGTGCTTACGTAAAAACATGTGTTAGGTTTTTATTTTTCATAATTTATATTGAGTAGTTATTAAAAATTGACTTTGTACACTTACTTGATAAATGAATGATAAATAACTGTGCATTAAAAAAACAGAACAGATATCTTGAAATTATTGAGAGATTTGCGCTGAAAAAGTTGGAAATTTCTGTTTTCGAACCGCGAAATTGATAGGGACTCTTAAATTAATTTGTATGTATGTATGCAAGAAATTAACCGCCAATTGTATGACATTGAGAGCGCTGTATCGCACCACCTGCCCCTGGCGCGGCGCCCCTGTCCATCGCTATTTCCGCCATAGTCCGGGCGGCATAGCGCACGTCCCCTGCGCTCGTGCCGCGACCGTTACGCACGCGCCCCTGCCCCCGCGACCGAGCACCTGGCCGCCGCCGAGCCACCGCGCAGCCGCCCCGACTCCCGACACACATCACACTTGTTCAGAACCAAGATATCACACCTATGTATCTAGTTAATAGCTACCTATTTAAATATTACATAACACCTCATGTACTAAATAAATAAGTAGGTAGGTACATCAGATTACAGATGTTAAAATCATAAACAGATGCATACCGAATATTAACAGCACAAAAAAATCTATAATGAAGAATATTTTCAATATAATAATCTTTTTATTAAACCTACTGTTAGTTTTACAACGAGGTAAACAGGGTGATAAACAGGAGGTAATTAGACAAGCAATTTTGATTTTATAATGCGTTCTCATTAAGTACTTGTCCATTATCGATACTCTATTTATTTCAATAAGACGATAATATATGACTAATGTTGTTTACCATCAACCATCTTCCGCTGTTTTGTTTACGTTTCCCAGGCGTGAAGCGTGATAACGTTTCATTCACAGGGTCCCAAAATAATTAGTTAATGAGTGACGATCTGTTTGTAATAGAGTCTTATAGCCCTTATATGCTTACAGTGTCGAAAGCCAGTAATGACACGATAATGAAGAGGTATCGCTTCGCCTTACCGGGTATTATTGTTGACGATCGATCGAACTGATTAGTCACAGATTTATTAAATACAATCGAGATGTTGATGTCAATTACACGTCGATCCCTTGACACATATGCAAGCTGAGTCATGAGGTGCATTTCACCTCGCACCATGCTCCTTGTCATCATGATACCGATGACCAACTTGAACGTTGAACTTGCAAGCAAAGCATATTCGCGGTGAAATCATTACAAAGATGGCCTTGTCTGCTTATTCATTCAAATCTAAGGTAATCCTTTGTGTTCAAATACCTAGAAATGTATATAATGAAATAGAAATTGTGTTTCTCTTTAGACGAAGTACTTATATTACTTTTGAACAAGGAAACTAAGATGATTAAAATAATAACATACCTTATCGACATTATCTAGTCAAAGGTAGAGGTAATGTAGCAACTTTCCAACATGTAGTCAGCCCCATTTTAAGAAGATTATTTCCTCAAACTCTTAAAAAGTAGAACAAAAGAAAAAGTCGCTGATTATGTCGTTGTGACAATCGGAAACGTCACGGTCAAGGTTCATGTATTGTGATTTATCACGTACATAAGCAGACATTTATCGGATGAATCTTAGCCACGGGTAGAGTGAGATGCTCTGTATTAGTGCATATTAGCTGACTCAACCGGTTCATGCAGATAGCACCTTACTTTTGTGCCTGTGAACTTGTTCCTGTGAGAAAACCCAAATTGCTCAGCGAACAGTCTGACCTGTGGGAATTAACACTGGGTCATAAAAAATATCACAAAGACTTTGTGGACTTTATGTTTCCGCGTTGGGAAGGGGTTGTAAAATATCTTGTTTGGTTTGATACACACAAGGAAATGTTTTTGTTAACGATTTGCAATATAAACTGGTTCTCAGCCTTTCCGGTTGCCGACTATTATTATTACACTTAATCATAACGGATCGTGTGATTTCGCAGTGGACATCAATCCATTGATATATAATATATGTTACACTCCATCATGATTCTATGTCTCGATTGTACCTTTAGTCGTTAACTTTGTAATATTTATAGACTTAAACGAAAAAAAAAAACTACAGAGTACATCGAAATAATCATCACTACAGTCATATTCTTTAGGCTTTACTTCTTACTGAATTAAAGAATCGATTGTACTTGTTTGGACTTGTTTAAATACCTGCAGATATATAATAGCTGATCAGCATTACTTTTGATACGTATATAGCGGAGTCATGAAATTTGTACCGTAGCCTATAAATGCTTGTACCGATCATTTAAAAGGCAAGTGTGCTGTGTGTGTGAGATATGCAAATACAATTCTTTCCATGTAAGTAGGTACTTGTAGCAAGATAAGTATGATAAGACTATATTCTTATGTAACATTGGTTGTGTCGCAAAAAATATTTAAAAGGAAACGAATCGTAACAGGAAGGAGGACAAGGTCATAGAAGACGATAACTTAGCCCAGTGTCAACCAATTAATAATACCTCGTCGTGTGTCATCGTGGTTTCAAGTAGCATGCCTTTTTCGCTAACTAGGTCGTACATATGCGTCCATATTATTTTGATTACTGTTGCTTTCTGATCATGTTTCATTTATCTGTGAATCCTAAACGCGAAGTATCGAAGTGCGCTCTTTGTTAGATTTTACGTCGTAGCTCTCTTTGTCGTCATTATCGGTTACAAAGAACTAAGTACTTTCTTAACTGCATATTGCTTGATTTTACTACCTATATAAAGACCTACTGAAATTATTCAAAATGTTTCAATTTAAGGTAAGCCTGAAGATGAATCTTACGGCACAAACAAATAATAAAGTATATTTTTATTATATCACAAATACTCGAAACCGTCATTCTTATTATTATATTTCTTAATCATATAAGTAGTTTTAATATCCACTACTAGGTAGGTTATTTTACAGTCGTGTACCGAAATTCACTCTTTAGTAACTAACGGAAACTGATCTTATCTCAAGCGTCTGGCGTACCTAGATGGAAATATGTTTATTTTGGTATCTACTTAGTTTGAAGACTGATTTTTTTTTTTATGTTACCGACAAATTTCAGTACCTACATATTATTATTACACGATATGCAAAATATATATACATTCTAACCTATATTTAAACAACTAGCGGTTGCCCGTGACTCCGCCCGCCGTTCTTAATATTTTCTAATAAAGCCTATGTTACTGGGAGATCATAAGTAATGTAGCATTCTTAAGGTGAATGAATTCTTGAATTGTTTCAGTAGGTTTAAGATTATTTGTCACAAACATACAAAAATTAAAATGTTGATTTTTTTATTATTAGTATAGGTACTTAGCTGAGACATCATTATCGATCACTAGAAATAATTAATTATTTGGCTTTTAAATATTTTTACAATTTTTATATCTAGCTATTGCTGATGGGTCTGTTTTCTGTTTAGGACAAGTGATCCTGAAGTATAATTTTATGCTGGTTAAAAGTAAATTTAGGTATTTTTATCAAATATTATAAATCCTTAAATTTATATGCATTACTGATTTGGGTGAAACGTCGTTCAGCTGCCTCTGATGTCGTCAAGTTGAATTCACAATAGAGGGAACCGAACAAAGGTATCAGAAGCATTTCAAAAAACGACATTGGTTCAGTTCAAAGGTGCTTAACCCCAAGTTTAGTGCAAAAAATGGTTTGATTTGCAGCGAGAGCGTTGATACCGGCGCGATGGAGAAGCTGGGCATATCGCACTGAAGGCAGCGGTTCCGGCGCTACGCCGGGTGCGGAGGCGCAGGTGCCGGCCGCCCCGCGCCGCTCCGCGCCGCCATTGGCCGCGGCCCCGCGCCCTGTGCCGATTGGGTATGGCGCACGTGCGAGCCCTACCCGCCGCCACCTGGCCGCGCCGCTGACGGGGAGCGCTTTATAAGCGCGCAGCCTTCCCTCACCGCACCACTCCAGCTCAGGACGCCGACGAGTGCACGTACACGTCTGTCGCGCCCCGAACACTACGACGTCTACGCGACTACGACGACAACTTGTGATGTTTGGACTGTTACGATTATAGTGATTTTGTGAAACGTATACATATTTTTAAGAA
Organism: Plusia festucae; assembly: GCA_950381575.1. Taxonomy (NCBI): domain Eukaryota; kingdom Metazoa; phylum Arthropoda; class Insecta; order Lepidoptera; family Noctuidae; genus Plusia; species Plusia festucae. The sequence goes on along the minus strand of OX494434.1, from coordinate 8,501,973 downwards.
GAACTTTATTAAGTGTTAGTGAATATTGTGCAAGATGCTCGTGGAGGACTCCCAGACTACTCGAGCCCTGATGACGAAGAAGTACGCACATTGTCCGCTGAAGAAGCGGCCGGTGCTGGTGCGGGAGGAGCGGCCGGCGACGCCGCCCACTACGCCGCCTCACCCCGCCCACCTCGCCACGCGATTCTACTACGATTATCACTGTAAGTATCGTGTTTATGTGATTAATTATCAATAACCATCTTATTGGATAGCTCAATTTAAAAACAAATAGTATCAGTAATGGCCCTATTTCATAAATCTCCAGCCTACCTTAAAACATAACATTTTCTACATTTTAAACGACACGAAAATTCTTAATAAAAGTTATTATCTACACTATTAAAATTCTTTTTTTTTATTTTATAACTTAAATATTGTGCATCGTTTAATTTCTTTTTTCGTTATTGTCCTTAGGTGATGCAGAAAATGATGAACCCGAAAATCTTAGTACTAAGCCTGAAGACCTATCAAAAACTGGTAACTACCCTAGCAAGGCCTCGTCACCCGTTTCAACGGCTGCAGTTAAGGTGGAACCTCGCGAATGGCCTCAACAACAATTGGAGTACTTGGCCGCATGTCGTACACGACTCGAGCCTGCTCCCGCAGAACTCGCGCGCCCTACACCGCAATACGCGTACCTGCCCACACTGTACGCTCCTTACCCTCTGGAAGAGCTGTACCCAGCAGCGCCTTCATTGTCACCACCTGCGCACCCGCAACTTTACGCTCACTACTCGCCTGCTTCGCCACCGTCCTCGGTCTCGCCACCACCTTGCCCTGAAGACTTACGCTCACCTGGATCAGTCTCCTCTGATTCGGGAATATCCGTGTCAGCACCGCGACGACCTCGCTACCAGTGCCCGGATTGTTCAAAGTCCTACTCGACGTACTCAGGACTATCAAAACACCAACAATACCACTGCGCCGCGGCTGAGGGAAGCCTAGCACGGAAATCTTTCAGCTGCAAGTATTGCGCTAAGGTTTACACGTCGCTGGGAGCACTCAAAATGCATATTCGTACTCACACATTGCCGTGTAAATGCCATCTCTGCGGCAAGGCGTTCTCGCGACCGTGGTTGCTGCAGGGACACATCCGTACCCACACTGGAGAGAAACCATTCTCTTGCCATCATTGTCGCCGCGCTTTTGCCGACAGGTCGAATTTGCGTGCTCATCTTCAAACTCATTCGGACGTCAAGAAATACTCTTGCTCAGGGTGTGGGAAAACGTTCTCCCGAATGTCGCTGCTGAGCAAGCACTTGGAGGGCGGTTGCGGGGTGGCCGGCGCGGCTCCCTACGAGTACCGGCCCGAGAGTCTGCCCGCGCCGCACCCGCACCATCCGCTGCCGGCCGCTTCTGTGCACGCCTATTGAAAAGACTGAGCCCCGCAGGATCATAGATCTCGTATTTAGTACATTCTCTAAGTGTAAGCGATGACGCCTCTAGCTTAAAGACGCTCTAGTTATAGTATTTAAAATTAATTTATTTTTGTAAATCTTTTAAATCTCATCGTGTGTATATTTTTACGTTTCAATAATAGGGGACCAATGTAAATTTAGATTTTCTAAGATAAGTATTTCTAATTAAGTTATTGTAAGGTAGTATTTAGTCACGTCGACCGTGGCTTCGCTAGTCATATGGCATTTGCCGAGTGTCATACACTTTTTAAAAATATATTTGTATCCTAAGCCATGTACAAAGTGCCTTAAGTTTAAATGATTAATATATTCTGAAGAAAGTATAACATTATGCTGTTATTTTAATGTATTGTATTAAAATAAAACTTATCAATGAGGCTATAGTTAAGCCGTATGTCGAATCGCGTTCCTTTCTGTTACCTCTATATACAGAAAATTAAACATGTCATAAACTGGAGCTATTACTGTATTATTTTTCCTAACCGTTTCCGATTTATTGGTAATCACTTTGCTGCAATGTACGTACGTACGTACATTGCAGCAAAGTTGCATTACTATCAAACATTCGACGCACAAAAGTTTTTTGAAAAGAAAATCATACGCCAGTTTTTTTTTAAACCTATTTAAAACTGTCATCGGTGTTGTAACCATACTCGCATAGTCCCAATATTCCTTGGGGTAAAAAAAAAAGTTTTAAAAGCAGATTGATTCGTCTCTTGCTGTACTTCATTCATCCGGAATCATCCGTAGGAGCTACATTGGCCAAAATATTGCCATCACTTGTCTGTATGCACTTAGGTACCTACCCATGTATTTACTTAATAGGCCATAACCGTAAACATTAAACAGGGTTACCGCGAGACAATAAAAAAGTATCTCGAAAAAGTAATCATATTGTTGTTATAGAAAGTGTAACCTTGTATAAATTCTGCCTTAATAAACAATGGTGCATCAAAAACCAAACTATAAACCATAAGCAATGTTTTAATAGGCAACAAACAAAGTCCGCGTCGCGTCTACTTTAGACGCAATTTGTGGTTCGGTAAGTGGTTATTTAGCGGCAGCGAGTTTATCGAGACAATAGCGCAAAGCACCGGTCTGATGTGGGTCGAGCATTAGACGGTGGGCGCCACACCGCCGCCGCCGGTCACCCGGCCACGAGGTCACCAGCGGGCGCACCGCCGCCACTCCGCCACCTCCCTTATCCCTTAATTAAAGAAAAGCTTTGGTTGGCTTGTTGATCTCGTTATTAGTGACCCTGACTGCTAAATCGTAGGGTTTGATTCCCATGGACCAATATTCGGCCATAAATGATTATTCGTTCTGTGCTTGGGTGAAATTCATTTATAAATGTGCGTATTTAGAATTAAATATGTATATTTATGTGTTTGCCATAATAAACAGCCTCTGCCGAATTTGGGATCAGAAAGCTTTGTAATACTAGTCATACATATTGACTGCATCTAAACTTTCGTTATAACATTTTTCAGGCCGAGATTAGTATAGTAGACTGCCTGTTATTAGGGAATAAGAGAAAAAACAGTAATGTTTTAAAAATTATGGCTACCGTTATAACTAAGTAACTTTCCTAGTTGCTGGCAGTTAGAAGAAAATACAACTTACGGTTTCCATAATGAGGCACTAGACTGGATACCAGAGTCTAGCTTGACGTTCCTAACGTGTATGATAAGACTTCAGGAAATCTTACCCTACTACTATTCTTAATCCGAGTTACTGAACCTGATTTTTAAGAAAACGTATTAGCCAATTGACGTTCATATTGTTAATGTGTACTTCGATATTTTTAAGCAGAAAGGAACATCAATACCGTTTTGCATTGACAAAATTTAGTTTAGTGGCTTAAGCCATAGTTAAGGGAAAACTAACAAAAACAGTCTAGGTTAATTACCTACCTTCCATGGAAAATTTTAGTTATTTCATTTTCGCAACAGATTATATTTGTAGCTAAATGAGGATTCCTTAAAGTATAATTAAATATACGATCTGACGAGTTCAAATACAAATACAATGTTTAAATCAGAATAACGTAGCCGTTCCACTAAACACGAAACCTTGCTTGTAATGCGGCATGTAAAGCACTGACTCATACAATGAACAAACATTTAAAGTTTAATTGACAACATAATCCAATAAGTTTATCGGAACGTAACGCAGATCATGTCGCTTACAGTACGAAAGTTGTCCAATAAGATAATGATCTCTCGGCTGACCTCTGACCCTGTCAGGCAAGTTCACGTTTCTCAAACGTCAAATACTCACCATTGGCACTTTTCTATCGAATTGTTTCAAATTGAGATGTTATCGTGCTACGGTTTTGCAACTAATATAGTTACAATAACGTTACCAAATATCCGTAACTCGTAGTGACATCTATTGACGAAAAGCTACAGATTTACTACAAAAAATAATCATGTCCTATTATGTAGTATGATTGAAAGTGGGCGATGCGATGCTAGGTATTCAGCAGCATTAACGAATACGCTATGGTACCTAACACTTAAAAATATTAAAATTATGCTTTTTTAGGTATTTAACTAAATGAGAAATGCCATAGTAGCAGGTCATCGCTACAATCTTTGATGAGTATTTGTAAGCCTAATCTAACAGGAGGCTAGTTAAGTTACGTTAATGATTGTGCGAGGACATATGCGGCTGCAATATAAGAGAAAATACACATTATCTTATACGAATGCCAATTAGTGGTAGACAGTGAAGACGTGTTGTTGAAAGCGCGAATGCGTGTGCGAGTCGCAGTGATTGGTCGCCGACGACCACCGCGGCGCGCGGCGAGCGGCGCGTGCTCCGCGTACCCACACTGCGGCCAATCCAATGCATTCTCATTAATTAATTCTGTTCCTATTTGCATCGTGATTATCTAATCCGATATCGATCGCTGATATGCGGTACCAATTAGAGTTCACACCTAATAGTCTAATAGAACTTTGAACTTTTCTATTAGTTATAACTTATAAGTGATCGCCTTAAAGATAATACAAACGAGTTTCAACACTAATTTGACCTCGTTCGAGAAGAGCTTTTGTATTGTTATGTTTAATTATTTATATCTTTTTAACTAGGAACATTATTAATGCAGTTTGGAGATGTGAGATAGATAAAACCGCGAACGTGTGTTCATGGGTACCAACTTGTTCGTGAAATACCTTAACCAATTTATAGAGTTGCGCAAGGCGGCTCGTCGTAGTGTTACCGATCGGTACTGTGTGACGCAGGGAAGAGGCCACGTCGTACGTAAATATCTAGATCCGTCTAGATTTAGGGCTGGCGGCGGCAATGGACCAAGTCAAGCTGCTGCGATAAGCATGATTTGTAACGTCGCGCGTCGGCGCGTGCGCACAAATAAATGTGATTTCAATGCGCACCTCTCAATAAATTACCTAACCCACTCTTGATATGACATTGTAACGATTTATAATCTCCTCACACACTCGATACATTTAGATGTTGAGGATTTCCGCCTGCAAATCTTTGTTTCGAACATGTGACGACAACGTTAAGTTGTGTTTACACCGCCCCATCCACCTTATGGGACACCAATTTAGGTCTTTTTTTTATCTATCGTGTTTTATAAATGCTATTTTGTGCCAATAATATTATTATTGTTCAGTCGACTATTTCCTAATAAATAATATTAGATGTGTGTTGTATGCCCGCGCGTGTCCTGAAAGCGTATTGCTGTTACACAATTCTATAATCGTAGCACGATTAATCAATAATATGTACACGGCCAATAAAGTAACTAACAGTTACATACACTAATCACTTTTAGTATTGCCGTGTGCAATAGCAATTGTTAGTACATGGAAACTTATTTAGTTGTGCTTACTTAGATTAGATTAGAACGATTTATAGCAAAAGTCATAGGTCTAACGAACAAATGATTACTGATTAATGTCAATCATGGGATATAAAGGCAAAATAGGTATTTATTTAATAATTTATATTTTATTTATTTTTAAATATATTTTTTTTAATTTAATTTAACCGTCCAAAAAAAACTATTATCGAAAAAAAAATAACGCATAAAACAGAAATTGCAAACTCACAGTGGTAAAAAAAACAAGACAGTAAAAGAAGATAAAAACAAAAAAGTAAACTTAGGTGTACAGTTTATTATCATTACTATTATATAGTCAGGCTTCTAATGTTAACTTATCAATCCATAATAAGACAGCCATCTCGGGTCACAAACATATTACGATACCAATAATTTATAGCTTTGTTAATTGAGTTTGATATCCTTCGGTACGAGTTTCATAACTACCAATAAATTGCTCGGTTTCACATTGTAGGTGCACATAAAATGTTAATTATCATTATCACGATGTAGTACTTTAATCAAGTACTTCCGGTTAATTATAATGTTTGTTGTTTCTGAAATAAGGAACATAATATATAGCTTAGGTACAGGCTTGAAAAAGGTTTTTATTTTGAAAATAATCAGAGTGATGATGACGTCACTCTCGAGCTATTCAGAGCTCGAGAGAGACGTCATCTCTTACGTTTCCGCGGGAGACAGATGGGATCGTTAGCGCTCTGTGAATCTGTGATTGTGGTGTAGGCACGTGTGTCGGGAAGAGTGGCTGGGTGTCCGCAGCTCGCAGTGTATGCGGTGTCTGCAGTGTCCCGGCAGCCGCAGACACTGCAGACACGGTGCGGAGGTGTGGCGGCGGCGGCGACGCGACCCGACGCGATAAATCGCGCGTTCCTGTGCCAATAAGCACGACACAGCGGCCCGTGAGCTATGGATAGCGTTCTCCACAAGCCGCGTGGGCGGTGACGTCGCGCTTCAACGACTCTGAAAAGATTATTCACCGGTAGCGATGCTTTGTGGATTCGCGTAAATGGATTCTGATGCTTTATTTTCTTAAGCTTCGAGGCTGTGATTGCGTAATCTTGGTTTTGTATCAACTCGATAGCAGAAGTGAAATAAGAGTAAATATTTATAGTGTTGATGTCTATATTCCATTGTCGCAGATACAATACTGACAATAATAATTTATAACCCAGGAATAGAGAAAGATAGATTACAAATGGAATGACCAACCTAGACCCACTTTATAATAAATATGAACACAATCTAAAACTTCCTATAAAACACGTGACTTTAATTTTAGAACTGAGTAAATAAATTCTCATAAAATAATTTAATGAAAGGCACTAACGAAACCAAAACGAAAAAAATAACTGTGATTTAGTAAAATACTCTACCTATACCTATATCAACATTCTTTCCTTGTTTCAACCCCTAACCAAGTTAATTTAAATATATTATGCACACAACACAAGACAAAAAATAAAAATTGTTAGGTAAGTGCTGGTGTTTCTCTTTCCCGGGTTTTTGAATTTAATCCAATATATTAACCTAAATACCATTAAACTATAGTCTAAATTAAACATATTGGAGAAAAAAACCGAATTTTGGGTAAAAGAAAAACATATTTTTGAGACAAGGGTTGTCAACCTAAAACATAACGGTATGTTTATTTCATAACATATTACCTAAATTTGCATAATTAAAAAAAACTTTAAGTAAATATAATAAGTATTTTTGGAAGGATTTAAAAAAATATATATAATTAAAAGAAAAACAAATTTGACCTCATTTAATGTGTGTTTATCTGTTACAATATATTTATTAACTATGTTCAACTAAGCATAGTTTTTTCAATTAAACCTGAAGTTTTATTTAATTTGCTCTTAAATAATACCTACAAAAAAACAACTTTTCAGGGAGTAAGACCACATTTAAGAAGCGAACTCGAGTTTTAGCAACATTTACACCCTTATCTATTTTAGCAACATACCTAAGATACAAATATATAGGTATACCTAAAAATGTATCTGTTTAAAAAACTTATTTTAAAGTCATATTAAACATACTCGTCCTAATAAATTTTTTATTGAACATTTTTAGCAAGCAGTCACTCGGTACATTCTTGCTAACAAAAGACATCAACGGGAATGCTACATTTATGCAAACACAAAACATTCGAGATTTCTTTATTTTAACACGAACAGTTTTCGACACAAGAATCTGTAATACCTATAATCATATGTTATGTAAAATCGGAAGTATAATCTGGTATTTGTAACTTTCATTGTGATTTTTATTTGATACTAATAAATAAACAAAGATTATGGAAGTGCGTAGGCCGCATGACTCACGTCTTTAGCATGTCGGAGCTCGCAATAAAAACATACTTAAGCATAATACTCAGCAGTTCAGCACCCGCCGCAAACATTAGCATCCAATGTTAATTACGAATCGCCGTCTCTCACTGTAGTTATGCGAACCAGATAATAAAATATGCAGACAACTTTTTACCAGCCTTTTTAGTCATACGTATCGTCGGCGATTACAAAACAGTTTACGAATTCCATTTCTAAATATTTTCAATCTATTCTTTATGATTTGACGTATATGATATACTCAAATACAATAATAGTGCCAATACCTATCTAAATGCTTCACAGGTATATAACCTACTTTTTAATGTGGTTAACTTGATCACCCTTTTGATTCTGAAGTTAGTGCAGGAGTTGAACGCTTTAGGTCAACGTGAATATACGGTACACCACATTCCGAAAATAAATCGCTTTTTAAACGCTAAAACATTAAAAAGTTATTTAATGATTGCATTGTCCCACTATAATACAATGTTACCTGTCGTAAACAAAATAAATGCGAATCACACGAAAACATTGAATCCATTATCAATATGTCTTGAGTGACGTGACATTTATTATATGCAAAACTGTGATACGAATTTAATATGATTACTACAAAGCGCTCGGGGCATGAGTTATTTTTTACATTTCACATCGAGACAGTTACTCGGATCAAATCGAAGCGGTCTTTTGTTCTCGGTTGGTTTCCTTGTACGCTAGAGGGCGCGGGCGTTAATACAATAATCTGGTGTCTGCATAAAAATTAACCGGTGTGTAACGGTACCGCGCGTAGGAGGCGCAGCTCGCCTCACCTCCGACCCGCGGCGTCAGGCGCGTCCCCGGCCGCGGCCGACCATGCGGCAGGTTAACGTGCTCCTAGTTATGTCATACCTACCGGTATTACGCTTCCAAGGAATATTATGTAAAGAAGACATTATTACCTAATTGCCCAAACTGGTTCTTCGTCTTTTTGACATAAGTAATACAGTTGTTTTATGTCAGTAAGGAAAAAATAAAATTTGCATAATCTACGTACAGCGTACCTGTGCACGCAGTGTGTTGTACTGACAATGCTAAATAAATTGCTCATTGATATATCTCTAGTCAGTGTTACACATATTGTTTTTGTTAATTTTATAGGAAGTACTTGAATTTGATACATATGTTCTACATTTATTACTTAACAATGCAAAAAAAAACCATCTACTGCTGATCCTCCTATGGTGCATTCTAAATCAGAATATCTTAAAATTTTGTTATAAATATAATAATGCTCTAAGAGTTTAAGTATATACATGCTGGACTTAATGAATAAAGAAATAAACGTTAAAACAAAAGAGAGGAGTGCCATTCTTGTCCCTTTTAAGTTCGACGTTAAACGTTGCCTATTACTTTTGTACGTACATTAAAATGGTTTAGCTACTTGCTTTTTTTTACTTCGACTGAAATGTAGTGGAAGGTAAATACATACCTACTAAGACATAATGAGTTCTTAATTAATTGTATTTTAATCAATAAAGGAATAAAATGATCTTGTACATTTATTATAAGAAAGTTAAACATTAATGGTAAATTCTCTTTTACTTTCTTTTTTTAACATTGTGTATCAGGACTCGTGGAACATTAAAAACTTAATCATATCAATTAAATCGGCACCGTTCACTACAAGATGAGATCGTTACACGTGCACGTTTACAAGGAGAAATCAGCACGAAGATATAGTCTCATCATTAAGAGTCATTCGTTAAAACCTACAGACAGTAAAATCTGTAACAAGCAACGTAATAAATGCAATAACAATGAATAAAATGGCAATAATAGCAGGTGAAATCGCGACAGGTCCGGGTCTCGGGTCGTCGTCCGTAATTATAAATAAAATACGGCAACCGTGCGGCCGCGCCGCCGCGCGCCGCCGCGCCGCCTCCGCCCCCGCGAGTCGAGCCGCGCCGCATCGCGCCGCACCGCATCGCGCCGCGTCGCCCACGTCCCGACACCCAACCTATATCACTTTACTGTTTTCAGAGCACAATAGTGCATTATTGGCCCTATATGGAGTTTACACACTCATTTCAAATTTTGTTTCGAATACAAGCTTACCCACTAATTCAAGGATGCGGGCGTTATTTGGACGTTGTGTTGTTTAATAAAAGGCATTTTGTTTGTTACATTTTATGGTTACTTGTACGATTGTACTAAAACGTTGTCACAAAAGATTTTATTTATATCATTATTAAAGAAACCAACGGCTCTAATTTAAAGTATTTGGATGGATATTTTGCATTCTACCCACATTACAGATGGTACCTCATTTATGACGATGGCTGGTTGATTTATTACTATTCTTTTTCATGCTCGTATATTATGAAGTGTGGGATGAGCTGTGAATTAAAAAAAATTAAACCATTCGTAGTCGATCATCAAATTTTCAAAATTCATTAGGTAAGGTAGTTTACCACTAGCCTAGATGTATCACGGCGCGTGAACACATTAAATATGTAGTAACTATAATACATGTGTCGTACCAGTCGATGCATTTGAATAAGCGCAGCCATTACTTACATACGGCAAATGCATCCCCCGTTGTTTTAATTACACGTCCTTGTTAATGATATAACAGCGTTATCAGTTATCAAGTCTAAGTCCAACTGTCGTGCACATGACGGTTAGAAGAGTGTTTGTACAAAATGTAAAAAGTGGTAATGTCGAGGATAGGGGTAGAGGGTGTTGAGCGGCCGAGCGTGGCGGGCGGCGCGGCGCGTGCGCTGACACACGCCTGGCACGTGCTGGAGACATCACTTTTTCCGCTCACTTTCCGTTAGACGTTAAAAACAGTGTAGAACTAATGTTCGCCAACTACGCCGTACGTTGCGTAAACTCTTTGGCACGGTCTCCGATAACCTTTGGCGCTTGCCTCGATGAAGTTAGCGTAGGCGATCTAGTTGTTTGTTCACCGGCCACCCAGTGTGCAGATATTATCCTTCATATTTTTTCAAGTTTTCTTGTTTTATGAGTATTCTATATGGTATATAAATATATATATATATATATATATATATATATATATATATATCAATTGTAACACCTACACAGGAGGCCAAAAATAGCACGCTTTATTGTAGAATCAGAAGCGTACTTACACGTGTTAAGGTAGCTTCACACAGACTGCAATATGGAAGCTAATTTTGAAAAATTATCGGCTTATTTGGTACTTATAATGTTATTTTGTGTCACTCTGTATTTCTGCAGCATATTTGAATTGGGCTCAGGTAGTATAAATAAGAAAGTTTAATGATAAAGTTCTGTTCCCGTATTTTTATCATCTACCTACGATACGCAAGTGCGTCTGTACGTGTCGCTAGGTAAATACTTTTACCCTCTATATTAGCTTGTATAACAAGCACAAAAAAAAACTATAAATAAGTTAGATATCCGTATCTTTACATCTTGTCTATTTCTATTTAGAAACAGGTGAATATGTAGTTAAGCGGGTACCCGCATCATTTCCAGAACACATGTAGATAACTTGGAATAAAATCGCTGAATAATAAAATATATAATCTTCATATCTTGCAATGTTACTAAGATAAATATAATATATTTGGTACCTACGCTGCAGCTTGATGAGCATACAGAGTGGGTCGTTGTTGATGACGATTGCAGTACCTATGTAAGACCGCGTTTGATCCCCGATACAGGAAAAAGAAGCACCCAATTGTTTGGACCGGTATAATTCAACTTGTCTTCCCTTCCGTCTTCCCCAGGGCTTTACCCAGTGGAAGATTACCCAGTGCTATAAATGACTTGTGTCTCATCTTTGTCTGTGTAGGTATAAGCTAGAAAGCCCGCTTAAACAGTTTATGTAGTTTTATCCCACAATGACTCGAGTATTAAGCCATGTGCTTGCATGCGACGGCGACTAATCTTGTGTACCACCTATTTAATTGTATCAGCACAACATTGGATAGGTAAAATCTTAGTGAGCGCAACACCTACAAACTACTGCTGCAGTTTGGCGAATGATGATTATTGTAAATAGTTGATTGCTGAAAAAAAAAAAACATTGCCGTTCTCTAGTATTTGGTAGGTAATATCTACAAAAAAATTTGATTGAAACCACTTGTTTTTATCAAAACATGAAGGAACTCAAGCCGTTACTTACTCACCGGGCTTGCCGCCCGCTGGTATTTGGATTGTCATAGCAACATGGGTGACGCTATGGAGGCGCGTCAGGTGTGTCCACGGTGGGTGAGTCCAGCAAGTGCAGGCCCCGCCGGCCACGGTTGAGCGTCGCTGGCAGTTGGCACGCGCCGCGCACGCGACAGGTGGACGTCACGCGCCGTTACCTTACACCCATGCACTAGACCTGCGGTGTCACACTACTTGGGTTCAACTATTAACTCAAAAGAATGTTACAAGGAAAATACTAATTTGACTTTAATTAGTTCTTGCCGTCAAGAGTACCGACTACCAGCTATCAACGACTAAGACCATTATTCATCATTTATCAACCTTTTATCGGCTTTACCTTATTTTCAAAGTATTTTTTTTTTTTGGAAACTTGCATATTCCAATAGATCCAGAAATGTCACAGCTATATAACTAAATGTGGCCTTCTTAAAATGACCACGACCCGTTACGTTATCTATATGTATAACAAATGAGACATTAAATGTTAATGTCATTTTTAATATCAATTTTAAATGTTACAGAAGTGGATCTATCGTGATGTCATGACAAGTACAAATGATTCGAATGTTTGGCGGGTTTCTGAAGGTCACCGATCCTTACTTTGGAGAGTGGACACGCGACTGGAGGGACGAGGATGCCTGTCTGAGTGCTTCGAACTCGTAATTTACAGCTTTATCCTCCGTTATTATTCTTAATAACATGTTATAAGAACAACGACAGCGCCAGCCAACACAGATAAATAAATGTTTATTGTATTTTTTTTACTTGATCTTATATACTGCTTCTCTATCACCACACGCAGTATTCTGTATAAACATCAAAAGTCAGCGCGAAATCCGAAGCGTGATATCAAACTTAATAGTTTTCGGAATACAGGCATAAATCACATACCGTGAAGATTGATTCGGGGAACCTGAGTCTCACGATAAACACGTTCAGTGCATCGTCTTTACATCTTGAATCTTCAGATTAAGATCCTGCCTGTTTACAAAGATTTTGAATTCCAAGGATCGTAAAAAAAAAACTCTTTAAAACTCATTACATCACCGTTATGGGCCGATAACAGCGTGAAATTTTGGTAATTGGTAATGTAGATGCCTGCGCAGGTTCGGACCTCGTGTGCGTATGCTGAAATACATGAGATGGTATTATACATTATAATTATATTACGATATGCTGTGGATTTTTTGTTTCGGCATTCAACATTTAAAGCCTGATAGTAATAACATTTTAATATCTTTATTTATAAATGTATTGCAGTTTAATATATTAAACTTCTTTGTCTTTTATAAAATTAAGTCTAGGTGAGAATCTGATCCTTTGGTACCATCGTTGCATTATTACTATCCTAGATATTAAAGACATCAATTAATTAGGTCAATAAAATATTATAGTCGCGTTGAGAAATGTTTCTACTATACGTACCAACTGAAATGTTTGCGCTCGCATTACAAATTCTGTAGCGTAGTCGCATTGGTATTTAAAATACCGTATTGAGTGAGTCGCTGGCAGGCGTCGGTGTCCATTACGTTATAATCAATCATCGTGTACGTTCAGGTTTCAATCTGCTTTGCGCCGCTTTTGGCCAGGCGAGGCTTTCGACACGGGCGCAATCAATATAGCAGATAAGTGCGATAAGATCCGACGCAGCCTCGCGGCCGTCGTCGTCGTTTTGCAGCGCCCCCGCCCCGCACTCATCCTCGCGCATCTTCCGCCCCCCTCAACTAGCTCAAAGACATCTTCATCTCACAAACCACTCACTGTGTTAATTCTGCATACCGGCGCTATGCAACAATTGAATTAGTATCTGTGCAGTTGATACGTAAGTGTTAGTTTGCAAGTAGCAGATAGGTGCGAATATTTGCTATGTCACGATTCTTGAAATGTTTACTAGTCACTGTCACACACTAAAATAGCCTCAGCGTTACGTTTCGTAAGAAACCTTCATGTACTCTCAAACGACTTCGATAGAGAGACGACTACCTGCTGCAGATAACTACTCAATCTGAATCTACTTACCAGAGCTATTGATTATAAGATCACCTCAGAACCTCACGTTCCTAATATTTTCCAATTACCGTGACTCAACATTTGTACAAAAAAATGGAATCCACCGTAATACGACGTAAGTGCATGGCAGTAGCGCGTGCGCAGTGTTATGTGAAGTGCCCTTAACGACTTAAGTGTTGATGTGCGGGAGTGGGATCATTTATTATTTTATCGTATGATTGAATCTTGTTTTTGATTCAATTCATGTTGCAGACAGGCATATCTCTGATATTCTTGAAACTACACTGATTCAATTTATATACAGGCTTATCCTTTTGAGACGTTTAAAATGCAACGGTACACATGCATGTTCTTCGAATTAAATACGTGTATAAACTTTTAAATGTTATTTCGCTTATTCTACAAACGATATGATTTATTGCAATAAATCATGTCTCCATCAATCACCAACATGTTCCTCACCAATAAAAAATAAAGTTGAGTATTTTGACTTTCTATAACAGCACAATATATTGCGAGATGTGAGTATTCGTGACAAAGTCAGAGTTGTAAGTAACAGGCTTCTCACCTCATATGGTGATCAATAGGTTCATTACGTTATACGAGCCGTGCTTGTGCGCACATATGATATCGGTCAACCCCACGTACTAAGTATTAACATAAGTATGTCGCGAGTGGACGAACGTATCACGCTGCGTGTTTATGTGATCATTTATATTGAAGCGGGTATGCGGGCACAGGTGCGCACGCGCCGACTTAGTACAGGTAGCCCTACGCCTCACACCTCACAACTCCTGTCCACCTGTGTTCTAACTTTGACCAACATCAGTAAAACTGAAGATGCACAAAAAATAATTACTTCCACAGATGTTAGTGATTAACACTTTAACCTGAGGGTCCCAAAAAAATGGCGATTTTATCTTTTATCGTTACGGCTTCGCACCGAACATTATTAGCTTAATACTGTTTGGCCATCATTAAAATATAAGTGCAATTAGATCTCTTTCCCTTAATTTCAAATAGTTATTTAATAATAGTCGAATGGGATAATTAGGTGCCTACCAGCCTCTTAAATAACAATGAGAAATGTTGTTTGAAGCCGATTAGTAATGGAAACTATCCATTAATGAGCGACATGAGACGGCTGCTATCGTCGACAATAAGTTACACGAACATTAGTAAACTAGGGAGTAATTGCGGAGGCGGGCCCATAGATTATACACTTATACTGGTATAGATGCGCCACTCATAGGTTCAAAATGAAAGCTATTTCGTTACCCTGACTAATAGATGGCGCGCAAGTACAATTATTTTTCGCACCAGCCCTATAGGTGGCGCTTGGATACTACTTTTTCAATTAATTTATTGTTATATTATTTAATTTTATTATTAATACACAAGTAAAGATTAAAAATTATATTATACAAGTTACTAAAATTATCTAGGTCAAATTAAACAGAAAGGTAAAAACAAAAACTGCAAGTTGTCATTGCATATTTATTTATCGCTTTCTTTTATAAATAATCAAAAGCTTCTTCTTTATCTGGTCATTACCATCAAAATTTGATTTTGATTTCATAATTTGATTTACTTTCTGATTGTATTTCTTTTTTCTGCGCAGAAAATTTAAACTTGCTCTTCTCAGGAGCTGAAAGAAACAATAAGTCTAATAAATATAAGTATCAAGTTGTTGGTCAACATCTCACATTTTAACACTGCTTTCACTCATACTAATCTACAGGACACCATAATACCTATTATGTACAGGAAAGTCAAATGAACACAATTTTGTACATTTCTCAATAAACTTAGAAAAGCTTTGTTCATTAAAAAGTAAAAATAGAAATGTGTTTACTTTTAGAATAATGTAATATAACTTTATTAAGAAAAACATTAAACAGAGTGAGATCTTCTTTAAACCACTTAATCATTCTAGGTACATACTTTTTTCGGGCTCTATGCCAAAAAGTGGTTACTACTGTTAAGCCTACAATTATAAATGTAAGTTTACTGACCGCTTGATGAAGTTGATGTTGTTGCTGGCTCTGCTTCTATTTGATAAAAAATGTCTGATGTTGAAGGAACATCTACATCACATGATATCAGAATTACTTGGGCATTTTGCTGCGAGGCTGTAAAATAAATATTTGGATCTTTAATATTATTTCAGCATCACAAAAAAAGCTTGAAAGTTAAATTATTATTATCACTTCTTGGTAATTTAGAATAATTTAGTTCTGGTCTGATGATGGAAGGTGGCTAAGGGAACTCGGGATTTGTGTGTCCACATTTTTAATAGCAGCTTCTTTTCAGAATGTTTATAAAATAGAACTATGGTAAAGTATAATTAATTATATATAGGTATGAACAAATAAAGAAAATTGAAATAAATAATAGTAAAAAAGGCTTACGCAAATTCAATGTAGGTATCGCATTTCTTGTCAAACATCTGCTTGGTATTTTATAATAATCCTTAAAGTGTTGGTGGCAGATTCAAATATTATTTTGTATATAACTATTTCCTCTCTCTTGATTTGCAATGTTAAGTATATAAGACTTCTGCTGGTTAAACTTCTCGGTATGAGGTTATTCATAAGAAGGGAAATGGTGTAGAGGTCCTTTAAATAAATAAAACAATTATTAATAATTATAAAATCTTAATCAAACAGTACAAAAATAACATAAATGTCACTTTTATAATTAGTGTCTAAGTCTATTAAAAAGTTTTGTTAATTAATTTAAACTTTTATTTTAACTACTATAAATAAATGAAACAATCATTAATATAAAATTTTAAACGAAGTAGAAAAGTAGAAAAATATCAAATGTCAATTATTTAATAAGTCTACTAAAACTTTTTTATTTTATTAAACTATGAATATTTCATTATGCTTTTAATTATTCTGAATATTAACTTACCATCGATCTCACATACATTATAACATTTTAAATAGATGATTTCGGCATTTTTAAAATCCAAGTTATAAAATCGAAGTCCGAGAGATGAAGTGCCGAGTTATCATAAATATTATATGCTATCAGTCCGGGGTCCAAGTAACAAGCCAGGTGATATCGTAAAACGTAGGTAGATCAGAAACCGTAAGCAAGCCTAGTTACAAAAATATCGAGATATAATAAAAAACAAACGAACACTAAACAAAAAACCGAAAACAACAACAAGTGGAAAAGTTGGAAAATGTGAATTCAAATATGGCTGTCAGTACGAAAACTTTTCGCCATAATGTTGCCGCGGTTTAAATTAAGTATATATTTCTACAAATTTAATTTTGTTACTCTTTATATTTTTAAATTGAATTACATCCTGAAAAGACCAACACGTGTTAGAAAGATGTATTTAAAATATTTTATTTGCAAATCTTCTCCTTCAGCTCATGCCCAGTAGTAGCTGCTGCCCTCTATTGTCATTTATGTCGATTTCAGGATTATAACTGATGACCCTGAATACAAGATGGCGCTACTTTCTATGGAATTTTTTGAATCTCATTTTTGTAGGGGAGTTTCATACCCCTGGGCGGGCCGATTTCCTAGCTAGTGCCGAAGCAATTAATACTCGCAACGTGATCAACAATCGGTTTGCTCTTCGTTGTACAGTACATCAAAATATACAAATATACTAGCTGTTTCCCGCTGCTCCGCCCGCGGTCTCAATTTTTTTTTATATTTGTGATGTAAGCTATCCTATATTTCAAGTTGGATCAAACTGCACACGGTGTGCAAATTTGATTAAAATCGGTTCAGTAGTTTCGGAGTTCATCCCCGACAAACATCATGACACTGGAATTATATATAATATCGATTGATGCCAAAAAGTACACGGTGCTAGTTTTTCGCATTTTAGCCCACTCGATTCCTGGTCCGCAAAGCGTATTTTCAAACATCAATTTAATGCAGATTTATTTCTTTAAAAAAATAAAAGAATGTTTTCTTTGAGTCTAATTTGCTATTCTTCAGTATTGAGAGTACTTTCCCTCTTTCTTTCTGGTGGCAATAAAAAATCCATCCTGTTTATCATAATATAACCTACGACCTACTCTCAGACTTACCAAATAGACAAACGAAAAAAAAACATAAAAGTCTGCGAGCCTGATGTTTAAAGAAGAAAACAGTTTTAAAATCATTTCAAGGAGTTTTGACAACCTTGTTTATTTAATTGTTAAATAACCTCTATGGAGGAGGATCTGGAGGATAGTAAATCGTACTTAAAATAACAAAATTTGGTCGTCATGGCAACTACCTACTTACTAATTTTACCATGGTTACCGCATTGTTTATTCGTTGTTAATGTCAATAATCGCGATGTTAATAATTGATAAAAATTAAACAAAAAAACATTTCAAATTGGACCAAATTGTGAATCTAAACCATCCTCGAATCCACCTGAAGACACACAGCAAATTTCATTATAATCGGTCCAGCCGTCTAGGAGGAGTTCAGTCACATACACACTCACAGAAGAATTATATATATAAAGATGAATTATTTATGTTTTTAAATTATTACTTTTTGTATTTAAAGTATATGCTTCGCTACGGTACCTAATTAACCGTCAGGGGAAGAAATACATAACCGTTTAACGATATAAAAGAACGAACAGGAACTAAGGTGATAAGATGACTTGACACGTTATTTAAACTTAAAACAGGTCCATGCGTCCGATTTTTTATTCCTTGTTTGATTGTTTTGTCGGCGTAGTTCCATCCTGTTTTTGCACAGGGACACAAAAAAGATTGCACCATATGGAGTATTATCGTCTCTAAAATAGGCTGTTTAATGAACACCGAAAACATGTGGCCAATTAATTTCTGCTGGCCTTTTTAAATGAACACATTTGGAACGAATTTAAAAAGTGCAATAAATATTAGGAGTGTTTGATAACACAATAAAGTGTACATCAATTAGATGCACTACTAAGCATCATCATAACTATGAATTGACTGCGTTATGTACGAACAGGGCCGCATTTTGCCGCCTGGCCAAGTAACGACCTTGAATAAATTTCTTCACCAACAGTGCAAGACTCATTTGGCTGTTCACACAGTTCGTAACGATTAATCGTATTTGTTATTCAATTTTCCCCATATTCAAAAGCGCGAATAAATATGCGTGGTAAGTCACAACCTGCTCAAAAGCGGGTTTCTCGACGCGTTGAGGCGACCATCTGGTGGGCGAGAGCTTTTTTTTATTTTCCAAACGTGTCGTCTTGGATTCTCGTTTTTTGCACTGGCTGGCGCTCGCTCCTTTTCTTTTTTTATATTGCTGAGTTGCAGTTAACAGGTGGCTGGTTGTGTGCAGGTGAGACCTGAGATTTTAACTCGCGTCAGGTTCACCTGAGTGTGAAAAATTACGCGTGCTACCAGTCCAATTAACATGTTCCATTTTTTATTTACATAAAGGGTAGGTAATCAAATTACAGATTTTTTCTTTTAACCCAATTCAACATATTTAAACGACTGTGGACACGAATATTTTTCAACCTTCAGTACCATTTGTTTACTTTAGAAATCAGACCATGTTATGAGTTCTTTGCACTGCAAATTTAACAAGCATGCCTTTAAAATTTGATGAATAATTTTATCTTTGAAATTCAACTACATATTCATGTTCAAAAATTATTCATAAAAAATCTTGAATCCGTTTTATTTCACAAATATTCCTATTGGTGCCTATCATGTTCGAAAATACGTTTACAATAAAAATATTTTTATAAATGCTTTATGAGGTAAAAGATAAACAATCAGGTCAAACAATTTATTGACAGCTACTATATTCACCAGCCCCAATACAAAACAATAATAATTTATATTTTAACTCCAATAGAAATAACATAATTATATTTCATTTAATTATGCTTCTTCGTTCACTTTGGTCCAATGCTCTTAAAACTTTCTTCCTTCTGCCTTCTGCCTAGCCTTTTCCCAAGCTATGTTGGGGTCGGCTTCCAATCTTACCGGATTTAGCTGAATACCGTATTTTACATGGAGCGACTGCCTATCTGACCTCCACAACCTATTGCTAGGTAATATAGTATTCCATAGTAAGACTGGTTGTCAGAATTGTAATGACTTAACGACTGTCAAAGATCACTGTATGACAGTCGGGACCAACGGCTTAACGTGCTTTCCGAGGCACGGAGGGGTCTCGGTATGTGTACAAATGGTCACCCATCCACGGACCAACCGCGGCGAGCGCGGCTTAACCTTTATTATCGGTCAAACCGTACGGCTTACATTTAGCCACGAGCCCCTCTTTTAGCCACTCTTGCTGCTCTTAAAACTTTCGTTTACAAGAAATTCACAAGCGGTACCTGCCATATAATGTTTTAAAAACAATAGGTATGTACTTATACTTATGTACTTATGCAACAGCATCAGAAAGATTGATGTGTGGCAAAGTGTAGGCCGTACGTTTTGACCGCAGTTGGTCTATGACTGGTACCACTTGTAAAAATACCGAGACCCTTTCGTGGCTCGGAAAGCATTTTAAGCCGTTGGTCCCGTTTCATACGTTTTTCTTTGACAGACATTAAAGTTCTGACAACCAGTCTTACTATTGGGTATCTACTATATAACCCAGTAAAATGGGTTGTGGATGTCAGATAGGCAGGCGCTCGGTGTTAAATACTGTATTCAGCTGAATCCGGTAAGTCTGGAAGCCAACCCCAACATAGCTTGGGAAAAGTGGCGTGAAAAGTGAAAAAATGAAAGTGGCGTGCGAAGGATTTCATAACAGGAGAATTTTTAACTTGAGATTACAGTTACTTCTGTTTAAACTAAAGTTAATATTTAGCTAATCTAAGTCTTATGGCCACAGGCTAGCCTGCTTCGCGCCAGTCGTCAGAAAGATCTATGACGACGTAGCCGTTTATTAGTTTTTATTTATTTAATGAATACGATTTTTTTTGCACTCGACAGGTGTAGTATAACAACAAAAAATCTATTGTACACTTACGAACCTATTTTTAGTGTACAAGAGTTAGTAGCTCAATAATCAGCAATGTCGGATCATCCATCAAACATGGTTTTGGGCTTAACCTGTATTAGTGTGGACTTATGTGAAAGCTTGAAAAATTGTGCCTATTACAGAGAGCGCTCTCAATAGGCTGCAGACCTGCACCGTTAGACTCCAGATCACGACGCGGCGGATTATTTGAGAACACAAAGAGATCGAGTGCCGAGCGACGGACGGACACAATCACTCATAGCGTTGCGTTTGTCATAGAGAGCGAGCGCGACAACGACGCGTCGATCACCGGCCGACACGCTTTGTCAGCCCGCTCCGATTTGTTCACTGCCGCGAGACTCGACAACTCGAAACCCGAACATTGACAAGCGTGCGTAAATATTTCACCCGATAACTATAACATCCACGTTTGCTATTAAACTGAACACCCACGAGTTAACAGAACTCTACGTAGACCTCGGTCTGTACCGAAATAAGTTTCGCCAAATGTATTCATCCAATCAGAACTTGGTTAGATGAGAATTTGCGGAACAATAAGGAAAACTGAGCTGAATGGTTATTTCGAAACAATTTCAGAAACTTTCTACCGAACCGTAGCCATTTGGATTGTCCGCGAGAAGGCTGTAAAAATCGTTCACCCATAAAGTGAAATATAGGTTAAGACGGTCTCTCTCAAAAATTCATTCAAAGTACCGTAATCTCGTCCTTTTATTTTGTAATTTCTTCTTACCACCAATTTTGAGCAGTCGTTTAACATTTTAGGGCTCGTTTTATGGTCTTGTGTCTGATGAACATCCTCTTTTATTTCTTGTTTTGACTCCACGAATACGAATGTCGACCGCTACAATGCTTGGCTTCTCGTGCGCATGTCAAAATTGCTACCATGCCATACATGCATTTTTGCGTTTAAACCCGGGATATCATATATATTGAAGTACCTACTAATGCCAACGTAAGGTGGGCGTAGCTGTTATGTATGGTAGTCAAATTAAAAATTGTGTAAAACTTGTACGTTGTCGCTGCATTACTGTTGATTATCATGACAATGATGTAGATTGGTGATTTTCGGAGGTTGACATGAATGTTTGAAAAGAACAATAGGTTTGTTAGTTTTAGCGAACGCAGATGAGGCGGCACGGCTGGTGCGTGCTGGCGGCGTATTGTCGGGGCGGTGCAGCGGTGCTCGGGAGCCGCGCGCCCACGCTCCGCCAGGAACAGCGCCTTGTCCGTGTCAACGATACGATGCTCAACCGCTTTAATATCTTACTTTCACAATTGTAATAAGCGGACGTCAAGAACTCATCATGTTGGACAACAATAAGGCACGCGTCGGAGTCGGCTACGTGTTCCGTCACATATGATGTGGCTGAGACCGCCCGATGCTTTTGGTCATTCGCTGATAAACTACTTTAGCAATTATTAGTTGGGAACAATTCAGCTTTTAAATACTCGTAGCCAACTTCCTACTAATTTAGTTAAGACACTTCTCAGTCTCCACGTACCTACTTTACAGAAATATTTATAAGAAATACTTCCAAACTTTCTCAATTAGACATATTGTACTTACTTATTATATATACTAAACATTCTCCTTAGAGACATTATTATATTATTATAATTTTGATGACTGGCATGATAACTATAGCGTTTAAGATATGCAAATAAAGAACTTTCATTTCGATGTCGGAACAATGGTGATGTATTCGCGGGGGTTTGTCTAGTTGACAGTGGAGATAATAATACGATGAATAATAATAGTGTGAAAGCACAGTAATTTTACACTTAGCTTTATTATCAGGGATGTATGAAAATATCAACTGATTATATCGAATCGGTAAGTGAATGTTAAAAATCATATGAAAGATTTAAAAACTTAATTTAAAAGCCTTGTCGATTGGAATTCGACGGTGATGTGGATGAATTTTTTGACACTATTCTTTAGTTGTTTTGTTTAATTATAATAGTTTAGTTTTAGGTGTGGTAGGTATGAGTTAATTTTGTAATTATTTATTATGAAAATAAACAAGTAGAGAAGACAATTATCGCATGAGATTGATTTGAACTATGTATTGCTAATCGATTTGTTATTGAAATAAATATAAATATATTTGAACGAAAACATTAATAACAAAAAACATTTTTGAAAGGTTTTTAAAACAAGATCAAAATAACTTTAACTTCTAGCTAACTGTTGTCATAAAACTAAAAGGTTACCAAAGCAAAGAGGTTACGAAAACATTATAATAATGTAGCCGAAACAATGGAATTAGAATAATGAAATGTTGATCATTAAAATCTGTTGGAGTGCCGGTCACGATACATGATACGGTGCGAGCACATCTCACCACGCCCGTTTCCTTCGTCGAACAAGTGAGTGCGCTAATGAAGCCCAGCTAAATATTCATGAAACCAGTCATCTACTCGCTCCCAAAACTGGAAGTTCACATTAACGCACGTAGTAGTCTCTACAAAAGGACGGCGAGGATGCGTCTAACAAATGCCTACACATGACGTGACAGATACAACCACCACTTAATTGTCAGGACTTTTTAAGGTACTCGATAATTGTTAAAAGTAAGTATTGGTCCCTTTTAGGCACGGTTGATTACTACAATAATTGTATCTTTTTTATTAGGCATATCTTAATAATGCCAAGGCTAAAGCCGTGCGTTACTATATAGTCGAAACTAAGACCATAGTTTTTAAATGTAAATAATAAAAATTTCCAGAAAAACGATACATTTATCATTTCTACTAAAGTGATTAATGCCGAAGGGTCTGACTTTCTCTGTCAATTAAATGATACAAAGTACATAGAAGGTTTCTGAGGTGGACCAAGAAATAGCACTCAAGATTGCAAATCAGTACGGAGGTCGAACGGTCTCGCGGTGTTGACTTGAATGACTCATAAACACCTTGATTTACTGAACACATTGGTGATTTGTAGTGTATTAATTCCGATGTCGCTGGCCGGAAGATAGCGATGAGCCGCAACATCTCTTGAATGTTCACACTCGATCAACGTTAGTCCTCGTGCAGACGGGGCGCGTGCTAAGACCGCACTCCCCACACAAACACCTTGACGTCATGTTTGATTCGACGAACGAATCCAATCGTTAAGTCACGGGTGGCACGAGCGAACAAAATAAAAAATCTTATCTTTATTATCTCATTGAAAAACGAACGCGAGTAGGTAATACATCTATAAAAGCGACAATATTTATGGCCATGATTTATTGTTGAAATATTTTTACGTGTCGTATTTTTGTGTAATCCATCGTAAATGGTTTTACACTCCATGCTTGGAATCGTTTACAAGATATCATAACACAGGTGGTAGAACAGAACCTACATAGGTACATGTTACAACAAAACAATAAAACGAAACGGTGCAGTATGTCCATACCTGTCCATACAGAAAGGAGTTTAAAATAATCATAAATCTGTCTGAGTATACGTTAATGCGTAGTCGTTACGTGGAAAACCTGAAGAAGAAAAATTGAGTTATTTCTATCCTACTTTGATAAGAATTACGGTAGATACCTAAGTCAGAAATAACAAACCCCTAAAATTACTAATTAAGCCATAAAAATATAAATAGGTACCTTATTATTTCTATAGCAAAAATATTCTGCGAGAGCTCAACCCTAAGCTCGTATGTTAAATTGGACTCATATTAATTTTATTACTATTAAAGGGCAAGCCGCAAATAAGCGATTGTGAATGCATAGATACTATGTAAGGGAAATATGGTCTTACGATATGACCAGGACGTCAGCATTCTTTCGATATAATTTTCCTCTAACAAAAAACAAATTGGACTATTTGTTATAAGATAAAACAACAATTAAATTGTTATTTTCAATTTCCTGACTCCATCTAATTTAGATAAAGAAAAGTTTATACCTATTTACGTATTCTTAATAAAATTTATTAAATAACTGACAATAGCATAATTCAAACATTAGATTGGTTTGATCTGTATACTAAAATTACGTCACGGGAATTAATTTACCTTATACTTAAGGCTTGACTTTTCGACCGAGTTGCAACAGCCGTGTTGGCAAGCAGCCAATGATGTCAATGCATGTTGGCGTTAATTCCCTTTTAATTCTAAAAATGCACCACGATAGTTTAAAAAATTCGTTTGATTAGTGTCAATAAAATGTAATCAGTTTAGTATAGAAATCTATTAAAAATATTTGATTAGTGGAAAGGTTTCAACGACTACTCTGTACAGTTTTCTTGACCGAACATCTTTTGTAGGTAATGTATACGGCTTTATACGATGTTATAAATCAATCAATCTTAGTTAATGTATCTACTAGGCACTGGGAGACTGCACGGCGTGTTCGACAAGTAATTAAGGCAGCAAACGCCCTCTTAAATTTTGTTAAGACTGATTTATGGGATTATAATGAAAAACAAAAGTAACATGTTTACTTGCCTATCACAGCGTTTACTACCGTAAGTAAGTAACCCTCGGCGTGATTATATTATCCTTTATATTATTATGTTAAAAAACTTTCGGTTTCGTCAATAGTTTGTCACAAATAAACATTGCAGCGCCACTGTTCCTCACATCAGAACATTTTACTGTAGCTCGTGAAATCTAGTCAACAATCTACGTTCAGAAACATTACCATACCTAAAATAGCCTCTTGAATTATGCAATGTTTTCTCTTTGTGCACCGTTGCAACTGAACATCCACATGTAGCGTGACGCAACGATCTCACGTTAAATATCAATGAATGCGTAGTATTATCTCTTCCACGAATAAAAATATGAGCATAAATAAATTAATATACATATTTTCCCTTTAATAACTGTGCGATGCATTGTGATCGATGATCGTCTTATATCACAAACGCCTGTAATTATTCAGATGAAATCAGACAGTTAAGTCATTATGGTGTGACTAATATGTCTGTGGAAATCTGTGCGCTGCACAAATTATATCAAGCCGTAGTGAACAACGCCGATGTGTGATATAAATACCAATGGTGAAGGACTCTGAAGTTAGACATTCGTTAGTTTCTGTCGATGGCTTCGTTTGATATTATTTGTTAGTTATTCAAAAATATTCGCCCTCGTTATTGACTGTAGCAGCGGCGTGAGCTATTATTGCCAGTTGCTTGAGGAATTCAGTTATAGCGCTATTGATCGACATCTATTTTGGTTTCCAACTTAAGAACAGAGTAAACACCCATTATTATATTAGCGTGTAATAAAAACGAGTCGTGAACTCTGTCCATCGTAGTTTAGTTACAACCGTTATAAAGATCACGGTCAATCGTCCTACAAAGAATGGCTTTATAACATATTATGTGTGCTTGCTTTCTAAATATTGTACATGATTGACTTCTTATGTTTACTTGCAACATAATGGAAGATGATCTCTTCAAGAATCTCTATATTTATAACCCATACCATACCAATACCTGTCGCGTCGCGGTGCTTTAATTTACAACCTTTAAACATCTGTAAGATGATATAAGTACTTATAGGTAATAATACTAAAATTATTACAACTGCCACTCAAATCAAATTAAACGCAACATCTTAAGAGCATGCAAAACATTCCTCGACAGGTACAAGTAATACATAAGGATTATAGGACCACTACCTTAAACGTAGTTTGAAGTGTTAGTACCATTGTCACCATTAAAATGACGAAGGGATGATTTTTACGAGTGTCAATAGGCATTAAGTGCGCGCCGCCATGTTTATAGAGCCGTAGATTCAGATTAGGTGCCATTAGTAAAGAGCGGGTCTGGACGCGGCTCGTACGCTCCGTATCATTAGCGTCCATAGCAAACAACATTACAACGATAATAGCTCATGAGACCGGTTCTTATCGTGCAATTGATAATGTCTTTTTATATCGCTAAATTTATTTTGTAAATTATCTAGTTTATCCAAGCTGGGGAATGCCTACCATTATATGGAGAAATAAGAGTCTTAAGAGTCTTCAGAGATTTAGAAAGAACGCTCAAACATATATATATACTTACTTAAAAGTAAAATCTAGCGCTAAAAGGAAAAAATGAAATTAAAATACCAGACAACAGAAATATACTCAATTTTCGATTTTCCGTAACACAACTATTTGAGCCACCTTGGCCTACCTATGTCTAGCATGGAGTATAATATAGTAATACCTCACTACATCACACACGGCCATCTGATCCCAAACTAGGCAGAGCCTGTATTATGGCTACCAGACAACTGTGTGTAATAAACATACTTATATATTTTTAAATACAAACATGTTATAGATAAATTACACCTAGTAAATAAATAAATAAGTGCTGTTACATTTTCCCTGCTAAGATATCAGAATGGCGCTACTCGAATGTCAGGAGAAAGCAGCGCATAGTGTCAGCCGCAGACGCGAGTCGTGTCGCTTGTTGTTAATTAGCTAGTGTAGGGTGTCGCCGCGCGCCGGTGGTGGCGGTGGTGGCGGACCGCACGCCGTACGGTAACCTGCGGCCGGCACCGCGGAACGTAACTCAACACCCTGCAGCGATCCCCGCTATGCTGTTATGGTTACCTTCCTGAAACTTTTCCTCTTTTCTAATTATTTGTGACGTTTACCAAACCCTCTAACAAATGATGCGAACTTTGGATCATTTTGAAGGATGTTGCGTACACCGTAGATACGCACGCGTAAATGAATTGACGTTAATTTAATGCTTGTCATTTTTACCGTAAAGTTGACAAAAACAATAATGACGATTGCTTATTTCAATGTTAGTTGGTGACTTTATAAAATCTGAATCGCGAGTATTATTTATCCAAATTAAGCCTTCTAATATGAAATTTACAAAATCTTAAAAATAAGCTTCAGCCACAAAATTCCGTTCACGATTGCATCCACTCATCTTTGTTAATTTTCATCGATGTATAATTTAAAATTAATGATAGGTATACACAAATGAGTTACGATACGATATCTATAACTTCTTTTGTGTTAAAAGCGTGTATCGTGTTAAGTAACGAAGTTGGCTAAGTCACGTTTAACTTATCGATACGGCATCGCAAAAATTACGCAACAACAAAACAATCATGTTCCGATTGTAAAGAAGACGAACGGAGTCACTCACGCTGTTTGCTTGTGGCTGGTTCATTGAATAAAAGCGATGTTTACTAATCAGACGCTTTCACTATTCGATTATACGATCATTGAAAATTCAACCCCTTCGTTATTTTCTAACTTAACAAATCTACCTACTACTAAAGTTTTGTCAAGTGCGTAACCGTATCGTAATCTACTAAACATCCAAATAACACCAACATCGGTGGGACAATGTTTGCTTCTTAGTCTGAAACTTTATCGAATTCGCCGTAAAAATTGATTATTAAGGATAGCATATTTATGTTTTAATCATCAAGAAGGTTCGAAGATTAATACTTAGTACTTAGTGTTTAACCGTAACCTAATTATGGAATTAGGTTACGGTTAACACAAAAACAGTTCTCAATTTCTACAACGTATTCGTGTTAATTATTAATGTCAAAACATTAAAGATACCTATTTCGGTTTTTTGTTGAAGAAAAGACATCAACGACATCACAAAATAGTAATTGTCTGATAGTAATAACAATTTGATCGTAATTGTCTTAAAAAATATCTAGTCCAATCCGTTTAACGATGCTAGTCCATTTCCCACATAGTTGGAGGTCCGTACTAGAAGAAATCGAAGGTGGTTCGGCATAAATCGTGGGAAGATCTACATAGTTAGCAGGCGCGGGATCGGGTCGGCGCGTGTTGCTGCGCCCGCGCCGCTGCCGCCGCCGCCGGGGTGAACGTCTCACTTAACTGTTCTGTGCACCTGAGCTGAGCACCACACCGCTGACACCGCCCGCCGCTACTTGCAACTCACTGCTACGTCTTTACCCGCAATCAATTAAAATGTTCCTTATTCTCAATGACCATCGGTCAAGCGTAACCGACATAATGTGATGGTTTCAACTGGAAGTGGAATAACTTGTGTCTATGAATATAAATGAAACCATACTTAGGATCAATCATAATAATAAAATAGGCAAATGTGGACGAGGATTAAAAAAATTATAGACAATTTGATACAAGCAAACAGTTATAAAATGTTTTGCAATACAATAAACAACTGTAGATACCTACGAGTATGTTTTAAAAATATCATAAAAATCATCAGATAATATAAAGTGTACCAACATTAAAATCTGTAGCAACACGATATCTACACATTGAACAAGGTGATAAATCCTACGTTAGATAGATATGTATCGAAAAATTACGTTGCGTCGGCACAACAATCGAACATCGGCGCTTTTGAGACTCCGTTCCACAAATACTTGGAACAAATATTTTTATAATGAACATACGTTACATGTTTTCTATAAATACTGGCAATTCTTTATATAACAGGTCGTAGGTATGTGGAGGTGTTTGGAGATCAAAACGAGACTGTGAATGTAGGCTATCGGTGAGTATAAACAACACGACTCTTTGTCTCGCTTCTTAGAAACTCTAACGAAATAAAATCTGAATACCATGTTTTTTACAATGTTGCTTTATACTAGCTTATTCGCCTGTCAACGTTCCAAAATTAATAGGTGTTATTAATTATAACGCTAATTTCATTTTGTTGTTTTCTGTTAAAATGGAATAATGGTAGTTGCAACATTCTTATGATGATTATCAATACAATGTTTTACCTACCATAAACTAATTCAAAAATGCAAATCCGAAACATAATCATTATAAACATGTGAGTTTAAGTTCGTTTTCATCAAGCCAGCCTCTATTATCATTGCCCATTTTAAGACAATACATACAACATTGCGCAAGAGTCGTAACATTACCATAAATAGGCACCAAACTCATTTATAGTCAAGGCTAATTCCTAAAAACCAAATAATGTAGGTAAAGCTTGCCAATGAAGTGAATTGTAGATCGATTGAAAATAGATCGTGTGTCAGCGATCGGGAGGCTCCGGGGCATGATCATCGGTCCACGAGCGCACGCGCACGATTCGCGCACCGGCGAGGCCCCCGGCGACACTCGCTGTACATTCCTAACTATTCTGCTAAGTTCAAGCAAAAAATCCGTTGTCAAGTTATCAACTTTGGCAGAACTTATTTGATGATTTTATATTTATAATAGATTTCGTTGCTAATGAGAAAATGCTGCGTTGAATAATTAAGTGACCGAAAAACAGTTTTTAAAGATGCACAGACTTTATTATGTAGGAATATTCACATTTTTAATGTCTATTTCGTTCCACTTATATACTAAATATATTATGCAAAGACAATAAAGTATGTATGTACATCGAACTCTGAAAATAAAGTATTTTTAATAAAAGCGATCAGATCAAAACCTTACGAAGAGCATCGTTTCGAAGATACTAGTTTATAAAACTCACTTTCCTTTAACTAAACATATGTTTGTGCCTTTAATGCCCGCCATTTCTCAAATTGGCGCTTTTGGACAACACATTTTATTGGTGAAAGTGTATTTTAAGAACAGAAAATAAAACGATTTCCCACTGACCTTTCCTATTGTTTGGTGAGAAACAAAGGAGATCGAAGTAATCTCTACATAAACACGCAATTAATGATTTCTAAAATAATTTATGTTGTGGAGTGGCAACCATCTCGTTATCGAATGCCCCAGCTTTTGAATCACATAGTTTATGATGCTATCATGTTGGCTTCATGGAATTAGAATTTACAAACTAATAACTTTACAGAATACATCGACATAGTAACTTAAATACCGATATCAATATAATGAACACAGAACAGCAGCACACGCATATATCATGTCTTATTAAGAAATTGTAGTATACAAATATAAGCGACGCCTGTTAACAATTCAACGCATTGAATATTACAAATCAGCTTTTACATTAAGTTGACGCCAATAAATCTCTGACACACTAGTCGCTTGACATTGAATTATGGAAACACAAGGCGCCAGTTGTACGTACAGGTAAAACGTAAGTACAGCATTATGATGAAACATAATTGCCTATTTCATCCAAATGTCCGTCTAAGGTGTCCGAATGTAATTACCAAAAGTCAAAATGGCCCCGCCCACGAGTGCTCTCCCGCGCCGTGAGGTCACCTCCACTGACAACCTGCTCACAAAACCAAATTACACCACTATATTTAGTGGACTGCTTTTTGACTATTATCTTTATTATATGTTTGAAACTTAAAGCTAATTTTTGTTGGTATTGGCAATCTACACGTACTGTTGTGATATATCGATTGGTTTGTAACGGTCTGGCTAACATGTACTAAAACTTTGTATTGTGATTCCGATTTTGTAAAACTTTTAACTTTTTGTAAGATTGTATTCCAGAAAAGAAAATGTTGAAACGGTATTTTAGAATAATTCGACAAACCGAAAGGTATTTTTAAGTAAAGATAATAAATTATAAAGTACAGAAATATAAATATTGATTTTATTAATGTAATTCGTGAGTGTTGTCTAGCTCAAGATTAGCATGCACAAATTTCCAGAATGGGTGATCTCACATAAAGCAAATGTACGGAGTGGATGGAGCGCGTAACTCCGGCGGAGTGACAAGACAATAATTGTAGTGGGCCAGAGTACGACGCTCCGCGTATATCTAGTGAGACAAATTTACGTTTGCGCCGATGATAGACAAACAATTCAACCGCAAACCTTGCTATTCATTGCACTTGGAATCCTGTAATAAAACTTCATTTGTCGAAATACTATCACATTAATTTCTAAACACTTAGATAGATTATACCGATTGAGAAGATAAAACAGAAGTGAGCCAGAATTGTATCTAGTGGAGCGGGCGTTTAAGTCCTAAAGGTATTTTATTTCAGTACTACATTGTCTTGACAAATGATGAACAACTTTAACAATTTTGTCGTACAGGTTTATAGCTAAACATGATCTAATATACAAACAGTCATTGCACTCAGCAATATAATAGTACATTCTTTGATTCAGCGGCCGCTCCAGTCAGTTCCATCAATTAGAGTGAGCATTTAATCGGATAATGATGACAGATACCTAATAATCTCGAGACCGTTAAATATTTTAAGCGTTTTAAAATAATAATGGCTGACATTAGTCTCTGCTAGACGTGAATTATTATTAACCATAATACTTAACGTCTGTTTAATCTTTTCGTTTCACGTAGAGTCAACTCGACTATACAATTTTCGAAAGTATTTTTATGACGATTTGCCAAAGGAGTAAATGCTCGAAAGTAAAACAAGACCATAAAGTATTTAAAATTTATAGCTACATTCTGATTATAAAAGTTGTTGATCGTTGTTTACAAGGTTTAGCAAGTTTTATCTTCGTGCTTATGGCTTACTTTTCTGATTTAAGTTAATATTACAAGATCAAAAGTACATCCGTCAGTAATTAAGCACTACCCATATCAATGACTATATAATATCAATATTATATTATTTTTATCAAAAAAATCCACCCAGGCCACGGCAAAGAATAATAACAAAATTTTCTAATTTAGTAAACATAAGCCAAAAAACCTGTTTGTTTTAAAACACAATGTAAGTGGAATTTAAGTAAGTAGCAAACTCGCAAACGTTTATAAATTTTAGATCTTTTATTTTTAATAACAACCTTAACAATAAAGATCGACTAATGGCAACCTAAAAACACTGGCCATTTACTTTTTAGATCACAGCTTAAAACATCACGACATTGTTTCGTTTGAAAAGTAGATCGTATCGTAAGATCAGTGAGTGGTGCGGAGTGCTCCCGCGCAGGCGCAGCCCGCGTCCGCGTCCGCGCCCGCCGACAAGTGAACGCAATCTCTAATTGAATCAGTCGCTAGTCATCGCCACCGGCATGCACTATGTAGAGACCCCATCTTACTAAATTTCTTAATTGCGGACAATTATCATATTCGCAAAAGGTAATAAATCTGTTGTTTACTTTAACTTTTTATTACCCACATCATCCATTATATTAAACCATGACTTGCTTTAAGCCTCTCCATTCTTACACAATGTTTTATATTATGCATTAGGAACTAATCGTCTTTCTTAAATATATTTTATGACGCCGCACTAATTCATTATATTACACACTACAATTGTTTTGTCTCTAGTAGATTAAAAATAATTATTAATAAACAAAGCTGATATATTGCTTAATAATTATTGTTGTTTTATTAATAACAATAATTATTTTTTTTAAAGACAAACTTTATTAAAGACAAAACTTTATCCTTTATATGTCTTGTCAAGCCATGACCCATAGAACCATATCCCAATAAAAGCTATCGCTTGGTTCCCGCTTGTAGTTTGACATGACTTTCAGTTGACGAAATTATGATTTCTTCCGCGTTATCGCATCAACAGATTTAGAAGAATCCCCGATGCAATCGCGATACCGCCAACAATAAGCGGCTATGAGTACTCCAGTAGTAGCACATACCCAATCAATGAGCTTTCAAGCTTTACATCTTAAGAATCTCCTCTGATGGAAATATCATCAGTTAAGAGATACAAAAGTTCATTTCGGGCAAGAAGAAAGTTGGTTAGTACCTTTATTTAGTTTTGATCGAATTTCTCAGGATGATCTATCTCAAAATACTCCTATTGGCAGATTGTGCCATTCATAAAACATTTGCGATCAACTAATCACAGAATATGTATCACAAAAAGTTTAGGTGAGTAAATACAGGTTGTATGTGAATCAACTTTTCATACAATCATAATTCACGTGACCTGACACTTTGTTTAAAAGAAGATTACAATTTTAAGATTTCAGCCTGTATTCCTTGGGGAAATTTGTACAGTTTTATGCACCTGATTACCTCGTAAAATATACGCGCACATTTTAAATTTATCCTGTATAAATCATATATGTACAAGCGATCATTTAACAATGTGATTTCTGTCACTTTTCGAAAGCAACATTAGCATACAAACCTACACATCATTGACTTGATAAGTAGATACGTAGGTACCGACACGCGCGTGGATTTGTTACAAGCCGGTGATAATTATTATTGGCCGACAAATCTTCACTTAAGGGAACCGTTACTCGTGTTTTGTTGCAGTGAAAACATTCATTACTTCATTTGCATACAATGGGTTGGTGCCAAAAAATATTGGAGTGTAAACGCTTGCCATGAATGCTTTTATGAAAGTTCTCCTTAGATCTTTTATTATGAGTACGTATATCTATATGTTTATAATATGACAACACAATGCTAGCTGTAGTTACCTATTATTATTGACCTTGCTATCGTTAAGTACTTGCAGTTGGTTGAACCGAGGATTTTTAAAATTGCTTTGACAGCAAATTACTTTAGCAAAAAGTGTACTATGAGTATTTCAAGTCCTGATCATGTCTGTTCCTAAAATATGTAGCCGGAGGTATGTTGTTACATATTATGCTAAAAATAATTCAAAAGTACTTAAAAAAAAGTTAATTACAAAAAATAAACCTAAGAGGCAAAAATCAAGTAAAAATATGTTAGTAGACGACATATTTATATGTTACAAATCTTTTCTTGACTCTGGCTTTTGCAAAACAGATAGCAGGTCTGGGCAGATAGCATTTACATGTGGACTTGCTATTAATTCATATAAAGAATAAACCGTAATTAAATCGGCCATTGTATTTCCTACGTGTGTATGCAAATGTACTTTTTATTATTTAGTTCAGTTGCAAGAACATGGAAAGAGATCCATTACTACTTCCGTAAATGTGCTTACCCGCCTACAACATCTACGTTTACGAAAACAGTTTGTTGCCTTGTACACTTTCTTTTTAATTGATAAATGAAATTATAGTATAACTATTATTTAAAATATGTATTTATTGCGTTTATTTTAGCAAAGTCAACTATTGCAGCTGGAAGTATGTTTTGTATTTTCATAAGCTCCAGCTTATTTCATCCTGACTGAAATCGATTAAATTATTAATTTTGTAAACAAAAGAAACAAATAAAGCTGCTTTCTAATTAAATTTATACTCTTCAGTATTGCAGCAAGCCCTCTCCATAGTTAGCGCGCCTTCTCGTAGGACTTTCGAGCGTCCGATGTGTTGATGGTCGATAAACATATTTCGGCACGGGGCTCTCTTGACGCAGATAGAGTGAACTAACGGAGCTTTTGTAAACGCAATTGTTTTAAACTATTAATTGTAACGATAGTGCCACGAACAATACACCCACTAAGTAACAATGAAACCGGAAAAATCTTTGGCACTGATGTAAGGTTCGAGGCCTCTTACACATCTCACTATACTATAAATTAAAGACACGCTTCTTCTCTCTCGCGACGTACCTAGTTATTAAAGAATATTTCATTTACAAGCAGTGGTTGAACCGTTTTGTATGGGTAATCAACGTAACGTTCTTTGTAGCGTACCTACTAAAATTACTATCCATACTAAGCGACACTAACCACAAGTGTTGTGGTTCCAAATGTAGTCCTAATAGGTAAAATAAAAGTAGATCAGTTTAACACCTGTCAAAGCACAAAATATGCAGTTTGATAAAGTATAAGTAAGTATTTGGCAACTTTCACGGCAACAAGTGACTTTGCTCACTCTACTTGAACATCCTTTTTGTAAGAATTGCGGCGGTTGAATAACTTTTTATGTCCGTCATAAAAGCATAACAGCAAGTGTTGTAAGTCGTGTGTGTATGTGCTATATCGTTAAAGATTAGGAGTGTGGGGCGCAATGATTCGGTTTCGCGGGCGGAAACGGGCGCGCCCACGCGCAGGTCAGAGCAGTGACCCCGGAGCTCACCTCGGCACCGGCACCACAGCGGCGGCGGTGTAGCGATGGTGGTGTGGCGGTGGCGCGACTGTGGCGCGGCGGTAGCGCGGCCACATGCACCCAGCCGCATTGTTCCTCCTCCCGAGCTATGACGCTTGCTGCTTATTACGTGTCTAGTTAAGAGGACGCCGCACAGTGAATATGTGAGGCTTGGAATACTTAGCTATAATAAATGCCACCATTAGACTACTAATACTTTATAAAGTCTGACTCGTTGGTCTTATGGTCGCAAGCGCGACTGCCGTGCACGAGGTCTCGGGTTCGAATCCCAGGTCGTGCCAAAATTAGTTACTGGATTTTTTATTTAGAAATACTCAGTACCACTCGGAATCAGAAAGTGTGGCGGTGGCACCCCCGTGTCTCGGATAGCACGTGAAGCCGTTGGTCCTGCGCCTGATCTCTCTCCGGTCGTGTCAGTCTGCCATCCTACGGACTATGAGAGTGAAGAAATAGAGAGTGCACCTGTGTTTGTGCACTATGATATCTCGTGCGTACCTGGCTCATCTACTTTAGATAGGCCGCCGAGGCCGAAATTCGGTCTAGTCATTAGTGCGTATATGGCAAATATGCAAAAAACGTAGCGAACATCTCCGCTAAAATATCTAAGTAATTAATTAACACTACTTCTAAGACAGATAAGAAATATGAACTACATAAATATACGCATCGAACCAATAACTAATTTAATTCTGAACATCCTAAGAAGCACAAAAATTTTAAAAAGTACGAGTAGTTATTGTAGTGGATAATAGAATATTCAGTTGAGTTATTAACAAGCCGAATAAATATCTCGTGTAGCAAATGAACTGAGCTAAGAGCCATAAGTACACATTTATTGTCATGAGTTATTCGGTGGTTCGCACTGTCATCTACGTTCGTCCCAGTCATTCCATATTCATAAGTCGTTGAGTAAATCACTTGTACAATGTCCGTCTACGTCGCGCGTCGGGTTAGCAGATTGGAAATTGCAACATTAGAATCCTAGCGCTCATACACACGACTCATGTAGTCAGAAACATTCATATTTATGCACTCTCATATCGCGTTTTATTTGTTAGACATAAAATACAATAAATATAAGAAACCGATTAGATGTTTGTCAGGGTATACAGAGATCGTACGATATAAGCCGGTTAAATTACGTTCAGTAATTAGAAACAGCAATAGGGCAGAACGCCCATCACAGCGCCCATTACACCTGCAACTAATACGTCTGGGTCGGAAGTATCTTCTCAGAGTAATTCCTTACTCCTAACCGTGTTCAAATTGTATTTATTGCCATCATCTGTCTCTGCGGTAATGACTGCTGCGTGATACCTGCTCGCCGCAGCAAGCAATCAATTAACCTTTTTAAAAACACCAACTTAACGATTTTGGTTACTAAAATGTTATGTAGAAAATAACTTTCGCTAAATTTAAATAATACGTAGTTACATATCGTTACTTACAGGAAAATCGTCGAAAAAGTCGATACAACCGTTACATCATAAATTCCTTACTTTGAGCAAAAATCTCTTACATATAAACATCGAACCGCGTAAACCGGAGCATTACAATCAATATTTTCGTTTAAAGCTGCAGTTCGGATCTTGATTTATGGATGTGCGGCTTAAACCTGCGGTATTATTAACAAGTTGTAAATCATTGATCGGAATTAAGACCACGTTCAACTGACTGCACAGGATTTGTTGACGAAGTCCATTATACTGACTGAGATGTGTGACTAACTTTCAAACGATATTAAATTTAAAGTCTGAACGGGTCTAATATTCCCAGCTACGAATTTGAAGACAACATCACACCTACCGATTCATAGCCGTATTATTTTTTAAGATAATTTTGTTTACGTGCATGATTTCGAAAGATCACTACACGCTATATTATGCAAATATTATTTTACTATATTTCGAAAGCCCGTTTTCCTTATCCATTGCCATTCATCAAAATCAGCAAAGGAAATAATAACGTTAGGGATGTCTTTCGTGTAAATGCAATGTATTATAAGATGCTTTAAATTTTATTAGTACTTAAGATTACATTTGTATACTAATTAAGGTAAACATAGTGATACTATTATTATTATATTTTAACACCATTAATTTTACCTATGTAAAAGCAAATAAATAAATTTATTATTATGATTACTTATGTTATTCTTTAATAAGGATAGTGTATTTATTGTAACACAGTGGATGTTTTTTTTTGTATACGAATGTGCCTAGATATTCTTAGAAAACAAATAAATAATATTTAAAAGGTTTTTTTTTATTGGAAATATAACAATACATCCTAGCACTTAACAATCGCGTTTATCTTTCTAACATTGTCACGTCCATATAATTTAATTGTTTTGCATTGTTGGTGCTTGCTTACCGTCCTTGCACATCTCAATTAGTTCAACTAAGTAGTAATTTTATTGTACAACTTAGTTCTAAATTAATAATAAAAAAAAATTTAAATACTTTTAATTAAATTCTAAAACAAAAAAGCTAAAAGAAAATGTGGTGGTCAGCCCTAATCAAATGAAAAGGTAAAAAACCTGTTCCTTCGTAAACAATATTATGCAAGTGGATGTTGTGTGTTCTGCCTATTATAAAGTTCATGAATAAATAATATGAACTCCAGGAAATGCCTAAAATCTGTTTAATGATTTAAACAGATTCATGATGTTTTGGGCAAAAAAGTGTAAGTATCTGACATATTATAATAGATAATTAGGTACACTACCTATTAAAAATTTAAAATATATAAGACTATTATTATTTTAAGCTCTTAATGTTTTGTTCCCCAATAATTTGTTCCCCAAATCCCCATGGAACTTACAAAATTTCTGTTTTCGTTATTTATAATTAATTATTTTCCTTAGGTTTTATACCTCATAATAATCAAATTTATTAAACAGGTGTTGAAACTGCAGTACGCGAGACATAAAAACCCAACGATTATTATTGAAGGTAGATCGAGGGCGAACGTTATGAGACATACGGCGACGCGCGACGCAGGCAACGGTGGGCGGCAGGCGCAAATGCATCACGCGCGATAATGAACCAACTCGTGTGCACGACTGCGCTCGCGCACTCACACGTAATGCACTATCCGCAGCCCGCAGTCGTGCAACTCATCGTTGCAGCGTTACCTTATAAAACAACCCTTCTGATATTTGGCTGTGTGAACTACACTATACAAGTGTACGTACACACTATCTGCGACGTTTTGCGATTTAATTTTAATAAACTACGTGATACTAGTACATATTGCAAAAACTCGACTTTAGACTCGATATAATTTTAGATACATATTGATTTTCTTAATGCCTATGATAAAAAAATACTAGCTATGGTAGCTGTAGTAGACCAGTTGCAAAAGAAGTGAAAACAAAATATAACTCTATCCTGATTTTGCTTCCTACAGAAATAAAACTGTGTTTTAATAAAACCAAAAAATATTATTGATATTGTAATAGCCCATTCCACAATTTACTTGGTCAACTATCGCAAGAACATTTTATTGTATCCATATTTCCACGTGGTAAACTATAGTACCTGTTTAATGTATTTCCAGGACAAAGTTGCAGTGAAAATGGACGCCATTTGTGAACAAGACAGGATCTCGGATTTCTTAAACTGGCACCTCCCACGTGGTGTCTTGTGCCCTTAACCTTTGCAACGGCCGTATCGCGGTTTATGCGCCTTATAATGCGCTCTCCTTACAGGCTTATACGGTTGCGAGTTTTGTCTAAATTTGGAGCAAACCTACAACTACACAATTAAGGAAAAATCCGTGCTCTTTCTGACGCCGCAAAATGCTGCTCCACAGAATAAAGTCATATAGATGTTGGAAACATACTATCTAACTTGTGATAAAGTAAAACATAAACATACCAACAATATCCTGAAACAGAAAAGGCAATTTATTAATATGCAGAAGTAATACTTTAATTGCAACTGTGTATCTCCTGATTAAACCACTAGCAACGAGATCTTAAAATAATGATCACCTGATGAAAAAACATAACCGTGAAATAAATATGTATCCTACCAATTGTATACATTTGAAGTAATCAAATAGTAATCAAGTAGTAAATAATCAGACAGTCTTCTACTATACCCTACCTGCTACATAGAGAGTTTAAAGGGAAACTCAAGTGTTGAACCCAGGAACACTCATTGATAAATCACCAGGTAATTTTACAAGCAATCAATTGCAATAGCGTAATGCACAAGTGTTCAAAGTTTGATCTCGTATTTAAGTTTAATGCTATAGCGTTATCTGAGACCGATCCGCGACAATCGCGCGCACCTGCGCCGCGCCGCGCCGGCGCCGACGCCGACGCACTTTCAAAAAAGGCTTACGTACGGATATAGTAACTAAACTCTAGCCAATTGTAGCTGTTATTTACAATTTAAGTAAACAGAACGAAGAATATAGATATTAATATTTTATTCTCCGTTTTAAAACCTACTCGTTAACAACTGGATATCAGAGACCATTCAATCTACAATAACTTTCAACTTTCATTCAAATGTGACATGATTCTAATTCTTAATAGGAAGGAAGTAAGAAAATACATCAATTTCTTCTAAATTAATATTACGTAGTAGCTACGGATGTAGGTTCTCGTAAATCACAATGAGTAATTTGAATATTATATATCTAAAACAAGAAGCTGTGATCAGCCTCTTTGACAATGTTGACGTGACGATCAGTAGTGTTGTATCTATAGAATACTTTATTTAGTTGTATCGAGTCTCCCACGCCATTGGATTCAATTATGGAGGAAAGGCAGATAGGTCGGCGCGCGAGTGGTCCGCTCGTGACCCGTAAATTGGAACGGTCCGTCGCACGCCCTTGTCGCACCTCGGCCACGGCGCAGCAGCGGCCATCGCTGTCCCGCAACATACTCTGATATATATTATAACGGCAT
This sequence comes from Plusia festucae, assembly GCA_950381575.1. Classification (NCBI taxonomy): domain Eukaryota; kingdom Metazoa; phylum Arthropoda; class Insecta; order Lepidoptera; family Noctuidae; genus Plusia; species Plusia festucae. Next base: position 8,461,390 of record OX494434.1, on the reverse strand, counting down.
TCAAATCTACATCTCTACAATACTACTCTTCACGCACAACCAATTTAGAACCCCTACTGCAAGTGTAAAAGCTCCTTTTACGGCTGGTCGTGTACCCACTACCTACTAGCTATGGATATAACTACAATGTGAGATCAAACATACAATCCTACAAATAACCACACGAAATCAATTAAAGTACATATATGTAGCGAATAAGTTTCATAATATTATCGGTAATACACATTACAACGTATTATTGACGACAAGTACATGTACACTGTGTATTATGAATTAACATAATGTCCGATCACAACTTTCATCCTGCCATATTCGTTAAAATCAGTAAGTAATGGAATTACCATACCGTGCGGACTTTCTAACTTAACTAAGTAAACTGGTAATACATTTATTAGACTGCTAAGTTAATAAAGTAGGTTAAGTTAGTAAGGTATCAGGCAACACTAACAGGTGTGCGCGCCGTATTTGGGCCATAATGTCTCAAACAATGCTCGGCACGGCTGGGACTCGAACCTTAACAGAAATTCAAATCATAACTATTCTTTATTTAAACATTCTCAAATTCGTTGGCTCTCCTATCGAACGTCTGCAAGTTTAACGAGAGAATATATCGTACACCTATTTTAGGTAGTGTGTAGGTAGCAGATTTCTATTTAATTGTCAACTAAATATTTCCGATACCAATATGGTATTGTAACGAATTGCAATCAACAATGACTTGAGTGTAAGTAGGAATATGAATCATCAGTTTTGTTTACTAAGCACCTATGCTCCGTTAAAATGCGAAGGGTAAGCGTTGTTAGCGTAGCTACACTAACAACTCTTACTCGATTGAAATTATATCTTATACATATAACAATCCTATACCATTCTGTACTATATTTTTAATAGTAAAAGTTATTCATGTCCCATCTACTAGTCTGTACAATAATGAAGCGCTGTTAGTACAGATCACAATAGCGCATAAGTAATAGCAGGTTACTAGAACTTGACCTGCCAGCATCACCGCGACCTATTTTGTAGAGTATAATAAACTACCGAACGAGACATAAAATTTGGAATGGTGAGCTCAGGATAATTTAATTTATCACAAACTTATTTCTATGAACATAAATCTTATAATGTCAATGGTATATCGTGACATTTTTTTAAGTTTACCAGCAATATAGGTCTCACATAACGAGTGTTCTTGTTAAAAAAATGATGTTAATATGACCCTTTCATAAATTCAATCTATTTATTTCTGTCATATTATAAAGTATACGACACAAGGTACACCGTTGTGAACAATGTATATGCATATTAAATAGCAACAAGACAGTGCAGATCCATTGCATCACTGTCAATTAGTCATACCGCATTAAGTAGTAAGCGTATTAAGCATAGAGCATTAAGTACCGATTGATAACATCTATGTTTCATAGATTAAAGTAGATAATTGTAACGACATATACAGACTGATGCGATTATACAAAAATTTAGTTACCCAACAAGTTTATGTATCTAAAAATGTTCCATCCAATTTTACACATGTGTTGAGGACTAGATAAAGTAAACGCGGGTTGTTCAACGCGGCTTTGTGGTAAGATGGTCACTGTGTGTACAGTGTGTATTTACGGAAATGTCAAGTGGCCATTATTGTAGCGTTTAAAACAGGGTATTTAAGTATAAGTAGACATTATTCTTGTTTTGTTTAAGAATTATGATTGCTTTAATTGTCGTCTCTGAGCTACCAGCCGGTTAACGCATGCTTCTAAGCTAATTTTCCAAGTACGCTAATAGTGCTTGATTAAATGAGAATGCAACAGGTCTCGGCGCAGATATGGAATAGAGATGCACGCGTATCGTGCGACGCCAACAAAAATAAAAGAGAACCGCAAACGATGCTATAAGTATTGTTAGCATGCTGTTGCGGTGAAACCTTTAGCTGAATATTATAAGGTGAAATAAAATTAAGCTATTGATTACTTAATTTTCTCTCTTCGGTCGTAAGGTGTTTTAATGATTCTATTTAGTTGTATTGGTTAAATTTTATATTTCCGTTTAGTTGGAAACTGTCGAATTTCTTTATTTTGTTATTCTTTTCTGGTAGAAATATCAAAAAATTCTAGCGAGATTATCTTTTAACAATGTGTATCAAATTAAAAAATAGTAGTAGTACCTACCCACATAGTGACAATGAATCGGAAAATAAGAAATATCTTATTACCAGCTTATCCCAAAATTAGTCATAATATAAGCTTAAACTATAAATTAGTAAGCAATTAGTATAACAGCTATTCATCTTTGTAAAATGCAGATTTTATAAACAGATAAAACGGATTATCAAAGTTAACGAGTCATAAAATGTCAATTACTAGCGCCGCTCTATCGGTCCCGCGCAGCTTACGGCAGCGGCCGGGAAAAGCGCGGCGGCCACTGTCGCGTGCCCTCCACCTACTACCGTAACTATATTATACCGTTCAAGAGAGTTAAAATATCTGCTCTAAAATAAACGTTTAGTTTTGTAATATTTAAAGTATCTGCGTGTTTTTCAAGCGCTTGGAGATATCATAGAGCTGCTTACAAAGAAATTCAACGCTAAGTTTTTCAAAATAAATAAATAGTAAAATATAAAGTTTATTTTCTCACCAAAATATTTTGGAACTAGCTGTTGCTCGCGGCTTCGCACGCGCGTAAAGTTAAGAGTAGTAAGTAGTAAAGGATAGATGGATGTATTCTGTGATTTTCAAAGTAAGGAGCATGAATTATATTTTTCATAAAATATTATGGCGTTAAGATAATAATAAGATAATGTGGGAAAACATCACATACATTGAGTTTGGATAAACTTTTAAAATGGTGGCAACTTTTTGGTCAAACAAAACTTGAAAATCATTGACACGAAAAGATGAAGAAGAATCACATTCAATGCTCCGAATTCAAAGAAAGTAAGCCTTGTGTTATGGAATCAGAAACAACGAAGGTCCCACTAACACCCAGCCTCGACATAATGTAGATAAGTGATTTTCTACATCGACCCGTCCGGGGATCGAACCCGGGACCTCAGAGCTGGCGACACCTTGAAAACCGTTGTAAACGCCACTCGAACACGGATGTCATCGTAAAGATATGTTTTAGATGGTCTTTATTTGTATCGAACCAGAAACCCGTATATGAAAGGCATGGCCTTATCTTTAAAAATAAAGTCCACAATATAATACCTTGCAACCCCTATTTAACCATCTTAAGGCGTAGATTTCTAAAATCGCTAAAATATGTTTTCATTTATTTCTAACCAAAAACCCTTATACCAAATCTCATGAAACCAAATCTCATCTCTCTCTTTGAAAATGACGAACTTCCTAAAAAAACTTCCAACCACTATTGCACCCCCTTAGAGGGTAGATTTCTAAAATCTCGGAAATAGGTACGTCTTATTTATTTCTAACTCATAATCCTATGAAATTTAATGTGCCTATCTATGAAAACTACACAATTCATATACCTACAAACTTCCATCCCCTATTTTACCCTCTTAGGGGGTAGATTTTCAAAATCGCTGAAATACGTCTTTATTTATTTCTATCGAGAAACCCGTATACGAAATTTCATGTGTCTATCTTTAAAAATACTGAACTTCCCCTACAAACTTTCACCCCCTATTTAACTCCCTTAGGGGTTTAATTTCGAAAAATACTGAAACACGTGGTTTTTAATTTTTTACCAGAATGGTAACCACGAATTTTTATGGTTTAAACTACAAAAATAACGTTTTTCCATACAAACTTTCATCCCCTATTTAACACCTTTAGGGGTGGAATTTCGAAAAATCCTTCCTTATTCCTTGCCTACATTATAAAGGAAAATTTGTAAAATTGTGCAAAATTTCAGCTTTCTAGGTCCAAGGGTTTGGGCTAGGCGTTGATGAGTCAGTCAGTCAGTCAGTCAGGCCTTCTCTTTTTATTTATATAGATGTACCAAGTATTGGTGTTATGCTGCTGTTATCGATACAATTACAATATTATGGGAGACTGGAGCCTATGCGAGGCCACAGGCCTGTGTTCCAGGACAGCAGGTCTCTCCTAGTAACAAAGTCAGGGAGGAGGTTTCCGGCAACTGGGACCGCAATTAACTCGGACCGCGGTTGTATCACTATTACACGTTTAGTAATGTATATAATGTAATAGTAATGCACGTTTAAGTGCATGTCAGATAGCCGCTGTCTGAAATTATTCATTATAGTTTTAGTTATATCCATTTTTGGATTGTTCCTACTAACAATTTTTCATTTGACTGTATTGATAATGGCTTTAACAATAGAATTTTAATTAACTATATTACGAGTGGTCCCAGTCGCCGAAAGAAAAATTTAATATTAATGCATCCGGCAACTGGAACCACGGTCCGAGTTAATTGCGGTCCCAGTCGCCGAAAACCTCGTACTAGCACAATACACCGTTAATATAATGAAAGCGAATGCAATAAAAAGGAAAAAAAGTTAAAGACTAAAATATACCATGTACAGTGTTCTAGCGTCGTAAGCTAAGCTTTTCTTATCAGACAAAGAATATATTTTCATTATTTCAATTTCTTTATGAACCGAACACTTTCCCCGCGCAGTAAATTGGAAACCATGGTCTGAAAATGAATTACCATTTAATTGACCAATTTGAATGAGTAAGGTTAAATATAAGTACTGCCTCTACGTCGATTTTAATAAACTTATATCTATTCTAACTTTTCTAGAAAAATTGCTTCTTTACTAGCCTCGAAGATGGCCATGTATTCGGCTTCTCTGCTAGGCAGAGCCAATAAGATGTTTTGTTCACAAAATATGAATGATATCAATAATCAAGACAATGTCTGACATAAACTAAGAATTATATAATGAAACTACCATAAACCATCAGTTATTCTTCGTCATTGTAGTTTAAATTATTGGCCGTTAAGTATATGTAATTTTTTATGTTGTTATTGTCTGTAAAGATATAGAATGAGGAAAAAGTCATGTTCTGCTACAAGCAGGTACATACTGACTGGAATTTGTTCATAATATTTTATAAGTAGTTGAATATCCTCTAACACTCACAACCAATAAAGCTTCTCTTTTTTTAAGAGTGAGTGTGTTTGTAGATACGTATATAAGACGCCTCTGTTATCCTCTGGGGTCATCTTACATCGCCCACGGAGTGACTAAGAGCGATTCATACCAGGATGTTCAACAGTTACCTACAGAATAACAATTACAGTGTCACCGAAAACGCCAGAAATAGCAACTAAAGGAGAAGAAGAATCCTTCATCGTGTATTCACTAGTAAGCACTATAAGCAGTATAAGTTGGTAGTTACATATCCTAAACTGACAAACTCTTACTACACAGCACAAATAATGCAACGTCATCGTAGAAAACGTTCACTAGACCCTCCCTGCATAATAATAAGTATTTGTGTCTTAATTATGTTATCATTCAATGACGCGGTACCGAATGGATCGCATTCATAAATATTTAAATAAGGTACACGTTTATCAGAGCCGTCAAGTTGTTCGCGGAAAGCTGCGGCAGGCGTGGTCGCCGGCTCTGCAGCTCCGGCGCGGCTCGCGAGACACTATTATACTGAGGCCATTGTTCCCGCGCATCGAGGATCGGCACTACATTCACTGCTAACGACGATTCACACATTATATTTGAAAGGTTCAAATGGATTCACAAGCACCACTGTTGAGCACTCGTCTACGCACGACCAAGTCCTTGCTTGTCCTACATCCGATCGCGAAAATATGCACATTAACTTGTTGCACGACGGTGGAAATAAAGCATGAGTATCAAAGTAATTGAAAGTAAGTATTACTCAAAAGATACTGCTTACAACGAATATTGTCAAAATAAAAGGACGTAATTTATGGAAGTCGAACTTCGAATAATAAATGAATCGACGCAATAAAAAATTATTCACATCGCCAGCTTTCCCTTAATACTCATGTCATACATATTTAACAATATGAATTTTGCTTAAACACTGTACTTTCCGAACTGAGAGGCAATTTATCATTTTGATCAAGTTGTATTTGCGTCATTTTTATTTCAAAATAGAAAATATAACAATTATAATACGCAGTTATTCAGCTTATCAGTGATCGTGCACCGGCTTCGGCGACTACTGATCATCGACGTCACTTACAATCAAAGATGCTTTGATTGTCCGAGTCAACTGTAGCCAGTCAAATAATTGAAAATAGTAACGGTGTGATTTATGCAAATCGATAGCTTGACGTTCAATTTAAACTGTGAGGCACGTTGCGCCCGCGGCGATGTCGGCCATTAGGCGGTTCGCAGGACACGCGCTGCCTCCCGCCTTATCTTGTGCATCTGACGTGTCCACAGCAAAACGCCACACATTCGCTGTCTGGACCGCGCTACCGATTCACACACTATCTGACATTTTACAAATAACTACCTACTTTACTAAATTATGTTTAGTTAAATTATCTTTCTACTAATTTTGAAAGAGATATTTTCAATGCCGTAATCCCGTAATACCTAGGTACTACGGCATTATACAATTAGTTAAAAAGCTATACAGACCACAAAGCCCAAAAAACTGGAATAAATTTATACCGTTACTGCGACAAATATTTCCACAACAGGGTAAATACGAATAAAATCTTTGCCTACAAATGTTTTGCCTGGCAGTATCAAATTAACAGACAATAAGTAGTATTCACCAGAACGTAAGTTTGATTCAGAGAACGACTCATAATGTATCGTGCGTAATTTATTCAGAGCTACTACACTACTGCTTCTAATTAATATAGTCGTTCTATAATAACTCCGAGCAACCAACCTACGATGTGACTGAGTCATCTACTTGAGTGAAAGCGGCGAACAAATTTCGATCAAGATACTAAAATCGATAACACCTGACTGACAATCAACAATAAATCACATAGATCGAAACCACATAAACATATCACACATCAGTTCGTGGCCCCGATACATTCCAGACTAACAATGCCTGGTATACCAAGAAAACACTTGAAAGTAGTAAAAGAACGAGCAGTCAGAAACTACAATAGCTTGTTGGAGTCTCGCACGTGGACAAAAGGTTAAGTGCCATTGAAATCTTTACTCAGATCATTATATTTTGTTTACGGATAGCACCCACGCAGCACTTAACGCTTTGAACTAGTGCAGACATTCAATACTCAGCATTAAGTTCAATTGAAATTTGAACCCTTCGCACTTTAAATCCTTTATTGCCTTAGTGAGAAACGAGTTTGATGTCTCAATTCAATTGCACACGCCATATCCCATGGACCGATTAAAAGCCCACAGTTGGTACCTACCTATAAATCCATTAGGTATCGACTGTGATAAATATTATTGATGCACCTCGATTTACCTAATATAAATTTCATAACAGTCAAGAAGATTACTCATTCAAATATTCACAATAGTTCATAATAGAGCACCTTGCAATATGTGTGAAACTCTCCAAGCAATTGACAGAAGGTAACCTTGCTTGTTTAATTGAGTAGGTGCCACTTCCCAACAGATGCTTATTGGTTAGAGACGTCAATACCTTGACATGTGAGGTCGTTCACTTAGTTTTTTACCTTTATGCGTAGGTGAGGAACTATACTTGATTGATGCAAAATCTAAGCTCATCTCACCTTTGAACTTATAAGAATACCAATTTAAGATATCTTGATAACTTCTAGAATCAAGGAGGTGACACAGAAGTACAACCTAAACCTAAACTAACGTATTTATTTTTGTACAGCTCTACCCAAGTGCAGGTGCTAAGAACTGCAAGTTTTGTATAACTTGGAGGGATAGGTCGAGTCGTGGTCGAGTGTAACTTTTCTCTTTGCGTTAAACGTCCGTTTAGTCTACACTAGAATCGACAAGTCGTAAAGTAAGACCTGCTCAATAAGTAAGGTACAGTCTAGGACCAGAATGTATGTTGTATCAGGTATTTTGGTGACCTAATTGCTCTATGTATTGACTAAAGGTTCAAGTTGGTAGCGGGCGACATGAGGCAGCAGCAGACGACGTGTCGCAGCGACACTACTGGTTTCTATGTATTTCTATGAAATTACCTCCGTAGTTAGCGACATGAAGCTAGCGAGGTAAATTGTACCTTTAAACTTACTAACTTGCCCTGTGTCCAAAGTGAATCCGTGCTTCCATACAAAAGGGTGTTATAAAATTATTATGCTAAAATATTTTTTCTTACTCAGATACATAGCAAATATGTATTTCAAATATACATAATATAGTTACTTTAATATAATAAAATAAATTCTATAGATACAATTAATGCGGTCGAGGTTGACTCTTCTTAATAAAATCAACGCTGGCTTCTAAAAATAATAACATTCGGTTTTGCAATATATACGGTATCAATAGCAAGATGAGCTTTCAATAAACATCATTTACTACTGAACACCAGCAGACGAGTTCGAGGCTAGATGTTGATCACATCAAAGTATTGCGAGATTGTGATGTGACATTACCTATTTAACCTACCTACCTTTCTAACGCTGTCTTAAAACCTTTTAAATAGGTACCTTTCAGAGGAGATTACAGGAGATACGAACTTGCATTTGTATTACTTTAGAGACCAGTCATGAGTAGGTAAGTATAAATATGTGTAAATAAATGTGGACAACATCACATACATTGCTCCGAATCCAAAGTAAGTAGCTAAAGCACTTGTGTTATGGAATCAGAGACAACGAAGGTACCACAAACACCCAGACCCGAGACAATGTAGAAAAGTATTTTTCTACATTGACCCGTCCGGGGATCGAACCCGGGACCTCAGAGCTGGCGACACCTTGAAAACCGGTGTGTACGCCACTCGACCACGGAGGTCGTCGAATATAAATACCTAGATAAACCGTAGCGAATACAGCGAACTACGAACACGTGACAGTTTAGATATAAAATAATATTAATGTAGATATCTTAATCTGTTATTTGTATTTATGTGATCTAAATACATATCAGTACCTACACATAATCCACGTATCGTACCTACACACAAATGTATTCTGCTTTGCCATTTATGTACAACTAAAATTTCACATGAAAAATAATAGGTAGAAAACAGTGCACAAGAACATTATAATTATTTATAATGCTTACCTGTCAAATTAATTAATTAGATATAACCCAGATCGTGCTCGGTGTGACATGTTCAGAATACAGGAGCCTAGCAGCAGGTATGAGTTATTGGAGCCGACTAGTCGGGTGGGTGAGGCGTCACGTCACGGCACGTCACGCGTCCCTCGCGCATGCGCCGTGAAGCACTTGCGCCCGCACCACGGAACAGCTCCGCCACCCGCTCCACTGCATCGTGTCGCCGCTATCGCTTTCACGTCGTGGTTATCGCCCCAGTGATAATCTGCATAGTGCGAACCGTTATTGAAAGCCACGGTACTAGTTTGTGCGTGAAGGCTACAATAGCGGCACTTTAATCTGATATTTATTGACCGAGAGATCGAATGAAGCTGGCTGAACTGAGAGGTGACCTAAATATGCAAGCTAATAATATGTATAGCTCTTAGATACCAACCATTGTAACCTGCGCCACCTTTAAATGTTATTCTAACACTTCTTTGAGATGTTAGGCGACAATGTTCATGGTGCTTCAGTGGGTCATCATATTGATCTACACATTTTGTGGTTATTAAAATAAATTGGCAATCTTAAGATACAAAGTTCTTGAAATTAAAAAGAGTTAACATTGGCGTGGGCGTGGGCTGGTGGCAAGCGGCAGGACGCGCGCGCGCCTCCTATCAATGATCAATTTTGGTTCCGGCGAGATTATCTTTTGATCGGAGCAATTTCTCTTCGGTCTTGTGTCTGATAACATCTGGAGAACAACGGTTTGCATCGTTCTGCATAATTATAAACCTGGAGTATAGGTACTCCGTGATTTTACCATGTCAGTACTTACCCATGGCATTCATTAATATTTTTGATGTGTTGTTTTGTGGTTATACAGCTATGTCAGATTCCAATGTGATCAGACGCTTCGGTGAGATCGGCCCGCCCTGCCATACAAATTACTGATCTAGATACAATTTATGAATGACATTTTCGTGAATGAACGTACCTACATAGACTGGTATTTGAGATACGATAAAAACCAAACTACTTAGGTATCTATATATCTATAATTTTGTTTCCTAAGTAGGTACCTATCTAATAAAAGTAGGAAGGTGGATGTCGAGTAGGCGATCAAAGTAAGTAGGTAGAGAGCGAGGCAATCAGAAACAATTTTCTATTAGTATTTCTCGTTGGACATATTCCGACAACAAACACGATCGTCCCGAGAGCCGTGGGAATGCCCCAGTCAAGTAACGGACGGACGGACAAATGATGTTGGCCGATCTATTGCCTGTAATTGATGACGACTATTGTGTGCCTTTGAAAGAGCCACGAATGTTTGTCTTCGTTCTGTTACCTTCTGTTTGTTTGTTGCTATTGTTAATCTGAAATTTGTTGCCTTAATTCGCGCTGCTATTAAATAAATAACTGTTTGTCGAGCTAAGATTACTTTATTCTTTTGCTTGTAAGTAGTGTCCGACCGAAATTTCGGTTTCGGTTTCGGTTTAGGCCAGTTTCGGCCAAAAAATCAAGTTTCGGCCCGAGTTTCGGTTTCGGCCAAAAACGGCCGAACCCTTCGGCCGCGCCGAAACTTACAACATCGTCCCTTCGGGTCGCGCTCGGCTAACGATTTGGTTATATGATTAACAATTTGATTATTTTGATTATCTAATTATATTTGAATTAGCCATTCGAGGCTAACTGATTGTGATATTTGTGAGTATATTTTTTTTTTAAATAAAAACGACGCCCGCACTAAGGAATTTAATCTTTGTGTCGCGAGGGATTCACAAACATTCAAATCACATGCACAAAGAACACCCAGACTTGGAACAAGTATCTGTGGATCACACAAATGCTTGTCCCATGCGGGAATCGAACCCGCAGCACGTCGCGCACAGTGGTAATTAGCGTGGTGACCTTTACCACTCGGTTATCCGTGCAGTCAAAATGTAAGTAACTGAAAATAAATAAACATAATATATGAGCATCATATTTTAATAATAAATTTGTTTTATTTTATACCACCATTAAAAAATCGCTAACTTTGTGTTACAAATAATGTATTTTTTTCACTTTATAGGGTAGTTAAATTTTCAAACAGAACCTCTGTAACTGTGCTGAAATTTCATTGTGATAAATCTTTGAAAGTAGAAACTTGTAATTATAGGTTGGCGAGATATTAATTTTAGAAAAAAACGGGCTTACTAAAACTTTTTCGACATTTTAAGGACTTTTTTTTTATAAAAGGTTCGGTTTCGGTTTCGGTTTCGGCCGAAACTACAATGAAACCGAACCTTCGGTTTCGGTTTCGGTTTCGGCAAAATAACATGTTTCGGTCGGTCACTACTTGTAAGGAAATAGATACAATTTGCATTGTCAGGTGCCGTTAACCCACTTGACATGGTTAATGGGTCCATCTATTTGCTGTGCAACCAAATTCCAAGAGTACCTACCTAAGAGAACTAACTTATATTAAACACAAACAAAAATATGTTGTCCACGTTAAAAAAAATAACTCATAAATAAACGATCAGTTCGTCTATTATTGGAAAAACTCCGGTGATCTTTGAATTTTTTTCAACCATATTAGACTAATTTGATTCTAGGGAACGTTACCACGTAAAATGTATTTAAATCAGTCCAATAGTTCTAAAATGTTTAACTTACTAACTACTACAAACTTTTACAAATTTTCTAGATTTTAAGAGACCCCTTAGAGTAAGCAGTGAGACAGGCCATGTCGACCGCATAGAGTAGAGCTTGTAAAATTAAATGTTCACACCTAGGTTTATTGTTATAAGTATAAATAACAGAGATTTCTATAAAACCGCATTGAATTTAATCGGTAAAGATAACTTGTTCTTACTTAAGTCTTCCTATCTATTTACTGTAGATAGGTAGGTACTGTTTAATTTTTAGGATTCCGTACCAAACCTATAACTTTAATTTGACAAGTAATATTGTATTGTCTTAAACTAAAATTATCTAAGTACAGGAAAATGGTCTTAAAACTATACAGGGTGAAATTGAATAGATGCGACAAATTTAAATATACAATAATACGTGTTGTCAAGAAAATGTAAAAAATATCCAAATGTAAAATTAAAAAATAATTGATCAGTGTTACGAAAAGCGTTAAAATAATTAAAGTATCAAAGAATTTCGCGTACTACCATTTTCGTGTAGTGGGCACGATTTAATTTTTCTTATTTATTTTGCATATTAAATATTTTTCTGGAATACCGATAATTCGTACTTTTAAATAAAGATAATAACATCAATGGACCTTTTGAAAACGATGATCGCGTAATTTTTTTTTACTTTTTAACAATTTAGATTGTAGAAAAACAGTTTATAATAAAATTGCTATGTTACTGAAACTGAAGCTCCCATTTGTTTTTGTCGCATTTATTCAATTTCACCCTGTATATTAGTAATTAAATTTTGAAAAATACAGTCTTTGTACGGAACCCTCGGTGGGCTAGCCTGAGATCTAATTGACGGGTTTATTTACCATCGAGATTAACCTGTATCCATGTTATTCTGGAGAACTTTATTGAATAATATTATGGATCAATAAATCAGTCAAGCCCAGATCGAGTATGATCTTTTCTTTGCCTAGAATTATAGATGCCTTTATTCAATAGTACAGTGCGCGTGGTAGGCGAATACGAATGGTGATAAATTCAGAAAATAGCACTGGGCGCCGGCGCCTGCGATAGCTATCAGCGACATGAATCAGCGTCGTCGCATCGCCGACCACCCGGCTGTGCGCCACCGCGCCGCGCCGCCGGCCCGCGCCTGCCCCTTGCCCTAATGCTTCTAATATCTAACACGCCCTTTAATACGCTACGACCACTACTTTATTACGAACCTTAACTTCCATTATCCGAAAAGCTCTTCTTTATGTTTTACCTACCTAAGCACAAACTAACATTATTTCACAATTAGAATTCTACGTTATCCATGAGGCTATACTTCTTACCAATAAATAATAGGAACCGCGGGGACAGCTGCGGACAATAGCTAGTACCTTATATTTTCGAAAATTACTCGTCACAGAACTTCACTAAAGCAATTCAAAGGAACAAAATTCTATAATTACTTAAGTATACCAGATGATAACACTTTCTTAAGTATTGGATATGCGTTCAAATTGTATTTCCCCAGCAGAAGCTTAGGTAATAGGTATGTAATTAAATTTGGCTTGAGATGTTGCTATCCATGACGACTATTTGCAGTTGAGTAGGTTAGTATTAGCAGTATTCCAACTCCCAGGGAATTTTTGGACTAGGTGTAAAATATAACAATAAGAGTTAAAAAAAACAGTTTATTACAAAACATAAAATTCTTATTCTGATACTTACAAAAGTACATAATTAATTATAATGTTACCAATCTAACAATCCAAGCAAAAAGATATCAAAATAATACTAAAAAAATGTTACTGATTGCGTAAATTTATTGTAAACACTTAACAAATCTAAATGCATTAGTTTAATTATCACTTTTTGAACTCAACAAAATTTACAAAATACAAAACACTTTTTAAAGAGACAATCACAAAAATTAGCCAAAATTAATAAGTACATTATTTAATCACCTACATAGTTACATACTACAAATCACAGATGTTATCTTATTATAACAAATAAAAATGAGTTATTAATTTTGAAATCTTACATTATTTCAATTAAGTTCTGATAAATTCTTGATTTTTATTTCGCGATACGATCTGGTTAAGCCAAAAAGTTATGAGCGCGAGGGCCCGAGGGCGCGCGCGGGCATCGGTCATTAATTTCCCTCTGTAAATATTGCCTCCACATTATGCGATTGTTTTACGATTTAATGCTCTCTCCTCCGACCTCTTTCCAGTTTAGGGATCCGTACCGACGATTGTAAGACAAGTTAAAAGCAAATATTATATTTGTCTAGATGTAACAACAGCAGTTGTTTGTTGTTCGATATAGCTTGTTTTGTAGAAACTTGAATACAACTATATTTTCGTAATTTACCATTATCTTGATTGCTAATAGAAGGTAACGAACGTAACGTTACAAAAAAAAATGATTAAATGAATTTTTTGATGGTTTTGTTTTTACACATTATTATTTATTGATTCTTGAAACTTAGATATTATTATTATAACGTTTCTAAGTAGTTGTTATTTTTAAAATTATAATTATTTGTTTTTTTTTTTAAGCTAAAATACTTAATCTAAAACGAACATTGTTGGTCGGGCGAGGAAAATTGTCGTTGCTACTGAAATCCAAAACCTTTGTACTGAAATGCAAATGGCAACTTTATAATATCTAACTTAGTACTAAATACAAAAACAATTGTAATAAAATTGTAAATAATAATATGAAGACACTTTTCAATTATTCTTCAATAAAATATACTGTCGATACAGTTACATCTACAGTATATTGTATACTTGTAATTCCACTGCAGACTTCTCAAGCTCTCCTCCGATCCGGTAAACATTTATCTGAATATCGCGTACTGTAATTATGGAACTTAACGTTCGACTCGCCCTGATACAATTAAACTAGCGGTGCCTTCGCCAAATAATAAATAACAAAAGATTACATCGATACCATTCGTTTTTATTCTTCAGCAATATGTTAATGTTCTTAAGTAACAGTTGAATGTCGACCTTCGCTAGATCTGTGCTACAAGCAATTTAATATTTACTTTCAATTACACAAACTATCCCAATGTGGGAATTTTCAGCATAAAACAATGAGAAGTACCCTGCGCGATTTATGTTTCACTACTTATTAGGCCTAGCGTAATAACATTTCAATCACTAAGGCCCAGTTTTTTGACCCCGAATTAACTCAACCAATGGTTATATTATGTGCCAACTAATGGTTTGAAATTTCGGTAAAACGCGTTTTGTTGTCTAGCAAGGGGTGAAATAAGCCTGAAAGTTAATTATTTAACTATTTTTTCGAATAAAAATTAATGAATAAACACGTACTACCGAAGTTTGAAACAATTAGTTAGGATATTTAACCATTGGTTGAGTTATCTCGGGATCAAAAAACTGGGCCTAAATCACACAAACCTACGAGAAAGGGAGACGACTACGAGAAATGAGTATTTAATAATTGGTTTTCAATCATCCGAGTATTTACTTAATTTAGTATAAAAGGCGAGTATATGCCAGGTTTTATATTAAATAAAGAAAAACAAATGCAAATCCTAAAGAAACTGAATCGGGACAGACTTAACTTAGGTTTATAAAAAATCGTTCGAATACGTAACCGTCCGTGCAAAGTTGCCGTTTCCTTATACGATCCAGTGTAATTGAGCCACCGACAACTTTAATATCATCGCTATCTAAATAACAATCAATCAGGCAGCACCGGATTTGTGCGATACAAATTGGTTGGGACTTAAATTATACGTAAGAAAAACTAAACTTTCTTGAATCTGCCAAAATACTGCCATGCAGTTTGGCAGAAGTCAGGATAAGCAGTAAACCTATAATTGTTTCATGAATGATCTATTTTATTTATTTCTTTCTTTCAAGAATCTGTGTACTTATACATGGCAAGTGGGGGCTGTAGGTACGCAATAATATTGGCAACGACATTGAATGTTACCGGTACTTTTAAAGGTCTTCATTTGTATAAATTAGCTACATATTTTAATAATATTTTTTTACTACGTATAGGTATCTCCAGCTTATAGGCCACATAATAATAATACCTACATAACTATAAAACAGCGAACTTAATATACAATCAGTGTGTTGTAGCAAAATAACAAAATTAATTATACTTTAATACCTAGTTTCACTAAAACTGGAATGCTACATTTATTTGCTTTACGAAATTCTTCAGATCGATTCTTTTAATCGAGATTGATAAGGCGAGATTATTGTTTAAACAAGATTAAACAAAAGGATATCACAAGATTAAAGTAAAAAAATATCTATAACTCCCTTACAACTCTTCATGAGACGGTCTTACGCCGGATGCTTTCAGGAAATCAATGAAATCTTTTTGTTCACGCACGTGTTTTGCACATTCTTCCACCAATCTTAGAAATTCGCGTACATCAAAAGAGTAGTTTGTAAATTTTGCATGAGAACCACCGCCTGGTCCGCGGCCCTAAAAAAATAAAAAGATGCATACGTTTGCTAAGAAATATCTACTCTCGCCCCTTAGTAACACACATCATTATTTACAATATTATTATACAAACAATATTAATCTCATATCCTACTGGCACTGATCGCAGGTACCAAATATTAAAGCCCGAACATTCAACTTTATCGGATTACTCAGACGGTTTCATTTATCATGGTACTTATAAATAATCGGCAATATAGTGAGAGGCGGTAGTGCAATCGAAGTCCCTAATTTTGGCTTCAGCTTCTTGTTTGGAAAATCGAGAGCCTAAGAAAATTCGAAAATAAGAATGCAAATGATGACAGTGTTTCATCACTCAAAACCTCGAAAATGTCGCTTTTCATTAAATGAAGAGAGATTAATCGTCTCTTCATTATGAATAATAAATGAATTTTATCCTGGCCTTTCCCCACATTTTCTAGCTTACCACTAGATAGAACCACGGCGCTGTTACTATCATTGTGTATGGAAAATAAAAGGTAAATTTACCTGATCCTGCTGCACAAGTTTTGTTTTATCTTCCCAAGTCACATACTTAAGTCCTCGTAACCGCGTCAGGTCTAAATAACAATTAGGATCTTCGCAATTGTACCTGCAAGGAAGAACATAACAATGTTAGGTAAATAATTCGTTTTATCTTAATCGCCAGCCTATATGTTTCTTTTATTTATTTAGGTCCCTTGCAATGCCTTTTCTATTCTCTGGCAACTAAACCACATTTTTTATGTAATTTGGGCAGAGTGAAACATACTCTAACACAATAAAGGCACATCCATGATACATTTATACTCACACTTCAAACACCGCCGCCCAATCGGGCAAGAAAAGTAGATGCGTTAATCCCGCGCCGTGCATACCAATGAACACGTCTGTATTATGAGTTATTTCCAGCTGGGTCAGGAACGGCACAGTTTTATCGTAAACCACACGCTGAACTTCATATCCCTCGACCTTGCTCAGAGCATCCACTATTGCATTTTCATTCAAAATGGACCGATATGTTGTGCCTCGTGACAGAAGAGTTACTCTTACTTTATCACTGGTCCTTGGCACAAGTTTTATATTTAAAGAATGGATAATGTGTTTTGAAAAAGCATGAAACAAGCCACTTCTTTCACAGCCATAAATCTGCAAAAATATAAAAATATATTATAGCGGGTTGGTATTCGGCAGTTGTTGTATTTATATGCACATGATTGCAGGTCCGAACCCAGGCAAGTACCAAAGTCTGTTTTTCATAGTTATTTATAGATACGTCCTTAATTATTTATGAATAGATGAAGGAAGACATTGTGAGGAAACCTAGATTCTAAAAATTTAAAATCGACCGACAATGAGCTAGCGTGACCAATGCTCGTTCCTTCTCTATATGGGAAGAGGCCTGTGCTCAGCAGGGAGATACCAGCCTATAAATATATCCCTGCTCTGCTGGGCATTATTCATATTTATAAGCGCAATTATGATTCTTGATAGTATTAAAACTTTACTATAAAATTACTTACCAATGGAGTATTATAATATAGTCCAAAAATCATTCTGGGTACAAGAGGTAGTACAACATTCTTAAAACACACTACTTTTCCTCTGAATGTTTTAAGATCCCAAATAGGATTGTCAGTAAATGCTTTAAAAGCATCTTTAAAAGCAGATTCATATGTAAATGTTTCCCAAACAAGTATGTGATTGTCCTTAGAAAAAGTGGAAGGGTGTGTAGAATTCACATGTAATGACGCATACAAATTGAAGAAATCACAGAAGTGGTGATACATATTGACAGCTGAAACAATTAATAATATGTTATAATAACGCAATGGATGACCGTACCCACGGGAAAGTAATGTACACGGCGTGTGACAGAAAGAAATTCGCAGTAGTAAGTCGCGCGATACTGTCGCATTCATGTAAAATGTACTCTGTGGTCGCATTATGAATCTTATGGTTAGGGGGTCGAGCAGCCAAAACTAGTCAAAGAATCGCTTTTTGAATTACATGTCATTTGAAAAAGTGTTTATTTTATTCTATGGCATCTAATTTGAATATCAGCGCGAAAATGATTTTATTTTGCGTTTCTTTTTTAACCGAATTCCAAAAGGAGGATGTTCGATGTTCGACTGTATGTATTTTTTATCGTATTAAATTATAACAAGCTGTTTGTTAGTTGTTACCTACGATTATAAATAGTTACTATTTGACCGAAGATATAAAACAAAAATAATAGGCCATACGTAATAATATACAGGGTGAATTTTTCAAGTGGGCCTTCAATATCGAAAAATGCTCAAAGGAGTCGCGAACTCGATTTTGATGAAAATAAAAACTGCCTCGTTTGATTTTTGAAAAATCAATAATTCTAGGCCGGAATCGAACTCCATGATTTACAAAAAAATGTTAAGATATTCCTTATGGTTTCGGATTTGGCCCTGAAGGCCCACTTGAAAAAATAACCTTGTATATGTTGCTCCGGTATGTGTTATTTTGATAAATTCATTTCCTGAAAAAGATTGCACAAGACCAAGTCAATATTTATCATTCTAATGAATGTATTTTAATAATTACTATAATATATTGAATGCAATAAAAAAATGTGCGTAACTTATTACTATGTCATGCGCATTTCTCATTTACAATATAGTTTTGAAACGTAATAAAACGCCAATTTCGCGCTGAATATTAACTTATCTGCAAATAGAATAAAATAAATAATGTACACGCCAAAGGCTTTCATACCACATAGGTTTCATCATTGTTGCACAACTCTGAAAAGTGGGCGCAGTGTTAGACAAAAGTGCCATGGTCCATTCGACCAGTATCATCTTGTCTTATGAATAAGATAAAGTATCTTATAGTTTATACAAATATTATTTTAAGCTTTTTAGCAGAGAATGATTTTAAATTACCACAAACATACTTGCATCTAATTTCATAATATATGTTGGTTTCTGTATAACCACATCGCACATTCCACTAACAATAGGCTTCTGAGGAGTTTTAACAAAATGTATAAGTTCTGGTGCCCATGATTGCAGTGCACTCATATGTTCTGATTCCTTCTTCAGCCGCTCCGAATAAAAATCGCAGTATCCACCTGAAAAAATAAAAACAAATTGAATATAAAAGTCATAAAAGCGAATGTCGTTAATTACTTAAGCGGCGGCAGCCTAATAGTTAGGGCATCGGATTTGCGATCATGTGGTTGTCACGAAACGCGACGCGACGCGACGCTGTGCGCACATTTTTAAAAAGCGATTCAAGATATAACTTTATTATAATAAGATATGATACACAATTCGTTGTGAGAATTCAGAATACGCTGCGCCATGCAGCGCTACGCCGCGTCAACAAAATGTGTATCTTAATTTGTAGAAAATAAAGTTATGTTTTGAACCGCTCTCACGCAGCGTTGAGTAACGTCTCGGTGTGAGCAGACCCTTACTGTGCCAGCGTATGTATGTACATATGTGTGTATGCATATATCTTTTGTACGCTCTGTAGCCTAAACGGCTTGATAATAATTTCAGTTTGATAGGTGTTGTTAGATTCTTCTTAATTGGGAATATATCAAACTTAGAAAAAATGGTTCAATTTTGGTGCTATACTGTGCCTTCAAAAAAATATTCTTTCTCGAAACCTATCGACCGGTGTATCAAAATAAAGGGTTTTGTATATAGCTAGCAAAAAAGTATGTAATGTGTATGTTTACGTGTATTTTGGAATAAAATATGACATAAAAATCAATGTTACAACATAAATTATATTTGTGTACGATAAAGCGAGAAATACTGTGTTACAATAATAAATTCGAATGTTACTATTGAAATGATAAATTTATTTACAAAAAAATTTGAGGAAGTAAGTTGAAAACTTGATAAATTTTTTCAACTTCTTATTTTGTGTTTTTTTATGTTTAACGCAGTCTGATATTTTGTTTATTAAAATATAATGATGGGTTATTCATGCTCTAATTATTAATTAAAATACATAATTTTTGGTGTAAAACTAAAAACAGGCTTAAACCCTGCCTTAAAAGCCTTTTTTTGCTCCTGTTTGATGTTGTGTTGTAAACTGTGTTGTAAACATAATAGTAAGAGATAATAGAAAAAGACTGAGCTGTGTAAATAAAAATAAAAAAAAATTATCACCATTGAATTGTATTATTTTATCTTAATTCCGGCAAGTTGAGAACAACATTTCTTCCAAATGAACTGTAATATTTCATCCTGCTGCTTGTTCCAAATCCCTTGATCAACAAAAAGCATGCATCCTTCTCTCAATTTAAATATTAAAAGATTTTTTACATACCTATTTGACCAGGACCTAGAATATCCATTTTATATCTTAAATTGTCTCCTCTCCCTACAAGACCAGTGAAATTCAGCATCATATTTCTACCACGACAAAACCTGCAATTTTTAAAAAAGCTTTAGTAAATTAATAATTCTGGGTACATTCCAAAATTAATAATGATGATTGCATTATTCACAGTAGCTGGATGACTGAACTTTGCTTTGAAAATTTCATGAAAATCGTTGGAGCCGTTTCTGAGAGAGCTTGGAGAATTGCTTGTTTATGGATATATTCATTATGTAGTCAGGAGTTTAAATGTCTAACTAAATGGACAATTCTAAAGGAACACACAGTTTTCAATATAAAGGCAAATTAGAAATTAAACAGAAATGATGGAAGGTACTACAAAATCTAAGCAATATTTTATTCTTTAATTACTCCAAAAAATTTTACAACACTGAGGAAGTTACAAATAGCATGGACTCACCTTATATGTTCACTAAAGTAAAATAAAAAAAAAAGAGTAGACTAGGAACCTACCTCAAATATTTGGAACATTCTAATGATGTATCATCTGGATATGAAGCTTCACACATCACCATCAAGTCTTCTATTTGCTCCTTAACATAACCTGTAAAGAAAATGTTTACCACAAGGTTATATTATTTTCTTACTGCATACAACTAGAATATCACAAACTCTTTAATGGAATGTGAAGTCCATTTTTAAGAATACCAAGAAATATATAGCGTAGTATCTAATCATTAACAAAACACTGCAGTTTTATTCATAAAATTCACTGTTTTCTTTTAAATTATTCTTACCAAAGTCAGCTTGGGTGTAAAAGGTATCATATTGCGCCTCCTTCGTCTTTACCCAGCCTCGGTGATCACCGGGGCAAACGGGTCGCACTTTGTAGGAGATGTTTTTGTGGCAATCATATTCGTAACCCCAACAAGCTTTTACACCTAATAAGTGTTTGTATTTACATAGCGGATTCAATAAACATGACTCAGCGACACTAGGAAATGCATTAATAACGTATTGAACATGTTCTGGTGGTAAATTAAGATCATCAAGATCTATGGAAGAAGTGATATTGAAAGATATTAAAAAGTAACACATGTACAGTAACAGCAACATTTCCACAATCTAACTGTAGTTTCCACACACTTTAATAAATAAATGAACAGAAAAACTAACTTGAAAAGCTTATAAAAGTTCAAAGCTTACGAAATTTAATGTACTATGACATTGATGACAGTGACAAGTTGACAACTATTTGACACTTGACAGGAGTTGACAGGAATGAGGCAAGCAAGCGAAGGCAAAAAAATGAGATTCTAGTTTATTTAACACATGCTCGAAACTAGCAAGGAAGCTGGATAGTAATGAATGAGAAGCATGTGTGTACCTACAACCAGACATTGTAATGTATTCTGAGTACAATGTCTTTGCCTACAACTGTTCAAAGTAAACAAAAACATTATGATTGAAATTGCCCATAAGCATGCCAGTTTAGTTTAGTAGCATGTGAATCTGTACCCTAATGGATCCGCTCCGGCTTCGCACGAGTAGCACGACCTTAGAATAATAACTTAAGTAAAGCACGACTATTACAAGTTATTACTGAAAACTGCATTAAATCCATTGCGCAGCTTAAAAGATCGAAGCGAACAGACAGCGAGAGCTGTGTTTTATGTTATGTAAATGCCAGGTCACCCTACTCCGTTTACGAGTTCCAGTTCCAGGTTGAACTTTTAAATTAAAAAAAAAACTTCAGATCTGGTCTGGTACAACCGTGTGCGTTCGCGCAGCGGAATGTTGTTGAATTTAAAGATATTAATTATGCAGATATTTAGTGTATGACGTCGTATAATTGTGTATGGTAAAAAAAAAATTGTGTACGCAGCCATTGTGGAGAAATTCACCAAAAACTGATTCCGCTGGGCGAACGTTGTCCTGGCGGAACTTATTTTAATCCATAGACTTTAGAAGAAAAGAGGTGTGTCCAAAAATTAGTGTGTATTTGTGTGTAATTGTGTATGTATGAATAAAATGAGTGCATGCATAAACTTCGGAGAAATTCAAGTTTCCGCTACGCGAACGTTTGGCCATTAGCTAGTTTTCATATAAAGCGCTTACATAGAGAGCTGTAGATTTTTACATACGTTGTTTTGAATTTGTTTATATTTGTTTAAAAAACAGATTTAGAAAAAATCGTAGGGCTTAAAAGATAAAAATATAAACGTAAAATACACTTAATAGGTCTTAGTTCTTAAAGTATGCACTTTGGGGTCTAGATTTTCACGTTTATACAAACCTTGTAAGTATCTGAAACATGTTGCCAAGTATCAATGATGTTCCGTTAGTAATTAAAGAGTTAAAGGACAATTTTACCATGAATAGATCACTGTTTACAAAACAGTCAAATATCACGACGTTCTAAAGGAATTG
Organism: Plusia festucae; assembly: GCA_950381575.1. Lineage (NCBI taxonomy): Eukaryota > Metazoa > Arthropoda > Insecta > Lepidoptera > Noctuidae > Plusia > Plusia festucae. Next base: position 8,438,401 of record OX494434.1, on the reverse strand, counting down.
CATGGTAAAATGTATGCCAAAAATTAGTTTATTCATTCAACTATTCACATGCAAAATTTCATGTCATTAAATTTAGTAATTAAAGAAATCAATTAAAATACTGACGAAGCATCGAAAACCTACATAACCCGACCAAGTTCGGATAGCTACAAAAAAGCGGCCCAGCCATATATCTAAGAGACGTTCTTAACCTTCCAATATAGTATTTACTAATATGGTACAGTTCCGTACACAAGCGTTAGGAAAAAATAAAACAATTGCATTTCTTGAATTAAAAATATTTTTTTAATAATAACCCAACTATCTACGATAAAAACAAATCTTCAATTAACAAGTACTTTTCTATTTAAATATCCGTGTACAAAATTTTTTTTTATTAAGTACATACTTAATTATGTTTCATTACACACTTAAATAAGTAATTATAATAACGTTAACAAACGCTTGCAACGACAGCAATAAACTTAAATGTGTTTTAACTAACATAGGTTTAATAAACGATTATGAATATAAGGGTAAGTAAGTAATTCTGGAGCTGAAAAATCAGAACAATTGAACAAAAATTTGGTGTACAAAAATAAATGACCTTTAAATTATATCGAAACAACAATTGTGTTATCACCTATACCAATTCAATACCGGTATTATACGGTAAATTTTGGGATGTTACCTAAATATATGGCTGGGCCGCTTTTTTGTAGCTATCCGAACTTGGTCGGGTTATGTAGGTTTTCGATGCTTCGTCAGTATTTTAATTGATTTCTTTAATTACTAAATTTAATGACATGAAATTTTGCATGTGAATAGTTGAATGAATAAACTAATTTTTGGCATACATTTTACCATGCAATTCCTTTAGAACGTCGTGATATTTGACTGTTTTGTAAACAGTGATCTATTCATGGTAAAATTGTCCTTTAACTCTTTAATTACTAACGGAACATCATTGATACTTGGCAACATGTTTCAGATACTTACAAGGTTTGTATAAACGTGAAAATCTAGACCCCAAAGTGCATACTTTAAGAACTAAGACCTATTAAGTGTATTTTACGTTTATATTTTTATCTTTTAAGCCCTACGATTTTTTCTAAATCTGTTTTTTAAACAAATATAAACAAATTCAAAACAACGTATGTAAAAATCTACAGCTCTCTATGTAAGCGCTTTATATGAAAACTAGCTAATGGCCAAACGTTCGCGTAGCGGAAACTTGAATTTCTCCGAAGTTTATGCATGCACTCATTTTATTCATACATACACAATTACACACAAATACACACTAATTTTTGGACACACCTCTTTTCTTCTAAAGTCTATGGATTAAAATAAGTTCCGCCAGGACAACGTTCGCCCAGCGGAATCAGTTTTTGGTGAATTTCTCCACAATGGCTGCGTACACAATTTTTTTTTTACCATACACAATTATACGACGTCATACACTAAATATCTGCATAATTAATATCTTTAAATTCAACAACATTCCGCTGCGCGAACGCACACGGTACAACCCACTCGGTTGAACCACCGAACCCATGCGGCTAATGTGGACGGGATAGGCCATAAAACCCTGACGAGATGACATCAATCGCTTTTTTTCGGATTGATGGGAAGTGGCTCGGCAGCGAGAGGCCTGGAGCAGGTTAGGGGAAACCTTTGCCCAGCAATGGGACACCTAAAAGGGTAAATACAAACAAGGAAAGTCAGCAGGAGTTAGTTTATTTAGTACCGATGACTACAATAGTTTAATGTGGACAGTACCTGGATGTCAACACTTCGGCGAGAGCCAGTCATGAACAAATCTACAAATAACACTGAAATAGGCGAATCGCCTTCTTAGATTTTGGTCAAATGGCTTGAGTAAAGAGTTTATTTTAAAGTTTGGCACAAATACTTTTAAAAAACAAAAAAAAAATAGCGGTGTAGTGTTTTATTTAATATTTATAGACTTATTACGAACCACCTAAATATAATCGCTGTGAAATATCCTCTCATACTTTTGATTACAGAGCCAAATATGTTGCATTTATTACAAATATGATTTAATATTTTACAATTTAATGAAGTGTACAATCCAAAAAACACAAGAAATAGGTATGTCGCCAAACTAAAACATGTTTTAAATTATCACCAAAAATTTACAAAAACAGACAATTTTACACACACATGCAAATAAACGCTATGATAGTATGGAAAAGATCTCAACCGGCTGTAATACCGGAATATTACTTTTTTTTTGTTTGAACGATAAATGTGATTAAAATTTAATAAGAATACTAATACTAATACTAACAACATTAGATTGTTTAAATTATGTAAATAAGTTTTTTTAACCAACTTAAAAAAAGAGGTTCTTACAAACTTACATTTTAACATGGTATTGTTTGAACAATAAATGTGATGAGCACAACCAGAAGCATGTAATAAAATAAGATTGTTTATATAATGTAAAACAAAATATTAACAGACTTGAAAAAAAGAGGTTAACAAAATTTTGCCACCCAACTGCCGCACCTTAATTTTTGTTTGAACAAAAAATATGATTAAAATTAACAGAATAAAAAATAGCGACTATAAAAAAACAATGTACACTATGCGACCGCTAAGCCGCACTTATAATGTTTTACGCACATCCACCATGGATGCTGTCACTGCTGGATATAGGCTCTTCCTTGGTAGTAATGTCGTTGCAACCCACTGCTGGATAAAGGCCTCTCTCAAGTAATAAAATGAGGACGATGCAGTTGCAGTCCACAGCTGGACATAGGCCTCTCCTAAGTAATAAAATGAGGAAGATGCAGTTTACGTCCACTGCTGGGCAAAGGCTTCTCCTAATTAGCGCCACTGTGACCTACTTATAAAAAGGAACAAGGGTTTGGTACAATATATATAAATATAAAGGTATAAACATACATAAAAATAATTCTATACATGGAGATAGGAAAAACAAGAGACCGTCGAGATGTCGTTTGGCCTTATACAACGGACGCTGTGCAGGCGTGACAAAAGAAGAAGAAGGAGCAGAATGTCTATGAAGTAAAGATTTTAATTAATTGTAATCTAAATTAACGGTGTGCAATATGAATGCATTTAGTCAGCTGAAATCTTCTAAGTAACATGTGTACGCTAAAACCGGGAGTACAGAATACGTCAGTTGTGGCACTCCAGTACTCCACAACTCGGCTCTTTACCACGATCCCCATCGCAAGCAGAATGGCAAGATACGTGTAGATTTCATCTACATTCCTTTCTTGCCATTCGCAAATAAGGCTGTTGGGATGGAGATCGTGGTTAAGTAGCATCTGGTGTGCCACTTCCTGAGCATATCTGTTCGTCTCCAAGGCAATGTGCTCCACAAGTTGCTCATGAGTATCCCAAATGGCAATGAATGTGTCATAGGGGTCAACGCATGGAGTCGTTGGACCTACATTGCTGTCGGAAAACTTTTCTCTCCTCAACTCAGGTCGAATTGGAGGATTAGGAAACGCTGTCCACTTAAAATCAAAAAAAATTGGCCCCTCCGTTTCTCCTTTGGCGGTTGGACGGTCCAGGGCAGCGGGGACATCATCAAAATAATCTTCTGGCGTTTCCAACGCCATCCGCAGCGTCCTAGGGATGAAGGGCTGGTTGAACTCTGGCTGGTTCATCATCACTCTCATCAGACTCCGGTTCACTTTCTGATGAACAAATGATTGTTTGATGTACTGTCCCCTACTGAAGTTAACCTTGTTAGAAGCTTTATGAAATCAGCAGCTACTTACTATAGTTGATGTGAAACAAAATTTCCTCATCCCGGAGGGCCTGATGAGAGCGAGGACGCTGGGTTCGCGTTGGAATCGGCGAGCTCACAGCCGCCTACCGGCTACCACCAAATTCCAAAAACCTGAAACAAAACCCAGCTCTGTAACTTATTCATTCTAATAGGATATAAATAGAAAAGAAGGTAAGCAACTTACAATCCAGGAGAAGGTGCTTCAGCTGCAAGTACAGGAGCTTCCTCAACCGACTGCGGAAGCACCGGTAAAGTTGGTCTCGAGGTAGTCCTAGTTAAAATATTAATAACTTTACTAATAGAACAATCAAAATGATATCTTTAACTAACACATTCAAGTAAAATCACTTACGGACTCCAAACGCGCCTCCTCTTGTGGTGGAGAGGTGTCTCCAAAGGAGACTCCTCAGGGAGGGTTTCAATATACACCAGTGTCATCCTATAAAAAACATTTAATTTTTAATATTGAAATTGCTGTCCAGTAATGAAATAAAAAATGCCTCGTTTTTCTAGTATTATTGATGAAAAAGGTAAGAATAGCATACAGTGTGACTGACTCTGCAAGTGGTTGAGGTCTCCTTGACTCAACAATTCGGCATCCTTGACCGGGGCGACCGCGACCACGACCACGTTCAGTTGCCGCCACCTGTTCTACCGGAACCTGGTCGGCAGTCTCTGTAAGATGGCCACTCTCACCACTCCCAGCACCACCTCTCCTCCCGCCACGGGTACGCACGCGTCTTCCACTTCGGGGCCCTCGAGTTCTTAATTGTCTAGTAAAGCAATTAACATGCAAATAAATCACATGCAAAATACAGCTCAAAACCTCCACTATTTTCAAAGTAAGAAAATAATAACGGATTTCATGCAACATCCTCCTTTTTTTTAAGTCCGTTAAAAATCAAAACAAATAAAATTGGTTTATGAATTAAAATAACCACCACCATTTTCAAAGTAAAAAAAATATATAACGGATTTCATGCAACATCCTCCTTTTTTGAAGTCGGTTAATAATCAAAACAAATGAAAAATAAATTAAAATAAATATGCATCACAATTATTCACAATCGTTAAGAAGTCGTATCCATAATAATTATAATTATTATTTTATCCACCTACAAAAAAAAATGGCCAACGCACTGACCTTGGCCGAATGACGCGGAGTGGCGCGAAGCCAGATACTGGTCGCTCGAGTTTCGTATATTTTTCATTTCAATATTTCGTAACATTTAGTCAATTATTTACAAATGTAACACTTGTGACAAATTTGTAACATATCGAAATAATGATTCAAAGAGCATTTTGCTAGAAATATTATAATTTAAAATTACGTGTAAATGTAAGGTCGTTGACTTACCGAATAGCCATTCTTGTTCGTAGAAATGAATAATTTCCGTACAAAAACTAAACAAATCTACAATCTGTTTATTAATATCTGTTATAAATTTACCGTTCCATGTCGAAAACTACACCAAACACAATAATTCACGGAAATAACTCCATTATAACACTTATAAAAATTCAAATTCTCGGACCGACCGAACACGACCGCTGAAGGCGCTGAAAAAACTGTTTCAAAAATCAAACTTTCAAAGTTTCAAATCAAATCCGCGGTAAAATTATACGAAGCGTAGTCTGTGGGAGTGGGACGCTTGATATTGCGTCCTTATCTTTTTTCTATTGCTATCTCGACATTTCGCATAAGTTAGAGCAGGACAATTACATCTTTTACCGCTTTTTCTAACGGCATTAGCGAGCGGCCAGATACTGGCTCATTCGCACACGCGCGTTTTTGACAGGAGCCGACGAGCCGAGCCAGCAGTATCTGGCTCTTTGCCACCCCACCCGAGTGGTATTCAGGAAAATGGAAATACCTCTTGAAAAATGACGTAATCAGCCATTTATCAGCTCGCGCGGAAATGAGTTACTATCACTAAACTAGTAAATTAATAATGTTGAAAATAAGTAATTTGCCGTAAGAGCGTTTCCACACTTTCCACATTTTATGTCGTTGTCGGAAGGTTGTCGGGTACATACCAACCGTTACAATGTACATGGAAAAGCAATAAAAATTGAGTAGAATAGAATAGAATAGAATATACTAATTATATAATAAATTATATTATTATAATAGAGTATTGGGTTTGATAAATATTTTTCCCAAAAGTCGCGATATCAAACAATTTAAAAAACCAGACTCAATGACTCAATATTGCCAAGAGAAAAAAAACATAGATCTTACTTGGTTTTTACACAATAGATGTCAGTACTTTATTTGGCGCCTTTTCCGGAATACAAAATTCCCGGTGGATGCCACCGCGATTACCACGTGAACACAACAGCAGTGTCCAATCAGCTGGTAAATCTTGAAACCGCCCGCCCGCCCGCCTCTTTCTATTTACTCTTCCGTTGTTTAAATTAGACTTTTATGTGCACTGTTGATAACTATGTGATTGCTTTTTGTAAGACTGAAATAATGGGCTTAGTGTTATGATAAAAACAAAGTGATAGAATAAATAGCTTCATTTGATTTGATTTTTCTGACCTTCGAAGTTAACCCAAAACTAATGTCGCCATTTTGACCAACAAATCGAGTTTTGTAGGTATTTTATTTGTTTGGGCATCAACAAATGTTTAAATGCTGCATTAGTGAATTGCGTAAATGGATGTATATTTGCGAAGAATTCGGAGAAAATGTCTCAGACGAATAGTACAGCTGTAAATTTTCTCATACATGACGCTAATGGTTAGTAAAGCTGTTCTTTCCGAGGCTTATTTTTACGTTATTCTTACTACTTATCTTGTAAAAAGTAGTGTGAAAAGCTTGCTGCGAACATGCTATTTAATTATCATTAGTTTAATCAAAATTGAGTAATGACGCCCGACGTTGTAGCGTTTCCCGGCATTGTCAGTTCAGTTGTGGATTCTGTTAGAGTACTACCAGTTCTTGATCATTTTCAATATAAATCGGTTTTTTATATATTTGAATTACGACTAAATCGTAGATAATACTATTTCGTGGTAGTGTATTGAAAGTCAGACGGTAAAATAATATTCCACTTGCATCAATTGAATACTTACTGAAATAATTCCTAATGTTGCATTTTTTATTTTAGGCCAACCACAAATGGTAAAAGTGGTTCAAAATACAAATAATCAGTCAGTTGCTCAAATCAAATATAAACCTAATCCTGTGAAAGTTATAAAACTGCCAACTACAACTGAAGGAAACATTAAGGTATGTTGTATAATTGTTTTAAAAACTATTTGTATAGCATTAATTTGAAGATCAATTAGAGAACTCCTTCAATTAGATGTAAACATTACTTTAGTTATATGATCTTCTTTTACCTTGATTACATGGTACATAGGCATCTTGCAATAAACAACTTTTTCACTTTTCACTTATAGGAGAACAACAAATGCAAGAAATTTTGCAATTTTTTATTTTTATTCCTGGTTTGCTCTTCTTATTATACTCATAATTATTCAAATTCCGTTTTGAGTTTGTATCAAGTACTATGTACTTAGTTACTGGAGATCTCACCATGTCATTGTATTGAGTATACATTTGATCACATATACAACAACCTCTTCATAAAGCTAGCTTATTCTCTTCAGAATCTTATTGTTGTGTGTACACAATTTTTATAATATAATGACATACTTGGCTTAATAGTAGACAAAAATGTTTGAATATTTAGATGTTATGTAAGTCAGCATGAAAAGAAAACTATAGGAGAATGAAAACAACAATTGAATATCTTACAGTACTCCAGTGGTCTGCAATGTTTATTATTTCTTTATGTGTCCCCAACTTGTAAAGAAATGCCTTTTATCTTTTGTCTTTTCTGAACTTTAACATGATGATGTCATATGAAGAGTGTTTCTCATAGTTTTTCTCTCATTATGCCCTTGAACTTGGGGTTGTTACAATGTGTCTTTTTCTTCCATTCATGCTGTCCTGCATTTTATGTCTTTACCATGCTAAATGTAATTTGAAGAATAGTATGGTCACCATAAATAAACCTTGATAATGTTTTTATGATGCCCTTCATCTGAGTTAACAGTTAAGGTCACCTCTAAAGCTTTTCATGACCAGTTGGTTATATAAAGAAATTAACAGTAAAGATCCTTAACCTACTCAATGTCTGAGAGAAATGGTGAAAATAGTTCTCAAGAACATAACAGAAACAGTTTTTATTTATTAAATTTGGAATCTTGTGAAGTCAGCTACTGCACAATGTCATGTAGTTCACAATTTATTAATTACCAGGCAATGCCAGGCATACACCGATGGGTTATTGAAGTATCATTCTGATTTGTTATATAACAAATTCATGATTGCAGTTCTTTTCTTTATACATTAGAAAGAAATCCATTAATTGCCTATGCTTGTTCCTTCACCATATGAGAAGTAACATTTACCAGTAGGTTAGCCCGGGCTTATAATATTAAAATATATAATTAGGTTTACAGCATGGTGAAGAATGACCCACGGAGCTTAGTTAACAATATATTGATGTTCACTGGACCTGTTCCTATTTTTGGCTGAAGCAGATACATAGCTTTTCACTTGTTCTCATATGGCTATTAATTGTGAGTTGCAGTAGCTTTGAACTGAGCCTCTGTATTTTTAACCCGTATTTGGTGTAAAAAAAAAACTTGGTTAAGACAGAAATACTACTAGTACTAGTATATTTGGCTGGAAGCAGAACTATTTTTGTAATGATTGGTATAATCATTAAAAGTCTGTATAATACCTTAAGAGAGAAAATTGAACATGTTCATGTTGATTAGGACTGCCTGATGGTTACAATATTGCTTGATTTTCTGAGATTTTTAATGACATCTTTAGTTAAATTGATAATAATGATAATGTAATATAGCAAAAAATTGGCAAAAGTAAATATTATCAATATTTCTAAGTTTTCTAATAAACTTGTTGATAAATTGATACTTGGGGCCTTTTACCTGACCAATATATTAAAAGAAGTAGGTATATAGGTATAAAACAATAACAAATCGTAAACAATCAGTGTGCTTAACCCTTGTCTTGCTTAGTTAGGGTCTGATAAACCCGGTGCCTCTGCCAGGCGTGGTTTCTGTAAAGTAGATGAAAGACTTCAGGTTTACACTTAAATTTCATTTCGAAAAGCGGGTAAAATCGTAAAAATGTTAAAAGTATACGTAGTTTAAAAGACGTTTTTTTTTTCAAGGCACCTTGAAAAAAAACTTCTGCCTAGCCTTTTCCCAAGCTATGTTGGGGTCGGCTTCCAGTCTTACCGGATTTAGCTGAATACCGTATTTTACATAGAGCGACTGCCTATCTGACCTCCACAACCTATTGCTAGGTAATACAGTAGTCCATAGTAAGACTGGTTGTCAGAATTGTAATGACTTAACGACTATCAAAGATCCTGTATGATAGTCGGGACCAACGGCTTAACGTGCTTTCCGAGGCACGGAGGGGTCTCGTGACTGCAAATTGATTGAGTGATTACAAATGGTCACCCATCCACGGACCAACCGCGGCGAGCGCGGCTTGACCTTTGTCATCGGTCAAACCGTACGGCTTGCACTTAGCCACGAGGACCTTGAAAAAAACGCGAATAAAAATAGTTTCATCCAATTTGAGAGCTACCATACCATAGTCATATAATATGTACATATACAACACCTAATATATTATCACACAACTCTACTGAGTCGGGGGTTAAAATAAGTCCATTAAAGCTCTAATATTCTATGCAAGAGCTATTCCCACATTTTCTGTACATTCATTGACGACTAGTTTTATATTCCGACCGGTTTTCAAGGTGTCGCCAGCTCTGAGGTCTCGGGTTCGATCCCAGCACTATCACTCTTCTACATTGTCTCGGGTCTGGGTGATTGTTACCTTCGTTTTCGCCGATTGCATGACACAAGTGCTTTAGCTACTTACTTCGAGGCAATGTATGTGATTTACTCCACATTTATTTATTTATCAAACATAATAAAAGATAATGTAAAAATGAAAATGAAAGGACACTTCAGCCTACCTAAATGGTTCCGTGGTTAGTGCGGATTAAGTGTCAAATACACTAAAATATCAATCAATCAGTTATAGTCGTACCTAGTCCGCGAGAACGCAGTCGGGGGAATAAGATAGTCCAGTAAATAAAAACACGTGGCTTTAAAAGTAAAATTTCGGTTCATGTGCCCTCTTATTACTATAGCAACTTTCGTGTTGGGCCAGACTTACGAGCTTGTTTTATACATAGTTGTCACTCATTCTAATCGATGGCCTGTTTAGTTTCACCACATGGTATTTTGTTTAAGTTATCGCATACTTATCGTTGTCGTTTAGTATTTTAAATTGTGACTGGTGTATTTAATGTCTGACAATATTGTTAGAACGGAGATTGTCTATTTATAGATTTAAACCACACAGTGAGTTTACTGCGTCACGACCAGGATGACGATCAGGTGCTCAATGTTATTAATTTTTATTAAAAATAATACTTAGTGTTAATTTTCGCTTAATATGGATATTCTTCTTCCTTTCGTGTTGATAGTAAAATGATGCATTATAAAACGTTGACCTAGTATGTTGCGATAATAGTGGATATTCAAGATCATTCATGCACCTGTTCAGCTGATCATTTTAAATTGCTTAATGTCATTTAATTTATAATAACAGGGATATATAATATTATAATAACTTCCGTGAGACGAATTCATAATTATTTAAGGATTCAACGGTTTACTCACGCGAATTCTCGGGATCGCCCTACTAGTTTCAGACTCAATAGGAGTCCTTAATCATGAGCTGACGCGGCGGCGGCGGTGTCAGTTCGACTCGCGACATGCGCACATGATCCCGAGAATGCGCGTGAGTAAACCGTTGAATCCCTAAATAATTAGGGATATATAATTAAAAAAAAAGACCTAAAAAATATTAACCAGTTTATTTAAATTAAGTAGATAAATCTGTAACTAGGTTTTAAGGCAGATATTCGTATTGCTTATCGTTAGTTAAATTTCTAAACATTTTTCTTTATTTCCAGACTCCAGTATTCAGAGCTGTAAAATTGACTAACATCAAATGCGCATCAAGTAAGTTAAAAATAATATATACCACGACTACAGTTTAGCTTCAAACGAAAGAGCTTCATAGATTAGATGACTATTTGCTATTGTTTACGGAAATGGACATTGTATGGGTGGGTGCCGTGGGTGGTTCCTTAAGTATTTATTTTATTCCTCTTTTTAGTGTTTTGTTGAAGCGGCAACATAATACATCATCCTTGAAAACTTCAACCGTCTTACTATCACGGTTCAGTGGTCACGGACAGACGGACGGACGGAAGGATAGCGCAGTCTTAGTAATAGGGTCCCGTTTTACCCTTTGGGTACGGAGCTCAAAAAATTGATGACATTTCGTGCTAAGCAAAAATCGGAAGAAAGCATTCGTGTTGGGCGTGTATTTTGTAATGCGCTTTGACATTATTTACATGATTAGTAAATGTGTTTGTACGCCTTTTAATTGCGAAAACTATTTATTGTGAATATCTGGCGATATAAATAATATATAACAGCAACAGTTAAAATATTTTTTTTTTCTCGGACAGACCTCAATGAGTTACAAACCTCAACCCCAAAACATACGCGCCTACATTTCAATTTACAAAATCATTTAATATACGTAGGTATCTTTAAATTGTTTGATTGTATTATGTGTCCTGCAGAAATGTTTGTGTCCATCATTAATAAGCAGGATCAGTTTAATTATATTCGTTTTATACTCCAATGAAATCCTATTTCAGAATTGTTGCAGGTTGACAGTTTAGCATCTATACAAAAAATTAAGGTTGAACCTAAAGACGTTGAAGAAAATAAGGTAATTATAATTATCACAAAGACCATCGCTTTTTATTGTGGTAATATTATATGAAACAGAAATATTATACATAAAATTATTGTTTTGTTGTTGTAATTTCAGATAAATCACGAGCCACTAACTGGATTAAAATTTATACAAGCTGTACCACACTCACAAATCGTGACAATACCGGCCAAGTCTGAAAACCAAGTAACAAGTACCAGTACTGCGAATATATTTTCTTCAACAATGTCACATGCGTCGAGAAGGAGACACGATTCAGACAATGACCCTCCAGCAGAATAGTGAGTATCTATACTAACATTAATAGTCTGTTAAGCTTTCAAGGCTAACCTGATGAAATAATAATTTAAAAATGGTATGCAGACAGCTTGAATTCTAAGTATAAAATATTTTAAAAGTTAATATATTATTTCAGTACCACAAAGCGACGTAAGCACGCTGATAAAGTTGGCAAAGGATTGAGGCATTTCTCTATGAAAGTATGTGAAAAGGTCCGAAATAAAGGTTTCACTTCATATAATGAAGTCGCCGATGAATTAGTGCTAGAATTTGCAGCTGGAATGCACGGTTCTGCAGATAGCCAAGTATGTATTACAAAACAATAATAATTTTACTCTCTGTTATTATTATTTTTGTATATTTTCTTGTTCATCTAATGATTGCTAGATCCTTAAGAGACACGCAATTTGGAAACCACAACTAATTTATTTTTAATTTAGGGATGACATTACCCCAGTGGTGACCTATAATGTAATACACAGGACTAGTATGTTAAACTGTATTATATTTATGATCACCCTAATCTTCACAAAATAGAAATATCATATTATCTTAATAATTTATTAAACATGAACTTTACCTTACAGCAATATGACCAAAAGAATATTCGTAGAAGAGTATATGATGCATTAAATGTTTTAATGGCAATGAACATAATATCTAAAGAAAAAAAGGAAATACGATGGCTTGGATTACCCACAAATAGTATACAAGAATGTACAGCCTTAGAAAAAGAAAAACAGTCGAAGTTAGAACAGATACAAAAAAAGACACAACAGTTGCAAGAACTTATTTTACAGGTAATAAGTTGTAGTAATCAAAATTATGGTTTAAATATTCTTAATTGTACAAACATAAAAAACTATAACAGTATTTATTTCTAATTGTATGCAGGAAGGTCCACTAACCTTAAAATTAAGTATCAATAGCAAAACCTTTACATGCAGTAAACACTGGTTACCAAACAAGCACCAGAATGGGAACTTACTTGGGCAACACCACGGGAAGTTTCTGTAAACATTCGGCAAAATGATTCTATACGTAGATAGTAATGATATCGACGGTCCCTACGTACAGTCACCTAAGTGGTAGATACGTGATTTGCATGTTTTGTTACCGTGACCTCTAGGACCACATACACTACCATTTAGTTAAACAAAAAACAGTCTAAGTCTAAATTGAACCTTAAACCCACACACGAAATTTCCCTTGACTACAATATTTACTATAATTTCCATCGTAGAACAGCATTAGTGGCATTTCGGTAAAATTACGTTGAACATTCTATCGTATCACCCCGCGGCTTTCCCGCAACTGCCACTTGCGGGACGTACGCTAGCACCGGTGGCAAAAACGGTCATGTTTTGTTTTGCTGCGTGAATATCAAACGTTGCCAGGTTGTCACGATTGTTTTTAACCTGTTTTAAAATCCCCGTAATATTGAATTATGAATTGCGCAGTTTAGTAAGTGCGTACACAACTTAAATACTGCTTACATTATTTTTTAAATTATATATATAACACACGTACAATATCATAAATGGCAATTACAACTTTAAATCATTAAAATACTACCACGTATAAGTTATTAAGTACCACTTAATCTATTTTTTATAGGCATGATTCCGATGTAGAAGTAAGTAAGTAATAATTAATACACTAAAAAGGACTTTAACATTTTTTATAAAATTTCTATTATAATAAAGCGCCATACAAAATTTCAAGACTCTACGTTAAATAGAACTCATTACACACGCGTTTGAAACTTAAAAACGCTCTCCTGTAAAATTTGTCATTTGCAGTTAAAGGTTTAATCGTAGGGACCGTCGATATATACTCACAAAAAATACACCATGTTGATAAGAAAACCTACATATTAGTCTAACTATATTGTTTTTATTTTAATTCGTAAATTATTGTTTCAGCATATTTCTTTTAAAAGTTTGATAGAAAGAAATAAAGAAGCGGAGATCAAAGGAGTGAAACCATCTCCTTCATCTGCTATTCATTTGCCGTTCATTGTTGTGAATACTAGTGATAAAGCTTTAATCGACTGCAGTATTTCTAATGATAAGTAAGTATTGCATCCGTTACACTTTCGCGACGATCCTAATCTGTATAATCCATAAAAACGAATGTTGGTAAGCGTATAACTCAAGAATGGCTGGAACAATTCGGCTAATTTATTTTTTGTATGTTCCCTAAGGTCCACGGAAGGTTTTAATACTATAAAAAAAATTGACGTGATCACTCGAAAATTCTTACATTTATTTATTATTTTTTACTATTAAATTTTGGCAGAACGAAGTCTGTTTTAATACTTATTATTATATTACTTTATTATTGCGTATATTATACTCATAAATTGGATCCCGATGTGTTCTTTTTGACGTGATAACGTCTTATAAATCGATGAAAGCCGGCTGCACGCACGATGCATCCAGAATAGGTTTTCATCAATGTTTTTACCAGACTGTTACCCGTCAATCTTAATATATATAAATTACGCGTCACGTTACTTGTCCGGGATGCTCCTAAACTACTTACCCGATTTAAATCAAATTTGCACACCGTGTGCAGTTAGATCCAACTTGAAAGATAGGATAGCTTACATCTCAATTATATATAAAGATAGAAATAGAGACCGCTGGCGGAGCTGCGGGAAACAGCTAGTAATATATAAATTCATACACAGTATAATTGTTTGGCAGGCTCTGTAACCTACAGGGCTCGATGGATTTTAGCATGTGACGTTAGTATTTACTGTGACAGTGACACCGGGTATACAGTGTTCACAAACGCAGTGTAGATTTGTGTACACTGTCAACTATTATCATTCTAATACGCGAAAAAAAATATTAACTTCAACTGATTTCTATATTTTATATGCGTATTTCAATAATTATTTTATCCTATGACGTTATTCACATATATGTTATGGTTATGGTCCATCGGAATTTACAGACAACCTATTTTTTATTCTAGAAAACATTAAAAACCACCTCATTCTAATGCTCATTAATCTTAATAAGCTATGTCCATATTATAATATTTTTACAGACATTTTTAAATTACTATTTTGGTTGGATTTATACTGCAACAATATAAAGTTATTTATTTTATTATTTTTACAGGACAGAATATATGTTCAATTTTAACAAAAGGTTTCAAATTCACGATGACATCGATATTTTAAAAAGAATGGGCCTATTATTCGGTATGTATAAAACATAAACGTAGAATATTAAAAGTATTCAAAAACCTAAATACAAAACTCTAACAATACAATTGTTTGTCTACTTTAGGTTTAGATAAAGGCGAATGTTCAGAAGAGGACATAGAGAGAGCAAAGAATATGGTTCCAAAATCATTGAAAACATATGTAGAACG
Organism: Plusia festucae; assembly: GCA_950381575.1. NCBI lineage: Eukaryota > Metazoa > Arthropoda > Insecta > Lepidoptera > Noctuidae > Plusia > Plusia festucae. The sequence goes on along the minus strand of OX494434.1, from coordinate 8,423,072 downwards.
TAAGTTAATCAATTTAATATTTTCATTTGTCATTGAATCTCTTATAGTTCTTATAAAATAACTGACTCCAACAGAGCATGGAATAAGCTACTCAGCATACTCTAAGGTGTTCATAACGTGTTTTCTTCCTTACAAATATTTTAACAATACCTTAACAAAAAATGTGTAAATAGACGTTTATTACTCATATAAGAAACGCTTCATTAAATATGAATTTATGGAAAAGTAGCACACAAAAGCTTAACTTGAATGAACACAAATAATACTTGTTATAGACAGGTCTTGACAAACTTGAAACCTGTGGGTAGATAGAACTTCTTGATACTCCTATTTGCATATTTATTTTAAGATAACACTTATTTGACGTGATAACGTCTTATAAATCTATGATCGCTGGCTGCACTCACGAGCAGCGCGTGCAAGCGAGAGCGTGTAACAAGCTATAGAGACACGATCGGCATTAACATTCTGCTTGTCACGTATCATATCTCTTCTACTCCATCGGCCGATGCGTCCGAGTAGAAGAGAGACAGTTGCAATTTTTCATCAATGTTTTCAGATGACCTTACAGACAACCATTTTTTTTATGAGGTCTATTGCAGTTAGAAGCGCAGGCTTCGACTGCTTCCCCAGACTTTAAAAACAGACTCGTGATCCCTTTTTATATTGCCTAAAACTAAAACTTACTGATTTCAGAAATGGGTAGAGGCGTTATAACTAAACTGTCAACCATGCTTGAAGAAGAGGACGACGAAGGAGGTGATGAGGAAGAAGCGTTAGAAGTGGAAGGGGAGGTGGAAGAAGAACAGGAGGAAGCTGAAGGCAACGAGTACAGCGACGACAGCAGCGACGTCGACGTCTAGCGACTGCGCTTCGCGTACTATGTGCGCAACATTTTTAATTATTTTGTTTATATTACCTAGGTGTTACTGTTGCATGTGGGCTAAGTTTATGTAATATGCCACACAAGTTCAAACATTATGTTAGCTTAAAACATATTTTGACACAATGTAATGATTTAATATTATATTTAAAACAATTCCAATGATACTACTATGATTTTGGTACTAATAAAACATAAAATTTCTTGGCTTCATCAATCAAGCGAAAAATTTAACATGAACTAGAATCAGCATAATAATATGATTGCATGATGTTTGACAAGAAACAATTAAAATTGACATTATTAAGAATGTATGTAACATTGCATACTTTTAATTTATGTAGCATAATATTTTTGTTGGCCTACTAAAATATATATATTATTGTAATATATGACAATGGATAAAAAATCAACATTATAGCTACTAAAGGTTGGCTTAATAGGTATGTGTTTATAAAACCTAAAACCTCAAAAATTATTCATTGCGTGGAAAACCATTAAAATAATACTGGATCAACCTCTTACGTACCTATCTACTATTTGGGCATGTGTTATCTAGCAACATTTAAAAATGTTTTAGGATGGGTTAGTGACAATGCTCAGTGAATACAGCTATAACATAATTATGATAAGTTGATATCTTATATAAAAGAGAAACCAAATAACGTGTGTGCCTATGACTTACATTATAAGCAAATGGTACTATCAAAATGTGTCAACTATAGAAGAGATTTTTATTCAGACATGGAATTGTTTTAATCATAAGTGAAATAAATGTCAATAAAATTTTATATATTTTTTTATTTAACAAAACCCATTTACAACTAATTATTAATACTAAACAGTTATTTTAATGAAATCACTTCAGGTCATCATCATCAAACAGGTCTTCAAAATCTGAAAATGAAAGTTTTTAATGAGAGACTATTCTATTGTAATCATACAAATCTTGCAACTAATTGGTTATTTGACTTTGGTCTAGTATGACTACAAGATGGCTGACATGAATCTAGTATGTGATCAAAAACTCATTTTTGTGTATGCTGTGCCCCGTTCTTTCAACCGCATAAGCTATCCCTGTTCCTGTAATATTTTTTTTTTATTAATACAGCAAACACTATTTTTCAAATAATCTACTACACAGTAACTCTTCAATAAAGAACTTGGTAGTTGCAGGGGCGCATTCTAGCTAAATACAATAGTTAAATAGTGTGGTGATTTTAAAATTCTATATAGTTTGTAGTATATTTTTATGATATTGGGTTCTGCCATAATATGAAATCAAAAATAACAGAGTGATGTATGATATAGTTAAACATAGTCTTTAAAAGCTAGTTTTATTTACAGGTTCTTACAGTCATAACATGATTGTTTTTATACTTTGGCCAATGTAACATGGCAAGTCAAAAAGAGATACAAGATATTTCTAAGTAATTGTTCCGCATAAATACAATAACAGAATAAAAATAATAAGATATTTCCATCTCTTCACCCACCCGTTTATGTGTAATTGCAGCACATATAAACTGTATTGTAGCCCTTTTCAGGCAGCAAGTTACATTGGCTCTAAGAAAATATATTAATGAGAACAGTTGATTTGTTTTCATTACTTTGTTTCTAAGGCTTTTTTTATCTCAAATATTCTGGTCCATACCAAACATCAATAAGGTCAGTTTGACAAAGTTGACTAATGAGTAAAATACTGTAAATGAAACCAATCTACACATATTTGGATATACCACTGCTAAGTAAAATTAAAAGTTTAATATTGAAGTATGTAAGCTGGACTAGTTTCTGAACTGTTTTGAAATTATTAGTACAAGCTGTAACTGCTTCAATCTATAAAATATTTAATAAATAATTTGAACATACCATTGAAAAAATCTGAATGTACAGCCTTTTCATTTGCAGCCAAGTCCATTAATAAATTAGATGGTCCACCAGCCTATTAAAATAAAAAGAAGTTTCAGTTCCAAGGTGATACTATAATTTACAAAGAATGTCTACTGTCCTCAGGCAGGGAACTGTGAAATTTTCATACTTCTTCTAGATCCATGTAGGGTCCAACACCCTCGGGAAACATTTCATCAGCTGCTACAGTTGGTTTCATCTTTTATTTAGGTTCCCCTGTAAGAAATATTGTTTGTACAAAGGACAAAGAGAAAACATTTGAGGTGAAACAATTAGCTACCCAACCTAGCTAATTAATTACCCACCTGTGGACCGACGATAAAATGAAAAATTTACCGTTTAAACCGTTTTAAAGTAAAGGCGAGTATTAAGTATTTACAATAGTCTCACACAATCTCTGTGGAAATGTCAATGTCAAATTACAGTGCTGCCCGTGCCCACAGAAGACTAATAGGTTATCTAGGCGAGGTGTTGCCTGCCCTCCATCAACTGTTTTCACCACTATCCAAAAATTTAAGTTTGTCCAATAATTGTGCAAATTAATGGACTAAGGAAAGACTAATATTTGAAATGAATAATTAAATAATATTGATAAATTCGAGGCACGATCCTTATGTTTTACTAAAGTTACCTTCCTCTTCTTCATTTTATTAGCCTTACTGAATCTTTTCGGAATATTTACTCGCTAACAAGGAGTTAAGGACCAAGATTTCTGTTGATTGCTGTTCATAAATCAAAATGCTGGTCATTTAAAATCAGTTTTTCATACGTATACGTATCAGAAGCTGACTCTCAATACTACAAACAATAAACTATTAGCCTGGCTCTAGCCGCGGATCATCTATTAGTATTTTGGCCAAAATAGGCTTAGGATAGGAGGGTTTACGGCTATCGCGGTAGTTTACAGCGCGTTCCTGCATGGTCCCCGGTACAAGGGAAGGGAGACGCACTCCTGGTTTTAGCCGGTTAGAAGCATACCCCTCCGCCTCCCTCAGGGCGGAGGAAGTCAATGAGGATTTCCCACGGGTCAAAAAAAAAAGTTATAACAAAGGAAAGGCAAATGGCAGCACTTCTTATCGGTCAAGGTCAAATCATCTGTCAGAGCGTCAAACAAATGTCATTATGTCAAACTGACAAGTGACAATATTATGTTCGCGTGAGTGTACACGTTGTATTGATAATAATTGTTCATTAGTTATAACTCAATATTTATAAATAAAAATGTTAACATATGATAATAAAATGATTCTTGCCCCTATGGTGCGTATAGGTACTTTACCTATGCGTCTGTTAGCCCTGCGATATGGCGCCGACTTGGTTTATACTGAAGAATTGATTGATTGGAAATTTTTAAGATCTAAGCGTAAATTCAATGGTAAGGATATATATTTATCCGTACCAAAATAAACAATTTTATAGGATATGTTACTGACTATTAATTTTAAGCATGACGAAATTCTACAATAGTTAAACCTACACTCATAACCTCTGCATGAACAGATAGGCTATTCGTATTCCGTCCCCTACAATATAATTATATATTTTGACATGAACTTGTAGAAATATTAAACACTGTGGATTATGTGGATCAAACTGATGGCACAATTGTCTTTCGTACCTGTGATGAAGAAAAGGAAAAAGTAATATTGCAACTGGGAACATGTGACGCTGACAGAGCTTTAAAAGTGGCAAAACTAGTGTAAGATAATTTTATTGACACTATGTTTTTTGTGTTCTTTTTATGTATTCATAAAATTACATATACTCAACAGGTTGTTTTTGGTTTTAGAGAAAATGATGTAGCAGCTATAGATATTAATATGGGATGTCCTAAAGAGTTTTCAATTAAAGGTGGTATGGGAGTTGCTTTGTTAGCTCAGCCAGAAAAAGCATATAACATTTTATCCACTTTAGTCAACAATATATCTATACCTGTGAGTTGCAAAATAAGGATAAAAGACACACCAGAAGACACTCTCAAACTGGTTGAAAAGTTGGTGAGTTCTGGAATCAAGGCAATTGCAATTCACGGCAGAACAAAGGATGAAAGACCACAGCATGCAGTCCATACAGACATTATCAAATATGTTGCAGAAAGGATTTCTATACCAGTCATAGCCAAGTAAGTTTTAATAGAAATGCTTTATATTAAATTGATTTATATATATGTTAATCATACATCTTTCTTTTTCAGTGGTGGATCTAAAGAAATTGAAAAGTACAGTGATATTTTTAAGTTCAAAGAAATTACAGGGTGTAGTAGTGTTATGCTTGCTAGAGCTGCTGAATGGAACTGTTCCATATTCAGAAAACAAGGCCAACTTCCAATGGATACTGTAATTAAAGAGTACCTCAAATTGGCAGTAGACTATGACAATGCACCTGCAAACACAAAGTATTGTGTTCAGAATATTTTAAGAGATTTACAAGATACGCCCAGGGGCCGCCAATTTTTAGATTGTCAAAGTCTTGAACAAATATGGTAACTTTTTATACCTGAATTTTTATAAACAAGTATACATATATGTATTTTATTTATTATTTGCTTTTTGTAGTGCCATTTGGGGTTTAGGAGAGTACTGTCAAGAAAAACAATCAAGTTATCAAAAGATGGGAATACAAGGAAGATGGCAAGTGTGTCCTGATGATCTTGAACCACCACAAAAGAAAACTAGAACTGATATTTCTAGTGCTGATGTAATACAAAAAAAAGTATGTCTGCAACTTTCAAATCATAATATAAAAGTGTGTCTTTAACTCTTTACAAATAATTCACACTGTGTTTTTGTTTTAGGTTTGTTTTATCAGAGCGAGTTTTACTGACTTAAATTTGCCCAAAACTAAACTTCATGCATGGGCAGGAAAAAATGGTATAAGTTTACCTACTTATGAAACACAGCAAGTGGAAAAACTATTTCGTACAATAATTACTTTTGACAATAAGAAATATACTTCAACATTTTGGGAGAAAAATAAGAAGTTTGCGGAACAAGGTGCAGCTTTAGTATGTTTATTTTATTTAGGATTGGTCACAGAAGATGATTTAATAAAATTTGGCAGCATAATAAAATGAAATTTAATAATAATTAGTTATTTTAACTCTTCTGTAATATCTATACTTATTTAAAGAAAAAAGTTAAATTTGAAAAAGAAACGAAAATACATAATATATCTATAGAATAAATCTGTTTTAAGTAAAATCTTTTATTTAGCTGATTTTTTAATAACTTAACACAAACACTTGTAAAATAATCTTGTTATTAATTTGTTCCTTAATTTTTGACACCAGGCTCATGAATTGATTACAATTTTCCGAGTGATATAATACAATATTACCAGTAAGTAAACCAACTCTTAGAAATCTGAGAGGAATCATTTACCTAAATTTTATCAATTATAAGAAATCCATACATAACCAATCTTCTCCAAGTATTACAGACAGGTTTTCTGCCTAGCCTTTGCCTAAGATATGGTGGGGTCTGCTTCAAGTCTTACCAGATTCAGCTGATCACTGTATTTTACAATTGCCTCTTTGACCACCAAAACCCAGTAATAATACAGTATCTCATGGTAATATGGTAAAATTATAGAGATCAAAGTATGACAGTCAGGACCAACATCTCAATATCTCTTTCTATGTACAGACCTGCCATGGACCAAAGCAACTTAACTTTATTATTGGTCAAACTGTACAGCTTCCACTTAGTGTATTTCCTCAGTGGCAGTAAGAGGTAATCATTTCTATTTTTCTTATTCATAGTGTTTCTAAACATGCCTTGTCCACACCTAATTATAAAGCGATTCACCAGTAAGTATATCAAAATATGATTACTTAACAAAGGGGTCCTCATTTATTTTTGTTTCTTCATGTTAGCTACATTTTCAGCTAACTTTTGATTTAATTCATTTAATTTAGAGTTCAGTCCATCTTGTTCAATTACATTTGTTTGAAGTTCTATAAAAGCTCGGTAACAATAATAGGTTTTTATTAAAGTGTCATTTCCATCAATAAAGATATCCAAATCTTTTGATGGTATTTCTACCTCATTGTTAATTATATCTTCCAAAACATGTTGTGTAGTGGGAATATCGGGCATGACATGTTTATCCATTCTTTCACAAGCGTTTCTTTATTAATCTATCTCTGCAAAAGACAAAAACAAATAAGCTAGCAATATAGAAGTCAGTATAGAAAATTAAAAAGGGTAGAATTATGATATTTCAATGATTAATACTAAATATAAAATTAATTCTAATGTAAAGAATGTAGTCACCTGATTTTCTACGATATTTTTTTAATAACGTAATGCCTTTGAAATCTTCTTTCAATAATAATTCTGTATCAATTTTAAGAAATAGTCTAAAATACTGAGCAAATCAGCAAAAATATTACTATTAGTTAACCATTGACAATAATTATTATTGATCACAGAACACTACTAATATAATACTCTAGGCGAGTGCCTGCCTAGTGCCAGACTTCCTTGACAACACAAGAAACGTCATTATGACATGACACGTCAGTTACGGATAGAGATGTTCAACAAAACTTTAAATAACTACGGTTATTACAGCTACCAGTTAGTCGATTTAGAGTAAACGGTATATTTATAATGCAAATAAACTAGTTCGACGATATGTATTTTCACGACTACGCATAATGAAATCTAAGCAACAATAAACAATATTTAAAAAAAGGATTGCTTTTTTTAAAATGTCACGCACACGAAAAATTCGAACATCTTTCATCAATTTATAGAAAAGACTAATAATACTTATGAACTCCGAACAAATTAGGATCTATACTGCCTTTTTTTACGGTAGGTGGCTAAAAGTCGACAGGGTCGGTATTATATTATTCTGAGACAGGTCCAGGAAGAGATAGGGATGTTAACTGTTAATTTTCACGATAGGTGGCGTACCGTTTATGCGACCAATATAAGCGGTCATCTTGCAATACGTTTTTATATTGTAATAAAAGCCATTATTTAGGTTGAATTAGGCCCGCACGAGGGTATATAACATATTTTTTTTACAAATTAATCATTATCAATTTATCAAGTAACTTTCAAATTGTTGTTCTTTTGTAATCTTTACCAATAAGGTAAGGTGGAACCAATAACGTCTTGTTAAGTTCGATCGAGATCACGAAAGTGGCAAAGGCTTGGGTCTAAGAAGTCTATGAGGGTTTTGATAGACAATATTAAAGTTTAGATCATAAGCTTGTACCCTAAAAATAGGGAATACCATTTATCAATAAATAACTGATACCCGCAGTTTCACCCGTGTGGATGAATGTATACAAAAAATTGACAAATTTTTTACTAAAACCTGACTCGAGAACTATCCATTGGTGAAAACAGCCTGAAAATCGGTGCTGTAACTTTTTGCGAACAGTTACAGACAGAGAGAGGGAGCGCCGAAGGACTTAGTTTTCAAATATCTAGTGAAAGTTGTTCTCTCATTGTTCGTACATTTTCCTAAGTCAGGAAAAACTCACCACGTTAAAAATAAAAAAAAAGGCTTAAATCTAAAAGAGCCTAGTAGGTACAAATGAAAAGTATTTTAAGGGACGTGTCAACAACGTCTGTTTCTCTCCAGATAACCTTGCTCTAGACTTTTTTAGTTCGTCTTTTAATTCTTATATGCTTCCAGGCGCAATGCATGATAACAGTGACGATAGTGGAACTGTTTTATCCATGGTTTCAACACAAAAAAAAACACTGAGGTAAACAAAGCGAAAACGATTTGACATTAGCTGTACTGCACTAGTGTTATCTGCAAAAAGCTTTGCGTTTACAGCCCCTTACGTGTAAACCTATCTGCAATCTACACTTCTACATCTACACTAATATTATAAAGAGGAAAACCTTGTTTGTTTGTTTGGTTGTAATGAATAGGCTCAAAAACTACTGCACCGATTTTAAAAATACTTTCATCATACGAAAGCTACATTATCCACGAGTAACATAGGCTATACTTTATTTTGAAAAAATAGGGTTCCGCAAGATATTTGGGTTTTTCGGTCACAAGGTGTAAATTCAACCAGAAAAGTTTCTTATTTTGCGTACGCTGCCTAAACTATAAAAGATATAACCATAAAGTGTTCTAATAAATTGTAGATCTTATAAATATCTACAAAAAAATCCGTAACACACTATCTATGTCGAGTGAGGCACAACAACAATTTTTTTATTAAAAATCTTGATATTTTTTTGGATTAGGTAAATTAAACGCGTTTATTTTATTCATGCTATTAATCCTTATCAAAATAATTATTTCATCACTAAGTACAGTTTATGTAGATAATATTTAGTCTTTAAATGATTACAATTGGACGTTTGGATTTGAAGTTATGGCGAAATTAAAATATTACGATTTCTGCTGCACGGCCCGTTGCGAAGTGGGCGTCTAATCAATTTAGTGCGATTTTTTTTAGATTTCGTTCTTAAAACTACACCTACGTAAAAGTTCTTCTCAGAGCTGAACAATAGGTCTTTTCAGGGCTAACCAACAGTTCTTTTCAGGGCTAACCAACAGTTCTTTTCAGGGCTAACCAATAGTTCTTTTCATAATCATTATTAGGTATAAAGATTAATTGTATTTTTGTGTGTATGTCCGTGCTGATTTCAAAAATTCTTTCACCATTAGAAAGCTACATTCACCCTAAGTATCATAGGCTATATTTTTACTAAAAAATTAGATACGCGGGCGGAGTCGCGGGGAACAGCTAGTTGTTTTATATAAAGATAATTAATTTCTTTTGAAAGATGTAGATGACACAGTATGAATATAAAGTCCAGCCATATTTTACCAATCGGCATGCAAAAAATATAAATGCATAAAAATCACATTCAAGATAAAGTATGTAATCATGAGAAAATAATTAAAAATATAAAGTCCAGCCATATTTTACTAATCGGAATGCAAAAAATATCAATGCATAAAAATCACATTCAAGATAAAGTAATCATGAGAAAATAATTAAAAATTACTTAATTTCTTACGTGAGATTTCGTTATGCGGTTACCAATTTAATTTTTTGTCTATGTGGAGCCCTAAAAATGTTGTTGATTCCACCTCTTCTATAGATTGGTCATCGTAGTGTTTATTTAGACTGCTCATAATACCTATTGACTCGTTGGCTAACGTGTATTAATTTAGTTTTACACCGGTAATTTTTTAAATTATTTACATCTTTATTTATTGTTTTTAACTTTTTGTATAGGTATGTAGGTACTTACCTATCTTCCGTATACAGTTAAAGACCGTTGTTAATAAATAATTGGACTAGGTACATAATATGTGAGGAAATAATTATATATCTACTATTACCCGCAGTGCTACCCGTGGCTTTATGATAACTTATGTTGTCGGCATAAAGAGCAGCTGTGTCAAACCAGGCTGTCACCTACCTCCACACAAAATTTCATCGAAACTGGTCCAGCCGCTCGATTGTGAAGAAGTAACAAACATACACACACCTTCCTTCGCTGTACTCACAAAAATTCGCCTTCATAATATTATTGTGATTATTTATTCACCTACTTCAACTCGCTGCTATTTGTACGTTGGGAATTAACGAATTAATAATAAATATAACACAAATTTTAATTAGAAATGCCTACTAATATTATAAAATAATTATGTGAATGGAACTTTGTTTGTTACGCTTTCACGCGAAAACTACTTAACCAATAATCATGAAATTTTGCACACATGTTCTTGTAGGTACCTATTAGAAGTAACAGTACCTTCAATTGTTTTCTTTTATTGAGGTAAACACGCGGCTGAAATCGCAGGAACAGCTATTTAAAAAAATAAAACGTGGAGAAATAATATTAATATTATGTCTATTAGGTATTCGAACTAAAAAGTAAATGTACGATCCCATTTGTAGGATATGCAGCTTTTGCTTTAAAACATTATGTATCTACCTAGGTACCTAAATAATAACGTAACGGTTTTTCAATGTCATACCTATGTAGGTACCTATTTTACAAATTAATTTAAGTTAACATAGACCTGGAGCCTAAATTTCAGGAATTGGATTTATTTATAATCGCCAATCCGCTGGTGAGCAAGCGTGGTACTGGTGCATGAGAAGAGGTACGGGTATAACAGAAGGGCATTGATTTATGTTTTTATAATTTAATCTTAAAATTATTGCCTACAGTAAGTAATCTTCGTAAATCGGATGCATAGGTAGGTCGGTACATTCAGGGAAATTATTCTTCATTTTAAACTGAGATGGTTGTTCAACTTAGTAAAAAATAACGTAGCTCTGGCGCACTGTAGTTATTTAGATGGATAGTTTGCGGTTTCCTGTGGCAACCGCGTCTGCATCGACCTCGATTTCATGAGCTTATGTTACGCTCATTTGCTTTGAAAATAAAAAATCTATAAAACGTCCGTGGAAACAATAAACTTAAAGGTATGTTCTTTCTTATAAAATAATATTTCGACTTATTTATACGATAAAACAAAAAACAAATAATGAAATGGTTGTGTTTAAAAAAAAATGGCCCAAAGCGGGTGGATGAGAATTGAAAGTCATTCATTAGAGAATTATTTTAAATTTTCAAGCTAATAAAATAAAGTATTGATTTAATACTATTAGTAATGGTTACAGGATCGAAGAAGAAGGCCATGGTCAAAGAAAGCACATCGGTAGGACTCTACGGTGGGATAATAAGGGCTAATGATTTTGATGATGAAATATTTTATTATTCTTGTTTTGATGAAGAACCTATGTACTTAGTAATTAAAAGTAAGTAGGTATAATTATTAGTCATTGTTAATTCGTATGCATTTACGCAAAAACTGCTGAACGCATTTGGGTGGAATTTGACACTCTGATATGTTAACGCTAGATTAACAGGTAAGATATTTAATTTATATCCTAGAACTCAGCCGGTAGCCGGGGTAGGTAAACAAAAAAAAACCAAATTGATGATCAGTAAGGTAATCAGTAAGGTAACGTCTAGACGTTAATGTCGTGTCTATATTAATCGTGTGTATACGTCTTAAGCCTATAGTAAAGCGAATTGATATGATCCAGCCGCAACACGTGTGGTCTCCGATCTGTCAGCTAGTCACCGTTCGATCCAAACCGACAAGCGTCAGGTTACACTCTGACCATATCATCGAGAACGCTCCTGTGATTACTATAATTACAACGACGTTTCTTGACAGCAGCGCTTGCATGCATTTATTCTTTTGCTGGTTTGATTAATTTCAGAGGAGCGATCATTGTAAAATGTATCTACTGTCTTGTTATTTATATTTAATGCATTATGACTTTTAAGCCTCACTCTTTTGATTGTGTGCATTTATAAAACTGGGCTTAGCGTTATCGTTATGCCGAATGCCAATGGTCTAATGAGTTTTTTGATTTACAACCGCTTTTGCTTGAGAATAATAATATCCGAATATACGAAAGAAACCGCGAAATTACAAGTGAACATAGTCTTCGACGATGGTCGAGAGCCGTCAGTCGACCAAACCGCAAACTCTTCGTCCTCCAAACCGCGCAACTCCGTCATTCCTAAGAATCTGAATTATCTTTAGAAACTGTGTTGTTGCGGTATTTTATGAGTTAAGACCACAGAAATATTATTTAAATAATAATATAAAATATTTCTAGCACTTGGCCGGTACGGGGAGAGCTTTGTTTTGACTTGACAATGACAATGGTCCATCATGCACTAGTGATGTGTCACCCTACATTGTATTGCATATTTAAATGTCAGCAACGCGACACTCGTGTGCGATCGACGTGAAAGGCATAATATTTTCGACAGTTCAATGAATGCCACTTCAAATCGTAGCTTGTAGCATCTCATTACTGGGGTTTAAAATAAGGGTCACAGAATAATATTAAATTCTCAGATTAAATTAGAGCAAGAATCCACATCATTCCATTATTGCATTTTCGAATAGTTATACGTTTAGCAATCTATGCATGCATGTAGGAATAATTCTCAAAATTTGAAGATGCCTTAAATTACTGAGCCGATTTTAATAATTTGACAAGTTGCTTTTTGTTTTACTATTTACCGTGCTCATATGTCATTGAGGGTTATAAATATGCGACTATGTATTATGTATCGTACACTTAGGGCGGCTTGCACAACGTTTGACTTAAATCACTCCTAAATAAAATTAGTTAAATATAATTAACCGCTTAATCACGTTTATCTTAAATACATTTAGCGACCTCTTGCACAACGATGACAGCCTCTTGATTTAGTTAAATATGTTTAAGAGGTCGCTAAATGTCGGTACAGCAGTTTCAACATTTCGTTCCACGGTATAGCGTTTTTCGGTTACGATTATTAATACGACATACGTATATTTTTTCATAAAACGAAACTCATTGTCTTATAACCTCAGATTATGAACTCATTGGTTATTCATCTAAGCTTATAACCTCTTTATAGCTTTCTAGTAACCAGGGTAACGGACGAAATGTCAAAATAATAACACGAGAAAAGTAACAGACGTTCACATTGAACCATGAAATGAAAATAAATTTTGTAACATGAGTGCTCCCAATTTTACTAAAGAAGAACAGTTGTTACTGTTTACGGCTATGGAGCCATACACAAAAATTATCGAGTGTGAGAAAACCTACTCCACCAAGCAAATCGACAAACAATAATTATGCTTGGGCAATAGTAACGGATGTATATTTTATAGATGATGCATTACATAAAAACAGACTTTGGGCACACAGGTAAGTTGTTTTATTATGGCTAAACTAGCTATTATATAATTTAAACATAAATTCAATAACATATAAATAACGGTTCTTATCTTTTCACAGGTTATGTGTGTTCAAGCAAAAAAAGAAGTGTGATATTTCTTCCATTTATCACAGGAGAAGATTGAATTAGTGCAAATGCAAGTAAAGATTTTAGAGATGGAAGTGCAACACAAATCAAACATTTATAAATTGGAATAAGATGATAAATGAAAAAAAGAATTTTGTAATTTTATAATTATATTAATTAATTAAAAATATAAAATACAGTGAATGATTCATAAATTGTTTTATTGCATTTTCAATTAACTATCTATTAAACCATCCATTAAATATTCTTCTCTGTAAGGTTCTCTCTCCTTGTTGGGTTGTAAAACTTACATTTCCAATGAGTACTGGGTATTAATTTTCCTCTGGAGGAACTTCTTCATTTTGAATCATAGCTAAAGTATGTAGCATAGCTGAAGCCACTATTATACCTGGTACTCGATGTAGATTCATACTTATCCCACGAGACAAGAAAACGACGACACGAGAAACCTTCACTTCTATAGACCAAATGCTCTTTCCACAACATTCCTTGTTTTAATTTGAGATTCTTGATAGAGTCTATCTTCTCTAGTGCTCATATTTCTATCAGATAAAGTTTCTTCATCACAAAAAACATATAAAATCACAAAACATATCATTATCAAGTCCGAATCCATACTTGTGTTAAAAAAGATATTATCGTCATAGAAATCTTCGTCATCATCACAGAAAACATAGGAAATCACAAAACATATTATTATCGAACAAATCTTGTGTTATAAAATATATTATCATCATAGAAAGTTTGATAGAAACTGTCAGTTCCTTAAACTGTCAGGCTTAAACGTGTTTAGCGCCGCTAAATAGCAGTTTTTGGGTAATTAATTTTGACAAGTCCGTAAACATATTTAGTGACAAATTTTTCGTTGTGCAAGACGCTAAATATGTTTAACCATGTTAATCATGTTTAGTGCGTCTTAAATCAATTTAAGCTTTGTTGTGCAAGCCGCCCCTAGATTTTGTCTTTGTCATGACGTGTAGCTACACCATTTACAGCTTTATATTAAACGATTATCAATTTTTCAATTCAATTTATCAAGTAGCTTTCCTAATTATTTTTGCTCAATTATCTTACAAAGCTCTCGTATATTTAAGAGATTTTATTTAGTTGAGAGCGATTAGGCCGAGACGCGTGTCAGAGCATAATCAGTAGATCTCATAAATAAACTGAACGCTTTGTATAGAAAAACAAAAGGGGGTTAAGTTATTAGTCTCGTAGAAGTAGAAAGGGCGCGCGTGGCGGGCGTAGGAGCGCGGGTGGCGCGCTGGCGGCCTGACAACTAATATATTGCTCTCGGAGACAGATGATGCTAACGAAGAATGTTGTTTTAATACCTTCTGTAGCTATTGATGTTACTGCTCTGAGACTATTCCTTGACATCTGCTCAGACTGTTTTTCATTCGCTAAGTAACCCTTCAACGGCTTTATGCTGTAACATAAATAGGTTTAGCTAAACTCTTATAGGCATATAGAAACTAAGTAAGTATATTAGATTTTGTGTTTGTGAAGTATACTCTTTTCCTGGTCTTAAAGTAAAGTATACTAGATAACAAAAAATAACAAGAAAGAAAAACTTAAGTTTTTCCACCAATATAATTTATTTTTGCACTGCGACATGGTGAGTTAGGATTGTTTACAAACGGACGGACCTCTGTACCTATGTATAATTAAAGCATTTTAACGGTTGAGTTTGGAACTTCCCATACTAAACGACGATTTTTCAAAATAAAAACAGGCCGTTTTATATTCTTAAAAATGAACGAATATCTTACTTTATTAGTTTGGTAGCTTTTATTCGCACTTGATTTTTTTTTTGATAAATTTAACTCTTCTCATGAAAAAGGCTATTAATTGTCAGCAAAACTGATATTTCTTTCTGAATAAAACAAAAACAATAATGTTTAGACAATTTAGAAGGGATTGATATATGTTTAACGGTGACACGAGCCAACTGCTCAGTTGTCTGTGGAATTTACGAGCGCGCTTCAACACGGCAAATACATTTGTTAATAGACACATTAGCAGTTAAATGCTCCTGCGCCGGTTCTTAATTGCCTACACATTGGCGTGTGTCGCCTCTCGTAGCTACTAACTGTAAGCCCATTGACGTTATCCAATACAAATTAAGTGAATACACGATAACTAATTGATTTAGATGTTACCAATGTTCGAATTTTTAATGAAATATAAAGACAGGCATCATTAAAATAAAGGTTGTTTTGAGATTTATATAAAATACTAGCTGTTTCCCGCTGCTCCACGCGGTATCAAATTTTTTTATATTAGTGATGTAAGCTATCCTATCTTTCAAGTTGGATCAAACTGCATACGGTGTGCAAATTTGATTAAAATCGGTTCAGTAGTTTCGGAGTTCATTCCGGAAACACATCGTGACACTGGAATTATAATAATAGATTTTATCTATCTAATATTCATCCTTGTATAACAAATTAACTTACATTAGGTATATTAATAGGTTAAA
Organism: Plusia festucae; assembly: GCA_950381575.1. NCBI lineage: Eukaryota > Metazoa > Arthropoda > Insecta > Lepidoptera > Noctuidae > Plusia > Plusia festucae. The sequence continues at coordinate 8,406,940 of OX494434.1, read as the reverse complement.
AATAATACCGGCTTTTCTCCGAGCAGCCCGACTAGTCTCGGCCAATAATCATGAAGTCATGACGCGGCCGTGTCGCGAGACTATAAAGTCAGTCTATGTGTCTACCTGAGTAAATCCGGTAGGTATGATTTTTTAAACATTATCTCCTGTTCATTTGTTCATGTCCGATCGCATGTAGCTAAAGTGCCTTTTAAGCCAATTTTCTTCAAATTTAGCATTGAATAATAATATAGAGAATCTCTACTGTACTACTTACTTATTATAATAAAGCGGAAGAGCTTTTATGTCTGCTTAATCGCGGTGATACATATTTGGAACTTCTAGTTTGATTGAAATAAATATTACTGTATGTATAATGTATATGCAAGCCTGATTCATCAAGAACAGGCTTATTTAAAAAAAACAGGAATCCACGCAAAACATATCATGAAAAAGTACAGGACCTATTAAAAATTACAATACATAATTATTGGAGAAGTTTAGTACTAATACTTCCATGACAATATAGGAAATTTTGATACCTAAAGCAATAAAAAAGAAAAAGCTTTATGAAAAGGTAACTGGATGACCAATCAGAGCAGATTTTTTCTCAGTAATTATAAATGTTAAAACTTATACAGGACTAGCTGTTTCCCGCAGCTCCGCCCGCGGTCAAATCTTGTTTTTATGTAATTGAGAATTTTCTTTACTATAAACCTCACGGAGCCCGAGACCTTTCCAACGAATGCAAAACAGTGGAAATCGGTTCGTGCGTTCTGGAGTTATAGCGTCAGGAAGAAAAAGCCGACTTATTTTTATATAGTAGATTACACACACGGACAGAAGGAACATAGGTCGAAAACTTCCAATGGAAAATGAACTTTTCATATAAAATGACTGATCACGTGACATAATATGTTGTATGAAGAGATGACTTTCAATTTTAAGATTTCGACCTGTGTCTTCGTTGAATATCCGCACTCCATTTAAAATATTCCTGTATACGGGTCTGAAACTCTCTGAGCAAAAGAATAAAAAAGAGATACCCACATGATGGAGGTATCTCATTTTTTAATATTCTACACGGGTTCTTCAATGAAAGCTTCGACACGACCCAGTAGGGCGACCCATAGTACGACGTAATTTTCAAACAACATGCGTCACTGTTCGATTGTTTTATGAGTTCGTTTATCAAAAAGCGAATGTCAAACAAAACTTTTGGTTTGTGCAATTAGCGTAATGGCAACGTATTGTTTTAATGTATTGTAGAGCGGCTCGCTAACGAGCTTCAAGTGGCGCGTGCGCTCATACACGTCGTAGCGTCGGCGCGCGGCGTTGCAAACCCTTTGTTCCAATCACACAGCACTCATTTGAAAATAGTATTCTAACGACTAATGAGTAATCTGTTGATGTGTGTACATGTACAAAAATCTGAAATAATTTTAGTCTTCTGCTCTTATTATTATACTATGGTCGTCTAAAGTAAAACCTTGACAGTCCATGATCTAGTGAATTTTTCACTCATAAGTACCGCAGGTTTACGGTTATAAATGACTGCTGACTAAATTAAAGGCCTGGGGCGGCAGTCTCGACATGAATCGCTATGACTTATCAACCGAAAATTGTCGTTAAGTCATAACAATCAAACTTCATCGATATTTGCTAGTCTCGACCAAAGACATTGTAATGTATTCTAGAGTACAATGTCTTTGGTCTCGACTGACAAATATAACGATTGTCATCGCAACCGTATCTATTTATCGTTATATTCGGACGCTATTTTATCGTCTAATTTTGACAGCCCGATACGTCTCTACGATAATTCGTTATCGGTATTTATTTGTGAATTTATGTAATTAAATTGAAAATTATAGCGGAACAGTATTTAGCTTGGGACTTAGTGACGTTGGAACACAGGCAGAATATGGTAATGCATAGGAGAGTGGCCCGCATCCGACGCCAAAGTGAAAAACCGTTGGACTTGGAAGACAGTCAATTTCTATCCTACTATAGGATATCGAAAGATATGTTTGCAGTGCTCGTAGATGAACTGCAGCCATCTCCTTCACGGACAACGGGCGTATGGACTGTCTGTCGAATCCCAAGTGGGTGTGATTTTGAAACTATCCATGAATAGAAAGTAATGCAAAAACTAATTTTTGAATTCTATTCAGTTACTGACGGCGGCGCTTCGATTTTACGTCAGTTGCTGTTACCAACAACCTGTTGGACTGCAGTGGGGATGCATTATGAGTCAGAAGTCGGTAAGCAGAGTGATATATGCTGTAATCACTGCAATTAATGAAAGGCTGTTGCGGTAATATATAAAATTCCCAATGTCACCACAAGCAAGACAAACAGCCAAAATTAAGCCACTAACTGACGCTGTATATAAACTATTCTTATATATAAACTATCTTGTAATACCATACCATATTTCTAGCAAATAAAATTTCTTTATTCTTTATTCTTATGCTTTATTATTACTTTATTAACAAAGTACGTATATAATAATAAAAGTCAACTGTAACCTACTGCTCGGGTGTCTTACAAGACCCGCTAGGAACGTTGTTTAGCTCCGTCGTCGCCACCTTCCATCCAGCTTCAAAGTTATCCCGGCCTTGCAAACCAGTAAATCGCCTTGTGAAGAGGAATGGGCGGGCCTCCAGCAATCCCAATAAAAGTTCCAATTGCTTGTTAGAAGCTTTAGCGGTTCGCTTACGCCATAAATATCATAAACATCGATACACCAACGAAAATACAAACACTAATTGAAAAAAGGGACCGTTAATTTACTAGCCGCTGCTTGGTCCGGGACGCGGGTTAAAATTGTTTGGCCATATCCACATTTTATTCTACAATTCAAATGATTTAAGCTATTTTAAACCATAATAATATGTAAACAAACCAAAATATTTTGAATTTGTCAGTGTCATTTAGTCAAAGAGTTGCAATCACGCATAAGTATAATATATACCCTTCTTAATTTATAATTATTTAGTAAATAAATCATTTACTAATTATTCTGACCGTAATGTGCAGTTATTTCAAGGTTTTCATCAAGGAAAGCGTTTTTAAAACAAAGTTAATCTAATATTTCTTTAATTTTCAATAAATTTTAGTGCATAGTTTCTACCATATATCCAAGGAATATTTTTTAGCTGGTAATAATCTTCTATAAAAATACGAGACTATGAATACAGTTTTCGTAGACGTATCGACATAGCAAAGACACGATCTTGCACGCTATCTCGGCTGTAGAGACTTGCGTTCATAGCGAATATCGATGCTGCAAACATAATTTTTTGATATGACATAACGATCGGTACGTAGCGATGACATATCGACTCATGTAGAGACTGCCGCCCCTGGTATAAGTATATTATTTTCCATAAAACTAGAAAAAAAATTGAACTTCTCCGACTTAAGTAAGTTAAGCAATACTAAAGGGATTTCGTTAAAATGGAGCATTTCTTAGGTCTGTACTATTATAAACGTATCTAAATGTACAATGTTAACAATATATCCAACAAAGGAGTGACGACGCTGTGTCTAGCAAACTCAATGAGTGAATCCGTCCGGTAGAATGCACTCGATTGAGATCAGGATAACGACAACACAATGACTACTTTTCATTGATTCTAAAGTTTTGGAAAGTATAGCTTTAAGAATGGTGGACATTGATGGGCAGCGAGCAGGCAGACCACCGGCGTCGGCGGCGCTTCGCAAGCCGCGCGACGGACCGTGCAGCGCCACTACACTCTTCACTGCACACCACTCTAGCTGCGATCAATCGATGATACAACCATTTACTGAACCCTACATACGATATCAGTCACATAAGTTAAATTCAATATTTAAACGTATTTCAGAATTATATAATTTATTAAAAGCTTCTAGATATATCTGTCAGCTGTCAGAAATAATTAGACCGATTAAAACAACAGCTTCGTTACCTACTTTAAAATGTTCTCAAAGTATAAAAATACAGATTCAAAAATATAATTAAATATTACAACTTATTTAACGTTGCCTCGCTGACGTTTTCTTTTATTTTGCACTTATTACGCTTCACAATAAAGTAAATGTATCTCGTATAAGTACCCGAATGATCGCATTGTCAAGCAGCCATTCATCGTACTGCCATTGAATACCAATCAATACTTGTCTGAAGATCTCTTATTCACGCATACTTTAACAAACAACAAACAATATTGCAACTTGCTCATCGCACCTCTGTTGCAGCACTTCAACTTTTATAACACAATATCGGTCTTATTTCGAGACTCATAGAGTCTGTTATTAAAAAATGCCTAGACAAAACGGAGGCGGCATATCATGACACAGGGTATGTTACCTTTTATTCAATAATCCATTGTACAACTTTTAGTTTTTATAAAAACTTTTATTGAAATGTTTGGCTCTATGTTAGTAATTCGATAAAAGAAAATCCATCTTTGAATACATTTACAAAGTACAATAGTTGCTTTGAAACATAATTGAGAATCAGATTTTTTTATCTAAACTATCGTTCAGTGCAGTATTTGTTCGATAAAGTATAACTTCGGAGTATGAAGGCATAACATTCGGCATGTATATAATCAAAATGCGTGTTTGAGCGTTTCAAAATAAAAAAAATCCAAATCCGATGAGTTAAACTTAAAATTACGAGGTAGATTGAATTTTGTATAGACAAAGACAATTATGTGCGTCTGCGTAAAGGTAATGATTATGGCAATCGTAATCGGCTGCCAGTTTACGCTCGAAGTTAGTGAGTAATATAAAACGTGATGGAGCAAGCGCCGCGCGACCCGCCTCGTCACGTCCCGCGTCCTCGGCGCGCGGCGGCCTGCAGACCAAGCTTCTGTTATTTACAGCAGGAACCATCGCATTATCTACAATAGTTATACCAAAAGTTCAAAAAACTGTATTTCTTACAATTGAATAAAATATTATTCTACATGAACTAATAAACATGTACTATGTATAGCATTTACGACTCATCGTAACAGATGTTATCAACTAAATGAACGTTTTAAAACGATTTCACTTCATTAATAAAAATAAGCGGAAACAAGCGTTTATATTTAGGAGTAAATCTTTGCCGTCATATGTTAACATTATCATAAACAAGATATAAGAGAGTCATTAAAGAGCGCTCAAGCCGCGCAGGTCGGTGCGGGCGGCCCGCCCTCGAGGTCCCGGGGTACTCAGACGGTTGTAGAACCTCACTATATCATCGCATCGGTCACGCGCGCCTCGCTCCATTTTAGCCCTCCATAAAAAGGCACAGCAACAGAAGGGTTGGATTTAATTACGATATTTTTCTATTATTTTCTTCGCTGTCTTAGTATCGGGGCAAGGGTCGTGAGATGTAATAAATTCTGCTTTTTATGAGGTCACGGTTTACCCTCTTGATAACGTTTATCGCACATCTGGTGGAAGAGGAAACTCTTTTGTTGTATATCAACAATTGCCTTTACTTATTTTGTAATACTTATTTGATAAATTAAAATACATCGAATTCGGATATCATTTTAATTAAAACAACAATAAAATTCAAAGAAACAAAAGTTCGTTGCTTACTTTTTAAAAACAAATATGTGTACTAGCGTGTGTCAAAGTTCAGATTATCTTGTCACACGAGAACGTGTCACGGCAAACGACTCCGCCATGCATGAAATGAAGAACCCTGCTTTAACATTTTCAACCGATTGAGTCCGAGAAGCGTGAGTTCAGATAATTTTATTAATTACCCAATGCTTACGATCGACTGAATTCAATAAAAACGATGTCAAAGGGTTTAATGGTACTACGCTTTTGTTACATTTATATTATGATCCGTGACAGGATAACTGATATGATACAACTTATAGTTAGTTGACAACGATAGCGATGTTATGGTTAAAAGGGTATTGGATAACTTCCACTATATTTTATACTTAAAAGCTCTAGCGAATGCTACGCGAACATTATGCAAACATGGTATGTAGATGGAAAGGATTGCTGTCGGCGACGCCTATGAATAATTATAATTCGTTAGTCGCGAGAAGGGATTTGTGTACTTAAGCGATTAAAGTTATTTGAATACGGCTTTATATCAATACGTGTAAGAGTGGGAGCGCCATACGCAAATACAGATGTTCACACTTAGGGATCACGCGCGAATTGTGCATAGGTACAGATCGATGTAAGCTCGTAAGCTTTGAATTGAAACTAATGGAATAAAAAATACTGTGATATGAACAGTGCTGCGTCGGGTGAGTAAAATTATGAAATTTGCGATGTTTCCGCCGCGCGCCGGAGCGCAATCGACGTTGCTCTGTGATCAATCAACCGACACGTGCTTACACATCACGTGTTTTTTTGTTAAAAAAGCCATTTTGTCCGAAAAAACATTCCAAAATTACAATAGCTAAGTTCGCGATAAAAAGTAGGCGCATAAAGATGAACAAATATTTGAGCGAGGGCGTAACGGAGCATGAAACTGACGAACAAAAGCATTATCTAAGGATTAGGACGGGTGTTAACGTTATTTGATTACTTAGACATACACAAGAGTATGAGAATATCAGGCAACAGTTTCTTAATCTGCAAAAATATTCAATGTTGTTCAGATAAGAGGATTTGTGTGGTAAAGAACATTAAACAAGTAAACTTGGAACATTGAACTTTTATTGTCATTTAGTTTAAATTTTATATCTACCCCTTTTAAAATTATATTAATAGCATAAGGTAGTAGTCACAACTACCTATGTATGTTACTTATTTATTAAGTTTATGTTGGTTTTAATAAGCTAACAAATTTAACTTAACAATATCTAACATTTTCTTACTTAGTATTAATTTAAGGAAATTAAACTTATGTAAGAAATGATCAAGTTTAATTACTTACGTTTTTCAAATCAGAAATAATAATAATCAAAACTTAATACAAACGATTCAAAAAGAACTTAAAGCTCATTTAAAAATAAATAACAATTATTTAAAAGGCTGATATTGATAAGCTTTTAAATGACAAACGGCGGGCAATATTACATATTTTCATCTTTATAAGTTATTTTTACATTTTACTGATCAATTATATTCCTTTAAAGTACGTTATAAATTAATTACTTTTAGTTGTAATTTAAGGATTATAATTTACAGTGTTTGGTTTTATCTAATTTTGTGTAGTTTGTTATTGAATTTTGTGAAAATATATTATTTTCAACACAATTGTCATGAAATAAATTGTGACAATTGAATATAGAACGAGATTACAGGTCTACCAAATATTAGACAGGTAGTAATTAATCCATGTACTGCCCTATCTAATGCTTAATTTCGTAGGGCATGTGGATGTATGTAGCGCCTGCGCGGAACAGCTGCACTACGCTGGCCGGCCGGCGCGCGGCGGGGCGGGCGGCGTGTTGGCCTACGAAGCACGGAGTAATCAATATTTTAAACGTAGTACATGTTTACTAAAGAGTAGTAAAGAGGCTACGTTGCATAATGAAGAATTTACCTAAGTAGGTACTATTTTGTTTGGTATAGGAACTGTACCTTTCCTACAGATGTAGGTAATGCACGACTCTTTTCAATGAGTTTATCAATTTACTTAGATCTCGCTAAGTTTATTATTATAAGGTAGAAAAATATTAAAAGCTTTGTAGCTTTTAATATTTTACCACGACTAGAAGCTTTTTACCACGATTTGTCTCTGGACCACCCTAAGGTTGACTGGTAGAGAATGCCTTCTGGCATTAAGTCCGCCTTCGTGCAACAATGTGCAAAAAGTATTAAATAAATAAATAAATAAGTAAAATACTAACAGATCAAATTTTAACACCTAGAATTTTCATTGTATCTATACAAATTGTAGAAATCCATAACGCATGAAGCGTGTTATGGATTTCAACAATTACGTTTACGTGACTAATAATTAAAAGTAGGTATTTTGTTTACTTTTAATGATAAAACCCTGTGATATGGATAACACCATTAAAATCTAAATAGGGGCGATCAAAGTGTAGATACTATACTGCTTAGTCTCCTTAAACAGCAGCAAGCGGCGGCGGCGCGGACGACGACGCGTGGCGCCTTTCAATTAACATTCATAACTAATTAATTTAAGAGTGATAAGTAACTCATTAACTCTGTATGTTCCAGTAAGTATAATAAAGTAATTATTCGAGCGAGTAAATACTTTATACTTAACTGATATGATATTACGCATTAAGCATTCAGTATATTTGGAGAACGTACGGTGACTCTACATTCCTTGAATTAATGATTTGCATACACATACATACTACATCAGATACCTACTTTCTCACACATTATAAAAAAATGAAATAAAAACCGATATTGGACTAAATCGGTAAAATATGGAGCGATAAGGCAACAACATTAATCATGAGACTAGCGTGAAATCAAATTACAGTTTACCAGTTACACACTAAATGAAAGGGTTGCCGTCACTGCACACTTTGTGATACTAAACCCTATTGTACAAGTAAAGCTGTCTCGCTTTGGCATGAAGTTTTACCGTTTAAGCGAGTAGGACAGAACGTTTTCATTTTATGCGGAGCCCACAGTAGACCGCAAATCAAGAATGGTGCAAATCTAAAATGCAAACAAATTCGGACATGAAATCGGTTTTGTGTAGGCGATAAAATAAGTTATTATTGGCGATAATAAAGTTACGTCACGGGAGCAGATACGCGGAAAGCAATAATGTCTCGATTTTTAGTTAAGCTCTGTCTGTGAGAACTTCGGACTAGTGTATACTTACACTATGTCATAATTTGAGCACCTATGATACACAAACCAATTTATTCCAAACTACCAACTATTAAAATTAATCTCTTTAAGATTGACGCAGTTATAGCTGAAACTACAAAAGATCATACAAATAGCATGAAACGGTCCGTTCACGTCAAACTTTAATCCCGAGATTGACTTTTGTAAATGGGGGCTCGGCTTTAATTAGAGCGAATGGCCCGTTCAAAGCGCAGGCGGACGTGATGCCACAATGCACTAGTGATTGACACAAATTACCTCTAATCGAGAACATCGTACCAAATGCTCGTTCCGAAGCTTTTGTCGATAGTTTTGCGCAATTTACAATTCTAAAATATTTTTTTTGTTGAAGGAAACACGAACCGTTATTGAAAACGGCAGATACTTAGATAGATTGGTGTACTTACTCACACGTCCGGGACTCGTAAAGGGTTGAACAGAAATGTTGTGCTCAATTTAAAATTAAATTTAATTGTATTTTAATCCGGGCGATAAACGTCAATCAAGTCTCTCCTGCGACTGTGATACGTGTATCACGAGAGCTCAGCATCACGTCGCGCCCCCATCTATCGCCATTCAAAAAGGAATTTGAACAAGGGTGAAATTAAAATGTCAAAATAGTAGCGACCCGGCCGGGTTGTATTTGTCTTCGGCTTTATCAGACGCTATTGTGTATTTTTCATTCTCTAAAGCTTGCACGAAAAACGATACCGTTTAAGCTCTTTATTATCTGTAAAATGTTAAAGAACATCGGCACCTACCTGCCGCTATTATTGTACTCGGTGTAATAAAGTTATAAAACACTACAGTACTCAGTGATTCGTGTATCCCTTAGTTCTAAGACGGTAATAAAATGTGCGCCATATTTTATAAACAAACGGTCCTGCCGGATACATCAATGCTCGCAACATCAACACACTGAATTAATTACTTTCCAGCACATTCCTGTTTGAAATCGTTAATTTAATGTGCGTTGCTTGTTAATAAAGTTTCTGATTGCTGCGTTTTAATACAACTTTATTAACTATTACAAGTTATAATTACATGTAATACATTAAATAGTTATAAGTATTTATAATAACATTAATCGAGGGTGTTAATGCCTCACTATTGGTTGTCTATGCTCAGAAGTTTTGTCTTATGTATAAAATTAAAAACTAGCAGTAACTAGTCAATGTCTGTACATAAAATAGGGCAGAGAAGACAGTACATACCTACGTACATGCACATATTATGTGAAGGGTCTTTTTAAGAATTACAGAAATAAAACTTTTTTAAAAGAAGGATCAACAGCGCACTTGTAGCACAGTTATATTTATACTTGTAGCCTATAATTATACACAAAAACCTCTTGAATATCTTTATCTATTGCTAATCCGATGCGTAGTTTAAAAGATCTAAGCGTACAGGCAGAGGAGTGACTTCGTTTTACCATAGTAGGTAAAGATATTTTATCTGCCTATGTTTGTTTGCATATCTCGCAAAACTACTACAAGAAACGGAATGGGTTTTCACGATGGTGTTGCTGGCGGGCTTAACATATTTTATTTGATCCGTGGACTCCTGACAGTTAAGGTATTCGTCCTAAGAACAACGCAACGCGTACAAAGTCTTGGGCAAAAGCAAGTAAGAAAGTAGAACATATAATGCAAAAGTGATATTGATATGAAACAGGATTAGAGTCTGCAAACATGAGCAAAAACATCGCTCTCTATTTTACAAACACGGAAAGGAAAGCAAGCTATGAAAGTACTTATGACATAATGAGAAAAATAAAGATATAAAAAATAAAGTAAGTATGAGAATTGCATTGCCATTCAACGTGGCAATGCTGCCAGCCTTATGGACATTTCCAGTCGACAGCGATGTGGAAGAGTTTTTGATGCTATTTTTTAGTTTTCGTTTTGTTTAATTAATATAGTTTAATATTAGGTGTGTATATAGTTAAGTTGGAAACATGGTAAATTAAAGCTAAGATAATTAAAAAAAAATAGAATATGATTGGCATGTTTTTGGCACTCCACATTCCTTGAATTTCGCTTTACTATTGCGTTCCTTTTGCTTTTATTTGTTTGACTGTTGAAAGGCTGAGTGCAAGGGGCAGCAAGGGCTAGGAGGGCAAATAAATAATTACACGCATTCTACAGATATTTGCCTCGGGCAGCCCGGAGGGCGCGCGGGCGCGGCAACTCACCGACTGTGCGCATGGGGCTTCCGTCAAAATCTCGTTATGTAGAAATTCGAAGAATGCCATTGAAAAAAATAATAATGAAAGCTTACTCATAATTTTTTGTAAGTCTATTATTACAGTATTTTTATTAATTACTCCATACTTTTATTTCAACTTGAGACCATTCAATGTTTCGTTCGGTAGGTAATAATATAAACTAATTAAAATATTAACCAATCCATCGAATAATGTGAAATCAGTGCATTATACCTACGTAAAACTATTACAGCTATTCTCTGTTATAGAAAATTATTTTTAACCTCAAACGGCGGAAATATAACAACCTAAGGGGCAGTTACATAATTATTCGAGCCGTTTGGGGTTGAAACACTTAGACCATGGGACCCGAGTGCACATAATATGGTTTTCAAAGATCTAGCCAAATGCCTTGTTGACACTTCGCGTGACCCAAGGTCTGGCTTTTACCTCGGACAGAGAATAAGCATTGCCATACAACGTGGCAACGCAGCCAGCCTTTTGGGCACGCTTCCGGACGACAGCGAGACAGACGAATCTTTGACGCCATTTTTTTGAATTAGCTATCAGGTACCTAGGTTTTTTGTGTATAAAAAAATAAAACCAAAAGGAGTTAAGTATAATGAGTCAATCATAAAAGATACACATAATGTTTAAATTTCTAACTCATGCTGTACTGTCGCTATCCGTGGAAACCTGTAATTGGCTTTATGTTTTCTATCCTTATTGATTTTTCACATCTTGTGTAGCTGTTGGTTCTCCTTATTATAAATAAATAAGTATATGCTATCTCGGACTTTATTTGAGGAGTTTTAAAGAGGAACAATTCCGTTATACATATTTTTTGTTCTTGCCTAACACAAAAATATTTTTTCAAGTAGTTCTTGTAATTAGCGCATTCCATTTATAAATTCTGAGGTATAGATAGTATTCTTGACAGAATTTCGTTACGACGTCCATTAATATAGCTATAGCTAGCCTATCTAGTAAATAAATCAACAAGTTTTTTTTTAGTATATTATCTAGTAGTATAAGATCCCTAATACAACGACCTTCACCGAGATGCTTATTTGATGAAACGTATTTTATATTTAATTTAATATGTCAATAAATATAATCCATATGGGTTGCCTAGCAAATTTCAGTCCAGATTATGTTTAATTAATAATTAAAAAAAATTTTTTTTTTGAAAATTTCAACGGTATGTTTATTAGATAAATTCTATACCAATCGAAAGTATGAAGCCCATAGAATATGCAAACGTTAGGTTGCCTATTCTTTTCCGGTCACAACTATCGGGTTGCCAGGTATAAACAGGTAAATTAGTACTAGCATTTTGCAACGGTCTGTTTATTGAATGAAATTTAAATGAAATTAAAGATTATTTTATTCTGAACACGGTGGTATAGGGTTGCCTGCGAAAAATCAGTCCAGAATTGCGGTTGTCAAATTTTAAAAAGTAAAATATTGCTCCCGAACTGCATACATTACCGTGTTAGTAGTTCGGGAGCAAACTTTCAGGGCTATCTTGTGTTAGTTTAGTTCTTTTTGTTTTAATAAATATAAAATAATTTTATTAAAATGGGTGCCAAGAAACCAAGATGGCGTCGACGACAATTTGCAATTTTTTCTTCATGGGTGTCATTTTCATGGTTCCCAAGGTCGCTAAAAACGATTATGGGGTCGAAATTAGAATGCAAGATGGCGCCGGGAACAATATGATTTTTTTTTGTGATTAGTGTTATTTTTAAGATTTGCGAGGTCGCTGAAAATAAAAAACAATATTTTTTTAAACATTTCACCGGTATGATTGTTAGATAGATTCTATACCAATCGAAAGTATGAAGCCCATAGAATATGCAAACGTTAGGTTGCCTATTCTTTTCCGGTCACAATTATCGGGTTGCCAGGTATAAACAGGTAAATCTGTACTAGCATTTTGCAACGGTCTGTTTATATTATTTTATATATATTTTTTTTTTAGGTAAATTATTATATTTTGTAATTACTAACATAGTTCTTAAGCAATTGTACTAACACACTATGAGCCGTGTGATGCTTGAAAATAAAATATTTTTATTTATTTATTTTATTTATTGAATGAAATTTAAATGAAATTAAAGATTATTTTATTCTGAACACGGTGGTATAGGGTTGTCTGCGAAAAACCAGTCCAGAATTGCACTCTCTTTCTTTAAGTGGGCGCACTTAAAGAAAGAGAGTGCGCATGCTATTTGGGCTTGGAAAAGAAAAGGATAGCGATAGACTCGTATATACTTGCATCATCACAGTATAAAAACATACAGTAGGACGACGCCTTTGATCTCCTTGTAAATGCCGACAGTGTGTAGAAATTGTCGCAACAGCCAGGGTTGTCTCAAAATAACAATATTTATTTAAATTTATTTTTATCAACATTATTTAATAATTATTATTTAATAATAATGTTGATCAAAAATAAATTTAAAAAAATATATAATAAAAAAAATCGATTTTTTTTTTATTAACTTTAACTTAATATTAACTTAATAGTTATTATTTAATAATAATGTTTATCTAAAATAAATAAAAAAATATTGTTACAATAATTAACAATAGCGAGATACACAATTTGTAACACAGTAACTATTATGCAAATGTGCTTCGTCTATGGTCTCACATGCAAAAATATACAATTCTAGATTGAGATTGAGACGAACACATGTAATTTCATTTAGAGAAATGTCCTTCATCTTGGATCAGGAACACTTGCGCGATAGACATTTCCGCGAAAGCTAGACCACATTTTTATTTTGAGCGACCTCGTAAATCTTAAAAATAACACTAATCACAAAAAATGCATATTTTTCTCGGCGCCATCTTGGATTCTAATTTCGACCCCATAATCGTTTTAAGCGACCCCATGAACCACGAAAATGACACCCATGATGAAAAATTTGCAATTTTTCCTCGGCGCCATCTTTGGTTCTAATTTCGACCCCATAATCGTTTTTAGCGACCTTGGGAACCATGAAAATGACACCCATGAAGAAAAAATTGCAAATTGTCGTCGACGCCATCTTGGTTTCTTGGCACCCATTTTAATAAAATTATTTTATATTTATTAAAACAAAAAGAACTAAACTAACACAAGATAGCCCTGAAAGTTTGCTCCCGAACTACTAACACGGTAATGTATGCAGTTCGGGAGCAATATTTTACTTTTTAAAATTCGACAACCGCAATTCTGGACTGATTTTTCGCAGGCAACCCTATACCACCGTGTTCAGAATAAAATAATCTTTAATTTCATTTAAATTTCATTCAATAAACAGACCGTTGCAAAATGCTAGTACTAATTTACCTGTTTATACCTGGCAACCCGATAGTTGTGACCGGAAAAGAATAGGCAACCTAACGTTTGCATATTCTATGGGCTTCATACTTTCGATTGGTATAGAATTTATCTAATAAACATACCGTTGAAATTTTCAAAAAAAAAAATTTTTTTAATTATTAATTAAACATAATCTGGACTGAAATTTGCTAGGCAACCCATATGGATTATATTTATTGACATATTAAATTAAATATAAAATACGTTTCATCAAATAAGCATCTCGGTGAAGGTCGTTGTATTAGGGATCTTAGACTATAGGTACCTACTAGTATTTCTGAACGTTTTCACATCTAATAATATGCCAACTAAATACCTAGATGCCTTATCCATTCATCAGCAAACCTCGTTAGCAACGTTGTTTTAATAGATCTATAGAAAATAAATTAACCTTTAGTTTGTCATAAAATGTATTGAAAATGGAAAGGCTCGCCGGAATCAATGCTTTTATGCGCCATGACGTATTTTAGTGTGTCAATTAGAGTTCTGTGTACCGACGGCACAGCGTGAAATGACGGCGCGCGCCGGGCCCGCAGTAGGGCTCCGCCACCCCCTGCTCTCTGCTCATTGCATATTCGGACAAATTGATCGTGTTGTTTTGGAACAAAAATGATTTTGCAGATGTTTGCTCGTATCGTTTTGTTTTCAGTTGTATGCGGTTTTTTTAGATCCACTCATGGTGTTTACCAGGTCTGGTGTTTGCTGATACTGATTTATAGTTTCCTGTCCTCTTGTCAAACTTAACGGTTTTTTTTATAAAATCTGATACTAAAAATTGTATAAAAATAACAAAACTGATAATAAATATGGATGATAAGTTGAGGCTAAGAACTCGTTTTTCATGATGTCAAACATGATCTATTGCCAACTAATACTTAGTGTCGAACTAGAATACTTAGGTCGACTCAATATTAGTTGGCAGCAGATCATGACATGTGTTCCACATTTCTACACTTAATGCGCTGTAAGTTAGTCACACTCTAAACTCTAAATACGGAGAGGCACCTTATTCATGCAAGATTAGGTATAGAAAATAACTGTGAAAGGTACCTGAAACTTTTATAAAGTGAGTAGGCATGACGTCTTGCACCAAACATGAATTCTTATTTTTGTGGGTATAAACTCTTCCCACCCTTGAAACTTGGCCAAGGACCAAATATTGTTAAACAACATCATAAAATCTTAACTCAAAATGCTGTTTTATAATCACTCTTTAACGTGTCGAAGAGTAATTATTTATTCTGTGAATTTTATTACTCTAACAACAAAAGGTGTGCACAAAAACGTTTTTTATAGTTTACGCGTAGAGACGGAAAAGCAATTACCATTCTGTTCGTAGTCGCTACTATTAGTTTGTAAGCTACCTGCTGCGCTGCTCTGTAATTACGCCGTGAGTGACATTTGTAAAGCTTTTGTAAACGATAACGCGGAAGCTGCTACGAAAACTTAAAAAACCCAAGTAAGTATTGTTGCATTAATGCATTTGGGAGTAAATATTGAGGAAGCACAAAGCGGGCTCCGACAACCCTTAACTATAGTCCGCGGGGTGCCATTAGAGCGGCTCAAAGAGTTGGGTGTTGCCCGCGGAACTGCGAGCACCGACTTTGTAAATCTAATTAAAATATCAATATGTTCACTGGAGGCCGCGTTGACAATTTGATTTCACGCCTTGTGCCCTCGCTACCCTGCAACGAACCGATATTAAATATTAATACAATGTTACTCTGGATTTGTTTTATTTTGTCAAACAGAATTGGTAAGAACATTCAGTAAAGTCATCAAAGCAAGTAATAAAAAGTGTCTATTAAAATTAACGCCTGTAGCACTTGGCAATAACTTATAAAACTAAACATAAATACGGATTCTGCGAACGAACATCAATTATCCGCTGACATGATACTTTACTTCGTACACAATAAAGTCAACGACTCCTCCATGGAACTGTCATATTTTTTCGTTCCGCGGCGTGAAAGACTCCGAACTGTCGACGTGCTATCAATACTTACTACCCTTATTTTTTGCATTAGATTTAAGTTCCAGGTAGCAATACAAACAACAATAAAAACGTGACATATCAATCGCTTTTTTTTCTGTCGATGTCGCAAATTCGCACAAATCAAACATTGAAGTGTTAAAAATGTCTGATTACAAAGGGCTTTTAAAGTCGCCAGACAGGGAGCGAGCAGGAGCTTTGTCACACGAAATCATTAGTTAGCAAATGTCAAACCCGATTCCGTTTCTTTCATAATACAAACAGCCTTGCAAGAAGTTTACTTAAACAAGTAGGTAAACAAGTCGCAACTTACAACGTGATTTATAGTGACTTTTAAAAGAATTTGGAACTTTACTTGTATTTCACTTGTTACTGTTGTTACTGAGAACTGATTCCTTCTCTAATACAGAAATATATTATGTTTAAATATAAATCTCACGTTATAAGCAATGTCAGTGAAATTGAATTAATAAACAATAATTTTATGAATATCGTAATCATTTTAATAGATCATCTAAATAGGTGTTAGTAACAAATGTTACAATGCACGGCTGGCGCAATATTTCATCGCGTCGTTCCGGCAAAAACGTAACCCTTTTTTTGTTTTCTATTACAATTGTCACCCTTTCACTTCTATTTCAATTAAATAATGTCTGGTCATTTGTGCTGGGCGGGAGCGGGCCCGACTCGACGGCGATGGAACTTACTGTGTTGCGCAGTGTCGTGTTCGCGCCTCCCTTAACCCTCGGCGCAAAGTGCGCGTCATCCTGTGAGCACATTAATCACTCCTATTATTAAACTTGTTATTGTGTTCATTTGAAGATAACGTTTTATAAACGGTGCCGTCCGTTCACAACAAAATAAGCTTTATGTAACAACGTGTAAGCGACCCGCCTCGACTACAGATTCGCTTCGTAAAAACCTTTGATTAATGATATTTTCGCTCTATCGACAACAACAAATCCGATTAACCTTGTAAAACACAGTTCTATTTTATTGAATATAAAAAAAAGTTGATTTTTTTATTATAATTAAGATATGTATAAGTTTGTATATAAAATTAATATTTGAGAGGTCTCTAGGAACGGTTATTTCCGTAAGACGAGTTGAACGACAGGTTCTGTTTACTCTGCGCTCCGTGTCACAGAGCGTGGAAGTCGGCACGACACAGGTGTCTGCGTCGTCGCGCTGAAATAGACAGTCACGTTGAGGAATTTCCGATCTTGACGTAACCGTCAGCCGAGGTCTGTCGGCAAGCGATGGCAAAGACTCGTCGCGCCCACTATTCTACTTCTAAGAACCACGTAAACTCCATGATGTCTATTAAACGACAATCAGTTTTCCTTATTAAATTTACTTATTGTAAACTAGCTGCCCGGACAGACTTCGTTCTGTCAAAAGTAAATTAATTAAGGTAATTCCCGAGTTTAGGAACAGTTTTTTTTTTTACATATTTTTTATGTTTTTCACCTTTTAAACCTTCCCTGGACTTCCACAAACATTTCAAGATCAAAAGCAGCTAAATCGGTTCAGCCGTTCTCGAGTTTTAGCGAGACTCACGAACAGCAATTGATTTTTATATATATAGATAGATATAGATATATAGACTAGCTGCCCGGACAGATTTCGTTCCGTCAAAAGTAAATTAATTAAGGTAATTCCCGAGTTTAGGAAAAGTGTTTTTTTTTTACTTATTATTTATGTTTTACACCTTTTAAACCTTCCCTGGACTTCCACAAACTTTTTAAAATCAAAATCAGCTAAATCGGTTCAGCCGTTCTTGAGTTTTAGCGAGACTCACGAACAGCAATTGATTTTTATATATATAGATAGATAGATGTATGGAAATTTTGCATGCTCTCTGTAAGACATGTTTTATCTTTTCTTTGGGTGAAACATTTATTTTAAACTAAGTTTAATCCCAATATGATTCGTTTTTAAAAGAACTTGGCCAGATTAAAAAAAGTTACAAATTATACAATCGCTTGACTGCCGCTTTATTTTATACCAATACAAAGTAATTCAGTATTTAGGTACAGCTCAAAAAGTATATGACAAAGTCTTATTAGTCTATCTAATTTTCTGGTCTGCGGACGAATGTGGTGGACATGTAGAAGAACAATGTTCTTCGTTAAACTTTTAATTACGGAATAATCAAACGGAAATAAAAAAAACATGTGTAATGTCAAATGACTTTTATGGAACTCTTTAAAAACTCCAGTACAAGTTGACAATTTGGAATTATGGTCTACACGTCATGTAAATAACTAAGCACCTTAGCGCGAGCGAGAGCTAGTTTGATCTGAATATAATTTGCATGTAAGTACTCGTGTCTACATCAACAGTTATAGAGACACACACGCTCGCGGTATTTCCCCGACACAGGTATTTCCGGCGCTAAGTGTTACTTATATCTATTAGTAGGTATTACCGTATTGGGAATAACTTGTTACTTAATGTACGTACCTGTCTACATAAGCACTTAGAAAAACTAGAATTTCATTTCATAAATATAAACTTGTTTTCTATCCACACTCTCTTTCTTTACGATTTTTCTTTAGATAATGCTGTTTTGATTAATATTTAAAACGAATAAAATAGTTCATCGACACCAGGCTTGTTATACCTACATCATAATTTATAAAATAAGAAGATCTAGCTACTGACAAAAATAAAACATAATAGGTACATCTCATATAGAGAACGAGACCTTCTCCTTGAAATTAATAAGTGTTAAGTATATATAAACGAAGTTAATAGATATCGGAAACTACCTGTTAACCTCAAAATATTTCTGTTATGTAAAGTAAGATCCAAGACTTACCAATTATTTGTAAAATTAATGATCAGTCAACCCTGTTAAAGTTCGTTAGATGACAATTTTATTAAGCTTGATAATTGTTGACGTCTCATAAGGCGTGTTGTGCGGTACTGAGATCGTTGACACACAATACCTCATGTCAATGGCACAATGAATAACGTTACCTACTTATTCACAAGGACACGCCATGCAGGGAATTCCAAAACGCGAATATGGCTACCTAACCGCCACAGCCTCGAGCCCACGAACGAGGTCGTCATGCGGACTGATGACGCCGCTCTCTGCTACACCTGAGGAGAACGTAAATTTTTAAACTTTCACAATTTGATCAACAAATACCAAAGCTTTTCCTCATACCACGAAATTAACCAACCGTATACGCAGAACGGAGTCAATTCGAAGGGATTCCAAGGTTGTCCATAAAATAACATCTGAGTCATAATTCTATACAAATATTTGTTGTGATAATCTCGTCTATCCACGGCGGTTATTTTCTCATAAATGATTAAAAAAATATCGCAGGAACTTCCCGCTGCCATCTCACGTCATATCGGACACAATCGATGACGGCGCAGCGCTGACGTATCCGGAACTCACCAAACCGGTTTGATTGTACACATTAGTATTCGAAATCGATACCAACACTTCGCGATTATGATTCACGTAAAGGTAATCACTTAACAATTTCGCTTAACAAAGATGATTGTGTGATTTTCCAACTTGAGATCGTATATTTTTTCTTCTGAACTCGAGTCTATTGAGTAAAAAGTAAGTACCTATATTGGGGAATATTACTGGGTAAAATAAAAAATAGAGAAAGTTACCTTTAAGTAAATATTGTATTAGCAGCCATTATCTTCAAACGTATCCGCAATGTTGGCAGGTATCCTAAAGAGAAAACAATTTCTAAAAGATACCGCTATGCGTTGAACCCTTATTATAAAATAAATTAACAATAGTTGAAAGTTACACGCCCATAAAACAATAGTCCAAAAGACGAGCCGGTCGGACCCGTCTGTACTCTGTCTGCAGTTTGCACGTTAACAGTTCTAAATTTAACAAAGGCTAATTTTGTTGCATTTTATTACTTTGAAATAGGATCAGCACCCATTAGGGCAGTTTTTGCCACGCCTTTTATTAGGGTGTCGTCCGAAGGCCGCGCGGCGAAAGACAAAGCGTTGACCGGAATTGCTCGCATAAACAACGTCTGACGGCTTCTTTGCGGGTTTACGAGCGTCCCCTATCCCTGGGCAGCAGCAGGCCGCGCGCCGCTCTGTCATGAATACCCATCAAGTTTGAAACTGTGTTTAATTAGAATATCATGCTTAGTATAGATAAATAATTTTCTCAAGACATATGGAATAATCAAGGAATAATCAGGATTGAGACAATCACAAATGGTTACTGGTAAATAATAATAATACCGGCCTTAAAAATCTAAATTATTTTTATTTCGAGTAAACCTTTTCAGGTACTTTCAAAAGTCTTTTCATTCCTATGGAGAGAATATAAATAAAAGAGAAAAGCACAAAACATGTCAAAAACAATTATGTATACGCAAAACATGTCCAGTTTGTTGTGTATACAGGATTAATTTAAAAGAAGTGCGTATATTCAACGAGGTAATCAGGTACATAAAACTGAACAACATTCCCCACGAAACATGTCGAAATCTTACAATGGAAAATGAACTTTTCATACAAGATGACAGGTCACGTGACTTACGTTTGTATGAAAAGATGATTTCTGTATAGATATATTTACAACAAAAAAAACCTATAAACGTCCCACTGCTGGGCACAGGTCTGTTCCCATATAGAGAAGGAATGAGCATTGATCACCACGCTTGCTTATTGCGGGTTGGCGATTTCAGATTAAAATTATTGGAATCCAGGTTTCTTAACGATGTTCATTCACCATTTGTCAATGGTGTCTTGGAATAATAAAGAACGTACATAAAGCTTTGAAAAAGTCACATTGATACTTGCCTGGGTTCGAACCTGCAACCCTGTGCACATGAATCCGGTAATTGAACCGCTAGGCCACAACGAAAGATTTTACTGGTAAGTACTCCAAAAA
Source organism: Plusia festucae (assembly GCA_950381575.1). Lineage (NCBI taxonomy): Eukaryota > Metazoa > Arthropoda > Insecta > Lepidoptera > Noctuidae > Plusia > Plusia festucae. The sequence continues at coordinate 8,385,702 of OX494434.1, read as the reverse complement.
AAATTACACGTTTTATACGCGCTTAACGCGTCATGTTCTTCAATCGTACTGAAAAAATCTTTAAAGCATTATTATAACTTCTGACTTTGGTTGAATTTAAAAAAAAAACAAGTTTTTTTTTAATCTCTTGATATTTATCCGACCTAAACTTGGTTGGAATATTTTTCGTCAACAATTTATCTACTGAACTAATGTCAATTTCCTGTAGATATTAATTAAGGATAACTTTTACTAGGAAGAAGGAAGCACTTGCTCAGTATCTAATGAAGTTTTGTTATCTGATAGTTGAAATTAAAATTTACAACGTTCCGAAACCAAATTAAAGTAGAAATTGAGTAACAAAAAACGTCATTTGAAAGGGTGGTAATAAAATAAAAGATTGTAACAAATGACTCAACTGCCCGAACGCGCCTCACATTAAAATACATGTTAATGGGAACACGTTGTAACCCTTTTCTTTATTGTGTACTTTTTGTTTTATTCAGGGGTCAATGTGTACTTTTTGCTCTACAACTATGAAAAGGTTTATGAATCAATTAATTAAATGTCTCCACGGTCATTGTCACTGCGTAAATATGTAAATGAGTGACTAAGTAACAAAGCTTTGATTTATTGGTCATGGCCGTAAAAAGCCGGTACGGTAAGGAGGTGAGAAATACGGAACATTTGTTCTGTGTACATTTGCCTTATAGACAATACAAATGACATGCCTAAAAGGGCAAAACTGGATTATACCGGATTGCTAACCGCTACTACTGCTAACTAGTAATCATTGTGATGACAGGCAATTATGAAATAAGTACTTAGATCACGTTTTATACTTACTGAGACAATAAAGGCAAGGTCGATTTTCCCCCAATTAATGTTTCTATCTTCTGTGCCCAAGTAGTGTTCGGAGCCCGGAAACTTTACTTCTTCTGACGGTTGGCTTCCAGTCCAGGCTGAATACTTATATGGGACGATTATTTACGGATCTTTGACTGGGTAACACAGTATATAAGATTTAAAAGAAACGCATAAAATGAAAGACGTTGTTATCTGGGTGTATAGTTTCATATCTTTCGTTCTTTACATCTTTATCTGCCAATACTGATGATACTTTTACGGAATCAAGTTCAGATATCCTACTAAATTCTAATAATGGTTTCCTCATAGTTTACAAACATTAATATGTTCACATAAATTCACTTATCTAAAAGGATGTGGTTTACGTTGCGTTATCAAATAACTACATCACGAAAGAGTAATAATAACAACCAATTATTGCTAAGTTGAGTTGGTTCACTATTAGCTGCTCTTACTGTTATAGCACTTGGGCATTTGGCCTTCTTTTGGATTACTTAATTATTAACTATCCATTTGTTCAATGTATATTCTGAACCAAAAAAGATTATTAATTAGCATTTCTACAGTAGTGTAGGGGTGTCATAAATGCATAAATCCAGTCTTCTTGTCTATTGAAGAGGGCTGGAAGATATCACCTACTTGGGATCCAATGATAAACAAAATTAAAACCAAACTTAAAAGCAGCTCAAGACCTCAAGATCCTGTGAACTCATATTGCGTAGGTCGGAACATAAACAAAAATAAGAAGGTAGAACGAGCAACATGCAAACATTTTGAAAGGTCGGGAACTGAAATCAAAATAAACCACGATAGAACCCTTTCAGCAGTAATTTTATTTCAATATCTAAAATTCGCGTAAACCTCAGAAAACAATATATCTATATTAAATTTACTTTATAATATAAGTAATTTATAACATAATATTAGCTTCTACTGCGTTGCGTTCGAATTTGAGGAAGTTCAAATTATATCCGAACCTATTTCTAAGCGGGTAACACAACAGAATCAATGTTCTGTATAAAAACCCGGACAAATGCAAGTCGGACTCGCCCACCGAAGGTTCCGTAAAAGTCTATTTTTTTATGATTTGATTAGCAATTAAAAATTTTCAGTTTTTTTGTAGCATAAGACGATATTTCTTACCAAATCTCATAGTTCTAGGTCAACGGAAAGTACCCTGTGCATATTGAGTCCCTTGAGAGTGCCAAAAGCCCTGTAGATATAAACGGTCGTATATTTTTTTTAATTAACTAAGAATTTCTATTATTCAAAAGCTTCAAGTGGTTGTAGACCTAAATAATTGTAACTCCATATATTCACGCATTCCCGAGTTAAAGGATCTTGACAGCTATAGGAACGGACAGAGAGCCGGACAACGAAAACTCCTATAGGATCACGTGGTCATTTCATCAACTCAGTTTAAATCCGTTTTTTTCCCTTTGCGGTATGGAAAGAAAAATATTTTTATTTTATTTTTAATCCTCTAAATTGTTATTTTAACATTAGGTACTGAAGACCTGAAAAAAAACACAAGATTTATGCTAAACTAGAATACTTTATAATGACACTTACTATGGAATTAGTTATAATTTATTCATTTCAGGTTCTAACTATACAGCATGTAACAAAACCCCTGTCAGATTCAATAAAGGCGTATTCGTGGTAGTTCATGAACCGTCTCGCATAGGCGGCTTCTTTGACACCAAACTGTAGGTAGTAAGTACGTGACCTTTGAGGAGCGGTCAGTTGTTCAACTGTTGCCTTGGATCAGTTTTTATTTGTATTTAAATATTTTGACTGGGGAAAAATTTTATTCTCCAATGCATTAAATAAATATGTATATGTGTTCGCAGTACGACACCGAATAATACTCTCAGGGATCGGACAGGGTTTTTGTTACACACTGTATAAATAACGGCGATACTAAAACTCGTGGGCGTGAGAATATTGTTGTGGGAATATTCTTATCAAAGTCATAATTTTTGACGAGTTAAATTCTTGCCTATTAACCTAACACTTGGTTGATGTTATACAAAAATATAGTTTATCACCCAAATACTACAATGCAACTGAATACTAAGATTGGACGAGTATATATACTAACTAATATTAACAAATAAAAAAAGGAAGTAAACTTTAAAAGTCTTTAATTGTATTCAATTACATAATTATAATTATATTCGCGTGCATGAATGCGTGATTAATAAATAACATTATGATTATAAAAATGATTTTTATTAAGGAGAAGAGATAAACAGTGTGTATTCGCAAACACAGATGCACTTAGGTACTCTTTGTTCCGCCACTCATATCACCGGACGATGAGATAATCCGAGAGGGCTGCAGAAAGAGCCACTCATGACACTTGAACACTTATAGTATTTATTTACAAATTTACTTATCGGATTTTTTTGTTATTAATGACCACTTACGACTTATGGGTTGGACGTAACATGCAGAACAATTTTGAGAACACAGTATTTTAGAAAGTCTATTTTAAAACCAGATCCAATAAACTGCATTTAAACAAATCTCTAGAACTAGGCTAGAAATGCTATACTGAGATATTGCCTCATATAAGAATAAAAGATTAATCAGAGTAATAACATTTGTAAAATTTTCATCGCTAAACCTAGACAAAATTCTAGTACTTAGCAACTACATACATACATCAACAGTGTCTAGAGATCTAGCTAGTACGTTTTAGAGTGTTGCTGCAATGGAGGTTTGAACTTTTTGAATCGCTATTGATTCTGTTTAGTGTTTCAATAGAGTCGTCGGAATGTTGGAAGCTGGTTCCAGGTACCGTGACTGTCACTCTTAAGACTACACAGAGCGTCATAATACGCCTCTGCAGACGCTATCTCAACACGGGCAGCGTGGCCGAGCGACATCTAACACTGCGTAACACGCATTCTTGCCGAAGCTTGTATCAACAATCTATCGTGGCCTGCTCAATCGCCTGACCTCAACCCAATTGAGCAGGCATGAGACAAGCTTCGAAGAAGAGCCCTGCCGAGTAAGGGTACCGTGCATACTACACAACAACTTTTTGACTTATTAAGGTAAACGGCCCAGTAACCGTTAAGTTTTGAACTTCACTGACTTTGCAGGTATGCTATGCTAAAACTATAAGACTTCCAAAAAAACTAATTACAAGACTAGATAGATAATTTAAACTAGTTTTATTGTAATATAATTTTTTATTATTATTTTAAATTTTCTTTAACAATTATGGACAAATATAAAATAAAGGGCTAATTGTACCAGTACCCGGTAGATTTGTACTAGTAAACGTTAAATTGTCCCAGAATCCGGTAATTTTCAATTCGAATTTGAACTCTATTGGTTTACGTTAAAGTTCACAGAAAAACTATTTTTGCGTTTCTGTGTAACATAAATATAAAGAAGAGCTTATCCAAAGAAAATACATTCTAGTAATAAAATAAATTCAAATGTATATATACAAATTATAGGTAATAGTTAAAAACTTAAGTTTTTAAATCGGATATTGATGCAGTGGCAGAATTTGCAGATGCAGAATATTTTGGTTACACGTTTAGATGTAACCTTTAATATCTGGTCACAAAAATGTCACTAACCTACAACAAATCAGAAAGAAAACGCTAAAATCTGCAAAAAAAACCTATGAAATACTTAAAGCACAACAAATATATTGATTTCAGTTTAAACAAAACCGTCGGAGGCGCCAATTCACCTGCTGCGTTAGCCGTTACCAAGACGGTCACACACTCTTTTTCCCGCTGGGAATAACTTTGTAAACTTTTTTTGCGCCTCGTTTTGCCAGAACTCTGTTATCAGACGGTGACAAAAAGAAAGCGCTTTCATTGCATTAACAATCCTACGTGAATCTCGAGTTGCTTCTTCGAGATGCGTCTTTATAAAATCTTCTTCCACTTTTATAAACCATGGTCTTATATCGCTATCTTTGACTAAAGCACGGGTTTGCGTAAAATTTTGGGCCACTCGCATACTTCAGGGTGTCGCTTTAAAAAAGCTTCAAACCAGTGATGACCTGGTCTGCCATATCGCAATGTTTTATCTCGCTTCATCTTTTTCACCAATAAACTCACGCTATCCAATAACTGCGCGGGATCACTTGCGTATTCCCAACACAGCTCTGGCAGGCCTTGGTCCTTGAAGGACTCCTTCCAGAGGGATGGATGTAAAATGTCCACCCCTCACTACATCCGAGGGCGAACGGGTAGGACTTTCCGTTCGTCTCATCTGTGGCCTGTCAGCTGATCGGATGACGAGTTGCCCTCCTTGTCACCCGCAGGCCCGACCTCAAGGTGGTCTGAGGTCGTGCAACCCACTACTTGCCATAAAAATAATCCACCTGCTTAAATTTTCTAGTTCTTCTTTCAGCAAAACTGTACCCGGTCCTTTGGAGTATTCGACAGAATAGCGGCCGGGTAATTTGTCATCCAACGTCGACCGTGGCATACCAAACTGCCTGGTAGCAGCTGAAATTGAGGCTCCTTTTTGACCACCTCTTGCCTATCGGTCATGGCTATCAGAAAAAAAACACTGTTCTTGTAAATTTCGGAATTCATATCAATAGACACTTTTTAAATAGATACTTTAAAAATATTTTAACGACCAAACATTAAAACATGGTAGTAATTCAATGACTTAAAAATAAACTGAAACCTAAAGGTAATACAAATTATGAAAAAAAAAACGTAGCGTATGGTATGGATTTCTTTCTCCCAGGGTAGTATAATTAAAAATCTTCAGGCCTCAATGGTCGTAAACATGATAAATTACTAACTCAAGAGCTTACATGATAGGAAAACGGACAGGCCAGCTTTATAAAAAGAACAAGCTCATTTTGTGGAAATTGTTGAGGATCCACAGATCGAGTAATGTAAATTTTCCGGTCTGAAGTTTGCTTCAAATTACTGCTTGGTTATCAATATCCATACTAAAACATCAGAGCGCCACATGATGCGCATCGAAAAAGTTGCTTTTAGAACTACAGTACAGCAGTAAGTCGAAATGTGCAAAAATTGGGAAATCCATAAAAAAACGAGTGAGACATCTGACATCTTCACCTCGCTTTGACTTCGGTTTCGACTTCACCTCTAGGCACATTTGTCCAAATCCAATTCAATTTGACCAATCACCCACCATTCACCAATCAATCAATAACTCCCAGAAGCGATAGTAAAGATGTTACACATTAAAAACTAAAGAGGCAATCGAATCCATGGTATTACAACACAAACAAGGAACATAGAAACTACAATCTGTTGATTCGAAGGAAAAGAGAACTTTACACAAGGCAATAAGGACGATGTCGGGTAAAATGCAACTGTAAATCACAAGTCCTAACATCCGGTAATGAATTCTACAGTTTTAAAGGAAAATGAGATCTATTTCAAGGCAATAAGTACATAATAACGAGTTTCGGTACAACGGCTCATCGTGTACCAATATCCGGTAAAAAACATAAAATTTTAACGGGTACTATACTCCATTTATTATAGCATTAGAAAAAAGAGGCTCGCAGAAGCAGGAACTGAAAACATTTTATTTCAAAGAAATTGTTTTAAGTACTTAAATAAACGAAATAAAACTTTTTTTTTTAAATAACGCTTTATTTATAACAATATCTTCATCACACATTACAAACTTACACCAGAACAATGAATGAGACAACCAATCATGTCATGATGACTTAGATTTAATTAAGATTAAAATAAAAGTAATTTTTAGAACAATATTTTAATTAAAATAACAACTTACAACACAATATAGTGAAACTTCTTCGTCTTCATCATAGGATTTAGTCATAATAAAATAATAAATAAATAAATAATGGTAGGATAATAGTAAAACGAAAAACGTTCCAGTATTGTTCATCACTGCTTCTTTTAGCTTTTTAGCATTGACACTGTCATTTTAGATTGGATTGAAATATTATAAATAAATGAAAGCCACATAATTTGTTATGAAAAATGGTGAACATGATTACAAATAAGTGTGACAGCTGGTATGTAAATAGATTTTAATTTATTGGCGTCAATCGTAACTGTAACAAGTTTAATTGTACTTTTGCAACAAAGTGTGCATTATAAATAACCTTTTTTAACTTCTGTCTAATGCTATTTTAAATGGAGTATAGGACAAGTAGGGGTTTGTTAGTACCAATAGATGTGAACGGCAAAAATATTTATTTCTCAATTAGATTCACCTCAATTTATAGGTTAAATCGCATCGTAATACATTCAAATATTTTAGAAAATTAACACTTTTACCTTAACGTTATCGGTCGCAGTATGGCTAGCTCATCAATGCGACGTGGTGGTTTCGTAGTTCACTGACAGAACTTTGAACTTACATAATATTTTCACAAAGCCAACTTTTGTCATCGCATAGTTTTAACGCCGTTAAACTTTTTGGACAGTTTTGTTATTATAATTGTACATAATATTACCGAGAAGGTATTCCCATTCGCAATCTTTACTTTATTATTGGTAGAAAAATGCAATAATTAAAAAACTGACTTGTTAACGGGTACTAGTACACTAACGGGAATAGGTACTTTTACCTTATATAACACATGGGCGGCCTCTTTCCTCAAAGTGATTTTGATGAAATCCTCATATTAAGCATGGCAATCGCTGTGATTCGTGCTATTGGTGGAAAATGGAAACGCATTTTCTTATCCTTACAATAAAAATTTAGAAATTTATACATTATTTTTGCCTTTTGAATTGACGCCGTTAATTTGGGTTAATTTCCCTCAATAAATTATTTGCAAAAACTGCAACTAACTTTATTTTTACGAAATATTGGGGGACGTGGTTAACTAAAACATAGGAACAAAGTAAAAAGTCAATCTGGAATACAAAATTTGGTATTTTTTGCTTAAATAATAATTATTGCAAAAACATTACCTTGATCCCTAGACACTTTTGATGTGTACTTTAACGCTTATTGACGAGACTTTAAACAAAAAGCATCAGCGTTTCTATTGTGTAAGTACAAAATTCGTTTTATGTTTTTGTTTGTGTTGTTTTTCGCGTCTTCTACCATAAAATAATAAAAAAAAAATTTGTTATGACCATTGTTCCGAATACAAGAAACGATTTCTTGGATAGAATGTTTTTCCAATTCTTTATTGCGTACTATTATGTTTACACAAAATTGGTTGTGAAATAACTACATAAGTCACAATTTTGGGCACATAAAGATCAAGTAGCCTTGTTTCTAAGAATCAAAATATATATTCAAGATGCAGTTTGTCTATATAAAAAATTACAACGCAAACACGGATTATAATGGATATTAAGTATAATGCACTAACTTCTTACTCAAGGTGTATACCATTGCATTATTAGTTTATTACCTTCTTCTATTAGGTCGCAAAATATTATTTCTTATTTTTTTTAATGGCTTTTTGTTGTGAATAATGAGGCGATCGTTTTTTTACAGTTAAATTAGGCAATTATTAAAATAGTTGAAGTACCTACATACATAAGCATTTACTTATCAATTAACTTTAGCCGCTTATCGAGTTTTCGAGCATACAGGGGGGAATCCCATACTCGTAGCAAAGTCCGCGAGCGTGGGTCAAGCACTACGATCGATCGACCAATTCGTTTTTTTCATGGCCTCGAGCCACTTTAAAACCGGACCCAGCTTAAATAGAAAAAAGGTAGACGGCAAACCGGCATTTATACTATCCCTCTTATTTGAAACCTAGAATAACTTTAAGATCTGATATTAAAAATATTAAAAAGGGAAAAGATTGACAGATGAGGTATTTCTGTGTGATATGAATGTTAGATAATATCGAACGCAGGGGTCGGAGCGTCTCGTCAAAGCTTGCAAAAGGATCAAACGTTGACACGTGGCCCTTCCATCCCTTCAAAGAACTACGTGACGAATTAGAATATTTGCTGTACATTTATTAGAACAATTTATAAAAGTGTTGTTCGCCGCTTAACATTGACGATGCGTTTCGCAATTTGTAACTTGGATTTTCATAATAATTAAAGATCATAATCATAAAATTGGAATCTTATGTCACAGTTAGTTAGTGCTATAAAATTATTGGTAATGTTAAATCTTTGCAAATATATTAGGTGCTTAATTTTGAAAAAAGTGTAGAGGACGATATTACAAATCAGATAAGCCCAATATCAAATTAAATACTTCAACTTATCGTTTCAATGTTTTCAAGATGTTTGTCGGGAATAGCTAAGAAGTGCGACAACAAATAGTTACATTATAAAAAGCAGTAACAATTCCGACACTTAACGATCATTATCTGGCGCTTTCAACAGTCTTCGTTTCACAAAGCTTGCCGCCGTTACTAACACAACAGACGCATTAAACGCATCGCCTACAGCAGAATGTACAGGCGTACATTCTTGCCTGCACTGCTGTCCAAATGTTTAGATCTGTATCTACTAATTGACACTACATTTGTCTAATCCACCACTACAAGGACAGAAAGACGATTGCAAAATCAAGTTAAGGTAAGTATAATCGGATAAGTAAAGTGCGGTGTAGGTATCGTTTTCATTTTATCATTATCTGAAATGAAACGATGGGCGGCTTGTCTTATAAATATAAAGCTCTATTTAATACTAATAATTATGACGTCGTATACTTATTTTATATTATTGTAAAAGGTGAAATGAAAGACGAACAGATTTTTCATCAATATAAAAAAAAAAGCCACCAAACGCCATACAATTGAATGTTTTACCAAGTTAATTGGACTCCGCTAAAAGTACCTACCGGGATTTCGTAGTGAATTTTCTCCAAGAAAAAATTAACTTCGGTTTTTGCTTTCGATTAAAATTTTAAAGCCAGTTAATTATAAAACGAATGCTGGGTTTACACTCCGACACATGGTATTAGTAAGTACATATTTTTTTTTTGTTTTAAAAAACGACGCCCACATGGAATTTAATCCTTGTGTCGCGGGGGTTACACCAACATTCAAATCACATGCACAAAGAACACCCAGACTTGGAACAAGTATCTGTGGATCACACAAAATTAAATGCTTGTCCCATGCGGGGATCGAACCCGCAGCACGTCGCGCACAGTGGTAATTAGCGTGGTGACCTATACCACTCGGCTATCCGTGCAGTCAAGTATGGATAACTTAGAAAGTCTTTGAACTTACCCTTATACTTGACGTATTGGCTTAGAGATTTTCGCAGGGTTCAGCACTTAATTTTAGCTATAAAGGATTAATTTTCTAGATATACTGAAAGCAAAACTATTTCAGTCAGTAGTTCTTTTTTTTAAACTGTCACGTAGTGTGTTAGTCTCGAAGTTCCGACTCCATATCAATTACATTGGAGTGGTAATAATAATTAGTAGGTAGGTCCATACGAGCCCCTTTCATTGGATTTATGCCTTGATGGAATACAATTAGGCTACTGGGCGTCCAATAAATGCAGCTTTCCTGCCTTACAAAAATATCACGTTTCACGCACTCTATCGCATCCTGGGATCCTGCTCCCCTTTCATACAACTGTATATATCGTACATTTATCTCGTTACAAAGGAACAAAGGATCTGATACAAATACATAAAACACTCCAAACGTCGAAAGCGGATAATGCCCATCATTATAAATTCATGTGTTTTGTCGTGTACAGTATTTATTTTGAACAGCGTCGAGGGGGGAAAACCCTCTTTTCGCTTGAAAGCTCCCGAAAGCGCATAGAGAAGGCGTCGGGCGGTGCCACAGGACGCAGTCATTGGCCCGGAGCTCCCCACCCGGCGGAGACTCCGCCCTGGTGGAAATTCTACCCGAAACTGAGAGCGGGCGATCATTCAGTGCGTGATTGTCGCAGAAGCAGGTAGTCACGTAGTCGCTGTCGTGTCGTACGTCACCGAGTATTGCGAACTATCATTTGAATCATAGTTGTCTGAGTCAGTGTCGCGCGCGTGTTTAGTGTGATGGTGAACAGTATCTCAGTGCTTTCCTAGTCGACGTGTAATGCACGCCATGAGTGACCCGGCTGCTTTGGCAGGCATGTTGCCATTTGACTCCATCGGACTGTATGAACAGCCAAAGCCACGGTTCATTTTCAAAATGCCGCGGGTAGTTCCTGATCAGAAAGCTAAATTTGAATCTGATGATCTCTTTAAAAGACTTAGCCGAGAAAGCGAGGTACGTATCTTAATTAGCATATTATTAGTTCACACAATCGTTAATTTAGTGGGTACTAATTGTTGACGTTAAACAATTCAATAGCTCATGAACAGGAAAATTTTATAATTTATTAAGTCACCCACTTCGGAACATCATGTTAGAATTGTTTTCCTTTTATACAATATAATATAATAACGTTTACTTTTACCTCATGAACAGTTTGATGAATTGCATTAACTATAACTCTCAAAGCAGGTATCTCATGAACACAATTTAACATCAATTGAAAATCCGTAACCCTCGATCGAATCTATTAAAAATAAACGTTTGGAAGTTTTTGCATGTGGTTGTTAAGGCACACCCAATTACTTCGTAAAGTTGAAAGGTTGGCTGTTGTCAGGTACGATACACGGGGTACCGCGACCGACCGCCGGAGGAGCGCCAGATGCGGTTCCAGAGCGGCTGCCGCGAAGGTCACACCGAGATCGCGTTCACCGCCACCGGCACCAACCTGCAGCTGGTGTTCGATCACTCTCCCTACAACAATCGTGGCTGCGACTTCCAAAAAGAAAGCGGCAAGGTATGGATAAACGTCGTTTCCTTTAACTTGCATGTTATTAGTAGATAAGTAGGTACATAGATTTAAATGGTATCGCATCTGTTGCAGAACACCATTATTATCACATATTTAAAAGAAAGTGTACAACAAGAATGCAATAATTACCAAAGAGAGCTAGATGGCACAATAAAATAAAATAAAAGCCTAATTAGGCAGCTAGCCACTTAGTTACTAATTGTTTAATGGGCATATGTAAATTTCCATCCATTTATAAGTGTAGAATTCAAGTGGATAAAAATATCATGTGATATTACACCATACTTACATCAAATGTTGAGTTAAAGGAAATAAGTACATACTCAATAACACACTATTTGTAGGAAGATATAATTTGTAACTATATAAAAGAAAGATTAAAAAAACCCATTCAATGACCATAGCAACAACCTATGAAACCGGAAAAATTGAATCTGCCTCATTGAAAGCTATCCAACTCTGTACTCATACAATAAACTTAAAAAACTGATTCATAAAATATGTGTCTATAATATTATACCTGTTATAATTAATGTATCCGTCAAAAACTAAATTATGATTAAGATCCTTTTAGGTTAATGAATAACTAAGTACATCTTTATGAGATACATATAATTAAACTACGATAACATTATTACTCATGAAGGAATGCACCATTTAAACATAATTTTATTGTTCCATTTTTTTACCAAAATTGTCAAACTCAAATATCTTTATTTTCTCTCACGTTGTTATTAATAAGTATGTAAGATGGTTGTGTATTCACAAACAAGGAAAACTATGAAATAAAATAGCAGGTGAAAGTGAGTGGTCAGAGAACTACGCACCACATCGCTATGGCACTGGCCGTATAGAGCGCACCGTACTGGTAACACTTGACATTGATAGCATTCATATTTATAATAATTTAATTTCTATAATACGTTCGCTTTTAGTTGTTGGGTTTAAGTGTTACATTTTAATGTTGCTTCGGTCGCCAGTGGCCGGGAGATAATATATTTAAATTTTTTCAGTCTGTCAAAACTAATAACCGATTAAATTAATTGCTAAGTTGTTATTGAAACAATAATTTAAATACAAGCTTTGCAATCTGAAGACAAATCACACAAGCCCAAAAGAATGGAATCGCGTCGTTTCGTTACATACATAGTTCCAATGGCCACCTTCTTACTTCATTATCAACCAGCTCAAAAATAACTTGGACTTCAGACTTGGGTCCAAAAGGAAATGAAAAACGTAAATGCAATGCAAAATGGAATAAAATTTTCATCCATCTTATAGCTTGCGCTGCAATTGAGAAAAATACTAAAATTAGCTGTCTGCCCACGGCTTAGCTCGTAAATAATTTTCAATTTTCCCTCGGGAACTACTTAAGGAATCGGGATAAAAGGTCTTTCCATGTCAAAGGCTACATGCATGCCAAATTTCATCCAAATCCGTTCAGTAGTTTTTGCGTGATTGAGTAACAAACATCCACACTTTCACATTTATAATATTAGAAGGATAGTAAGATTAGTACGTTCTAAGCCATTCATCAAGAACCGGAATAACATACAAGAACCTAAAACACTTTATTTTGGAGAACGTTATAAAATTACGGCACTTCATAAAAAAAACCGGCCAAGTGCGAGTTGGACTCGCGCACCGTTCAGGGTTCCATACAAACGTAAGTTTAAAATATTTTTATTATAATATGATGTAATTAAAGTTTACGATTTAATTTTTAGCAATTTTTCCAAATTTCAAGATTCTAAGTTCACGGGAAGTACCCTGTAGGTTTTGACTCCCTTGCGAGTGTCGAAAATTTGCGGGAAATTTGCCGCATAAAGGGCTGTATCTATATGATTGCGTTGGCTTAGAAGTTTCACAACTCCAAGGGACACTAGACCTGAGTATTTGATTTATATGTCAGCTTTATACCTCCACGCGTTCCTGAGAAAAAGGGTCTTGACAGACGGACGGACCGATGGACGGACAACAAAGTGATCCTATAAGGGTTCCGTTTTTTTTCTTTTGAGGTACGGAACCCTAAAAATGTAAGAAAGTTCGTAATAATTATAATTATTTTAATAAATGTAGGTGAGCCTTGCCAGGCTTAGGTAGTAGCTTGTAGTAAACAAATTGTATAGGTGCATTCGTCGCATATAAAGAACACAACGTATACGGTATATGTACATATATACGTATATGTATATACGTATGAATCATATTGATAAAGTAGCTGCGCAGGTCATTTAGCAAATAAGTAGTCCAATTTGTATCAGTGAGTAACAATAACTTAATTTGTTCTCCGCAGTTGTAGATAGACGCGTCATCAACGCTTGGAGCTTCGTTCCAACATTTCCATAACTTAAATTAAGACATAAATAACTTGAAATGTTCTTTAGCTGGTAATGATAAGGCGTAACACCGCACATTAGGAGCCAGTCACGCTCGGACGTAGCCTAATACAATGTCGGAAATGAGTGAATGACATCTTTCTATGAAGAATCATGTCGATTCGCTTAATGTAACGCTGACCATGAATCATGGTGATGGAACATACAGACGCATTCATTTCGGAGCTAATTTATCATTGACGATCCTTTCTATCTGAAATTATTGAACCACACGCATCCTAGTGTGGCTGATTGGGTTTTCCGTTAACGTACTGAGGCTGCGAATGGATAAAATTCTAATTTAGCACTCGTTATCTGCGTTCCGTATCACAGTCGAGTGACTAATTATAGCCGAATACTCAAAATCAAATCAAAAATATTTTTATTTCGAGTAGACCTTTACAGGTACTTTCAAAACGTTAATGACGCTAGTTGCGCGGTTCCAAGTTGTCATTCCTATGGAGAAGAACCGGCAAGAAACTCCATAGACTCTTTTAAAAATGGTTGTATGTATACAATTTAAATAATATTGAGTAAATAAATGCAGGGTCTTTCCTGGACTGGCCTTTTTAAGAAAGAACCAGATCGACCGGAGCAAGCCTGTGCCAACAGATGGCAAGCATGCCTCGAATAGCTCATGCAGCTCAACTGAATCGACAATCAGTTTGACGCCGCCGCGCCGTTAAGTCTCATGATGTCTTTGTGACTTTAATTTACGGTCAAGTAACGACAGATACATATTGAAGAACATCTTAAAGTTAATTTGCGTTGCAGTATTCGAGGGTGAGAAACCAAAAAAAGTACTTAATTTAGATTAGCTAGGGCGTTTTGTAGAACAGCCTAGAAGTCTCGAGAGATTCTAAGTAACTAAACTAAAGCCTACCTTATTTTTGAATAAAAAGTGTTCCGTATACATTTACTATACACTAATATACTTTGAACTGCCGTAATGCCAATGACACAATCAAAACTAAATGACGCAGTAGCACTTATGCGTCGGTAATAATTTATTGTTAAAAAAATTGACGACAACATTCTCATTGTCGTCATAGTACAGGATACTGTACGATTAATTTATTATAAATTCATTTCAACAACTGTGTCAGTCTTACCAGTTCCCAAAGTGCGCGTCATAACATCTACATTCTACACAAATCTTCAACCGTCGTTATTTTCTTAAATAATTAATTTTAGAAAAACTATTGCGAATAATCACTTTCTTGAAGAGTAATTAATTACAGTGAATACTTTCGAACCAGAATAGTTCAAGATGTTGTACATATTATATACTTTCACACTTTTTTTTATCTGTATATAAGAATAATTTTCTGATAGTATAGATCTGAGCCCATTTGGTGCCGGTTTATTGAATGTAGCCCCCTCATAGCGCCGCGGCCGCCCGCTGTGCCTCTGTATGAATACTTATATTTATTTACACTCAGTTCATTTAACAAAGCGCTCGAGTGCACGAGCCCTCATCTTGTAACGATGTTTTATTATAGCGTACTTCAAAGCACTCATAGTTTTCACATTCTAATAGATGGTCCTAAAATTGATTTAAATGATCGAATCGGATCAAAGGTTTGATAAAAGCGCACCTGGCACTCTATTTTATTTGCAAGGACTGTCATGTCTTTACTCTTTACACAAATGTTAGTTTAGAATCTAGGAGAAATTAGTAATTAGCGGCCACTATAATAGACCTTTGAGAAGAGCACTATCTACTCGTTTTATGAAATCGTCTAATTTAAGCATCTCTTTAAAAAGTTTGTATACAGTCGTAGCCGTTGTGACATATTAAGTCGATTTCAAAGAGGTAGGGTAGGGGCGACTCGATCGTAAAAAAAAAAAGCATCAGCAACAGTCCTTTGGGAAAGGGAGAAAAACATTTCCCCTGAAATCAATAATGGGAAAGCGTTGCGATTGGTGGGCGTCCCGACGCCGCGCCCGCCCTGCCATCATGGCCGCTGCGTGGCGTCGTCGGTTCGTGCCCTCTTCATTATCCTGACACACACTACTTATATCAACTAATTGGGTTTTTAAAACGACGACTGAACTACGTTTTGGACTACTATACTTTGTTAATGTAGGAATTGCTCATAGCAACACGTATAAAATTACCGTTCAATCCAATCCAAATACCTATACAAATTCTATTAAATTCTAAATTATGAATTGATCGCATGGTATATGGCATTACTACTACTACTATCATATTATTATTCTTAATCGTCAGTCTCAACATCGGGTTTAAATCCTCATACCACTATTGGGTAATTATTTCTACATGTAAAAGCATGTAATATCAATGGCAAACATACGGCAGGCGTCGCTTTACTGAATAACAGTTTTAAAAGCGCCCCGAGAATACTTGTTATTAGTTAAATTGCATCCTGGGCCAATGTCTGGCACAATTAAAGGTTGGTTGGAAGCGGATGCCGGAACAAAGCCAGCACGCGATCTGGATCGACACGTCTGCCTTCTGTTGTTTTGTCCTTTACTTTGTGATCAATACACACCGGTTTCGCTCCAAACTGAGGTTATGGTATTAACTTTGAAAGCAAGATGTTGAACTAAGTATGTAATAAGGTCATCTAAAGATTTCCATATGTGAAAACTATAATTACTGCAGAAGTTATAAAAATTTATCTTCTGCCTAGCCTTTTTCCAAGCTACCTATGTTGGAGTCGGCTTCGAGTCTTACCGGAAAAAATCAAGTTATAAAAATGTATATAGAGATGTTATTAATACATTTATTGAATTACCTAGTAAGTGTATTTTTTATACAGTAAAATGTAAAACAACGTAAAGTTGAGGAACAAAAAAGTTTGATTGCATGCACAAAGTCTAGTTCTATCTAGTTTAGTTTTATCCAAACACAACGTTTCAGTTTTGCAACAGCGCTGGGTTGTCAGGGTTAATTTATTACCCTAATATATAACGTGAACAAACAAAAAGCGGAGTGAAGTCCAGTTTACTCTCAAGAGCGGACATCTACCTGTATACTTTTTTGAAGGATCACTTCCGAGGCACATGTGTCTTATAAATGCATTTCAACTTTTGCCACCAACAACGACCCATTTTTTGTCTTGAATATTTTTTGGGCAACATTTTTTATATTCTTAATTTTTGTCTACAGGCCCACATTGTATCCCGATTCATCATGAATGGGGTGTGCGTGAGGTGGCGAGGCTGGATTGATTTAGAGCGACTGGATGGCGTCGGATGCCTGGAATTAGATGAAGAGCGAGCAGCTATTGAGGATGCGGCGTTGCGTGATCAAATCGAGCGTTATAACCAGAGGCTGCGGGACTTCGAGGACAAGCAACGAGCTTACCGCGAGCACGGGGAGGAGCTGCGCGCGCACTCGCACGTGCACCAGCGCTGCCACCAGCCTCGCCAAGCGCCGCACGCCGCCCACCCCGCGCATCCCTCTCACCCACACCCCGCACATCCCGTGCACATCAAGCCACACTCACAAGGGGCGCTCATTTCTTAAACTATCTCCGCTGGTCATTCTAATAGTAAGTAGGTAGAACTGCTGGAACTCATATAGAACGCAGTAATTCAGTCGAAAACCATGATCGTCAAAGATCATCGTTATAACCAAACATACTTACATTTGGAATAACGAATATTAGCAATAGTGACTAAACCAAATACTTAGGTATGATGGAATCCAAACGGCTTCGTAAGACATTACCTACATTGAATCTCATTATCCATTACAGTAGGTGTTATATTTTAATGCATATAAGTAGTTGACATAAATGCAGCCTGAGGCATAAGCAGCAAGTTGTATCAGTAGCATAAGAAAAACAGTTTCTGGCACTTCTATTCGCAGCGCAGCGGGTCCTAGGGTTACTAGTCCTAAGTTAAAAAATATGTCTCTTTGTGTACCCACATATTACTTTCATAGGTTTTATAGAAAGCCATTGCAGTAAGTCAGGTACGCTGTACGTTGTCGTACTATCAGTAAAGACAATAAAGATGTCTTTCTATTGACTAATTAAGGCTTAGATTCTCCAATGTGATGCGAATCATGACATCGCGACCTATGAAAAATACCACAAATCTTTATTCTTTTGATCAAGTAGGACTAGAAACCTCCCGACCCAACCAATGAGTGAATCTGAAACGGTAGTCTTGAACTATTTTAGCATTTATAACTTTAATAATGAAAACACGTCATAATGATACAGTGACGTAATCTGCAATGCTAGTTAAATAATTAGTTTTAAGAAAATGTAATTATGTAAAACTCTGAAATTATCAATTCTAATATCCTAATGAGAGGAGGAGCAGGAGATGATTATGATTGCATCAAAGAAATTCATCTATTTGATCCTCACCATGTAATTGTGTAAACAGACTGTAGCTCCACATCCAGGAATATTGCTATAAACTTAAATACCACTCTACAAACAATTCTGGGTAGGTTAGGTTGGTTAGGTACTGATTAAGCAATGTTGAAGTATCAAAGTGGTACTAGACTAAAACATTTGGAGGTAGTTGAATTATCAGATTCCTAATTAGGTTGCTATGGATTCAATTTTAGCTCGTTAACCTCTGATAATAATTGTGTAGAAACAATAAAAAATGTAATTTAATGTTTAACAATAAACATTAAATTCGTGCAAATATAGTAATTGTGGTACTTACCAGTAATTAGTAAATACAGGTTTTTAACTGCCTTTGTTGCGACATATTATCAAAGCAGCGTCTAGAAACCTACATCAAACAGTTTTGATTCAGTTTTTGTAAGTACTGAAAGAATACCTAAGACTAAATGTATCTAATCACAATTTTTGTCTACTTAAACTTCTGTATATTCGGTTTATAGTTCGGATGCCACCTTCGTTAAATGTCCACTAATATTCTTACTCATTAATTGTAATTATTATTGATTAAAATTCTTGTTCAGTTTGTGGTACATGTTATTTATTTTTAAGTTGATTTTATAGAAGTGTAACAAAATATAAAGTATTGTGATAATAATGTAAATAAATCTTTACTGAATTTTAATTACATGAGTGTACTTATTTTATTTACCTCCTTTTGCCCTGTTGTTCACACATTATCAGAATGTTATTTCTTTCTGCCATTATTGATGTACATTACCATCGGGTATATCGTATTATAAGAACAAATTATATAGGCAAACAAAAATGTAATAAATAATAATTAATATAATAATTGTTGTTAATGAAATTTTATTAAAATATATATTGTATTGTATAAGGATAGTTAAAATTAGTAAAATGATTTTTTCTTCTCAAGTAATTGCAGCATCGTACTTAATATGTAAATTAAGAAAAACTGAAAAGTAAAAAGACTAAACAACATAATAATAAGTAGATATAAATATAAAACATATGCACTGAAGTGTTTATTCTGAGTCTAGTGAAAATATATCTATAAGAAAGTACCCGTTCACCTGCACACTTCCATAAAACTGATTAAAACTAAGGGAAAATCTAGAAGCTAATAGCTAAAGCTAAAGAGTCGGGACTCTTTAGCTTTCGAAATTCAACTGGTCGAAGAAACGATAGACCGAACGAACGATTGGTCGAATTTACGACTGATCTCTTAATTACTTACAGATCGAATGTACCTTTAGCAATAATCGATATTTTTGAACCCGGCTATAATACTATGTGTCGCGGATCATACGATTTCCACAGAAGATAAACATTTGTATGATTAGAATATAGATGTGTCATAGGTACATAACATTTAATTCTGACTACTTAGAAAAGGCAGATTTATATGTGGGTAGCTAGACTTTTAATTTGTTACGCACAGCGGAGACCATCCGATCAGAACATCAGAAATTAAAAATAAATAAATTATAATCGATAACTACCTGTCGTAAGCACTACGGGGGGATTCGATACCGTTTAATAATAAAATGAGGGTGGATCCCTCGAAAGTTACACGTCAGTGAAATTGTACATAATTAGTTCGTTTCCATTTCGGTAGTGTTTTTGGGATTAATACTACGCAGGTATAGAGCCAAGGGACACTGAGTGTGTGCAGTCCGTAGCGTCGCACGGCGCACGCGCGCTACACCTGTTGCCTGCGCCCGCGCCGCCCTTCCCCGCCCTCGCTCATTATACGCAATTTGGACCGACTAAGGAAATGTTCATATTCATGCTCGTTAAACACAACACACATTTGATGCTTGTTTTAAACGCTGTTGTTAAACTTAATGACAGTGTTTGCCAGTCATTTGAAATACGTGAAATGGTTCGAACTATTAAATAAGAACTCATTTAGGAATAAAAGGAGGAATTTAGTTTTTTTTATCCAACACTAATGCAAAAAAAAGTAAAGAAATTATATTTAGGTTTTAAATTTTCTTTACTTAATTATTTACAATATGATTATGATTAGATGTATTTGAAAGAGATACCTTTATTAACCGTGGCATCTTATGTACTTACTTAAATGTAGCCATGGAATATACTGTATCAGACATGTTTTTCTTGTTGGTTGTGTAGGATTTCTTAAATAATTTGAAGAAATGTTATTACAATAAGGGATTAAAACTCATTGATATCTATGATAGTGTAAAGGACAAAAAAGCGGATTGAACGCCTATAAAAAGCTCTAAAGAAGGAAGCAACTTTCAACATGTTATAGACACTACACAAATATTTTGTTATTTTTTTTTTTAAAACCTGAGCACATCATATCTGTAAAGAAATCTTGATATGATCTAAGATTATTGCAAAATTATACGCGGAACTGAGCATTATCCAAAAGACACCATTGATGTTATCGTAGGGTTTTATTGTGACGTACGGCACCTTGACCGTCAAAATTGAGCAGGTACCTTTATTGGACATGATCTCTGATCGATGCCGCAAAAAACTTGGTATTTTACAATGCATAAATCGGAGAACGCTATCCAGAGCCGGCACACAATGAACCCGTGATTTATCGGAGCATTCTTTTTGCGCAAAAAGCTCAGGTCAGTGTCGGAGCGAAGCACCAAAAGGGCATTTCGTGTAATCCGCGCGCTAACCGTGGGAACGAGACGCGTCGGCCTACATGGCTATTTGATTATCATGTATCTTATTTTATAAACAATATTTAAATGGTAATGTCATTAAAAGTATATTTAGTGTTTATGTCGCAGCGGTCTCTTGTTTGGCTAAATCTACGGCCACATAGTGTGCGCGTCCATTCCAGGACAAAATATTTCTTAGGATTATTTATTAAAGTGTTTCTCGACCTAAATAATTATGTATTTTCGCCAATTACTAATGTAGACTTTGTGTATTAAATAAGAGCTGAGTGAACGGCGGATGAAAAATAGTAACGTGATACAATATAAGAAATAAAGAATGAATTAAATGTGCTGTACCTAGCTAGCAACTAAAAAACTAAACTGATGAACAGCTAGAGTTTGATAGTGGGTATTTAGTCACTAACAAATACTTAAGAGTATTTAAGATGACAAGAAAGTACTAAGAATGCGACACCGATCTTAAACGAGCCTTATAGGGCTTCCCTAGGACACGTGAGCCGTCAGCCGACCAGTCTCGTATCACACTTGAGTGACGACGAGTGCACACGTATGTGTCAGGCTTCCCAACCCTTTTGTTTTCGGTACGATCTCCTTCGAAACTGTCTCCATTAAAGTCCAGTACACACGTACATACACACGTTCCAGAAACCGGGTATACGGTGCCGTGGCGGTGAATGTGAGGTAAAACGAACCGGTGCGTGAGTAGGTAAGCAAGTGTTGCGTATCGTAGGTACTTTTCTCCGTCCGATATTCGGTAAAAACACGGTACTGGATATTCCTTACTTATTCCTTAATCCTTCGTCATCGTAGTCTCTTAGCTAACTAACAATGAAGTTATTGTAACAAAATGTGTTTTATGCCATGAATGAATTATAAAGAAAGAAGTAAGTATTTGTTTATAATAGATTTGCATATATAAAAAAAGCCTTTACTAAAATCACAGAAATATAAATAACTTCTTTCTTTTATCAACTTCTAAAACTCATCATCTGCCTAGCCTTTTCCCAAGCAATGGGGTCGGCTTCTAGTCTTAGATAATTTTTTTAGATAAATACCATATTTTACTTCAAGCTACTATCTATCAGAGCTCTACAACGCATTTTACTGGGTAATACAGTACCTACTTATCCAATAGTAAGACTGGTTGACAGAAATTGTAACGACTTAGGTTTATGGTCATACCGTAAAGCTTAAACTTAACCACGTGTCCCTCTTCCTATTCTGAAACTGTGTCCACCTAATTTGTCATTATTATTTGAGCCTGATAAGGGAACATTGTTGCTTAAAAGACGCTACCTTGTCTTAACGACTAGGTTAAGATGAAGAAAAATACAAAAAGAAAACATTTTTTTTATGTAGATACTGCGAAAATATATAGGTAGGTTTAATAAATAGGTATTTTATGAACATGCCAGGCATAAAGAGAATCTAGGCCAGATCAACATCAGCTATCTACTAAATGTTTAGATGCTTCCTAGAAAGTTACAAAATAATGACAGCAGTTTAAAGTTTGATGTTTTATAGGTTCTTACTTACTATTTAACACTGTTGTCAGATAAAAACATTATTTACGTTCTAAACTTTTAATTATGTTGTTGTAAAACATATATCTAAAGCTGTTTATTTATATGACGTCTTAATGACGGGGCTGCAAGCGTGTACATCAAATGTTTAGTTTTATAGCCGAGGAGCCGCCAGCGGCACTTTGAAACCGAGTACTGCCATTTCATCCATATGTTTCCTCGAAATAACGTCTGTTTTCTACGAAGAAAACGGCTGTCATAAAACTCGTTATAGATTTAACGTAACTACATAAAATGATATGAACTGTTTAGTTTTAAAAATAATAAAGACCAGACGATAGATTTAGTATATATTATACATATAGGCTAGGTATATTGCATGCTGTGAATTTTCAGGTAATAAGCTAAGCATGATCAAAATATTCAAACCAGCTCGTGCCAGACCTTTGGTGAGAATACTTCTGTACATACATATTTTCATTATCATGACTTCATAAATTTTTAGATGTTTGGAACATCTACGCAAAATTCTAAATTTGAATTAGGTACTTATATCAAATTTATCTATTTTTAAAATTCTTACCTACTAAAAAGATAATGACATAAAATCAATAAAAAATAATTAATGCAGGTATCTCAATAGTGCGTAAGAATTGTAAAAACTAATCCCGCGACACGTGCGGGATAATCCCGGCTAATTGAGGGCGCGCGGCGCTGATCCCGGGATCATCGTCAGGTGCTCATCCTCGCGGGCCCCCGCCCGCTCTCAGCGCACGCACGTATTAATCGCCACTCTGCAGATATTGATTTGCGACGCAATCTCATGTGCGCATGAGAAAATCTGCAACGTTTAACATTCATAGATTTAGGTAGGTGTAGATACTTGCCCTGCATAAAGCAACAGCTATATATTCTGGCTTGTATCTAGGGTTTAATTGCTATAAAACATTGTGCTGCTTTTACGATAGTCGGTGTGTGGGTCGCAAAAGCTTTCCCGTCTGGCCCTCGGAAAAAAATAAATGCTGGAGCACGTTTTCTTCAGGACGGAAAAAACGTAGACGTGGTAGTAGACGTAGGCGTAAAAAGTGAGAAAAATAATATTGTATAAAAAATTGGAGTGGGAAGACGATCTGATGGAGTTCGCAGGATCGCGCGGGATGCAAGCCGCTTCCAACCGGTCCTATTGAAAATCGATAGGGGAAGCTCATGTTCAGTAGTGGTCTAGTGGACGTCCTAGGGCCTATATGATGATGATGGTAATTTATAAAAATATAAGAACTTAGAACATACCTTTTCCTGATCCTGATGCGTATTCATTATTTGTTTCATTTAATGACACGAGAAGTAAAATTAAACCTAACATTTCATCCCTACCGTTTTCTCACTTACTACTTACTAGTTGAAAGACTATTTCCAGCATTTAATTTTACTGAAGATACTTTTTATGAAAATCCCAACTAACTGAATATTACAACGTCACCAAAGATTGCGAAGTTATTTTCTTGTAAGACGGGGCTAATAAGAATCAGAATTATTTATGAATTTAACTTATTGTAATAAGAAAACTTAGCCTAGACTTTAATAAATAACTGATTACAAACATAACTTTATTATACTTTCTTACTCCAATCCCTGCATAGGTTGTCTGGAAGAGATCACAATTAGTGATAAGACCGCCCATTGTACCTTTAATGTATTTTGTTTTTTATGTTAACTTGTTTCGGTGTACAATAAAGAGTTATTATTATTATTATTATTATAAACATCAGCATTAAGGTAATACTTAGTTACACTTATCATTAGAGGCAGTCCTTAAATAATCAAAGAATATAGTAGGTAGGTACTATATTCTATATTTTTTTATTTATTTTTAGGTAGGTACCTACCACAAAATTATCAGACCCGGTGGCCAAATCTGGGACTAATATTATTTTTACTAATATCAAATTGTATAGCTAAAATATAAGTGCAATGAACGGAAACTATGATGTAATTTAAATAACATTCGTGGTGGTACAGCGGTTCAGTGACCGGGTTCGTTTGCGCATTGTTGCGGGCTCGAAACCAGTCAAGTAACAATGCGACATTTTCAAAGTTATAAGTACTTACTTTCTTATTTATTCTAGGACACCAATGACAAACGGTGAAGGAAAACATTGTGAGGAAACCTGGATTCCAAATATTGGAATCTGAAATCGCCAATCCGCAATGAGCCAGCGTGGTGATCAATGCTCATTACTTCTCTATATGGGAAGAGGAAGAGGGACGGAGGAGAGGTGTGCCCAGCAGTGGGACATTTATAGACCGTTACTATTATGATTTAATTTACTCTACTCATAATTTAATTCACTAAAAACACCAAAAATATAGAATTGAACCACTAACTTCAACAACAGCGACTTCGGCTATTTTATGAAACGCACTATAGTATCGAATAAGAACTGAGTACATTTTTATATAGGGTACTCTACTCTATCGAGCCGTTTTAATTAAATTAGTCGATTACATCCATGACAAGAACCGAACTTTTCCAAAAAGTACGATTTTTACGGACAGCACTTTAGTCAGTAATCGCTCTTGTCAAAACAAAGACTGTAGAAGTGACAGCTGTCAGCTGGTGGACTTTTTGATTGACGTTACAGTCAGTGAGAGGCGTGAGAGCACAATTTTTTTATATTTACTTTTTTAAGTTAAATTTTCACCTTCAATATTAGCTTTTAGGTTATTTAATCACGTAGATAGATAGACTGATATAAGAATTAATTGTTATTATGAATGAAGAAACTTTGAATAATGTTAAGGAAACGAGAGAATTATACTCAATGTTCCACCAAGAATATGTTATCATGGCAGAGTAGTAAGTATTTATTACTATTATTTATTGTAATTACCTAAAGACTTACAATAAAACTGTTTAGAATTAAACAATAATCTCTTGTTTATCTAAGTAATAACTTGAACATTCTACATTAACCAATAAATTAACACTGTGATCCTGATTCTGAATATTGACATATTTTTCTTTTTAGCCGTATGTTACAAACTGAAAATTTACAAGGAATTTATGTCATTCCCTCCTATGAGAACTCATTTTGTAAGTACAAAACATATTCACTTAATTTTTTGTCACTTTTCATAACATAATATATAAAATTGACCTGCAAAATTCATATTTACAGTGTGGTTTGGAGTTATTTTTGTGAGGGCTGGATATTATGAAGGAGGAATCTTCAGATTTAAATTATCATTGCCAGACAAATTCCCTGACGAAGAAGTTCCTGTAAGTAACATAACATTACCTACAGACATAGAATATTTTATTATATAGATACATTCATAATTCTAAATTTCTAAGAACTAAGTATGATTATAATAATGTAATCATCAAAATACTTGTTAAAGTTTAGTATTTACTAAGCTATATAAAAAATGAATAATTCATAAGTGTGATGTTACTTAGATTTAATACCAGCAATAAAATGAGACATGAGTAATTTAGTTCAAGTTTGTTTTGTTATTGTTTATAATGCTGATAAAAATAAGTTTTAATTAACTTTATTTAGTTGTGGTTTGCTGTGCCCTACAGGGTCCATAACATAACTGTGTAACCATCTTTATAACTTGTGGAGAGAAATTATTGAGTATTAAATTATGGGATAGGCAAAGAATACCAATAAAAATTATGTTTATATTTCCAGGTTTTGACATTCACATCAAACTTGTACCACCCAGCTGTGGATGCTAACACTGGAGTGCTGAATTTGAGTGAGGTTTTCCCGCAGTGGGACCGTAAACAAAATCACATATGGCAAATATTGAAATATGTTTACTCAATATTTCACAACTTGAATGTTAAAGCACCCTCAAATGTTGAGGCATCAGTTGCGTAAGTGTTGCCGAATTTTAGATTCAGTAAGACTACATTTCATTTATGTAATGACTCACTGCAATAAATTCATAATGTTTTGTAAGAGTTCTAGTGCAGAAAGAATTTTAAAATCTCCAGTAGTTTTGAGTTTCATTACAAACATACAAAATTTTCCTGATTATACTATTTATGTTGAAATAGGAAATCTCTCACTGTCATTATACATATATAATTCTTCTTGCAGGTATAAAAGCAATAAAAAATCATTTTTGGAAAAAGTGAGAGAATGCGTTGTGATAAGTATAGACCATATCTATGATGACCCGCCTATAGAAGACAAACATTTTATTACATTCAAACCTTATGACCCAGATGTTCATGATACTGTCAAAAATATTATGCTTAAAACGCCTACAGCAAATGAAGGTGCTAATCAAGGTATATCTTGGGTACAACCAGGATCATTTCAAGCATTTTCTAAAGAAGAAACAACATGAGTATTAGAAAATTATTTATTTACATAAATATCTACATATTTACATGTAACATGTAAAATATAACGCCTTACAAATACATTTTGATTAGCCATAACCACATCCTGTGATAATATCCATATTGTACTGTTATTTATTGTTTGAACCACCAATAAAATTTGATTGTATTATTATCAGTGTTTTTTTGGACCACTAAGTTGACACCATTTAGAATAATTTTGATGATAGACCTTCATCTATATTATGTATTATACAAATAAGTTGCATTACTTTTTGTTCTTTTTATTATTATTTTATTACTAGCTGACCTGGAAAATGATGCTTTGCAATATTTAAAAAAAAACTGGGGTGACCACCCTTCTCATCTAGGTGTACATATATAATAGTCTACTACCGATTCTCAGACCTACCATAACATACATAACATAAAAAAGTATTGGTGAAGCTGTTTCTGAGGAATTTGATAACAAATGTGACAAAAGGTTTTACTTAAATATTAGTCCATTACAGATCTTATGACTAAATTATGTTTTGAAACTTGTTCCTGAAACCAATTCTGGTTTAGTTCATAAATATTATTATCCCACCTGAAATGACTGGGGCCTTGTATATTTTCGTCATTAAATTCAAAATATTTACTAAACTCTATGGCTAACTTTGATTTGACTAATCCCACCCCACCATACTTATCTTCTGCAGGGTGATATACTCTACCAGTACTGGGCAACATGTAAATTTTTTCTGGCATGAATTTTGCTTTCAACGAGTCTCCTGCATATCCAAAACTCAAAAAATCGATATTATCAATTTTAACTACATTAGTATAAACTATAGGAACGTCGTCACAACGAATAAAATTCCGCTCTCTTCCACAGAGTGATATGAAAGGAAAATCTTCTTGATATCTTCCACTAGTATTCATGCGGATCCTTTTGAAAAAGAACTCCAAAAACTTTTTTTCTTTAAAACACGACGTAAAGTTTTTCATCCTTGAATCATCCAAAAATAACTAAAATAGAAAAAAAACCATTAAGTTCAACAGAAATCTTATTTGCCAAATCAAAAATATCCACCTTGCACAAAATGTTTACGGTACCTCTAATTAATTATATATAATGGTTACAATTATTTATAACGGCACGAAACCGATTCTCTCTGTTCCCCGTATTATCAACTGTGTTACGGTAGGATATGCACATAGGTACTGTACATAGGCACAGAATCGAACCCCAAACCTGATATTAGCATCACTATCGCAAATTGTTTTTTACAATGTCTAATACTACTACTAGTAGGTCAATTATTATAAATTTTACCTAACTATTTTTCTGTTTTTCTTTGGAATTTTTAATGTGCACGGATGTAAGGTTACAGAACTTACCATCCCTTGATGATCAATAAAATAGAAATATTCTCTGATTTTTGGTTCTGGTTCTTGACCTTGAACATAATGAAGACTTCGTATTTGACATTTTATGGGTACTATTGCTTTTTTCGGTACTGTTAAAGAATTAAATATTCTTGTCAACATTGTGTTG
Organism: Plusia festucae; assembly: GCA_950381575.1. Taxonomy (NCBI): domain Eukaryota; kingdom Metazoa; phylum Arthropoda; class Insecta; order Lepidoptera; family Noctuidae; genus Plusia; species Plusia festucae. The sequence goes on along the minus strand of OX494434.1, from coordinate 8,357,271 downwards.
TTGTTATCACTCTGTGAATATTTTTAACACTATTCACAGTATTCACGTTATACTTACAACCTTTTAATGTTGGTGGCATTACCACCTAATTGCAGGAGAACCCATAAATTTTTAAATATCTATCAATGTGAAAATGGGATTAATAGAATTGAAATACTTAAAATGAAGCATCTGACAAGGACAACTGTAGGTACTTTATGTCAGAAGTCAGTATAAATATGTCTGATCTACTGGGCCCTGTATAATAAAGCTGACAATTCGACAAGTCTGACATTTGTCAAAAAGTGACAATTCGACAATTTTTCTGTTTAATAAAACTTACAGGCAACAAAATTGTCATGGTGGAAAATTCACAAATATGTCAGATTGTCGCGACAATCCGAAATTTTTCTGTTTAATAAAACTTTTTGAGCGACAGGTGACAGGTGACAATTTGTCGTGGAAAACTTGTCAAATCTGTTTTAGATAATACAGAAAAGATAAAACAGAAAATTGTCATGATATAATGACATATTTGTAGAATTGTCCGACAATTCTGACAGGAGTTTTATCCTCTGTCGCGAAATCATATTTTGAATTTGCAAATTAAAATCTAAACCTTACCATGGTCCTTTTGCGCCAATTTTGCCATGTAATGTCACGAAGGTATTTCCAGTCTTTATTGAAAATACCTAATGCTGTTAATTGTTCGGCTATTTCCTTCCATTTTTTATTTTTATATCATGGGTCAATTGGTCACTAAACTTCCCAAAGAGTATACTTCTTTTTTCATAACTAAGCCCCAAAATTATAAGTTTTTTGTGCATTTCCATTTTACACGCGATCAGAACAAAAAAACAAAGTTGCACTAGTGATTGATTCAATCTTGTACTTTGTTAATTTTTTTTTCTATTTTACTCTCATTTAACTTCATAGAACAAAATTATTTGCAAATATGTCAAAAGTCGACATAATTGTCACAACAATCCGATCATTGTCATTGACAATTGTCAGAAATATTTTGACTGTGGTTTTTTGACATATGTCGAGTTTTTTAAACGCGTTTAATTTTCCAGTCTCATTCATTTAATCTTTCCATTTCCTTTGCCTGGATTCCCAGTCACGTGGGAATATCTGGTAATGTGAGGGCTGACGACCTAGCGAAAAACGCGATAGTTTGTGGAGATTCGGTCCCCTTTAAACTGTATTGCCACGACCTTGTGGCTCTCGCGGGAGTCTCTCTGAGGGAGTCCTGGTCGAATCACTGGGAAAAAACTATAAAGGAAAAGGGGAAACATTATGCCAGAATCCAGGTAGTTGTACGCAATAAACCGTGGTTTTTTACAACTTACTTGTGCAGAAGGGCTACTTCCATCATTTGCCGGCTACGTATTGGCCATTGCTGCTCCCAATCCTTTCTTTTCAAATTGCGCATAAAAGACTCTTCCCTGTGTGAATGCGGTATGGACGAAGGCGATGTAAACCACATATTTTTTGCTTGTCCAAATTATGATCGTTCCGAAATGGTTCAATCTTTAATAAAATTAAAAATCCCTTTTCCCACAAACATACCTACACTATTGTGCCTAGCTAATAGTAATCATTATATTCTAAAATATTTGTCCTTATATATACTTAAGAATAATATCAAATTATAATAAATTAATGTTTTATTATTTAGGTTCATATTCACTTACAGCTTCGTATATATTATGTATTTTATAATCATTTCAGTCTTCTTCCTTTCTTATGTAGTTGCTATATATATATTTTTATTAACTGTAAAACCTGTCTTTTGATTTTTGTAACATTATATTAATCTTGTAATTTTCGCCCTTTTTAACTTGCCAAATTATGTGTATTTCTCGAAACTCGACACTGGCAGTAATGTTGTTACAAGTTGCCAAAAAAAAAAAAAAAAAAAAAAAATTACAAATATGTCAAGATTTCACCTGTCGATTTTCGACATATTTGTCATTTTTATTAAACAGCCTAAGCCCGACATTTCTACAATTTTGTCATTTTTTGACATATATGTCGAATTGTCAGCTTTATTAAGGTGCGTACAGACCGGCCCAACGAACGCCCAACGATGGATATTTATCGTTTGCTAGCGTTGGCTTCCGCACGCTCGTTGGAGTTCGTTAATACATCCAAATGATCCAAATACATTTAGTGCTCGAACGAACGTTCGTTGGCACTTGATTCCGGTTCTTTTCTCTTTCATTCGTCTACACGCTACGCTCTCTTGCTTCAACTGAGCGTTCGTTCGTTGGCCTTCGGCGACCGTCCAAACAGAGTTCGTTCAAATAGCTCGATTTCTTTGATGTTACCGCCACGCTTCGGATCGCCGGCACACGCCAACGAGCGATCGTTGGCATTCGCTAAGCCGTCCAGATTGCAGCAACGAAGGTCAACGAAACCCGTTCGTTGGCGTTCGTTTGGCCGGTCTGTACTCAGCATTAAACAGGGCCCTGATCTCAAAGACTGATCAAGCTAGTCAAGTAGTCATTGATAGTAGATGATAACGGTAATCAAAGAGTAGGTCTAGCTCATGTCTAGCTAGACTAGGTAGCGTCTTTCGGTCTTTCGTGTCAGAACTTCGGAACCAACTACATATAACTTAGATGAGTTCTAATCTGAGACATATATAATATAATAATGACTATAATATAATATTAAAGTTATTATTCTGAGTTAGAAACACATTTGAAACTCGACACATCGTTAGCATATACAAAAATCCAAGTTGCGAGCTTGCTCAACTTGTGCATATTTGGCTATTTCTTTTTTTTCACTATTCTTTTCTGAAAACCGTATTTTAAAATTATCGACATTAGAATATCTTAACGAGCAACTCTAAATGACATTCATGACATTTGTTCACAAATGACATTACTGAGCCAAAATGCTAATGCCAAATCCAAATTGGACCCCATCCATTGGTTGTCTTGTCTGTTGACCAAAACTTTAGTAGAAATCCGAAGTATACAAATAAATAACTACGTAAAACAAATATGTAAACTATATAACAGCACTATGTTTTAAGGAAATCTAACAAAATTTATACGTTACTGTTATTTGAATAAAAATTTAGCTTGAGAGTGATTATTTTGTCATCCTACAAGGTTGCCTTTCCCGTACATGGAATTCACATGAATCTAAATCACGATGGAGAGTATCCGACGATCATGGAAATTGCGTATGTATTGTTTGAAACACTCTTTTTATATGCAATGCATCACCATCATAGTTCATAAATAAAATGCAGTCCTTATGATTTCCTTTCATTTCAGAGGAATTTGTGGCTCACAAAGCAAATGTCAACTGCCTAGCTATGGGCCACAAGTCGAACCAGGTGTTAGCAACTGGTGGCGATGATAAAAAAGTCAATTTATGGGCCATTGGAAGACAAAGTTGCTTGATGGTATAAATCTATATTCCAAGTTAAAAATACTATGAAATTTTGCAACCAATTGATTAGTAATGTATGTAAATTAATTCCAGAGTTTGAGTGGGCATACAACTCCTGTTGAATGTGTATGTTTTGGCCATTCTGAAGACCTAGTTTGTGCAGGATCACAAACTGGTGCCTTGAAGATATGGGACTTAGAAGCAGCTAAATTGTTAAGAACATTCACAGGACATAAAGGGGCTATCAAATGCATGGACTTCCATCCATATGGTGATTACTTAACCACTGGCTCATGTGATAGTAATGTAAAGTTATGGGACACTAGAAAAAGAGGATGCATAGTGACTTATTCAAGCCACCGCCTTGCTGTGAATAGTCTGCAGTTTAGCCCTGATGGACAATGGATTGCTTCTGCTTGTGAAGATGGTAACATATCTATGTTATACTTAATTACTACAAATATATTCTATATAGTAATAAATATAGTATTCAACATAACTAGTAGATAATTCCTATCTTATTGACTTACAGGTTTAGTTAAGGTGTGGGATGTACGTGTTGGCAAAGTACTTCAAGAATTTGTGGAGCACACTTCAGCAGTAACTTGTGTTAAGTTTCATCCTCATGAGTTTCTACTTGCTAGCTGCGGTACTGACAGAACTGTTAATTTCTGGGACATGGAGAAGTTCCAACTAGTGTCCAAGTTTGAAAAAGACAACACATCCATTAGGTTTGTTTTTTTTATTATTACATTGTTTGTTCCAAAATGTTACATTGTTACAAAATGATCAAAATATTCAATATTACTTGTTAGTAATATTGAATATTTTGATCATACAAAGACACTGTTATTTATTACTTCTATCTAATGCAAGTAAAGTCACAATAATCTTTCAAATGCTTTATAATTTGAATGAACACTGTATTTTTAATCTCCTTTGTTCAGACATATGGTGTTCAGTGATGATGGTGCAACATTGCTTGGTTGTGCTAATGATGGCTTGCATGTCATTGGATGGGAACCTGCTAGAGTCTTTGACACTGTTCATGGACATTGGGGTCAAATTCATGACATAACTGTTGCACAGACACAATTAGTAAGTTTACATATTCATTAGACTTCAATGTTTACAATTACTGTTTAGGCAATTAATATCTACATCTATCTTTTAATATCTACATTTGCATATCATTTTATAGAAAAGGTTTTTATAGAAATTATTGGGATAGCAAGAATCATAATTTGTATATTTTGATTTCCTTTTTTTTTAATATATAAATGTATTAAAAAAAAAGTGTGTGGGCAACATCGCATACGTTCCTCTGAATACAAAGTAAGTTGCTAAAGCACTTGTGTTATGAAATCAGAGACAACTAAGGTACCACAAACACCCAGACCCAATACAATGTAGAAAAGTGTTTTTCTACATTGACCCGTCCAGGGATCGAACCCGGGACCTCAGAGCGACACCTTGAAAACCGGTGTGTACGCCACTCGACCACGGAGGTCGTCATATGTATGTGTATTGGTTATTGAGCCAATGGAGTTAAAAACATCAAGGTTGCTTGAAGCTTTTATGACAGTTATGTGGTTCCCTTAAAGTACCCATAAAAACACCAAGATACAGAACACTGAATAATTTGATTTTTGTTTTACAGATTGCTGGCTCATTCCATTCAACTTATGTGGTATTATCGGTTGTTGATCTCAATAAAGTTCATCCGTTTGGAGGGCCTCCTCCAGTATCGCCACCAGTTGTTAGGGACCTCTCACCTTTCCAAAAGGGTCACTCGGTACGCAAAAGCTTCTCAAAAGAGAAACCACCAAAAGAAGGTTAGAGATTACAGTCATACTGAATATAGTTTTATTTGTAATATGTATGAAAAGCTCAATTGTAATCAAATATATCTCACCATTAAATTGTAAATATTGTTAGATTATAATTCATGGCGCGAGTTTGAAAGCTGTCGAAAGAATGTGAACAATCATGCTGCTTACAATTTAAAGCCTTTTTATTAGCTAGATTATAATCTATCGAAAAATAATGCGTTGGGCAAAGTTGTAAGCAGTAATTTTGGTTCACAATCTTTCGTCAGTTTCTAGATTGCAATCTGGAATCACGAGATAAATTGTATTTAAAATTTTACGGTGACATACATAAATTTCATACATTGAACTTAGCAAATATCGGTTATTTGATTGGCTAATAAAAAGAATGCGTACATTCTATGTGATTTAAAAAATAAATTAATTGAATTTAAAATTAATTTGCTCACATGCCTTTATTAGCTTGCCGACATAAAAGGTTATTTTAGACTACAAAGTTGTAACCTTCAACTTACTTTATTTCAGTTTTGCATAGACCAACTCTTCTTGACGAAAAAACAGCTGAAGAATCAACATCAGGGACAGAAGCAGATGAGGATTCAGGTGCTGTTATATCAAATTTTAATGACTACACTGAGATATTCCGACCTTCTAGAGCATGTGAGTAGATAACACAATCCCCAATAGACCACATATAAGCCCGAAAAAACCGTACTTTTTTATTATAATAACATTGGCATTTTTTGTTCGTTTCAGTGACACGTACGCCACCACCAGCAACAAGCTTATCTTCTGAAGATTATTCAATACCAGGTAGTGTATATAGCCCTTTCATACTTAGTAGGGCCAAATAGTTTTTAATACATTTATTGAATATTATTACTTTATAGCAAAAGAACCCTTGGAGAAGGTGGAGCCGACAGTCAGCTCGACTCTCCGGGAGCTGATGCTGGACGAGCCGGTGCCCTTGACGCGACCTCTGCCGCAGCCCTCGCCGCCACAACGACAGCGATCAGAACACTACTCGCGAATCCCGACATCCACCAAAGAACATTACAATGTTGTTGAAAAGAAAGTGGAAAATTTCCCAAGTAAGTTAATTAAATTGCTTTGCTTTGATTTCAAAAAATCGTGCTTTTGGGGCTTTATACGTCACAGTAACGTTTTAGGCTTGTGTTGTAATGTTGAATATGTATATTTGATGTTGTATATTTGATTTAAAATTGATTCAGTCTTAAAAAATGTTTTTAGTTTTTATATTTACGCCATGACACCTTTTACTTTAGAACTTAATAGACTGGTGTACTTTCTGTGGAGCCACTTTGCTGTAAGTCCTTACTACACTACATACACATAGATTGTGTAGGATTCAGTCTGGAAGATTATATTATATTAGATATTTACTTGTTTTACAATACTTAGCTTACATACAAAATTTACCATATTTTATGAAATTAAAATTTCAGTAAATAAATATAACAACTTTTGATCTAACTTACTATTAATTTTTCACGTGAAATTAAAACGTCACGTTAAAAATTTCACGTGAAATATTTAACAATACTTATGGGATAGTGCACTAAAATCGAAATTATTTATCCTGTGACGCGTTAATGATTTTAGGTCAAACTGCTTTTTAGGTTTTATTAAATTAACCGTTTTATGCTATCTGCTTAATTAGGGGTGATGGACAACACTAAAGAAAATAATTCGTTCGCGACAGCGCATACATTAAGAGATTATGCCGCCAGCCCGCTCACAGCAAATTCGCTTAATCGACATAACTCGTATAAAGAAACAAAATCCACCACAGATTTATGTAAGTTTCAAATTCAATTTGTGGACAACAACTTAAATTGTACATTATTAATAAGTTTATTATTTTCAGCATCCACCAACCTTCGGCAAAGCAATAGTGAAATATCTTTAGGTCCTCCAACATTAGGACCAAGATCATTGTCTTTCACCAGAACTGCTACCGAGGCTAATAGGTAAAAAAATACATTTTTAATCATCAGTCATAACTATGAAAAAATTTCTAGGTGCAAAGTGGGTACATAACTGTGTGTGTATCCAGATCTTAAACTATTTAAACTCTAAATTCCGTCAAAATAACAAAGCTACATTTGTAATAAGTAGGATTAGGTATTATTGTTAGTATCTTGGAATTTGTATGATATTAATTTTTATTGTAAATGCTAAAGTTTTTGAGTGTGTGTGTATATATTATGTTTATTACCTCTTCAACTCATACGGTTCGACTAATTTTAATGAAATTTGGTATGGAGGTAGCTGGCACCCTGGATCAACACAGGCTTTTTATTCCGATAAAATAAGTTATATGATATTTCGCAGGTAGCATCGTAGGGCGTAACTAGTTAAATATATTTATTAAATGTTATCTTTAATCGTATTTCAGGAGAAGAGTAGTAGAGACTGTTGTAAGGGAAAGCGTCGCAGTGTCCCGAAGTGTAGAAACTCCCGAAGCCGAACCGGAGCCGGAATTCGTACCTTACACCACCGACAGACCTGTTGGGCTGGACCTTGACGAATTCTTACCTGTAAGTCTGAACTGAATGACTGGATCTTCACCGTTACTATACCCTACTACTACAGTACCGTGACACGCGTGTTTTGTTTGCGATGGGCTATAACTCAAGCTTACTTATAGATCTTCTTCTTTAAGTGCCACTCAATTAATGAAAGTCTGCTACTGACTGCTGGAATCTCTATTTTTATAGGTCAACTGAAACAAACGTACCTTATAATTATGTACCTATTCCAAATTTCTGTACCCTTTAAAATTGCCTTTTACTGTAGAAACTGTAGTTAAAAAATAAATATAAGCACCAAGTTGTTTGTACTAGGCCCAACCTAGTGTGATCTTAAGAACAATGTTTATGAGTTTACTTAAAATGCCATATTACCACATATACCTAATGTGATGTAGTATCAGTGGAATATGTTTTGTTAACTCGGTGGTATGTGAGCAGCGCGGGCTGGCGGCGCTGGGCGCGCGGCGCGGCGCTCGCGGCGCGGGCGCCGAGCCCAGCGAGCAGGAGGTGCTCGGCGTCATGATGCGCGGACACGACTCCATGATGGCCGTGCTCACTGCCAGGCAGCGAGCCTTGCAGGTACTTAAAACAAATAATTATGACTCAAATCCTAACTACCTACTACTTTAAACGTTTGAAAATAGCTTAATGTGTGCGACTGGCATCATAGCTCCCAACTGGGTGAACTAAACTTGATAAAAATACGATTTTATTGAGATTGTTTTAGCATCTTCTTCTTTAAGTGCCTTATCATTTAAGCTGCTCTTGATTTTAGCTACTTTTCTATTTAAATATTTTATTACTTATACCCTGTCAGTCTTCTGCTACTGTTTATTTGTTTACAACCGGAAAATTTCCGTCTTTTTTCGTACATGATGTAATTACTCGTAATGTCAATATAAATGTTTATTAATTATCCTTTCCAGATCTTCCATTCCGTCCGAATTAATAAAGGTCTGAGATCTGCCTTAGAGTCTGTTATCGCTTTAGAAGATACGTCCGTCATACTCGACATTCTAAATGTCATGGCACACAAACCGTAAGTATAATAAAATTAGTTTAACGTAACATTATAATATGATCGTTATTAAACTAACGATACTGGCCATTGATATACAAAACTACAACCTAAGAGACAGAGTCAAGAACAAAAGTTAATACTCGAAACTCGCCAACAATACCTACATAGTTATACTATAAACATATTTTTGCATTTTCGACCTTATGCCCATGGTTTAAATTTGGTTTAAGTTCATAATATCATTGCAATTTTAACTTAGCTTATGTACATTATTAGGTTGAACATGTATAATATAGCAATGAAACAAATAAATCATAGTCGATATATGTAATCATTTATTAATATTTTATGATAGTTCCGATACCTACCTCATAACTCTTGTATCGGAACTATCATGATTATCCCACTAATATTATAAATGTGAAAGTGTGGATGTTTCGATGTTTGTTACTCAATCACTCAAAAACGGCTGAACGGATTTGGATGAAATTTGGCATGCATGTAGCCTTTGACATGGAAAAGAACAAAAGTTTGAAATTAGGTAATTTTTCTCTCCTTTATTATTTTCACATTTTTCATTTCTTTTTTAACCGACGTGGAAATCTTACAATTTCTAATAAAACACTTCGCCATTTAGCAGTGACGCTCGCAACAGTAGACTATTTTAAATGAACTCTCATTTTTAATTTGAGCGCTCATTTTATGCAGACGGGTTTGAAACTCATGAAGAATCATATTTTCCACAAGGAAAGCAGATACAGATATCCGTTTTATTCTGTTATTTCAATGATTATTATCGTTATTAGTATGCGTCTAATATTTAGATTGTTTCATTGATTTCAGATCATTATGGAATTTGGACATATGCTTACTGATGTTACCCAAAATATATGAATTACTACAGAGCAAATATGAATCGTAAGTTCATTAATTATTTATTATGCACGTGAGCTTTTCGCAAGTATGTATGTATAGATATGAAATGATTTAAAATATTTCTTTGTTTCAGATACATGCAGTGTGGTTGCAATGCATTGAGACTGATAGTACGCAACTTCTCATCAGTGGTGAGAGCTAACGTAAGTGCTCCAGTTCGCACATTGGGTGTGGACATTCCCCGCGAGGAGCGTTACGCTAAATGCATGCAAATACATCGATTGTTGCTAGATGTACGAGCTTTCCTACTCAAACGACAAACACTCCAAGGACGGCTTGGAGCTGCATTCAGAGATCTCCATAACCTCATGCAACAAGGCCTCGACTGATTTCATGTTTACAATATGTTCGTCCAAGTGAACAGTCCAATCTTTACGCGAGTGTTGTCAGATAATGAATGCAATATTATCAACAAGAACTGACAAAAGTCTTATTCTAAGTATTAATATTTTTTTTATAAAATTAATTTCCTAATTGTATCTCACTGTTGACATAGGCTGACTTAGACTTAATTGTTTGAAATGCATACATACAGCAACTTAAATATATTTATTAACAATAAAAGTAATAATCAAATTTGACTTTCTTTGTTCATTTGTTCCACAAAAACTAATTGATGATCTTTATCAATGTTAAATAAGTGAATTTTAAATAGGATGCAGGTACTTACTTACTTTAATTTTAACTTTTTACTTAACTTAATATGATAGCATGATTGGTCCAATGAAAAAAAACGTATAATCGCAATATTTTCAATTTGCATTTGGTACATTAACATTTATGGGGGAAATTTTTGATGCCGCCTATGTAAAATATGTACTCTGTGATGCCACCTGAAGAGGAATAGTACCGTAAATACTGAAAAGCTAAAGAAAAACAATGAATTAAAAGTGTTAATATTTTGCTGTAGGTCCAATTCGAGGTTGGTGACCTACTGTGAATTGACCAATCTCATCTAAACGAAAGTAATGTCTCAATAACCAACAGAGTGCCTTACGTATGTCTGTATATACATAGTTCAAGTAGAAAAAGGATTTAAAAAAATAACACATTCTGCAAAGCATATTTTATTTTCATAAAATAATGAATGTCATAATTTGAGTTCATAAAAGTGTGCTTAGCCAAAATAGTTCTTCAGTTATAAAAATGTACAGCATTGGCTATAATATTTAAATTATGGCGTGATTCCAACTTAATGGCAGCTGTAAAGTGTGTTACACAGTTCACAGTACTTCACCCTGCACCCCTGCTGGTGCATGAGTTTGTTACTGTGAAATATCCCCCCCCCCCCCATGTTTACAAGCCGCCATTAAGTTTGAATCACTTTACCAGTTGGTAACTGCACCTCCAAGCTTCACAATGCAAAAATGACTTTTTATATTATTTGGATTATGGAAATCTTTATAAAGTACTAATTCGCAACAAAAGGTTGCCGCTTGGGGCGAGAAACAGTAAAAGAAGAATTTATCAGACTCAATCAATGGTATTTGGTATCTTATTAAAAAAATAATTCACACAAATATATTCCAAATGGGAGTTACAAGTAGTGACAAGGACTCATTAACCCTGCACATATATATGGCTACTATACCACTAGAACGCAATGTTTGGCAATTCAGAAACATAGATTAGGTACATGTAAAGTTATTAAATTATAATGTTAACTCAGTCTATATAAAAGTCAGAGTTTACTTAAAACATAAAATTACATTTAACAACAACACTAACTTATATAAGTATAATTATAATAAGTTCATTATTATCTAAGAATATTTACAATTAGCGCTAAAAATATTAATTTACTTCTTTCTCTTATTTTTTGACAATGCAATAACTGGACTTGCATTTGGCCGTTTCATCTTATTTAATTTCACCATTTTCTTAGCTAAAATATCATCAGAAACATCTTTAACCATTTCACCACTGGGTTTTTCATTATCAGCTTTTTCCATTTCCATAAGCCGTTCTATCTCTGGATTCATACCTTTAAATGATAATCTTCCTTCTAGCATTGTTTCACAAAATATGAAACTTGATTCTGATATGAAGTTACCAGATGCACTTCTCATTTCATTTGTAATTATATCAGAATATAAGCTGCCATGGTCTTGAGTGTTTTGTAATTCCTTTTCTATTCTTTCTCTAGTTTTTTTCATGAACTTCATTTCCAAAACAGATTTTGGCAGTTGCAGTTTTTTTGTTTTACCAGCCATTGTGAATTACTAGAACGAACTACGAAGATAATTAAATTGTTTATTATTATGAGGAATTAATATCCCAAAATCGATTAAGTTTTTTATAACCTTAAAATTTAAAATAACATCTGTCAAAACCTTGATATTTTAGGTTAGGTTGTGACACTTGACACTTGTGACTTCAGGCATGTGTCAATCAAACAAACGGTAAAGGTAAACGTAAATCTATGATTCTGTCTGTGGCATTGACTAAATAAAACTAAAAACTCGTTCTAAAAATAATAGTTCCTACTCTTAAGGTACAGATACACATGGTAATAAACTAGCATGCTTTTCAAAGTGATATTAAAAAGGCATACATAAATAAGTATGCCTGTTTGCTGCAAACGTTGCTAGAAAATTGCATGCATGTCATTATATAAATGCTAATGGGGCTTGAAACCGTGGACCGTGGGATCCCCCAGCGCACTAATTTTTTTTTAGACTTGTTTAAACGTCTTGTTGACACCTCGTGTGGCCCAAGAGTGGTTTTTTCCTTTGCCTTTATCTGGGGGTTAACGTGGCATTGCCATTTAAAGTGGCTATGCTGCCAGCCTTATACCATTTCCAGTCGACAGCCATTTGGACGAATTTTTTAACGCTATTTTTTAATGATTTTAGTTTAGTCTTAGGTGTGTATAATGGTGCTAATTCAGCTGTACGCTCGACTAACTTAAACTAGCACTAAAATTTTCTAATTTTAAGTTTAAGTAGTTCAAAACGCTATTCGGGAACCCGTTGTAACTAAAATTAGGAAGTGTTCTGACAGCACTTAAATCGAGTTTGACATTTCTTAAATTGAATACATGGGGCTACCAGTGCAAGAAAAAGAAAAATTAAAGAGTGAATGAAAAAGAATGAACAATATGGAAAACATGCAAACATCTAATTAAAATAGCACTGATTTAATAGTTTCATGAAAAAGAGAATACACATTTTTAATGAACCTGTATAAATAATTAAGGTATTTCAAAATAAATACATTCGATTTAAAATAGTTTTACAAATATCGAACAATGTTACAAATTAGTAGAATCGTAAAAAATATCAGTAGTAAATATTTATTTAAATATAATATTTACTACTGATATTTTTGACAAGAGTATTTATAGGTACATATATATTATAAATTAAATTTGTTCTGAAATAATTTTGAACATGTCTTGAATAGGAAAAAAAAAACAACGATTATTGCATTGATCATACAAAAATAAAACATCAATAATAATTATTGATCATGATAAAAATGATTAAAAGTGAATTAAAACAAATCAAGAAAAATATCAGTGGTATTGTAATTTGATCCATCAAATTAAATACTTTAAATTGGTTATTTTATTAAAGACGCATAATTAGTGGCTGTGTGACTGTTTTAAAACTATTTAAAAATACATTGTAATGTATCGGTTTTTTTTTCGTTGGCTTTCGTTTCGCTAATTAAAATTTATCATGGAACAGTTATTTATTGTATTGTGTTTATCTAGTAAAAGACCCAAAGGCGTTTATGCTATACAGTAGTGTAAGGTTTTATTAATTTTAATCTAAATCTTGTAATATTTTAATTATTCCTTCACAAAAGTTAGAACTTTTGTGGCCACACTGAATAGGTACTTACTACGCATACATACTAATTTAAAACTATAAATATTAACTGAACTCTCACTAGACTTGCGCTAGCAACATTAATAGTGTTAATAATTTTTTGGCGGGACTGTTTTGGGGAGGGGAAAACTACAGAAAAGTTGCAAGTTCGAGTAGTTCTCAGAAATTAAATAATTTTGTGACGCGAGAGTATACGGAAAGCAATTGCATGAATGAATAAATGATTTGATTTAATAATAAATAAGTTGTACAAGTCACCCTGGTGTTGTTATTCCTGAAATATCTGTATTAAATTATTCGCAGACATCGATGAAATGAATAACATCTTAATTAATTTCAGCGATGTCTATCTATTTATTTAATTAATTCTTTAATAAAATTCATTCCTGAAATGAATACAAAAAAATTGCTTATAAAGTACCTACCACTATTAAAAATTTGAATCGGTGACTTACTAGTTTTGCTAAATGTAGATAACTCCAAAGCATTCTTCATGAGAGACAAACACGAATTAAATTATGTAAATACTACCTTTCCGAAGAATCAACAATAGCAGCATCCTCATAATTATCCATATTTATAAATAAAACTCGACAAATTACACGAAAACCGTCTTAATTCTTACCTCCTAATTTTAAGTGACACCTCTGGAGGTGCCGTCTAATTTTAGTCTTTTTTAGGTTGACGTTCCTTATTTTAGGTGTAAAAAGTGACCTGCGGAATGCCGTTTATGACATTTCGACTAAATTAAGTTACTAAATGGGTTTTAGTCCTGTCAACTTAAAATTAGTTTAGTTGGGTGTTTTCTGAATAGCAAACCTAGTTTGACAGTACTAAAACTAATTTTAGTCTTAGTTTAGTGCATTTTGTGTCGGCTGAATTAGCACCAATGTAAAGGTTGTATATCTATAATTCTATATATATAAAAATGAAACCCGTTTTCCGTTGTCATGGCATCACGCGTGAACGGCTGGACCAATTTCGTTAATTCTTTTTTTGTCGTGTTGTTTATTATCAGGAGAAGGTTCTTATAGAGAAAAAAAATAAAAAAAGTTGCGCGAAAATTTAAAAAAAAAATGAAAAGTTGATGATAATATTAACTTTTCTAATTTAACCTTTGACATATATCTGTTAGTTATTTGACATGACAACGTCTGTCAGGTCAGGTAGTTTTTTATAAAAACATATTAGTCAAGTGTTCATTAAGAAATAAATTATCCATTATACTTTATAAACACATCAAAAGTTTTAGACTTATACTGTGCACGCTACCAGCAATACGAATGGAAAAAAATGCATAAAGTGACAGTTGTGCTGTCAATGTCAGTTGTCACTTTGCTAATGTTTTCTTTGTCAACAACACATGATCGACAGCATGCTTTCATGCTTTGAGTTTGAGTTGATTATGTTGAGTGAGAAGATCGTTAATAAACGCTGAGGTCTTGTGAAATGTTTATTCATTTAATTGTGAATCTTTTATACGTGTAAAAATGCAAGTATCCGAAATAGATAATGTTAAGATTTACAACCTTAGCGTTGGAAAATCATTACCCGATGTAAGTACTTAGCATAACCTATTTAAAAAATAATAAACGTAGGAAAAATACTTAATAATTCTTTTTCTTTTAGTGGCTAACGGAGAGAAAAAAGCGTGCTCTTTTAAAAAAGAATGTAGACATTAGACGACGAATTGAGCTGATCCAGGAGTTTGATATGCCAGGAGTTAGCACCGGTTTGCGTGTTTCTAAAGATGGACAGTATATAATGGCAACAGGCATTTATAAACCAAGAGTTAAATGTTTTGATGTGAATAATTTGTCACTAAAGTTTGAAAGGTGCCTTGACTCTGAAGTAGTAAAATTTGAAATTTTGAGCGAAGATTATTCAAAGGTAAACAATATGCCTTTGTTCGTTATTTATATTTACAATAATTAAGTGTAGTCAGTCTCTATGTGACTTACCTGTATTCACAATAATGTCAGTATTCAAAATTATTTCATTTATTTTCAGATAGTTTTCTTGCAATGTGATCGTTATGTAGAATTCCATGTAGGACATGGACGTCATTATCGTTTACGAGTGCCACGGTTTGGAAGAGATATAGCATACTATCAACCATCATGTGATCTTTTTGTTGTTGGAGCATCATCAGTAAGTTTTCTTACAATATAATCTTCTGAACATTATTTATTATGATTTAGCTAAAATTGTCCCACCACAGGGTTATGACTTTCCTTCCGTCTTTGTTTATGTGCTATAACAGTATTATTTGTAGTGCTATTGGACTATCATTAATGATTTGTGTTCTTTTAGGAAGTTTATAGGCTGAATTTAGAAATAGGGCAGTTTTTAGCACCATATGTAACAAAGGCGCATGAAATCAACTGTTGTGCTGTAAGTGAGGATCATGGCTTGTTAATATTGGGTACAGAGTCTGGCCATGTGGAAGCATGGGATCCGCGTACCAAGTCTAGACAAGGAATATTAGATTGTGCTTTACATTGTACGGATTCAGAATACAAGTATGTATTGCTTTAATACTTTTATTTTATATTATTATATTGTATGGCTTTTTAATGCTATACACATAAAATATATTTTACCATGTGTCAATAATTTAAAGTTATTTCACAAGATTGAAATAATAAAAATTCCACATAATAATTATTGTCTCTTGTTTTGTCTCTTGAATAGAAGAAAGCTGAGAAGGTCTCAGCATCATATTCCAAGTTTACCAATGTTTTGATTTACTTTCAGGAATGACAAATTACCTGCAATAACAGCTGCTAAGTTTGATGGTCCATTAAGAATAGGTGTAGGCACCTCTACAGGGCATGTGTTGCTCTATGACATAAGATCTAGTAAACCTCTTCTAGTAAAAGACCACATGAATGAAATTCCTATAAAAGCCATAGAATTTCATAAACAAATGAATTATGTTTACTCTATGGACTCAACGGTAGTGAAGATATGGGATAAAAACACAGTAAGTATGCCAACTAACATGAAAATGAGTAAATTAATAATGGAAACAAAAAATTATGAATCTTTTTACTACTACAATCTCATTTCTTAAATAAAGTTATTATATTATAGTATTATTTCTTTTCAGGGAAAACAATACACAAGTATAGAATCATCTGCAGATTTCAATGATTTATGTGTTATTCCAAATACTGGATTAAATCTGATGGCAGTGGAAGATCAAAAGATGCAAATATATTATATACCTTCATTAGGTAATTTTTTGATTTTATTCATATTTAAGCGGCGGTAACCTAATGGCTAGGACTTCGAACTTGCGATCATGTGTTTGCCGGTACGAATCCCATCCATTGCACTACCAACGTGATCCCACTCGTAACACTAGCATTTAGCTTAGTACAAAGGGTTAATAAGAATATTATATTAGTAATGTGCGACCTGCAACCCAAATTGCTAATAAATACATATTTTTAAATAGTATTATTGATTGTTAAAAAAGTCTTAATAATTTGTAGGTCCTGCGCCCAGATGGTGTGCTTTCTTAGATAATTTGACTGAGGAATTAGAAAGCTCTGCATCACAGACTGTGTATGATGATTATAAATTCATCACTAAGCAAGAATTGGAGTCACTGGGCTTGGACCATTTATTAGGAACTAATTTATTACGAGCATACATGCATGGGTAAGTAATGGTTATTTTATTTTAGGTTATTGCGGCAAATTATTATTACACTACCGACGTGAACCCACTCGTAACACAAGCATCTTAGCTTAGCACGAGGGGTTAACGAGATTACTAGTAATGTGCGACCACATTTCTAGTAATCTTTTTAAAAAAATAAAAAAAAAAAAAATTATAGCTTAAAGTATACCTCGTTAAGTGGGCTATCTAACACTGAAAGAATTTTTCTAATTGGACCAGTTCCTGAGATTAGCACATTCAACCAAATGAACAAACACTTCAAGCTTTAGTATATTAGTATCGATTTCAAAATGAAAATTTGATTTTATAATTATTATTATTAACTAGCTTGTACTGTCCCCCTGCTGGGCAAACCTCCCTCCATTACCCCCAGGAATCCCGGTCCCTAGCCTCTGCCTGCTATCCCCATTGTATAATGCTTAAATAAAATTACAGATACTTTGTGGATGTCCGACTGTACAAGAGAGCCAAGTCCATTGCTGATCCATTTGCCTTTGAACAGTATAAAAAGCGTAAAATTAGAGAAAAAATTGAACAAGAGCGACCATCTAGGCTTAAAGTTGAGGATAACTTGCCAAAAGTTAACAGAGACTTGGCATCCAAACTTATGGACGATACTGGTAAAAAGAAGAAGCAAACTACGAATCTACTTAAAGACGACAGATTTAAGGTGTGTATTATATTTAAAAAGCGGTAACCCGCGGTTTCACCCGCGTGAGTAGTCCTCGAATCCTTAAACCACTTTTTGCTTTGTAAATTTTTCATTGTGTTCAATTTATTCTGCTATCCAACAAATCAAGGATCATTAAAATCCGTCACGGTTTCGAGTTATAAGTGTTTTAACAAATTCGTCTTTTTAAACATTCTATTACAAAATACAATATTAAAATTTATATATTTTTAGGCCATGTTTGAAGACCCAGACTTTGAGGTGGATAGAGAAGCTGAAGAATACCGTTTGCTTAACCCAGTGCTGTCCAGGCTAGACAGAAGCAAGGAAAAGAAAGTGGAAGCTGAACCAGTGCAGGTTATTAATATTTACACTAAGCTGTTATTTTTTTGTTGTTACAATAAACATGTAGAACGTTTGCAAAGAAAATATAAATATGTAGTTAATAGACATTAAAACCCTACTATACTTACATAATAATTCTCTATGATAATCTATGTCAATTTGTCTTTATACTAGATGGCTGAAACTGAAGATAAAGATTCAGATATGGAACTCTATGAAACTAGTGAGAGCGAAAGTTCAGATGAAGATCGATCATGGGTTAAAGAAGTCAAAAAGCAACACAAATACATTAGAAATAAATCACGAAATGAAGAGGAAGATGTGCAGTCCCATATTAAAAAAGACTCCAGTACCAGTACAAACATTATTAAAAGTATATCTCGGGTTAGTAAAGCTAGTTTAGGTAATAGGTTAGCTAAAGAAGGCTTCACAACTATGGTTTCAAACGCTGGAGGAAATCGAGAGATGAAATTCAGTATGAGAGGAAAAAAGTCAGAATCAGAACTTAACAGAAAGATGAAGAAACATCATCAAGAGAGAAAACAGTTAGTCCGTCGAACGGGATTTTTGACGAAGAAAAGACTTCCCAAATCATGATGATATTCATGTTATTGTTAAACATAAATAAATATCAGGTTTAAGACTCTACTTTGGATATTTTATTCAACATCCTTCACAGACTCACGTCATACATAGCAAAAGTTTAGGAGCTAGCATTATCTAGCATTCATTATTGTTTCGGTCATTAAAAGTATTGAGTTCACCTTTTTTGACCTTGTAATCCAAGTTTATCAAAAGTGCAATGTACACAATACGCCTCAATTAATCAACATTCTCTCGCATGTGACAATGTAGAGAACCGATTGAATAGAAATAAAAACAGTTTCATTTTTTATAGAAAAAAAATAGTTTTTTTTGTATGAAACTAATGCGCTAGTTAATTTATATTGCAATGGATTTAGAGCTTAATCAAAATGACATCATTGTTCGGTATTTATCAGAGTTCATGTACTGATTCTGCGCGATGCAAGCGCATTCATTCTCAATGATGTTTTGTTGTTATGTACATAAACATATTTATAAAAACACAGTAGTGGACCGTTATCTGTGTTGTCAGTGTATCCTTTTTAACTTTCTCGTAAGTACAGACCTAAATTAAAAGTACGGGCTACGATACATTTTTAGTAGGAATAAAAATGCATAATGACAATGCGTCCTACGGCAGCGGTAAGTATAATAATAAGTTTTAACTACCTACCGTCATAATTTAGATCTTCATTGTTTGCTTCATAAATGTTCAATTATTAATAAATTATCATTTTGCATAATGTGCGCATAGATAATTAATGAGTAGATATGGGTAATAAACTGAATAATGTAAAAAAATTAAATGATTATGTAGCTAGTGATTTACTGGACAGCCATGTACTGGGGAACGACAAGCTCGCTGAACCAACGATGGAGAGATCTTTGAGGTCAAATCTCGACGCCAATAGCGTAGACGTGAGTACCTAACCTTTATAAAAATATACTTTTGTAGTTTTTAACAAAAACATTTTAAGGATAGAGCTATGTACCTTTACGTTTTTACCTACTCTTAAATAGTACCGAGACTTATTTACAATAGGTACCTACCGCTGTCAACTAGGTGGTGTAAAGTATCTGGCCGTTACTATTCTTGTACATCTAGTTTTATGTTCATATTGTGTAGATATAGGCCATATATAACGACTTATCGACAAAAGTTTGGGTAATAGGTAACTATGGGAATAACTTAGGTAATCGGTTTCTTTACATTAATTAGTTCCTTAAGATATGAGAACAGCTTGTCCTGTTGTCATCTTGATATTTTCTTTGACAACGTTTCTTAACTGGCTATCAGCCTAATGATTCAAGGAGAAAAAGATCACCAGCCATGGACTTGGAACATTTTTATAGGACAGGCTCTCTGTGTAAGAAATGTAGTCCGTCTTGTGTATTTTTACTTTTATTTTTTTGCAGATCGGGGAAATAACGGAGTCTCCCGATACTGAATACATGAGCACTTCAGCAATATTACACTATTGTAAATCTAAGGTATTATGTGTATATTTACGAAACGTTAAATAGTAACTGTATATAAAATGTGCTCACCAATTGATGTAAGTACCTTTCTGTGTTTCCAGATACTACTCCCATATTTGAAACTATTAACTATTATGGGATTGCGGCCGGTACTGGATGTATCAAACTCTTCGAAATGCACAATATGCTGCTCACATTTCCATTCAATACAAGTTGCGGTGCTCATGTTTTTGGGATATGTTCTTCAATACATGGCTTGTTTCAGGTAAGTACTTAACCTTTTCAACCATAACTATACGGTAATGTTTTTGAACCTAATGCTTAAAGACATCACAATGTCGGTGTGTTCATAGCTCAATGCTGAATATTATTAACTCTCTCACCAACTATTTGTCCAACCACTATTCTCTTATGATGTAGATCTGGCAGGCCTTTTCCCTGCAGATGACTTTTTTTAGGCTAGTAATAATCCAATAATTATTATTGCATTTTCATGAAACGTTACGAGTTATGTTACAGGAGAGACAGGGGGTTTTGCTACAAGTTGGTCCCTTTAGCTCTAACATCGACTCTCGAATATGACAATTATAAGGATGTATGTTATGGAAACGTAATATTTACCTACATCGGTCCCAGTATACTACATTTCGTGGGATTCCTGTACGCGTTATATTTATTCCGGATATCCGATAATGAGCAGTTGCAGAATCTTATGGAGAGGGTGAGTATTTCTGTACCTTGTTTAACATAATTATGTTTATATACTGTTATGAAAACAAAACAATTATTTTTTACACTACCGCATTTTTCAGTTAATTATTTCACGGCATATTTTGCAAGTAGAGATCCTGCTCAAGTTTTGTTACCTAGTACCTACGACAATACAATAGACTAGACAGTAGACCAGTCTTTCCCAAAGTGGGCGATAACGCCCCCTTGTGTGCGCTGCAGGCCTAAAGTGGGGCGGTAAGACACCCAGAAAAAAAATTGGGGGGCTTTGTGTAGAGGCTTGTGGGGCGATTTGTAATTTCATATAGCTAGGAGGACTCTTCGACACCGACTGAGCTCTCGACTCTCGACTACAACTTGTGAACATCAACTAATAATAATTAAGATATTGCTCAAACTCTGTCCGATATTTCACTCCGCGTAGTTAATACTAGCTTCTGCCCGCAACTTCGTACGCGGATCTTGTTGCTTATGCCAGCGACAACAGGGTCGTCAAAATAAAAGATCTGAAACGTCTGATGTCAAATTCTCAGAGCCCGGGGACAGGAAAACAACGTGATGCGCGAGACGATTCGAGAACCTCCAGATCTTTCATTTTTGTAAGATAGCAGGAAATGCCCATCAGAACTTTTGCTCACGATCAGCGGTCAGTCGCGCATCATATTCTTCACTGGTCTCTAGAGACCTGGATGTAGATACGTAAATACGATGAGAATGCAGGCGTGCTTCGCGATCCGAAGAGGTTTCCACGGACCGAGTTGCAGCCTGATCTTCTCGAACAGCATCAAGTCTCTCCTGACGCTCTTCGGTAGAATCTTGGGATCTTATGATCCTCAATCTTTTAGCTCCTTTGGAACATTGGGAAAGATTTGACCTCTTTCATCATGGTTATAGTTTTATTGTGAAGATACCTGATCAATTAAAATCTAAGTGACTGCAAAGTAAATTAAACGCTCAAATAACATAAGCCCGAAGGCATATATGTATATTCGATAAAAAAAAAAATTGGGAGTTTTGGCCAGTAGAGTCGAATTATAAATGATATACCATCGTCATCCAAAATCAGTCCGAAAGGTTATGTTATTTTATAATTATACAGTGAAATTAGTGATAGCTTTGATTTCCAAGTCAGATGTTTCAAATCTTCGATTTTTATAAGTCAACAGGGAATGCCCATCAGACCGAACCACTTTTGCTAAGACGTCATTCCTATATGTGTTATGGTGTAGCCGGGCTCTTGGAGTTCCACAACAGGTGTTCCAGATCTTCAATTTTTATACGTCAACAGAGAGTGCTCATCAGGCTGAACAACTCTGCTGAGACGTCATTCCTATGTGTTATGGTGTAGCCGGGCTCTTGGAGTTCCACAACAGGTGTTCCAGATCTTCAATTTTTATACGTCAACAGTGAGTGCTCATCAGGCTGAACAACTCTTGCTAAGACGTCATTCCTATATGTGTTATGGTGTACCCGGGCTCTTGGAGTTCCACATCAGGTGTTCCAGATCTTCAAATTTATTCTCTCAGCAGAAAATGCTCATCACGTGGAACAATTTTTGCTATGGTACCATTTTTGTATCTCTTATAGTTTAGCTGGTCTGTTGCGGTTCTGCATCAGGTGTTCAAATTACCAAGATAAATTATAGCCTATATGTTGCCCAGACTTAATACCTATACAACAAAAAAAAAATCATTCAAATCCGTCCAGTAGTTCCGAAGATTAGCGTGTACAAACAAACAGACATACAGACAAACAGACAGAATTTTTTTTTTGGATTCGTGTTCTATAACTGTTTGTAAACCCCCCTCAATTATTATTTTTTTAATATATTCAATGTACAGACACAGTATTTTTACTGTTTTATTATATGTATAGATGTATAGATATCTGTCCTGTTTTTTTTTTCTTTTTTAGTTATTTTTCTTTTAATTATTATTATTCAATAAATAAAAGAAAAATCGTTGCGTTTCAATAATCATTCTCATTGGCAGGTATAGCCTACCTACTGTGCTCAGGTCTCAAGTTAACTCTTGCGGATTATAGTAAAAGTCTCTTTAGAATGAATGTTTAATCTCCGCTTATACCTTCTGTTACTACTTCTTGAAATTAAATTAATTATTTAGCTCACAACAATTAATTAATTTAATTTCAAGAAGTGGTTTTTAAGTTGGTGAACAAATGGGGGCGCTAAAAATTAATTTATTCTCAAAGTAGGCAGTAGACAAAATAAGTTTGGGAGCCCCTGGACTAGACAATCTATAACATCGACTTAATATGGAATTTAAAACAAAAGATTTTATGGATTTAAAATATAGGTAATATATTATTTTAGAGTAAATTATAGATTTTATTCTTTTTTTTTAGGTATTTCTACTGTCCTCTTATGCGCCTCAAGGAATGCCGACGACGAAACCCAAACGTTTATTGCGCATGTTATGGTTTTTCATAATACTCAGCGTTCTGTGGATGTGCCTGTCCCTATGCTCTGTTAATTTAATGTTGGCCAGAGGGAACATCATCTTCAGATGGATGGAATCGAGGTCAGTCTGCTGTACCCATGCATATATTTTGTTTTTCGAAGTTTATCTTGATTAAAGCCTTATTTTACAGTTCGTATGAAGTACGAATGATGCTTAAGGTTTTACTTATAATATGCACATTGATTCATGATATGGTGCAAGCAACAATCATTACAAGCTATTGCCTGCAAGCACAGCTCCTGCAGGCTCATTTGATGTTTCTTAAAGAGCGTTTGCTTAACCGAACCATAACTCCTTTACATTGGATGAGGGTAAGTTGTCTAGCAATGCGTATTAAAGGTGAACTGTATAAGATATAACATATATTATTTTATTTGTAGGAAATAGCAGAATTTCGGAAATTGTTAAAATATTTGAACGACGACTTAGCACCAGCAGTTTGCCTGTTTACAATTGTAAATATCTCATGGGCAACGTCCGGTGTCATGTGGCTCCTCAACTTGGACAAGGTGGACACAGAAACGGAACCACTTGTTGGCATCAGCATCCTCAACGAACTATTGTGGATATCGGCGGTCGTCGTACCATTTGTACAGGTAAACTAAGACACTTATTAATATTTGCACAAAATGCGTTATAAAGTTCGTAATCAAACTTAGCCCTAGATGACCTCTTAAATAGGTACTTAAAATTGTTGCGTTTTAGGCGGCTCGCTTGTCAAAAGAATGTAGAAGGACGCAGTCAGTAGGACATGAGTTGTGTGTCCGGCCATTCCTTCACCAGGACACGTCGCAAGAAGACATCACTACGGTGCTGATGTATGCCTCCACGCTCAAGCTCCACGCTAAGCTTTTCCACTACCCAATCGCCGGCCGATATCTCTGTCTTGTACTAACCATTACTGTTATTGTACTCTTCTCGTTAGGCATGTGCCATTTATTACAATAATATGTAGTTAATCGATATGTATTTTAAATATTGATCTGTATATTTTAAGAGTTTAGTAGCAATTGGCTACTATTGGTTATTACTATAGTAAATCGTGTCCATGTAACATAATGTGATTTGTGCTCTAGCATTTTAAGATTTATGTTTAATTTAAAAATATAAATAATCAATCTACAATAATGCGTCATTTATAAAACATAATAAAATCAATAAACATAATAAAATTTTTATATTTTTATTCTTAATACTTAATACGAACAACACACCAACACGTAAAATTATACATCGTATTTGTTTAACATTTTCAAATATATCTTTCAAAACTACATCTTATGTACCTAACAATTTAAAAAGTGTCTTTGATACTTTATGCGTCTAAAAACCTACTGTCACTGAAAGATCTGCAATAGAATGTATGTATGTAGTAAGTAGTAAGTAGAGTAGTAGTGTGGCGGGTGGCGGCGCTAGTCGGCGAGGGCGGCGGGCGCGGCCCACCAGGCGCGCACGTCGTGCAGCGCGGGCAGCTCGCGCGAGCCCGCGCTGTTGTAGTGTATCTATGTACTGAGTAGAGTAGTAGTGTGGCGGGTGGCGGCGCTAGTCGGCGAGGGCGGCGGGCGCGGCGGCGGCGCGCGCGGCCCACCAGGCGCGCACGTCGTGCAGCGCGGGCAGCTCGCGCGAGCCCGCGCTGTTGTAGTGTATCTATGTACTGAGTAGAGTAGTAGTGTGGCGGGTGGCGGCGCTAGTCGGCGAGGGCGGCGGGCGCGGCGGCGGCGCGCGCGGCCCACCAGGCGCGCACGTCGTGCAGCGCGGGCAGCTCGCGCGAGCCCGCGCTGTTGTAGTGTATCTATGTACTGAGTAGAGTAGTAGTGTGGCGGGTGGCGGCGCTAGTCGGCGAGGGCGGCGGGCGCGGCGGCGGCGCGCGCGGCCCACCAGGCGCGCACGTCGTGCAGCGCGGGCAGCTCGCGCGAGCCCGCGCTGTTGTGCGACACTCGGCTGTTGCTCTTCACCGTCGCTGACCACACCAAGACAACACATATCTAATTAATTAATATAAGTAATACGGATGATGACTACTTTTTTTACAAGGTGCAGATTCGCATTTTGGTGAAATTTCAGGAGCTATCACAAAGGACATACAGTCGTGGTCAACTAAATAAGGACACTCTTTGGTTAAACCGAATTGTGAATTTATTTTTTATTTTCCAACGAGTAAACCATATTCCATATCTCTTACATGTAGAGTCCGACATGGCTTTAAATGAACGTGGCCAAAAAAGGAACTAATGCCGCCATCCTCATAAACGTCATTGCAGTCATAACACTAACGTCACTGCAGCGCCCCCGCCCACATTCATTTAAAGCCTTGTCGAACTGTAAGTATAATTAGTCATTTATGCGCCCGATTATACAAACAATAACAACTTCTTAAACATTAAACCTCTTTACAGTATAGCTGTTAGATTATCGTAGTGCTATTTGTTCAAATAATGCTGGCTGGCCATTTAATTAGGGACACTGAGATATTGCGTTCTATTTTCGAAATTTGAATCTCAATACTTTTTTACTTCTTTTCTTATTGTTTCGTGGTAGTTTTGGCGGCAATCCCGATATTTATTTTAAGAATTGAAAAATATTTTGAAGAAAAATGGGTAAAAATAAAAGTTGCGATCCAACACTACGAAAAATTATCATGAAGTTTATTGTCGAGCATGGTTGGCCATACCGAAGGATAGCAGAACATTTAAATTGTTCAAAAACTATGGTATACAATTAATACAATGCAGTGCAACATGTCAGACGCAATAACACAGATTTAAATGTGCCCAGAACAAAAAGATCGAGAAAAACAACTCCGCAAGAAGATAAAATGATAACCAGGTTAGCTAAGAAAGATCCGGTTTCTAGGCTCTATTTTAATTAAACACGAAGTGTTTGGGACAGACGAAAGAGCTGGTGTCTCAGCGAGGACCGTTCGACGACGTCTGGTAGAAGCAGGGTTGTTCGGAAGAGTGGCTCGCAAAGTATAATCATCGGCACGGATCTTGAGCGCTGACCTTCACCTGCGCAGAAGTGATTTATTGGGTCCCTTTTGGGGTGTGAAGTGAGGCGCGGGGCGGGCTAAAGTGCGGTGATTGGCCCGCAGCGCATCGCGTCATAGCTGTCACTCGGGATTCGTTCTTTGCTACACTTGCAGTCATAGCTGTCACTCGGGATGCGCTCGGGATTGGTTGCTCGGCATAGCTTGCACGTACGATGCGCAAAGCGATCCCCACTCTTCCGCCGAGCGCTCAAGATCCGTGCCGGCAGTTATACCGTTGTTGAAGAAAGAACATAGAAATGCTCGTTTGGCGTTTGCACGTAAATATGGACATTGGACCTACGCCCAATGGCAACATGTATTATTCTCTGACAAGACCAAGGTTAATTTGATTTCTTCAGATGGAAGGCAATACGTACGGCGTCCAGTAAAAGCGGAAATGAATCCAAGATTCACAAAAAAGCAGGTGAAACATGGCGGTGGAAACATTAAAATATGGGGTTCATTTTCTGGACGTGGAGTGGGACCTGTGAGGAAAGTTCAGGGTAACTTAGACCAACATCAATACAAGGCAATATTGGAGGAAACGATGCTTCCCTATGCTGAGGAGCATCTCCCTATTATATGGACGTTTCAGCATGATAACGACCCGAAACATACCGCCCGTTCAGTCAAGTCGTTTCTTACCAGTCAGTCAGTATCGGTGCTAGATTGGCCAACAAATAGCCCGGACCTTAACCCAATCGAGCACCTTTGGCACGAAATTAAGAAAAAAGTAGCCACTTATCGTACCACAACTTTAGATGAACTTAATGAAGCTTTTTGTGAGGCATGGGCAAACATTCCTGTCGAAACATGCCAGAAACTGATAATGTCTATGCCACATCGGTGTCAAGCGGTAATTACTAACAAAGGTTTTGCTACTGGGTACTGATTTTACACGTAATAAAATGGAGCTGTTAAAGATATTATAATACTGCAGATTATTAGTTTTGTTTAACTCTATTTTTCATTATAGTTTACTGTCCTTAATTAAATGTCCAGCTACAGAATTATACCTTAAAAATGAATACATGTTCAACCTTTGATATTAAATACTTTTTTCTATTTATTTATTCTTTTATTTACAGTCATTTAAAGCATAATAATCGGACCAAATTATGCAAATAATAGTTACTGAGAAATCAATAGGGTTTTATATTTGTATGTACATAACCGGTTATTGTTCTTCACTATCTTGCATGTCCCTAATTAGTTGACCACGACTGTATACAACGTGTAACAAAACCCCTGTCCGATCCAATAAAGGCGTATTCGTGGTACAGTTCATGAACCGTCTCGCATAGGCGGCTTCTTTGACACAAAGCTGCAAGTAGTAATTACGTGAACTTTGAAGAGCGGTCAGTGTTGCTGTTGCCTTGAATCAGAATATTGATTTAATAATTTTCAATTGAAAAAAAAAACTCCAATCTATTTAATAGATACGTATATGTGTTCGCAGTACGAAACCAAATAATAGTCTAAGGTATCGGACAGGGGTTTTGTTGCATATTGTATAATCAATTTACATCACGGTACCTGGTCAATAATGAATAAAGCTGCTATTATAAATCGTTTCAATTTGATAGTATAGAATCATACGAAGGCAATTAAAGAATCACCCATCGCGCACACAGCGGCATGACAGCGGTGTGTACATACGGCCTTAGATAAGCCACGAGCCTATCTCACATACTGTAAGTTCAGTCGTTATCAGCTGATCAATTGAGTGAGAAAGAGACTAGTGTAAGTGAGATTAATTGCTTTATTACACTTTATTGACTACATTATCACTGATGCTGATCAGTGATCATACGATCGTCAATCGGTACGACCATCCACATTATCGTCTGTGTTGTTCAACGAACCGCCCCCGCGGGCGATTTCACCCGAAACCCGGCAATTCACGAGTCATACAATCGTAGGCAATCACCGACGATGATCGGCGAGTAAAGGCAAATATAACACGTCTACACCGATAATGTAGATTAGATCTGAAAAATAATAACGTAGGAAGATAGGATTTAGGTCGAGACGTAGCTGCGCACGTGCTTAGCTGTTGTATATCACGCGTGGGCGTGAAGTTACGTTTTCATATAGAATGATTTTGTTATTATTTGAATCCTTCTATAAAAAATGTACTCTGTGCAAACGTCTTGGGCACCGCGATGGCGCGAACTACGGCCATCTTGGAATTTTGAATACAATAGCGATCAAAGGTTTGCGTTTGTGTGTGTGGCAATGCGGTTTTAAGGCTAGGAAGTAGGGACAGACAGGCTGCGATTTAATACGGGTTGCTTACACTTACCGATTCCCGAAATTAAGAAAAACATTCCTACCAATTTCATTATTAGATTCGGGTCAAGAATCATTAGTATATATACCTCCTTGAATTTGACGAAAAAGCAAAACTGCACAGTTTTTTCTTATATCGAGAACAAAGTATTTTTATTATTTAATTGACAGACTAAATAGGTTTTTAATAGTGTCCGACCGAAATTTCGGTTTCGGTTTCGGTTTCGGCCAGTTTCGGCCAAAAAATCAAGTTTCGGCCCGAGTTTCGGTTTCGGCCAAAAACGGCCGAACCCTTCGGCCGCGCCGAAACTTACAACATCGACCCTTCGGGTCGCGCTCGGCTAACGATTTGGTTATATGATTAACAATTTGATTATTTTGATTATCTAATTATATTTGAATTAGCCATTCGAGGCTAACTGATGGTGATATTTGTGAGTATATATATATTTTTTTAAATAAAAACGACCCCCGCACTAAGGAAGTTAATCCTTGTGTCGCGGAGGATTCACAAACATTCAAATCACATGCACAAAGAACACCCAGACTTGGAACAAGTATCTGTGGATCACACAAATGCTTGTCCCATGCGGGAATCGAACCCGCAGCACGTCGCGCACCGTGGTAATTAGCGTGGTGACCTTTACCACTCGGCTATCCGTGCAGTCAAAATGTAAGTAACTGAAAATAAATAAACATAATATATGAGCATCAGCAACCAGTTGGACCGATGACCTGAAAAAGGTGGCTGGGCCGAACTGGATGCGGAAGGCGAAGGACCGGGTGTTTTGGCGCAACTTGGGAGAGGCCTATATCCAGCAGTGGACCGTGATAGGCTGAGTTGAAGAATGAGCATCATATTTTAATAATAAATTTGTTTTATTTTATACCACCATTAAAAAATCGCTAACTTTGTGTTACAAATAATGTATTTTTTCACTTTATAGGGTAGTTAAATTTTCAAACAGAACCTCTGTAACTGTGCTGAAATTTAATTGTGATAAATCTTTGAAAGTAGAAACTTGTAATTATAGGTTGGCGAGATATTAATTTTAGAAAAAAACGGGCTTTCTAACATTTTTTCGACATTTTAAGGACTCTTTTTTTTATAAAAGGTTCGGTTTCGGTTTCGGTTTCGGCCGAAACTACAATGAAACCGAACCTTCGGTTTCGGTTTCGGTTTCGGCAAAATAACATGTTTCGGTCGGTCACTAGTTTTTAAGTTATACACCCTGTCATCAACCCTACTATTGCTAGTTTTTTTCCTAGGGAAATGCACATGGGGACTGCAAACGCGCGTTAACGGCTAAACGGACAATTCTATCCTGGGGCCTTAATCAGTAAGTCCAAACAGATAAAGTGCTATTACGTGTAGGGTTAAGAGAGTCGTTATCTCTTTCAATTTACTATACTTTGTAAAATATCTGTTAAATGGTCTAAAACGTTTATACTAACACTACCCGGTGACTCTCAGAACACAAACAAATATTTGACGACCCGGGATTCTTGAACAGAACTATAGTCTGCGTCACGTTTGTTTGGACTTAGAGAATGACGCATCTGTCGTCGAAACTAAAGTCGGAGACGCTGTTTTACAATTTTAATATAAGGGTTAAAAAAATTCGACTTACACTTACTAGAAGATTTTTTCATGAGGGTCGGATGTGGATCACTCAGTGTTGGTTGAAGATACTTTTTAATCGGACTCTCAGGTCTGCAAAAATCAGAAATATATACATAACACTATATTCCATTCAAGATTTTCTTGGTGCAGTAACTGGTAAGTTTCTTACCTTGGAATTGTAACTGATGGTAACCCAGGCCTTTTGAATTGACTTTTTGTTGAAGACCTTTTCGGTTGCGAGTCGAATGATGAAGATATATCTTAAAAATAAATATTGAGATTAACACCAAACTAATAATTAAATCACACATAATATTTTTAATTCCAGAAGCTCACTTACTAGATATAACAGGCTGTGAAGTCGATTCTGTCATTTCCGTACGCCCTATGTTCGCGACAACTTGCTGTAAAATTTCAAAACTTGTTTTCAATCAATTGATTATTATCTTAAATTTAAAGTTAATAATTATCTTAAATTATATACAAAGGTTATACTTCGACTGGCCTGTTGGTCTAGTGCTTAGTGACGCTGACTGCTAAGCGGGAGGTCATGGGTACAATTCTTTGTGTGATGAGTACGATCATTTGTTCTGTGTTTAGGTGTTATTTATCTATATGTATGTATTTAGAAATATGTAAGTATGTTTATCAGTTGTCTGGTTGCCACAGTACAGGCTCTGCATAGTTTGGGATCAGATGGCCGTGTGTGGGCTGTCCCAAGATAGAACCACCAATACGCAATTAGTGTATACCTGAGTTTCTGTTTCCAATTTTTCTTTATCAAACTTTTCGTTGCTCATGTCCACCGCTTGTTCATTTGTTTTCCTTAGGCCAGCTATCAGACTAGTTTGTTGTTTCTGAGGAATAAAACAAAATGTTCGAACCATTAATTAAGTACCAGACTAGAAAGGACGTGTATTTGCGTACAGCTTTGCAAGTGCTATGTTAGTCTATTTCGACCTATAGTGTTGTAACTAAAATCAGGGTTAACGATGAAAACTTTCGTGTTTACGAGTTGTTTCTACTTACGCTACTGTTCGCACGTATTTTTTTGAGGCAACCTTCGAGCCACGTCCGTATAGTCTGCTTCGCGACTTCTTCCTCGATCAGAAATTCAAACTCTTCCCTCGCTAGCAACTCCTCCATTTGCAACGATTTGCGGATATCAACCGTACGGTACGACAGCATACTGTTACAATAAAATTAATTAATTTAAAATTTATTAGTTTACACACAAGGGTTTTCTTATGCATATTTTGTACGGTCTTTAAGCTTAGATTGGCAAAAATTAAATATAAATACTAAAGAGAAGGATTTGTGTCCATACTTGATGACATCATGGAAGGTGACATCTTCCCCATTATGAAGTCGCTCCAGCTCGTAACACATGTATTTGAATAACAACCGCTCTTTGTGAGTGTCGCATTCCAAGCGACCCTTAAGAAGCCGCAATATAAACTTGACCTAAAACAAAACTTTGCATAAATCTAATACGTAGTAAAGTAGGGTGAGTTTTTTAAAATTCAGATGGTAAGGTAAGGGAGATGAGAGTTATACAATATGTAACAAAACCCCTTTCCGATCCAATAATGGCGTATTCGTGGTACAGTTCATGGACCGTCTCGCATAGGCCGCTTCTTTAACACAAAACTGTAGATAGTGAGTACGTGAACTATGAGGAGCGGTCAGTGTTGCTTTTGCGTTGGATCAGTTTTTATTTTTATTGAATTATTATCACTGGGGAAAAATAATAATATCCAATCAGTTAATAATGTTCGCAGTACTATACCAAATAATACTCTTAGGGATCGGACATGGTTCTTGTTACACGCTGTATAGATGTAACTATCATCATGACAATAAGTCTAGTTTACCTTTCTGACTGGTATGACTCCTTTTTGATGTACATCAACGACATTCCACGTATTTTGGAAATTTCTTATATCAGCGTAGGATAGTAGAGCATCTTCTTCGTTTGAATAGAATAGCGAAAAGTTCTCCATGATAATAGCTGTAATTAATTATAGTATATGGGATATTATATATTTTTTCAAATGTTTTAGAACCATGTATCGTCGCCATGTACCTGTCACGTACCAATTTGCCAAGCTATAAGATATATAGCTTGGCAAGTTGATACGTGACACTCCTTAATGTCGCCGGGCGACGGGCGCGGCATCTGCGCGCGGGACGGTGGTAAGCTGACAAAAGCTTTATTTGACTCATTTGTGCTCCGCCGCCATTAGTAGTAACGTCATAGCATGGACCATGGCAATGACACGAACGAATATATTATATAGCCAGGCTGCATACATCTCGATCTTTAATACATAGGTATTAAACATGTATATAGGTACACGTTAGCCACAATTATAGTGATACGATGCGTTAAAGTACTGACCGACAAGCAGATTGAGCACAATGTATGTGATGATGACGTAGAAGGTGCAGAAGTAGGCAAGTGAGGCGGTGAAGTTCCCGCAGTCGGTCTCCCAGTAGTTGTCGGCGGGCGTGCAGTACGGCGGCGCCACCATGCAGTCGTGCATGATCTTGTTCCAGTCCTCGCCCGTCACTATTCGGAAAAGCATGGCCACGCTGTGGATCGGAGAGTTGAAATTTGCTCGCCTGAAAATATATTTACATAGTAAGATTATATTATTAGTAGTTATAAACTTAACGGGCAGGGTCCGTTGAAAAAACGGATAAACAAGGTCATTATAACAAATTTCTGTACGATATATGGTTAAATAAATTTTGACAGTGTTTTGTTTAAGTTGTGATTCCCAACGGTGAAAAAACTATATGATTACCTTCCAATCCCTTCGCCGTATTTCACATTGCCAAAAACAATGGTTCCAGCCAGTGCGTAGAAGAAAACGAGGAGAAACATGCCGAATATGATGAAGAAACTCTTGCAGACGCTGACCCCGACGGTCAGCATTAACATCTTTAGTGTGGTGTGCTTGCCGGTGATGGTGAAGAAACGGAGAATAACCACCATGAATCCCACGAAATATGACAAATCGTTCTAAAATTCACAAAAAATTGTATCATGGTCATTTTATTTTAAACATAAGCATGTGTTGTAAATTAATTACAAATTGAAAGGAAAAATTTTAACCTCCGGCGGGACTCGAATCCGCGAGTGCTGGACCAACGCACTGGTTGCTTTGCCAACAAAGCTATGGAGGACACTGCCCGAACTATACCCAAAACCAGGAGTCGCGGGTTCGAGTCCTATCGGAGGTCAAATTTTTCCTTTTACTTGTAATTAATTTATAAGTAATCGGTCTTCATGCGTTAATATGTTATAAATAAATAAGTATAAGTTTTCTTAAATTAACGCAAATGTTAGACATTTCAATAAAACTATTTCATAACTGATCAATATTAATTTTTTCGGATTTATGTTATGTACCGACTTTTCGACGTCTTTAAACTGAAAAAAGTTTTATTTCAATAATTGTGTTGGAAAAAAATCTTTTTCAACTTACCATTAAAGTAAAATGCATAAATATCCATATGCAGCCAGCGACGGTGACAAGGAGGTCGTATCGGTTGCGGCGGCTCTGCCAGTAGCCGCGCGGAGTGAAGGCGATGGTCTTGAGCAGCACCTCCACCACAAACACCAGCGTCAGGAGGGCTGACGTCAGCGCAAGCTGCTCCGTGTACGGCGAGTAGCGAGACCACTGCCAGGCAACACATTAATTTCATAACTTCTTTATTGAACACATGATAAATAATGTATACGTAATTAATATTTTGTGATTAGATGTACATAAAATAAATAATATTACTTATAAAATATATGTATATAATATGACTAACCGTGACTGCCAAAAGCCCACTGTTAATTAGTACAACAATGGCAATAACTCGTTTGAAGCTCAAGTTCTGTGTGACGTCATATGCGAAAGCGCGAACTTTGCGCTTATTTGGGCGAGGGGGCAAGTGCAGGGGCTGGGCTATTTTTAATCTCTTTTTAAGGTCACACCTGAAATAAAGTGACCAATATGAGACCAATAAAGCTGAAATATAAACTATTACTGTAATATAAATAAATAAATAACATTACTAAGGCCCTATAAGTTTTTTTTGGGTACCATTGATATTAAAAGTTTTCCTGTGTATATGCAAACTCAAATGCAAAGGCAATAACACTCCAAATTAAAACTTTCCTAAAGTAATTAGAGCAAGGTTTCATATAATGTAGATATAGAATTTCTTACCAACGTCGCTGATCAACAGTTAACAGAGCAGTTCCCTTGTTTTCTGAGTAGTTGGCAATTACCACACCAACGAACAAGGTTAGTCCAATCATACAGCCCAAGAATATGTAAACGTGTATGTAGATTGCATGAACCTGGCAACAGAGACATTAATATTATTTTAACAGCTTCTTCTGCCCACTTTTGGCCCAACTTTTCTTTCGTATTATCTTACTCACGCACTCCATCCTGATTTTTTTTCCTTCCCACTCCCAAATCATCAGATAATAATAGCCTTTTTTTCAAATCTACTTAAAAAGACGAAGTTTTTTATACAATACACTTGCTTAATCTAAAATTTGCCGCTTATCCACTTTTTGTAAATCTGTTTGCCAATCGGCAAAGGCCTCCTCCAACCTTGTCTATTTTACTCTTTTTTGTGCCACTCTGTTCCATATCTCTCTTCCCAACGTAACCCTCAAACCCCCCACAACAACTACTCATGAAAAATTACATTGTTTGAATGTTAATACTAACCGGTCCCAGAGCTTTAATCAATACATCTCTAACATCCAACCATCCCTTAAATGAAAGTACTTCAAATAAAGTTAGAAGTGCATCACCGATGTTATCAAAATTGAACCGTTTTGGATTAGCCCTGTGGAATACAGAATTATGTGATAAATATCAGTTAAGAAAAAATTTAATCAAATAAAGTGTTTCGATGCGGGTTATACATACCAGACTCTAGGTACAAGCATGGATGGGAAAGTTTCATTTGGCCCTGGTCTAATTTTCATTTTTGTTACGAAAACGCGACGCATGAAAACGCCTACGCAATCTTCACGCCTCGTTATGGTGGGATCATTGCATCGCGCCAGCCTGCAACAATACACAAACTGACTAACAAATGGGATATATAAATGGGACATATAGAAGCCGAGCGGTCTTGATACGTAAAGGTCTAGCTAGGTAATATAATGTATGTTATTTACCTGCCACCATATAACTGAACGCCATAGCTTGCAAATACAAACATCAGCAGGATCAGAAGTGTAGATACCTGTGAATTTAATTAATGGAAGGATCATTGCTAGATTAGTATGTGTATATAACAATTGCATACTTGACCTTTTTTGTTAAGAATTTAATAAAAGGAGGGAGTATTGTCTTTGTTTAAATTCTATGAAATTAGGAAATAGTTTAAACTACTAGGTCCTGAAGAATATTTTACGAAACACTTTTATATTTTACCTTCACAACACAGGAACCAGTAGTAAAAAATAATACTGAAAAGTCACACGAAAGATATGGTTTAGTTCGTTACTACAAATATTTTAAGCGACAGAGGCAGTTACTTAATAATCTATTTATGTACATAATTCTCGTGTCACATTGTTAGTTCCTATACTCCTCAGAATCGGCTTAACTGATTTTTATGACATTTTATATATTTGTTCGGTAGGTCTGAGAATAGTTGGTAAGCAATTTTTTATTCCACTAAGTGATAAGGGTGGCCAGCTCCAGATTTTTTTAATATGGCAAAACAGTGTTTACTGGCTCAGCTAGTATTATCTATAAGTCACAGAGGTAGAGTGGTTTTCTTACTAATAATATCTCCTTGAAGCCTCTGCACAGTTCGTAGACGACCTTGCGCATGTGCGGCACGAGCGTGAAGATGCGCAGCGGGCGCACGCAGCGCAGGATCATGAGCATCTGCGCGGCCGAGCCCGGCGGCACGCGCAGCGGCATCCAGCACAGGAACGTCAGCGACACCTGCACGTGCGTACTCATATGCTGCTACACTAGATATTGTACAGTAAGCTACAGAATTTAATTGGTACATTTTTTTTTAATAAAACATGTACAAGACAATTTCAACTCGGTGAATTGAGTTCGTTTTAACATTAATAACCTTACCACGAGTTGTTAAAGCTTTTATATCCTTATTAACTAATTTACGGAACTCCATTGAATTTAATGCACTCTAGTGAGTCAGAGAGTACGATTTTGAGAAGTGTCTTTACTTTTTTTAATATAAGTTATATTACTGTAGTGACTTACAATGTAGATAAAAACATCAAGTACTGCAGCAGCATCTTTCAGATAGGCTTTCGGCGTAAAGAACAATCCGTCCGCAAGAATTTTAAGGGCCAGTTCCAAGCTCATGAAAACGACAAACCCATACTCAGCAATCTAAAAAGTTAAAATGTATGGCTTTTAGCTCGATATTGCAGTTCTCGCTATTACCAAATACAGGCAAATAGATGAATCTCGTTTACCTGCAACACGAAATTCTCCATAACTCTATACGTAGGTGTCTCAAACATCATCGATAAACACGATAGAGTGGTGACCATGATCATAACCCAGTCCATATACGTCACTAGCCCAAGGAAGTTACTGCAAATAAGAAGTATATATTATGAAGCATTAACATTAGAATAGAAGCAGATTTTATAACAATATAACACTCACTGAAAACTTTTATAATGAACTTTTCTTTCGTTGCCAGTGACAGGATCTCTTAGTCGAGCGTCGTAACGTGCGTCCACTATAGCGCGACAGATCTTCCGAAAGCGGGACTCTCTCGGTACTATCAGCAGCGGCGTGTCAAATAATGGATGGTTCTCGCGTAAGTCCTCTTCTCGTTGATTCCTAAAGTTTAGAATGATTGGTCGACTTGTTACTTCTTCCTAGTATTTGATAACGCGTTATGAACGAACCGAATATGCAAAGCAGCAATCTGCCTAGCTCAATCCCAAGCCAGGCTGGGGTCGGCTTAGAGTCTTACCGAATTTAGCTGAATCCTGTATCGCATATAGCGACCGTCTATCTGACCTCCACAACCCATGTTACTGTGTAATACAGTATCCCAAAGGATTCCAAAGTAAGACTGGTTGTCAGTTGTTATGACTTAACGACTGTCGAATGTCGTGTGTGATAGTTGGGACCAACGGCTTTACGTGCATTCCGAGGCATGGAAGAGTCTCGGTATGCTAAAATGGTCTCCCATTGGTCAAAACGGAACACTTACACTTAGCTACGAGCCCCTCAGTTAGCCAGCCTTAGTTCCTAAAATATAGTTTATTAATTAGTAGTAGTAGACATACCTCCTCATCTCCGCCTGCTGCCTCTTGGCCTGCAGCAGGCGGATGTCGAGATAGGGGGGCCTGGCACGCGACGACGGCACGACTCGCGATGCGGCGCCGATGTCTCCGTTCTCCAGCAGGTGTTCGTACGTCTGCTTCAGTTTTATTGAGCCGCTGCGCACCGAACGTCGTATAGAGCGCGAGCCAAACCTGAGAGCCATATTATTGCTCACACGTTAATCAGT
The DNA here is from genome assembly GCA_950381575.1 of Plusia festucae. NCBI lineage: Eukaryota > Metazoa > Arthropoda > Insecta > Lepidoptera > Noctuidae > Plusia > Plusia festucae. The sequence continues at coordinate 8,319,234 of OX494434.1, read as the reverse complement.
AAGTATTTTCACTACAATTAATACCGATTTAAATACATACTTCTTTTGATCGACGCGCAGTTGTTTTGCGCTAGATATTGTTCCTTGCGGCTTCAGTCCCGATTTTCCTCCTGTCGCTAGCATAGCCGAATCACCAAGCAGAGGTCTGTGGTTATTGGAGTCTCTGCAAAGCATGATTGAAAACATACATCTTAAATTACCGAAAACTTACTAACTAAAACAAGATTTAGTTTATTTTAAATCGCGAAAAAATAAATACTTAAATAAAAACAGTTTTTAATAAATACAACAAAAAGAGTAAACCAAGAGTAAACAAAACAAAAATAAACCTGGATTGCTAGGCGTATAACTGCAACATATTTTTACCTGTAAAAATAAAACAGTAACTTAAATCAAATTTATTAAATTATATTATAAAAATAATAATAATGTATGCTGGTCTGGCCTAACCGCGACCGTAGGTTATACTATTTGTTATGTAATATAAAGTTTGGTCCCTGAAATATCAATCCGCGTCAACCTAATCGAAGACGTAGCGGTATTTTGTTTAACTCAATAAAAAAAACATCTTCGACTATGTGTAGCGCCACTAACTCTATAATAGAGCTGACGACGTGTCTCCGTAGCGCAGAGCTGGGCCGCTGCGAGGGCGGGGCCACGACGAGCGTTTTGACGAGGCATCGCTTGCGGTAGGGGAAGGCGATCTTCGCCACGCCGATGTACTCGAAGGCGCGCCGAGACACGTCGCCTCCCCCGCCTGTAACGCCCACGTCCTCATCGCCCTCAACCTCGCACACAAACTGCCGCATGAACGATTCTCGAACCTGCAGGTATTGGTAATTCCAATAGATCATAATATATCATTAAGTTTGAATCGACCTATACAGCGTGTAACAAAAACCCTGTCCGATCCCTGAGAGTATTATTCGGTATCGTACTGCGAACACTTATACGTAACTATTAAATGGATTGGAGATTATAATTTCTCCCTAGTCAAAATAATTAGATACAAATAAAAACTGATCCAAGGCAACAGCTGAATCATTATTCAACAGAAGAAAAAAAATCATACCTTTGGTAGATTGAAATCTCCAGGGACTTTGTGTAACTTAGTCATCTGGGGGCTGTCGGGAAACTTCTCGAATATTCTCAGTCTGAATGGCAGACTCTCTTTGATTTCGGCGCTTTGCTGGCGATACCTAAGTTGTTTCAGTTTTTTTATGTCTTCGTCAAGCTCTAAATTGTCTAAAATTACGGCTACGAAAAGTGACAACACAATCTGGAATAAAGCACAAACATATTGAATCATACGAACTATTATAGTATTATTATAACATCACCAAACATGTACCTTAAAAAAATTCTTACCAAAGTGACAAATAAGTGGTATAATATGAAGTATATAGCAACCAGAGGCGTTAATGTTTGGCTTGTCCGCACCATGGTTTCATCCATAACTTCAACCCATGCTTCTTGTGTAAGGATTTGAAACATGGACATGAATGCCTGGAATAAATATTGTGTTAGTGATAGTTCATTTTATGATTGTAAGCATAAAGTAAATAAACAATTTTTAACATACTTCATCAAATGTCTCAAATTTTGTAAATTCACATAAGAAACAAAACAGCTGCATTGAAATAGAAGAGCTGATAATGAGTAAACACATTGTGAAAATAATCAAGCTGCCAAGCTTCTTTCCTGGTCCAAAGATTTTGTATACAAAGCCTTCCAGTAGTGGTGATGCTTTTATTAATCTTACTATCCGAAGTACCTGAAAGAATTTTAAACAAAAGCTTTAGGTCATTCTTATGTATCATATTGGAAAATAATTCAATAAATTCATTATAAAGTTGTCAACCTTATATTTGTAAAAAGTACCTGAAAATATGTGAAACCTGACATGTAAAGTTGGGGTATAATATGGATTGTTGTACCAATAGCCAAGAGCAATTCAAACTTGTGAACAGAGTGCTTGAAGTAACCCTTTAGCCCTAAACACCATATTTTTATTAATGCTTCCAAATCCAAAAATATGGTAAATGCAATCTGGAACAGTTAATAAATAATTATTATGGTAAGTAAAGAATACCTAACTTCCTAATATTATACTTTATGCATTAGGTTAGTACATAAATATTAATTACAACAATTTAATATGTAATGTTAAATACCTCTATGTAATAATATTTTTCGTAAAAAAACTCTCTAGGATTATCATCGTGTTTAAAATTCATAGTAGCTGTTATTATTCCATTAGCTAATACAACCCCCATTACTAATAATCTAAAATATGCAGATCTTAATAATCTGTGAAATATTTCTGGTGCACTTCCTGTAAATTATAATGAATGTTACTTAACAATTTTTTTATAAGACCATTGAAAAGAAAAGAAGATATTTAGTGATTTATATTATTTTATTTATTTATTCCTTTAATTCAGGCAACAAGGCCCATAGAAAATATATTACATAGAATATATATTATACCTGAATGTTTATTTTCATCGATGGTAACTAACTTCCATCCATTATCATCTCCGGTAAAAAACTGTGTTGTGCTACCTTTTGTAATAGGGTTCCTCACTCCCCACATTTGTTGAAACTGGACTCTTATTTCATTGAACGTTTCAGTTATTACAGCTATGAAAACATTCTTCACTAGCCAAGCCAAAAAGAATATCATTGTACTGTAATAAATATTTATACCATTAGTTTCATGTTGTGGATTAAATAGTATGGTAATATTTTTCATTATGTGTGATATTTACCTAAAGTATAGAGCTGATCTCCAAGTAGGTAATGAGTCAATAGCTCGATACATTATGAAAACCCAACCTTCCTGGGAAGAAGCTTGGTAGACAGTAAACAAACTGGTTGCTAAAAAAAAACACATTAGTCTTATGAGCTTTGTGTAGGTACTTACAGCACTCACCAATCTTTATGACCACTCTGAATGTAGCCGTCGGTACGATCTTGCGCATGGTACACTCATACTACTACATACTCTCATATCAAAATCATTCTCTCTCTCATAAATCATGAATTTTGGCGAGTGCTGTACATTAAAAAGGGTTTAAAATAAGTAAAAAAAAAGTAACGCAAAACAGGCGCAAGGAAAAGTCGTCGATTTGCGGAAAGCAAGCCCGCGAAGTGAAAAAAGTAATACTAATGTCTATTGCAGTTTAGCCTACTTACTGAACTCTTCAAAGCCGTTAAACCCCATTATATATTTTGATAAATGGAGTTTCATGCACTTCATTCCTGGAGGACACTGATAACCTGAACCAGGGTCAGGAGAGCAGAAGGTGTCTGGGATAGCTAAAGAGTTTATGGTTATTTGACTGTAAAAAACACCACAATATATAAATACTATCATATATCAACACAAGAATATATTTTATTTATTTAATTAAAAAAGTTATTAAATATGTTATACTAACTATGGATCTGTATAGTTTCTGACACAATGGTGAGTTAATTCTCCAAAGAACTGTACTCCTAGCAAGCTGTACAGTGACATGAAGAACAAGAAGAACAGGGTCACATTATAGATTTGTTGACTTGACCGCCTGTAAAATTTAAAATGCAATAATTAAGAGTAGTACTGAGTCGTGGGAACAGAAAATAATAAAAGAATGCACTTACTTGAATATCTGATTGATTCTAGATTTTGGCATGGAAAATTTCAAAAATACCCTCAAAAACCTGATCATTATTAAAGGTCTGGGTGCTCGTAATATACTTAAATAACTATATCTTGGCACTATACCAGTCAATTCAAACATTTGCAACAAAACTGATACCCATAGAAAAAATACCATGGAAGCATCAAATTGGCACCAGTGATCTTTTAGGTAGGCGACGTCTCCCTGCAATAAAACATTACGCAATTAGATATTTTTCCCTTCTTTCATTTATTTAATTATGCAAGGTCATAGGATATGGATACTAGATGCGGAAGGCAGAGAACCGGATGATCTGGCACAACTTGGGAGAGGCCTATGTCCAGCAGTGGACCGGGATAGGCTGGGTTGATTAATTGAAAGGATATGACTTTCATATCAGTCTTTAAAACTCTTGTTCTGTTGAAATCTCCATAAAGTGGGCATTTTCTTGACCACATAAAGGCATAATAGACAATAACAAACCTTAAGTATTCCTCTTATGTGCATTTTAGCTATCATTTCTGCTGTGAATAGAAGAGTAACACAACAATCCACTGCAAATGTAATAGTTTGTAGATAAGGGTACTTCTCAAATGACTTTGGCGTATTCAAAGACACTGACATTAAACTTAATAATGCACATAATCTCAATATTCTTCTAACCCATAACTGAAATAAAACAAAACTCGTTAGTTTATATTCAAAAATATATGTAAACAGGTGTAATTATGGGTTTATTTTTAAATACATACTTTGTTAACCCATTCAATATCAGCACTTTCGTTTAGGGATTCTTCTGGACCGTAGTCCGCAAGTACCGGTTCTCCTTTTAGGCTTTGTTTTCGACCCAACATTTTCATGAACTTAATAATTATTTTATTTGAAATCTTGCGCTAAATAAACGTCGGCTATAAGCCGAACTTCAAAACCAGCAATAGGTACGAATTTAATCGAGTTTGTATGGTAAAATAAGTATAGGAAAGTTTGGTTTCTGAAGGAAATAAATTTAAGCTTACGGAAAAGTGGAAAACTGAAAACTTTACATCTGAAACGAACACTTGTATTGATTATTTTGATAGGGTTAGAGGGTTGCCAACTTGAGAAGCTGATTTGTCAAGCTGTTGTGTTTCATAAGCTGAAATAATAAAAACCAGAAAATCGATAAAAAATTGTATTTTGTTTTTTTGCCGTTTTACGAACCAAAATAACTGTTCAAGTTCTCTGTGTGAAGACTGTTCAAATTTACTTCTATTCAAATTTTATCACCCTTATTTATTTACATTTGTTATTATATTATAATAATTTAGACTGTGTTGTGTGTCTGTTTCTTTTAATTTCATCTTTCAATTTTCATTAATCAAATTTCTGAACTGACTGAAGCCGACTGATGGACGAAGGTTCAGGTTGTCACTTGTCAAACAAATCTCACTTTTCAACGTCGTTGTTTATGTTTGTTTCAATTGTTTGTTACTTACTTGATTACTTTCCGAAAATAACTTGCAGAAGTTTAGTTGTTAATTTATAAAGAAGTCTTGGTGTAAATTGATTAAATATCTGCTGAATATTGCAGTTTAGTCAATTTCGACATTCGAATAAATAATATTGTTCTTTCTTCAAAGGCTACACAAGTACACGCTTGTGATGGAAGTTTTTATTTTAATTTTGATATTTATAGATTGTTTAAGATATTAATGTCGTGATAACTATTTCTGTTAGATAGCCAGTCGCGATTGTATGTGATCTTTTACCAGGAAAACCTTGAAATACCCTGTAAAAATGTTTATTTATATGAGTAAGAAGGTAATTAAGTTTTGTTGTCATCGAGAGTTTCCATAGTAATCATGAGTATATATATTTTTTTATAAATTATCTTGAAATAACCCAATGTATTTATAATTTGGAATATTTAAGATTGCCATACCCAAACAGTCGAATGTGTCTTGCATATCATGGAACCATTCATCAGGATATATTGCAGTTGGTGGTGAAGAGGGCATGTTAAAAGTGCTCAAACTGGAATCTGGTAGGTAACAAATGAGTTTATAATAGTATAAAAAATGTACTTAACAAAAAATAATATTTGCTAAGTTTATCTTATTATTTTATGAAATATATTTAGTTGTTATTTAATTTATTTATGTACACACAATATACAGAGGAAATAACATCTTAGAAAAAAAAAGGTACAAAGGTACTGCTTATTTCTTGAAATTTCTGCCATCAGACCTGCAACACATTACATATATGAAGAAACACAGACACAGTATGTATATAAAAGTATTAAGTTATAACAGAAATATAATATAATATGGATTTATAATAATAAATACTTATATACCTACCTACAAATTTTGTACAACAATGCAGTGCAACACCCACAGTCAAACCGCTAAAACGGTTTTGTGGGAGAATTATTTAAATAAAATTGTATCTCTTTTATAATAATAAATAAATAAAAATAATATGTTAATATAAAGGCAATACTTTAAATAGAAGGCAATGTTCTTTAACACATAATTTAAAGGGGCATTCCATGGTCTTGCAGCATGTACAGAAAACGGTTAACTAACTTCTTTAATACAAGTTGTTTTTTATTATATATATTTGTAATAAATTCTCAATAGTATCTGGTTTCCTAAATAAAATAAAACTACAAAACCACAGAATATTGTTACACCACCATGTATTCTGTGATTTAGTTAATCCAGCCCAGTAGGCCTAGGTGTTGAGAGCAAGATGAGCTTGATGGAGTAGAGAACTGGTCCACTTCTCAATAGGAAAGAATGGAAGGAGAGTAGGAGGGCAAAAATAATATATTTTTTACCATTCGTTTTTTGTAACAATTGTACAACAGGAGGTGGAGGAAATCTATCAATGAATCTGAGCTTAGAGGGACACACAGGACAGTTATGTGTTGCTATATGGAATGAGGTTTTCCAAAAGCTCACAACTAGTGATGAACATGGTGTCATCATTGTTTGGATGCTCTATAAGGTATATTTTTGTATATAAAATATTAACTAGGTACTTTATAAAGATTTTGAATAAAAATTCTGATTTTTATTCAAAAGGGCTCTTGGTATGAAGAGATGATAAATAACAGAAACAAGTCAACTGTGAAGAGCATGGCTTGGGGCTCTGATGGCCAAAAGATTTGCATTGCTTATGAAGATGGTAAGTTATAATTGTATAACTTAAATAAATAAATTTTAATATCAGTTGTTTCACAATATTCCCATTTTAATGGCAGTTTTATTTTGAGGTGTCAGTTTTTCTTTTTAAAGGCTTATTTCTGCCTGAAACCACCTTAATTTATTAACTATTTATCATTATCAATAGTTCTCTTTTTTTTTGTAAGGTATTTAATACAGGTTATATTGCAGGAGCTGTTATTGTAGGGTCAGTAGACGGTTCTCGAGTTTGGGGTAAGGACATTAAAGGGCCAGGACTTGCTGCAGTACAGTGGTCGCCAGATAATTCACAACTACTATTTGCACTATCCAATGGAGAACTACACTTGTATGATGATCAAGGAAACTTTACTGTATGTATTAAATAAAGTATATAATCCAGAATTACTACCGGTAATTTGGGGTGTATTGCAACTTATGAGGTGAATAACAACATGTTTTGGAATTCATTTGACGATAAATTGGCGACATCTAAACGCTAGTATAATAAAAGCAGGAACGTCAATATTAAACCTACAGATTATTTTTTAAATTATAAGTGGATATCGCCAATTTTTCATTAAATTAATTTATAAAAATGTTGTTATTCACCTCATAAGCTGCAATACACCCCGAATTACGGTACTAAACTACACATGTTGATAGTGAATGTTAGGCCCAAAGTTATATTTATTATTTTTCTGCAAATATTTCCCAAATCAAGCAGTCAGTAAAATTCCTTTGGATTTTGACTAGCTAGGCATGAAATTTTATAACTATCAATACAAAAATATATATTTATTATAGATGTTTATTTATTAATAATACTTAAATAAAAATAATATAATCTCTAAATTAAGGTTTATAATTTTTTGTAGATGCCTGTTGCTATACAAGGAGTATCTGGCTCTATGGAAGTGGTAACAATGGATTGGTACTCTGGTAGTGTTCCACCAAACCGGCCTGTCCTGGCCATATGTTACAGAAGTGGTGTTATATTATTGATGAAGAATTGCAATGAAGAAGGTAATAAATTTATTTGAATACTTGATATTTATTCTTTATATAGAATGTTAATTCATGGCAATAAAAATCCATTGATTAAAATGACTAGGACCTGAAGAAACTTTTATTACCGGACTTTGAACCAGGTTAATTATTGACAATCAAAATGTATATGAAATCATAATTCATCATTACTTTACTTATGGCAAATTTTAAATGTTGGGTGCTTGCAGATAGTGTTGTAATTGAAACAAACATGACAATAATTGACTGCCACTGGAACCACAATGGTACAATCATGGCAGCGGCTGGTTGTACTACTGATAATACCAACGTGGTTCAGTTTTTTGGTGCATATGGAGAGGTACCAGATATGTTATGATAATTAATATAAATTAAAAAAATACGAAAAGCAAAAAAGTATTATTTATAATATAAAAATTGTTATTTAAAAAATCTGTATTTTTTTTACAGCATATACGCACATTGCGCGTACCAGGCGGTTCAATGAGAGCGTTGTCATGGGAAAAGAAGTCGTTACGACTGGCTATCGCCATTGACTCGTTCATATATTTCGCTAATGTCAAAATGGATCATAAATATGCGTTCTATGGAAATACATTGGCTTATGTATCGACTAGTGAAACTGTTACATTTTGGGATACTGTAACACACCAGGTATTGACTAATTGAATACATTTCTGTAAAAAATATTTCTCAATTCATAAGGCACAATATATTTCTATACTAACTTTCTTATTACGTACCATACACTTTGCACTGCTATTATGAGTATTATGTTATTGTATTATTTCAGTCCTGGATTAATCATATTCCCGATGTCATAGACATGTGCGCTGTTGATGAATACTGTGTGATAGCCACTCTAGGGCAAGTTATTATCTCAAATCAGCAAGGCATTCAATGTGATGGTAAGAATATCAAATAAACTTATGTAATAATAATCCTTGTAAAAAAAAATCACAGCACGAAACCCGAATGATGGAGTCATTCGGGTTTCGTGCTGTGATTTTTTTTCCTAATACTTGTCACCTTAGTTAGTTAATATCACAATTTTTTATGATTTTCTCTTAATCCCACAGCTAAGGCAGTTAGCATTCCGGTGGCTTATGTAACTATAAATAGCAAAGCAATAGTGGTTGCTGCCTCGAAGGAATCGTTTATTATATGGAAGTTCTCTACACCAACAAGACCACGTAAGTAAAAAGCTCACGACTTACATGCTCATTTAGGACTCGAAACTCATTACAAGGAAATAAGTGCTTAAACCAACTTTTCAGGAGCTACCGAACATTTATATCAAGCAGACGGATCGCTGGCGACATCTAATGACGCAGGTTTTCAAGACGACACGATATGTTGTATTGCAAGTTCTGACAGTCATTTGTTAGTGGGAAGAGATTCGGGCTCTATTCTATTGTTTTCGTTGGTTAATCTTAAGAAAATCACGTCAATAAACATGAATTCCCGGCCCTACAAGTTAGGACTCAATTCTAATTCGAGGTAAAATATCAAATTGATCGACCTAGTAGGTACAATTTTTTTATAACCGAATTTTAATTATGGTTTTATTTACTTTAGTAAATTCTATGTAATCGATCAGCCTGGCTCCTTGTATTTGTTGGACACTGATATGGCAAATAATATAAGTATAGGCCAAGCTTTACGAAAAGATGTCTGGAGTGGTCTGTGGGCGTCTGACAATCCCCAAATGTTGGCGGTGGCTGAGAAAGCTAGACTTTATGTTATGAGGGATACTGAACCCGAAGAGCCTTTGACTATGCAGGGATATTTATGTCGATTTAAGGTAAATTGCTATCAAAACCAATGTCAAAACAATATATTCTAAGTCAAAGATATAAAAAGATGTAATTAAAAAAAATCTTTTTTAGGAACTAGAAATTACTACGGCTCTCCTAGACAGTGTAGACGATAAGTGCACACCACAGCACATCGTAAGAGTCGAAGTTAAATCTTTAAGAGATACGCGGCAACTTATTGAAAAAGTGGGATTAAAGGAGGCAGAAAATTTTATTAAAGACAACCCTCATCCACAACTTTGGTACGTCTGTCTGTATGTTTCTTAGCGTATCGAGCGTACCTGGCGAGTCGTTGCACAGTAATAATATAATTTATGGTTCAATGGAACTGCACCAAACTGTTGCAAATTAAGCTCGTTTGTAATCAAATAGTATTTTTTTATCTAAACACCTTTTTTCAGGTTGCTGCTTGCTGAAGCAGCTTTGAAAAACTTTGAATCTGAGTCTGCATTAGAAACTGCTGAAGCTGCATTTGTCAGACGAAATGATTATGCAGGAATAAAATTTGTATCGCGTTTGAACGCCTTGCACTCAAACGCTCTAAAAAAAGCCGAAATATTAGCTTATTTTAAGGATTTCGATGCAGCTGAAAAAATTTACCATAATGAAGACAGGCGGTATGTAACTTATCGAGCTAATATAATATATACCTAGTACCTTTATTTTTGGTGCCGCTGTCTAACAGTGTAATTTTGTTTCAGTGATTTGGCAATAGCTCTTCGAAAACGGTTAGGTCATTGGTTCCGTGTAGTTGAACTATTGAAAATGTCAGCAAGCACAACAGACACCCAAGTCAGGCAGGCATATAGCAATATTGGTGACTATTACATTGACAGGCAAAACTGGTAAGCAAAGACGTGTACCCAATTTCATCTTCGATATAACAAACGCCTTCGACAAGGTCTGGCACAGTGACTTGATCTTCAAGCTTTACTTACCAACCTGAGGTGCCAGATTCGTCTTGTTTATATCATTCGCGCATTCATTTTTTATCTAATTGCTCTTTTCCCTTTCACATAGAGAGCACACGTCGCACACTCGTCCCCTAACCGATCCGCGCCGGAGTCCCAAGCAAGGCTCCGTGCTCCACTCCTATTCACGCTACACGCTTGCGAAATTCCCCACGGTAGCAAGTCCCATGTTGCTTTGTACGCCGACGACAAGGCTATCTATTAGACAGGTACCGGTCCTTTAGCGATAGGTCGAACTCTCCTGACCGCGGTCACGGGCCTAGGGAAGTGGTTCACGAGATAGGGAATTGAAGTCAATCCTACCGAGCGCAGCTGTGCTGTCGAGTATGAAACGGCAGTCTCCCGCTCCCTCTACCCATAACCTTTCTTTGGCATGCCTATCCCTTAAGAGCGGCAAGCCTGGGTGTTTTCCTTGTTCGAAAGCTTGCCGTTCAGACCCACATGAACGCGACACTCGCGGAAGCCGCCTTCGCCGTTGGCCGACTTCATTGTTTGCCGACAGACTTACAGTCATTTTCAAAACCTAACGCCCTAGCTAGACGAAACAACAATTCTTCAAGAAACATTCGTATTAGCTAGAAATAACAAAACAAACAACAACCGACGTATTTATACTGCTCCCTTTTGGCATTCCTATAATATAATTTAGGGAGAAACGGCGCCAAGACCTTAGCACTCACTTAACCGCTTTGGCACTACGCGCTCCCCCACTCCGATTAATGTTGAATGTATAAGTATCTAACACCTACAGGGCTAGTGCAGTTGAGTATTACACAATGTCAAATAACACAGAAGGTTTAAAGAAATGTTATATGGCCCTCGAAGATAACGAGTCCTTATCAAAATTGTATTCGGGATCACCAAGGACCAAGGTAAAAATATAAAGTTTACTTCGCTGTTTGCTTAAAATGGTTAAATAATTTACTTACCCAAGAATTTTAATTGCTCAGGAGGTTGGCATAGGAAAGCAAAGCGTGCTAGAGGACATCAATGATAGTATCAGCCAAGTTCCATCTATACATGGTATAATGCAATTGAAGGAAAGCGGCAGAATGACTCAAGCCGCAGAGATGGCATTTCAGGCAAATATACACCTACTGACGTAGTGTACCTACTGCATGTTGCAATGCACGATTTTTCTTCAAAATATTTATGTCATGATCTGCTTTATCATAATCTCTCTATCGTTTTCTCATCTTATGTGGGGTCGGCGTAATGCATATTTTCCTTCTATCTCTATTACTAGATAATCATCGCAGTATTCACTCCTTTCTTTCTCATATCATCTTTCACAGATTCTATCTATCTCTTTTTTGGATTTCCTCTGCTTGTGTAAGTATCATAACATGTAATCAATTTAATATGCCTATATTGTTTTTAGCTAGCAAATATTGAATCTTCTAAGAAGGCATCACCACTGAAGATCAAGAAAATGTATATTTTAGCCGGTCATTTATATAGCCAAACTTCTCTCGGTAAGAACTATTTTTTTAGATGGAATCCATGTCAAACTCGCCATACAGGCGGGTCTAACGACACCTCTCAGACTAAATAGAACAAGCCGCTTATGCTAGAAAAACCAAAATAGTCAATAGATACCGAAAATCAACAATTTCTAGAATTTTTTGATTTAAAAATTAAGCTAATACGAGTGAGTCGAAATTGAATACACAGGTTGTTAAAGAAATTGCGTACTAAAGCTTTAGGGTGAGATCAGTGTAGATAAAAAAAACCCGTAAAACAAAAAATACCTTTGAAAAAAGTAAAATAAATTACGATAATTATCATAAGATGAACCTACTTGTTAAATAGCAATAGTTATGAATTGACTAAAAAAAATTGCTTTTACCCACAGAACATTAACAATTGTTTAATAATTTCCTAGAGTTAACTATGTACCTACTTTCGAACGCAATTAAATTCCTGATTATTTCAATAACGCCTGTGAAGGAAAGGTAACAATTGCTTTATTAATTATGTTACCTAGTAGGTAAGTACTACATTAAGTCGACGGTCCCTACGAATAAACCCTTAACTGCAAATGACAAATTTTACAGGAGAGCGTTTTTAAGTTTCAAACGCGTGTGTAATGAGTTCTGTTTAACGTAGAGTCTTGAAATTTTGTATGGAGCTTTATTGTAATAGATACTTTATAAAAAATGTTAAAGTAAGATGTAAAAGTCTTTTTTAGTGTATTAATTATCACTTACTTACTTATACATCGGAATCATGCCTAAAAAAAATAGATTAAGTGGTACTTAATAACTTTTACGTGGTAGTATTTTAATGATTTAGAGTTGTAATTGCCATTTATGATATTGTACGTGGGTTATATATATAATTTAAAAAATAATGTAAACAGTATTTAAGTTGTTTACGCACTTACTAAACTGCGCAATTTATAATTCAATATTACGGGGATTTTAAAACAGGTTAAAAACAATCGTGATAACCTGCCAACGTTTGATATTCACGCAGTAAAACAAAACATGACCGTTTTTGCCACCGGTGCTAGCGTATGTCCCGCAAGTGGCAGTTGCGGGAGAGCCGCTGGGTGATACGATAGAATGTTCAACGTAAACTTACCGAACTGCCACTATTGTTGTTCTACGATGGAAATTATAGTAAAAATTGTAGTTATGGGAAATTTCGTGTGTGGACTTAAGGTTGAATTTGACAACTTAGACTGTTTTTTGTTTAACTAAATGATAGTGTTGGTGGTCCTTAAGGTCACGGTAACATAACATGCAAATCACGTATCTACCACTTAGGGGATTGTACGTAGGGACCGTCGAAGTTGACCTTGCAGTATTTCCAGGATTCCTTTATTTATCGACACTCGATACACCCCTAAGCGGTGGCACAAAATTTCTCTCACACTTGTTCCGATCACATTGGGGAGGCTACACACTCAATAATAGGTATACTTAAAGTCGTTTTAGCAAGAATGGAAAATTATACAGTATTTGCTAGTAGGTAATTTCCGTAATTCGTCGCTTTTGCTCAGGTATACTCCTACCAATACTTACGACTTATCTTTTTTTTTATTCTGGTTTATTAAAACGTCATAATGCGGGCAGAGGGTGGTCGCGGGCGTGAGGCGGCGCGGTGCTGGCGCGCGGCGGCGGCGGCGCACTGGGCGGGCGCGGCGGCGGCCGGCGCGCGGGCTCGCCCGCCGCGCGCACACGCCGCGCACCGGGCTGCCGCGCGCCTCGCCGCCCACCACCATCTGCTGCACGACGCGCAACAGACACAGGTGCTACTCCGAACTTCAACACAACTAATAAGCTTTACATTAAGGGCCTGTCCGCACAGCGATATTTCACCGCGCGGTTTTTATTCTTGCGTATTATATTCCGCGATCGGAATTACACTAGTACGCACTGCAAATAAAAATTCGTGCGATTTTTGTCAGTTTATTGCTGTTCCCGGCTGAGATGCACGTCTAGAATGGACAATCGAACAAAAATTTTAATATATCTTCCGTATCAAAAGATGTCATGAACATTGGATTCACCCATTTACGGCATTGAAACCCATGAAAGGTTTTTTTTACATAAAATATCAAGAGCTGCGAAAATATGGTGAAAAATTTTTCGGATATTACAGAATGACAAAAAAATCTTTCGATAATTTACTTTCGACTTATTATACTTTTACTATTACTATTAAATTCGACTGAGCAAAACGCGCGAATTTTATTTCGCAGTGCGGACATAGCCATAGCTACTTTATACTGCACAAAACATTCGCGCGGATTTATTTCCGCACCGCATCGCGTCAATTCTGCATGAAATCACAGATTTTTTTATCGCCTGTGCGGATACTTCCATATGATTCAATGTGTTACAGAATGACGAAAAAAAAACCGCGCGGTGAAATATCGCTGTGCGGACAGGCCCTTACACATTAATTTCGTCACAACAAGTACTTCGACAGTCGGTGCCACCGTTTGTCGACCTGCGAGTTTGACGTTTTTTGTCGCAATAGTGGTAAACGACTAATAAATGACAAACGATCAAATGGTTTTGAACCCTGAATGCTCCCTCGGAAACACTCATTTGGGAATATTAACCTTCGGGACCTCTCTCTCTCTCTCTCTCTAGGGAAATCCCGTTGAAAACACTCTTTCCTCCGAAGTTCTCTACCTCGGAAGCGCTCCCTTAGAAAGTCTCTTTCAGGAATATTTTCCTCGAAAACACTCCCCCGATAACTGCAGTCTCCTGTGGGGATATTCTCCTTTCTCAAGAATAACCTCCTTGGAACACGGAACAGAAAATAGAGTGGAAGTGCTAAGTAGTTGTGGCAAGCGTGCCAATAATAAGCGTTGTGACGCTCATCAATCCCAGTCGAGCTATAACATCGCGTCGAATTGCTAGTCTCACGACAAATAGATTTTTTTTATATGCCATTGTGATCCATTTTGGAGTGCAAAAATGATAGATAAAATCTTACAAATGGAGTGTTTCGTAGCATCGGTAAGTACCTACGATTTAATTATCTAAAAAAATTATAGTAAATGTTAATTTACCAATGATTAACTAGTTACTAGAACGTCAGTTTAAAATCATATATGTGAATAATTCACGCTACCCAATTATTACTATTTCGTTCTCGAAAGTACTCCGCTATTCAATTAGTTAGAATCTATTAGAAAACATTCCAATTATTGTATTTAACATATAGCACGAATAAGAATGATTCAGAAAGAAATATTAACGAAATTATAAAGTTATTAATTGCGTAATCAGTTACGTCATTTAAAAAGGTAAATTCTAATTACCTGTAAGTTGTTTCTTGTTATAATCTAATATGCTCAGAAACGCTAAATCCGTCCGAAATTATTAAAATCGGTCAAGACTCAAGCTGTTTAGAAGTTATGAGCAAAAAGTAAAATAGCAAGTTTGGTATTAAAAAGGTTGATTATAAACATGTCTAGATGTGGAACATCAAGTAGGTTCTCGCAGAACAGAAAAAGTAATGTTTCATGTTTCTAACAGATTCCCGCCGTTTAGTGCCGATCGTGTCGCCTTTTTACTTTACAACGACGCTAGAATAGAAAACTCGTATTTTCTGTTCCGTGAGTATTATCGATATCGATATTGAAATGAAAATTTAATCACTTTGCGAGTAGCGAACGATATCGACGTTGCAAATGCCTATTTTATGTCTATTTGCGATCACTGAGAATACCGCCATCTATGTTCGAGTAGCGGAATGTACTCCTCAATTACAAAACATCGTAAATGCGTTCTACTCTTAAAGCAAAATAAACCTTATCTATAGATACTGTAGGTTTATTTCCAGATGTAGCATCTGTGGCTTTTGTTACTTTTGACAAAAAAAAAAACTAACAATCTAACGATTTGTTTCTTTGTTGTGCACTATATGACTATCGGTATAATTGTGCGAGTTTGGCGACGCCGGTTCCGATATGATTTTTTTTTAATTGCACTTCTACCTAAGTAGGTACTCTATTTTCTGTTCTGTGCTTAGTCGGTATTTTTTTCTTTGGAACTCTCTCCCTTTGGAACAATCTGCTTTCTGTAGTCTGTCCCTCGGGAACACACTCTTACTACCTTAGATAATTTGTAAATAATAAGATTGTTTTTAAAATTTGCAGATTTGGTGTGCTATAGCATCAATAGCGATTCAAGCTCGTGCGTTTGATTTGTGTTCTAAGGCATTTATTAAACTGGAAGCAATAGATGTAAGACACATTTTATTTTTTGAATTATATGCAACCCTCTTACAATACGTATAATGATAAATATCTTGTTCAATAATATTTATTTTCGAGTTTACTCTTTACATATTATTATGTGTTATTTTCTAGAGGACACTAGGTAGTTTGTCACTAACATAATACATTACCTACCTACTAGACTAAAAATATCATTGTTATTTACAGCCTGACACATTTGAAAATTTAGCTATAGAAATATTTACAAGGTATAAACCCAAAGACACAAAAGGGAATAAGATTGAATGTCCAAATTGCGATGCCAGCATGCCTGAATGGTAAGAATATATAGTAATAAGTACTATATATAAGAAATTATTTAAATAAGTGTGTTTGATGAAACCTACCTATTAGCTACACTTGCTTGCTATTCTTGCTAAATAATGGCTATAATTTAAGAACTTTGTACTGCTTTAATTTATTCATTGCCAATGTATTTCATCTTTATTGATGCTAGGGTGACGACCTGTCCCGGATGCACTAGTCAATTCTCCGAGTGCGCAGTTTCCGGGCGCGCGCTAGTGGCACTGCATACCGTATGGACGTGCGGCACATGTGGCGCACGCGCACAGCAACATGAACTAGTTCTACGACATTCGTGCCCTATGTGTCATGCTCAACTGTCTTAATTATCAAAGTTTACTCGCATTATTTCAGTTGGATAGTCACGACAAGACGGTCCAAATAGGCACTTATAAAGAAACCATTCCTAGTTAAGTACAACGAAATTGAATGATACTGGAGGGCGTGAAATTTTACATTTAGTTATCTTATTGTTATTTTATTGATGAAATGTAATGAAACTTGTAATACTTTGATACACAATGTAATCAGTAGAGTACAGTACAGATAACAAATATCTCCCACCGATACGATATCTTGGAAGATTTTAGTCATCTATCTATGAAAAGTAACAATTACGGAATACGGAAGTAGTAATTGCTTTTAATTGTAATAGGCGCTACAAAATTAATTTATTCTTAAAAACCTGATGTACTGTTCAGAGTTAAGCCCTTAACAACTTAGCCAAAAAGTGTCGATATTAATGTAAAATATTAAAATTATAATTGTAAACTTCTTGTCGATAAATGACGCACGTTCTTTAATGTGGAGCAGTCTGTTCGTAATAGGCACTGTGTGTGATCGTATAATTCCGTCCATGAAAACATAGCTGTAACGTGTTTCTTTTCTTGAATGTCTCTTAAGTAGTAGATATAAGACTCGTTACAATTTATTACTTTTACTAGCTAAACTGAAAGAAATATTGTGTAACCTAAATCTTTATTGAATAAAATAGGGTTTTACAAATAAAGAAAGTGTTTTCTCTATATTCATTACTGAAAAATATCATCCTGACTAGATAAATAAGCATGAGGACATAGTAATTTCATGAATACATTGTAAACAATAAGACACCCCATTGCAAATCTTATTTACCTTTTACATATTATTGATCTTTATTTTATTTATTTATTCAGAAATGAAAGTAATAAAACTATTTATTATTCATAAAAATGCAATTTATATGCAAATAGTTGATTAGAATAACACAACATTGTTTGAACATGCATAATTATTGTATTTGACAACATAATATATAATTCATTAGATAACACACTAACTTCTCATTGAAATTCTTAAAATAATCTCTTTAAATAGACATAGCCAACAATGACGTATGTTTAAACAAATGTTGAATTTAATTTGTACAAATATTTCACCCTATTAATAAAAAAAACCAGTCCCTTTCATAAGCCAATTGCAACAAAAATATTATTGTGCAAAATTGTTATTAGGTAGGTCCATTTTTGAGAACTGTAATGTATTATCAATAATTTGAAACAATTCTGGTGGCTGTGGAATCCTTCCTGTCTCTAATTTGGACCACAATGGAATGTTATTGAGAGATATCTCAAATGCACCAGATGATACTAACTGACCTTCAATCATATTAGCTAAAAAGAACATCATCATGCATGCATAAAGTTTGTTCTCAAGACACCAACTCCACCAGGCAGGCTGTGGCTTGTTCAACCATGCAAAAATATTGACTCCACTTAATATGCACATGATAAGGATCATCTTGCCAAAACCCTGTGAAAGAAAATGTATTATCATTTTAAGAAAAAAACTATTATTTTTACTAGGGAAAATATGCCAATTGTCGCCCCCCCCCCCCCCCCAATATTCGGCCATCTACACATTTTCAGCTTGTTTTCATTCAAAAGGTAATTAAATGGCAATCATAATTGAATTAACAACTTTAGTTATTTTTTATACATGTAAACCATTACTATCAGACTAATATCAGACTAATACAATCATTAGCTTTTCGCACACTGAGCATTAGAAATGAATGCTTCATTGAAATGTCATATTTACGGTTAAATTTGCTAACTTGCTTGATTAATCTACACTTCAGGGTTAATATTACAATGGTAAGACTTTTTCAGATTATTCAAAATTCTAACCGGTCATATATTCTGATTTGAATCACATACTTAGATTTATTATTTATTGTAAAGTTTTACTCTCTTTACTCTTGTCAAACAAATGTTACCATGGGCTTCGAAAGGCAGACTTTTGAGTTTTTAGACATTTAACAAGCTATCAAGATTAAAATGACAATATATAGAATGTCTATATACCATCATACCGTTAAACAAAATGTATCATGGTAGATATTTAATCATTTGAAAAGCACAATCCAATGAGAAACCAGAATATTAATTCTCCTGTAAGAACTTTCTTGATACACACTTGGCCTTTATAAGTTCACTTCAGACAATAATACATCAGATAACCTGTTTTTCTGCAATGTTCACTTTTTTTTCTAGGTAGATAATGTCTTTGACAGTCCAATAACTCATGTATACGTAAATGATACTAATAAAGACATCATACACTAATCATAACTTCGAATACTTACGATTAATCTAGATAGATACATGTTTAATCCAGGTGGATCATAGTTTGCTCCAATAACAGAGATTTCGGGATATTTCTGTTGTATAATTCCTGCATAATCTTCAAATACTTTTCTATAACCACAAGAATAACTGAAAAGGAATTTAACAGTATAAATTAGATCTACGAATGACAATAATTCTTTAATTTTGTTGTCCAATTTAAATATTAGGTTAAACCTTACCAATAATAAATGTTCATAATATGACCTACACCTTGTCCAATTTTAGTAATGCTCTCGGCATCATTTTCTACGTTTTTACTTGCTTGCGCATAATTATCGTTCGATAAAACAATACATGTAATAACTATAGTAAGAAAACTTAACGAAATACAGAAATTCGTTGAAAAAGACATCATCATTGAATCCACACTATGAAACTAACGTTTCGTTTCGAACTTATTTTATATTACTTTCGCACAACAACTGTTGCACATTTAACAACGAATTATAGGTATGTAAAGACTATATTATAATATCAAATTAACTTTATGCTCCATTAACACACTGACTGATATTAGAGTTTAGACGTACGAAGCGAAGTCGAACGACGGACGATCAGATAAATAAAATTGGTCAGGCAGACAATAGAGTCTGGTTTTCTAGTAAACTCACAGAACACTAATACTCTAGAGGTTGCTTATTGAGGTTGAACTGTTGTAGTGATAGTCTATGGTTATTGGAATCATAGCCATTATTATACTAGAATAAGAATAATCTATATATTAATACGTGATGCCAAAACTTTGGACCCCTTTTTACGAAAATTGCGCGGACGCAGGAGCATAAAATTTGGCACACTTATAGTTTATGTGTAGGAGAAGTGGAGAACGCTAATATTTTTCAATAATAATGCTTATAAAGTACATTAAATCAATAAATAAAACATTACCCACACTACCATGCATTTCACACACACATGTTTGTTTTGTTTTTCATTGACTGCTTACTGACATTGACATAAATAAGTGGTTTAAGTTTTTATATATCCGAATATAACGGCCAAGGACATTTAGCAAACGATAAAAGAGGTTTTACAAAAAACATTGTTTGCAGAGAAGTTTGCAATATGCGATAAAATATGCTCTAAATGGATAGTATTTTCCTCTTATAGCATGTTTTCTTTTAATAAACATTTTTTAAATAGATATTCTTTATTTTACTTCCTTTTAATTTCATATAATTTGTTCAAAAAATAAATTGGCAAATAACAGTCTTGGTCAAATGTGTGGTTATAGTAGTTTAGTTTTCGACAGTAGAACCTTAATAATGTTTGAATATTATATTTTAATAATGTATATTAAGTCACTCACAATTTAAATTTATATTATAAGGTCGAATTTCGACCATTGGGCGACCACTAGTAAGAATAAATTTATTACTTCCAATGTTTACAGTGATGTCTTAGTGCTCTAACTTAACTTTAATTAATACTATATTCTTGAAGACAATCTAATTTTGGCTGTGGTCCCCAAACTAAACTCTCGCTTGTATCTTGGAGACTCTTTGATCATAGCATTTTTGTTTACTTGAGCTTGGGATTTATCCTGTATTTTCTGATCCATGGATTTACCGATGTATTGAAAATACATTCCGTGTATTTGCAAGTTTTTCTGTAATAGTATTTGCGACCGAAGGAATAATACGCTATATTATCACCGATAATCCTGGATCGACATCACCCCTCAAAAGTTAATATTTAGAGCACAACCATATGGCAGCCATTTTATGCGCCATTTACCAAGTTCAATAATATATGCACCTCGTAATAGTTGGTATTTCTAATTTTCTATTCCATCTTATTATCATATGTATCTATTTACATCTTACTTATTTTATTATTTCTTCATAAAGAGAAAGGTAATGTATTTCTTGATGTCAATAAGTTTTTTTATGTAGTCAGTTTACGTATTTCTAGTCCTTATTTTATTTAATGCTAAGGAATTTAGGAATTAAGTACCTATTACCATTATAGTAACTTCTAAAATTAATTATTTTTGTGGTATAGATAAGGTAATTCGTAATGTTACAATGTCATCTGTATAATCTATGAATTGGTCGGGACCATAGAATAATAACTATAGTAATTATTATTCTATGGTCGGGACCATGTCGGGACCATGGTCGGGACCACGCAATGTCATGTCAGTGTCAATGAGTTGACAGTTTTAATCAGCAGTCAGCAGCTTGTCTCGTTGTTTTGCGTAGATATTGTAAATAAATGCCGGGTGATTAATATTGACGCTTTGTTGATATTTATAACAGTGCATTACGTTTAAGCTAATCATGTCACACAATCACTGCCATGGCCATCATGACCATGACCACAGCAGCGCCGAAGAAATTGGAATTCAATATAATCTTTATGAAAAAATTGATAAAGAAAATCTAGAATGTTTAAATGAAAGTGTCGAAGGGTCTGGTAAGACTGTATTCAAGCCCTGGGATAAACGACTTGATAGAACTCATGTAAGTGATTTTATTAATTATTTAGCAGCATCTATATCCTTTAAAGTGTTATCAATAGTTGCGCAAGTTTGAAACACAGAAGAAGTGATAATAGTAAACTTAATCTTTCAGTTTGTCGAAAGTGATGCTGATGAGGAATTACTATTCAATATACCTTTCACTGGAAATGTAAAATTAAAGGGAATTAAAATTTCTTCGGAAGATTCCGATTCTCATCCAGCTAAGCTAAGGCTGTGAGTATTAAAAATTTAGCTCTTCATATTTTAAAGTCTCCTCAAAGAGGCAAAAAAGCTCTTAAAGTGTAGACAACATATTTAGTGTATTATAATATAATATCTATGCAGAATATATTATTTGTTATTAAATAATTTTACAGGTTTAAAAATAAACCCAACATGACTTTTGATGATGTATCAATGGAACCAGATCAAATTTTTGAACTTCAAAAAGATAGTGAAGGAGTTTTGGAATATTCCCCTAAGTGAGTTCATCAAATAATTATTAGTATGCATATAATTATAGGTATATGATATTATTTGCAACCCAGTATTTTGTCTAATGTTTTTTTTTTTTCAGAATTGTCACTTTTTCCTCAGTTTCTCACTTAACAATGCATTTTCCAGCAAATTTTGGAGCAGAAAAAACTAAAATTGATTATATTGGTTTGAAAGGGGAATGGAATCCTGGACATAGACATGGTGTTACAATTTGTACGTATGAAGTTAGGCCAAACCTTGATGACCATAAATTAAAAAATGCTGATTCTGTATCCAGACAAATTGAATAGTTAACTATAATGTGTGATAGCTACTCATAATTTCAATGCATCAATCAAGTATCAAGTTATTTTAAGTGTTTATAGGCTTATTCAAAATTGAAAACCACTTAATGTTAACAAGTACATAATTGCTTGCATTTACATTACCCTTATAAATATAATATTAAAAAGTCCTATTATTTCGTTTATTATTTCTGTATATTCTAAGCTTCTATGAACACACATCATTAGGTATCATGAAATGTAGGCTTCAATATCCTGACTAAACAAGAATGGATTTTGTAATCTTATGCATCCATGTCATTAAAAATAATCAAATGAAACCATTTTTTTTTCTATTGTTAACCTGAATTAGAATGAGACTATTAAAAAAATTAACACTCTTAGCAATAATATGTTATCTAAATCGTATCAATAACTAAGGCCCAGTTTATTGATCTCGAGTTAAACTCAACCAAGCTTAACGCTTGGTTGAGTTTAACTCGAGATCCTGAAAAAATTATTAACTCTCCAACTTATTTGACCATTTGATAGACTAATAATTGATGAGAAAACGCGTTTTGAAACCATTAGTTAGCATATTTAATCAATGGTTGAGTTAATTCGGGATCTAAAACTGGGCCTTTATGAATAAAATCGGTAGCTATTCAAACTGCCTGTCAGTCGCGTGTAACGTTAGGGCGGTTAGGGCGACATTATGTAGGTACAATACATCGAACCTTCAGTGGTGCGAAAGAACATAAGCTCGACAAATGTTAGGGTGACAATTTTGACGACCTCCGTGGTCGAGTGGCGTACGCACCGGTTTTCAAGGTGTCGCTAGCTCAGAGGTCCCGGGTTCGATCCCCGGACGGGACACGGGGACAATGTAGAAAAAATACGACGCTTTTCTACATGGTCTCGGGTCTAGGTGTTTGTGGTACCTTCGTTGTCTATTCTCTAATCTGATTCCATAATAAAAGTGCTTTAGCTACTTACTTTGGATTCGGAGCAATGTATGTGATGTTGTCCAAACACAGAACATTTATCTACTTAAAAAATAATATTTTTTTTTACCTTTTGCTCGTACGAGGGACTTTGAAAATGATGTTACTGATAACTAGGTACCTACCTACGTGAAAAATATGTCCAGACATTCATTTAAAAAAAAAAATAGTACGAATGTCGACCATAGGTCGACCATCGTGCGACAGCACATATCTCGACAAATTTTAGGGCAACAAATTGCTTTCTCGACAAACGATAAAGCAGCGGAACCTTTAACGAACGACAGCGCTACACAAAGTTGCTCGGCAAACTCAAAAGCAACAATAAAATTATCTATACAAACGGTATCCCGCGGTTTCACCCGCGTAAGTTGTCCCCGTTCCCGTAAACAGTCACTTTTTTAGTGTTATTTTCCATTGTTTTGAACTTTTGAGTATTCTGTTATTCGAGACGGAGACGAATCCAACAAATCAAGGATCATAAAAATCGGTCCACTCGTTCTCAAGTTGTTTGTGTCAAACCCGGCTTTGTGTTACAAGTATACTAACTGTTTCCCGCAGCTCCGCCCGCGGTCTTAATTGTTTTTATACATATATAACTAGTTGTAGGTACTCGCGACGTTGTTCGTCAGTGTTTAGTGACGCGCCGAACGATGTAGTCGATAATTAAAATATTTTCATAATGTTTACTAGAACTACAGAAAATTATATAATTACCTAAAATCTTGTATTAAATAGTCCCTTTTCTCTGGTTAGTACAGCAAACATTCATTACGCCGATGATGTATAAAAATAAAATAATATTATTACTTGGTTCAGGTACCTAATAATAAAAAAAAAAAAATTGCACTCCGGGAGTGCCGGCAGAAGTGAAAACTTGATTATTAACGTTGAGCATGTTTGGAATGATTTTGGAATGATTAGGGAATAATTTTGCACCAATTGCTTTATCAGTATAAAAGTACGAAATCAAGTGACCGAAATCAAAAGTGACCGAAATCAAGTGACCGAAATCAAGTGACCGAAATCAAGTGACCGAAATCAAGTGACCGAAATCAAGTGACCGATATCAAAAGTGACCGAAATCAAAAGTGACCGAAATCAAGTCACCGAAATCAAGTGACTGAAATCAAAAGTGACCGAAATCAAAAGTGACCGAAATCAAGTGACCGAAATCAAAAGTGACCGAAATCAAGTGACCGAAATCAAGTGACCGAAATCAAGTGACCGAAATCAAGTGACCGAAATCAAAAGTGACCGAAATCAAGTGACCGAAATCAAAAGTGACCGAAATCAAGTGACAAGTGACCGAAATCAAAAGTGACCAAAAGGGAAACTTAAATTAAAAGTGACCGAAATCAAAAGAGACCGAAATCAAAAGAGACCGAAATCAAAAGAGACCGAAATCAAAAGTGACCGAAATCAAGTGACCGAAACCAAAAGTGACCGAAATCAAGTGAGTAGATAAAATACATTTTCGCCGCGCCGTAGAGAGGGGATAGCTGTCTACTCTCCATCCGTCTTACGCTTTTTCGATCAAGTCACGTGTCCTGACGCGAGTTTAAGATTTTATACCCATTACAGAAAAAGTGCTCAACGCCGCTAAAGAAGTTTTCACTTCAAAAAGTTTTTCTGATATTCCTATTACGTAGGTACCTACACGTTAGTTAAGGAAAAAAAGAAAAAAAAAAAGATTAAACAACGAGAATACTCATACTCATGTATAACTTAAAAAAACTGTGAGTTTAATTTATTATATTATACCTAAAAATATACATAATTATGATTGAACGCAACATATAATAAAACGAGCACACTCACAGCTTATCGACAAAACTTAGCGATAGCTCGTTGCTGATCGGCACTTTACATATCCCTGTCCGTTCTACACTTGTCCTATCTATGGCTCTACTGCCTACGATGCGCACTAACCGATTTGTGCAATTAGGTATACCTACTGTTTTCTGTAATTCTATCTCTATTTATGTCTTTCAGTAACACTTTTTCTATGGTAGTAAAGTAAGATACACAAAGTAGAATACGAACGGGAAATCAAATATTATCGTTAAGGTAGGATTCAAACAGTAAGTTAATTAAATGTTTTATTATTAGACTATTTGCAACTATATCGATAATTATATTTACAACACTATAATATAATGTGCTATTTATTGTTTGTAAGATCAAATCTCTTATTTATTATTACAAATATTATATTGATTTTGAAATTTATTTATCTTTAACAATAATTTATTGGATACAATGAAATGAGTTAATGTTATTGACGTAGATTAGAGGCAGTGTAAATAATTTTCAAATAGTTAAATTATTACAAGAGTTCTTAAGTCGATCATGTTTAAGATATTTAGTATAAAGACGGTCGCACTTCAGTAATACACTTTGACTTCGTGAAAATTATATAAATTGAGTTTCGTATTTGCTACTTAGTTAAAACAGACGTGTGTTGTACCTTAGGTATCCTCTGTTGACTTCACTCTTGATTACCTATTTGGTACCTATGTAAAGAAATTCTTTAAAATATATACCTACTAGGTAGTTACGAAGACAAAAATAGTTATAACTTATTTTGGCAGTGATATTTAATTCTACCCACATTTTCTTTCTTTTCTTGTTTAGGAATACATCACAATATTTTAGTCCTATCAATAAAGGTTTGATGAATCTCGATTAATTTGTGGAAATCTCCTCACTGTCGACGTCTTCCACGTACGCCACGACGCGAGTAGGGTCGGCGCGGGTTGGTCGGACGATATGGCCTTCGAAAAGCTGCGTTGGGCACAGAATTCAAGTCTCCAACAGTTGGCGCGCGAGCCGAACTCTTTTGTGGCACAGGCCAATCTCTAATGCAAACAGCACACCTAAAGAAAAAAAAAAACAAATTAATAGTAAACAAAAGTACATCAATTCCGTATTATAATTAATTAAGAAAAGTTATTTGCATACCTGCTAACTTTGGAGACAAGGTCGGCTTTTAAGGTTTGCTGTTCTGGTTTGTCAAACATTCTACTATCATCTATTACTGAGAGCCAGTAAGAAACTGCAGTTGCAAAGTAGTTACAGCGTCCAAGTCCATTACATTCAATAAATGGACGTGGTCTGAATTCCCTCATGCAGGATCCGGGAGATATAAGACTTTGGCCTGTTGCATCTGCTCCAGCAGTGTGCTAAAACAAAAACAAAATTGATCCCATAAATAACTACCTACATATTAGTAGTTACCTAACGTACTTACATAAAATACCTACTTGAAGAGGGCTTTTATACACACAAATATTTCTCCAGATCATTAAACTAAGTAGTAGTAGTAAGCTTCATTAAGCACTAATAACAAGCATTTAAATAGGTGCCTATCTTTTCAATCCGTCATTTGTAGGCTGTTTATTGGTTTTTGAAGAAAATGAAGCCCAATAAACAGCTTCTTCAGATGATATCATTATAAAATCAAAATGCATACCATTAGGAAACTGTAACCTTGCCACAATTCTCTCCAACCGACGGGACATTCAGGTACTAAGTTACTTTGGCTATGCATAGCGATAGTTCGGGTTGGTGCTTCACATACCATGCACCTGTAAAACACAAAATTAAAAGTTGATGCAATTTTGAAACATGTGATGTAGCATGAAGATTTGTACCTACTGACTGATTGACAGTATTGTGATAGCTAATGATCTGTTAAAGTACCTATTTCAAAGTAAACCAAACAACGCTTCTATGGCGAGAACATCATGAAATCCAACAATACAAGAAAGAGTATGTATATTTTTTCATTTTACTTGAATTCTGGTGTACGATAATCGATATAAAAGTGGAAATGATCAGAACCTACCTAGATATATAATTTCCAACATCGTTTGCACGAATGGGAGTCATAGACATAGGCATAGGTTCAGGCGTCGAAAGCCAAAAACTGAAATCTTCACGCTGAGCGAAATTGCAAACATCGTTGTTGTTACAAAACATGTAAGGCATCGTCGAAAATTTGCGTAAACAGCTTCCTGAAGCACCTGTTGACAAGACGTAATAACGTTTTGGCTTATTATGTCCATCTGTATGTCTAAAACTGGTAAACTATGCAAGATAATTATCATTTTTAACTTTTGAGTAGGTAGATTATTGTGCAATATAAATTGTAAATTGTATTAACATTTTAAAACCAATGCTTTGAACAACTTAAACCTTAGAATCACTACAACTGATGCATTCATAAATGCTTAAGTATTATTACTTTTCAAACTAAATAATAGGAAAGTAGGAGAGCGTTTTACAGTAAAGTAATGCGGGAACTTACCTAAGTCCTGTCCATGAGCTTTTCCGTTAGCAATGATATGTATAAGGGAGTATCCGCTCCACAGTGGTGACGTTCCTGATGGACATTGAGGAATCATCCTTTTTTGTGAATGTATTGTGAAGTAAAAGCCTCTAGATTTTGGCATAGGCTGTATTGCTGGAAGGCCAGCATGGCCAGTAGTTCCACGATATCCTTGGAATCCTTGTAAACCTTTAATACCTTTCAAACCTTCTCGTCCCATAGGTCCGGGAGCTCCCATAGGCCCTGGTAACCCGATGTCGCCTCTCTGTCCTTTGCTTCCTGGTACACCATTGCGGCCAAAAGCACCTGGTTTTCCGTCTTGCCCAGGCCGCCCATTGAATCCAGTTGGTCCAATGTCGCCGATAGGTCCAGGTTTTATATCCAATATGTCAATTGTATCCCCAGCATCACCTTTCACACCCTTTAGACCAACTTGTCCATAAAATCCTTCCTCTCCTTCGTCTCCTCTTAATCCTTTAATACCTTGTGAACCTTGCTGTCCTTGTCGTCCAGATATGCCATAATCACCAAGTTCTCCTTTTTGTCCAGTAGCACCATAAAAGCCTGACTGACCGTGTTCTCCCCGTTCACCTTTAGGGCTGTAGGTGTCTCCAATTTCGCCAGTATCACCCTTGTATCCACGTAAGCCAGGAGCTCCTATGAATCCATCCATTCCAGGTCTTCCAGGCAAACCTCGTGGACCTGGAGCACCATCCATTCCAGTCATACCTTTAGGTCCTTCGAATGAAAGACCAGGAGGGCCAGGTAATCCGTCAGGACCGTTGATACCGTATTCACCAGGTTTACCTTTCTGGCCTCTAGGACCAGGCCATCCAGGCAGTCCATCAAATCCAGGTTTTCCTTTTTCACCCCGAGGTGCATTCTCTGCGTTAATGCCAGGTAATCCCGGAGGTCCTTGATCACCCGATGGTCCTCTGTAGCCTGGTATACCAGTATCACCAATTTGTCCCTGATATCCTACATCGCCGCGTTCTCCTTTTCTGCCAACGTATCCTACTAATCCGATATCACCAGTATCTCCTGGTGCACCAGTAAAGCCTTCCATACCAATATCCCCGATGTCACCTTTGGTAGGAGTTACATATCTGGTTATTCCAATTTCACCTTGTTCACCTTTAACTCCTGGATATCCTTGGGGTCCAGGTGGACCTTCGTCACCTACTTCACCAGGAAGTCCAGGAGAACCGATTCTTCCAGGTGTACCAATCATACCTTCATCCCCTTTTGGGCCTGAGTTTCCAGTCACTCCAAATTCACCTTTTTGCCCTTTCATTCCATTTAAGCCGTGCCTTCCTGGACGTCCAGACTGTCCAGGGAAACCTTTGTCACCATCTTCACCGTGTTCTCCTATTGGACCGATATCACCTATTTCCCCTTTTCTTCCATCGATGCCGTTTCTTCCTGTATATCCTTCATTTCCTTTTTCACCTTTTAAGCCAGGTTCGCCTGTTATACTCAATCCTGGAGACCCTCTATCACCGATAAGACCTTTAAAGCCTTTGAAACCTGGTCTTCCGTCAATTCCATTAAAACCGGCTTGGCCTTTATCACCTTTCATGCCCCTTGCTGAGTTATCACCCCTAGGACCTGGTAATCCCGGAAAACCACCATCTCCTCTACCACCCTTAAAGCCAGGTCTGCCATCAACCCCCGGAAAACCAGGAAGACCTAAATCACCCTGAATTCCCTTCTGACCTACATTTCCTTCAGGACCAATTTTACCAGGTTCTCCATCAAATCCAATGGCACCTGTGTCACCCCGGTCTCCTTGATCACCTTTATTTCCCACTATTCCTGTCAATCCTGGAAATCCGTCTGGACCCGGTGGTCCATTTTCTCCTCGCATTCCAATAAATCCCATAAATCCTATGTTACCCTTCATTCCTTTTGGGCCGACATCACCAGGCAATCCATTCGATCCTTGTAATCCTGGTTCTCCGATAATACCTATTCTTCCTGGCCTTCCTGGCTGACCAGCCATTCCAGGTGCACCTCGTATTTCTATTCCTGACATTCCTTTTCTACCCTGCATAAACAATTATAGAAATTTAATCAAGTTGTAAAAGTAAGTAATTTCATTTAACAGAAAGTTATATTATAATAAACTAGCTTTTGTTCGCGGCTTCGCCCGCGTGTATGTCGAGAAATATCCCACGGGAACGTACTACCGGGATTAAAAGTACCCTATGTGTCAATCCAGGTAAAGAATGTCTTCTCACACTGCTTATTATAGTATATCCGAGGTGCAGCGCGCGGATTGAAATATGATTGCTGGAGGATAACAAATTGTATCGAAATACATAACAGAACGGCAAATTACCTACTTGAATGGCAAATTTGAAGGCAACTGTAAAACGAAAATTTTAATCCTATAAAGAGGTTAAGTTACCTCAATCATTAAAATTACGTTTTTCCATACAAATTTTCATCCCCTATTTAAAACCCTTAGGGGTTGAATTGCGAAAAATCCTTCCTTATCCCTTGTCTACATTATAAAAGAAGCCTCTGTGCAAAATTTCAGCTTTCTAGGTCGAAGGGTTTGGGTCAGTCAGTCAGTCTTTTTATTTATATATATATACTATATTTATAGATATAGTATTAAACTTCGAGAATAGAATAGAGCCTAACCAGATCCGGATTTGTTATAAATAAAACCTGTTTAAAAATATTTAAACAAATTATTAAGAAAATATATTTATGTTGGTGTATTTCTTATACAAGTTCTACATAAACTTATGTACAGTTTGGTATAATTTAAAATCACATACTTTGGATCACTTCGACGCCACACAGTTCTGACGCGAACTCCGTTACTTATTAGTATTGAATTTCTGATTTTGATCATCTACTTTTGCTGTTGACTTTACCTACATAAACTATGCAAAAACAGTTTAGAACTTTGTTTTTGCTTATGATGTTGCGGTTATTTTAACGTTTTTGATGTAATAAATCTTAGATAGGCTAAAGTGCCATTTAGGCTACAGAGCGTGCCAAGCTTATCGACGCTTGAAAGGCGACATTTACCAAGCGACATATTGGCAACTTTACAGTAGAGCGTTTTATTTTTCGGAAAATTCGGAATTCGTTGTAAATCGCCTGTTGGTCATAACTATTTGATTCCATCGAATTTTCGCCTCCTATTAATTTATAGGTTATATAAACTGGCATTTAAAAGATTTGATTTATTGAAAAAAAGAAGTAAAATTCAGTTATCCTAATTTTTAGGTATTTGAAGCAAAATGAAATATCAAAGAAAAATTTTACACTCGAACTAGAACTAGTCGAATTTTAAGCGTCAAAGTAAATTTTACGCTGTTTTTGCTGTGTTGTAATAGTTAAAATTATATTAATGAATTTCTGAAGGTCAGGTGAGAGGATCTATCGATTTCACAAATCACAAGTAAAACTCTCGAAAATTTAATACCGGTAAAAATCTTTTGTTTTCTCTTTAGAGGAAACAAAATATTTGCTTTTCTTTGTCTCAAAAAATAAAATCTTAAAAAGCATTAAAGTAGCAAGTCTACCTGTGGTCCTTGTGGGCCGTCTGGACCTATATCTCCAGGTGGTCCATGAATTCCCTTTGGTCCCATGGAACCAGTTCTTCCAGGTACACCAGGGTAACCCTCGTCACCTTCATCACCTCGTACACCAGGAGTGCCATCGAAGCCTTTTTCTCCCACTAAAATAGCGAACCCAGCATCACCACGGGAGCCTTTCTTCCCCCTATTACCGGGGAACCCTTTCAACCCTTGCTCCCCTATTCCACCAGGAATTCCGTATGGCCCAATACTCCCCTTTATTCCTAAAAATCCTTTGAAACCCTTCAGTCCTTGCAAAGACCTACCAGGTAGACCTTGATCACCGAATGGACCCGGAATACCATCATAGCCCAATTCACCCCTCTCTCCCTTCAATCCAGGCAAACCTGTGAAAATATGTATAATAAATGTAAAAACTTGACGTTAATAATAGCTTTAATATTTTTAAACGTTAATAACGTTAAATATTAACGTTTAAAAACATATATTAATAAAAATGTAATCATCAGAATCAGTGATGATCGTAAATACTAGGTTGTTGTTTGAACTCTATTAGAGGTACCATTGTTTTTCAATGACAAGATTCGTATACACATGGTTACGGATTCGAACCAAGGCAAGTACCCAGGTGATTTTTTCAAAGTTGTATGTAGTTTCTTAAATAGTCTAAGTCATCATTGGCATCAAACGGTAAAGGCAAACATCGTGAGGAAATCAGGATTCCAAACATTGGACAAATAAATTTATTCTGATTCTGATTCTGATTCTGGAATCTGAAATTGCTAACCCTTGATTGAAATTAATAATCACGCTTGGTGATCAATGCTCATTCTTTCTCTATAAGGAAAGAGGTCTTTGCCCAGCAGTGGGACACTAATTCAAACAAAGTCTTAACTATTACAATAAGGAATATTAAACTAGGTGAACAGAATGGTTTTATGCCTAATAACATGAATGACTGATTTTCTTCCTTTCATTAGTGTTTTAAAGTAAAAAGAATATATCTGGTATTTAAGTAAACCGTACCTTTAGGTCCAGGAGGTCCAGAATACCCTTTCCGTCCCTTCGTATTAACTCCGTAATTGACAGCTTCGCCTGTTTCACCAGGAGGACCATCTTCGCCAGGCTCTCCAGATTCACCTCTAAAATAAATTTGGTATTATTATTTAACGATTAATTCATTATAATCTAGCCCACGGTTTTATCCCAAGACCTATTTATTCATGCATCATTTAAATGCTACATTATCCCTCAGTTACAAAGGCCGTATTATTATAGCAAATGTCTACATAAATATAGCCTATTAGGCGCGAGCGATGCAGTGGGCAATAGCTAGTAGGTTAAAAGGTCAAATATTACTATGCAATCATACTAAAATTGATAACTAAAATAAGATCTGCGTAGTATCATTCTCTTATTAAATTGTAAGTTAGTTTTAAACCATTCATAATTACTTCAAGCCAGGTTCTCCTTTTTGTCCAACTAGGAACTGAATACGAACTGTGGCAGGTCGACCTGGCCTGCCAGGGAGACCATCTCTTCCATTAGTTCCATTTCTTCCGGGTCTACCGGGGAAGCCATCATCACCCATTTGACCTTTTATTCCCTTAAAACCAGAGTCTCCAGTGTACCCTGGCCATCCTGCATCACCAGGTATTCCAGGATAACCCATAAATCCTGAAGCAAACAAGGGCTTTAAACGCAAATTTCATCACAGGATGGATATAATAGTCTGTATTATGTTGTTATGTATAGAGCCTAAACAGATGACCAATGAGGTTTTTTCAAATGTACTTTCTTAGTTATTTTAAAACATCATTGAAGGAATAATTCATGCGGAAATCTGGATTCCGAAAAACGGATTCTATAATCACCAACAAAGTAGCAAGCTAAGTGGTTAATACTCGTCCCTTCTCTTTATGCGAAGAGGTCTGTAGGCTGTACCCAGCACGATAACCCTCTGCTACAGCCTACCCACCCATTACGAAAAAGTGGCGTTTTATTATATTTTACCAATTTTACTGTGTAAGCATAAAGATTTTTACCTCTATCACCCCGCGGTCCAACATCAGCTTTAATAAGTGAGAGCGGTGGGTCGAAAACAACTCTTCCTTTGGGTCCTTTAGATCCTTGTCGCCCTTCTGCACCATCACTTCCCCTATTTCCTTTTGGCCCTTTTGGACCCTTCAAACCAGATATTCCAGGAAAACCTTTGATTCCTCGAGCTCCCGGAATCCCCTCTAATCCTGGATAACCTTTTTGTCCGTTAAAACCATGATCTCCTCTTTGTCCTTTCGGCCCATCTGATCCTGAATACATAGACATTTAAACAGTGGAATAAGAAAATGTTAATTTAATTATTGTATAAATTAAAATTAATAATGATTTATATAAATACCTGATTTACAATACGGACAATCGTCACCACGTTCTCCTTTGGAACCTAAAAATCCTGGACTTCCAGGTGCACCAGGGTCTCCAGATTGACCTGGAAAGCCTGGAGGACCTTCTTCTCCTGGAGGACCAACTCCATGTACACCGGTTCCCGGATAACCTGAAGGTCCCATGTCACCCGACTCACCACGATCTCCTCTTTGGCCAGGTATTCCATCTGAGCCAGGTGTGCCTTCTTCTCCAGCGGGTCCAATTACTTTAAATCCCTTAAATCCTTTGGGCCCTGGGATACCAGTTATTCCTTGGAAACCTGAAGGTCCTCTATATCCGGGATAACCTTTAAAACCGTCATTACCGGGCTCTCCTTTAGTAGACGTTCCGGGTATTCCTTGTCTTCCTTGAGTTCCTTTGATACCTGGTAGACCGGGTGGACCCATGATACCAGGCAAACCACGTTGTCCAGGAATGCCAGGAGCACCAATCGGACCCACAAAGCCCTCAAGACCTTGAGGTCCCATTGGCCCTGGTACTGGTGGTATATCTAATTTGTCATCGTAAATTCCCGGTTCACCAGAGAAACCTTGTAGTCCAGGATTTCCGGGCATTCCATCTTCACCTGTTTCTCCTCTATAACCATCGGCTCCATCTGGGCCGGCATAACCTGGCGCACCTTTATCTCCCTTAGGACCAGGATTACCGTCTCGTCCTCGGTGACCAACTTTACCTCTTGGTCCGTCGTGACCTTGGTCACCTTTGTACCCTTGAATGCCACGCAAACCGTCTATTCCCTGTAAAAAGAAGGGTCACATTCCAAAAAAATGTTACAACTAAAGATTCTAGTTCAGACGATTACCCTAGGGTATTAGCTTTGATAACTTTGGTTGTGATTTCGTCGTAACCCGTGGAATTGGTATTATTTAGCGACATAATTTCCCGTCTAACTTCATATTCGGACATAGGTTTCAGGAACATTGAATTGGAGATTAATTTGCCATTGAATTATAAATTATTGAATTATAGTCGAAACTAACTTACTTGTAGACCATGAGAACCAATCATCCCTTTAAGTCCCTTCACTCCACGCTGTCCTTGATAACCTTTTTGGCCTTTGTTACCCTTTGTTATAATTGTAATATTTTGTCGAACTTCGCTGGTTACCCTAAACACAGATCTTCCTGGTTCACCAATTTGCCCCTGATCTCCTTTTTCTCCAGGTGGTCCTATGGTGTCGTCTCCATCTTTTCCTCTGTCTCCCGGTTCTCCCCGTATTCCCATCGGGCCCTAAAATATTTTTTTTAGTATATTATCAGTCATGGGTTCTAGAGCATTTTTATTGTTGCAAATTATAAAGTTCATGTCTAGAGTTACGTAGTAAAAGTTTTGTCTGCATAAACATTCAATAACTGCAGATTGGTTTTACCTTATTCTTGTAGGCCAATAATAAATTCGCACTAAAGATAAGTTTAATAGTAAACTTCAAATGATCAGATGATGTTCTGATGTTCAAAAGGATAATGTGATGTTGTGTAAATAGAAAATGCGGCGGTGTTTAAAAATGTAAAATGTTTGTTCTGACCTGATCACCAACTTCCCCTCGTGGACCACTATCACCTCTAAAACCCATCACTCCAGAAGGTCCGGGGGTTCCTTGGTGTCCTAGTTCACCGGAGTCACCTTTTGCACCACGAGAATTTACACCACCATCACCAGCCGCACCTTGAGCACCCTTTTCGCCTTCACGGCCTGGTGAACCTCTATTACCAACATCACCCACTGGTCCGGGTGGGCCCATAATACCGTCAATACCGCTACACCCGTCAAAACCTTCTAAGCCCGTCATTCCTTGGGGTCCATAAGGGCCCTAAATTTGAAAACAGTTATTATGTAATTAATTAAAATTAATCTAGTTTTATATATTTTAAAAGTAGGTAAAAAAGTGGTACAAATAAAAAAAATGTTATGTGTACCACTGCCAGCATCCAACGAAGCCAACGATCCACCACCAGCTAATAAGCTTGCTATAGGTACCTATTTTTATGAAGGAACGTGTCTGGTCGTTTTTGGAATATAGAATATTGACATAGGAACAAAAACTTGGTAATATTGACCAAATTTTAGCCATTTTAATTATCATGTTACTAAAATACATGCATTTTAGAATCTTCTAGTAATTATAGCAAATATTGTAAATACCTGGGGTCCTGTATCTCCTCTTGGTCCATAAGGTCCCCGAATACCCTGAAATTGTATAAAATTTGTATTAATTTATCGATTATTCTGTAGATTCTATTGCGTACGTGTCACTAACATACTTGTGTTCCCTTGTCTCCATAATCGCCTCTATCGCCGATATCCCCTGCCTCACCCGGTCGACCAGGGCGGCCGAGAGGACCATCTTCACCATAGTCACCTTGAAGACCAGGCACGCCTGGTGGTCCGATAGACCCTGGATCGCCTTTGATACCAGCACAGTCGCATACTGTTTGGTTGCACACCACCTAATGATGTAACAAAATTTAATTAAATAACATATTATTTACCCGACTACGGCGAAGCCAAAAGGAAGGGTAATTATTGGCAGTCTATAATATGTATGTATGTATGTTTATATGTTCCACCGTAACGCCTAAACTACAGAACCGATTTTAGTGATTGAGGAGTCAATCGATTTGTAATAACAACCCGAGTAACATAGGCTACATAAATTTTATCAAAATCTTATGTGACGGAATATAACCCTAAGATTCTAACCTCACCGAGTTGGCGAGTACATTACATTTATGTCATAATTTTTTTTTTTTTAAATAAAAACGACGCCCGCACTAAGGAATTTAATCCTTGTGTCGCGGGGGTTTCACAAACATTCAAATCACATGCACAAAGAACACCCAGACTTGGAACAAGCATTTGTGGATCACACAAATGCTTGTCTCATGCGGGGATCGAACCCGCAGCACGTCGCGCACAGTGGTAATCAGCGTGGTGACCTATACCACTCGGCTATCCGTGCAGTCAAATAATAATGCGGTCGTACAGTTCGTGCAGTCTAGACGTTTCAGTTACGTCAGAATTCTCTTTCTTAAAATGCGGTGATGTAGGTATTGCACGGCCAGTGTATTATACCTATGCCCGATCGGAAAACGGAAAAGTAATAAATAAAAAATAAAGTTAAAAACTACAACCCGACTACGTATAAAAGGTCTCTCAAAAGGACGAAACAAGTCCAATAAAATTCCAGAAAGGCATCTAGGTACAAAAATGGTCAAGACAGGGCCTTGGTCGCACCCTCTATAAACTGATACACGCCATGTCTACTAAAGAGTTCCTGGCACCCAAATAAATATACTTAGTAGGTATACAGTAGGTGCGACTGTATGAATGGTGCTGTCACTTTGTATGAAAAGATAATTTTCAATTTTAAGAATTCGACCGATGTTTCTTGGGAAATGTTGTTCTGTTTTATGCACCTGATTACCTAGTAGAATATACGCAATCCTTTTAAATTAATCTTGCATATGCTCTATTAATGGGATTGTAATTTTTATTTGCAATTTGTTGTCTCTGTTTTATGAAAGTTATTATATTTATTATTACATTAATTAAAAATACTGTGTAATGGAGTAGGTAACAAAGAACGTGCCTTATCGTCGGGACCTCTGACATACTTTCGACGCAAGTGTAAGAACATTGCACTTCCTACTTTATAATAAATAGAGCATGAAATTTAGTTTATTCAAATAATCTCAGTCATTAAACACTTAAGCATTATCTGTCGAAGCATCAAATTTTAATCTTTCTGCTAATAAGCAACTACTAGGCCCACTGTAATTTGTGCCAGAAAGTTCAAAATTAGTATTTCCTAATAAAGCTACATGTTTTTGAGATTTTTTTTTTCTAACGTAGGGATGTATGCAGGATCAATATTGTTTAAGAGCTTCATCGCTTGTATAATGTACTCCACATTCAATAGAAGGAAGCGTACTCATAGGTACGTTATTAGTAAGTACAATATCTAGTGTTGTAGTAGAGTTAACGACTGTACCAGTCACAATTACGAAAACTGAAATGGATTTTGCAATGTAGCTTATGATTATGGATGATGTCAGCGATGTTCCCATTACGTCACCTTTTTGAACAAACCTAACAAACATTTCACTGCGTCTGCCTTCTTTTCGTTTTAGTTTTAAAACTGTTTCACTACATGGTACACAAACATGAAAATATTTTACTGTGCGAATTCCAACAACCGTCAATAAACGAATTGTATTACCTATAGATATGATGAGCGGCTTGGAATCGTGACCACAAAAAGTCGAGCGCTTAGCGAAGTCGCCAGTTGGATTTTTAATTACCTACCTAAGTATTTAGAAACATGTGTGGCTTTAAAATATTATTTTGTTTCTAAGAATCAGTTAGTTTAAGAATATTTATCAGTTTTTACATACCTAAGCATCAAATTACCCAAGCCCTTTCACACGTACTTTTCGATTTCGTTGTGTTTCGATTTCGGGTCTGGGTGTTGTACCACAAACACCCAGACCCGAGACAATGTAGAAAAGTAATATTTTTCTACATTGACCCGGCCGGGGATCGAACCCGGGACCTCAGAGCTGGCGACACCTTGTAAACCGGTGCGTACGCTACTCGACCACGGAGGTCGTCATAATATTGTATCTAGGTATACCTAGGTAGGTATATAGGTATACCTATATAGTATCTATATATATAAAAATCAATTGCTGTTCGTTAGTTTCGCTAAAACTCAAGAACGGCTGAACCGATTTAGCTGATTTTGATCTTGAAATGTTTGTGAAAGTCCAAGGGAAGGTTTAAAAGGTGTAAAACAGCAATTGATTATTATACCTACATATAGATTTTACTTTTGACAGAACGAAGTCTGTCCGGGCAGCTAGTCATATATATATATATATATATATACGAGTATATAGTATCATATACAGCGTGTAACAAAAACCCTGTCCGATCCCTGAGAGTATTATTCGGTAACGTACTGCGAACACATATTGTAGCCATTTAAATGGATTGGAGAATGAAATTTTTCCCCAGTCAAAATATTTAAATACAAATAAAAACTGATCCAAGGCAACAGCTGAACAACTGACCGCTCCTCAAAGGTCACGTACTTACTAGGTACCTACAGTTTGGTGTCAAAGAAGCCGCCTATGCGCGACGGATCATGAACTACCACGAATACGCCTTTATTGAATCTGACAGGGGTTTTGTTACATGTTGTATAAGTATATATACCTACGAGTTTAAAGTAGCATCCATATATTATTATTAGGACATTGAGTGGTAACTTGCTGTTAAGCTTTTTTTCATTCTTTTAAGTTTCGTAACACTTCAGTCAGTTAGGTATTTGCTGAGTTTAAAACATATTTGAGCTCCTATTTTAAAAGTGGCCATAAGTATATGTTCTGCTATGCGAGTAATAAGTCATAGACATATTATACGGTCTCAGTTTATTAGTCGCAGTTTGAAACGTATCAATTTACAATCGCCAACATTGCTAAATTTGTATGGCGACGAATATTTGCATCATGCAAATAACGGCCTAGGACTACCAGCTCCACTTTGTCGTACTACTTTTAAATTTATATGTAGTTCATTGCGTTGGTTGTTAGGAATATCTCGAAGAGCTTGACATTTGAATGATCTATAGTTTTAAATTAAGGTTTTCTGGGTAATTCTGTGTTTGGTTTTCGGAATCTGTATTAATATGTCGGTTCTTCTTGTAGAAAATACCTATTTATTATTGAGTACAACTATATAATACTAATGCGCCCCTCATGTTGCTTTTTCCTTTTTATATTAACCTATAAAGAAAAAAGAAATACTTACTTATTTATTTTGTATCTATCAAGATTATCAAAAACTTATGTCTTTAAACAAATAATTGTCTGCTGGCTCAATTCAGTTTTTTTGGGAGCATACACATAAAGAATTATAATGTTAGGTACCTACTTAGATTTTAACGAAAGTGCTAAAAAAAATGCATCTTTTTAAAAGGATTTTAATGATGAATGCTATAATCATCATCCACGGCCCTTGATATCCCACTGCTAAGAGTAGCCATCTCTTTTTAAGTGCCATTCTCTCCGGTCCTGTGCCAGTCTCTCCTAGATGCTAGTCACTAGATACTCTTATATATACCTACCTAAGTTCAAGATTGCAATGCTGACGAATGTATTTCCTAATGTTGACATTATGCTTCGCTATCGAGTCACACTCCTTCATAAAGGACCGTGAAGGTCACTAATGTTCGGCAGTGCACGTGCCGCGGCTTGCTTGGCAAAGTAATCAACTTAACATCTGGTAAAGTAGTCCTAATATTTGGCGTGCTATTCAAATATGGCTTTTGTGACACAGATTGTGTGGATAATAGTATATTTATTTATGTAACGATCAACTTCGTTAAAATAGTTATTCTTTAGACCGTTTTCGGTTGCAAATAAAATACAACATATTATGCGTACAAGCCGGTCGTTGATAATAAAAAATATCAAAATACTAACTGCCACTTATATTAATTAGAAACATTTTAATTATTTTAATGAAATAAATAGTGTTTAGTGCAGGCGAAGCTCTGTGTGCGAGCAATGTGTTTAGTCCGCGTGCGGTTGTTGCCGGCCGGGGCGAGTGGGCGACGACAGCGCGGCGCTTTTTACGTCCGCTGTGTCATGAATAACACTAGTTCTTCATCTTCCGAAATCCAGGTTGCCTCAATATATGGTGTATGTTATGGAAAATTACAACCCG
This sequence comes from Plusia festucae, assembly GCA_950381575.1. Taxonomy (NCBI): domain Eukaryota; kingdom Metazoa; phylum Arthropoda; class Insecta; order Lepidoptera; family Noctuidae; genus Plusia; species Plusia festucae. The sequence continues at coordinate 8,278,568 of OX494434.1, read as the reverse complement.
ATGCAAGATAAGTACGACAATATAAAATTATTTCTGTTTTCTTTGTCTATATTGGGGTTTTGACTAAATTGTTCAACAGTAAAAACAACAACAAAACAAATATTATATACCTAACAAAACAATAATAGTTGATTATGTTAGATTTATTACTATTTTACACAGACTGGTCGATCTACTATCCAAGTATCCATTTATTGATTGAACCCCTCTTGCAACAGGGTATGAACTGCTTTTGTCTTTAAAGCTTTAAAATATTTGCGAGACTATAACAAGTGCAACAGAGTACCTACTTGTTATAGTCTCGCAAATACTTTAGCTAGTCTCTACAAGTTATGAACACAAGTCTTAGCTCTTTTCTATTTGCCACGATATCTTAATCAATAGGTAGCAGGTACCTAGGTAGTATAAAATTGGACCTTATCTCATAACTATATTTATATGCTATTAATTAAACGACAACATAATATATAATGGCAGCACGCGATTATGGAACGGGTGAGTCACTAGTTGCAATTCAAGGAACAAGTTGGATAAACAATCATTGCAGTGTCCAAGGCGATAACGACCATTCGCACATCCCGCAGCGGGACCCGCGCCCCCTTCCCGCATCCCGCTCTTCACAACCTCGACACCCTGCCTCCACGTGTATGAAAATTAATACCTACCATGCTGTTCCAGAACATTGTAGGCTGAATGTTCTGTTCTACATACAGGCCTTGTTCAAACTTTATTAAGTATATTATGTTAAATGATTTTGGTGGAACAACTATCATTGGTAGACCTGTTCCTGACTTTGCTGAAAGCTAGGTACTTAGGTACCTACTTACAAGCCGGATGCTACGTAGGAAATTATACGCCATAAATTATTTATCAAATTAAATGTGTTTATGTTAGTAATTTTCTAGCTTTTTAGGGTTCCGTACCTCAAAAGAAAAAAGCGAATAGAGAAGGAATAGCCTTCTCTATATGAGAGGCCAGTGCCGCAGTGGGACATTGAAAAGGCCGGTATTATTAGGTATATAATATGTACAACTATTGATACAAAAGCTATTCTTATTAGTTATTGTAACTATGTCAAAAGTTAAAAATCAGAGCGTACGGACGAGATTTACGATCATTTACCGGAATCTGGTGACCCCGTCGGCTCATAAACGCGTTCCCGATATAAGCCCGGACTCAGAGCGGCGCGCGGCGCGACATGCATGCGTGGCGAAGCTTGACTCTACTGTGAGCTTCGGATCACAAATAATAATTGTAACTTAGTTGTTTTACCTACGCAAGGAACGAATATTATTCAAAGTACTGTAAGTATATTTTTATTATACAATACATAATTATTAGCATCATATTTTCCTAAGGTTCTCTGCACACAACCTGAAGAAAGCATGGCGGATATCCATGTAAGTAGCTCGCATGCGCCTTTGAAAATTAACTCGGACACTAGTATTCCTTTAGATTTTGTATTATCTATAAGAACCTGACAATAGTATGTAAATAGTAATTTTAATAAACAATTCATGTGCATATGATTAATATCAAGTAATACATTATATAACATAATTTACATAATCAATAAAACACTTTTGTTTGTTTTGATTGTTATCGGAAGGGTGCAATATCTAGCCGAGCTATCTAGATGTAAGCTTGGCGTAACATAAATCATTGTGTGGCAGCTCTCAACCAGCATCGTACTGTCAGCGACCTGCGCTAAAAATATAAACGTGGAATATAGCTGCACATTCAACTGGCTTTTGTTACAGTACTGAAACTATTGACCTATTTCACTTTACTGGAAGTAAGCAATAACTTTCAGTGCAACGCTCGCACCATAAAACCGACTCGTGAGTAATCGAGCCGTAATGTGCGCTGGAAACTTGCGACGTCTTTGTCTCGTACTCAGCTGCGGGTAAAGGAATTTATTAGGACCGAGTCAACAACATTGATAATGGAAATAAGGTCACATATAATAATAATTTATATTCGATAAAAAACTAAACTTATCTCCAGTTGTTCCAAATACCGCGTTAAAAGGTTTGCGGCAATTATGAATATTCGCACTACCTAACTTTAAGCAAGTTGTTTAATTGATAGTTTATACAAAAACTTTAGCTCACATTACGTCATAATAGTCAGTGCGTTTTACTGACATGGAATTACATAGGTATTATATATGTATTACCTATATCATATATACTTATGGGTTATTAGCCCTATACTTTTATACACGTCGTCAAGACTTCAAACGAATGATATCTAGACCACACAAATATCGTAGCTGCTACACTGCTGCTAATATTCTTACCATGCGAACTTAATTGAACAGCGTTACCCGTACTCTAAAGATAATACTAAGTATACGGATCATTACATAGGTTTAAAAGTACATATTCGAAATAATGAATCTAGTTAATGTTGTTACAGTAAATTAACTTCGCAACAATATTTAGTAAGTGGAAAATTATAATATACCCATCTATGTATTTTCTTAGGGCCTTGGGAAGAATGTTATATTTTATTACATAAGAACTGGAACGAGACTGTGGGACCGATATATCATAATTGGGTGACGTAATCATTATAGTAAGACAACGTTTGGAAAATATCTTGCATATGATAGAGCTCGTAGCAAAATTTATTACAAATAAATAAGGTAATTAGTACATTTAAGGTCGATTAAAATTGCATGTTTTTGAAAAAAAAAACCTGTACTTACTTATTTTGAACACATTTTATAAATTATATCCCATCCAATTTGTGTAAAAGCAATAAACGTAATGTTCATTAGAAGCGACTGCAGTAGGTATAATCTACCTACTTACTTAGGAACCTGCAGCTCTACTGGCAAACGCATCAAATACCTATAATGAATGTTCACATTCTAGTTAATTTCTAAGTAGACTACATCTATTCAGCTGCTGTTCCAGTAAATGTCAAATACGTAAGCAAGCTAGAACTATGTATTATATCAGATTCTCTTAGATATTCTTTCCGTAGAGCAACATAAATAATGAAGTTTGCTATTTATAAACATGTTACAAGCGTGTTGAGATATGGATAAAACGTAAAAAGAATGTAGAATATGGAATACTTCCTTTTGGGTTCAATGTTCTGTAGCAGTGTACGTCACGGTGATAAAAGAGCGACTCATGAATGAGCTCGTGCATTGACAGGGCGCTGGGCGGCTCACCCCGGAATAATATAACCAAACGTTGACCGACACATACGGCTTTATCAAAACATTATGTTATACTTATATAGCGTAAGTTAAACCCACGTAAGCTCTAAACGCAATTATTTATAAGATTCTGGATTGATTTCATTTATGATAAATTACGTAGGTAGGTAACTAAAAGGTTTTGTTTTATCTACTCTGTTGGGTCGCAAAGCATTATCACCACGGAACATAAAGCCTTATTTTATCAGCGCCGATACCAAATCGTGGGAGTTATGTTTTTATTTCGGCAATAATTGCAAAAATTGAGTTTTATACATAACGACAAGTTGATAACAGCAGCTTCCTGTCATTTTGATAACAGATGTCGCTGTTTGTGTCGCGGCCTCGTTTTGAAAGCTTTGTCAATGGAAGTTGATTTTGACCTAATTAATGAATGTTTGATAGACCCCGACGATGATCTAAATTTTGCGCATGTTACCGATTCGTTGTCCGTGATTCACGGAATTAGCGTTTCCTAACGGGATATGAGCCACAGATAATGTACGCGGGCATTATCAGCTTTTAACCTGGTCAATAGATAGCTACAAAGTTCATTGTGGTTCTCTATAACATTGTTTAAATATTGCACAATATGTCAGAACGGATATCAAATGTTATAAAAAAAGTGCTAACTAGAGGAAGCCCCCAGTTCATTCATGTAATGTACCTAATCCTATTGACCTATAGCAGCTCTATATTCTGTATTCTAAATTTCTAACACATATAGGTGCTTAGGGGTACTGGGATAGCTGATTTTCAATCCTTCTCCTCTACGTAGTAGTTTTTAGGTTATATTCTCCCCCCTGTACCAAAACTGACGTGTATTTTAGATAAAAAGAAGAAATTTAAACTTAATTTAATTCTGGGAAATCACGCACCGTGTACAGGGTGTGATATTTATGCCAAATGGACGTCAATGTTGCTGGTTGTTCTAACCTGTACTTATAACTGAAAATATTGCGAATAAACACCTCCCTACTATGGATATATTTATTTCGAGTTAAGTTGTATAATAATATCAAGTAAATAAATGCTAAATAAATACATAGTATCTAGGTGATTTTGGTCGATAGGTAGGTACGATTGAATCACAATAGTGTACATTTTTACATATAAATTTATAACATATTCAGTAAAAGCTTTTGTGTGTGATTGTCAATTAACTTGATACTGTCTCAATTTTAAATTAGATAACTACTCAACTGCCAAGAATTTCCCATAATATACCTAAGTGTATTTCAGAATAATGTACCTATTTAATTAGAACTATAGATATACATAGATTAGTGCATACTTAATTTTAATTACATTGAATATTTCTTATTTCTACAAATGTATTTTTGTGACATTGTAGCTTTCAACTGGGTAAATTAATTTTTGTTTGGGAGATGAATTGATAGAGACAATGTGGCTATGAGTAAATACTATTCAACTTAATCGTTGCAACCCTTTAAAGACTAAAAGTACTATCGATAAAAAAATATATTACAATATATATCTTTATGTAAAATCGATAGACAAGCAACCTATTTTTCCTTCCCTAATGGATGTTCCAACAACATGTGTGTTTATCTTTCACTTTTCATATTCTTTCTTTGAAATAATCTCGCAGTCAAGTAATGATTAAAGTTCTTTCGTCAAAATGGAAATCGTAACAATATTCTTTCAGAAAGTAGTTGATTAAAAAAAATAGTTTAAAGTTTGATACCCTTACCCTTAAAATTTGTAGAGTGAATAACATCTTGTATATTTCATAGGCTTTCGATAGGCGCTACCACATTAAATCAACCCTGATGTACCTATATAATAGCGATATGCGTGTACACAAGGGAAATTGCCAATATTTGCTATTCTTACATACCTACTGGACGGCCAGTAAACAACCCCTTAGTACCTATTTAAAAACATATTTGGTTTGATAAATATTAATAAGTCATGATAACTATATTAACAAGATCACCTAAACGCTACAATTTGAATAATACTTTTAATATACCTACTCGAGTAACCATTATTCAAGTATATTAAATAATGTAAGTAAGTATAAGAATTAGGTCGAATCTTTAAAATACGTAGGATTTCATATTTATAATCATGCGTCATTCATCCGTTAGTTTATCGGGGGTTATAACCTTAAAAATCAAAATTAGTTTAATTATTTTAAGATAAGATAAAATAGAGGTTCTTTTGAACAAACATGCCAATACCTAATACCTACATTTATTTAGTTAAACGGAAATGCTACCTTGGTTGTTTAACTATTTATGTTTAAAGGTCGGTAGGTAGGTATAATATTGTACCAAAATACCCCTTAATGTACGAAGACAGGGAAGTATTCCTATACAAATAAGCTTTACCTCTTAAACTTAAAGATAATATACCAATAATAGAAAATACCTATTAAGTATACCTACAAGTATATACCTATAGCTTTACCCCCAATTGCCAATCAAACTTTTTGTTAAGATCGGTAGGTATATTTAACTGTGTGTTTTTAAACAAAGATAGGTATTTCGCTATTCTTGTATACTTAATATTTAAATTATTTTTTAATAGGTATATATTGCATATGTGTATAGAGAGGTAAAATTTGTGAGTTTGTCATTTTATTTGTCGGTAGTAGGTAATCTCCAGAACTACTGATTTGACTGACCAGATTTTGAAAATTCTTTCATCGGTAAAAAGCTAAAATATTCCAGAGTGCGATAGGGTATTTATGTTTGATGTCCAGCAAATTTTCGAAATTATTAATTAATAAAATACCGGAAATCGCTGTAACTTGCAAAAATGATTTCCTTATGAGTCTTCTTATTAATAACATTGTGTACAAAATCGAAACAAATGATTTTTTAGGTCACGAGGCTGTATGATGATAAACGATGTTGTTGCCACTTGAGACGTACCAAATAAAAACTTATACGATAATAGTGCAAAGGTTACCGTGACATCAGATTATTGTGACAATTTATTTCATGTTGTTCGTATTAAGCAATATTCAATTCACAACTTCAGTGCACGTGCGAACGTAAATAAACTACGACCTCTACTCCATGTTATTCGAAACTAGCACCTACTTTATATCCGTTGATTATAAGTATATGATAAGATTAGGTAGTAGGATTTTTCGGGGACTGCACCTTACTCGGATAGACCGACCAACCGAATCAGAGATATACACAACCTGAACCACCCTAGAAATACAAACTTATTAATGTAAGGTGTGCAAATAATCATGGTGGTCAAGGTATGGTTTTGCCAAAATAACCTTGTTCTTTGCATCTCAAGTGTTCAATTAGCACAAATCTTCTGCGACGTTGTATGATAAACAAAAGACACGTCAGTGACGTCATCCCCAAAATGAAAGAGATGCAAGTTAACATCTGTCGATGAAAATACTAAACATACATTATTCAAGGATGAACCTAGTTTCAGACACAACTCTTGTCTCGGTCAATGACTACTATGTAGGCCAAACAGAATATAATCACTCGATATAGGCCTTGAGTTAACTTAAACACTGATTGCCTAACTACCGTGAGATTGTATATGATTTATTTGATTGCTGTTTCATATTTACTTCGAATAACACTAAACTGTTCACTAAATAATAATAATAAATTGAGAATCTAGGTATCTTTTATCGACAGAGCATTATAGCGTCCGCTAAATATTCGCGTACGTGCTTGAAGAAATACTTTTATTGGAAGAAAACTATTAAAGTTAGGTATTGAGGTTTGAATTAAAAAAAGAAATTCAAGTTCTTTAGACCATGTAAAAATAATGAGACTCATCGAATTGCTCAGTTTTTTTTACATACGGTGATTATTACAGACTCCTTCCGGTAAGGTAAAGTCAGAGAAAACCTAAACAGGCTAAAATCCACCAAGGAACTTCTACCTCCCCTTTTATCGTAGAACTTTGCAGGAACGCATTGCGAACGCCGAGTCCCAGGCAGTCAACAAGCTCTCCATATTTCAACTTCCTTAGCTTGACTATTCACAAGTTTTCTAAGAACTTATAATTTTTGAAAATCGACGGGCCTGTTGGTCTAGTGGTTAGTGACCCTGACTGCTAAGCCGGAGGTCGTGGGTTCGATTCCCACCCAGGACAAATCTTTGTGTGATGAGCACGATTATTTGTTCTGTTTCTGGGTGTTATTTATCTATAATATGTATGTATTTAGAAATATATAAGTATGTTTATCAGTTGTCTGGTTACCATAGTACAGGCTCTGCCTAGTTTCGGATCAGATGGCCGAGTGTGAGCTGTGTCCCAAGATATTTATTTATTTATTTGAAAATAATATTTTGATCCAAGCGTCGTCGGCGCTTTATGCTTTTGAATTACTATACTTTCAGCGCTCTTTTATCATTGTGAATTGAATTATATTTTGTAAGCGCTGACGTTAGGGTCAAAATATTATTTTCAATAAAAAAAAAGTGCATATACCTACATCTAATACTAAAAGCAAGTACCTATCGATTGAATGAGTAAAGGTAGCCTAGGATACCTAACCAGTTAGTCCTCAATTCTCTCCCCTGCTTTATTATCACTCCTCGTTACCTCATCTATCTGTAACCTATTAATTTAATTGAGACCATTTCAGTAAGCCCAAGCAGGGTACCGCTGCTGTAAGACAATTAAGAGTTGGGTATCCTGCAGATAACAGGTGATGCTACAGCATCAACTCATATATGGTTACCATGTTCTTGCGATATCATTAAAGTAATCAAATACTAAATTTCCAATCGATCAGACCAGTAGAAGTTTCTCAAATCCTTCAATGAATAAATTGCTGATAATCTTCAAACGGCTCATCAAATCTTCTTGAAACATAGCTAAGAACAATCTCGATAAAATTACAAAAACACAAAAAAAACTAGATCAAAATCGGTTATCGGGGGTTAAAAATGATCAATCAACTCAGAAAATCGCCGTCCACTGCTGGACATAGACTTCTGCCAAGTTGCGCTACAACACCCGGTCCTCCGCCTTCTGCAACCAGTCCGATCATTCAGGTCAGCGGTCCATCTAGCTGGTCCATCATCCACATTTATATAGAAGACAAATTAGAACGCCAAGGGCCATACTCTACGAACTCTACCCACTTGTTTGTCAAAAATAATGCCTATGTTATCGTGTTTTTGTGATTTTTCTTGCTTTGATATGAGTGAACATAAAATTGAATGATTAAATTTATACATAATCTATAGGTATACGTATATAATAAAACAGTAAAAAAACTGTGTCGACAGAAATGTGTGTAGGTTTAGAAACTGTAATAGAGCATGAATCCAAAACAAAATTTCTGTCTGTTTGTTTGTACACGCTAATCTTCGGAACTACTGGACGGATTTGAATGATTTTGTTTTATTTTTTAAAGTTTGGGCAATATATTATAGGCTATAATTTATCTTGGAAACTTGAACACTTGATGCAGAACCACAATAGACCAGCTAAACTATAAGAGATACAAAAATGGTACCATAGCAAAAATTGTTCCACGTGATGAGCATTCTCTGCTAAGAGAATAAATTTGAAGATTTGGAACACCTGATGCTGAACTCCAAGAGCCCAGCTAGACATATAACATTTAAAGAAATGACGTCTTAGCAAGAGTTGTTCAGCCTGATGAACACTCTCTGTTGTTTTTTAGCAATAAATACGAAAGTAATTGACTGTCTGCGTGTTACGAAATAACGCCTAAACTGCTGAACTGTTTGAAATGAAATTTGATATATAGATAGGTATAGCCGCAATAACCGACCCCACGCGGGCGGAGTCGCGGGCTAGTATTATATATATTAACAGATTTAAACCGAGTTCGTTTTCTTATCTTTGAGCGTTTATATTTTATCAATGCTTTAATTGACCCAACAACACAATTATTTAGTCATAGGTATTTAGGGTTCCGTACCGCAAAAGGAAAAGAAACGGAACGCTTACAAGATTACTTTGTTGTCCGTCCGTCTGTCAGTTAAGACCCTTGATCTCGGGAACGCGTGTAGATATCGATCGAGTTGAAATAATTACGATACGTTAAATTCTACAGTCCCTTGATGCTGTAAAAAATCAAATATCTACGCTGACGTGAAAAAAAGATACCCGTTTATAACGCAAAAAAACGTACATTTCGACACTCTCAAGGAAATTAAAATAGGGTATTTCCTGTTGACCTAGAACTTTCAAATTTGGCAAGTAAGTAATATTACACAAATACGAGAAAAGTCCAACAATCATTAACAAACATTTGTTATTGAATCGTAGATATATGGACTTTGTATAGAACCCTCGGTGGACGAGTCCGACTCGCACTTGTCCGGTTATTTTTCTTTGTAGTTATACAACTAGTAGTAGTTATAAACTAATTCTCGTGTCCAAATCAAGTAGAAAGGATCCAATAGATTGATAGAAAAACCTATTCTTATAGAGAAACCTGTGTAGGGTGTGTGCAACACACTTTTTGTAGGGTTACATAACTTCGATAAAAAGTTCTAACGACTAAGTAATTTATATTTAGATAAAATTGTGTGGTATGCATATTATCTATATATATATTTATAGCTAATATTCAGATAAAATTCAATTGAATCGACAGATAGCCCGCATAACCACGAACTTTTGATGTGTTATCCTACAACGACATTAATTATTATTTTAACTTTATAATTAGATACCAAATGATGACATCAATGTTTTATATATACGATAGCCTTTGTATCGAAGTAGGAATATTATCACTTAAGTTTAATTTACCGTTTTTTTTTAACGGAGTAAATAATATAATCGGCATGTGAGGTCATGTATGCCACTGTGTGTGCTGTTTAATTTTTTATCGCTTCTAACTAAACATAACAATTTCAGACTTATTGGTATTATCTAATGAAATAGTCTATAGACCGCTGTCTTGAAATTGTGTCGATATTACATTGCCCTTGTGTGGTTCAAGACCTCTTAAACATTGTCTAGCCCCTTGCAAACTTTAGTTGATTTTAGAAGTGGGTATCGGTACACATGCTACACTTCTTCTTGACCTATGGTCATTTATATTTGCTTGATAGTGAGCACTATTTAGGGCTTGTGTGCAAATATCTGATAAATTATTCTGTATACCTAACTAATTATAATGTTTTTTCGCTTATTAGCACAAGTTTTTGTATAATCTTTACCTACATATTATTAGATATATAAACAAACTTTTAACAACAAAAAAACACAAAAATCATACCTATGACCTTTTAAAACCGAAAAATAAACTAAAATAATATATAGGTACAGTCGAATATAGAACCTTAATTCTCCTTTTTTGAAGTCGTTTAAAAACAAAGTCAATCCTGTATACGCTTTTAGATTTTTCAAACTACTCGAAATCGACGGCATTGTATAGAACCTGTTTACCGGTAAAAAATATCCGCAGCATTAGCAATTTTAACACCGGAACAACTAACGTGACCAACTTTCGAGTCAAACAAAAGATAAGCCATCGAAGTCGTTGTTATAAGTTTGTTTACCGACGATTTCACCAGTTAATTAAAAACTGAGTTCCTATGAACTAAATTCTACGTAATCGAGTTTAAATGATGATGTTTTACTTTTTTTACTTAACTACGTTATACTATGTTGATGAATTGCGAATTGGAGTACTGAACATAGATAACTGGTGGAAACCATGAAATCAGTCCTATGGAAATAATAATTTGTTTATTTCTCACCACAAGCCAAAAATAAAACAAATTGTACACACAAGCTGACGATTTTGTGGTTTTGGAATAAAACTAGATACTTTTTAGACGGATTCTATCGCGGTTTATTTTGATTTTAGTTTAGGGTTTTTGGTTGTCATTAACCAATCAACGTTATTGAATTAAAGTTATATTTTTAAGTAAATAGTCTATGAATATTCTAGTACGTGACGTCATAGTATGTACCTACTCTTCGATTGGTGTCTATGACAATAAAAAAATGAGACATTATATCGTCTTATCAGCTAGTAACCGGCAACTACTGAACTTGGGTCCGCCAATGACCGTTACAATGAATGGTCGACGGTAGCATTGATGTTATCGTAGCCAGTTTCATTTATTTAATTCATAGGCCTTTAATAAACCCTGTTAACAAATAATGACTTATTTTCTACGAGGCTACCAATTACGTGTCTATTTTTCAGGCCTACGTAGGTAGGTATCTACTTTTAGTTACTATTATGACCTACAACTTGAAGATCACATAAAAATAAGGACAAATTCTAAACACAAGTTGTGTAAATTAATGTTTATAGGTACCTACCTACTTTCTCAGTTCTCCAAAGCATTTTTCCGTATTAGGTTCCTTGCTCAAATATAGTACCTAATGATAGGAAATTATTCAGCCACCACTATTAAATTTAAAGCAGTCCGAAGGAAAAAGCAATAAATTGATTTCAAGTATTAAAGATTATGTATATATATTTTTAATATTCTAAAGTTCAGCTACATACAAAAATGTTGTTAATGATTCACATGGATAATATTTAGATGACAAAATGATGGCCTATATATCTACTTCAGGAAACAACTATCTTATTATTTCGTCTCTAGATCAACGTACAGGGAAAGGACAATGACCAGTTCTGTTTTGATTAAAGAGTAGCCGAAATTAAAATAATAGGGGATTGTATTTTTATCATCAACGTGTGAGTCAATTTAATTTGAAGAAATCGTAAACGACATGTTTGTTTTGATCAATATATCATTAGGACATAGATTAAATCGTGTCTTGGGGTGATATAATACGTCGTCTGTTGGCAAACATAAAAATATAAGAAATCTTTCTGAAATAAAGATTTAATACCTCCTCTTCGGATTATGATCGATCTATTACGATCATCCTAATATGTACACCACAGAAATATGAGCCACAAATCCAAATATTGTTCTGAAGACTTTGCCCTATGTCATAATATAGCTTCACGGCTGGTATCGTTGCTGATATTTGAATACAGATCTGTAATAATAAATATTTTATTTTTCCATACTTAAATAACTCATGTGGAACTTATACATACCTATATTATCTGAGGAATATGTTTCTCGAGTACGATTGAGCAAATGTAATATAGAGCACCGATGATTTAGTATCTATACAAGTACTGGTAATAAATGCAATAGTGATACAAAAACAAATATTATCTGTGGCACTTATTAATCATTTATTTTATTAGATTTAAAAAACGACTCCCATGCAAAAATTTCGAATGTCAGAAACACAAAACACCCAGACCAGACAACTTTATGATTTGACCACTTGGTTATCCAAACAATTAGAAGTCGAAAAGTAAAAACAATAGAAAATATATAATGTTATCTATACTTATATCAATAATTAAAGTATATAGGTACCTACTAATTACTTTAATTATTCTTTATTATCATATCATACACTTGCTTCGTTTTTATTTCTTGTTGAAATAATGTTTTCTTGGTAGAATTCATTCAAAAAATTAAGGATAAGATGAAAAAATCCTCCAAAACATTATTTATTCAACTAGATGTTCATTCAGACTTTTGAACGATTTCTTTCATACTCATCTAAGATTCTTGCAAGTTTGTTAAAGTTCCTAAAAACTGTTAAACAGCTGCTAATCAGCTGATTAAAATACGTACTTTTACAAAAAGGAAGTAAATTAATGTTTAGATTAAACAATAATAACCGACGCTGTGACAGTATTATGTCCTGTAGAGACGGGTTGTGAACTCATAGTAGGCGAACTTACTATCAGTGCAGCAATGCAGCGGTTATGCCGCAGTCATCATTTATAGTATAGGTACTACAACTGTATTCTATACTATATCATTATCTAATAGGTAGATTAGTAACACCTGTGTTTGAAAATTTTGTGATATAGCTAAATAATTGCAATAATCTCTGTGTATATTTTATGTTTTTTTTTATCTGTAATAAATAGATATACTATATACGTACTATTACCTAGTGGTAATATAGTATATATCGGGGTGAAGTTGTTAATAAATTATTGATCCGATTTAGAAATTTATTTAAATTTCAAATGGTATTTACTTTATTGTTGTGTGTTACTAGGTATTATATCTATACTAAAAAATAGTGACCGACCGAAACATGTTATTTTGCCGAAACCGAAACCGAAACCGAAGGTTCGGTTTCATTGTAGTTTCGGCCGAAACCGAAACCGAAACCGAACCTTTTATAAAAAAAAAGTCCTTAAAATGTCGAAAAAATGTTAGTAAGCCCGTTTTTTTCTAAAATTAATATCTCGCCAACCTATAATTACAAGTTTCTACTTTCAAAGATTTATCACAATAAAATTTCAGCACAGTTACAGAGATTCTATCTGAAAATTTAACTACCCTATAAAGTGAAAAAAATACATTATTTGGAACACAAAGTTAGCGATTTTTTAATGGTGGTATAAAATAAAACAAATTTATTATTAAAATATGATGCTCATATATTATGTTTATTTATTTTCAGTTACTTACATTTTGACTGCACGGATAGCCGAGTGGTAAAGGTCACCACGCTAATTACCTCGGTGCGCGACGTGCTGCGGGTTCGATTCCCGCATGGGACAAGCATTTGTGTGATCCACAGATACTTGTTCCATTCCAAGTCTGGGTGTTCTTTGTGCATGTGATTTGAATGTTTGTGAATCCCCCGCGACACAAGGATTAAATTCCTTAGTGCGGGCGTCGTTTTTATTAAAAAATATATATATATACTCACAAATATCACAATCAGTTAGCCTCGAATGGCTAATTCAAATATAATTAGATAATCAAAATAATCAAATTGTTAATCATATAACCAAATCGTTAGCCGAGCGCGACCCGAAGGGACGATGTTGTAAGTTTCGGCGCGGCCGAAAGGTTCGGCCGTTTTTGGCCGAAACCGAAACTCGGGCCGAAACTTGATTTTTTGGCCGAAACTGGCCGAAACCGAAACCGAAACCGAAATTTCGGTCGGACACTACTAAAAAACAATTTTAGGAAAAGGAATAAGGGTTCCGTACAAAAAATGAATAACCCCTGAAACTACAACACGCGGTTTAAAAGTCGTGGCGCACGGCTAGTTAAAACTTAATGCTACAGCTAGTTCAAACATAATAATATATAGGAAGGTAGATGTTTTTATAGAAGGTGGTTAAATGGAATATAGGTAAAAATAAGATGCTAATAATAAACTTTATTCGTGATATTTACTGTTTATGCTACCACATTCATTATAATGGACATTAGATGATCAGGACCGAAAGTTCGGAGAAGCTGACAAAGCCTGCGCTCAGGCTAACTGCAGTAAACATTAAACATAAACAAGAGTTACAGAACCAAGTTTCATATGTGTTAAACTAAATGAAGGATAATTTGCTTTGTGAAACTTTTGTTTTATAATAATGCATTTTTTTTACGATTGTTGTGGTTTTTATTTAATTTCTACTATTGCTTCTATTATTCTAGTTAAAATCGCCTAAGATGCGGAACATGGAAGATCATATTTCACTGATTAAATATTAACCAAATTATGAACATAATATTATGTAGCTACTTATTACATTTTATCTATCACGTCTAGCAATTAACTGCTTTTAAAACATAATTATCATAACTTATATCTGGTTTAAAAGTAATGAAATTTAAGATTGAGGTTTGTTTTAAAGTAAAATATAGGATACATTCTAGATATTCTGTGGACAATTCATCTTTATGACAGAGTTTGCGCGTTGATGTCTTTTTTGGCGGAGAAAAATGTAAATTGTTGATTTACACCTGTAAGAAAACTTGATTGGTTATAGCAATGTAGTACTTACCGCCGATGTAGGGGTAGGATTCCTTAACAGAAGCAAAACTGTGGCGGGCACGAGGTGGAGCGCGAGGAATCGCGCACGCGCCGGGCCCGACATGGCTGCGCCGCCACTACAGTACTGGACGCGCCCTCGCGCCCAGCCCGGGGCCGCGGCCGCTGCTGGTGCGGGGCGGGGGTGCCCACACCGCCGCCCGGCGCCCGAGCACTTCTCTATCCTTTAGTATCCCGGCCCGGCACAATCGGCGCGCGCGCACGGGAATCTGGCGCAGCGCGCTCCGGGCTATGGCGGCGTTCGTGCTATGGTAAGACTTATTTCCTAAGTCCGTAATTAAAGCTGAAAACTTAAAAAATGTGGTATTTTAATAATAAGAAGATATATTTTCGCTATAGTATTTTATATTATTTGCAGTATGATTAATTATCTATTAATCAACTTTTGTAATATGTTCTTTTTCATTAACTTAATTTTGTCTTACTAAATAGGTTGGTAGCTGCGTTAGCACCGCTTCTAGGAGTAAATGGACAGGTCAGTACCATTTAAATTATTAAATAAATAAGTGTTAAATAAAGTCAATTTATTTGGCAAGTGATTAAAACGCATTAGAAAAAAAAAAAGTGGAATTTGTGAATGTTGCCGGCGACGGACGGCGAGTAGCGACGGTGGCGGCGGCGGCGGGTTGACCTGCCTGTCCGCTTGCACTCTTCTTTTTGCAATTTCTCCAAATCGCCATCAAATATTCGCGAACCCACGGGCAATATGTATTATATCTATGCTCATTTTCTACAAATATAAAAGTCTGTGCTGTTGTTCAAAATATTTGATATAAAATAACTAACAGACATTTTATATATGTTTAATTCTTAACATAAGTTACTACTAATAAATATAATACAGTAAAATGGGAGACCGACAAAGTTTATCATCGTTCGGATGCAATGCGTCGGCGGCGTTGCGCAAACCTATTGTATCATATAGTTATATGACATACTTTGTTTTTGTCAATTATTATTGTGAAGTGGAATCTTTTTCAGACTTTACAACAATAAAGATGTAGATTACTTGTCCTAATGAAGAATAAAACATAAAGTTATCTTCTTGTATTACGCAGGTATAATATATATTCTTAATAGCAATTATTTTTTCCTGGAGAAGTTAGACTATAGGTAAAAGCAAATCAAAATCCTGAAAAATAACGTTTAATCTAAATAATAATCTCTCTATAAAAATATTATGTTTTAAAACCAAACAAATTGTTCTGAAAAATACTTGTTTTCTTAAATTTACAGTAGGTTTTTTCCTAAACATTCAAATTACGACATTTACATATATTATATATATTCAATAATTAAAAAAACTTTGTCATATCCATGAAATGTTTTTTTTTAATATAATTAATTTTTTTATATAGCGTGCTGACGTATTTTATTTAAAAGAAAATTAATTTAATAAGCTTCATAAAATTTTATGTTTTTTATATTTGGTTTTATGACCTATTAAAACATGTTAGTATTTTATCCTACAGAGGAATCAGTCGAAGTTTAAAGTAATAGGTAGTTGAGGAATTTTGTGTTATGTTCTGGTGGCGCAACAATCAGTGACAATAAGTATCGGTTTACTTCTAAAATGCTAACGCAGCGATAGATCAAATATCATACTTAGGTCAATGTGCGTAGAATACGTCTAGTATATTAATAATTTTTATGTTTACGACTAGTAAATAAATAACATATGCATTTTCTTCACTTTAATCAATAAAATACTTGAAGATAAATACAAGTTAGAACTTCTAATAGTATACAATACGTCGATAGTAGTAAAGGTACGCATGTCTATAAGAATTTCGATATTTGGCTGTATACCGCCGCCGCGCGCCGCCACGCGCCGCGCCATCACCGGGACGTCAACGAGTCCAACGAGATCGAGATTATTTGTTGCCAAGATGACGTGACGGACTTGCGGTGGAGCGGCGGCGATAAAGTGTTATACCTACATATATATGCCAGTCTCGGCGCGTCATCTTGGTATCGTTGACATCCCTGTGATGGCGATAATGTCTTTCTGAGCAAGATGAAATACCTAAGTGTGCTGGTTTAATGTTATATTAATCGTAAATGCGACGTTTCATATGAAATAGGTATATTTTAAAATTCATTAGGTATTCAGTACAGGGGAAGAGACAATCTTACTGACTGACTTATGAACTTAGAGAAGGAACTGCTTATCTTTGATGATAAAAAGTAATGATCCGTAATGAAAAGAAAACGAAAATGACGCTAATGGTTGTATGAAAATCTGTCATGTTCAATGTTAAAATCATGAAATTAACTGATGCTGTAGAAATGTTCTTGGCAAGGGTTAAGGTTAGCAATAAATAAATAACACTAAATAATTTTAATACCTATCGACTTCTCAATGGGTTTAAGACTTTAAGTACTTAGAAGTTGGATGTCGATGAACACAATTTTCAAAGTTAAAAGTATATAATTTTTTAAGTATACAAGTTATTGTTTACTAATAATATGTATATTGTGTAATAATAATAATGAACTTAACATTGAATTTTTTATGATCCACAAATTAAAGTCGTGTTTTATCGTTTTCTAAATTCAACCCCTATATTGAAACGGATTCGTCAATTTCAAAGTGAAAAGCATTATCTTAAACATCAAAGATTCTGAGCATATTTTAATACATATTACTATTACGCAAGTTATCGTTTCTGAAAATTCAACCTCAAAGGCCTGCTGTAATAT
This sequence comes from Plusia festucae, assembly GCA_950381575.1. Taxonomy (NCBI): domain Eukaryota; kingdom Metazoa; phylum Arthropoda; class Insecta; order Lepidoptera; family Noctuidae; genus Plusia; species Plusia festucae. Next base: position 8,260,783 of record OX494434.1, on the reverse strand, counting down.
TACTAGTGAAGAAGTCCCAGTCACTTTCGGAGTTCCACAGGGCAGTATTCTCGGACCGGCGCTGTTCTTAGTCTATATAAATGACATATGTCACTTAACGTATCCGGATTCAAAGGTTGTTGCATTCGCTGATGATACGGCTTTACTTTTTAGCGGTAACACCTGGCATGAGGTTTTTATCAAAGCTCAGATAGGTATGAACACTGTGACAAGTTGGTTAAATAAGAATTTGCTAATATTAAACGTAGAAAAAACTACCTTCATCACGTTTTCTATTCAAGCTAACGACAAACCGGACAACTCTTTGAATGTTGTCTCCCATTCGTGCCCAAATGCAAATTTGCCAGTGTCCCAAAATTAAAAACACTGAGAGCACAAAGTATTTAGGAGTAATGATAGACAGAAACCTAAAATTTTACGATCGTATTAATCTGCTATCAGCTAGAGGGCGTAGACTTATAGTAATATTTAAAGCATTAAGAACAACAGCCTCAAAATCTGTTTTAAAATCGGTCTACTGTGCTCTCTGTCAGTCTCAGCTTGAATACTGTATCACCACATGGGGTGGCACATCTAAAACTCATCTTTTAAAAGTCGAAAGGACACAAAGAGCACTACTAAAGGTTAGTTTGTCTCACCCTACTACTGATCTCTACTTGAAATGGGAGGTACTTACTGTGAGACAGTTATTCATCCTGAGAACGGTTATAAAACAACATGCCCTTACTTACGGCTTTTGCACCGGAAAGAGTCAGAGACAAACGTCGCAAACATACAGTCTGTTCCTCGTCGTCATTTAAAACTAAGTTTGCACATAGGTTTTTCTGCTACCAGGGTTCAAATCCATACAATAAGGTTAATTGCGCCCTTACGTTATATCCCTTGCCAACAACCAAATGTAAATCTTTGGTTTCGAACTGGTTAAAAAAATTTGATTACAATTTTACAGAAAGTCTACTTCATTCATATTAAATTGGTACGACATAATATAAGTTTATAACTTGCACCAAACCCCTCTCACGTAAACATTGGCACACTATACCTGACACTTAACAACACACACTAACATTATATTCTTATATTATACACTCGCATTGAACCACACATACACACACACACAGGAGATCTGATTTAATCTTTGTTGTTAGTTTACTTTTAACTTCTACCCTCAAAATTATAATATATTTTTTTCTTTTTTTATCCATAAAATTGGATTGTCACATCAGATTAAGTAAAACTTTATGTTCTTCCGTGGTCTGTATTACAAATCACCCCACACCAGTGGGGTGATTTGTAATATGGTGTGGGGTGATTTGTAATACAGGCATTTTATGCCTAATTCAGACTCCAGCTCTTCACATTGCAACAAAAATAACAGATAATATGTGAAACCTAGATTAAGCTTGTCATTGTGAGGAGAAATAAAGAAATTATTATTATTATAGGATCCCGTTTTTTACCCTTTGGGCACAGAGCCCTAATATTTAACAATAAACGCCGTAATAATTCTAAACTAATATGTACAATGCTTCAAAAATAATTAGATCACAGACTTTCTACAACCATTTATCCCTTGTAAATACAACAGTTACACAACTGTTTGGGCAACAGATAGTGACAATGTATAAGTACACAAGTATAACTTAATTTGGACATATTACTTTTCTCTTTGCCCAAATGTATCTTATAAGTTAATGCATGTGAACATGTTTTTTAATGTTCAACGATAATTTGTAATGTTGCAGCAAAATTATGACTATCGAGATTATGAACAAAGAGGGTCGGATCAATATCCGATAAACGACAGACAAAACTTATATCCACCACCACCACCTCAGCGACCGACATATGGCTTGTCAAATCGGTTCGATATTCCATCGCCGCCAGCTGCTACTCCCAGCAGAGGGCAAAGCTTTGCCGTATACGACCCGGTGTCAAGACAACGCACCACCGAGAAGAACTGTACTGCACCGGGTTGCTGCCAACCGAAATGCTTTGCGGAAAAGGGAAATAGGGTACGTATTGTCTTAATATTTTTACACTTGAAATTGATTATCAATAACCCGTTACGTAATTTTATTATAATCATTTTACACGATCGTTTAAAAGTTAGTACATAATATATTAGCTTACCAGTTTCTTGATAGGAACATATTTCGATATCTTCTTATTATGTACCTACACCTCCATTCTAACGTTTTGTTGTTTTTAGGGTTTTCCAGGCATGCCTGGACCTCCTGGTATCCCTGGTTTTGTTGGACACGAAGGTCCGGAAGGCCCGCAAGGTTCTAAAGGGCAAAAAGGCCAGATGGGAAACCCAGGTCCTCGGGGACCTAAGGGCGACAGAGGCAAACCTGGTGAACGAGGATTCGTTGGAAGAATTGGTCCAGCTGGTCCTCCAGGTGAATCGGGTGCACCGGGTATCCACGGCAGGGATGGATGCAACGGAACCGATGTAAGTTGAACTTACAGCGTGTATTTTTCCCAATAGAAAGTTTACTACGACTCATATTTAATAAAAAATATCAAAACTTGTAAATGCATTGCTTTATAAAGTTATTTTTATTACCTACATTTTTAAAATTAGGTTTTTGCCTTACTAACTTTACACAGTGTGCATTTTTCGTTGTAACGGTGTAAGCTTCTCCGAAACCGTGTAATGACACGGCAAGCTAGGCAATTGGTATATTGTTATATATTTTGATAGCCATCATATTAAAGTTATTTTTATGCAAAGTGGAATTAATTACACATTAGTACAGTTAGTTAAATACTAATCTCTTGCTAAAATACCAATCCTAAGTTTATTGTCAACTTTTTCGACTTTGTCTAATATATTCTAAACTAGCTGTTGCCCGCGGCTTCGCTCGCGCGTAAAGTAAAGAGTAGTATTAAAGGTAGATGTATTCTGTGATTTTCAAAGTAAGGAGAATGTATAAAATTTTTGATCTAATATTATGGCGTTAAAATAATAATAAAAGTAAAGTAAGTAGCAAAAGCATTTGTGTTATGGAATCGGAGACAAAAAAGGTACCATAAACACCCAGACTCCAGACTATGTATAAAAGTGATTTTCTACATGGACCCGTCCGGGGATCGCACCTGGAACCTTAGAGCTGGCGACACCTTAAAAACCGGAGTGAACGCCACTCGACCACGGGAGTCGTCATTATAGATATGTCTTAGATGGTCATTATCTTATCTATTTATCTTTTCATCTGTCTGTCTTTGAGAATACTGAACTTCACATACCAACTATTTCAGCCCTTATTTCACCCCCTTAGAGGGTAGATTTCTAAAATCTCGGTAATACATCTTATTTATTTCTAACTAATAACCCTTGTATGAAATTGAATGTGTCTATCTTTGAAAACGACACAATTCATATGCCTACAAACTTCCAACCCCTTTTTCACCCTCTTAGGGAGATGATTTTTAAAATCGCTGAAATACATCTTTATTTATTTCTATTCAGAAACCCGTATACGATATTTCATGTGTCTATCATTGAAAATACCGAACTTCCCATACAAACTTTCAAACCCTTATTTCACCCCCTTAGGGGATAGATTTCCAAAAGAAAAGTAGCCTATAGCCTTCCTCAATAAGTGGACTATCTAACAGTGAAAGAATTTTTCAAATCGGACCCGTACTTCCTGAGTTTAGCGCGTTCAAACAAACAAACTCTTCAGCCTTATAATATACCTATAATATAATAATATAATAATATATATAAAGTATAGATAAATAATTATAGTATCTTAGCCGTGTCACAGATTAATAAATAGTTACTTGGCCGTGTGCAGCGCCCCTTATTGAACTCCACTGCGGGTAACGTAACCTACGACAAACTTATTATTTGCGGAGGGTACAGTATTCGGGTCTAGGGATCGAACCGCAAAATTAAGTTTGTTTTTTTTTGTATATACTTTTCCGGGATAAAAACTACCCAGTGTGGTGCTCAGGATATTAAAGAACAATTATACCAAGTTTCATCGAAATCGAACCGGTAGTTTTTGTGTGATGCCTGAACAAACAGACAGACAGACAGACAGACAGACAGACAGACAGACAAAAATTTTTTTAATCACATTTTTGGGTTCGGTGTCGGTCTAGTAACACACCCCGCCATTATTTTTTTTGATATTTTCAATGTACAGAATTTTCACTTCTACAGATTTATTATAAGTATAGATTAAGTTGGTGTCCCTTAAATAGGCATAATGCAGATCGCATGAATCTAGTGATTTTTCTCAAAATATTGAGCATATCCATATTTTTGTTCACTAATTGCTTTTCTGATGTCAGTGGAGTTTCCCCATGTTATTAGCCCATATTTCAACAACGATCAGACGTAACCGTAATACGCCATAAGAGCAGTAGGTATTTACTCCTACAATGTTTCTTAAATTTCTTAAAGCAAACTTATAACTATTTAATTTTTCACAAATATGTTCAAATATTGTTTTTTCTATTTCAAATTATAGTCTAATATTAGTGCTGATTCCTCTATACGCAAACTAAACTAAATTTAAACCATTGCTGTTTTACAAATATAAAGCGTGACAAAAGGATGGCAACAGATAACAACTAACTATAAGTATAAAAATAAAATAAGTGAAAAAGATACAGATGGATTAAAATTAGTTTAGTATGTGTTTAACAGAATCGGGGTCAGTATTGAGGTTACATTTGGTTAAATATATTGGATCCTAAATTTTCCACTTAGAGATTAAATAAAAATGCCGACCGTGTTCTATACCCGAATAAATAAACTTTTTAAAAAAAAATTAAACCGACTTCAAAAACCAAAACAAAACTTAAAAGGCAACAAAAAGTGTAAAATAAACTTAGAACTATCTAAAATATTAATACAAAACTTGAAGTCATCTGTTAGAAGTCGGTGCCAAACTATAATATACTCGTTATTTTTTATTTTATTATATTGTTGTTTGGCACCGACTTCAAACAGATGACTTCAAGTTTTGTATTAATATTTTAGATAGTTCTAAGTTTATTTTACACTTTTTGTTGCCTTTTAAGTTTTGTTTTGGTTTTTGAAGTCGGTTTAATTTTTTTTTTAAAAGTTTATTTATTTTTTAATTTTTTGTGTTCATAATATTTATTAAGTATAATAATAGATTAACAATATTTTACAATAAATTCATTCAGCTTTTCTTTATGTAATATTTCACATCATAGGTATTTTATTTGAAACATAATATATTATTAAGAAAGTATTTCGCATTATGGGTAGACCAACTAAAAGTGCCTCTCGCATGAGGGAAAACAGAAATAAGGAAACTATTGATAAAAATAAGGAACGTTTATCGAAGATTTGCAAACGCAATGCTTTATCGCGGTCGAAGGAATCACCAGTGGTTCGTCAGACTAGATTATCACAGATGAGAAATTATCAAATTACGTTCTCGTCTGTCACAGGAATCCGAAAGTGACAAAACTCATAGACTCAATCTTAGTCTTAATATTGTCCGTCCCCATTGAGACCCTCACCTAAGTGAGGGTCTCAATGGGGACGGACATTCGAGGCGCCTCGATAATCACCAACATTGTACCATAATTTACTATTATCACCAGCTCACCTTAGAATCGTTAAAAAATGTTAATGAGGGTCAATACATATTTATTATACAAAAAGAACCAACCCTTAACTCCTAAAAGTCAAGGTTTCTTCCATTATCAGCTCAGTATTTGCCAAAAGCCTTGAGGTGATGACTACTGGACGTAAATACCTAAATAGGCTCAGTAGAATCATGAAACACGTTCGATATTCCTATAAAATTTAAGGGTTTCCTTCGATTTAACTGGGATCCCATCATCAGATCCTGACTTGGTTACAATGGGACCACCTCGGGAGAATACTCTTTCGAATGCAAAAAGAATTATAAAAATCGGTTCACAATTGACGGAGTAATCGGTGAACATACATAAAAAAAAAAAATAGTGACACGTCGAACATATAACCTCCTCCTTTTTGAAGTCGGTTAAAAATCCGATAAAGAAAAACACAAGCAGTAGGTAACTTGACAAATTGTATTTTTTTCGTTTATTAGCATATGCATTAACTTGGTCAGAGGTACAAAATAGGGAAAGCTCATAAATTTAGTATTATATATATAATTTTATATTATCGCTTTCAATAACTTCGCATTCAATAGCGAGAATCTAAAAAGTGATTTTTCTAAAATAAAGTATGTTTCCCTTGCGGCTTGCCCCATCTGTTATTTATCTTTTAAGGGAGAACCTGGAATGAAAGGTCCGCAAGGTTTGTCAGGCCCACGCGGATATCCTGGATCTAAAGGAGACAAAGGAGACAAGGGTGAAGCTGCATACACTGGTAGATACCCTAAAGGTCAGAAGGGCGAGCCTGGGGCCGACGGAATGCAAGGGAAACCAGGTCAAGTCGGTCCTTCGGGTCCTCCTGGTTTAGAAGGAGCTAAAGGCAATACAGGACCTATGGTAAGCGATTAATATATGATTTAATAAATTATTATATTAGGTAGCCTATAGTAGATTATACTTAAACGTTTATGTATAATAAGAAAATTATAGTTGAGTTTATGATGACATTTTGTTGCGTATAGTTATGAGTACTTAATTTACTTTGCCAACACTTTTAAATACCTATAAATAATCCAAGTCCAAGTCGATCAATAAATTCGATTCGCGAAAGTGTTCATGTCATAGAGATGCTACATAAAAACAAAAGCTATAAAAAAATATTATTACTCTTATTATAATTTATTCAATAAATTTCTTTGTTAAAGGGTCCGCCTGGTTCAAAGGGTGACAAAGGTTTAAAAGGTTCGAAAGGATTAGCAATACAAGGCGATAAAGGAGACCGAGGTGATCCGGGTGACAGAGGTCCAGGTTGCCCACCTGTTACTTTGCCTTCACAAGGAGACAAGGGTGCTATCAAAGGAATTCAAGGTGACATGGGATGGAAAGGTGACAAAGGAGAACCTGGTCCAATGGGTGACAAAGGTGACATGGGAATTATGGGTGAGACGGGACGACCAGGAGAGACGGGTATAAAGGGAGAAAAGGGAATCATAGGAAACCCTGGAGAAAGAGTATGCTACATTACTATTTGTAAAATCTAACTAAAAAAACTCCATCCTATTATATTTAAATTTATGTTTTATTTTTTTAGGGCCGTGATGGGATGTACGGTAACCCGGGTCCCAGGGGACAGAAAGGGGACAGAGGTAATGATGGATTACCCGGGTTGGATGGCAGACCTGGAAGTAAAGGGGAACCTGGTAGAGATGGTTTACCAGGTCCTAGAGGTCTTAAAGGAGTTCAAGGTCCATCAGGTGGTCGTACTGGGTCGGCTGGACCACCAGGACCACCGGGTCAAAGGGGTTATCCCGGTAGACCTGGACCCAAAGGTACCGATGGGCAACCTGGCGATAAGGGAGATCTAGGACCAATGGGGCCACCCGGAGGTCAAGGTGAACCTGGAGAACCTGGTATGGAGGGTATAGCTGGTCCTAAAGGAGATAAAGGTGAAACAGGTCGTGATGGAATACAAGGAGATCCTGGGCCAGCAGGTTTTGATGGACCCCCAGGACCAGTCGGTCCAAGAGGTCCAAAGGGCGAAGACGGTATTTCAATACCAGTAAGTGATTATCCTCTTATTATTTTAAATATCACATTTTCATTAACTTGAATGATATTTTCAAAACCAGTCTTCATTGTAATCGTTAAATTTATACGACTTATTTGTTCTTACGTAATCGAATATCATAGATAAAAAGATTAAATGTTTTTTCTTGTCATTATAGGGTCAAAAAGGTGAAAGTGGTTTTAACGGATTACCAGGTTATAAAGGCCAAAAAGGTGAAAAAGGATACATAGGACTACGTGGATTTCCGGGTAATTCCAGTTTAGGAACACCTGGTAGTCCAGGAGAAATTGGTCCTCCAGGCGAAAAAGGTGAAAAGGGAACTCCAGGTTTTAATGGAATACCAGGTAGTCCTGGAGAAAAAGGTGATCTTGGTGGACGATGCAATGATTGTAGGCCTGGAGGTCCGGGTTCAAAAGGAGATCGTGGATCGGATGGATACCCTGGTTCACCAGGAGATCAAGGACCACCTGGTCCTCCAGGACTCCCAGGCGAGAGAGGAGCAGATGGTGTAAATGGTGTTCCTGGTGAAGCGGGTGCCCCAGTCAGTACTGCTTCATTTATTTATTCTTTATGCACACAAAAATTAGTGCTCAAATTTAACTCTTTCATTAATCCCGATTTTTTTTTCTTATTAATAGGGAGAACGAGGTGATGATGGCCCTATAGGAGCACCTGGTGAAAGAGGAGCTGATGCTACATTTACTGCACTTAACCTATATAAAGGATCACCTGGTGAAAAGGGTGAAAGGGGGCCTTCTGGCCCGATGGGTCCAAAAGGTGAAAAAGGAAGCGTAGGATCCAAAGGAAATCAAGGTCAAGTTGGTATGCCTGGACAAAAGGGTGATCATGGACTAACGGGTCCAACTGGAAACGACGGTACTCCAGGTTCAAATGGAATTCCTGGCGCTCCTGGAACGAATGGGGAATCTATTAAGGGAGAAAAGGGTGCACCGGGTAATTTCGGTCTCAAAGGAGACAAAGGATATCCGGGAAGAATGGGCATTAAAGGAGCAGCTGGTAAATGTCCACAAAACTTGCTAGAGCTTACGAAAGGTGACCAAGGTTCTCCAGGAGCACCTGGTCCTCAAGGATCACCAGGTAATGATTGTCCTCCTTAAAACAATTTTGTATCTGTTTCTTTTTCCCATAATTGTTACACTTTATAAATTCGCAGGTGAAATGGGTGAAAAGGGGGACAGAGGGTATACAGGACGCCCAGGAGCTAAGGGTGACATGGGATTGCAGGGCAAACAAGGTCCTGTTGGGCCACGAGGTGTTCCAGGAGAAAGGGGAGACACTGGAGAAATGGGTTCAATCGGATTCCCAGGAACACCAGGAGAAAAGGGTCCAAGAGGTTACACAGGTGAACCAGGTTTTAAGGGAGATAAAGGTGAAGTGGGTTTGTCTATGCCTGGTCCCACAGGTCCATCCGGATTACCTGGGCTTAAAGGCGATAAAGGCAACAGAGGAAACCCTGGAACACCCGGCCCCGATGGTCGTATCGGTCCCAGTGGTCTAGCAGGAGAAAAAGGAGATCAAGGATTATTAGGCAGACCCGGTTACCCAGGCGTTGCTGGCCAAAAGGGCGAACCTGGACCTCTTGGACCTCCTGGAATTCCTGGCACACCTGGCATGTCTGGAAAAGATGGACCGAAAGGACAACAAGGATATCCAGGACTTGCAGGCAAACCTGGAGTCATAGGATTACCTGGTAATAAGGGTGAACCTGGAATGCAAGGAATTCCTGGGCAAAAAGGATACCCTGGTAGCCGTGGCCGTGCAGGACGAAACGGTGCACCAGGAATTCCAGGGGCGCCTGGAGACAAAGGAGACAAAGGAGACTTAGGATTCACTGGCCAACCTGGTGCACCTGGTTTTGATGGCCCTACAGGACCTCCTGGTCAACCTGGACTTAAAGGAGATCAAGGATATTCAGGACCATCAGGATCACCTGGTAAGATGGGACTACCTGGTGAAAAAGGAGACAGAGGTTTTCAAGGTTTAACTGGAGCTAAAGGAGAACCTGGTTTAGCATCTGATAAAGGAGACAAAGGAGAACCAGGTATTCTAGGACTTCCAGGACTTGATGGTAGACCAGGTTCACCAGGAGATAAAGGTGATATTGGTCAGCCTGGTTTGGCTGGATATGGTATTCCTGGTGTTCGAGGAGAAAAAGGCGATCTTGGTATGCCTGGACTAGATGGTTTTCCGGGAGCAACTGGTGAAAAGGGAGATAGGGGTTTAATTGGACTAAAGGGTGATAAGGGATTTAAAGGCGCAACAGGTGATATTGGTTTACCAGGTATGCCTGGAATGAATGGTGCTCCGGGCTTGAAGGGAGATATAGGATTCCCAGGACTCGAAGGTGCTAAAGGTGATAAAGGTGACATTGGTTTACCAGGAAGAGATGGATTTGATGGTTTAATGGGCTCAAAAGGTTATACTGGTCCTATGGGCCGTCCTGGATCATTGGGATTGCCGGGACCTAAAGGTGACAGAGGACTCCCAGGTGTAACAATTAATGAAAAAGGAGACAAAGGAGAAATTGGTCTACCGGGCATTGCGGGTATGAAGGGTCAGAAAGGTGAAAGAGGCCTTACTGGTGAGCAAGGTTTTAGTGGCGAAAAAGGAGATCGTGGGTTTGTAGGCGCAAAAGGAGATACTGGCTTAATGGGCATAATGGGAGAGAAAGGTACGTTCTTTTATTCATTTTGTTTAGTATTTATGATTAAATATTTGTAGTTGAAGAGGTCAAACGAAGATTAAAAAAAAAGATTGAAAAAGAGCCACAACATTGCCCCCCAAGCTTCATAAAGTCTACCATGATTAAAACTAACCCAGTAAACACCGCTTAACGCATGAAGTGTACATAAATAGACTTAAAAAACAGTTTTTTAAGGGTACTACGGTTAGATAGATAAGTATTATTGATTGATTGTACAGCAAAAAATTTAACAACTTGTAAAGTTTTTTTACGAAAATAATTATTTTAAAATATTTTAGGTGATCGAGGACCTGCTGGTCCCACAGGTGCCCCAGGATTAACAATGGTTGGAGAAAAAGGATTGCCAGGAACCCCAGGCAAACACGGCCGTCCAGGATTACCTGGTTCTATGGGAGAAAAGGGAGAAGAAGGTCTTCCTGGTTTACCGGGACAAGTCGGTTTACCAGGCACACCAGGTACAGTAGGACCGAGGGGAGAAAAAGGTGATCAAGGTCGAGAAGGTATAGCTGGACCACCTGGATATGACGGTAGACCGGGTAACCAAGGACCTCCAGGAGTACCAGGGGAAAAGGGAGACAGGGGCGAGAAGGGAGCAACTGGAATCGGTTTGCCTGGTGAAAAAGGAGATCCAGGCTTTCCGGGTAGCCCAGGATTAATTGGACTAAAAGGTGACAAAGGTGAACGAGGGTATGACGGTATTGACGGGCAGATGGGTGCTCCCGGTTTGCAAGGAGAAAAAGGTGAACGCGGATTCCAAGGAAGAATTGGTATGACTGGTGAGCAAGGTGCCAAGGGAGACAAAGGTGAAGCAGCTCGCTTTGTATTTGGGCCGAAAGGCGAACCTGGGCGTCCTGGAGCACCAGGAATGGACGGTACACCTGGAAGAGATGGTAGTTCTGGTCCACCAGGATTAGATGGACTACCGGGTATGAAGGGTGATCTTGGTTTCCAAGGACAAGTAGGACCGCAAGGCCCTGTTGGTCCTCCAGGTAATCAAGGATTCCAAGGAGATCGTGGTGAAGTCGGTTTAACAGGACAGCAAGGTTTACCTGGACCTCCGGGAGCTCCTTGCGTCGAAACAGACTACTTAACAGGGATTCTCGTAGTACGTCATAGTCAAGGCGATTATGTTCAAGAGTGTCCTAACGGGTTAATAAAGCTGTGGGACGGATATTCTTTATTATACATAGACGGCAATGAGAAGGCTCATAATCAGGACTTGGGCCATGCTGGTTCATGTGTAAGGAAGTTTAGCACTATGCCGTTCTTATTCTGCGACATGAATGAGGTGTGTAACTATGCCAGCCGAAATGACCGAAGTTACTGGCTATCAACTAACGAGGAAACACCAATGAGTCCGGTAGAAGGAAAAGATATTATGAGGTATATATCCAGGTGTGTCGTATGTGAGGCGCCCGCAAATGTCATAGCAGTTCACAGTCAGTCAAACAGTATTCCGGATTGTCCCCAAGGTTGGGCTGAACTTTGGATCGGGTACAGTTTCGTTATGGTAAGTTAACCATTTTTAATCATTTATTAGATATTTTTTTTATTTGATATTTGATCCTCTAGTTTAGAGGATATTATTATCATTAAAATCATTCACGGTAAGAGTAAACTTCTACGGGATATGTACATTACTTTTTTTTTCAAATAATTACATATGGCATTTTTGTAACCCAAAGAAGTTCTTCACAAATAAAACTTAGAGAACCTAGAGACTTAATACATTCATTCAGCTCCATTCAGCTTATACCCAGAAAACAACGATAATAATCAAACCGATGATCATTATTTTTTTCAATACTTACCCGCAGCACTACATTACGTTCTGAGCTGAGTTCCAATTTCTATTGAAGTATTGTATCTTTGTAGTTATAGTAAACAAGTAAACATTTGACAAAAATAATGATCATCGCTTTGATTATCGGTGGAACAAGAAACATTTTATTAAAATTTAACATTTTCCATAAGTTTCTCGTATATACTTACAAGAAAACGATCCTTATTAAAAACACTATCGAATAGTGTAATAATATGGTGTGGTATTTCTTTTTTTTTCAAAATCATTTTATTCGATTCCTGCCTTATTTTTCAAAAATCAATATAGTTTTTGTTTTCATCAAAATCGGGCTCGCGACTCTTCTGGCATTTTTAGATATTCCTTATATTATAGTTTCGAATTTGGCCCACTTGAAAAATTCATCCTATATCCTACTAATATATAATATTATAATATATAATATTATAATATAATATAATAATATAAATGTGAAAGTGTGGATGTTTGGATGTTTAGATGTTTGGATGTTTGTTACTCAATCACGCAAAAACGGCTGAACGGATTTGGATGTAATTTGTCATATATGTAGCCTTTGACATGGAAAAGAACATGGGCTACCTTTTATCACGATTCCTTAGGATTAGGATTCCTTAAATTCAAAATTGTTTTCGAGCTAAGCCGTGGACAGACAGCTTTGAAATTTGGATTTTTTCTATTACAACGTAACACGGGTGAAAATTTTATTCCATTTTTCATTACTTTCACATTTTGCATTTCTTTTTGGAGCCAATTCTGAAGTCCACGCCGACGAAGTCGCGGGCAGAAGCTAGTATATATATATTATATATTCTCGTTAACTGGGTAATGTGAGTTCCTGATTATTGTGTTGTTACAGCATACGAGTGCGGGAGGCCAAGGTGGAGGTCAGGCTTTAGAGAGCCCCGGATCATGTTTGGAAAGCTTCCGTGCGGTACCATTTATTGAATGCAATGGTGAGGGGGGAACATGCAACAAATTTGCGGATAAACTCAGTTTTTGGTTAACAACCATCAGAGATGAAGAACAGTTCACGATGCCAGAGCGACAGACATTGAAGTCAGGAAATCTACTGGAGCGTGTAGCTCGATGTGCAGTTTGCATGAAGAACACCAAATAGTGTAATGAAATTCTACTAAGCAGACACCAATGTTTTGTTTTGTGCCTAATTTAACAATTACTCAAAAATAAGTACTATTATTTAGGTTTGAAGAGGCTGAAGAGAATAGGTGTCTTATTTATCATTTCGTTTACAAGTCACTAAATAACTGAGTTCCTGGTCATGTGTAATACACCAAAGCAAATTAAATGTAAGGTATTTTATTTAATAACTTTATATGTCTTAATTGTCTGTTATTGCATTGTTACTTAAACTTCTCATGTCAATATGTATTTTACTTGTATGATCTAGACTTGGACACAATTATGTAAAAAGTAAGAAAACGTGTATTCATTAATAATTATTAATCAAATAAGATTATCTTCCGGTGTTGGATCATGTGTTGTAAAACACTAGTCGCAGCTAAAGATCGGACTTAAAAGCCCTCATACACTCGATTTGTGATAATTTAGCTTTGCCTAATTGTATATAATAATAAATGATTATAAATATATTATAAAAATAATTGAGGTCAAAGACAATCCGTTAGCCCATTTTGCAATTTCATAGTTTTTTGCGTAGATTTGCCTCCTTCATATAAAAAATTTAATATTAAGTTTATACATATATATACTTACTACGAAAATTATAAAAATAGCATAGCTGTATTCTAAACATAATAATATGCCATAAGAATAATATATATTACTACTACTACCTATGTCTGCCAACAACATGTGAGTCTTAAAATGTTTTCGAGAACACTGCCATATTGTAGATAGAATAATGTTAATGAATTTAGGAATTCGTACCCAATAAATAACTTTTAAAGTTTGTATTTTTTTAATAAGTATAAATCCTCCATCCACCGAGTCATGAAAAATATTCGTAAGTATGCAAAATCATGCCAGAAAACCTGAACGCATACTTTATTCAAGTTCAAAAGGCTTAACCCAATGATAGAGGGCATTAGAGATTGTTCGTCTGAATTTATGTCCTGGGTGAAATGTTAAACAAACATATCATGACGACCCAAACACGTTTAAATGAAGTTTATCGTAAGCAACATTATTATTAAAAAAAATATACCTATGGCTGAAAACAGAAACGTCAATCATTATGAAGTCGCCGTTAAATCTCATGCTGTCTTTGTCACTTAAAGGTGTGAAGAAGCGACAGATAGATATTAAAGAACATAAGCTAATTAGCGTTCCAGTATTCGGGGGTTAGGTAGCTAGATATGCGGCAGCGACCAGGGTGCGTAAAGACGGCAGCACAATGCCACCTGTAGCATTATAAGTCTCTCGTTCTGAATCTATCGCCTACTTCTAATCTTCTAATTTACTTACTAACGTTAAAAAAAAACAAGTTCAAATATGTTTATTAGACCAACTATAACGTATGGATCAGTTGTATGGTGACCAAGGACGTAAGTATCCACAGTGAAAACAAAACTCCAATGCTTGCAACGCTTAGCGACCATTGCAGCAACTGGATGCATTAGAACCACTCCATCAGCAGCACTTGAATATTTGTTGGATCTGAGGCCTCTGGCGCCCTACGATTGAAAGCAAATAGGCAATATGGAAACAAAAGATAGAGACAATGCATACATCTGTTCTGAAGGAAATTATGCGGGACAATATGCGGCCATCTTTTCGATAGAAGATGCGATATACGACTCACTGCGTTAGCAGAAGAAAGCTCTAGAGTCAACAAAGTCAGGATATACACAGATGGCTCCAAGACCAAACAAGGCCCAGGAGCCGGTGTCTTCTCGATTGACCTGAATATAAAAATCTCGACCACCCTTGACAAACTCCATTTTTTATGCAGAATGATTAGTAATAACAAAAGCGGATCAGGCGGTAGCAGCCAGGGATGTCGGGGACCTTAACGTTAATATTATCTCTGACAGTGCTTCCGTACTACAAGTCCTACAGACAGAACAACAGCATAACATCCGCCCTTCTTCTGGCTGTCGTGTCATAACACGCTCCAGGCCATTGCTGGTACAAATAAAGTAACCTTGCAATGGATGAAAGGACACAGCAACGCCCTTGGTAATGATGCGGCATACGAATTCGCCAAAAGGGGCTCAGGCTCGACAGTATACGGCCCGGAACCATTACTGCCCATTAGAAGTAACCCACCTAATGGAATGGAGAAACAGTGAAAGATGCAAACAAACAAAGGCGGCATTTCCGGGGGCACCTAAGAAGTCAGGAACTAACTAGGTACAAAGTACGGAAAGTCGTGGCAACAGTAACCGGACATTTGTCCCCTTAACAAACATCTATTTACTGTGGTTGTCACGGACAGCCCTCTATGCAGAGGATGGCTGGAGTGAGGAAGACGAGAAGATCACGCACAATGGCACGTTACATTTCTTACTTTTCAGACATTCAGACAAATAACGTCTGAGCTGGGGGCTCAGGCGTAATTTGTCTTTCATAGCAAAACATTACAAAAATTGCTTAAATGTGGATAATTAACATAATTTGTTATTTTTAGACAGAATGACCCTATCAATTTTGATTTCGAATTGAGATTCTTGACAAACAGATGGACGGATGGACGGATAGACGGACAACAAAGTAATCCTATAATGTTCAGTTGTAGGTTTCTTTCGGCAATAGTGTAACGACGACTATTTATATAGATACTAAAATGGTTGGCTTGATTCTATTCCCTATCCTATCCCCTAAAATTTGCTCTGTGATTCTATTGTTCCGATTGTAAGGAGAAGCTCCATCTAGACCTTATATTATATACCTACATTTAACTAGCTGTTCCCCGCGACTCCGCCCGCGGTATCTAATTTTTTAGTAAAACATATAGCCTTTGTTACTCAGAGTGAATTTAGCTTTCTAATAGTGAAAGATTTTTTTAAAATCGGTACAGAAGTTTTTGAGTTTATTCATTATAGCTGTTCCCGCGATTCCGCCCGTGGTACATAATTTTTTTGTAAAAAAATATAGCCTATGTTATCATTATGTTATACTATTTTTCCTTATATCTGTGATGGCACAACAACTACTGCCAGTGTCATGTAGTGAGACATGAAATTATCTGAGCAGAGCATGAGCAGAGTACAATGAGCATAGTAAATGTCACATGATTTTTTTTTCTTTTCTTTATTTTTCCTGAATTTCTTTACTATAAACCTCACGGAGCTCGAGACCTTTCCAACGAATGCAAAACCGTGGAAATCGGTTCGTGCGTTCTGGAGTTATAGCGTCAGGAAGGAAAACCCGACTTATTTTTACATAGTAGATCAAAGGTAGGATTGTAGGAACCTCATAGGAACATTAGGAACGCATACTATTTTTTTTGGGGCTTTTGATTATTGCATTTTAGGTTATTTAAAGGTAGCGCTTCTTGATTTTATGCTGCATTTACATTCAGGCCCTTCAGCTACCTCTAGCGCTGCCGGCAATCATTCTCAAAATAGTGCTGCATCAGGATCGAGGGAATTGTTTGTTTACATAATGCCTTACCAAGTTACCACTCACTCACTTCGCTGTCGAGTTTCAGCAATGGCACACGTCGAAATAATTATAGCGTCCGCAGTGTATCTTTTTGCGATACATAATCAATTAATAGTTATGTATAAAAAAGATAGGTACAAAATATTATTTTTAAATAAATTTTAATTTCTAAATTTTAGGATTTTAGTAATTCTAGAATTTTATTGTATTCTCATTGCTCCAGTCGGACGACATATTGTAGTGAAACACACGCTGTTCGGTTAAACACCGGTTTATTTAAATAATTTTACATGTACCTTCAATTATCCAACTACCCACACATAATATACTACATCTTTCCCCTTAAAAAAAAAAACAAAAACTAAAATATGTACCGTTAACATAAAAAACTTATCTATAGACATGAGAACTATGAACTTAACAATTTTACTTTAGTAAGAAGATATGTACCACAGAAATATAAATTTGTTTCGTGTTATGAACAATAATACCATTAATATACTACTTACTTATTTCTTAACTTAGCTTATACCTAAGTACATAAAATTCTATGTCCTCGACAGGTCTTTACGCCTATTAATTATTTATTAGTTTCTTCTAAAAATTAGATTTGACAACATTCGAGCAGTCCGTTCCCTAGACCTTTCTATAGGTACTTTTGGTGGCGATTGTGATTCACTGTCATCGCTTACGTATGACCTGTCCGACTCAGTGCCCGGGGTGATACAGTCCCTAGCCGCCGCGGGTAGCAACAGTGAAGCAGCGCTGTCGGATGACGAATCACTCACCTTAACATCAGCCGTGTTAATTACCTTATTACGTTTGCGACGAATTATTGCCAAACCTAGTGGTTTATTATTATTGAATGTTTGCTGTATATTTTTCTTGCAACTACCAATTTTCTGTGAGCTATTTCTTTCTGTATCTATCAACTTCGGCACACGTAATATGAGATGGTTACGCGTACGTCGATACCTATTGCCTTGGTCGTCTTCTACTATGTAAGACCTTGGCTCAGATGTTTGCCCAACTACTGTAACAATTTTTCTACTCCCGTTAGACAACAACGTTACCCTATCTCCTATTGACAGGTTTTCTAATGACCTCGCCGATTGATCGTGTATTTGTTTATTAACATGCTTTTGTGCCATCATCATTTTATAATTTCGCTCATTATTTACCGGTTCTGTTAATAACGATTTTGTAATAGGTAACTTTGTCTTGATACGTCTACCCATGAGCATTTGTGACGGAGAGTCAATATTATATCTTGGAGTAGCCCTAAAATTTAACAAGCTTAAATAAAAATCTTGACCCGAGTCTAAGCATTTTTTAAGAGATTTTTGACCGTTTGTACAGTTCTTTCACTTTTCCCGTTAGACTGTGGGTAGTGCGGAGAAGAGGTAATATGACGAACTTCCCATTGACGCATGAATTTTTCAAACTCACTCGAACTATATGCTGGCCCATTGTCGGTCACTAACTCCGCTGGTATACCGTGTCGCGCAAACTGCTCTTTCATAAAGATTATAACGTTTCTACTACTTATTCCCGTTAATTCTTGAACCTCAACGTAATTAGAAAAATAGTCAACTAGTATAATATATCTTTTTCGTCTATACTCAAATATATCGGATGCCAGCTTATGGTAAATCAGGCACAACATGCTGCATGAGCGGCTGCCGGCGCGGCCGCGGCGCGTGCAGTGCACATGCTTCACACCGGCGGGCGCACGGCGCGCTCCACATCATCAACCATACCTGGCCAGAACATCACATCCCTGGCTCGCCGCTTACATCTTTCTATACCTAAATGTCCTTCGTGCACTCTCTCAATCATATCTGCTCGTAAACTCTTCGGCATGAATATTCTTTCTCCTTTAAATATCAACCCATCAATATATTGAAGCTCTTCCCTATATGACCAGAACTCATTCATTTCTTTAATGACGTGACGTCGATTTTTAGGCCACCCATACTGTATATATTTTATTAGTAACTTACAATCCTGGTCTACTTCTATTTCTTTTTTAATTAATTGGATTTTCGCGTCACTAAATGATAGATATTTTAACATAAAACAAGTATGCACTTCTAACTCTTTCATAATCTTATCATCCATCATTTCGTTCAGCGGTGCCCGTGACAAAGTATCTGCAATATACATATATTTTCCAGGTGTATATACTACTTTGATTTGAAAACCTTCTATTCTCATCATCATTCGCTGCAACCTGCCCGGCACCGAGGCAAGTGATTTGTTAAATAGTGCTTCTAGAGGTTTATGGTCAGTTTGCACAGTGACATCCGACCTGCCATACACGTACTGACGAAACCGTTCTACCGCAAAGACAATGGCCAACAGCTCTTTTTCAATTTGAGCATACCTGGTTTGTGTATCTGTGAGTGTTAGAGAAGCGAATTCTACTGGACGGCCGTTTTGCAACATCACCGCGCCTAACGCCACACTGCTCGCGTCTACTGACAATACTACTGGTAACTGTGTCGAATATATAGCTAAAACCGGTGCACTAGCAATTTTTTTCTTCAACTTATCTATCGCTGCCGAATGATGCTCCTCCCACAACCATTCAGTATCCTTTTTCAACAGGCACCTTAACACGCTCACACAGTCTGAATAATTTTGAATAAATTTAGACAAATAATTAATCATTCCTAAGAACCTCTCCAATGCCTTTTTGTCTGTTGGATGAGGCATCTCTAGTATAGCTTTAACTTTTGCTTCATCCGCTCGCATACCATTTACATCAAATTTGTGACCTAAATAAGTTATTTCAGACACACCAAATTTGCATTTATCACGATTAAATTTAACACCAATATTATGTGCACGTTGTAATAAAGCCTCTAGCCTGCGATCATGCTCCTCTCTACTTCGTCCCCATACTATTACATCGTCGATAAACGAATCTACACCATCTAGGTCCTCCAAGTGTTGTCTAAGTTTTGCATGGAAAACTTCCGGCGCACAACTTATACCGTAAGGTAAACGCAAAAACTGGTAACGTCCAAAGGGAGTGCTAAAGGTACACAAGTCAGCGCTTTCATCATCTATTTGTAACATCCAAAAACTACATCTTGCGTCTAGAACGCTAAACACGGAGGCGCCACGCAGCTTCACCGCCAGCTCCGTCACCGTCGGCAGCGAGTACTGCGCACGCCGCACGGCCCTATTTAACGGTCTAGGGTCTAAACATACTCGAATACTGCCATCTTTTTTAGTTACTAAAACAATAGCATTAACCCAATCGGTAGGATGTGACACTTTTCTCACCACCCCAAGTCCTTCCATTCTTTTTAACTCTTTTAACAACTTATCCCTAAGCCCTAACGGTACCTTTCTAGTAGGCGAGATTACCGGGTGTATATTTTTATCTATAACAATAGTATATTTTCCTGGTAGTTTACCTAGACCTTCAAACAAACTAGAATAATTATTTATATTTAATGTATTTATGCTTTGTATCAAACCCATTGCAATACAACCCTCCAAACCGAGTATATTTTGACATGGAAAATCCGCAACAACAAACGGTAAGATAAATTTAATATCGCGGTGACAAATATTTAAATCGATCATTCCAACAATATGTAACTGATTTCCCGTGAAAGAATACACCCGCTTTGTAAACGGTTTAAGTTGTCCGATCGTAAAACCAACACGTAAAAAATTATATTTAGAGATAACATTAATCATCGAACCGGTATCTATTTTTAAAACTAGTTTATTCTCATTGCACTTTACTGTTTCAAACCACTCTTTTGACGACTTACCCAGTTTGTTATTACCGCTTATTGTATCCACATAAAACATGTCGTCGGTGTCACTTTCTATACTTAGATTAAGCACTTTCTGCTTTTTATGGCATACGCGCGAAAAATGACCTTTCTTATCACAAACGAAACACGAAGCATTCTGCGCCGGGCACCAATCCCCGCCAGCGCAGTTGTAGCTGCCACAGCTCTCGCACGCAGGCCGCCGGGCGCCTCGCCGCGCTGCTCGCCAGCCGCCGCGTCGCCCGCGCTGGCCCCGTCCGCCGACACCACGTCCGCCGCTCAATGATACCGCGTTCACCGCATTGTCCGTATTCTGTGCCAACTGCGACTTGCTATCGATACACACACCATCTTCTTTAGATAACTCCGCTGCTTGGCATATTTGTATCGTCTTCGTTAACGTTAACTCTTCCGTGCGAAATAATCTATCCCTGACTTTGTTATTTACGATCCCACAGACTATTCTGTCTCGCAACAAGCTGTCGTGTAAGTCGCCAAACTCGCACTGTTTGCTTAACAAACGCAACGCAGTAACATATTGATCAATATTCTCATTATCTTCCTGACTGCGCGTAAAAAACTTATACCTTCTAACGATTATGTTAGGTTTTGTCCCAAAATAGTTGTCAAACTTCTTTAACACACAATAATAATTGATGTCGTCCTCACTTTCATTTTGCTCAAATGTGAAGGTGGTATAAACATCATATCCCGCGGGACCGATGAGGTTAACCAACAAGCTAGCCTGGATTTCCTTAGGCTCCTTGATCACTCCAGATGCCTTTAAGAATACTTCGAAGAGTTTTCGCCATTGCCGCCACGCCTCAGCCCGCGTGGACGGGCCACCTTCGAGAGATAATTCCGCTGGAGGTCGCGCGTGTTCCATATTGATATCACTCCGTGCAAAACAATACTTCGTTTGTAGATATCCGTTACAAGATACAATTCGATTTAACTTTAATTCCAATTAAAGTTAACACACCGCTGTCACCATGTAGTGAAACACACGCTGTTCGGTTAAACACCGGTTTATTTAAATAATTTTACATGTACCTTCAATTATCCAACTACCCACACATAATATACTACACATATTATTATTATAATAAATAGTCGCCAATCATAAAAAAAGGATAAAAGGTTAGGGTTATTTTTTCTAGGAGTTGCTAGTTGGTAACACTGCCCGCACAGCTGTCACCGTAGCGGGAACTAAACATTGACAGACAAAGACATTTCCTTACTTCCTCTCCAAAAATAAATTAAATCGATGAAAAATTAATTATAGTAAAAACAATTTGTTAAAATGTTTGAGTGGGCGTATAGTGGAGCAAATAAAGCTGTTCCTAGAAACGTAGGTCCGGAATGTGCTTATTTTTTGTCCACGAAAAGACAAATCATCGAAACAGTAATTGTAATCACGATTTGTGTTTATATTTTAGTAAGTATGCTACATTACTTAATTTATAAAACAATTGTATAGTATAACTTAATATTATGCAGTTAGTTATGGCCCATTTGGTAAGATAAACCCACCATCTATTAATAATGCTACCTGATTTAAATTAAATTAGTAGATGGCCTACATTTTTCTGCCTAATTCATTTAGAACTAGGTAATCATTTCTCTATTATTATTTTCAGATTAAAACCTTTCCCAAATTATCAATACCTCAAGATACAAATTATGTGAAGAATGACAGAGGTGGTAAAAGATTATTAGTAATACTTTTGGCTTTGCTTTGGGGCATGGAAATTGGTTTTAAATTCGCCTCGCGCACCGTTATTTATTTGTTAAATCCCTGTCATGTAACTACATTGATACAGGTAAGTATAGTAACAATTCCTCTTAAAATATATAACCAATTACAAGTGAGTTATTCAAATAATTACAAGAACTATATATATATCACCTAAATAAATACTTATTAAAAAAGTGATTTTGTAAAATACCTTTTTTAAATTGTAAACATATTAGAATGTCCAGTGGAAATAATACCAATGATAAAATCCATACTAGTTGATCTATAATAATACATATTATAAATGAATGTAACTTGTCTGTCTGTTACACTTTCACAATTAAACAACAAAACAGAATTTGATGACATTTGGTATGAAAGTAGCCCCTTAAGAAATCACAGGTCAATTTTAATTTAAGTTAAATACTGGTGTATAAGTGTCCCACTATAGGGTACATGCCTATTCTCATGTTATGAAGGAACCACTTCCTGGTCATTTCTGGTTTTAATAATCAGGTTTCCTTATGATGTTGTCCTCCATCCTGTTGATAGTGTTTTAGAATAATTAAACAAAAAAATTAAAATTTTAAAAAGTCACATAATTAGGCACTTTCCTGTAATGTGTTTGGCAACCTGGTGTCCATCTGTAAATGATCTTGTAATATAATATAGGTTTGTTTTATAATTTTAGATCTATTTATTGGCCGCTCCACCAAGCAAAACTGTAACTGGATTATTTCGTATTCACTTAAACTTGTTAAATGGACCACTTTTAGCATTTTTGTTTCCTGAGACTGCTTCCAGAAAGGTAAATAACATAGCAAGATACAATGATTTTATGTTAATTTAAACAAATTTTTGTTTGTTTAAACATACTTATTCATTTTGGTCTCAGATATTTGCTGAAGCCGCTCTGTACTGGATTCAACATGGAATGATGTTTGTGATTCCTTACTACTTGCTAAGGATTGGTGGTGAGTTGAATAATTTTTATTTTATTTGATGGACACCTATCATTTTTTGAAAAGATAATTTACTCTGTCAATCATTTTTGTTTTAGGTCCATACAACATTGAACCATTTTGGGATTTCAATTGGGCAATATTCAGCTACTGTCTGAACATGATCTACCACTTTGTTGTGTTACAATTAATAGCTATAGTAAGTGAATTGATTTTGGCTAGATATGTTTATTTAATGAAGTTAAACAATGACTAAATATAAAACCTGTATTAATTATAAAATGTTTGGGCACATTTTTACATTATCTAATTTTGCGTAAAAGTAAGTGTATTAAAATGTTTTTAACCTAACTCAACATAAATGTGTTGTTATCCCTTCAAGAAGCCATTGGCCTGTAAGTAACTTTTTTCTCTTTTATTTCAGCCTGCTCAAGTGAATCTGAATCACATGCTGTGTCCAGCTATACTGGATCCTTTTGATGGCCCATGGTATAGAGTAGCAGCAGTGATCCACCAGGCACTGCTGTGTCCTTTGCTATGTAAAATCTTTTGTCTTGCCTCAGACTTCTGTCTTACAAAATTCCCACCTACAAAAGTAAAGCCTCAAATGAAGGATTCTCTATTGGACAGTAGTTTAATTAAAAAATCAATTGACTACCACCATGAAGACTAGTAACTGTAGCAGTTGGTGCATCCCTGTCAGGGTAGGTAAGAAATATACAAAATGCCTTTTGAGTTGGAGAACAATATTTCATCGCGTCCATTTGGGTTTGGTGGTTATTAAATTTATAAGCTAAATATTACTAAATATTATTATAGTCTATAAACTTTTGCAAAGATTTTTGTGATGACATTTGTTGGTATTAGGCCAGTAACTGTATTATTAAATTAATTCAAAATGAAATCACGCCTTCGATATGTATAAGTATTTAGAGGATGGGTTTATAAAATTATGGCTAAATTAGTATTAATTATTACAAATAATTAACAATTTAACACACCTAATGCACAGGTTTGGACTAGCTGATATATTTCTGAATCGAAATCTTAATTTAACTAAATAATGCGGCCCATCAAATTCTTATCAAAACTTACGACGGCGTTAACTAAAACGAACACAAGAAAAACAAGTGAATTCTAGTCCAGGAGGAATCGAGGAGTACGGAAGTAAGAATATATTTATGAAATAATAGCTATGCAACCAATAAAATTACCCTAATATTAACCATATAATAATAAATAATTATACATACCTATATACCTAGTAGATTAAATACTTACCTAGAATTTTATACATCATATGCATCTGACCACTTAAATTCCTGTTTCTAATTAATTATTTATTAATATCATATTTTAAATGTTATTATACAGATTGATAACATTAAATATAATTATATAATATTTAATGCTATCCATCTGTTTGACTCTAAGACTTGAAAGACAGGCCAAAAGCCTACTCGAGGTGTAGCCAGCGAATAAGAAAGAAAAGCATCTATTCACGCCGAATGAAAATAAATTATGTTACATTTTCTAAAATATTCGGGGAAAGCGTCGCATAGCTGTGCGAATCGGTCATCGCTCAGCATGCGCGCCTACATTGCAATATTGCATTTCTTGCTCAAAGTGAAGTATAGTTGCAAAGCGTTTGCACTTCGTCATTTTTTTCTCTCGAATAATTATTAATATTGTCACGTTTCGCACTGTGTAATTGAAATTTTCAAAATTGTTTTGGCATTCAGAAAGCCGATCAATTATGATATTACTAAGACGAAGTAGGTAGTAGCTTGTTATAGACTAATAAAATAAAAAATAATGTTTTACGAACACTGAAGATGAAGCTCAACACAAAACAATTTTGTCTGATCCAAAATTATTGTGATCCTGATTCAAAATGTTGTCAATAACTTCCTTGCCTCAATAGTTTGATATTATTTATACAGGAATATCGATGATACGAAATACCTGCAATAATGGCCTAATCGACCTTTGTATGTAATTACTATTAAGTAGACAACGACTAAATCGCGCCAGTAAATGATAATATTAGAAAAAAAATCCTATCACTAATTTTGCTGTCGTTTTAATATTTATTTATAAGAACACTGTTCTAAACCATATAATTATTATTTGTTGACGAAAATCTTCTAAGTAGAGGTCACGGATTATTGACCTATTGTATGAACTGTAGAAAAAAATATTGATGTTGAACATAAAATTGCGGAGGTTGTGACTAAGTACCTACCCACCTAATCTTGATCATGAAAAGTACGTTATAAGTTATTAGGTAGGTACCATAATATAAATGTAGGATAGTAGATATTACTCAGAATCATTATGAAATTTATTTGTTTATTCTAATATTGCAATAAGTTTGTCGCGTTTCTTTATTTAAGCTTTCTGAACTATTCTCGTGTCTGTAGATAGTATTTACTTTTAAGTTACTGTTACCGGCAATCTGTATAATCCGGAATTCTATAGGTACAATATCTAGACAATGTATAGAATACAATAAAACACGTTTAAGATTTGTATGAAATATTATTATTTTTATATTTTGCCCATAAAACTATAACGCCTAGAAAGCGAGTACGCGCACGAATGGTGAAGCACTTAACTCTGTGTCATATCAACACAGTTGGTACAGGACCTACGCATACCGTCACATCGTCACGTCAGTCGTGAAGGTCAAGCGTTAGTGCAAATATTTCCTTAATTTTAAGTTTAATGGCGGTTTAAGTAGTGAATGGCGACGAAAGTACCTAGGTACATAGTGCTCGATGCGCACATCAATATTTTTGGCTTCACGATTCGCTGCGCGCTTGTAAGAAAATTATCTTAGTATCTAGGTGTTATTAATCTATGGCTTTGCCTAGGTATTCTATAACAACATTTATTAAGTAAGTAACTCTTACTAACACAGTCAGACAAGTAAGTACCTGACATAGGTACATCATACCTACCTTCATACCTAACTCATTATTCAAGTTACAAATTAACCCACTTATTACCTGCTGCTGTACCTGCAGTAGGTACCTACCTACCTACAACACAGCTTTTGAAATTAAGTAGGTAGATAATAATATAGTAATACCTATGAGTCATTTTCAAAATAATTGTACGTCACGAAATTGTCAGTAAATTGTTTCGTCAGGAAATGTCAGGAAATTGTAAAAGTAAGGCCGCATTCAGATGAATCGATATTTTAGTGGTCAACCACTTATGTACTTGTAATACTACTTACCTATAGAAAGGAAAAGAAAATAAAAACCAAAATGAATCATTGTTTTATTTTGCAGAAAAAGCGGCATTGTTATTGTTAGCATAACTCTTTACAAAAAAAAATTAAAAATATGACGCATCTTCTTCGTTGCCTAATACAAACTCCTGAGATTTGTTGGATATTTGTAACAAATTAACTTGTTTTACAATACAGTCTCGTGGTACTGTATCGACATCTTTGTTAACTTTTGACTTTGTAAATTTCAAAGTTCCTTTTGGATTTGAAGTTTTGAAATAATTAATCTTAAAAGTTTTGTTAGTGTCATCAATGTGCTCAATTACGCCGATATAGTATTTCCAGGTTTTTTTAATGTAGTATCTGACTAAAACCGTGGTATTTATTTTATATTCGTTTAAATCGCATTTCTCGTCCTGAAATTCACTTTGATTTCCAGTTTCAGATCCAGTGTCAACTTTTTCGTCGGATTTCAAATCAATATTGCGTGTTTTTTCATCCAATATAATCTTTGCTTCTACTTTTTCCTTTATGTCTGCTTTTGTTTTTAGGTGTACTGCTTTATTTTCTATCAACTGTGCATCTGGAACTGCTGTTTTCTCCATAATTCTTATGTTATTCGTTTTTACTTCCTCCTCTTTTGCATTACTGTCCATTATTTGCTCTTTCTTCTTCGTAAATTTCTTGTCTTTATTTTTTTCTGTACTGTCAGTTTCAGGTTCAGTTTCAACATTTTCGACGCGTACTATTTCTATTCTCCCTGTTTTTTCGTTTAGTATCATCTTTACTTCTACTTCAGATAATATTTTCACTGGTGTTTTAGCTACTTGGTTTGAATTACTATTGCTAGTGCTTGGACAAGGAAGTGAGTTTTTTTTTTCATTTTTTAGGTTGATCGTCATCGTATCAGCATCATCAGTCATTTCCGTTTCTTCAATTTCATCAGTATCTAATACCTCTCCAAGATAATCTTCTCCACAGTAAGAACTGTTGTCTGAATCAGCGTAAGGAATGTCGTCACTGTTATAAGAATCACTATCAGAAGATAGTTCTGACCTTGATCTTTTATTGTTTAAGCATTTTGAAGTCTTTGTTGGTTTCCTTTTCATTAATTTCTGGCTTTTATTTTTTATTTCCTCTGATTTCTGAATTGATATTAGGTCGTGTCTTTTTGGTTCGTAACATGCACAATAACCTTTTTTTGGACCACAAAAGCAGCTCAGATCTCGATATAGGATAGAACCTTTTTTAGCAGTTGTGATAATCTGGTGAAGTTTCATTGTACCTGGCAACGCAATCATCTGATCGGGAAAGTTTTTTTGCATTTTTCTTATTTCTTCTTCTGATACAAAAAACGTCTTCACCTTTTTTTCTGATTCCTTCAACATCTTGAAAGCAACGCTTGCATTAGGTA
This sequence comes from Plusia festucae, assembly GCA_950381575.1. NCBI lineage: Eukaryota > Metazoa > Arthropoda > Insecta > Lepidoptera > Noctuidae > Plusia > Plusia festucae. Next base: position 8,232,849 of record OX494434.1, on the reverse strand, counting down.
TGTCTGTTCCATGAGATACAAGATCGTCCAAGGTTCTCTTCACAGCGCCACCTACTCCATCTGCCGCCCCTTTTCCATGAGATGCTTCGAAATAAGACCAGGTAGCATAATCTAAAGTGCTCTCGACAACATTTTCACTTAAGAGATAAAAGTTTTTTTTTTGCTTGTATTGCGTGGCCGGACCGTCAGAAAACATGTGTATAGCTTTCACGGAAGGAACTATTTGTTGGACATATTCAAAAACTGGTGAAAGGTGAGCCCAGATTGCTCCAGGATCATGATCACAACATGGAGATACAGAACAAAATGACGTTTGACTGTTCTTCGTGTAAATTACTCCGGTATGGAGAGAAATTTGTTCTCTATTTCCGCCGAAATGAACAGATTGTATTTCTTTATGTAACTTGCCAGCATAATTTTCTGAGAAGTCACATATTATAACTACTTCATCCTCAGAGAGGTTCCGTATGCAGTTTTGTAAAGCCTTATGCTGATGCCCAATATTGTAATAATGTGTCTTGAAAGTTTTTAACTCTTTGTTGAAGTTTTGAATCAGTTCAGAAATAGTACCACTTTTGGTATCCTTCACAATTTTTTTTGTAGTCATGGGTTTTCTTTCACCATTTTGTATTTTCACATACTCATGTTTTTTCAATCCCCACTCCTGCCATGTGATATTGATGTTATGTGCATTTTCTTCAAGAGAAACTGGAACGGACTTTGACATACAGGATGAGCATGTATTATACATGCATTGTTTGGAGTTAATGTTGCAAGATACTTCCGTTACTAAATCGGTGACTCTACAACTTGGTATTAGTTTTAAAGCTTTTAGCTTTTCGGCTTTTAGCATCAAATTTGCGTGTTTAACACAAGCACAAGTTTCACGATCGCTGAGACTTGGATTCATAACATAAAATGGTCTACACCGAGTAAATGTAGTATAAGAGTCTTTTCCTCCTTCTGATTTAAATTTCTTGTGCAGATTTGTCATGGAATCTAAAAGAAAACGTTTCTGTTGTTTATCCTTCTTAAATGTTTTACATTCTTTTCGGCCTGCAGTGGCACGACTAACGTCGTCACGTAAAAAGAACTCTTCAATTTTTTTAACGTTGTCTTTTTCTTTGGCTTCTTTCACTGTTTCTTCATTTCTTATTCGTCCTTTTAATCCTAAAGTCGATGCAAGTTTCGTAGTTAAACTATATTTCTTTACAAGATCGTTGTTAACTACCTTTTTGAGTACCTTTTTTTCATTATTTGTATCTGCATTAGTATACTGCTGTTTTAAAGATTCTGAAAGTACATTTAATTCAAAAATTTTTTGCTTCACTTTTTCTTTATCCTCTTCCCTTACAACAATTTCTTCGACAAAACTGCTTGCTTTTGACATTGGGGTTCTTGGGCTTTTTTCAGGAAAATTGTTTAGTACAGGCTGATTATCTGTGATTGTGGCTTGAGTTTGGGTTTTAGCTTTTAGATGTTCAATATATATTTTGTTTCGATAAATGCGTTTTTTCATAACCACCATTTTTTTCATCATTCTGCTCACCTTTTCGTTAAGTTTTTTATTTTCCAGCTTAAGTTTTGTATTTTCCATTTTCAAGTATAGAGCTCGTTTAGCAGCATAGGTTTCTCTTTTTTTCTTTAAATCTTCTTCCTTTTTTTGTTTTTCTGCTTGCTTTATCTTTTCTTTTCTTCTATCATTAGCTTCTTTCCATTTTCGTCTTCGAGCTTCTTTTTCACTGTCAATGAGATCTGATATTTTTCTTGAGTTTTGTTTTACCTTCTCCAGATGTATTTTTCTTTTTTCTTCAAATTTTTCAGGGTTTTGTTGTTTAAGTCTTTCGATATATTTTTTTTGCCTTTCAGCACCAGTCATCGGCATTCTGAAAGTATACAAAAATTGTTTGGATATTTTTATGAACACAAAAAAAGCAAACAGATACGCTTAAAAAATATTTATATCCTAGTAAATTCTCCGAAAATATGTCTACACAAAAACATAAGTTACTAAAAATTTTTTTTAAGAAATGAAATTTATTTTGAGCTAGGTAGCTAAACAAAAAGAATTTAATATTTTATTAATCGTTACTTATAACATTCATTTAAGAGGTAGTACCTAACAATCATACTTTACACATGCATGAGACCACAGCTTTACCGTCTATAATTTACTGACGTCACGAAATGTCAGGAAGTTGTTCGTCACTAAGCATGTAAACATAACCTTCTAATAATTTTAAACGCAAAACAAATCACATTTTCTAGTATATTGAAAGCGTAATCCATAAATCTTGCCAAAATCAAAGTACATTACAGTTGCAGTAGGTAAATTCTCAAAAAAACACTTACTTTTGTCGAGAAGATCTCGTTAGGAAGCAGGTAATTAATTATTTTGACAAACGAATCACTCAGTCTCACACCGCACCTCAATAAGAAAGCAAATGGCGGCGCGTCACTGTGATGTTACTTTTCGTAACATAACCTGTGTTGCCAGTTATTAAAGTTAGATTTCTACTCTTAGCGATTTAAAAGTTGGTTGATTATGTCATTAAATGAATGTCAAGAAATTGTATCGATTGTTAGGGACATGTTTTAAAAAATATTTTTAGTTTATTTAATGTAACATTTACGTAGTTTAACTAATTTACGTAATAAATTAGTATTACGCCATATCTAGGGTCCAAATTAATTGGCAGGTTAGGTACGAAATTTCGAATTAAAAAGTTATGTTTTCAATATCCTCCTCTAGGGGACAAAGAAAAAATGTATGGTGATTTTAATTAGCATATTTTTGTTTTTAAATCCATGCTAGGATTTTGATCGCAATTATTTGCCTTATCGTCAGGAATAATATGCAGCTATTTAAAGAATAGTCTGCGAATGTAAAAAACTACTTAATTTAATCAGAAATATTTTTTTTCAAAGATTCTGTAATGAGGACAGACATTTCGTCGTTATGTACAAATAATTTGAAAATGACTCCTATCGTAAATATTAGACCAAGTAAGTGTAAGTAGGTATTGCGTCAGCAACCTATACTCCATTTATTATAGCATTAGAAAAAAGAGGCTCGCAGAAGCAGGAATTGAAAACATTTTATTTCAAAGAAATTGTTATAAGTACTTAAATAAACGAAATAAAACTTTTTTTTTTAAATTACGCTTTATTTATAACAATAACTTCATCACACATTACAAACTTACACCAAAACAATGAATGAGACAACCAATCATGTCATGATGACTTAGATTTAATTAAGATTAAAATAAAAGTAATTTTTAGAACAATATTTTAAATAAAATAACAACTTACAACACACTATAGTGAAACTTCTTCGTCTTCATCATAGGATTTAGTCATGATAAAATAATAAATAAACAAATAATGGTAGGATAATAGTTAAACGAAAAACGTTCCAGTATTGTTCATCACTGCTTCTTTTAGCTTTTTAGCATTGACACTGTCATTTTAGATTGGAATGAAATATTATAAATAAATGAAAGCCACATAATTTGTTATGAAAAATGGTTAACATGATTACCAATAAGTGTGACAGCTGGTATGTAAATAGATTTTAATTTATAGGCGTCAATCGTAACTGTAACAAGTTTATTAAATACTTTTGCAACAAAGTGTACATTATAAATAACCTTTTTTAACTTCTGTCTAATGCTATTTTAAATGGAGTATAGGTACCTACCTATTCATATATAATATAATATTCGTATTATATTATATGAATAGGTACCTACCTGCTTATTCTATAATAAGTAGGTAGGTATCATATTTAATAACGAACTCAATGATCTTCTCACATTTGTTTAACTATTTTGTTATACTTACACTAACTTCACTATAACCATCTCGTGCTATTTTATGTATAATTAATTTTATTAATAAATCATGTAATAAAATACTAATGCCATTATTTAAAATGAATAAGTACCTACCTAATAAATGTTTAATGAATTATTTTAATTATAATTTAGAATGTAGGTAATGTGAGATTTTAGGCCGTGACACGCAAGAAAACTAGTCAAAACACATTCCATTATAAAATTATAAAGGAGAAACTCCCATGAGGTGATTGTAACCCCTGTAATAATATATATTTAGTTTGTTATAAAAATAGTTATGAAGTGGCCACGAGCCGGGTATCGATTTGTCGTTTTATCGATTGCTTTAAGTCCTTGACGTCGAAAGAAGTTGATACCTACTACAACATTCATGCTCATTATAAATTAAAATCATGAATGAGCTTTGTGTACCTTACAATTTTGGCTGAAACCCTAAGTATTAACGTATCATCACGAATATTTACAGCCTTGGTAGGTAGGTACTACAGGTTGAAAAAAATATATCCGGAATACCTACCTACCATCTACTAGCTAGCAGACGTGGCTTTCATCATGAATGAGTCGTCGCGTCGCCTTGTAGGTACCTACGTAGGTTTGAAAGATCTTTCTCTTGAAGTTTTTACCTCCATTACATTTTCATAGTAGGTATTTAGTTACTGACTAGTATTATTACTAATCCCAGTTATAATTAGTATAGGGCAAAAGGAAGCAGGTGCCCACTTGCTATATTGACATCCTTACCTTATTATTAAGTAAGTAATTAGTAAAAAAAAGCATTGTAAGTCCCTGTTTACCTACACTTGGTTTTGATCTAGCTATTATTAATACGCATGCTCTGTGTAAACTTAACTCTACTTTTTCATTTCAGTGATAATATTTAGATATTTTGTATGCTAGCTAAGTATAGAAATCTATACTTTTATTATAAAGCTGAAGAGTTTGTTTGTTTGTTTGAACGCGCTAATCTCAGGAACTACTGGGCCGATTTGAAAACTTTTTTCACTGTTACTGCCCACTTATTGAGGAAGGGCTATAGGCTATAATTTGCCGCGATAACTGACGCCCACGCGGGCGGAGCCGCGAGCAAAAGCTAGTCAGAAATAATATTTATATTAGCACTAAATACCTACAAGGTACCTCCCTAACCTTAATTCTTATTTTTTTAAGTAAAATCATTTGTTAAATGTTTTAATTACCTAGGTAACAAAATAATGTGTCATTTATGCAATGTCCTGAGAAATGGAGAACTAACTAGACAACACAAGATCAAACAGCTACTAGAACACAATAGTGAGAAAATTTCCCACAAATTAGAACCAAATAAAAACACCCCCTTTCCGAATCATATCCTCTAAGCACCATAATCAAATTTTTGTATTTTTATTACAAACCAATGTCCTTGTTACTACTCTTCTACACTGCGCATGTCCTTAGACGCCGTCCTATTGCCATCGCGTCGGACGAATGCGCGGTGCGATTAAACACGAACACGGTGAAATTGCATTGCAACGCATCATCGCACGAGCGATGGCAATAGGACGGCGCCTTATCCTGTTTTTACGTAACAGTTATGCAATAATGGTTTTAAGGTTTTAATATTTTCGCAATTTAATGCGATTGTTTTTTCATCATGTACCCCTAACTACTAAAACGCAACTTAACTATGAGATGTTCTTAAATGAAGTCTATCTCTCGCTACTTGATTATAGAAAGTGACTAAGACAGGATTAAGGTGCAAGTTGGTAGCGGGCGACAGGAAGCAGCAGCAGACGACGTGTCGCAGCGACACTACTGGTTTCTATATATTTCTATGAAATTACATTCGTAGTTAGCGACATAAAGCTAGCGACATATTTCATAGAAATACAATGAAACCAGTAGTGTCGCTGCGACACGTCGTCTGCTGCTGCCTCATGTCGCCCGCTTCCAACTTGTACCTAGACATCCTCTTTAAACTGATTATGTTTCAGTCAGTTTATGTATTTCGCCATTAGAGGAACAATGATCATGTCCTCTTCAACTCTAAATACTTAGGTACGATAACTTTTTAAATACTTACGTCGGTATGGTGCGATTTAAACTTAATGGCTGCTTGAAGTTAGTTACGCACAGAAGTCAGCGTAGTTCCTCGCCCCGCACCCCTGCTGGTGCATGAAGTTGTTACTAGCGCAGTTCCAGCAACTCGTCTATTTTCACAGCCGCTATTAAATTTGATTCGCACTGTAGTAATCTACACGTCCTAAAGCTTTCATTATCTGTATACCAAAACAATTGTATACTTAAAGCAGTCAATAGTAGTAATACATATTCTATAATAGTTATTTATTAGTTAAGGTAAAGAAAGAACATAATTGATGGGTAATTCTCTAGTCCTAAAAACATGCGGGTGTCCAACTGTCTTGTGTGTTCACCAAGAGACTTAGTAGGTACTTAATTAGAGGACACGATAAGACAACTTTGACTGCACGGATGGCCGAGTGGTATAGGTCACCACGCTGATTACCACTGTGTGCGACGTGCTGCGGGTTCGATCCCCGCATGGGACAAGCATTTGTGTGATCCACAGATACTTGTTCCAAGTCTGGGTGTACCTTGTGCAAGTGATTTGAATGTTTGTGAAACCCCCGCGACACAAGGATTAAATTCCTTAGTGCGGGCGTCGTTTATAAAAAAAAAAAAACTTGACTGACTGCTAAAGAGTAACTACTATGTTGTAATAAAATTACGTCACGGGAATTAACGCTAACTCATGCATTTATATTTCAATGCTTGATGTTTCGGTCGGGTTACACTTACACTGGACTCGGCTAGCAGACTGGAGATGCGGCGTCATAGATCCGTGCTCGAAGTAGATGATTTTTCATCTAACCCCAGTTCTTTAACTACCCTACACACTGCACTGACCGTATTCGTATTCTGCACGCTAACTGACTTTGCAGACAAGCGAGGTTGTATTAATCAGATCACTGGAAACCAAAATGCTGATAGCTTATAGCCGTCTTTCCGATTGAAATGTGGCTATCGGTGAAGAGGACTTGGGCGCGATGGAATTGAATCCAGTGATTCGTGCCTGTAGTAAATGATCTGCTATTGCCGATTTAATTGTCTGACGGTTCTTTACAGCCGCGATATGTTCTTCGAGTCTTTCAGCGATGGACCGCTTCGTTTGCCCTATGTACGACCTACCGCAGCTGCTGTCAACTTTATAGACACCTAGCTGTTTTATGGGTAGAACATCCTTCGGTTTGGCCACCATGTTTTGACTTTTGGCCCAGGGAAATAGACAGTCGGAATGGAAAGACGAAGGGACACAAAGTTTTCTAAATACTGCTCCGATCTTATCCGTAACTCCTCTGATGTAAGGTGTACTTACTGTAGGCACTTTGTCTGTTAACCCCAGGATGTCTGACCCGTTTCAACGGTCGTTTCATTTTTTCTTTCACGCGGTATAAATTTTTATACAGTGCCAGTATTATAGTATTAGAGACCATACGCTCTATTCTTTAATTATGTTATCATAGATTGCAGGTGACCAGGGTGACGTTCTCTGCAGGTATCTTTCAGTGTGTGTATATTTTTGACTCACACAGTGTGATAAGGACGCGTTTGTACTCGCACTCACTTTAACATTAAGAAAGGCCAGTGACCAGTTCCTCTCTATCCCACACGTGAATTTCATTTTTGCATGGATAGAGTTCAGATTGGGGATAGAGGACATAGCTAGTAATCTTTTAAAAAAAAGAAAAAAAAAGAAAAAAAAGATGTAAATATTGATCTACTTCGGGGCTGGCTGGCTCTGATGAAGCAGAAGAACTCACGAATCTCTTCCATTACTTGATAGTCTTTGGCTCTAAGTACCTACTTATAAGCATCTCTAGTCTGCTTGCGACCACAGCCAGTGTAACCCGGCCGGTCAAGCTTTAAATGTAAAATGCATGAGTTTGCGTTAATTCCCATGATGTAATTTATTATAATCATGCAACGCGATTGTTTAAATGTTACTTTTAGCAGTTGGGTAAATAACCTTGTTGTAATAACCCTGTGGGTTTTAGAACCGATTAGTTATTTACCCAACCGCTTACGAAAAACTGGAACAGAATAGAATGTTATTTATCTGCATTTACTCACTCGTTTCAGAATACTATAAAGTAAGTTATGCATAGCAAAACACTATTATAATGTGACGGATGGTTGATTGGTTGATAATTAAACATAATCATGGATGATTAAGTTTAATTATTATATTTTGGGGACATTACCTGATATTATTTACCTATTGTTTACCTACTAGTTATTAGAGGTAAGTACCTAGTTACCTTCTTCTACTCAGCTAATCATTTTCGACTTTCGAGACAATTCTTGAAACCTAAGAGCGTTCATCCAACTAATCATAGTTATCAAACAGTTAGTGGTTACTTCGCAGTCTACAATGTATTTCCTAGTTACCCATACTTAGTTAAAAAACTAGTGTGTCTAGTCCCTCGGTCTTATTTATATTAATTTTGTACCATGGTAAAATTATGCATTGTACCTATAGCTTATTATTAATTTAAAGGAATAATGTATTGCTAAAATAAAACAATAAAATATAAATTAATAACAAGTGTTTTATTATTTTGATAGAAAACAAATATATACAAACGTAGGTACTTATTTAATCTTTTTGAAAACCTGATTGTATACGCTTTCATTTCATACAAAGTAGGTTTAGCTGGCACCGTTTTCGAGCAGGCATAGTATAGATGGGTTTTTAATATGTTAATCACCATAGAATTTAGGATAGGATAGGTCTGGCACCTGGGACAGGTTGCGTTTCCAAGTGCGCATTCAGATATTTTTATGTTGTGGCGTCAAGATCTCCAATGCTTGGTACAGGAACTACACGTGACATCCTCTGAGGTAGGTCTAGAGATGAATCTCGATAACACCAAAGTGATGACCACAAAATCAGAAGACACGACTGAAATACATATATTAGTGGATAGGACAGTAATTGAACGAGTTTGCAAGTACGTGTATTTAGGACAGGAAATTAAAATGGGAAAAGAGAAACAGGAAAGTAAGATTAACCGAAGTTTCAGATTAGGGTAGGCAGCCTACTCCAACTCAATTTTGTATTTAAATTGAACCTGTCTACAGAACAAAAGGCACAGAACTTTGACCAATGCATACTACCAGTTCATACAAACGGCGCGGAAACATGGGTTACGGCTAAAGGCATTCTGTACAAACTACAAGTAGCGCAAAGGGCGATGGTAAGAAAATTGGTGGGTGTGACAGTGAAGGACAGAAAAACCAATACGTGGCTTCGTAAATAGAGCAAAGTATCTGATGTTGTAAAAAAGGTAGCAAAGTTGAAATGGGAGTGGGCTAGTCATGTAGCCAGAAAGCAAAACTCTTGGTGTAAAAGAGTTAGAATGGAGACCATGGGACCAGAAAAGACCTCGAGGGCGACCACAGATAAGATGGAAGGATGACATCCAAAAAGTGGCGGGCAGCAACTGGACCCTAATTGCCCAAGACAGAGGAAGTGGAGAGGATTAAAGGAGGCCTACACCAAATACCTGGTCGATGAAGGCTAAAGAAGAAGAAAGAAGATGTTGTGGCGAAGAGCTAATTATTCCAAAGCGCTAGTTCATTTTCGTAGAGAACTAAAAACTAATATGACCCACACAGGCCGCAGTAGGCACCGTCGCGCTGCAGACTTCATCGGGTGCGAAGGTTCCCATGGCCTGTCGGTCCGGCCTGACGCGATTTGACCTGGCCCTATGAAAACGGGCCATGAGACCCAGCTTTAACATGTTGGACTGGCGATAACGACAGGCCGACACACCTTGGGAATGGCTCAACGCGAAATACAATCGGTAATTTTTAAAGTTATACTTTTAGGCGCGTTATGACAAAATGATGAGAGTGAAATATAAAGATGCGCGCGCATCATGTAATGAAGTTCACAGGTTTGTTTAAGCGGCAATTCCATGGAAATAAAGAAGGTTATGATACTCCTTGCAATGATATAAAAACTGTTTTCTTCTTTAAATATATCAGCCTGACAGATTTTTATGTTTTTTAAGTTATACTTCTTCGCACGTTACGAAAAAATTATGAGAGTGAAATTTAAGATGCGCGCGTGCACCGTCACGAAAAACCAACACCCTGAAGTTAGCTATCCTACTAATATTATAAAAGTGAAAGTGTGGATGTTTGGAATAGTTTGGATGTTTAGATGTTTGGATGTTTGTAACTCAATCACACAAAAACGGCTGAACGGATTTGGATAAATTTGGCATGCATGTAGCCTTTGACATAGAAAAGAACATAGGCTACCTTTAATCCCGATTCCTTAATTAGTTCCCGAGGGACGACCCAATTTTGAAGTTCACGCAGACGAAGTCGCGGGCTGAAACTAGTAGGTACCTAGTCAATATTTTAGTTTTTAAATTTTTACATATTACTTTGAGTAGGTAGGTACGTTCGTGCAATTTGGGGTTAGTTGACGGTTGGTAGGCATGAATTAATTCTATTATTAGTGTAGTTTTTTCTGCAAACGTAGGATAAGGCAAAGGATGAAAATTTTAACACCGGTACATAAGTACACAGTTTTTTAACGGTATTAATAAAATTTATGAAAGATCTGCTGAGAAGTGTATTAAAGGCTTAAGGGCTTAATTCGAAATATCGCGCCCCTTCCTCTCCACTCCGCGAACTTTTTGACCTGCCTCGTAAAAACGATGCATTTTAACTTTCAACAAAATAAACTACTTACGAATATCAAATCATGTAACTGCTTGAATCAAAATCAAACCACAAATGCTTATTTGACCGGCGCGCGGCGGCGGCGCGACGTCATCGGCGTAGTCGGCGTAGGTGGTGAAAATAAGTAAAATATGATTGGCAATTTTATCAAATCTGTCTGTCATGACTTGAACAATCATAACGCATTTTCTAACATCTTCATATCGTCCGTAAGAACTAAGGTAAATCCATACATAAAGATATAATTGGGTATTTGGCTGTTTTTTTTTTTAAACGACATTTTTATATTGAGCTAGTTACAAGCATTCCATATTGTTAATTTGACAGATATAGCGATAATGTTTTGTGACGTCAATATTCATTTCTCCATACTACATGATACTAGTCTGGGGCTGCCCCGTACAAGACGTCGTTTTGCGAAAAATAGATACTTAAAGCATGCGTCATCAACTAACTTTAAAAGCTTTTAACTTATAATATAATATTGTATTTAAATTTTTGTTATTTTTTCGCAATTTTGCTTCAATTTACCACTATTTTTAGAAACATTTGTCAGAAATCAATTTTGCGATAGTAGTCAAATACCCAATTGTAATTATGACTCAATGTACCCATAATTATTATAATACGTCATATTTTTATCTCCTATGTGGTTTTTAAATAATAAAGCAACTTGTTAAAACTGGTTTTATTGCACTGGCCTTATATTATAAATAATATTCAGCTATGTAACAGTGTAAAATAAATGTAAAATTGTTTCATTTCCTAAGATTCAATTACATAATGTTAGCACAGAAATCATAACTACTTGTAGATCGACATACTGTCCGTATTAAATAAGTTTTCTTTTTTCTAACAGCTATTTTAACACATTAAAAATTTAATCAAGTATATTATATAAGTTATTCGTAATTTCGTATTGATTTAAAACGCATTCATTCCATTTGTATTAAATTTACAATTAAACTATATACCTATGTAGGTATTAGGTATTTTGAATATTTTTTTTCCAGACGGGCCAAAATAGTAATGAACTCAAAGCTACCCGATTTATATACAATCTGTATTTAACTTTTAAAACAATAAAAAATGTAGTGTGGATTAGAAAAAAAATATATACGATTTGTACGTATAACAGATAATGTTTACGAGTGGTCAAAGCTCCATACACTTATTGAGATTCAATTCATGAGAAATACTTTCAAATGTCTTATAATTAAAAACAGTACCTAATGTCCTCCTCAGAAGATACTTATGTACATAAGGTTATTTAAATCAACGTTATTCACGATTTATTTTTCAATCAAAGAGTATTTTCTATTTGTACTTTAATCAAATGTGATTTTATCAGACTGCTGGTAACATAGCGACATGATGAAAAATGTTTGATAGCCTCCGTAAAAAATCCAAGCCGCCGATTCATGCATATCGCAAATCTCAAATACCACTTGTCATGTGTCGGTATACTCGTATACCTCCTAATATTTGGAATGTTTAAGTAGGTAGGTACTTGATAGGATACGCTGAGAATCTTATATCTAGATCTCGTATTGGTATTATAAGAGGCCGGCTAATCAGCAGGCCTAAGATCACATTTTATTAAACTATACCGAAAAAAGAGAAAAATTCCATGATTATATAAATCGTGTCTATCGTATTGTGTCAGCATTAATTTCTAGTGTTAGTTGACAGTGCTCAGCAAAGAAAATTTAAGCATTGTAAGATACACACACAAATAATACAGATTATTATGCTAAATTATGTTAAAAACTTATGTTCTTATTGTTATTAGCACAATGGCAAATTTTTAGGAATTCCACTAAAACCTAGTAGGTAAACGTACTTAGTTCTTGTAAGTATTAGAGTTTCATTCTCTTGATGTTACTCATGTAAATTGCAGTTCACTTACAAACAAACACGAAAAGATATTTTATGTTCAGCTTGATTTGGTTGAATTAGTATGAAATTATGACTGGGCACATACCAAGTGAGCGAAGTTAGTGTGCCGAGAACGCGACACGCCTGCGAAGATCAGGATGCCTTCTGAGTAACTTGGGGTTTAAATATATCAAGAAACTTGAATTAAACTGAAACAAATAGTATTACCCCAGTCATTTTTTTTAAGACTTCTTGTTATTGTTTGGATAAACATGAAAAACCTCAAATTTACCATTTTTATTTTTTTATATTTAAGTAGATAAATAATAATAGCCTCGTAACAGTAAATTATATCACATTATTGTATATTGACTAGAAATATTTAATTTTCTAGACATACTCATTCACTATCAGCCATCCACTGGTGGACCCAAATATACCATGGAAACTTCAGTGTTACCATACACAGCTGAAACTGTTGGATACAGTTTTTTATTTGGAAGGCCTGTAAGCAAACAAAAACTATAGTTAGATTCACAAGACTCACAATTTCACAATCAAAATCAAAAATCAAAATATTTTTATTTCAAGTAGCCCTTTCCAAACACTTTCGAAACGTAAAATGACGCTAGTTGCGCGGTTCCAAAGTGACGTGTGTTCGTCGTGTGAAAAGAGTTCACAATGTGTACCTACCACCTAATTATATTAATTTCCTATTATTGAATAAAAATAATAATTACTACTGTAATTATATCTCTATGGTAAAAATAATGAAAGCTCGATAATCGCAATACTTTTTTGTACAATCTCGTCGTCCAGCATTGCCAGCCAGCAAAGCTAAGTAGGTACCTACATATTCCTCTGTTCAAGCCATGCGCGTCAGGATGGCAGTCGGTCGGTCACTTGGTACCGCGCCTGAACTTTCCCGTATTTTGGCGCACAAAACAACGACCTTCGCGCATTTTTTAAATAGATCATCATATCAGCCTAAAGCCGTCCGCTGCTAAATGTAGGCCTCACCGAAACAGCGCCAACAATCCCTTGGACAGCCCTCATCCATCTGTTGCCAGCCACCTTCTCCAAATCATCATCATTCAGACCATCCTACGCTACGTTTGCTCAAACGCAATCTCCCCCTCTCTAACACATGTCTGCATATCTGTCCGTATGCAGATAGCGCCGACCCAGTTCCACTTCGGCGTGCTGATTCTTTGAGCAATGTCGGAACTTTTGTTCACTGGTAGATGACCAGAGGGGAATGTTGGGAATCGAACCCAACACAGGCGCGCGGCCATCACACACTGGCAGCGTGCACACTTTCGGCGTCATCAGCTGGTGAGCGACACACACGGCCGGCCCCGCCACTGCACTCGCCTCCACGGACCCTACCGCGACGGACCCCTCAACCGACTTCTAAAATATTAGTGTTTGTCCGGGACTTATTTATTGTACTTTAAATTAACGGCATTATACCAGTACCTATTTTATACAGTCCACTTTTATTTCGTTATCCACCAACTAAACATTGGTCCTTCGAGCCGGAGCCCGAGCATCGCTTTATCATTGTTTGATGAACAAAGTTGAATTTGTGGACCGGGCCCATGATAAGTGTTCACGTTTCGTCTCCGTAAGTCATCACTTGTAGGACGCACTTGTTGAAGACCCTGGTCTTCAGGGATTGTGGGATCAACGATTTGAAGATATTACTCAGATTCCCGAAACCCAGCTATCCAACTCAAGCGTATTCTTCTGCTAGCCTCCGTCTCGAAGTTCTGCAGACCGGTGCCCCAGTTCGACAATTTTGCTAGAACTACGTTTTCTAGCGCAACGTCGACATCAGCGATTTTTACGACAAAAGGTCTTGGAAGAAGATGACTTTGGTGTTATTCAGGTTCAACCCAACTGACTTGAAGAATCGCGTAGGCTAGGCTGTTCAGCATCTCTTCCAACTCCTGCAGAGATTGATATGATGAGAATGTCCTCTTCAAATCTTAGGTGTGAAATTTACTAAGTGTCTATATTCATCTTTTCCATTCAAGTGAAAACACCCTCTAACGCGTTCGTAAATAGTTTTGGAAAGATAACTTTCCCTGACTTTTCCCTTTGCCGCAAATTATTCGGTTTTGTGTTCTGTTCTGGTACTGGGACGATTATCTTTGCAGCTTTGTACAGACACCTCGGCACCGAGACATATCAGCAGTCCACGAGCCATCTTTGCCTGGATTCCAGTACACACAGCTCAGGTCACCAGTACAGTCGAAGGTTTTCTCGTAGTCCACATACGCTGGGCTTAGAGACTGATTATACTCCTCTGTATTTTATAATAGTTCGTATGTGGTACTATAGCTTTTTCGAAACCCGGCCTGCTCCGGTGGCTGTTCATCAAACTTTTGGGTTAAGATTCGAGATGACCCAAATTTTAATCTTTACATAGTATAAAACAAAGCACTCCCGCTTTCTGAACACTTAGATCTTTTAAAACACGCATTGGATTTTACTGCAGTTATCAGCAATAGATGGAGCGATTCAAGAGGAAGGTTTTTGTTTAATATCTATAGGCTCTTATTGCTGCTGGTGAATTACAATGTGAAGTTTTTGACTATTTTCTTTGATAAACCCATTTTCATAAATCAGACGTTATGTGTAAGTCACTCAAGGATAAACTACACAAAGCTAAATTTTGGAATGCTGCTATGGTATTATTACACTAGCGAAACTAAAAGGCAAAAACTCCTTGTTTGATTAACTGAAACAGCATCATGAAGTTTAAATACTTATATTTCGAGTGTCCAAATAGGACAGGTGTCCCTTTATTTCTACAAACAAACCCTTGAAGGTGTACAAAAATCAAATGTCTAAGTTAACGTAATAATTGTATATTTCAACACTCTCAAGGGAATCAAAATTTATATGGTACTTTCTGTTGATCTAGAACTTCGAAATTTTACGAATATTGTCTTACAATATAAGTACAGGAAAAGTCAGAAAACTATAAAAAAATATGGTCTTGGTATGGAACCCTGAGTGGGCAAGTCTTTCTTTTTTTTTCTTCTAAAAAAAATCCGAAGTAAGTAGCTAAGCACTTGTGTTATGAAATCAGTGACAACGAAAGTACCATAAACACCCTGACTTGCATAGTGCCATTAAATAAATAAAATAAAAATAAATAAATTATAATAAATATTCCGTTCAAATAATCGTAAGTTGAACTACTTCGTATAACTTGAGTAGTTATTCATTCATTCATTATGTAGCACCATAAGTAGCCTGAGGATGATTTGTTTTTGACTTTTTAATGTTTTACTTTTCAACTTTCTATTTATACCCATGATATTAGGACAGCAACTAGTCGACTTACATTTAAGCGGAAATTACATTCATTACTACTCACAAAATTAGCAGAGACTTCTTAACCCAACTTTTCACACTTTATAATTATTTTATAATATATTTATTTATTTATTTATGTATATATTATAATTATTATATAATTATTTCTATGTGTATTATATATTATAGTATAACTATATATATTTTTCTTTTTTCTACCTCACTCGATGTAACTGCACCTACCATGCTTGTCTCTACACCACCCTTGGTTATTATATATATACTGCGGCATTAAGTCCGCCATTGTACTTTATTTTTATAACTGTGCATAAAGTTTAAATAAATAAATAAATAAATATTTTGTATGAGAATTTATTATCCTCCAACTCCTAACCCCTATGGCGTTTTATAGTTACAGGAAAAACTTAAAATGTAATACATGCCCATAAAAATGTTGTTTGCCTTCAATTTTCATAGGATTCTATTATAATATAAGTTGATTATTACTATTTAAATAAATTAAACATTTATATATTTACCTCTGAATGCAACTCCTAAAAATTCATAATTTCTTTCAAATGATAGGGTGTTATCTTCACAATCTAAGATGACTCTTATGCGCTCACCAACCTGAAACATAATAGAACAAAATTACAATATATTCCTTTCAAACCATTATTTATCACATAGAGACATGATAAAGTAATAAGGGTAATGTAGACTGTCACATCAATTAATTTGTCAAAAACATATGAAAAATTTACTTTCAAAACTTATTATTGTACATTCACTGTTTATTTTTCTACATAGGAACACATCTCACCTGGTATTTTGGACAATTATTTAGCAGAGGATAGTGTCCTTGTGTATCTCCATTGTGCAACAAATGGTTGTCAACTAAATTCCAGCCCCAGCTCTGTTCATCAGACCCTAATAGTCCAACATATCCATGACATTGCAATGGTGCATCTTTAGTTGATATACCTACTACGGCTACAGTACCTAAAGGCCCTTCCCATATCACTTCCCAAGCATGCCTTCCATGATAGAACCCGACCTTCCCTCTACAAGCATCAGTACTTTGAGCTACAGGATTCCTGTAAATATATTATGCCTTGAATGCTTGTCAATTATTTTGAGCACAACCTGATAAATATACAAGTTACAAATTCAAACCTATGTAGTGTAAATCCATTTAGTTTAATATATATGTTTCTTGAACAATCGTGTGGATTCCATGCGTGGTAAAAGGCTCTTAATTTAGATTTGTATGTAGTAGCAGTTGAAAGTAAATCTGATTTCAAGACCTCTTCAACTAATCTTTTAACACAGTGTAGTCGCCAAACATCATTATTTTCATCACTGAGAATTCTATACCAACTTTTACACACCAAAGCACAATTTCGGAGATCTTTTAAACAAAGATAGGAAAAAATATTTTCCAAAATATGATCAGGGACAACCTCTGCAATTGCATAGTCATCATACACGTCAAATTCATACATATTTTAGATGTATTTTAATAGAATCATAAGTACACTATGTATAGGGTTATTTCATGTTTATTTAACTGCAGAACAGACTAGTATTTATTTTAAAACCATACACTAATTGCAGCAGCTTAGCCCAAACGTAAACATTATGTCAATGTCTTGAATTGTGAATTTGCCTGTCAAGTAGAGGCGAGCAATGAAGTAATGAAGTTCCTATTCTATGGACTAGCCACACATACGGTTTTGGAGCATTAAAAGTATTTTAGTATCTAGCTATTACTGCCCTTTGGACTTCGTAAGCGTCTTTTAGATTTTTGTGGTTTTAAATACTTTCGATAAACAGTGTGGCAAGAAACTCCTGAACCGGAACTAAAAATTTTCATCATTGGCAGCACTCGTTCTGCCTTGTCAAGTTAAAGATCAAGATGTTCTGTGCCGTAGATAGAGAATGAACCATCTCTATCTACGTTCTGTGCAACGAAGTCCAAATGTACTCTGTGGTTGGATGTGTCAAGCAAGTTAGTAGAATATACAATGTCTTTGCAAGCAAGAGAGGTCAAGAGACGTCCGTCAAGAGGTTTAGTGTATTCAGGTGTATTGTGTATTATTATTTTGTATGTGAATTTGTGAAAAGCCAGGATCTAATATTAACATTTGGTCAAAAGTATTAAAAATGCCAGGTGTTGATACAGCATTGAGTGACGAAGATTACATTATAGCGAAAGCTAAAAACGCACAAAAGTATAATATTCATTCCGCAAAGGCATGGATGTTAACTGCAAAGACATTATTCCCTACAAATTTTAAAATACAATTTGAGGCTTATTTAATGGAGAAGCAATCGGGAAACGTACAAGAAGCTGCTGAATGTTTTAGTTCGCTTATGATATCAAGGCAGAACTTGCCATCTTTGTTGCCTGAAATATCAGCAATTGCTAATGCCCTAAGATCCGCCGAGGGTAGCTTTTTAGGCCAAATGTTTGATAATATTTGTCCAGATATTCAATTAACGATCTTAAAGACTAGTGTCGAGAACAGTGATGATACTATGGAACATTGTCGGTTATTAGTATTATTGTTGAAAAAATTTCCTCAACTAGGTGTAGACAGTCTAGTAAAGACATTAATAAATGCTGAAAAGTTCTTCTATGATAATCGCTATGCCAGACTTTTGGTGGTAGAAACATTACCCCTTCTAAGCTCATTAGAGTCACCAAGATTACTACAACGTCTGGTAATTAAAGCAATTGACTTTTATAATTCCTATGTGTATGACGAAAATGAACATGATATTACAGACCCGTGGCAAAGACTTTATGGAGTTTTAGATTTAATGGGTAGACAGTTAGGATGGGATTCTTTTTTTTACAATTATAGTAATAGCTTAAATAAAGAGACATATTTTCAAAAATTATTAACATTGAGGAATAATGATGACTGTCGCCAGCTGTTATACTGTGGTACAACATTTTTCTTGAGATCTCTCTATGAGCAGAAGTCACTTAAAGGTAATCATATTCTTGTGGAAGCTCTATCTGATCCAGAAATATCACCATCAAAAAGGAGGAAAGGTGAATTGGAGGTCACGGGCATATCAGCACATCAATTTCAAGCAGCTGCCAATTGTTGGGAGTTATTGCATAGCAATGATCACATCTCAAGAGAATTCACAAAATTAGCAAATCAGATACAAGTCAAACCATGGTCTGAAGGGTTTGCTGATGAATTTGCTTTGTACCGGGGGAAGTATGATGAGGCTATGCCACAAGTTACTGTAAATAATTTGACAGCCAGCATAGTCAGGGTCTCTATTAATTATTTTCAGAAAAACTATGCAGCCTGTATTGAGAATATACTTCTGGCTCTGCCTCAGTTACCTAATGTGGAAGGTGTTTTAGAACCAGAACTAATTGTAGGTGGAAAACATAGACACCTGCATTTTTTGCCTCTCACGAAAGTGGCCATCATGCATTATTTTTGCACCCTACTCATTAGAATTTTATTGAATACTGGAAATAATGCTGATGTAACCTATGGCCATATGCTTGTATTAATGCAACTTGGTTGGCCTCAAGAGGAAGCAATCTTTATTCACATATTAGATGTTATAAGGCAAAAGGGAGTTTTTCATTATCATCTGTTTTCTACATACATTATTCACATTGATATATTAGAAGAGCTTAGCTATATTTGGAATGAACAAGGAAACAATGTTGTGCTGGATATTATACCAAATTCTCAACAGCATTTGGGACAAAGAAGGATTGGTACTCGTGGAGCTGATAAAGGTGTGAAAGAAGATTTCAAGCAAGCTATGAAAGCACAAGTTGCCAGGAGCAATGAATCTATTTTAAATTTAATGATACAGTTCATCACTTCAGAGAGGTCATACTTTATGCAGTTAGTATAATTATTTGTATGACTGTACTAATAGTAATAGTAGTACATGTAAGGACTCAACTTGTGTTAAAATAAAAAATATGTTAGTAGCTATAAGTTTTATTTAGTCTAAATATGTAATAGAAACTTGTGCATGTAAATTCGAAATTTTTACGAACTCCCTTCATAGGAACCTACTGCAAGCAATAGATTACGTCGCGTAAAATGTAATCCTTTTAAAGGCGAATTCTTTGTTGCAAATGAACGTAACAAAAATTTGTCCTCCTTCTGAACTGTATTATTAGTATTATTTGTTCCTGCTTCCTCACCATTAGCTTCTTCTGTAATAGCATTGAAATCCCATAAAATTATGCTACAATCCAAAGAACCTGAAACAAATAGTCAAATTTATTAAAAAAAAAACACAAAAACAAGGACTTCTTTAGTCACAGTAAACTTCTTAGTTGTTAAATTATCGGCAGATGCAAGCAGATAAAGTATGTTCTTAAAACAACTTTTTACCGGATGATAAAATAGTTCCATCGCGACTGAATGCTAATGCATGTACAGGTGCGGTGTGCATTGGGGGTAGAAGGGCAGCTGGAGATCCTGTTGAAATGTCCCATACTATGAGCTCTCCATTGCCACCTGAAGCTAGCCATCTTCCACAGACCGAAAACGCCAGTGTAAATATTGTAGACTAAAACAATAAATAATAATAATCATTGATTAGTAACACAAACTAAATCATATACCTACATCACAGCTTTTTACACAATATCAAAAACATAATACCTTATGTCCTGTCATAATACGGACTTGAGTTCCCGTCAAACAGTCCCATACGCGAACTGTCCTGTCACTAGACCCAGTAGCCACGTAGTTTGAATTAGGGTGAAACTGGACACACTAAAATAAAATAAGGACGTAAAATTATTTACTGCAAATGATACTGGGCCTGCCACACACTCGACGAGTGGCATGGGAAGTAGCGAGGAAAGCAGACAGAGACGTAATGTGCGGCATGACGAGTAACGTTGCCACACTACGTCCCTGCCTGCTTTCCTCGCTACTTCCCATGCCACTCGTCGAGTGTGTGGCACGGCCATACGAAAGAAGAAATTTATACATAGATCCCTAGAACGTACGTCGACGTCTGATAAATGTCCTGAAAATATTCTGAGAGGTTGATGGTGATCAGTAGCCCACAGCCGAGCCGTACGGTCGTGCCCGGCGGTCACGAAGTAGTGGCCGTGTGGTGACCAACGCACATCCCAAACTGGCCATACATGACCGCGGAACACCACCAAACATGTCCAGCATTGGAGGGACCATAGCCTCACTGGAAACAAGATTTTAATTGCGTAAGTAATTTACCCAAAGCGTATTATTTGTAGTTTATGATGTCACATACCAGTTGAGTCCTCAGAACAAGAGAGAAGCATAGTTTTGAATGGATCAAACACAACTTTATAGACTGGACCAGAATGACCAAACAGCGTGCGGCATGTGTCTCTATCTTTTTCTTCCATCATCCTGACTAGTACGTCACCTAGAAACAAAATTGATTGTCGATGTTTATTTATTTAATCACCCTTACAGCTATCATATTATTCAGTTTTACCAAATATTAATATCATGAAAAGCTTCTTACCAGCTTCTCTGTCAATATCCTGTAGCTTCTCAGCAGATTTCATTCCTCGCAATTTTACGGGAGTCAATGTCCAGACCTATAATATTTTTAAATAACTTGGAAATACAGTAAATAAGGATACACAAATATTTATGTTGTGCTTTTATAGCAAGGATTCATACCTTTATACTGGAGTTACTGAAACCCACAGCTAGTAATGTAGAATCATCACAAATATCAGTGCAAATAGCAGTGTGACCACTATTCAACAATGTATAAAAACAGATTGATGGCAAACTATCCGGGCCTAGTTGGATTCGTTTTGATGCTTCCCTTAGAGCTTTTCCTTTTTCAATTTTATCAGTTTCTTTTCTGGAAGTAAAATCTTTAAATAAAATCTAAAATCGAAAAGTATTAGTATTTTAATTGGTGTATAAAAATCTTACAGCTCTGGTAATGGTATTCTCTCATTTGGTGGAGCATTTGGATCTGACTTGGGTTTTTTCATAAATATGTGTTCTTTCTTTGCCTTTTTCTTTTTAGGTTTGTCTGGTGTTTCTTCTACTTCTTCTTCATCTTCTACTGGTGCAGGAAGAACTTGTATATCAGGCTCTTTCAGCAATCCGTAGTATACCTTGGTACGATTTTCTAATAAAATTGAAAAAAAAACTTTACCTAAGGCCCGAGTCACACCGGAATGGCAGCGGCCGGCAGCGACGCGGCGTGCACTTTCAGTGTGATATAATTTTAAACTTTAACTACATACTAAAAAGATCAGTATCGCTTGAAAAGCTTGAAAAGGTCGCGAGGCCGCCCGCGGTGACGCGAGTGGCCGCGCGGCGACGCGAGCGGCCGCGAGAGGCCGGCAGCGGCCGGTAGCGGCCGGCAGCGACGCGGCGAGCACTTTCAGTGTGAAATAATTTTAAACTTTAACTACATAGTTAAAAGACCAGTATCGCTTGAAAAGCTTGAAAAGGTCGCGAGGCCGCCCGCGGTGACGCGAGCGGCCGCACGGCGACGCGAGCGGCCGCTATCGGCCGCTGCCGGCCGCTGCCATTTCGGTGTGACTCGGGCCTTACAGTCATGCTACATAATAGTCATAGACAAAGTTGTAACTCTTATAAATAAAGTTTTAAACAAAAATAAACACCGACTTCAAAAACACATACAGCACTTAAAAGCTAAAAATGAACTGAATTCTACTCACCTAAGGTATATATTCAATTGTTAAGTTACCAACTGTTTGTTTGAAGTTGGTGCCTGTGCCAATTAAAGTCTGTATCAAATACCTTTTTTGGTTAGGTACCGACTTCAAACAGATCAGTTTGAAGTTGGTTCCAAACCAAAAAAGGTATTATACAGTTGGGCTCACTTCTTCTTGCCTATTCCCAAGGAAAAACTAACCTTTAGAATATTGAAGTATTTTTAATAAGTTAGTTACCATTCCTAGTGGCTTCACCCAGAATTCCTCCAGCTGTAGCTCGTACCTGAGCCTGTGTTCTCCCTGGCCCATCATGCACCTCCACTTGTATGTGGTTGTTAATTATATTTATTATAACAGTTGAACTCTTTTGTTCTTGTAAAAAGCGTTTAAGTTGCGATGATGCATCCCTTGACACTTGCACAACAAACTTGTTGGTACTGTAAGATATTATAAAAAAATATACATAATATATTAATAATAATAACTCTTTATTGTATACCAAAACAAGTTTATAGAAAAACAAAATAAATTATGGGTACAATGGGCAGTCTTATCACTAATTGTGATCTCTTCCAGACAACCTATGCAGGGATTGGAGTGAACTATAATAAAGCAGGTAGATATAATATATTAAAAAATTGTAACCCAAAAAACTGCAATGTTAATATTAATCTTTTAAATACATACCTATATATTTCAGCTAATTCATTGCCTTTAATTTGATCTTTGTTCTTTACTGCAGAAAGTCGTTTTAGATCTTCCTGGCAATAATCTTCTTGTTCAGTTCCAAATTTTTCAAAGAAATTCACTGCATGTTCGGTGTGGTCATACAATATTAATGCCAGATACATATGAACAAAAACTGGGTAAAGGAGTGTTGATAATTCATACTATAAAAAAAAAATTGGTACTTAAGTATTAATGCAAGGCGGTGCTATCTTATTATTTTAGTTGCAATTACCTTATAAATATCCAATGAGTTTTCAACAAACTTCTTAAGGTTATCATACGCAAATTCGTAGCTGTAGGGATCACTTTCAGTGTGATGGGAAGTGAGGATGCTAGCTAACTCAACTTCAGGAAGATCCAAGTTTTCGAATTCAACATCACCTAAGCTGGCTTCCTTTCGCAATATATCTTCTGTGCCCTGAGATTCGAAATTAAATAACAGTTCCAAAGTTAAAAACAATTAAAAAATAAGTTGTTTGTAAAAGTAACATCAAATACAACAGTTACCTTAAGATTATATTTCCTTAAAAGCTGCAGAACAGCCAAAAGCGGAGTATTTTTTTCACCCATTGTTAGACGAATGTTAATTCACTTTACCATTTGATACTGTTCACATTGAATTATAATAATAATTTGATATTTTGATTAAAATAATTTTATTGTCGACGAGGCGTCGAAACAAAGTCGCCAAGAAGTCAACTGTCAGACTGTCTGACAAGTAACACAGAGTCACAGACACAAACAGAAGAAATGACAGTTATTATGTCTGTGTTGGCGTAGATAGAGATACATTAAAATGTTGGCCGCCGTAAAATCAGGTTTGCACGGGTTTGCAAAATATCAAAGAAAACCGATGAAAAAGTTATCAAAAAATGTGAATTGACTAAGTTCGGTAGTACATTACATGGCATTATGATAGCGGATGGTAAAAAAGCGGCTAGAGTTTGGCAAAATAGACCTGAAACGGAGGTATAATATTTAATCATTGGCAAATCTCACTGCCTTGTCAAGTAAGGTTTAAAGATATAATCACAGCGCAGAGTACATTACAAATAGGCTGCCGTATAGTTCTGAACTATTAGGGCCTATTTCACCACCTTTGAGTAATGTGTTGAATAGTTACTCTCTGGGTAAAGTTAATCGGCAGTATAAAGTTATGAGTATCTTCTGCCAATTTCACAAGTGAAAATAAAGCTTTTAAGTAACAACTTGCCGGTCAAGTGAATGACGTAACAAATCATACGTTACATTCGTTCAATTCTTCGTCTATGTTACTCATTACTTGTCAAACGTCATTAGTTAAATACTTGATGACATATAATTTTTCTATTGTTTTGTTTTGGATACGAAATAATTGCGTCTTTTCTTATTATTATTAATTTTCTTATCTAATTAACATGGATAATAACGAGTACAACTCACCTTTGCGATTTAGGAATTATTTTATGTTTTATCAAGTTATGCACTTGGTTCACTGCATACTTCGATAGGCGAAATCTAGCCAAGAAATCAGTTTTGTCCGTAAAATAATCAATAACAATTTTAAATACACGAATCCTCGATATTCGTTGCGTCGTACAATATTCTAATTCTTCCAATTGATGATCAATCAAATCCATTTTTATTCAATTGTAACGATAAATGTTGCTGTGATGCACAAATGCGAACAGACGGTAAAATATAACAAATAAAATAAATCAATCTCTGAGACAAAACTGTCAAGTAAACACGTTAATTGGCAGAAGACCTTATAAGTAAGTTACGGGTCGGTTTAATCATACGATTAGTGCTACTCGAAAGTCGTGAAATTCAAATATGTAGTTACGGGTGACTTTGACCTTTGGTTAGCTTACTCGATACTTTACTCGAAGGTGGTGAAATATGCCCTTAGTCTTCTGTCGCGCGAGAGTATTTAGGCTAAGTTCATATGACCGCGCGGACCCGCGCGGAGCCGCGCGGTAAGAGCATTCACATGACGGCAAATGTATGCGCGGTAGTCTGGCATCAACATTGCTTAAGAATGGACGTGGAGGAGGCAATTTGCTTATGGATTTTACAGAGTTACTTTCGCATTTATAATATTAGTTAGGATAGTTAGGATTACGATTATACATACGATTGTAACTTACCCAAGTTTTTCTTTTTTTCTTCAGAATCATTATTACTATTATTTTATTCGAATATTCCTTGGAGTTAATATTCCAGATAGCTTCTCTTTTTTCAATCTCGTCGATAAGCAAATCGATAGATACAATGTCGTCTCCTTCGGTGATCATTTTTTCTTGAATCTATGTGTCTATCCGTCTCAAACTCTCAACACGCGCGGATCAACTGAACAGGTCGGTACAAGTTTGTAGAACTTGAAACGCGCCGTGCCGCGCGGTTCAAGAACTAGCGCGCGGGTCGCAGCGCGACGCGCGGTACCGCGCGGTGATGTAGACAATACTAGCTGTTTACTTCGATCTTGTACCGCGCGGTCGAAAGTTCCGCGCGGCTCCGCGCGTTCATATGAACTTAGCCTTAGTGTTCTGTGGTCGCGCGTCCCGAGACGCACAGACAGAGCACATTTTACATCGAGACGCACACGTTATTTAAAGGGAAATGACTGTTACCTACAATAATATAATATCTTTTTTTATAAAATTTTGATTTGTAAAACCGAAGTAAGTGTAAGTACTCTGACAAATTTAACCTATATCACTGGCAAATAATTATTTTTATTCAAGTAGTTTGAAAAAAAAATCCGAACTGGTCGGGTGAATTTGCTACAGGGAATTAATTTTTCACGGTTTTTGACATTTGACTGTGCAATCATATATTTTTAAAAGAAAAAACTTTCAAACCTTTTCTCCAACATGTATTTTATTTTGCCTACATTAAATTAACAAATTAAGTCTTGCCACTTCGAAATGATCTTAGCGGACGACATACTGATCATCATTCTGAGTTATCGCTCCAAATAAAATGGGTTTATATAGATTGTGAAGTAAATAAGAATTATCTATTATTATTTTTTCATATTCATAACTTTTTACTGACAGCATTTTTTAGTTTGTCTGTCTTTTCGTCCGTCCGTCCATGTATCCGTCTGTCTGTCAAGACCCTTTATATCGAGAACACGTTCTCGATATAAAGGGTCTAAAATCTAAAGGTGTCGAGTTGAAATTAAAATCATGTACTTATTGAGTTCAAAAGTCCCTTGAGGCTGAAAACTATCTTTTAACTTACCGTAAAAAAAAAACTCAGCCGTTTATACCGTAAATTTCAATACTTACTCTCAGTTAATCATAATAATAAATAAAATTAAAATTAATAGGGTACTTCCTGTTAAACTAGAACTTTGAAATTTAGCAAAGAATACCGTCTTATATTACAAGTACTTAAGTACGGCAAAAAGTCGGAAAACTATACATCCTATCCTACTTTAAATAATATTATAAATGTGAAAGTGTGGATGTTTGGATGTTTAGATGTTTGGATGTTTGTTGCTCAATCACGCAAAAACGGCTGAACGGATTTGGATGAAATTTGGCATGCATGTAGCCTTTGACATGGAAAAGAACATAGGCTACCTTTTATCCCAATTCCTTAAATAGTTCCCGAGGGAAAATTGAAAATTGTTTACTAGCTAAGCAGTGGGTAGCTTTGAAATTTGGTATTTTTCTCTATTACCGCGCAAGCTATAACACGGGTAAAAATTTCATTCCATTTAAAAAAATAATAAATTACTTTCACATTTTTCATTTCTTTTTGGACCACCCAATTCTGAAGTCCACGCAGACGAAGTCGCGGGCAGAAGCTAGTTTGTAATAAAATCATAAAAAATATGGTCTTTATACGGAACCCTAGGTGTGTAGTTTTTTACATTAATAACATTTATACTGTGGAATATGCCGTGGAACTCTCTTCGTAACTCGTTTACAGAGGCTTATAAGGGTTTTGATGATATATGTATAATAAAATCGACAAAAAAAACTACACAAATATCTTAAAATTGTAATAAGTAGTAGTGAAACTGCGTAAAAGAGTACGATTACGTTATTTTAATGGGAAGTATAGTAATAGGATCAAACGTTGAGTAGAAAAGTGCTTTTTCTTGACTCATTGACTTAAATAATTGCCTATCGATTGATGGCATAAAATTACAAGGTACATTTTTTATTCCTTCTCATAAGTAAAATAAATGATTTATTACTCCAAAAATTATGGACTACTCATATAAAAATCCCACCACTATTTTAGCCTCTGGTTGTTGTTTGGGCCCATATTTTCGAAAAGGCTGGCTATCTCTTTGGAAATGCCGAACCTCTGTTCCACATATCTACTTACATAAGTTTACGTTAATCTTCGTTAAATAATTCGGTCGTGTCGGTTCGTGCAATTGGAGGCTCTAGATTTTTCTAGATTAAACTATTCAAAGAGAGAGTTATGACAGTAATGTGTGTGCATCTTGAGCACACAAATAAAAAACGCAACACTCGGTAATGCCAATGAATAGTAGTAGGTATAATTCTATTTGAAAATGAAAACAAAAGCATGTTATTAAACAATTATTTAAGCTATTAAAACTAAGGATCTTCTAACAGGTTATTTCATTAAAATTTACATGACATATCAAATATGAATCAACTCTACCGAAGTAGTAAAATTATACAATATGTATTAACGTCATTAAAGTTCTAGCTGCTTAAAACTCTTTAAACACCGTAATCTTGATTAATTAAGTTTGTCGTTCTTCTTATTTATAAACCATGTTAGTGAAAAAAATTAGAAACGTTTCTTTGCCTACGCTCGTCACAGCGTTCAAAGAATTTTAAGCAATATGTAGGTACCAAAGATTCAATACGCTCTACATTTCTTTATAAAACTATGAGAAAATCCTAAAAGCAATACTGTTACAAAAGTACTGCTTGCCTATCGCCATGAGTTTATGAAAATTTGTATCTAAATATTTATTGTTTTATAAAAAACGATCAAATATTGAATCGAAGACGAGGATCTGCTTAGCAATTTAATATAATCCTGTGTTCAGGTAATCATGAGATATGTCTCTCGGATTATTAATATATAATTAATAATTAATAAATTTTTCTCAGTAATTGAGAAATTAAATAAAAAGTACTAGCAAATACGTAAGGACATCAGCGTAAGTCTTCCTGTGAGGTATAATAAACACATCTTAAGATATTATAATGTATGGTAGTACGTAACATTAATTGTTAAGACTTATACATCATCGTAGCAAACGTACACTAATTTATTTCTGAAACACGTCAGTCTTAAGATCCGTCTATTATTACCAGCGTATCGACAAATATAACTATTTACATTAGGTACCTACTAATTAATATTGCGTTAGGAGGTACAAATATTAAGATAAATAGTATCACTCGCATCAATATAACTTAGAATATTGCGTGGTAGACTAGTTACCTACCTAGCGACCTACCCTTTTTCGATTTATTTATTGAAAATATTCATTATTAGGTAGGCAAGAACGTGGTTAATTCGTCCATGGTAAGGTCCACCTATGAGGTGGATGTTTTCTATCACACAGTATCAGTTGAACTGTGTATAGTACTTGTTAAATTAATGCGATGATACTCATTAACAAATTGGGTCAGTTCTAATATATCTAATTCTACGATTATCTATTATTGGTCGTTGATAAGGTAAAGCTATTTGATATGCAGTGCGTTTTAACCTCAAAACATTTTAATAAACGTCACATTTAACGACGAGCTGTGAGCACTCTTAATTATCGTACAATTGACGAAAATTTTGTAAGTAACGTTTTTTCACATTACGGATGCTTGATTAAAAATCTACCATTATAAATAGTAGGAAGAAATCATTACAGTAAAACACACTGCATAACTTGATTATTTTTATAATTAATAGTAATTAAATAATAGAGACTTGCGTTGTCTCTAGAGGTAATAGGTACCGCTACTACCTATTTAATTTAATAATAATTATATGTCTTATTGCTAAACATCATTAACGCATTTGTTAAATTCAGTAATAATAAATATTTAGAAAGCTTAAGGGAAAGGTACGACAAACATTGTGTAAATACGCTAAATATTGTACCTACTTATTTTAAATATTCTTTAGACAAAAATATCAAATCACAATCTAATCGGACGATAATATTACAGGGTAAAATTATATAGGTTTAATATGTTTCTAACTAATAATAATTAGACTAATTTAAAGCTTGATAACACAATATTTTGTAGATTGATAACCGCAGTTATTGTAACACGTTGGTAATATTCCATTCAAATTAAGGAACTCGGTACATCGAACTCGGTAGTGTCAAGACTACTCTCGGTAGGGTTAATAAAACATTAATGCATTAAAGTAAATGGTACCTACCTACTTGTATTATTTATCTGTAAGGTAATTTACGTAAATAAAAAAATACCATTATTAATTACAGCACTTAGGAAAACCAAAGATGAAGTTATTAGTTCCAGCTACCCGCTAGAAATGTTCACATTGAAAACTTGGGTTACTAATATACAAATTCATCTATACTAATATTATAAAGAGGAAACCTTTGTATTTTTGTATTTTTGTATTTTTGTATGTTTGTATTGAATAGGCTAAAAAACTACTGGACCGATTTCAAAACTTCTTTTACCATTACTTAGAGGGATTCTTCCGAATCCGTATAGGCTATATTTTATCCCGGAAAATAGATAGGATTTTTCGTGGTAGTGAAAATTGTGGAGTAGGTCGACGAAAAAACTGCCGTACGTTAACGATTCTCGCGAACGCTGCCTAAATGGTTAGAGATGTATGGTGGACTTCTATAGAAAAGTTGTAGAACTCAATAATGCCTACAAAAAAGTCCGCGATAGTATAAACCAAACATTTATATTTTAGCCATTATAACCACTTTTCCATAGAATAAAAGTAATTAAAATTATTAGCCTATGTTTATTGATCATATTATCGTCAAATACTAATCCTTATCCAAATAAACTATTTATTGAGCAAGATTGTTTCAATAGCTATAAATTACTTTTTATTTTATTCCAATCGGACAATTCATTCAAAAGATATTACGAATTTAAAATTGTAATTGGTATTAAAATGAATGATGGCCGCCGGCCGATATGTGTCGCACGACTCGCACGGCGAAACCGCAGGGGAGGGGGGTGCACATCTATGAAGAAATAAATGTCCACCCGTGCGAAGCCGGGGCGGGTCGCTAGTAATGTTATAAAGTTAGATTTGGATTCTGTCAAGGGTAGCAAAAAGTTTTGCAATGGCGCCATTCTTAAGCATGAAATTTCACATGAGTTACGCAACAAATATGACGGGTGGTATAGAATATACACTGATGGTTCAAAGAGCGCTGACGGGCTAGGGGCAGCCTATTATGATCCTAGATGTAAGTATAATGGTTGTTTTAAGATAACTAATTGTGATTTGTCTATAATGACGTTGGAGCTTACTGCAATTTCAGAAGCTCTTATATATGTCATGAACAAAGGCTACAATAAAATAGTTTTACTCACAGATAGTAAGAGTGCTCTTCAGCATTTAGCTCGATGCTCCTCTGGGTACAGAGGTGTTTCGAAAGCTTATGCTATTCTTAGTCAAATTCACGAGTTACATTCTAATAAGAAAGATTTGATATTGCAGTGGGTTCCATCTCATATTGGCTTGCCGGGAAACGAGGAGGTTGATTTATTAGCCAAAAAAAGCAGCTTTAGAAGGGTCAGTAATTGAAGTTAAGTCTCATTACTCTGAATTACTAAATAAATATAAATTATATTGTTATGACATGTGGAAGGAGTATTTTGATAAGAAATCATTAGAAAAAGGTATTTGGTACAGGACAGTGCAAAGCGAACCTCCCCGTATTCCTTGGTTTGCCAATGTGAAGATAAGTCGTAAGGATATTGTTATAGCTCATAGGTTAAGAACGGGACACATGCCGCTCAACAAGTTTGGCTTTTTAATGAAAAAGGTGAGTAGCCCGAACTGTGATAATTGCGGTACCATAGAGGATGTGTATCACTTGTTAGTGGAATGTGTCCGTAACAAACAAGAAAGGGAAACTTTGTTGTCTGAATTGAGAATAAATAAGTTAGATTTAGGTTCTTTTCAAAGCATCTTATCTAATCCATATAGTGAAGGTGCGAATAAAATGTATAAGTTCATCCGTAGTTCTCTGAACAGCATAATATATTAATAGTATAGTTAGTTTATAAGATAATATAATTTTGTGTTTGCAGAAGATTTGTAAGAGTTACGATGGGGCTGGCATGGTTACTGTTATAACCAAAAGTCTCTAAATAAATAAAGATAATAAAAAAAAAAAAGGTAATTTACGTATTGTTTTAAATCGGTCCAGTGGAATTTCAGTTTAGTCAGGGACCAAGTACAGTGAAACCTGGTTAAGTGAGATATCAAGGGACCTGCAATGTCGTTTCACTTATAGAGGTATTCCACTTACCCAGTGTCTCAGATATACAGGTATAAATAAATATCTGTCTCATTTACAGAGGGTTCCATTAATAGAGGTGAGAATAAAGGTTATTTCATAGAATAAGAATGAGTAAACAAACAATGTTATCTCAGTTACAGAGGTTTATGCATATAAAATTTACTCGCTGTCTCAGTTATAGAGGTAACTATGATGATAAATCGAAAGAACAAATCCCAGATATAGAGGCTTACCTCGTCCCACTAACAGAGGTAATTCAGTGCCAAAGTGTTGGGACCTCAGCATGAGTTCCAGTTATGGAGGTTTCTCACTTATCCAGGTCCCACTTAACCAAGTTTCACTGTATATTTCATTGTCTTCGTAAGACTTAGTGGAGCGCTGCCCTCAGGAGTTCAAACTGATATCGACTTTTTACTCGGGGATTCCGAAGAATAAATCGAAAAGTGCAGTTTCTAAAGTGATTGAGATTGCAATAGGTAAGTTTCAAGGCACCGGCGCGGCAGCGTAGGTATCTATAAAGTTGAATAACCTGTCGCGTTGTTCAATTTGTATATAAGAATATTGTATACCTATACATATAGGTATACTCTATTTTTCTGTCTTAATTTTATTCTGTAATTTAGTCCTTTGTTACTCTTTGTGTAAGTTATCTGAGGAAACTGCTTTGGATTATGTTATATCTTTATTATGTACCTATAATAAGTATTGTTATCTGTCTGTTTCCCATACAAAATAAAATAAAATGAAAATAAAATAGTAAAATCATATTATTATTTAGCACGAGATTAGGTTTGTGTAGGCATGTTCGAAATAGGAGACTTAAGAAATCTATGGGATGATTTTTCCCTTAGGTAACAAAAATAATAATATACCTAGTGGTTTGGTGACAGTTATTAAAGGAATAAAGCAGGCTTACTATGTGAATATCCATGGTAAAACGGCTTCTGGAGGTCAGAGTGGCAGTCACTCCATGTGGTGGCTAAAGAGACATCCATATGGAAATTTTGATCGTCAGGTTATTATAATATATTATTATAGAGAATTACCTAATAAACCACCTTTTTGGCTTTCTCCTCAAAGTTGTATTAATACCAATAACAATAATTGTTAGTAGTTGGTGACATTCACATACAACGGTAATTCGGCCAATCTTGTTGTAAGTATGTATCGCCCTGGCAATAGGTTAACGTACTAATTAAATAGATATCTAATGTGCGTGGATATTGATGTTGTGTCCGAACCTGAATTGAGATAGATGGCTATTATTTATTACAACCTAGACCCCGGCTAACGGACTTTCAAAATCGACTGAGACCGTTAAACTAGCATTATTGGTTCAGGATAATTATAGTTTTTACGCATTGAATTCTGGTAATTAAACATCGCGTTTAGTTCTATATCTAAGTATATTGGTACAAAAAGTTTTTTTATAGTTTCATAGCTTTTTTCTTTGGATTTTACCGCAAAAAAAATCTCTACGAATGACTTTGATAGAATTTCTGACAAATGTTTTTAGTAGTAAAGTGTATTATTAAACACTCACTCAGATAAAAAAATATGTGATTTAATGAGGACTCTAAATACACCCTACTAACCTCGAATATTTCTCACGAGAATAGTTCAATTAAAAGTTAGATGCCCTAGAAAATAAAATCATAACTCGTAAACCGACAAAACGGTAGAACCCTCTGGCGGTAAACTATTTAGTATTGCTTCGAGCTGCCAGTCACACAGTCAGGTTTGTACCTTACAGCTGTTATCACGTACCATAACCGAGTTCGATGGTAGGAATTACAAAATCGTAGGTAACACTTCAACAGATCGTTATTTGTAAAAAAATATAACTGCGTTAACAGTCACGACTTAAAGGTCTTGACTAGAACAATTGTGAGCATCGTAGACTTTTGGTGGGACATCCTCGTAGGGTGTGACCTGAGCGGACGCCAGCTCGCTCGCGACGCGCTCCGCGGCCCCCATAACTCGCAGCAGGTTCAGTCCCGCTAACTTCCGAAGTTCTTCTATACTCCAACCTTCCTCCATTAATTCCGCGAACAGCAGTGGATACGAGGAGACGTCCTCTAGTCCTTGCGGGGTGCTGTTCAAATAACCATTGTTCGTGAGATTTATGTCATTTACGCATGTGACAT
Source organism: Plusia festucae (assembly GCA_950381575.1). Classification (NCBI taxonomy): domain Eukaryota; kingdom Metazoa; phylum Arthropoda; class Insecta; order Lepidoptera; family Noctuidae; genus Plusia; species Plusia festucae. Next base: position 8,198,973 of record OX494434.1, on the reverse strand, counting down.
GACCTGCATTTATATGTTATACATGCATATCTAGGTTTAGGTATACCTACAGAATTGCAAACACTTTTTTTTTATCCAATAGTACCTAACCTACTTACAACGACATATTGTATGTTGACATGAACTTCACGATCTCAGTTGTGAAGAAATTAACCTCACCTTCACATCAAATAATGCATGTTTTATAATTGTAGATGCATAATAAATGTCGTGCTTATGTTTTTATTTGGGCGAATTTTGGATTAAACTGAAAATATTTATTGGTTTAGTGGAATCAATCTCGAACACGATTCGAAATATTCCGGGATATAAAAATGCCTCATAAATAATTTTAATAGGTATCCTTGCAATTAAACCCAACTATAGCTATACTATATAGGACCCTTACCTAGTGTCCTATTGATACCAAGCGGTTGAAATTAATGTTTTTCTCGCACAATGTAGTAACGTGTTATGTGGGAGGTAGCTACATTTCACAATATGTACTCACTAATTAATGCCGTCGTAGCCAGCGCCGAGGCCCACACTGTCCACACCGGCAACATCCCTTATATGATTAATGTGTGCTGTAAGAACATAGAATGTCGGTTAATTAATTGTCTTCAGATAAAACCCGATTATCACGGTGTCGGGCGCTGTATTGTTTTAAATTGTTTGAAAACTTATTGTAAAGCACTTGGTGATCGATAAACAAGCATGTTAAAATAATTACATAAGGATAAATTACTGATCCTCATATTTGGGTTAAAGCAAGTCTAAATAAATGACGTCGTTCAAATTGATTCTGTTAAGAAAGAATATAGATATGGTAAGATTTTAATCCATCGCGGGCTGCCTATTACACTTACCGATAGCGTCTTGAACGGTAGCAGTATCTTTACACGTCAGGAATGACGTATAGAAGTTGACCATGATGAGACCCTTGTTGGCGGCTAGGAGGCGCAGCACAGAGTCGGGCACGTTTCGCGTCACGTTACACAGCGCCCGCGCTGATGAGTGGGAGAAGAGCACGGGCGCGCGCGACACGGCCAACGCGTCCCGCATGGTGCGCTCCGACACATGCGACAAGTCCACTAACATTCCCAGGCGATTCATTTCCTTCACCACAATCTGTCCAAACAACCAATCATTTGTAAAAAAAATGATGATGTAAAAGACTCTAAAAGCGCAAACGATCCTGAATTCTCAGTCTAGATTGTATTGGGGTATTTTTGTTGGGTACACAGTTTTCACGAAGTATAAAAGCTATTAAAAAACTCGTATTAATGCTATAGAAATAAACTGCAAATACAAAACCGGCTGGTTATGGCCTTTTGCATATTTATCATAAAGTACGTCCTCTATTGTTCAAACCGCTCCTGAAGTTCGTATGAGTTTGCATTGCTTTAAATTAATTGCTAACTTCTTGGATCCTTTGTGGTCGTGAATTCATTACGCTGGTCGTCATATTTTGGAAGCGACATATTGTAGTAAGTGCCTAATTAGTAATTCGTGATATACATAAATATTTTCAGACCCTACTGTTATATGCCTGCTTCTTAATCATACCGAATTCTGCAGGAGTAATTTAAAAGGAGTGCGTATATACAACGAGGTAATCAGGTGCATAGAACTGAACAACTATTTCCAAGAAATTTTAAAAAGTCTGAAAATGAACATTTCATACAAAGTGACAGATCACGTGACTTATGTTTGTATGAAAAGATGATTTTAAATTTTTAGTTTTAAGTGGTTAGTTGAATATCCTCCTTTTAAATTAAACCTGTATATTACCATGTCGTCTCAAGACAAATTTCCTGATGGAAATTATGACGTTATCTATCGGTTGTCGTGATATGCCCAGACGATTTAGTAAAGTGAAATCTGCCAAATTCACTTAGCGTCGTGCCAGGAGATCCAAAAAGTACGATAATATCGATAAAAACTACAACCACGTGGACGATCCACGTTTATTTCATTTAAGAGACAATAAGTATTTGTGCAGGAGTATCTTACTATGAATAATGTAGATTTTTCTTGACCCCGCAAACCAATGATCAGAAAAATTAATTACACTGAACATGAGTTGTCCTATCTAAGTATAAGGTCACAAAACATTTCCATATGATTATTAGAATCCAAAAGATCATTCCTACACCGTCGTGTGTGTGCGAAATCATTAATTTCCCATAAAACCGTAGCTAGTGGAATTAATCGGTACTTATAACTTCTGGTAATTGATCAAAAACTACTTGTAAGTCAGTGTGTAGCGCAGGTTTTCACGTGAGACGCAGCCGTCGTTGCACGCAGTCTGCAGTTTAAACAAAAGAAAATATTTCGAAAAGTATCGTTGCTGGTAAACAAAGAACTGCTTTCGCGAGCAGCCCGAGTTCATACAAAGAGAAATATTGCGGTGCGCCAGGATGTTTATGATTATAGCACACTCACTCTACTCGACGTCTCAATCTTTACGGTTGCGTTCTGACTACTTAGCTACGTGTATTTTAATATTCCTTCATATATGTATTGCAAGATTGCTCTTTAAGAGCCCACATGTTACGTTTCTAGTATGTAAATGAAAGCATAAATACTTTGTAAAAAATCTTAAGTTGTGTCAGTTTATTACGAATTCGTAATAACAGCGACCAGACAATGTACCTAAGACAATAATTTCATTTTAAACGAGCTTCCATTGTATAGTCTGTATTAAAAAGGATTATAACTTTATCTAATCTTAAGAGATTTGAGAAAGAAATAAGACAACTCGAAATTTTAACCCATAGGAACATAATTAAATTAAGGTTTTACGATTTATATTTTTGTAATGCACATATTTATTTAATGTTTAGTAAAAAGGTTTGGAAGAGTTATATACATGCTAGAGTTAGTAGTTAACACTAACTGGAACCTTTTAAATACAAAAAAGTTTTAATCCCAGACAAAGTTATATTTGCAACACGGTTTCCTGTAGTCACTATATTATCGTTTTTCTAAAGAGAATATATACGTATACACATAGAGTCCTTGAGCGTTATGTTTGAACTCACCTTTCCAAACGGTGTGAGGCCTCCTCGTGGGGATGGTTCTGGCTTATCTCCAGACGCACATTCAGCCCACGGCGTGTCGCATGTCGAGGTGAGGGTCAGGTACCGCACTCCGACCTGGTACAGAGTCCTCAAAACACCGAGCGACCCTCCAATCGCATGCCCACCCTCCACGCCCACTAATGAACACAGCCTGTGATTGGCGTGAGCCGTCACTATATCTGTCACAACAAATCATTAAATATCAGTTTAATTAGCTACATCGAACACTAAATGCCTACCTGCTCATTAACATTGTAATTAATGATCCACATGAAACCTAATTAAAACTCAGTTAGTTAATTATTTCGAAACACGTTTGGAATCAATACAATCCTTAAAGCTGGACAGTAAAAAATATTTTGGAAAACGTAGTAGTTAACATGTAAATATTACTTTCTCCAAAATTATTTTATTATTTAGTAGTTAACTGCATGAAAATTTTTGAATGAATCAATGTTTAAGATAATGTTGTGATAGGATGTTTATTCCCCTCGGGATGTTCAGGTTGTAGCGTTCCTTTGTAGGTCCGAAATCACTCCGCGTGTGCTAGTGGCGGCTACTGGTTGAGACGAGAGGAGCCCTTTGCCCTTCCCCGAGGCGAAGATACCAAAGCTTTCCCGAAAGAATTCGTTAAATACATTTTTACATTCATACCTTTATGTTACGGTACGTTATTGTTTAAATAGATTAGAAAGATTTTCTTGCAATATGTAAGTACGTAAGGGCTTTTCAATAAACTATTGGCGGAACAAGTAACTTAGATTATCCATATTTTGGTAAGTGTGCACCGTGTGCACTGTCTTAGAAATAGTTAGGCGCAGCATTGCTCGGAATGCCTCTGCTAATAATAGACTTTGAGATAAACTACTTGGAAGCGATAAATGATGTGAATAGATATGTACAGCCAAGTGTAAATAGTTTAAATTGCAATATATAGGTATGTATTTGCCATATTTGATGATACAATAGGATTTGGTTGGTTCATTCATCTCACTTTTCAACTAAATTAATTCATAAACGTAACACATTCAAAAGCTTTTACGTAACTTCATGTTACTGAATTTATTATGAGTTATTTAGAGCTTGCTTAAATTTTGTAAATTCCGGCCATGTTTGTTGCAGTAGCGTACTATGTAATATTGTTCTACCTATATATTATTATAATATATCTAGTGAATAGCTGTTGCCATCGTTTACTGCTACTCAATATACAGAAAATGCAGCATTCATCACCCATTACGCGGGAGACATTGTCTATTTATTGCTTAATGTTGTGTACATTCGAGCAAATGAATGGAACGTAAACCATTTCATATACCTACTCCGTATTTCTCTATATTTGCGGCTCGATGTATCGACAATGCCACCGGTAAGGAAACTGGCTCGGAACCCTTCATATTACATGTCATTTAAGACGCGAGAGTGTCATATTCTTAGGCAGGAACAATCAAAAATCACATTTCCAATTTCATAAACTCAAAACGACTCACAAAATAAAATAACCTATATAATATTTAACCCTAATAGAGGTTTCAATAATTTATAATCACGACATACAACACGAATAATTGTGATTAAATAGGATTATGTAGAATCACAATTATTTATTAGTGAAGTCTTGTACAAAATTTTATCTCAACACAGAGAGAATTTTGAGCACCAGACATTTTTCATTATTCACGTGGAGCAGTGAAGCTGTCGTAAGCCCATTATTTTTTTATTAATTTTATTCAGTAGCTTTAGTTTAATTATGCCTGGCTGCTGGCTCGGTGTGAATACATGGAAATCAAAACGAGCGCTGTCATAATAATATTAAATGGGACGCAGAACATCAGGGCTCAACTTTTTGAAGCTTCAGTTCAACTATTTTAAATATGCAAGAATTAGTGGTTGGATTGCGACAAAATTATAATCAAGATATATCCTTGTTTTAAAATGGCAGTTGAATAATGTTGGATTTAACTGATGTATCAGTAAAAATCGCACCTATAAAAAGTTTAAATGACACTTGAACTACCTTGATAACCTACCTATGCATTAACAGTCTTAGCCTGTAGTGTTAAATAACAATATATATGCCTATATGCATATAGCTTCTGTTGCAGAATTAGAGTCTACGGTTTTTAGGTTCGAATGAAACTTGACCAAACTTGATGTTCAGATGATAGCTACGCGGTGCTACGCCGTAGCATTTTTATTAAAGATAATCCATTAGCATGTCATTTATAACGCAAAATTATAATTAGTGATCCAACTTACAACAAGTAATAGTAGGATATAGGTTTATTATGATCGTTTTGGAGTGAGCTTGAGTAAAGCTCCTAATGTCCTCAAATTTATAAAAATTTACATATATTTTTAATTTATTAAAATGAAATCGCTTTGTTTGCGTACAAAACGCAAAATAACTCTTAAAGCCTTTTATTTTAATCGGGTTCATTTAAATTACAAAAGCAATGAAGTTAAAGGAAATGCACGAATTAATTTAGACCTGTTATTTTTTTAGACTACGAAGTAAAAACAATGGGCTTTTCATGCTAATACACCTTACGCTTTTACTTTTATTCATTAACAGGGATCCTGAGATTTAAAAACCCGTATTATTTACCCAAATATTTGTACGGATTGTTTATGTGCGGAAACTTATGATAAGTCGGGCTTAAAAACATACGTACCTTGAGCTGACGTGCAGAGCGTGAGTTGTGGGTGGTACTTGTCTGTGAGCCTCTGGATCAAGTCAATTTGTTCGAAAGTCAACTGCACGGCGTCCCGGTGCTGCGCGTCGCACGGCACGTACGCGGCCCAGAACTGACGACACAGTATCACTATGACATATGCCTGATTAAATATCACGCACGACTTGAGAACTGCGCTCGGAATATCAAAACCCGATACACCGAACTGACAAAGATTTCATAATGGAATCACTGATGGAAAACGTGACGTAACGGACGGATAATTCGCTAGCATCATATATTATGTAAACGTAATACAAACACAACACATCAATCTCGCTGAAATGTGCGGTGGAGTTGAAACAATTAGTTCACTATCATTTCTGTTACGGTTCGTTGTACAGAATCCCTGATATTATTATAATTGGATACAATATGACAAAATCAGGAATTACTCGCTCGGCTATCAGTCAAATAGATTACCCACTCTATTGTTGTAACTATGTATGGATTAATCGTTTAAATCATTATGTTATTAATATATGAACTAAATAGTTCATAAGAACATTAAAAGTTTACATAGAAAAAGAATATGGAAAAATGAAACGGATACCATATTAGAAATTATTTGTTAAGTTCTCTATAATTCAAAGAAAGAGAAGAAGCAGTGCGTATTTAATTTTTAAGATAACATACTTCAACTGTATAAAACTAACTCGGATAAGTCCCTGACGTCTTAAGTTAGAGAGTTCCAGTTAGAATGTTTTTAAGAGATCAGGACCCTATTATTAATGGAATTACACCTCTGAGGAACATTTTGAATGTATTGTGTAATTAAAAGTTTGGTACATCTGTTTGGGTTTTGTACCTACACTTACTATCTACTGTACTTTCATAATTTAAAAGCTGTAAGAGTGCTTTTTCATGCTGCATACCTATCTACTTCTTTTGAACACTCTTAAATTTATTTAATGATTTTTGAATTTCTCTGTAAAAGTACCTATAACATCACAACTAGCAAGTCATACCGACTCGTCTTTTTTTAAGCTCAAAGCTTTTATCAATTTCAGGGCTGGTAGCGTGGTTTTTAGCTAAAAATGGTTACTTTCAAGTAGTGACCGACCGAAACATGTTTTTTTGCCGAAACCGAAACCGAAACCGAAGGTTCGGTTTCATTGTAGTTTCGGCCGAAACCGAAACCGAAACCGAACCTTTTATAAAAAAAAGTCCTTAAAATGTCGAAAAAATGTTAGTAAGCCCGTTTTTTTTCTAAAATTAATATCTCGCCAACCTATAATTACAAGTTTCTACTTTCAAAGATTTATCACAATGAAATATCAGCACAGTTACAGAGGTTCTGTTTGAAAATTGAACTACCCTATAAAGAAAAAAAAATACATTATTTGTAACACAAAGTTAGCGATTTTTTAATGGTCGTATAAAATAAAACAAATTTATTAATAAAATATGATGCTCATATATTATGTTTATTTATTTTCAGTTACTTACATTTTAACTGCACGGATAGCCGAGTGGTATAGGGCACCACGCTAATTACCACTGTGCGCGACGTGCTGCGGGTTAGATTCCCGCATGGGACAAGCATTTGTCTTCTTCTTAGCGTGTCGATCAATGGCAATATGATGATTATATTTTGTCAGACCAGTACTCGGCCACGCAGACAGCATTGTCGGTGGCGTTGTAAAGATCTTCGCGTGTGCAGGGGCCCAATTCTCCTATTTTTAAACCGATGGCAGTGTAATGATCGTAATGTCGACGATTTTGTAAAAAAAAATAAAGCCCATTAAGTTTGAAATGTCAGTAAGGGATTACCAAATTATTGGCAATCGTGCTAAGATACTATGACATACACGATTTCACAGATTAAATGCTTAGAAGAATACCAAATGTGCCAAAATCAATCGAAACTACGATCATTACACTGCCATCGGACGGTTTATAAAATAGGAGAATTGGGGCCCAGGTGTTGGGACACGCTGGGCAGTTCAATAAGTGGGCCATGGTTTGAGGGAAAATGCCGCACTCACATTCGATCAAGCATTTGTGTGATCCACAGATACTTGTTCTAAGTCTGGGTGTTCTTTGTGCATGTGATTTGAATGTGACACAAGGATTAAATTCCTTAGTGCGGGCGTCGTTTTTATTAAAAAAAATATATCTATATATATACTCACAAATATCACAATCAGTTAGCCTCGAATGGCTAATTCAAATATAATTAGATAATCAAAATAATCAAATTGTTAATCATATAACCAAATCGTTAGCCGAGCGCGACCCGAAGGGGCGATGTTGTAAGTTTCGGCGCGGCCGAAAGGTTCGGCCGTTTTTGGCCGAAACCGAAACTCGGGCCGAAACTTGATTTTTTGGCCGAAACTGGCCGAAACCGAAACCGAAACCGAAATTTCGGTCGGACACTACTTTCAAGTAGACACCACATTAATGGTCCTCTTTTCAAAATTACCGTTTGTATACATTACATTACATGAATCTTCTACTGTGATGTCTACCATAGTTAAACAAGTCAAATAAAATAACAAAAATAAAGTAAAGTGTGATACTGGCAGAATAGTATTATTAAAAAAAATTGCAACTTCAATAAACACTTTAGTTCCCTATGACAAAGCATGATATACCACAACATACAAGGCACTATGTTTGGCCTCACAATACAGATGTTATAAAAAGCCGAAATAGGGACATGACCCTAAAATAATATAAATAATGCTCATTTCTATTAAAAATGCAAAATATATCTTTTTGCCACAAAAATGTTTAAAAAACCACTCGGCACGTATCATCTTGTCGAGGGATTACGTTGAAATGACCCACTTTAATAAATGCACAATTAATTAAATCGTGCGGTTTGAGGAATTTGACTCACCTGTGCGGCCACTCTGCCTTGTTTCAGTCGCGGCAGGTCGGTGTGGCTCCACGAACTTGTTGCCCAGGGGGAGATGGTCCGCAAATCCTCGTCGAAACTATGCAAATTTATTTTATCGTTACACTTCTGAAAGTACACTTATACCTGACACTTAATTACTTATTTATTTATGTACAGTCACGACAGTCACGCTTAAAAATTTAATTTGTTTTGTATTTCAAATGCGTCTTGATAACTTCTGTGTAGTAGGAGCGTTAGGATTGCTTCGTTTGATCGCAATTTTAAGACACGCGTTGTACGCAATGGTTTCCAAATGATTCGATATAATCTCTTCATGCATTAGTGGGTACCTATATCGTGGCATCTAATCGACCGAGACTTAATCCGTATTTGGGTGTTATTTATTATGTCCAGACCCTTATTGCACGATTTTGGTATTTTGCTGGCGCGTATTAGTCACACTCGCACACATGTGTACATTTTCTAGGAAAAGAAATCTTACTTCGATCTGTTTAAGTTCACTACACTTATGCTGTTTCAGGAAAATAGTGCTTACCCAACAAACTGTTCGCATTACGGACTACTCGAGTTAACGGTAAAGGAACTACTTACGAGAGACGCAATATTTGTACGTTAACGGTATAAAGTTCACCTTTGCTTCTTGTTATACTCAGAACGCCTTTAGTAGCATCTCGCAGATTTCGCTTCTTAGTTTAAAACGTCAAGTGTAAAATCGTGGTAATTGTAAATAAATTGATTCAACGTTCAAGAGTTCCGTCGATACCTATATGAAGTTATAAATCTAAGATAGTTACAGAATCTTTACGAAAGTTTTTATAATCATGATGTACCAAGAAAAAATATCCACCTGATTAGCACAGGATTCGTGTAATACGTACTTAAAATCCTTAATCCTATTGTGTAGAAACTTCCTTATATTCCAGGGCAGGTCGTTGTGGCCGTCTATGAGTAGTTAACTATTTTGGTACTCGCGGTAAGGGTATTCAACTTTTAAAATAAGAGTAAAAAGCAAATCTTAATGATCTACCAGCTCAAAGTTGAAGTTTATTGCATGACTTTTTTTTTGTATCTACTATGCCATCGCGTCTCTCTGTTGGACACTGTAGAAAAAAGATGATGAAACCGCGAGGTGCGCCGCGAACTAATTTCAAGAATAAAATTGGTTACGAATAATACCGCTCTTTTCCAACCACAATAATATCGCCTCGACTGTATCGGCAAAATGAGTTTGTGTTTAATTAGGTTATAACGAATGAACGAATTGCTCATAATGTTATGAAAATTTAAAATAATTTAATTTGCCGCGAAACGCGCTCTCATGCGACCTTTGTCGCTAAGTCTTAGCAACAAACGTAGATTTATGAGTACAAGCTTTAAATTATGTAATAAAACTTATTTTATGTCAGTCATATGTGACACTTAAATAATTTATGACAGGAAACCAAGTAAATCTTTGTCGGAAAAAAGTTAGTAGGTAGTTGGTGAAGCAAAATAAGCTTTAAAGCTATTCCCATAATCGATTTTGAATCGGAAATGATGATATTATACACAGATAAAGTGCGCAAATTTATATTCGTAAATACTTTTTATATTATTTCGTAGCTTTTATTTAATAAATCAATCCGCATATTGGTAAATACTCTATGACTCGACGACGAAAGTTTTTATAATCATGATGTACCAAGAAAAAATATCCACCTGATTAGCACAGGATTCGTGTAATACGTACTTAAAATCCTTAATCCTATTGTGTAGAAACTTCCTTATATTCCAGGGCAGGTCGTTGTGGCCGTCTATGAGTGGTGTGTCGTGGAGCAGCCGCTCGGCAAGGCGCAGGCGCTCGTGCAGCGGCGCGCCGGGTGGTGCCCGCAGCGCCAGTGGCCCCGCCACGCACGCCGTGCCCGCCACCAGCACCAGGATCGCCACGCAGCACCATCGCCGGTGCCATACCGATAGACCTACGTATTAAATGTTTTCTGATAGCAGACTATTAATAATAAACCAGGTTTTATGGCATGAATAGGAAATTTTTACTTCAAATGTAAAATACCTAGTAAAGTTTTACCGAGAATCTAAAGTCTACAATTTATCTAAAAAGTTACGAACTTCTATAGCTTGAACTGAAAATTTGTGTAGTATTAAAAATATATTACTGCACTTTAAACTTAGTAAAACGACAATGTACATTGCAAATAGCTATTACCGTCGTAAGAATACCTATAATATCAATTTAGGTCATAGCAATCGCTCGTTACAAAGCTTCCGATAATCTTCCTGTCAGAAGCAAACTTACTGGATCACGACGGCGGCGGGTGCAGCAGCTTACCTACATGTTTAGAAAGAGTATTGGGAATACTTTGTGGAGGAAAAATGTGTCACTGCAGTATTATTTCTAAAGACACCTTTCACCGGTATCTTTGAGCGCTTTTAATTTAGCGTTCAAATTGAATTGTGTTTTTACTTTGAAGCTTATCTCACTGAATTTAATGTTAATGGTCTAACGACATGGACGACACTGTTGTTTTTATGACTGCTTTTATACTTTTTAATTCTAATGGTCTTGTTATTAAACCTGTACCTACATATATTGATTTTAATATCATGGGTGTTCTACGGGTGAACTTTGTTAACCGTAACTTGGTTTTAAGAAAAAACATTATTAAATTCAAGTCATGCCATGAGTTTACTCTTCTTTTAAGTTTTCTTGTGATGTTGCGAGTGTACATTGCTGAATATTGCAAGAGACAACATCCTACTGCAACATCGCTTGGCAATATGCCCCAAGACTGTTCTTTGAGCGCTATTTGTGGTTGTCATTACTGGACCCGTTTCATGATGACTAGCCGTAGCTTTGCATGCAGATAATTTAAGTTTACCCTCAAGGAAAACCATTTTGATCTTGATCCTCGTTAAATGATTTATCGTATAAATTGTATATAGGAAGTTAGGTTTAAAATAAAATATTGATTTTTCTGTCTTCTGGTTTTCTTTTTTAATTGCTCGTCTTATTATTGTGTTGTATATTTTGATGGTTTATTTAATATTATATATACTTTTATGTTTACAGCTATCTGTGTATAAATAAGCTACATGATAAACCTACAAAAATGAACTTGTCTCAATAAAGAAAAAAAATGTTATCACAACTTGGGGAGAGTCCCATGTTCAGTACCTAGTTGGAAATTGTACAAAGCCTTTATTTGATTGATAGAGTGTTACACTCACGTGAAGAGTTTCCAGTGGTAGTGGAACTGTGGCTGGTGGTGGAGGTGGTGCCGGTGGGCAGCCACTGCGGCGACTTGCACGCGCTGCAGGACGCGCGCCCGTTTTGACTGCGCTCCGTCACATCTGGCGCTGGGGTAGCGCGCTTCTTACCCTGCATCACACATGGATTAGATTACACATGGTTCTCAGTCCGAAATGTAAATTCAATTAAAGTTATACTTACAAAAAAAAACACAATCAATACGCGATACCTTTGCTTTGCTAAAGTCTTTTACGAACAGACCATGTAAACATATCATGTTACATTGACTTCGTTTATAAATAATTCAAAGAAATAATCTATACATATAATAAATCTGTAGAAAAGTCATTTTTGTACATTGAAGAATTGAAAAAAAAAAATATACAGCGTGTGAAAAGATAACTAACAGAACCCATTTCCATCACTTTTGAAAATTTGGTCTGTTTGTCTGTTTGTCTGTTTATATGTTTGTTTGTGCGCACATCACGTAAAATCTATGAATCCCATGCAGACAATGTTTATATACAAAAATTATACGTAACTTGAGGTATTACTTAGTTTTGGTTTCATCGAAATCGGTTCATAAACAAAAAAGTTATGTACATTTGAATCAATAGAAAGCGATATCGGCGATACAAAGTCCAATTTAGGATGAGCTCTCATCAATATGGTCGTCCATATTAAATAGGGATCAAACTCTAAATTTACATAATCTCCATTCATCTGTACACGTAATCTTTGACATATAAACAAAAAAGTAACCATGGCGAAAATAACGTTGCCATAGCGATCAGTTTATTGAAGTATGAATGAATAACTATTTAAGATGCTTACAGCAGTATTAAACAGCTCTGTGGTTATACGATAGGAAATGTGAAATATCTTGCTGCGTGTTCAAATCCTGATGTTACTACATATTTTGTTTTTTATTTCTAGAACCGACTTTCTTACTGAAGTACGAATATATCGAGCTAACCCTTTTTGTGTTTTGTATTATTTTTTAGTTTGTAATTTTTTACATGGCTAATTTTTTAGATAGCTTGCTGCTCATGTAATTTTTGATGCCTGATCGAGACAAACAAAAATGCAAGTTTTTACAATCACACTTTACTGTTAAACAGGTGAAGTTCATAGTCAGTTAGTTGATAAGTTCATCATCTAAATCCCGCAATTTCTGCGACTTACATAAAAGAAACCAAATTGTCAAATACCCGTATCAGGCGACTTGAGCCATCTAAAGCGCATTCAGTGATTCAGAAAGTCAAAAATATTTTTCACATGCATACCTATTACGACTGATCAGCGCGAACAACGTCGCGGGTACAGCTAGGTCATCAAGGTTACTTTATTCATATTTTTGTCTTTATTAAACTGAACGGACGGTATTTGAATCTCGCATCCACTACTGATTAATGCCTGTGTGTGACGAGATCTGATGGCAAACTGCTAAGCTGGCATAAATAAATATACTTACAGGATATAGCGCATGTTCCAGCTTTTGATCTGGTCATTATTATCTATACCTACTAATATTATAAAGCTGAAGAGTTTGTTTGTTTTTTTGTTTGTTTGAACGCGCTAATCTCAGGAAGTACTGATCCGATCTGAAAAATTCTTTCACTGTTAGATAGTCCACTTATTGAGGACTATCGGCTATTTTTCTTTTGGAAATCTATCCCCTAAGGGGGTGAAATAGGGGTTGAAAGTTTGTATGGGAAGTTCGGTATTTTCAATGATAGACACATGAAATTTGGTATACGGGTTTCGGATTAGAGATAAATAAAGATGTACTTCAGCGATTTTAAAAATCATACCCCTAAGACAGTGAAATAGGGGTTGGAAGTTTGTAGGTAGGTACATGAATTGTGTCGTTTTCAAAGATAGACACATTTAATTTCATACAAGGGTTATTAGTTAGAAATAAATAAGATGTATTTCCGTGATTTTAGCCTTTTAGGAATCTACCCTCTAAGGGGGTGAAATAGGGGCTGAAATAGTTGGTATGTGAAGTTCGGTATTCTCAAAGATAGACAGATGAAAAGATAAGTAGATAAGATAACGCCCATCTAAGACATATCTATAATGACGACCCCCGTGGTCGAGTGGCTTTCACTCCGGTTTTTAAGGTGTCGCCAGCTCTAAGGTCCCAGGTTCGATCCCCGGACAGGTCCATGTAGAAAATAACTTTTATTAATTGTCTTGAGTCTGGGTGTTTATGGTATCTTCATTATCTCAGATTCCATAACACAAATGCTTTTGCTACCTACTTACTTAACGTTAATTATTATTTTAACGCCATAATATTTTATGAAAAATTTTATTCATACTCCTTACTTTGAAAATCACAGAATACATCCACCTTCTACCTTTAATACTACTCTTTATTTTACGCGCGAGCGAAGCCGCGGGCAACAGCTAGTCTTAAAATAAAACAAAGAAACCACTTGATATCAAAACCAATATAAAGTGTAAATAAAATCTTAGCCAAGGCTACTTACGTGAGTGTCGTAGAAAATAGAGGGTAATCTGGTGTCGTGGGTCGCGTCGCACGTGCAGTGTGCGTGTGTGGCGCGCGGCCCGCTCATAGACATCACATCGCCCTCCAGGAACATTTGTGCATCGTCATCCACTAAATCACTGCGAGTACTTCTCGACTCCATTGTGCCCTCGTCCCGCGTCCATGTCTCCGATAATCTATCTCTAAATCGTTCGCTTGGAAAATCGTTGTATGACATTTGCCTTTTGATACTTTTACATCGACTCCGATTGTCAAGAGTAGAAAACTTTGTTCTTTCAGAAGCAGGTGAACTTCTAGTAATGAGTATATCGTTATTATCAAAGCTCCTCATTTTCACCATTTTCTGCGAAGTGCGTCTATTTATTTCTGAACTTACATTATAATCTCTCATTTTATCAAAACATTGGTCCACATTACCAGAAAAATTTGCATACGTAGAAGCGTTGCTTTTCATGTCATCTTTTCCTTGATAGCCCGAAGCCGTAAAAATACAACTTTGGCTGTTAACTCTCCGCTGAGATTTGTCTGCCAGCGACAACATTGATGCCTTCTTGAGCGAGCTCGTCGACCCTGATGTTATCTCGGCCAGTTGGACAGCATTTTGATGTTTTTTTGATATTGCTTCGCCGCCCATCTTTTTTAAGTTCGATAACTTCCTTTTTATCTTTTGCACGAGCGTATTTCTAGGATCGTATGATATTAACTGCTTTGAAATGTAATTTGAAACTCCGATGGTTCTGCTTTTGTTAAATTTCCTATCGAGACTGCGATGTGACCCAATTGCAAGTTGGCTGCGTCCTGTGTCCCGTTTAATTCTTTCTAAGTCGTATATGTTAAGAGTGTGACCTCTCTGGTCGACAACATTGCGGTGACAATTAACGTAATTATTTTGTTGAATATTACAGTTGCAGACTAAATCAAATTCATGTTTTGATATGTGTTCATCGAGACATTGTCGTTGAGCAGCTAGCGCTAGGCATGCCTCACAGTCTACACCTAGCAGGAGTTCGAGGCTGGTATTTCTGATGAAGCCGTCGCTGAACGTGCGTGAGCGGAAGTGTGCAGCGTTCTGTGTGAGCCGAGTCTCCCAGTCAGTGGGAACGGCGCTGGCGGCGGCGGCCTGCCCGCTGGCCTCACCGTCCACCATGGTGGCGGCATCGCGGTTCACAGTGATCACGCGTGGCTGCCGGAACACTCTGCTGTCGCTCCGGACCGAGCTTCGAGACGGCGAGGGCGATGGACGCTTAAAGCTCTCGACTTGAATCATCTCTTATGTAAAAGTTAATGTGATGATGTATACCACTGTAAAAAGACAAAACAAGTCTTATTTTAAGAAAGTAGGTCATCAATTTACAATAAGTATATGATATACTTATCGTAAATTTCAAAATTTACATGTGTATTTTTTATGTAAATCATGTCTAAAATAATACTTTGATTAAACACATAAATATTTCTCTGTTACTCTTCGTAAACGTGGCCAAATTATATTTGAGTTTGACCTAACTTAACTTAAGTAAATGTATTGAAACCCGACAACGTATAAGGATTTCTGATAAACACTGCGCCCGAAACGTGATGTGAATAAATATAAAGATTTTAGAGACAAAATAAAATACCAATTTTACGGTTGTATGTATGAAATTAATAATTTAGGGTATTCAAAGTATATGATATAGATATTCTTTGTCGTGAGCCACTGAAATAACTTTACTTAAAGCTTTTGTTGGCGGTATGTAATAAAGTCGCGTAGTCACAGCGTAATGACTGATACGCACAAAGAGTGTTGGGTTGCTCAAGTACGTAAACAACTTTCAAAGTTTTACACTTCAAGCTACTAATAATTGAATTTGGACAAAACAAATGCATTTCCCATGTAGAATTTCATAGATTCACATGGACTAGGCAAAAATAAAGTATTGAAATACATTTATTGATTTCCATAAAATAAAATCAATCAACGATTTCGTTAAATAGTAACAAACTAGTATATTATGGTAAAAAAGTACCAATTTTTCGTTACGCCAATAGCATTAGAAACTTGCCACTTAAAACAACAAGAAATCTATAGAACACGAAACGACGTCCATTGCAAAATAGTGTTTTAGTAGGTAAATAAAAAAGAATAGATGAATATATACGACTGTGTTACTTTAGAATAGACACATTATTGAAAAATACAAGGCGTGATATATAATAAAATATATTTTTCCTTCCTACGAGTACATTGAAGAGTGGACTGAATAAAGGAAGACAATAATATTATGAAACGAAAAGTACGTAAATATCTTTGAAGAATTACTTGACCCTCTGCCACATAAATATGTAACTTAAACTGAATTCAAATGTACCTAGGTGTATATTAACGAGGATTTATTCAAATAACATATAGGTACCGTCCGGCACCGATCCGTGAATTTAATTGTGTAATATCTGTACTTGCTGTGTATTCGGCACCATCACGTACATTTTGTTGAGGGCACGGATAATCCCCAATCCAATTTAGATGATTGGCTTATATGATACGCAATAAATACTCAAATTTTCATTCCCGAACGAAAGCTTTGACGATGGTACGCAACTGGGTAAAAATATTTACCCTGCATAGGTTATTATGTCGATTAAGGCTGAAATCTGATCGTTTATTAGAACCCTATTAAACAAAAAAAAAAACTGTCTCATCAAAAGTAATCATACGATTTACATCAGTTTAACTGTACTAAATAAGAACTTGAAATAAAAGTCGTGACAACAAGTGAGCTTAAAATTGACAGTCTTTATTCACCTTCGAATATTGTTTTTTTTTTTCTTTAAGACTAGAAGAACCTGTTTATGACAAACATTACAAGACTTTGTTTGTTTAATATGTCAGTGTCAGCATGAATAAAACATTTAATGTCATTCTTTTAAACTCTGCTGTGCAGCTGTGTGAGTTTGGAATTTATAACACTAGAAAACCAAAGAATTTAAAATGAAATGTTAAAAGAAATGATTTTAATAATATGAATCGCGAGCAACTGTAAGTTCTGTTTTTCTTCTCTCTATGCAAACTCAACGTAACTTTATTTCTTACACACTTTTACAAAGTGGTTTGCATAGCTTCATGTAGAAATGCTGGCAAAACAATCGCAAGCGGCCGCCTCCAACTGAACTCCGTGTAAATTTATTTCCGTTTTAAATGACCCGCACCGTGACTCGCGACCCCTTGATTTCGAGCTTTTTACCATTTATTCTACCGTTAAAGTTTCGGTAGTTAGCCTAATGACACTTACGTAAATGTCTTTGTGTATAGTAAAGGTCTATCGCGTGTAATTAATACGTCTACATTTGTGTGACTTTAATCTCGAAGATAAGTAATTGTACTAAGATTAAGTATTGTTGTACATTTTAAAAATAACGCCGTGACTAAAATTCATTGGTTCAGTTAATATTGGCACGCCTACGCATTATGTTGTATTACATAACGCTACTTATAGCTTTACATTTTAAACAAAAAATAAAAGAGGATCTGAATATCATATCAAATGTATGAAATCAAAAATATCTACTATGAATGTGTAAATATCGAATATAAGTAGGTATAATGGTACTCTCGCCTACACAGGATAAAAAATAAAATGTTTCCGATTTTGAGAAAGTATGTTGTTTGTGGCGTAACAGTGTATAAACAGACATTTTCCATTATGTGGTGTGTTTGAAACCACGCAACGAACGATACAGCAACATAAGTAACTTTTTCTCTTGAGTATGTTTGTTAACCACTTCAGTGGGTACGATCGCCGTCAACAAACATCCTGTCTGATTCTTGGGATAAACAAGGTTGACTATACAAACCACTATTAAAAGCCATCGAGAATTAACTTCGGCGTTCAAATTAAGGGAAGCACGTATTTCGTTCAGAATCAAGCTCTAATTAGTGTTCCTTACAATTGAAGGCACAAAAGAATAGCTGGAAGTTTACCACTGGGATTGTAGTTTAATTTCTCTCTTTTTAATTAAGTAACTGATTCTTTCACGTAATTTACAAGCCTCATTTATGGCAAACAATTCTTACTTTTTATAAATTACAAAGCAAATTAAATTGTTAATATAAATTTTAGAAATAAATACATAGACAAGTTAATTAGGACCTATTGCAAGCAATCGCAGCAATATTCATGTGATTCGACGTGAAAATGGTGTCATAAATTTGAATAGTTGTGAACTAGTTACGATAGCGGTGACTTTCGTGAAGCTCGCGATCGGCGACAACCGACTACTGACAACGAGGTGAATGGAAGATCTCTACGAGACGAGACACAACGTCGTCGACGGACGTCGGGAATAAGCCATTTCTGTTTTATGTTTGTTTTGCCGCTCCGCCACGACAATACAGCTTTTGTGTTGACTGCACGTTTCGACATTCATTATCAACGGATTACTTATGTGCATAATTGCATGTCGAGCTAGAATATGCTCCAATAATTTGGATATTCATAAGCTCAACTTCGTATACGATGCTGAGTTGAATCAGGTTTTTTATGTTAATGTTTTTTGAAATAATGAAGTTACATTGAACACCTGCTTGTTTAGTCATCCATTTTTAAACAAGATTTATAATTAACTCATTTAACACGTTGTTCCAAAGTCGTTGTGTTAAACCTATCGCCAGCATTCGTCGTCAATACAAATAAAATGAACACAGTAACACAGTATAAATCGCAATAACTATTTGTTTTTCTTACACGAAACTAGGTCATTTCCGATTATAAAATCGGGTTTTTAAGAGTTAAATTGTAGAAAACGCCTGCAGCAAAATATGGTGCGAGGAAATAAATGTGTTTGCCATTGTGGCGTAGGCATAAATATAACAGACATCGCACATACATTATCCATCTTAATTACATACGTATGTGTAGCAAGCGGGACAAAAACACGGAGATTTATCCACATATGATACAAATAGCGACATCCTAAGATAGGCTTACATTGTTTGGCCATCTCTGAACACCGTTCCATTAACAGAATAATGGAAATATCTACAGGAGGGAAAATAAAATGCGAGAGAAAGATTTCTCTGCAAGTAACTAAGCGGTCATTTGTAAGCGGCCGAGAAAAATGCTCACTCGTCTAGAAAAAAAATAATCGAGTGAACGATGACGTTGTATCTATCCATTGAAGTAGGGAAACCTGAGCAGGAGCGTTTCCAATTACAAAACCAAGCTTGAACCAATGACTGTGAATTTTAAATGTCTAGCCACAATGATGAATTAAATAATTATTGAGGCACAATGGTCTGATTGGCAGCTCGCGCCGTTCTCCTGATTGGTAATCACTCTCCGCTCTTGTTGCCTATTTATTGTTTATTCTAATAATAGAAAGGAGGCGAGAGCCGTCTTGAACCCCGGCGTCACACTGTACACTCTCTGGCAATTTTATTATACAAATAAATAATTTAATACTCTTTTTAGATTAGCCGAGGAGAAAATTAATTTACGTAATAGTATTGTTGTGCAAATAAAGTTTTATTCTAACTTTAGACTACTCAAAGTATTTTTTTTATTAAAGTGAAAATATATACAACAGGCGCCTTAAAACAGTTTTGGTTTATAATTTACATATAGCCATCTAGGTTCATAAACTTCATAAATTATACCGTGGACGTTTCATAAAAGGTTTTTTATAAGCACAAATGATATCAAACATCATGTAAATCCTTAAATCTGAAAACAATGTTCCATAATATGTGATGAATAGACATCAAAGCATTTGAATGCTCTAGCACGAAGGCTTTGTTTATCTAAATCAAAGCTTTAAATACATTATCATATCTGCAAACGAAATGAGTTCCAACTTGTTGACTTGAATAAATTCTATGCACTAAGTTCAATATTACAATAAATTATACATATACAACATATACGTATACATATATATTAGATATAAAGAAACATGTAAACTGCCATTGGGTATTCATGTAAACCTCTAAAATTATTAAGCATTGTAACTCGTCGTTATAGGACTACATTTAGTTTGTTGGAACTTTATCCAGACACTTATGTGACTCTATGAGAAGAAAATGTCTAACAACAATAAAAAAACTTTTTAGTTATGTTAAAAAGGTAAAACAAAATGAAAACATAATAAATTATGTTTTATTATCTAATGTTCTGTTTAATATAATTTCATCATAATATTTATCTAACGAGGAGTACACATGTCACAAGAAATTACTACGAAAACTTGTTTCTAATCTTAAGGAAGTTAAGCTGAACATTACTTATTTGGACTAATATACTTAGTTTCTTTTTTAATATATTTGATTCGATTTGAAAAAAAATAACTTCAATACGTAAACATTTCATTGTAGACAAACAAAGTTAAACAAAATATTAAGATGAAGGAATTTAAAAACAAACCTTGATCAAATGTCGTACAAACTTATAAGAAATTGTTTCAAAACTTTTTGTGAACTTATATTAACAAATAGTATTTATTGAATACTTACAAGCAAATGAAACATGAACGAACAAATCACGTAAAAGTTTCACACAAATTAATTGTTCCACAGGTGCTCCCCATAATATTTTATTATGACATTAGTCTCGTCATTTGAACACAATGGTGCCCGTATTAACGGCATGCTTTAATAACGCAGGTTTACTGAGCCCGCTGCTACGGGTGGAAGGTTACATTAGGCGCGCTACGAGTCAGCCGGCAGCGAGCTACGGACGTGCTACGCGTGGTTATGAGGCTACGCGGAGGACACGAGTGCGGCACGAGCGGGCGCGGGAGGCGCGAGGCTCGGACTGGCTCCGCTCGCTGCTCGCTGCGAATAATCCATACCCGAGAGGCGAGGAGGCTGTATTTACCGGACCGAAGGGCGCTCGGGCGAGCGAGCTGCCACTGCGCCCGCCGCCGCCGCCGCCGCCGCGCTCCTTCATGTTGACACAATTTCAAATAATGTCACATAATTTAGGGACCGTATACTTTGTAACGGTTACGTAAAGACTCTATTGATGGATTCTGTCAAACGCTTAACGACCTTATTTTCAATCCGATTTTCTTAATTAACTTTAAAAACTAAGGTTACTTTGAATGAACACTTGTAAGTTACAAATTCAATCGTAAATTCGGCATCCAGCCATGGTATTGGATATATAACAACCTCAAGCCAGTTATAATATCATTTATAACTGGCTTGAGGTCGTTTAAATTAAGTTTACTGAACTTGTGCCAGATTAATAGTTAAAAGATAAGTCTTTAACTAGAAAAAAGATGGTAAAAATGGGCGATACCTGACTACGTGCTTATCTAACTTACAAAGAGTTGAGAAAAGTTGAATTTGCAAGTTTAAAAGGCATGTTTTACCACCTGCGATAAGCGACATCTGAGAATAAATTTAAAATAGAACTTTTTTATTATAAATTGTTTGAAGAACTTTTAAGGTGTTTTCGACTATGATCGAAAAGTTTTAATAAGATTTTTTAAATAGTCAAATAGAACATGTGCATTGCTACACTGAGAATTTTAATAAACTGTCGGTATTTACTTTACACATTCACACGTTCCATACATTGTGTTAAGCGTAAAAAATGTAATGACTGTTCCTTACCTATTGCCTTTATGCCTTCGTGACGCATCATATCAAATAAAGAGCAAAACCAAAACAATAAAAACAGTAAAATTATTTATTTCGTTGCATACGAAATTTATTGTTTAAAAAAAGGTTACTAGCAATGTGGGTCGCACATTACTAGTAATCTCGTTAACCCCTCGTGCTAAGCTAAGATGCTTGTGTTACGAGTGGATTCACGTCGGTAGTATAATGGGTGGGATTCGAACCCGCAACCACATGATCGCTAGTCCGACGCCCTAGCCATTAGGCTACCGCCGCTTAAGTGTTTCAAATTTTGTACGTAATAAACATGAGCATGGTAAATCAGTTTACGTCATTAGCTTTAAAGAAACCGACGGCTGGTCATAGTGGACGAAAACCTCCTTGCCCAAAGGCCTCTTTTTCTTGATTGTTTTAGCAACATTAACTCAGCTTGTAAAAACATTTGCTTCCATTACTTTGTTATTATGCGATATTACCGCTCCATAAAAACCACTCAGATGTAAGAAAGGGTTAAGTTAGCACACTTGTTTGAAACTCTCCTATCGTTTATCGTATAATGTTTATAGCAAAAACAGTACCATATAGTTTCGTAAATAATGGATGAAGGATATACTTAATAAAATGTATTTATTAGTAATCGTTGGATGATCCAGCTTAATTCTCTTCACTGGTTTTGGTCTTAGCGGGTGATGCGTTGTATACAAGGATGAAATTTGTTTCGGATTAGTGACCGACGTGTTTGAGCCATTTAATGCCGCTATTTTTCCTTTTCACAGATGCATGAACAGATAAATAAAAAATCATTATCATCTGCCTAGCCTTTCCCCAACCTATGTTGGGGTCGGCTATCAGTCTTACAAGATTTACCTAAACACCGTATTTTATGTGGAGCGACTGCCTCTCCGACCTGCAGAACCCATTGCTGGGTAATTCAGTATCCCATAGTAAGACTGGTTGTTAGAATTGTAAGGACTTAACGAATGTCAAAGATCACTGTATGACAGTCGGAACCAACGGCTTAACGGGTTTTCCGAGTCACGGAGGGGTCTCGGGATGTTCACAAATGGTTACCCATCCATGGACCAACTGTGGCGCGCGCGGCTTAATGTTTAGTATCGGTCAAACCGTGCGGCTTACCCGCTTCGAGCCTCCATAAATAAAAAAGATAACAACTTTAATTTTCGTATAAATTAACTACTAGTAACAGTCGAACAGTAAACCAAGCGGTTCGATGACCGGATTCATATGCACGTGGTTTGAGGTTTAAAACCAAACAACAATGTGACTTTTTTTAAAGTTGTGTACTTTCTTAATTATTCTAAGACATTGACTAACGTTGAAGGAAAACATTGTGAGGAAACCTGATTTCCCAAAAAAAAATAATTACTGAAATGAACTGTACAATGTAAAAAACTGTGAGCAAGCGTGGTGTTCAATGCTTGATCCTTCTCTACATCCGAAGAGGCCTTAGCCCAGCAGGCATATTTGTTGGCCAGTGTTATTATTGCCTACTAGTTTAGTTTAGTAGTAAAAATTATAAATTTTTATAGTCCTCCGTTAACGAATGTTGTATTTTTTAATGAGCTTTGTATGTATTGAAATACTAATTTAATTTATTAATATTTATCCAAGGTCCAATAAATACATTAATGACAAAAACGTTCAGTTAGAATCACGTTATCACACGGAAACCACCACACACCATGTTACAGTGTTTATTGAGAACATACGTAAACGATATTACTTATACGAGAATGTACGACACACCGTAATCACCTTCTGTCGTACGCGTCTAAGGGGAGGCGACATAAATCACATCTGTTAAGGTAAATCATAAAGACGCGATCGGTAATATCGTTTTTATTGCCTCCTCCTGTAATTACCAAATAGAGAAATGCTTGTTCCCAGTCTGGGTGTTCCTTGTGCAAGTGATTTGAATGTTTGTGAAACTCCCGCGACACAAGGAATAAACTCATTAGTGCGGGCGTCGTTTTTTAAAAAAAGAAGATGACGAAAGTACTTCGTAACGGTGTAATGGCAGTGAAACAAAAGGATAGACATTTTTTTTTCCTTTTTTTTAATCTCACCGGTATGTGCTTAGAAACTGTTGAGCAGTTCTAATTATCTTTCGTGTTTTGGCCTAGTTCTTGATACTAGTCGGCTAAGTTCAATCAATATCTACATATGTGCCCTGGTTCTGCATCAAACGTCTGTGTGAAACACGATAGACCCATAGTTATCGTGAGTCAATCACTCAATCATTTTATGTATCTACTGTTAGGTGTTAGGTATCAAACGTTTTGTAGTGCGCCTTTAATTAATAAAACATATTATTTTAGTTTTACAGTCTCAATCACGCCAAACGCAATACGTGACCTTATTTGCGACCGAATGAGAAATTGGTGAACTGAAGTCGAAAAATTTCAGATCGCTGAGGTTGTGGAGTTTTATTGTTCCTGCTTCTTTCCTGAGTTGGAATTGTGCCTGTTGTTGGATAGTTAATACTATTATCGAAGAACTTTGACGGCAGCAGGTGCCTATACATAGCTTCCAACAAATTATAAGGGACGGCAGTTGTTGTTGATCTACGCTTTTTGTATATCGATGCTCGTTAGTGCCGTATTGAACGTGAAATGTTAATTTACGATGGAGCGATTTGACCCACGTTGGATGATTAAGATCTCATTTATCGTTATCGGGTTAAATAAAAAACTCTTGCGATGATTAGTATTTATAAAAAGACGCTTGGTGACGTATTACATAAACAAGAACCCTTTAAATTACTAGTCATTTACGTTATTTTCAAATTTGCTTAATTTTATACTACGTGGTAAAGGAGTTGAACAACAAAATAAGTCCGGTGCCGAGAGTTTCTTGTTCTTTGTTGTTCCTATAACAATAAATAACGTTGACGTGACCGGTTTATTAGTAGCTGCATTAGGTTAGGTAGGTGAGCTCTACGAACAAATGAGATTTTGGGTTTCGGACGCGTTTCTGCAGATAGAAGTCCTTAAATGGGACATCTGGAAAATATGCCAACAAAATAGCGTAGAATATAAATTTTGCGGTCAGTTACTTTGCTCCAATCGCGGCTATCAGTGGCGAGTCCTGTTTGTTTATTGACCATATCCTTTGTGTCCAAATGGCTTTTGAGAATGATTTAATGCTCGCGCACTCGGGGCTTGCTCCGTTTCGTACAATTTTTATTCATAACCGCAAACAATAACCTTTAGCAAATCTAAAATGTTCGTTTTATGTTGCGATATGAAATGGTTTTTTTCAGCGAACAAAAATATTTTATAGTCTGATTTCTGGTCAATCTAAAACTTTGGGATAAAGAGTAACGTAGCTAGCTCGTAAAAAGTTAAGTTTTATTGCGAAAGGAAAAATATCCTAAGAAATATAAGATTTGGAGCAATTCTTGAAGGAAACGGCGGAAAGGTAAGGTAGGGAGTAAAGTGTATGACACGCGGGCTTGTCTGCCTCTTGAGAGTACGGTGAAAGATGTTTGGGTCACTGACGTGCGCGCTTATGAATGCTTCACACCCTTTTCAATACCGGCACCAAAAGATTTTACACGTTGATACTTCTTCAGTAACCAAAATCCATTGTTATTATAATAGAATTTTTGGAGGTAGACATTTGCCGGCATTGTTATTATTTATTTACACCGAATATAAATATTATACTGGAAAATATTTTAGACATGACGTATCTAACATTTCCGTCGCATAATATTTTATTTACAGTCAGTCACTTCACTTTTAGTTGCTTTGTTATTTAGTTATGTGAAAATTCACCCACGCTATGGGTTTGGTTGGTCGCATTTATAAAAAAAAACAAGAATCTAGTGCTGTAGCGGGACGTACGCTTTTACTTGAACGGAACGAATAAGGTTAGATTTCGTTGATGGATATTGAGTTAAAAAAAAACTAACTACAACTCATTTGCATAATTGTACATTTCAGCCCTTAAAACCATCTTGACATTATGTATCTATACAAGTAGTAAGTATATATTGAATGTTGTGAACATAGATAGTCGCATGTTACCCGTCGTTCCTAAACACAGTAACTCTATTAGGATGGAGCGTTTATGGAGTATAGTTAACCTTAATCCACCGTAAGCCTACCTAACAGTAAATTTATCAGGGGAATATTGTACTCGTGCTTAACACGTCTAACGGGATGCCGCTCTTGATTTATGTTATTTAAAAAAAAATTGGGACTTAATATTGTAGGTTAATTTAGCGAGCTCCTGCCGTGATTCAGATTAAAAATGTACACCGTAGACTTAAAACAAAGATATGCATACACCTGGAAAGGTAACGCCACATTTTGTAATTATTCTTTTCTTTTAAACTTTTTTAGCAACATTTTGCGGGATTTTGGCTAACGTTCGGAATACGCAAAGCTTACGAACAACCTGTAGATTAAGCCAGGTATTACTTTAGTATTTGATGTTCTTTATAATATGGCCAAGTATGACTAGAAATTCATGGAAAACATAAATATATGTTAATATATAGATAGATAGATAGATAAAACATTTATTCAGCACAAACAAGACACAGGTTATTTACAATATTATGAGAAAAGAGAACAAAAAAAAGTGAGTACGAAAGATTTTTACAACATAAAAATTTACAAATTAGACGGTAGTACGGTAGAAAGTGAACAAAAATAAAATGACGGTGTGGTGCAGTGTGTCTTAAGTTTGCACCGAATGGGAGTCCAGCTCAGCATGTGTCAGGTATTATACCTGACGCTGGTATTCTGCTGGATCCCAGCAGCCCACCATATAGTATGTTGATTAAGACATCCATTTTGTCGTCTTTGTAAAATGAATATGTCAACTGTTGTCTTCGACATTGATTAAAATAGATTTTGTTTTAATCTCAAGGAATCTGATCAAAAGAATAAATAATGTGGTTCAGCAAAGTAATCTAAATCAGACTGAGTAAGCATTGCTAGTAGTTATTTTTTTATTGACTTAGACTACGACCCTACCTATAAGAAAAGTCAACATTCTCGGCCAGCTTCGCTAACATCCACCGAGCGGACAATGACCGTCGTATATTATTCCAATGTGTGACTACATCGTAACCACCACACTTAACGAAGTGTTTTACTATAGTTCTTTACTGCCCGAAGTTTCTAATGTATTGGGCACGTATATATATTAACGTCATGATTGACATGACCACATGAACCAGTTGTTGAACATCTAAAATAGGAATCTGTTTGTATTGTTCCATTTTAGTCAATACGGTGTACCCGTGTAGATACGTATGTATGTACGCCTTTGTTTGCCTCAAATCTTCTCTACGTACGAAATACCAGGAACGGGTAAAAGAGCGCGGTCACACGAAAACTGACAGACAGACACCGCTATTATTCCATTAGCCAAATAGGTACTTCTTCTAACTGGAATAAATGGACACTACTAAAAACGTACATATTATATAGAAATAAAATAGAAGAAAATAGATAGTTTAAATAAAGATTTCTTATACTCAGGTCAGGCCGGGTTCACACCGACGATGTTTGAGGTATGTAAATAATGAGAAGGTTAGTGAATGGGATTGCTCAGCACACATGGGACTGCTTTCATTGCACTTAATGAAAGAGCAAATGTTTGTATATACACTTAGAATTGATGTCCTTCACAAACTTTTGTCACGTTGTGTAAGTTACTATAACAGACACAACTGAAGCGTATCGACAAGTTCGTGCCGTAAATTGAGGAAAACCTTTTTTGCACACCTATCGAGACTATCGGAATCACGACTGTGACGTAAATATAATGGTGTAGGTTTTATATATATTAAGCAAATAAAATACAGAAAAATATATATAAGTATACCTACATTCTCAAGCCAATAAATACAACACTCTAACACTAATTACGAAAAATACTGTTTATATTTCGAAATTTCAGCGCTGTGAAAATAATCTTCAAGAATATCACATTAATTTTCGCCCCTTCCGTATGTAAATCAGCGTTTAACTGTTTTTAAGGGTTGTGGTTACTTATGTTCCACCGTCGACCGACGTGTGCTCTTCCGGTCGCCCCATAATACCCGAAAAAGCTTCTTACCCTTGGCTTAGAAAACATACAACAACATATTTGTCTGTTTATTTACATAAATTCCTGATATTACTTCGTTCTGATATTAATAAATAGAACAGATTATTATTATGAGTAGGTAGGTACTTTATTGTACATGAATACGAAAATCGTTTCCTCTTAGTTATAAATAAAAAAGTTTCGTTATTTGACAACGATCACGCCATTAAGTATAAGGGCGGATGGATTTACGTGAACTTGAATCGCTACTGAGAAAGAATGTATTCCGCTTCAGCAAGTTAGGTACTTTTATCATCGGCAACTAAGAAAACTTTTCACACGGTTACAGTGTAGGCGCTACGCCGTTTTCTTTCGAGTAAAATAGATAATCACATACTAAATTAACGTTTCTTCTGCTACCTCTATTAACAGAAATGTAATTACTTATACATGCTTAATGCGTTTTAAATAATTTAAGAAAGTAGATTTGTGTCTTTTTTTTATTTCTAAAATAAAATATGAATTTTGCTCTCCTATTATCAATTCATAGCGTATCCAATGTTTCTTTACACTTATGAGTTACGCAAATTGAATATCGGCTCTTCCAGGAATTAATTAAAAACCGCCGTTCGTGTTAAGTGAACGCATACTATGAGATTCTGTACCCAAGACATCGACCATGTATTCAGCTAAATTAAAATCACTTTGAGTTTGTAAGTCTTCACTTGAACGGGTGCTCGCGCCTTACATGTGTAAGCAACGTAATAATATACCTCATCACAAGTTACAGTGTCAAATGTTTTAATTGATTCTTGAAACAAAATGTAAGCGAATCGTTTGTTTTATTGCTATCTTAGAAACATTGTAAGTGGATCGATTTGTTTTCGAGAGACGAGAGAACATTAATTTAACAGAGAACTTTTTATGGTTCCGTCAGAAAGAAAACAATCTTTACTAATAGGAATTCCTTCGGATACTGTAAATAGGAAGACGTGCAAGGGGCTCGGTGTTATCTGGACTCATAATATTTTCTCGGACTGGGACTGTATTTTCGGCTTTAGCGGAAAAGCTGTTTTTATGTTGGTATTATTGGGTATAAAGGACTGTGGATTCACATCCTACATACAATATATAATATGTAGTTGAATATTTTCTCTCACAACTGTTGGATATTATATGTTGGTGCCTGAAAAATACTTTGTAAGGGTAATAGTACAAACTATAGGTACCTCAGACGACCATATCAAATATATAACGCAATATAAAACGAAAATATTGTTGGTACATTAATAGTGTTTTCCTATAAATTCCTTTGCTTAGTTAAATGTGCTCGTGCCAAAGCTTTATGAACAACGGGCGGCGGTCGAACGTAATCTGACCTCTCAATCAGAAGTCCGACGCTTCAGTCGTCGAACGGTAACTGATTTCAGAAAATGTACTCAAGTCACTGCATTCCACAAATCAGAGGAATAAACGAGATTCAAATTAAGTTCGAATTTGGTCAATGATTTTCTCTGAAATCAATAGACATAAGTATATCTGTATAACAAAGATGTATAAATTCCATGTTAAATTGATTAAAAAGGTTTGTAGCGACGCTGACTATGCAGGTTGCGTGAAAGAAGATTCCTCAAACAACTTTGAAAAGGTTTTTGCGCATTATGTAAAGATCAACGCACATAAATTGGTGTTATTCATATGCTAAAAATTCGTATTTCTGATACTTATATACGTCAATAAATCGATGCGTGGTTTTAAAATAAATTATAATAAGTATTGGTTCTTTTCTTTTCTATATTTTATTAATAACAGATTTCGTTACAAGATATATCCTTTCATACTAGGCGATGGAAACGAGGGTTATTATAACTGTAGGTTGTTAGTATATTACATTTCTGAATCCCCTGTTCACGTCTTAGTGCTGTCAGCCGAAACTGACCTCCAATATTCTATCTACAATTTAGCTAAAGCCACATAACACCTTCGTACATATGAGTCTATACATTTGCACTATGTGGGTATGTGTTAAATGTAATCGTAGGTAAGACTAAGGTGTAATAGATACTACTGGGAAACTTCCCATACTCTCACAGTGAACAGTTTACATGTAAAAGCGCACCTAAATAAAACATATTCCAAATGTACATCCCAAAGTTAAAGCCCTGTTGAGTTGACCTCACTTATGCCAGCTGTAAAAGAACGAATAAAATCTCTATATTGAAAAATAACCTTATTTGTTGACGTCTAGTATGCTTGGGAGAAAAATAAATTTGCTCTGTTGGATATGGGAAGCCCGGGGCACTCTCCAACGACATCTTATTGAATGCAGATCGCCTCCGCCGACTTGATACCACCTATTTATTTGCATTTTTGTCAGCTTATTCATAATACAATTTAGTAATATAATATTCTAGAGTCGTTGGATACCTACTTGTCAGATCTTTAGTTCGAATTTACTTAGTTAGCAAAGTTTATTAAGAAGTCGTTCAGTTTTCTTGTGAATTTGAAAGAATAAATAGGTCCATTTCCTTTTTAGTCGCACCGCTCGGCCACAACCAGCTGGTCGATATGAACAATCATTAACAAGCGAAGAAATAGAACAACCAATTCTCGCAAACATTGGCGTATTGTACGTTTTCTGGAAACGACTGCTATCTGACCTGGGCGACTCAACACTATTATAGGTACTTACCTAGTAATTACTATTTCACAGTTTTGCAATATTTCTTTAATTGATATTTAATAAATTTATAAATAAGACTAAATTACAGGGTACTTAAAATTTTTCTAGGTACCGTAGGTAAAATGAACACGCTCAAAATATTTTCCACTTTCGATATTACCAATATTCTGTATATTATGATACTTATACAGGACACAAATCACAACATATTTTATTTATGATAACCGTAAGGTATTGCGTGTTGGGAATTGATTTATTGGTAGATCGGGACTATGAGGTGTCCCGCCTCCCACATTATTTACTAAACACATCATACAAATATTACGGTAGCACCATCCGGAAATAAGGATATATTACCGCTCGCCGATATTTTCAAAGCCTACATAAACTGTACATTTGTGTTACGAATGGATTTAGCTCGGTGTACACAGATCTGGTTTTTAATTCTGGTTGCCTGTATGATAGGTTCGGCTGCATTTGATATGAAATATATGGAATTATAAAGTACAGCCATTTATGTTTAGTTAACAGGTTGTTAGTTATAAACCTACATTTGAACAAGCTTTGTACAAATAACGTTGTATAAATAGTATTCTGCAGTAAAACTGAATTGAGTACTAAAACTTCACAGCACATAAAAACCACAAAATACAACAAGTCTTTTTATTTCACTGATTAAAATTGTACATAATATAGCAAAAAGTTTTTGTATACTATCAACATGATACATAAATTTAAAGTTCCTCATCCTGTTCAGTTTTCATGATAGATAAGTACGAGCGTCCTGGGTGGCCTTGATATTCTATTGTGGAAGCCGCTAACACACAAAGTTCCTCCGTCTTTGGCACCTCGTCTACCCTTACTAGCGCGAACGCCGTTAAATCCTCGCAGCACATCATTCCCAGGAAGCGAGAGACTAGTTTCATCCGCACATCCGCAAACTTTATTAGCGGCAAGGGGTGAGGCCGCACTGTAATATAAACCAAAACTTTGCAATGAAATAGCCACTTAATATTCTCTTATAACTGTTTACACACTTATAAGACTACATAATATAATATACCAATAGTGTCTAGTGCCAAAATAAATAGTATTTTAAAGAAAAAAGTAAATCAGCTCAAACAAAACTCTATTGTAAGCTGAAAACATCGGTATCTTTTTTAAATTGTGTGAAGTTGGACCACAAGTTTAACGACTAAAACAGCAAAGGTCATTAGCAGAAAAGGTCGTGAAAATATGTTTGAAATGCGACCTGTTTATTATCATTATGAGTCAAGTCGAGCGGGAAAAGTTAGGAGCGGAAATGGCAGCAAGGAGGGAAAGCGGGGCGGGAAACAATATAGCGCACCTTTAGTACGCTGTTCATGTTTGATGATGGCGCGGAAGGCCCCTGGCGTGCCGGCGTACAGGAACATCACCTCGATGCCCGGCCTCGGCTCCATGACCAGAGTCGCCTTATGCCACTCTATTTCCTCCCCTGGACTGATAGCCTCGAAAATATCTCGGAATTTCTGTACTCTCTAGAAATAAAAAAGTAATTTCACCCATAAAATGGTAAAACAACTCTTATTAGCTACTAAAACAAAGCAAATTCACGAGAAAATACATTATATATTAACTGGTTCGTAACGTTCGCAGTCTTTTTGTCATGTCGTCCGCAAGTTGCAGGATAGCAAATATGTCACAAGCTCGCAGCTCTTTCATTTGACGTCAATAATTTTGCTGAATTTTTACTGTAAGATCCCAGGACACCTTATATATAAGGGGTTTTAATATTTCAGTGTCTCAAATGTTTTAATTTTAAACAAAAAGGTGGGTCTATGCGAAAAAGATTATCACTATTCTCAAACACAAGCAAAGGGAAATTCAGCTCACGTAAGTTGTTTTAAGAAGCATTAGGGTTCACATAGATTTGTTTATTTATGAGAGTAGTAGGTAAACTAAACTATAATTTAAGGACTGAAAAATAAAAATACATAAGACACTTACTTTTTTAGCCGCTAACGAGAATATAATTGGGTATACTTCCGTAGTATTTGACCAAAAGTAGAAGATTTTCCACATGGCATCGACTACCGCGTATGGATTGAATCGGGCTCCACGTTCGAATTGCTCGCAGGTAGTGATGTTTGCTGGGTACCCGCTGGGCTGGGCCAGCACCCGGACACGCATCGCCACTACACCAAACAAAACTATTCCAAACATGCACTTGCACGATGCCATTCTGTTGTTAACGTTTGGCAATTTCACTTTGTTGTTTACGTTCATGGCTTTATATAGCTCGACTGGTCATAGATTTAGTAATTTCGCAGACAACACAAATAACATTATGTATGCACCGCACACATTAGTATCACTTCATAGGGACGCACCGGACGAACTATGCACGCCACGTGCCATTATCCCAACAAACCTAATAAAACAACGTACTAAGTATTTTCAACTTACCTATTTGATATGTATTTAGTCGCGTATCGAATTTACTGTAACCGTAATACGTATATAATTATGAACTATGTTGTATTTATTAAACTGCCCAATTTAGTTTTTGGTCAGTGTACTGGTACAGTAGGTACCTACTAGTAGATATGTGTTGACTAATATTATTATAGCCTCAATATATGAATTGTTAGTACAATAGTGAAGAGCGATATTTTTATACGTAGATAACACAGATTAGAAACATCTTGATTAATTGCTTGGCTAAGAGGAACTTTTTTCACTAGACCAGGACATTTATAAATATGGGATAAGGAATATTAACCCAACAAATTATACTGTTGGTTTACCAGAACTGTCCCTCGATGAGAAGTGCCTACGTGAGGGTATGAACAGGTCTATTTCCCATAGAACCGTAACCACGTAGCCAATAATTTTATATGAACCACTTAAACCTAATATCCTGTCTGCACTTTAATTTATTCAAATTGCTTTTATTCTTTGTCATAACGAACATATTAAGTTACGTTGTCGAAACTTTAAGAATTCGAAACATTCTTCAATATCCGAAATGAATAATAAATAACGCATTGCAGTAGAGTTACTCAGCTTTACATAAATCACAATAGGATTTAGAAAGTAAAATAAGGTGATACATATTTTTGGCTGTTATGAAGTACAACCAATCTCTTGTAAGTGGTAAAATAGTATTTATTCTTTCTGTAACTATGCGAGTGTATAATTTATTGAACGGTATTTCAAGTTTTGTCTGGTATGCTTACAGTTGAGCGTACGTGTTTATTGGATGTGAAATCTATTTATTCGTTTCAAAGAACTCGTTATTCTGTCTGTATCATTTGACGTTATATTTATCACGGGCACAACTGAATGTCTTCTGCGCAATTTGCACTAAACATTCCTTCTCGACTGCAAGTCGTAAACCACGTCACCTGTTCTCTGGAAACTATTTTACGAAAGTAGATCTGAGCATTCTAAGACTTCAATCTTCATTTTAGGTGAAAAACTAAATTCGAATACATCTCTTAAATCCATAAGCAACCAGACGGTCTTTATGAAGCTTTTTAATAACTAAATTAATTAAACCATTTTAATCTAGGAGTTTCGTTAAGGTACTGGTGTGGAATTAAGAATTTACGTTCTACATTACCTTCGAAAGTAATACAAATTTTTATGCCTGTATTTACTTTTCTTTGATATGAAGAAGGTAATACAACCTACTTTGTCTCGCGTCTGTATATTATACCGATATGAACACAGATGTCTACTTACAAATAAATACAACGAGTAAATCATGATAAGCAGCTATATATTACAGACGCGGTTCCTTAACTTAAGGTGTATTTTATGAACGTTTTACATAAGGTTTGGAGTCCAAAGCGAAATTGAGGTATGCATCCTTTTGAACCGATGCCAGGAAGTTAAGAAATAGATAAATATTACTTTAGTTTCTAAACAAGTTGGTACAGGACAGAGAAGACAATGAAGCCTCGCGTCGTTGTAATATCTTGTTATTATATGTTTGTGTGCTTCTTTGTGTTTTGATATTTTTGCCCCAAACCTAAATAAATAATTAATAATGTAGAGAGGCCACGATTTTCAAAGGACAAACATTTCTGAACCTTTTTCGTCGGCCTATATCCACGATAACGTATCGCGACGAAAGGGTCTGTGGCCACAGTATCCCTTATAATTTCGTCATGCCCTCCATCCGTCTCTCTTATCTGACTTCACATCATAAGCTCATGACTCCTTCAATTTGTCACCGAATTTTATGAAATTTCACGGTAAGATGCTCTCTCTATGGTTCAAGACTTGCAAGAAGGTCGTCGAGTTGTTTATTCCTTTTATTTTGTTATTCTAGGCAGACAAGAATATTTTATAAAGGATATTTTATACGTTGTAATATTTTTTATTAGAATAATTTAATTTGTTTTCATTAGAATAAGAAGTTCCATAAGTATAAGATTATTTTTTAAAAATTAATTAAAATAGGTAATTGCTTACAATTTAGTACATGTTCACTTTGTAGTTCGCAAAGGAAAAATGATTAGGTTTATTCTTTAAAATCCTGGTTCTATTTGGTCTAACGATAACACGGCGCTTTTATTTTCTAGAGAATGTTTTTATTATTTAAATGGCTTCTCGCTACCTCCCCACGGAGTGACTTGATTAGCCAGCTACGTGTGTACATAAACGTATCCACGTATTGGAATCGTAGGGAAATCAGTTCGAAATTGGCTCTCTCTTCCAGACCCTAATACTAATTACATACATACTAATCACAACTATTATCCCCAAAGGGTTAGTCAGAGACGGCACACAAACTAAGACTGTGAATATCCAAATACTGTAACATACATATTAAGATCTGTGCACGTGGGAAGGTTAACTGGTATAGACTTGTGTATCATCCATTCCTCGATCAATAATACTCTCGAAACATTAATTAAATAATATTTCGTTTAATGATATTTTTATCCACTGTCTGTACTGTGTTATTGTTCTAAGCCTGGTCTTAACACAAAGCCTTAATCATCTATATAATAACTTGAAAACAGAGGATTCTATAGAGGTCCATAGAGTGAGAAATTAAGGACACGACTACCGGGCACTGCAGTGTGCGCAGCGCGCTGGGATTTCATCGGTACCTAGCCCAATCACCATCGTAAATAATAATATATTATTCACCACGTCCATACTATACAAACCTCAAACTTATATTGTGGAATGGATTTTTGCAGCGCTTTCTCAATATTCAATTTCGTTGTTTAAACAAAGAAATTGGATTGTAGGAAACGATTACAGCCGTGCAGCAAAAGCTTGCAATTTGAATTATTGATGAAGACCTTATGTAACTTACTGCCAATGCGCTAATTTAGCAGAAAAACAAAACCATGACTAAAACAGTATTTATATAAAGGCAAAGTTGATAAATATTTAGATAAAGAATCAAAGAACTTAATTAAAATATCAGGAACATTGTTCACGTGTTAATTAAGTGCAGTGCATTATTAGGTACGAGTGTGGGTACCATTTGGCGGCCCGCCCTTGACCGACTCTACGTTGGATCAGAAAACAGACGAATGTAATCTGTCAAGAGCCGCATGTAGCACGTACTTCATATGTAGGTAATTATGGCATGTTTGTGCCATACTGTAAACATAACATGTTTGATTAGTGACTCCTGAATCCTTAACGTCCCCCTACTCATCTCCCGAATATGTATTTTAAGTATGAGACATCTCTAGGTGTCAACTCTAACAAATATAGTAGAATAACATACCGATGTCGTCAATTTTTTTACCTAGTTTATTTATAAATTCTAATGATACAATATTCTTACACAAAAATTGAAGTACCTAGTGTAGCTGATTAATTTTATTGTAACTGTAAAAAAATCCAAACTAACATAAAATGCATAGCATTGTAATAGTAGGTAAGCATAAGAACCATAATCGCAGATATCCTAATAAAGAAAGCTAGTACGTCCAAGTACATACTAATCTTACATTGAATATCGTCCAAGAGTGCTTTTTTCGTTTTGAAAGAAAACCAAAAAATTATTTATGTTTATGAGTAATTATAGTATAACATCCTCATGTCGAATACGCCGCGACTTGCTGTCGAAGCAAACTATATTTGTTATCACAACATTATGATGCCATCCGCGCACTGTCTATTTAATTGAATAGATAAAACAAGTGTGCATGTAGCGCTGTCTGGCGTATCTCGTATCTGTCCGCCTAGACTTTCAACCGCACCTACTCTAGATAACAGAATTGAATTTTAATTCAATTTTGCAACGAAATAATCATGTTTAATAGTTTTGAACAACTGTAACTCGCTCGTACTGAATTCATATTGTATCAGTGTGTTCAGATAACTAACCAGGCGGCAGATAGACGTAATTGACTTGCATGAGACAGCTATTGTGATTTGACTAGATATCTGTGTAGGTAATACAATTACTTCTGCTATCTGACATCAAATACGTCTGGTGGAACCCTAGTGCCGGTCAAACGTATCAACCGGAAAAAATGATCGAATTAACATAGAAATTCTGTAAACATTGTAAGAATGAAAACAACGAGACCTGTATTCCGAAACAGCCGACTACGGAGCATAGCAAACTTTTTGTGTAAAGGTATTGAGTGTTGAAAACTTGCCAGCGAATGTTGTTATTACAGAAATAGTGGGCATGCGTTGAGATTTTTCAAATATAGAGCCGACGCGTGGTCAATGACCGATAAAGGTTCAACAGCTGCTACTCGGACAGGGATAGCTACAGCACGAGGTGGATCCATGGCGTCGGCGTTAAACGATGTGGGTAAAGTACTTTCACGGCTACGGGTCGGATACACGCCGCCTGACTTTTTAAATCGTGTTTTCACTTGTTTGTACTTAATTTCATATGTGCTGTCTAAACCAACATTTGTTTTCATTACCATAATATTCGAAGCGCTTGTCTTCAAATAAATTCTACAAAAGCAACCGTAAAAAATTTGGTTTTTAGTAATTTATAAAGAAATTGTTACTTTTTATTAGGTGTCGTTTGCGAGTCCCGTCGGAGCGAGTAAGTCCCAAGTACATTGCTCCATGTTGATAACTCTATTAATATCTATCTGATGTCTCGAAATGTGCCCCGCTAGCCAATCAGCGGCTATCACACAACGCACATTGGGCTCACTCTCCAAGGATACTGAAAAATAAATAAATAAGAAGGTAATAAAAGAAAAAGAAAATAAATAATAGATGATCATTATTGCATTTCTTAATTTTTTCTACCAAATAGATTAAGTAAAAAAAAAAGTTGTTTCATAAACATTCCGTTTTATTAAAATCTGTCCCATGTAGAGTTGCTAGAATCATAACTTGTAGTCAATTATTGACTTAGGTGAGTTTGATAACGAGTCCGTTTTAATTTCTATTGTCTTATCCCTGCCCTAATTAGATGTCAGTAGAATTCTGAAGTGACCTTTGATCTCGATTAGCTCTTGCCGAGCCGACTAAATAATTAATGTTGAACGATTAACAAATAATAAACAAAAAGATAACGGATAAGTCAGCTTTGCGATTAAATATTGATTTATGTTAATGTATTCTTATAGAAGGTACTCTCGGATAACGTTAACGTTCAGTCTTCATCTCATCGTCAAATCGTGTGTTAACTTCATCGAGGTAACTACTACTATATTGGGAGCCGACGTTTTTTTTTCTGGCTTTATTTCGTTTTGTGCCAGTGTGCGGTATCACGCCGTTGATACGAACGGCTCGCGTGAATTCATGATAACTAGTGGTTGTTTGAGCGTCGTGAAATAATCATGTTTGGCTAAATAAAAATAGTATACAGTTATTACGTTGGCCACTCTCTTTGTTGATCAAAATAGACAGGATCTCTTGAATAATTTAAACAAATTATGTGAGTATTGATTTATTTATTTACAATTAATGTACGCACTACTCTTTTAACAGGACGCAAATAAAATAATTATGGTCAAAAGTACATTTTCTTCTCAAACAAATTTCTTCCGCAAACCTATGGCAAGAAAAAAAAACCAAAAATATTTTTTTATCTAACTAAATTATAATTTAATATCAGTCCTGATATATTTTATTAAATACGACAATTTAATATTACTGCCATTTTTGAATTTTCAATGATACTCTATTTTATTTCATGTGATTGTAATAACTAAAATATATGTTGTAGTGTTTTTCTTTATGGCAAATATAACACACACGGTATAAGAAATGCCTAATATACATATATTTGTTTATTATTGATATATATATACCTATAACTTTTCAAACGACCCATCTTCCTAACATTATTGATAATTAACTTAAACCGGTTTGGCAATGGAAAATGTTTAAATAATCGTCAGGCCTGTGTAATTTTCCAACAGACTTGTCATTGTATAGATAGGTCTGCTGGACCGATTTTCTGATCATTATGAAAGAATTTTATCAACATATAGGTACTTTTGTATATTCAAGGTCCACATTAATATTGTCCACCAAGAATAGACACATACTACATAGTAACCTTCGCCACTCACACAAATATCGTTTGTTTTTAGTCGGCAGACGTAAACACCTGGTTCAAGTAATAATTGGTCGCTAAAAATATGTTTATATAAAATATTAATATGTTTAGATATTATAAACGAATGAAAAGTGCCTATATTTGGTCTTTAAACGATTGTTTGCAGATTTTTGTGACTGTGAGATTTTATTTAATTATCTACTTACAATAATTACCTCATCAAAATATTTGTTATTTTCATTATTTAATTACCATATAAAATAGGCATATCATGGTAAAAGTACAATATACTAAATTGTTTTAGTTTGCGCGATGTTATTTTGTAGGGCGTATCTAAAATGTACTAACTCTACAATAACTTATGAAGTTAATTAAGAGCCCTCTGCTATCCAAGTCTAGCTTAAGTTATAGTAAACGAAATAATGAGTACACTAGTTACCCTTGTTCCTTATTTTATATTGAGGTTTGTTTAGGCTTTCTTTGCCTATGCGAGGTATCAGAATGTACAATAACTCATTTTGGCACCCCTCGTGCTCAGGTGTATGTCGAGCCGCTTAAAATATTGTTGTCACCGAAAACGATATTTCTTTAGCTGCAAAAATGTCTCAACCGCTTTTATAGGAGGCTCCAAGTTTTTCCTGTAGTGATTTATGTTTAATTAGAGTGTCCTTTACATTTTTATATCATTCCAAAATAATTTAGGAACTTCGCGACGAGGGCTTCGGGAAAGCTCGGTGAAAACTTTTAAAACAATTAAGAGTTTGTCAAGGGGAGGTTACAATACGTAATACGTAAATTCTTTCGCTTCCATACATGAGACAATGTTGTTCAGGCGCATGCAACACTCAGTAGGTATAGGTAGTTATTGAATTGTAAGCGATAACGAACTAGAGTCGTATCAAAACACTGTGACCCCCCTTTCGTCTCCGAGTCACGTAACTACTGATACGTAGGTCGAAGAGATTTATCATTTGCTCAAAGTAGTTTAAATCTACTCATTTGTAATAAAATTGTACATTATACCTATATATAACTACGACGCTAGCAATAAACTTTAACAGGCATCGTAAGTTGTTCATGTAGTTAGGTACAGATATCAATAATAGGTACCGAGCTGATTGATAACATTGCATTTATATCCACGTTAGTTAAAATTATGATTGCAGAAGTTGGCTCAATAAATCAATTAATTTATAGCAATGAAAATCAAGTTAATATTAAGAACAATAAACATCAGAATCATGTTAAATATCGTAATGTCTATAAAATATTAATAAATCTGTTATCTTAATATACATACAATGTATGTTGTTGTAACTTAAAGATAAATATGTTAATATTCCGAGATGACAGGTGTAGTTCACAGAGGGGTATTTATAGTATAAAAGTAGGAAAATTTAAATTATATTCTCATCCAATATTATTGACATGACCAAATTCTTTGACCAAATCATGGACAAGTAAGTATGTGGACGCATAAACAAACCAAAAATTCTCGGTTGTTCGAGAAGACTATTCTTTAACACGCAATGTGGATATAATACGACCCACGGGATAGATTTATTAAATAACTCTGTTTGATAGAAAACAGTGATTGATATTGAGTTAGATGGATGGTATGAAATAATGAAAGTTTTCTTACAAATTGTTCATGGGGGCCGACTCTACCTTCAACATAAGATAAGTTACAGTATGAAAGTTGTTAAAAAAACCTTTGAATTTAGAGTACCGTGTATGTAGATATTAGAAAATTTCAGCAAATATCATTGACGATTATAATATTATGAGACCATTTATAGAAAAAAAATTGTGATCTCGAGTGAGTGGGAGTTCAATTTAAATTGTAATAAAACGAAGTTTTTTTTTAATATTCAGTTTTAGTACCTATCTATTTTAATGAAAAATTAAGTGGTTCCTTATGCACGATAGTTTGTCATATTTAAATAAAGTAGAACGAAGTATATTGTTCTTCTCCCGGAGATAAGGACTAGTCGCGCCTTTAGACATAAACACTCGTTATTGATACTGAGGTCTGTGACCATTTGATTTATTATAATTTCATGTAGTCTATAACGTTATTTATGATCGGTCATTACATATTCTGATATTAACTTGTAATATTGTTCAAAAGTATTTTTTTTCAAATGTTTCTAAATAACAGGATGAGAAAGAGTGACAAGATAAAGATATTCAAATATTTATATCGAAATATACTTAAACAGAATGATTAAACTAAAATGTTTGGCCATAGATATTATTTCCATTTATGATCCAAAATTCCAACGCATAAAAGGGAGAAAGTAGTTAATAAATCGACTATAAATACAAGATGGAGTTCTAAACAGAATAATAAATAAGATAAAGAGAAAAGAAAATGTAAATAGAAGTCATCTCTATTATGTCTGTCAGATATTCGTTCCACAGCGTGCACATCCCGATCAAATATTCAAATTTACATACGTCGTACTAAATGAGCACTATGCTTCAGTGATTACACGTTACACGTGTACAAG
This sequence comes from Plusia festucae, assembly GCA_950381575.1. Classification (NCBI taxonomy): domain Eukaryota; kingdom Metazoa; phylum Arthropoda; class Insecta; order Lepidoptera; family Noctuidae; genus Plusia; species Plusia festucae. The sequence continues at coordinate 8,157,171 of OX494434.1, read as the reverse complement.
CTTACACAAAAGATATAGTAAAATATATAGCACGTGGTGTCAGGCAGCAGTCTACATTTAATAATCGTTACCTTTGTCAATGCATAGCTCTCTCCACCTCACTTCCACTCCATTTCCGAGCCCTAATGATATTGATCGTATTATGCCGGGAGGGAGCATGGACACCTCTCAATATTTCTCGAAGACTTTCACCCTTTGATTTTGGACAAACAATAAGAGCTTCGATAGAAAGGGCAATTAATATTTACTGTCTATTTCACTGATAATATTATGTTAACATTTATTTATTTGATTAGGGGACCGATCCCTAGTATTATGTGATAAAATCTGTTAGACTTACCTTATAGCTCAGTTAACAATATGATAATGACGTAACATTATTAATATTTCATTTCAATATTTGATGATCATTAGGTTATTTAGTATAATTTAGTTAATAAATCTATTTATACGATTATGAAATTGAGTTTAGATCTACAGATGTCATACTCTAAGGATGCCAATATCTCGACTTTGGTAATATTGTGAATTTGTGATAATTCCCTATTCTTGTGTATTATTTACTTAGTCGAGTGAATAAATAAACTCATCAATAGGATGAAGTAATTTAGCCTTCAATTCTACCCACAAGAACAAATACTTTGACCTATAGGCGTAGTCGTTTCGTAATTAGGCATTAGTGATGCGCATCACCAAAAGACTTGCGAATTCGAGACTAAAATGAAATCAGGGAAGAGAAATAAACCTTTTCGTATCTTTAAAAATACAAAGCACAATGTTTATTTTTAGAATTCGATTCTTAAATTAATTACGTGCGATGAATAAATTTTCGCGAACGTACAAAATATTTACACTCTTATTCATTTTTTTTACCTACAAGTCAAGGCCAAGTAATAATGTTTTTGTTTACAAAAGGAAAATTAAAGAATTAAATTATCCTTTCCTATTTTTTACACAAATGAGTGCAGTCACTGGTTGATATAAAATAAATCATAAATATATTTAATGTTTTCCAAACATATTACTTGTGGAATATAAGCGCTAGTCATTATGCTAATGGCATAGTCGCAACCAGCTGTTTGCTAAATACCTACACCCCATTAATTTAAATATAGAACTATTGTAGAGCCAAGTTCCCGTAGTACACGTGAATAAAAATAATAAACTTAACGACCTATTTATGTAAATTGTTGAATATGTTTACTATGATTTCTGTAACTATGAACTTGCAAAATATAAAAACGCGGCGTGTTCTCTGAAACTCATTAAATAAGGAGGAATTATTACAATTCAAGATAGATTTTTAGAACGTTTGAGTGTAGATTGGTGTCTTCTTTGGCAGAAAACCCTAGTTATATTTTTTTATTTGTAAAACTGCTTTAGCCCTTAGAAATTAATCACTTTCTTAAAGAACTATGCAATTCTATGCAAACGAACGAATTATAAATTAAGTTAACTAACTAAGTTAATATTGCAGTTCGTAGATAATTATGCGATGATTCACGATTTAATATTATTGTTGTTTTACTCTTTCAAGAATAACATGTAGTGTGACAAAAGTTCTGGTGGGCTTGTATATACAAATTACATTTAGAGCTCATGATCTATTTCTACTTAATGAAAGCAAATACGTAATATGTGTAGGTAGGTTTATCACATATAGTAGTTCTTTAGTATAGAAACATTAGGATTCCAATAACTGGAATACTTGCCGACATCGACGGAAATTAAAAAGTCATTAACATAACTGTTGTATCTTCTTGTTCTAATTATCCGACTGCCGAGGAGGGGTTAAGTATATAAATACACATATAACCTTATGTTATATAAGTGCAATGTATATTTTATGACCAATATAAACAACTATGTTGGTATTGATGACATAAGTTACTTAGAGTTGACATGATATAAGGTGAGGTAGTGATAACATTAACTTTATGGTCTGATAGGTCAGGAATTGGAATGATCTGAAAGTATTTATGTATAAGATGTACTTCGACCTCTGAAGGAGCCGGTAGGTCAGTTGAAAATAAGCAGCACTTACGTATCTATGGGTCGAGTACTCAGGCGATAATCAATTTTCAGTCAAGTCTTATAATCTCATTTTCACAGACAGATGCGGCGTCACCGTTTTTAGTAAGGTTTCGTTTTCTCTGTATAAACTACTAAAACTCTATGTAAACTACCAAATCAATTTGCTATTTGAATGTGAAATGATGCGAATTATTTGCTTCACAAATACGGTGAGCCGGTAGTAACAAACCTTTACCGTTGCTATCGGCTAGCCTTTAATGTCCCGGCACAGTCCCTGAGGGTCACTACAGTTTATAATTCGTATTTACGAGTAGATAACGCAAGTAATAAAATATACGGCTCGTATTGTTTTGGATATCTATTTGCAGTACATATTCGCACAAATTAAATATATTATTTGAATTTACAATGGATTCTATATTTATTTACACCGTACAAATAACTACTGCATTAAATTGGTACGTTCAATACGTACCTACTTAACTATTGTTGTCTATACAGAGATATAAGTGAATAACTTTTGTACAATATTTTAAATAAATATGTACGGCGTCTGTCTGATTTTTAAACGTCTGATAAATCTTCCGTCGATTGCCATTTTAATTGGGTTGTTGTTATGGTGATAACTCTGCCAGAATTTATTACCACTGATTTGATGTAATAACTACATTTTTTCAATAGGAAAATAAATATTTGAGCGTAGAAAATGGTGTAAGAAATCGTTCTGGTAACTTACAAATTATTTTGGACGTATCAAGCACCTAGGTACAAATTTTAATCTAAGTATTTAATTGGAATCTGGAATCACCAACACGCAAAGACGTGATCAATGCTCGTGGTGATCAATGCTCATTCCATCTCTATTTGGGAAGAGGCCTGTGCCCAGCAGTGGTACGTTTATAGGCAGGTATTATTATTGAATTGGAATAAGGGTTGTATCATCGCCAAATGTTTTGATACATTTTTTAATTTGCACATTGTCACTTACTAAATATATATGAACATCTACCAATTGATTATATATCAGTAGGTAATAAACGAAGTGTAAAATTATGTGCCAAAGTTGTAAATAACAATACCACAACAAATAAATCATGGAATGATATAACAACAATAGCTATCCGTATTATAACATTACCATTAGAGTTGTTTTGTAACTTTGACTACAATGGCCGCCAGATAACCCTGACTGTTTGCTAAAAGTCCCCGACAGGTGGCAACTGTGAACTGTCTATTGCCGTTTTGAGGACACGCACTTGGAATTTATTATTAAAGCGCAAAATTCCTGTTGAGTTTTCCGAGTGATAAAATAAACGAGCTGGAAGGTACCTATACCAATTACATTATAGATTATAGTACCTACTTGGATTGTTTGTTTGAGACTTGTTGTTGTTTTTCAACCTTTTGGTACTGTCTGTTTAGATAATTATAGAGGATTCTTTAGATGATGGTTATTCGATTTGTTTTCTTGCCTACCTTTTTAAACGGCACGCGTATTCTATTCTTATTATTTTTAAATAGAACACTGTTGGTAACTAAATATGTAAAATAACTCAAAGTTGTTTTTCCTATCCATTTATTATCTAAATTACCCCGATGGTTTAATTAACCACAAAATGTTATTGTAATAAGAAGATATAAAACACTGAACATAACATACCTACCTACGTATAACATAATAATATATAGAATGTAGAGCAGTAAGCCCTCCTGTTTTTCCTACTTTATATTTATAGGTCAGTTATTATAGAACCTTAAATCCTACTGAATATTTTATAATCTTCTCGAAATTACCTAAGAAAATAAATTTATAGAATAAGGTAGGGCACAGTGACATGTAGAAAATTTATTTCCTTGTGTATTCCCAGTTCAACTAGTTCGGAATCATGACTCCCACTAATGGAGAAGGGCCGGAGCCACCAGAGATCGTGGTGCTGGACGGCGGGTTCTCCACCCAGCTGTCGTGCCACGTCGGCCACGTTATCGACGGAGACCCGCTGTGGAGCGCGCGCTTTCTCTATACACACCCCGACGAGGTCGTTAATACCCATCTGGACTTTTTGAGAGGTAAGTTCGCAATAACGAGTTTCTCCCTAACGTAAGTTTAATAGAATCCTTTAAATGAGACGAGAATATCTAAAAGTAGTTCAGGGTCATTTTTTCTCATACAGATGTTTGTCGAACAGTAGATTTTTTAAGATTATGTGTCTTAATTGTGATTTTTTAATAATTAATTTTAAGCCGAACTGGTTATTATAAGTCCCTCTTTTTCTCTTTCTACTCTTTCCCTTTTTTAATATAATTATTTTTTAAATTAAGCTACTTTTACTCTACAAAACTATGCAACTTATTTTTTAACGCCGTTTTGCCGTCTAGAATTCCTTGTGCAATGTGTTGTTGTCTGTTTAATATTGCGATGAATTTCTATAAGTAGATTATTGTAAGTCCGCCGAGAAAAAATAGATCCTTTGCGCATCAAACGTTAAGATCCGTGGGCGGACACGTGGAATGTACATGTACCTACTGGACGACGTAAACAACGGGTTAGAAAACTACTAGTATCGTATGCATTTAGAATACGACGCTAAATTCGGACGTTTTATTGCTTTTATTTATTATTATTTTGTATCTTGTGACAAATAATTTTAAGTATAAAATCATAGATATAAAATAGAGCGATCATTTTTTTTTTCTTTTTCAAAAGATTTAGTTTGTAATTATGAACGTCTCGTGTAGAAAATGTCACACAGCGAGTTTTAAAACTAAAAGAGTTTGTTTAATAAAAACAGAATTATTAGCAGGAGAAAAAACAAATTTTCCCACCTGAATACTATTTTAAATCGGGAGACAGTAGTTTAATAAATTTTATATTTACTAAATTATAATACTCTTAGTACCTACAGCAATTTTTTTTGTATTAATTGTGATGGAAATACCGTTATTGGCATAGGTTAGCTACTGTAGAGAATGGCGGTAAATCTTTCTAAGCCTACGGGATCAAGCTCAAATGTAGATTGAATATCGGTATGCAGATTCCTATGAACAGAATATGGTTCACAATTTCTCATTGTATTTTAACTTCAATCAAATAATTATAGTATCATCATATAATTAAGCAATACAAGCAATGACCTATTTCTTATGTAACACCTTTATATATGTATACTTACCAAGTTTTAAGCAAATAAATATACTACAATTACCTACTTGTTAAATTATTAAGTATATAAAATTATATTTAACGTGCTTGTCATTATCTTTACCTTTATTAGCTAACATTTAACTTAAATTACATAATTCAACGACGCTTATAAGCAATGTAGAGACATGAATTACAGTGAGATTTTAAAATATTTATAAAAAAAGTACAAAAACGTATTTGTCGGTTTAGTTCACGTAATGAGTAGTGTCAATCACAGTAATAAATGATGTGGTACTATCCCAGCTCCCATGACAACAAAATATAATCGAGTTTCGAAACAGAGTTCAACAAAAACCGCAAACGAACACAAACTTACAGAAACACAGGCTCGCAAAACGTTGCGGCTAAGTACAAGTGTACATGCGTGTTTTGACGAATTACACGTTAGGTCGCTTTTAGACCGTCATTTTCATGCATCTGACAGCGAGAGTGCGACCTCGTCTCGTGTCATCGTCCTCTGAAAGCGCTTTTCTTCGCCACAAAACGGACCGTTTCTTTTCATAAGGAAAAGCTGAAAAGTGTCTGCAAGCAAATAACTCCCTGGAGGGAAAAGCCTACTGCCTTGCTTTGCTGGCTCTAATAGAAGACATAATGTGAAAAAATATAAAATATGACCGCGCACTTTGTAGAATCATAAAGGTTCCCGTCTCATCAAAAAATGCTGGACAGAAGATAACAGTCAACGCTATGTACAGATGTAGCTTTATAGGCTCATAACAATATCAGACATTTATTATCAGAACATGGGTATTATCAGTTAATATTATAGAGTTTTACGTAAACTGTAGGCAGATTATTTACAATGTACGAGCTTTAAGTCTGAAGCTCACATATTTTCTCGGTAGGTACCTAAGTCTCAGCTGTTCCGCTGTGATTATTATGATTGACGCTGTAGCAAGTTGGCAAGTGATGCCGCTATTTCTCCCTCATGTACTAACTACTTCACATTTGCATAGTACAGCCGCGCGGGCAGGAGCAGGAGGCGACTCCCGCCGCGCGCCGCGTCCTACTGTAACACCGCGCCTCGTATACAAACTACAACTCCGGATACACAGCGTTGTTGCCATTAATCACCTTGTCTGTCTAATACCTTTCCATTCGCAAGCCGTGCGCCGTCTTCTATTTATTACATAATTATTTTCTTCGACAGAGAACGGTACCTACCTTTTGCCGACCTCGCTTCAGCCATATTGGACTAGGTACCCGGCTCGTGTTGCATTACTAAGTTTTAATAATATTAATTGTTTACGCCTCTTAGCCGCACCCCGCTCACAGTTCGTAATACTAACAAAGTTAAACTTCGGCCATATTTATCGGGCTAGTTTCGTAATACCAACTTCGGAATATGTGTAGTATTAATTTGTGATGACAGGAAAAGCATAGGGATATCGGCAAAACGGTTAAAGGCATTAATCTTGGGATTCATTTGTTTTCATTAAATACCAACCTGTGGTTAGATGTGATTAATGCGTAAAACATTATGACTGTTTGCGGGCTATAAAACGTGTTTTATGGTTACTTTGCAGCGGGGGCAGATTTAATAATAACGAACACTTACCAGGCGTCGGTGGAGGGCTTCGTGGAGCACCTCGGCGTGACGAGCGAGCAGGCGTACGAGCTCATCGTGCGCGCCGTCGAGCTCGCCAAGCGCGCGCGCTCGCTCTACGTCGAGGAGTACCAGGACTACGTACAGAACGGTTCGTTACTACCTTACCTACCTACCTCACGAGTGTGTATAGCGCTGCGTGGAGACTGGAGCGCCGTGACATATTTCATAAATGAATACGGAGAGGCCTCCGCAGTAAATGGAAGACTTTAAAAGATCACATGAAAATGATAAATGACTCGGTAGCCAGTGTAATTACATTCGTAGCTTCGTAGCATTTACAATGTATACAGCGATATGTAAAGTTATTGAGAAATGGAATAGTCAAACAAAAACAATCTTTTGAATACTCCATACGTATACCATATACCTACCTATACGTAGATACAGATACCCATAGAAACGTGCACTAGACAACTAATATTAAATTCGACTTTAAATTCAACTATAGGAATAAAAAACAAAACTGGAACCAAAATTACTTTGTCAGACAAAAAGATTGTCCGTTACAAGATAATGAAAGTGGGCTTCAGGCGGATATCTAATTTCAACGTTTATTTCTCGAGTTCTCGTTCATTTTCTAGTAAACAGGTAAATAGGCTATAAACCTCTCGAAAATACGCATTTAAATCTTTATCACGGTTGTAGATCCCATGTACCTGCTTTATGTTCGTTATAACTTTTCGAAATGACACTATTTAAAATAACATAAATATACCCTCTGTCTGTTTCCAAACGAGGTTCGGCCCTAAACTTAACGTAGGGATTCTGAAACATAGTTAAGTCAAAGGTACGAAACAAATGTAATTTATTATTCAAATTTATAAAATTTCAAGAATGTTTGTGTTTTGCTGTGAACAAAGATTCTAGGGTCCGCACCCGCAAGGGTCGGGTGCAAGCACGCATTAATTACACTTTGCAAGGGTTCAAAGTTATGTGTATTCGTCGAGATAATATAAGAGTACCTAAACTTTGTAGTGTTGGATATATTATTGTAAACATGAAATTTGTATTTGTTGAAATTGGAATATGTTATCTATTTGATCTATTTCTTTAGATCGTATACCACTGATTGTGGGGTCTGTGGGTCCGTATGGAGCACACCTACATGACGGCTCCGAATATGATGGCAGCTACGCCGACACCACGTCTGTTGAGGTATTTATCTACTCTATTAACACAATGAAAAATATCATACCTACTTATTACATTATACATACCTACATTCTTACATTAAGCAATAGTAATCAATAGATTCCTTGTTTATTTAAAGCACTATTTCTACCTAGATACTTTTGCGTATTTCTGCTGGAAAAAATTGTCTTAGTTCGCAATCGTGACGGCAAGTTAGTAAGAACAAGAAAGTTCAATTTTTAAATATGATGTTTTTTACTTTGCTTGGTGTATATGAATGTTGATACGTATTATTTTACAAATACCAATGATTGCTAATATAAGAAAATCATACATGCTGGAAATACATCTAACAGAAAAGTAAAATTATTTCTGTGTAACACGAGTCGCTTAGATGTAGTAAATAATTAATGAGTTTGGCCGACGCGAAATTGGTTCTTTGTCTATTTCTATATATTGTCATTGAGTGCTTTTAGGGCGGCAATCGACCAAATCGATCTTGTTCAAATGTTAAAGGTAAAGCTTTCTGGCTAAAAGCTCCAAATTCACGGAGTGAGTATTTTTATTATTCGACATTAACTATGCTGTTCGATTTTAGGGGTCCGTTTCAGTATGAGTAAACTAAATGAGTTAAAACGTAAGTTTATTAGTAGACTACATACCTATGTAGCATGTACTTTGTATAACATTCAGAGACCTACTCTTCATTATTATACTCATAAATGTATAACACACTGAAAGTATAAATTGTTACGATATTACTTTTCCTCTCTATATTAAAATTAGAAAACAAGGGAATGGAGGAGCTAGAAATAGCCAAATTATTGAGAAATAACACAAATGATTCAATCGCTAAATCTATTTCATTTCATAAAAGTAACGACGTCTTTTAAGAAGAGGTACTCCGTTTAAATATCTTTGGGTGGATCAAATATTATGTAGGTTACTCTCCCCCGTCGAATTTAATTAACGAAAGTTAAGTCAGAAGCTTTTGTCATGTTGCAACTTTACTCGCAATGTATCCACAACTTTTTCAGGACAACTTTTATCTCTAACATCTTATTTTCCTTTCGCTTTTTCTGTTACAATGAGGAATAATCACATAATAATAGGATAAACACATTTCATAACATATTTTTGAGAAAGAACTTACAAAGACGATAGATAATACCTTTAAAATATTATGGCATTCATATTGTAATAAATTCAATGGTAAAGAGGCAGAGCTCCTGTAAAAACTATTAAATCAGGTGCTCGATCATTTCTGCGGAACCCCGAGAGCCATGAATGCATAGCCTAATAAAGGCCATTGAAAGCGGCGGCTAAATCGTAAAGAGGGCCGTAAAGTTGCCTGCAAATTAAAATTTACATCGGCAATATGAAAAACTCCACTCCATTTCTCTTGTTTTTTTTTTCTGTACCGACAGCATTTGACTGGGGTGGACAGTTAATTAACGAAACCTAGAACAAATGGCTATCTGAAACAAACATGAAGTAACACAAATATGGGCTTTGATTAATTTAGAGAACTTTGCATTGTTTTTATTTACATCGTGTTTTAGTTTAGACTGAATTATACCAATATTTCCGTTTTACAGACCATGAAAGCTTGGCACAGACCTCGAGTTCAGGCTTTGGTTGAAGCTGGAGTCGACCTCTTAGCTTTGGAAACGATACCTTGTCAAGAAGAAGCCGAAATGCTATGCGATCTTCTTAGGGAATTTCCTCATATAAAAGCTTGGATCGCTTTCAGCTGTAAGGTAAGTTACAAGAGCACGGCATGCGTTGAAATATCTTATTAAATATTTTCTTTATGTCATTTTGAAGTTAAATGTTCATATCGAACCCTGCCGAACGCTATCGAACTCGTCTATTCAAAGGCTTTAGATCGATGAGTCACGTAATAGCTTCGATAAATCAACTATAGCAATTTTAAAATAACAAAAATCATCCGTTTCTGGTAGCGTGGAATTGACGGGTAACCTTATACTAGTGTGTTGGGGCTAGAAGCTCAGAACGGTTATTTATTTGTGTACATATCTGAATACACCGGGTTCGCACGCCGTGTCAATACCTAGGAACAAAAATATTCAAATCAAGTTTTGTTATTGTTTTCGGACGAATGCTTTGAATGTAGAAGAAAAAGCTTTTTAGACAGGTTGTAAAAGCTTTCGTACGAAATTCTGAGAGTGAGTAAACATTTTGTTCTCAATCGCATATACACTTAGGTGATACAAAACTGTGCTTGAACCAGACTTTTTCTACGTTATTTGAATACCAAATTGTGAAACCGCTATTCTACGCGGCATACACACCACAAAAGCAAAGTGAATCTGGATTTATATATTTTTTACTCGTTTGTAAAAAACATGTAAAAATAGTAGATGCAGTAGATATGTTACCTCATCATATGCAGTAGAATCGCTTACTTTCATAGTCCTGCCTGACGATAAATTAATTATCGCAAACATATGAAGTCTCATTATAAAGTTTATCGTTTTACCAATGTTAACAAGTTGATACCTAGATTAGAAGGTAACAAGTAGATAATACGAACAGCGCTCATTTACTTTGTCACTGATGACTTGTGATACTTTCTTTTTCAGGATGGTCAAAGCATCGCTCACGGCGAAAGTTTCCAGAAAGTAGCAAAGAAATGTTGGGAAACGAATCCTGACCAGTTAGTTGCCGTGGGAGTGAACTGCTGCGCGCCCTCCTTTGTGTCGAGCCTCGTGAAAGGCTTCAACGACGACCGGCCACACGCCCCCATTCCGCTTATCGTTTACCCCAATTCGGGCGAAAAATACAACCCCCAAATAGGGTAAGATTTCCGAAAGGATAAGTTACGTAGATCTACGGTTAAGTATTCTATTCCCAAGAGAAGTAATTGACAACATACTTTATTCAAAAAGTCGTATCAGCGCGAACGGTTTAACTGGTGAAAAGTCACATGGAACCTCTTAAAGTTCGCATGGGAGCATTTGAATCATTACAAAATTTTACGACCAATAGGTGCCAAGCTTTTTATTTTGCAAAGTCATAAGGCAGTTTGTTACAAGTGCAGAAGCAATTAGATAAGACACGTAAATAAATAACGTAATATTGGTTTCCATGCTAATATTAGCAGACATAATAACCAGTGACGAGGGACAGGCTTAGTGATTATAGGAGCGTCCGCCAACCTTTAATTACGGCGACTAACAAAGGCTATTAATATTCAGAAGCGGTCAGCCTCCTTAGGTGGTAATGACTGATAATCAAGAAAATGTCACTATGACGAAATGTATTGGTACTGTAGACTGTCTTATCTCTTGCAGACTGGTATCGGTTGATAAGAGAAATACAAAATTGAAGGCAACGTCAAACTCAAGGTCGAGATTTCTAAAATCTTTGTTTATTTATAGGCAAAACCTAGACAGATACTTTTAAAAATACGATGAAGTTGTAAAATAGAAAGATTCTTTATAATTCACTATGTTGTGAAAAAGCATTTAAGAAGTTACTGTTTTGATGAATTGCAGGTGGATAGACCGTGACAAGTGCGAAGCTGTCGAAGTGTTTGTTCAGGAATGGCTGGAGCTGGGCGTGCGGTACGTCGGCGGCTGTTGCCGCACGTATGCTGCCGACGTCTCTCGCATCCGCAACCAGGTGCACTGCTGGCGCGACCGGTGGCGCTTCCAACTCAAATACCCTAACGCGCAAAACAACACGGAGTAAACGCTTTATAGTTCCTAGGTCTTACTGCACGGCATGTAGCTGAGTCCATTCGAATGTTAAATAATAAGTTGAACACCAGGTCCTGGAAGATGATGCATTTCGTTAGTACTCTGTGGGCATACAAGTAGTACCTCCCTAGCGCTAAGTTAAGCCGTAACAGATCACCTTGTACAAGAACTGGCAATGGTCAACAATAACGATTTATTTCTCAGTTCGTACCACTTTTGTGTAAAAAAATCCCCCAGAAACCGGTTTTCAACGTGTTGATAATAAAAATGAATGTCATAATATGTTCGTGAAGACCATCTCATTAAGAACTATCTCTACCTACATAATTTAAAAATGTATGTGCCATTACTATATTTGTAAGAAATTAAAGTTACAAGTGTATACTTTTTTAAATAAATAACAAATGTATATTATTGTTATGGAAAAGCATTTTTTACTTTAATATAAAATGAATATTTTTTTAACCCACAGAAGGAAATTTTCGAGAATACGGATTTCTTTGAAACTATTACATAAATATTTATCTGTACTGTAGCTTCTACTAGTACCACTATATAGTTAAGTTGTGGCTTCAGCAGATATACTGCTCAAGGAATCTTGGATTTGTAAATGGGTAGAATCAACAACATATTGGTTTGCTTGGAAGAAATTGTTTATAAAGTCTGCTCAGATTAAGAAATTAGAACCTGCAGTAGTAGAAGTGTCTATGATTAATAGGAGATAAAAATTGTATTTTAAAGGGAGAGCTTCAGAATGTTAAAATCCGTTTTTTGCTAGAAGTCGTTTTTCTTAATTATTTTTTTTTACCAAATCAAAACAATTAGGTAGGAACCTACTAATACCTACTGCGTATTTAATTAATTAGTGCCCAAAACCATTTATAAGTCAAATCGAATGTTATCGATTCATTCGGCCCGATTGTCCTGACACAAATACTCGTGTCCTATTTTTATCAGTTCTGGTTTTTTATTTCTCGAAAACATTCAATCGGCACACAGTGTATCGAATAAACCTGACACTAGCTGTGTATCTATGTAGATAGTATGCTAACAAAGAGCGTTGTATTTCCTATTCCTGCGCAGGGCGTAGACAAATGGTCCTAATATCCTATACAAAAATAGGTAGCTATAGCCCTATAAAAAAAGTTCGTATCGTGTGAGTATATATAAATCACTATTATGGAAAATTGTAAAGTAACTAAGTAATAATAACGGACAACGACTGTGATAACAAAAAAAAATACATTAGTAAACATCATTGATAAAAGTTAACAACATCTACCCCGCGATTGACTTGCTAAAATTGCAGACCCCTACAAAAACACAAGCTATTAGACATAACTCTGGACCAGAATAAATAATAATTTCAAATGAGACGAACGTTTAATTCTGAACTTCAAACGCGTCGTTATTTATGTACAGAGGTAGGTATGCATAGAAGAGGGAAGGTGCCTCGCAACAGTTAATTGAAAATGAAATTAAAAACGGTAACGTTTGTTGGTCAGCCCGAGTTGCCGAAGCGGTGACGATTTCCCGAATTTCCAGTTGCTACTGAAGAAATAAAAACATTCCGGCATTTTATCAGCTATCGCAGGAGGAATGGCCGAGTAATTGGATCGCCATCTTTTATCTCGAGGTATGTCGGTACAGAGATACGCTACCTTTCGTAACAAGGTCACTCATATCTCCGAAGATTTGAATTTTCATTACCTACATTTTAACATCGTGTTTCTGTACAAGTAAAGATGGACTCAATTATTACTGTATTTTGTTTCATCCTTTGTAACGCTAAGAGACCGCGTAGCGTTATTTTTATTGGAGCAATTTCATGTAGTTTTTTTTGTATCTTGTATGATAATACGCGACTATTGCGTTTTAAGCTATAACCAAATTTTGTATAATCATTTGTATACTTAAATGGGGAAATCTTTACAAGCAGTAGGAGAAAAAGCAAGTATATTTCTTTACGTGACACTAAAATAAATCCATTATTAAAAAGACTATCCATACAGCGGAAACCTACTAAGTAAGGCCGTCACTGAAATTCAGCGCTACAGTTGCTAACGTCTGCATCACAAATGCTGAGCCAAGACCTTTTTGCAACAGCTGCGACATACTAAATCGTTGTAAATTATTTTTAAGATTAGTTGCTAACTTTGCATACTTTTTAACTATCTCGTTTATTCAGGTAAAAATTAAAAATAGTGTATTCTTTTCTAACCGTTCTAGCTGATTTATTAGTTATTTGCATTAAAAGATCTTAAAAGATAAGTATCCTTGTTCTCCATTTAAATCATTATTATTATAAATTTATTTTTAAGTTATCTCACTAAGCATCTGTTCAGGTTCGATGCCAGGGTATCTGGCAAATGCTTTCACTTCTTTATAGAAGGACCTATTTAATTAAGTATTAGGGCCTACGCCGTAGTTGACCTGACCCATAAGTAATTGCGGTGAACGCTTGACATTCGATGTATCCTCGCGGTGAGTTAGCTTCACAAAACCTATACTTCACCACGATAGTTTTATTGATTATTTACCATCTAAGAATATACATTGCGGAATGGCAATAAATGATTGAGTATTGATAATATAGGTACCTCGCCATTTAAGTAGATGGTTTGTGTACCTAAGACCTCTACGACTGGTGCCGCTACGGTAAATTATTATCTGTATGATTTAGACCAATTAATTAATAGTAATACGGACTAAACAAAGGTTATTTATAGAAAGGTTATTTATACTCTTAGATTGATCCTGTTCCTATGAGCAACATGTGTAAATTTCATGGAAAGGAAATAAAGAAAAGAAGTACAAAACATAATTTTCTATCGTATTTGTATTTTGTGTAATACTTATTTATTTTATCACAGAAGATCCTTTCCAAAGCAACTTTTCTCTTTATTATAATGAAGCAGTGAACTAAACACGGGTTGTTTTAAAGAGAAGCTGTTTTTATATCACGAGCAGTGCTTTGTGGGTGTGCTTTACGCCTACGTCGGCGATCCAGCTCGGTGAGTGCTCGCTGAACCGAGGCACCCGTCACCACTAACCTGTGCAGTTTAGAATAGTTACCCCTTAGATGCAGGTAGTGTGGTAGCCATTCATCCAATGGCAACCTATAATGTTATTGTCCAATGAAGGACCTAGTCTGGACTGGTTACCACGAAAAATAAACATCAAAGCTGACAGAAAAGCTGTTTACATTTGTTACCCAAGACCTATCAATTCTTAGAATAATAACTAATAATTATTCCGAGTATCAATCCTTAAGAATCAATTCTTAAGAAATTTAAAGGAGTTTCCCTTTAGTGAGGAAGTAAGTTGACTTTATAATGTACTATTGACTGAACCTAAAAGTATAAAGCACGTTCCATTACTCCACATCTAATACAAACAGCAGTCTCTAACAGCAAATGTAAAATTGCATACATCGATTTGAGCACATTTATTTACGACTGTAGTCTGTCGCATATCATAGCGGGGTTGAACGCCAGAAAAAAGCAACTATATACATTCACATAACTATTGTTTGTTTACCAGAGCTGGGCGCTAATAATAAAGAGTTTAGTCAATCGGGTAAGGCAATAATAAAATAATTGAGTTTACCAAGCCTCGGGAAAATGTGCTAAGCTAGATATTTACTTTTTTTGATATGGGTTCGAAGTAATGGTTGAGGTTATTACAATAAAATGCTGGGGTATCACTTAAACTAATTTATTAATACTCGTAGAAAGTTAACATTTACTTTCTTTAGCGTCCATTAATATATTTCTTGACTGTAAAGTGGCGATGGCAAGGGTTCGGTCATGTTTTTCTTCACTCAGCTGCAGCTGTAGGTTCTTGACTTCCATTTTCAATGTTTTCACTTCGTTCTGCAGCCGCATGACTATGGTCCATAAGCTCGGCGATCCCTGCGCTGAAGTAGAGTGTATCGGCAGCGACGGTGATCTCACCAAAGCCTCTATCGATGGATTCTCGTCGTCACATTCTGAAAATAGAATTACGTGGAAGTATAACACGTATTATTTTGCAGTAAGCTTCCGATGGATATAATACGTGATACCCACCTTGTTAACCTTTGTTCAAGGTATAAATATATTGCTAAATATACTACAGTAAATAAATAATGCAGGGTGCATCTTTTTCTAGTTGTTGATAGGGCTTGCGAAGTGACTCTCATTATATGTAGAATATTGTGTTAGTACAACAATTACAAGAGAGAGATTGAGTAATTTTTTTAACAAATACATTCGTGAGTAGTGAGTAGAGTGTGCTGAACTGTTACTGTTCAGCATACTCTATTATCGGGAGTGAGAATTAATTTGAGGAATTTCAAAATAAATAGCTTCAAGACGTTAATAATAACTACAATTCGATAGAAAAATAAATATAATATATTGTACCACACAATTTCGTTAACTTATATATAGGTAGTGAAAGATTATAAGAATCGTGATACATAAGTATAGAATATATGAATATTTCGAATAACTTATACCTCATCCATATAAAAAATTAATCTAGTGCTTTCGTATTTAAGAAGTGGAATCAATATATTTTAGGGACAAGATTACGACAAACATTAAAACTAGACGAGGAACAAGTTGTACAATATGATCCTTATAACGAGTACACAGACATTTAGAATGTAATAAAACTTTTTTTTTATATAAATTATAATCCATTTACGTATGGCTACTAGACAATTTAACCCTTAAAAATGGGTCTAAAAGCAGCAGAAACAACATTACAGGTTAATAACATAGGTAACATAGATAAACATGTATTTTGTTATATAAACAACTACATACATAAACTATTTAGTGTTAACTTTCACATAAAATATGCACGTAACTGTAAAACTGTGAATATTTATACGCTCCGATTTCGTCTTTTGTTTTACTAGACTATAGAAAAAATGAATTATAGTATGTGAACTCTGAACTCAAAAACTGTGAAATCAGCATCTTAAATTTTATCATACGCTTTGTGCAATAAATTGGCAATTACTTTTATAAATTCTGTTTTTGCACATTTCGCTTCAGAACAAAGCTTCGGAGCTTGAAGAAGGTTTTACCCTAGCGACGTAAGCGTGTGCAAAAACAATGATAGCGTGTCACTACTGTAGATAGAAAAAGTCAACGACAGTTACAACTTCATTCGGGTCGATTGTGCCGTGGTAGACTAAAGGAATCGGAGCTTATAAATATACACAATAAGAGCTAAATAAGCTTTATATTTTAAAGACCAATACAAGATATATAAGAATAATAATTAAATCCCACGCTTAAAGGCATACTTTGGTTAGTTATTTACTAATACATAAATATACAAGAAAATAAAAGTACAAATAAGTATTATTTTTTATAAAACTACACACAATTTTTTCGTAACAGACAAACAATTTTATTCATATATAATATATATTATATGTTTAGGTATAACAAAAAAAATACATTGTCACTAATAAATTAGCAATTATAGCTTTATCACATCCCCACAATCTAAAACGTAGACGGCAATACCCCGAAACGTTGACTAAACCCAAGACAGTATTTAATTCATTCTGTTGGTTACTGATATACAATATGAACAGTTAATTAAAAATTATCTAAAATTAATTTCGCCGTTTGCGGTAACTACTAAATGGTCAATGACCATTGCTTCGTAATGAATCTATAGAACGATTCTATCTCTATAGCAGCACATTATGAAGCCGATTTCGAACGAAATCATAGAATGATACTTTAATACCGTATCCGATAATGCTACGATACGCTCACGTTATTTTACGTTAGTAGTAGTATTTTACTTAGGCACAAAGGCATCAACATTTTGCGCGACCAACAATAAATCGATAGCTGCATGTCAATGATCTCGGTTCGTGAAAGCTGTGCTCCGTTGAGTTTAGAAGCGTCTTTTTTGTTACTGTTTTGACACGACTTATTATTAAAATTTTCATAAAATCCAGCAAAATCTCTGCACATTAATATTTAAGGGAGTGATAGTTCAATTAAATTTAATTTACCTAGAGTTCGCATTACTTATGGTAATCAGAATAATCGAACAATATAATTATTAAATATAGTATCAGAAAAAAACCGGAGTTTGCGAAAGGCATAAGGCGGATTTCCAGTTTCCACTTCAATTAATCAGTGCCAGCATATGCTTGACAAGCTTCACTATTTTTAGCTCTTTTCCCTAATGGGCTGTGGGAATAGCGCTTCGCTGAATAAGTTCTATAATATGTTTGTTGGTGACGCAAAATTTGAGTAATGCAATATCCGATATTAACATAGTCTAGATAAACGAAATGTATTAACATAGGTAATTTTTAATGCAGTTACGAGTGATAAATGACACATAATACCTACCTAATAATTATTTTTTCGAGACAAAAATTAGTGGTTAAAGGGAGATGTATAGATAAGTGAAGCAATGGAACAACAAGTTTAAGCGTAGGCAGTATTGCAGTTGGCACTGAACAGTAACGTTCGTATGTAAATGTTGCATGCAGTGCATTGCGCTAACCTGTTCAATATTAAATGAATGGCACGCGGCGCCTGTCGCTTGTTGTCCTGCGTTTACGAGCCGCACAAACTAATAACTAGCCTCACTTGTCTCTATTAGCCGTAACCACTATAAAAAAACACTTGTTTCTTTTAAAAAATCGCCGAATTTTCCTATTCTTACATCACATTCACAGACATAGAAGATAGTACGAATCAGTACTATTTATAAAGCAGTTGACGCAAGTTTATTTGGTATTTACAGACTAATTTCATTATGTTTATAACGAACTTTACTTCACAGATTTGTTTTTTGTAGGTAAACATTTTATTTGTACACACTTTCAGTATCTAAGTATAAATTGCATTACAACGTGGGTTACCTGTGAAACAATAATTAACATTTTATACGATAATGAAAAATGAATCTATTTAAGCATACCTACAGTTATTTCCACATGATGGATACAGTAACGACATAAAAATTATATTTTCACGATAAAAATTTAATGACTCCTAATAGCGTCTGCGTATAAAAAGCACCATTTGGCGTTTCATGGATTGCAATCATAGATATACCTAAATTACACATCCTTGGCATTTTTCCATCACATTTAAATTTACCAATTCATGGTTATAGAAATTACGTTTAAACATTTATATAATATATTATTCTTACAAACTACTATTTGTTATAAGCATAACCATGCACTTAATACCATAATTGTTTGCACCAAAAATATTTATAAAATATACAAGCGTCTAAAATTATTTTCTCTAATTTCTAAATAATACTGCACACATGCATTATGTATATGAAAATCTATGTAAACATAGATAACACGCTTGATCGATCATTACATTAAGCCTACATCAATGGCACTAGCACGAAACTGAAATCAAAGCGAATAGTTTAACTCGACTCATTCGCTTTGCTTACAATTCACTTTGTAATATAACACGTTACTACATCTAGTTTCTTAATGATCAACGAAAAATGAAAATGCGATTATTAAAAACAAAACAAACAGGAGATATTATTAGTCAATGGGGTCAGCTTTGGTTAAATGTGAAATTGAGTATGAAACAATGTTTCAGCGGCCACACCTGTCATGAGAACATGACGTGTTTACAATCTAAAGGTAATCCGAGCGAACAGCGAAAAGGTGATATGTAGGAACAATTATTGAGCATAAACAAAATATGTTCTACTTATGTCAATCGAAATGATGAGATTTAGTTAGTTGTTTGACAAAAGTGCCACAACACCATGTGGATGAGCGCGCGGAGCGGGACGCCGCGGAAGGCGACGGAACAGTCAGGACGGCTCTGAGCGGCGGCGCGAGGCTGGGGTGCGACCCGCTGCGCCGCTCCCGCCCGCACAATAACTTCTGTCTACGCTCGTCTGAACACTCCCACAGATTAGGGTTAGACCGGTTCATGTCCAGCTTTCGTTCCGACAACAGCCTCCTCGTGTCCGGCCCTCGATACAGATACGCGTCCGCCGCAGACGAGCTTTTGTTACGTTTGACTTTCGTAGTTTTACTACAGCCGGCATATTCAGGCGTGTTACTTCGCTGGACGGTCGGAAGTTTAGTGTAGTTATAGTGAGGTATGTTAGTAGCGGGTGCGTGATATTGTACTTTACCGAGAGATAAGTGGCCGCAGTCCACTGCAGGTGCGATATAAAGGCAGCCGCATGTAACAAAATAGAAAGATTCAGACTGCGAGATCAGCAGAACTATTGAGATTTATTATTTCCCTGTTATATCAGCTACTCGTTATTCCGGCTCGAAAACAAGTTTATACACAATGCAGATTGAAGAGATTCTTGCGATTTGTTAGTGACAAGATATATTTTGGTGATGGTAGTCAGTGAGAAAATGCTAAAAATACTTAACTTGAAGATCGGATAACTGAGTCAATATTCGATAACAATATATATTAAATAAATAATCTCTACAACGACTAGCTACTTTGTACTCATACGAACTAAGAATAAAGATAATACTTTTCTATAAATTATAAATATTACACGTATTCAAAAATTAATACTCTAATTACGATATCAGATCTACGATAAGTATATAGAGAACAAGAGATTGTCAAGCATGCTGCACATGCATTTAGAGATGTGTGCCTACATAAATACCGTAATAAACATGGGAGATATACTGAGCATTTAAATTAATAGTGATACACGAAGTGCTTTATAATTAATAATTATCGTCATAACACCAACAACAGCCAACTTGAACAAATATTATTTTCAAGCGCTACTTTTGTGACTAGCGAGATATTTGGTTTCATGTTTAAATACAGAACTCTCATTCTAAAAACCAACTGATAATACGGTTTCTTGACTTCGCATGTCTCCTCCTTGTCGACTCGAAAATCTCCAGCGGAATATTGGGTACTGCATAATAAACACGCTGTGTTAGTGGAGGATATACCTTCTACTTTTTATGTTGATACTAAATTATATTAATTATTTGCGCTATAATTAACTTTTCAACAAATAAAAGCTTATATGCACCGATCTCACATTTATTGAAGCCGTGTGTGTTTTATTTCTCAATAGCATTAAGAGACACGATGTAGTCAATATATTTAGCAATAACATACAAGTGCCGCCGTAGCAACAATAGTTAGAATCAAATATTATGTTTTTCTACTGCAATATAAACAAGAAATGCTGATCATGTGGGTACAGTGGGACAAGGCAAGGTACTCACCTGAACTGACAGCATTCCTACACCGCGCCGATGTGCAATATGCCTCGATGACTTTCAATATCAAGGCGTCTTCTTCATAAGAATTTGACTTTCGTTGATGCGGCGCATATGGGTGCGTCGGTCCAATGTTTTCGTCCGAACCAACCGTGAATGATTGCGGCCTGAGAGGCGGTGCCGGCCGTAAACATGTTATGCTCCAACCTATATGTAATTCAAAGGAAAATACACAGAAAGTAGTCACATGTTATTTCTTACCTACCAACATACATATTACACATATTCATGATTAACGTGACAGCTTATAAATTTGATTATTTAGTTATATTTAGAAAAGTTAGCATCGACTTAGAAAAGGGGTTATGCCAAGAAGCTAACGCAGAACTTGTCTAACAATATTTTACCATTTTATTATTGTACCTACGTACGAGTATGTTACATTAAACAAGTAAGATAAAAATCTTACCTTTATTACTGTAGTTAGAGCCAGCAGTGTCAATAAAATCAACAGATGAAAACTTTTTCCCGATAGGAGTTTTATTTGGTTTGGCTGGTGATTGGTCAAGAGAATCGCACGAGTTTAATAGCCATCGCGCGGACTGATTCTTTTGTTTATTTTTTTGCGTTTGTTGCGTATGTTGTGTGTAGCTTTGATGATTGTTGAATGAATGGGATCTTTTGTGGTTTGTTAGACCCGAAGATAAATCAGAATTATTGCTGTCGCTCATGGCCATCTGTTGAAAAATTAAAACTGTTACAAGTCTTTTCTAGTCCAAATTAGCAAATTTTTATATAGCTACAACTGTTTTATTCTAGCATGTACATATACATATTTGTACAAGTAGTTTTAATTAAATAACTCCTCACCAGCAGCACTTGTTCAAATATAATTAAGCAAGGGTATATAGCGGACACACGCCAAATATCTCATCATCGCCAAAATTCAGCTCTCCTATTTTCCATTTTACCATTTCAAGTCCCAGTTCAAATGGGTTTGAATGTTTAATTAAAACATCGATATTTCACTGACGAATTTTCAAAATCTTATAGGAGGAAAAGGTCAATAAAGCCTTACCATGCATATTCTCATCTTAATCGGTTAGTGTAATTACATGATTTCTACTTGCAGTGACTGATTTTAGTTAGTATGATGAATAAACACAGGCAAGGATGATCAAGTAAAGCACTGCAACACTGGGGTAACTCTAATGATAGTATTAATCTAATGGTTACAACTCCTCAAGGCAATATTATCTTCAAACCAGTGACACAAATCAGTAGCTCTTTACAAAACAATAATCCTTGCCTGAGTCGGTGACCACGGTAATGGGTAACTTTGCTTTCATCCACCAGTGTGCGTACAAATCTGAACGATACACCACAAAACCGGATTGAGCTTCAGCTAAACCCTTCTGCAACTTCGACAAGTCCTCACTGCGTGACCTTGTTTTCCGCACTTGCGAATAATTCGGATCTACGCTTTGTATACTTTCTTTACCAAATACATCACGATTCCGAGGGGCTTGAGCACGAGACTGCCTTTCAATATTGTTGTTATCAGGAGTTTCTCGATAAATACGCATGTGGTAGTGCAGGCTAGGCTTTGATCGTTCTGTTATATTTAGAGTACTCCATTGGCACGGCAGCGGTTGACGAACATTTTTAGGTATTTCCAAATGCGTGCTTGGCTTTCTGTACACTCTCGGAGGAGGTTCTGGTTTCAGCCTGATCTCTGGCACATAACGCTCAATATTTCTTCTTATAGATGTGCGTTTGATTTGAGTTGTCGTGACAGTTGGTGCCGCAGCAAATGTTGAAGTCACATTCATATTTGACGAGTCTATGACGTCTAGACTATTCTCCGACGTTACACTAGTAACACAAGATGTCCTCGCCGTAGAACCGAAGGGTGAAGTACATCTGCATTGATCCTCAAAGGCAGCGGCTTCTATTTCTGATAAAGTTACTTTCTTCCGATGATCGGCATCAAAACTGCCGTGGGACAAATTTGTCAAAGATCCTTTTGAGGGATTCGAACATTTGTCATGGGTATCTGATTCGTGGCATGTGTTACCAGAGCCCTGATATTCATGCATGTTTAACTCAGGTGACGCCAAATTGCAGCTTCCTACGACACCTGAATCAGAGGATCGAGGACTAGGGCATACCGACCTATTGCAGCACTCGCACTTTCTATGTAATTTATGATTTTCTGACTGAGAACTCATTCTTTGAATTCTAGCGTCTTCTTTTCTGCTGTAGTTCTCAGTTTCTACCATTGATCTAGACATGGATCGTCGTAACCTTTTGTCAGAGTTCAGCGAATGCTTCCGAAAGGGCACGTTCGTGTTGAGGTTAACGTTAATTATCTTCATATTTTCTTCCTCGTTTCTAAACATTGGTGGCGGATCTATGATTATAGACTCTATTGGACTATAGCTTTGTGTAGGTAAAGCTGGAGGATCTAAAAGTTGTAATACATCTGTAGACAAAGTTTCGTCAAACTCTTCTTTTTCAGGTGTATAATTTTCTTCTGTAGATTTCCAAAGCTTAGTAACAGCTTCGTTTTTTGCACTAACATTAGGAAAACTTCGTCTTGTTGGTATAAAATCCTTTTCTTCACTCCCAAGAATATCAATTTGCGTATTTTGATCCATATTAACTAAATCTTCACAGGCCATGTACGTTCTAGCCTCAAAACTAGAATTATCCGTACTTTCGGAATGTAGTGCAAGAGGATGCAAATTGTTTGCACCTCCCCTAGAAACTCTCTGATATTGTTGGCCACTGTCAATAGTGTTAATATTGTTGTGGTTTTTCTTGCCGCCAGTGATGCCTTCGAATATATTACGTGTACAGTCGACCCTGGCTATCGATGAATTTTCACCCAAATGCATATCAGACGTATTATCAAAATAGCGTACATAACCAAAATTGCTGCCCCAACTACTACAAGATGATATTGTTCTAGGACTGTCCATGGCATTTTGCCTTAATATCTTGGAGCAGTTAAACGCTTCAGCGTCGGTACAACTCGAGCTCGTATACGATTCGGTCCCATCAGTATCTTTATCACTGTCATCACTATCCGAATATTCTGTATCTGCCCCTATTGTACCATCGTCTTCTATTTTAAGACGAATATGATTTTTATGTCTCCTTCTAACAGGTAATTCAGTTAACTCAAAAGCTTTAACCCATGTTCTTTCATGTAAGAGTTTGCGTAACATTTGTCTCGTGATAACTTTTTTCTTAACGAGCCTCGCGAAGTACTTGGTCAACGAATAGTAAGGTGATGCAGAAGGGTAGCTAGGTGGCGGTAGTGTCACGTGATAAAGGCTGCGGCGACTAGAGTTGATGCTAGACAACGCCCCTTCAGAAGGAGAGCGGGTCAGCTATACAACCAAAATTACAAAAAACCTTAGTTTTGTTTATCAAATATAAATATACAAAGTTTCAAGTAATTTTGTGTATCATTAAAGTTTTTATTCATTTAAATTAAATACTTACATGAGGTAAAGATTGTGGTTGGTCAGGCTCATGAGCAGGACTGCTGGTGTTTGAGTGCTTCTGTAACAGGCTCACCCAGTTATCAGCTTCAGCTCTTGTTTGACAAACAGCTACAATTGTGTCTATCATTGGACCACCTATTTCAAATGCATTTTTTCTGGTTTCTGTATCTTCTAATTTCGAGACTGTGATACCAGTTAAAGGAAGACATCCCTAAAATTAAATCAGAAATTTATAAGTAAACAGAATATGATTCGTATTTATTTCATGGATGTAAAATAAACTTACTTCATAAACAAAAGCTGAAACTCTTTTGCTGACAGACAGTAAAAGTAATGCAGAAGGGAAAAGGACGAGATAGCGATCCTGATGTGAAGGGCCCACAGCAACACTTCCCATATGTAACACATCTCCTAGAGACGCAAGTTCACCACCAGGCCAACCGCGAACCTCACCAGTTACTACTTGAAGCTCCAATTCTTTTTGCCGTCGAAGCGCCGCACAGCCACTCTAAAAAAGATAGGTATTTGAAAATCTACAAATTACTTTCAAATATATTGATTACTCAAAACATTTGAAAGTGAGTTAGTGCACAACAGCAACACTTTTACAGTTGGTACTTGTTACACGTTACTTGTTTTCGTGTTAGAGTTTTACAGTTTTAAATATATTGAACCCTACTTTAAAAACCTATTAATAATATTGTATAGCTTTATTTTCATAAAGAAACTGCAACTTACAGCAATATCCTTGTAGACAACAGATGCCCTGTGAGTATCACCCCTGTCTGGGTGCGCCTCATGCACATGCCTGGCCAGTTCTTGTAGCATAGCAGGATACTTTCCCAATCTCCGAAATGGCTTAGATAGGCCAGCTGTTAACACCAGTACACCAGGACAAACAGCACCAGCTTCTTCCATCCATGTATTAAGCTCTTCCCTAGAGATCAATACATAATTAAAATCATGGTACAGTAACCAATGAACCATCAGAACAGACAGAAAAGTATATTTATTTAAATTTCAAAAACTGTATTACATATTATAACTTATTAAAAAGGCACTTACTTGTACTTATCAAGAATGCAAACTGCTTTTGGATGACCAGCACAATAAGTTTGATGAACAGTCTTAATTTTAGGGGCCCACTGTAAAAAGAGACCACCTACTCTCTGTTCAGGCCCAGTTTTTGTTGCACATTCGTCCAACAAAGCAAGGAACTGTTCATGGACTTGTAGCACCTCATTTATATTCCCAGTTAATTGCCTGAACTCATCCCTGGTGAGCCTAAAACAAACATTTTAATATAAACTTGAGAGAAATTTGTTTTTATTATTTTGCTTGTTGACAACAATATACCTTTTGAGAAATGATTGTATAATGACTCAAAGAATGTGGGGCTTGAAAACAATAGCGATGTCATATCGGTGTGATGGCTTATTTGCTAGCAGTTAAATAATTTGCATAAATACATATAAGGATATTTTCCCTACAGAACAACATATTTTAGTTCCACACAATTTAGAAAATCATAATAATCATGTTTAAATATAAACATCAAATTAAATGCAACCAAAATTGTCAACAAACCACAATCCTATTCATTTTGTTTTAATGTAACACCATATAACAGTAGACAACTGGACTACAACAAATATCTAAATCAAATTTATTACAACACTTTTACACAACGCAAACAGATTTTAAATAAGATAATTACACTTGATCAAAAGTTCAATATACTCACATATCACTCTTTTCCAATGGTTGTAAAAAGTTGCTAACAAGGCCCTGCATCTCAGCAACATGAGCCTTTTCAGAATCGATTATATCTTTGAGTACTACATTTCTGAATGCCTGTATTTCCGATACTGCTCGTATGGGTGATGTTGTGACAGAACCTGATGGATCTGTAGAATAAAATGCATGAATACTTTGATGATTGTTTGTTTATACAATAAAAGTGATATGGTATTCCTTACTTACCTTTATACTCAGTCACATAATTGCTAGGGAACCAGCCTGTGGTTTCACCCAAAGTTCCCTCCCACCATCCTCCCTCCTCTTTTTGGGTAACAGTAATAATATCACCTTTCTTGAAACAAAGCTCATCATTGTTTTTACCCTTAAAAGAATAAATCGCTTTCACCAAGCAATTATCTGTTGACATTTTATTTATTTCCTGGCACCATTATATGAAACCTAAAAATTTTATAACCGTTAGAGACCTATAGGGGATATAGATCTCTGTATACACACAGTCACAGACAGAGATATAGTTACTGTTATTTAATAGATAGAACTAGGTTTGTTAGAGACTGAATATTTTTTGGACAGCTCATAGAAATAACAGGAAGTGTTGGTGTCAGAGTAACATTATTAATATAGTATGCATTGGACTTCTATATATTACTATAAAACACTTCATTACACTGTATTTCAACAAAATTGAGAGGTTTAAGTATAAATTAACTAATTATCAACGTACAAAAACGTAAAATCCTCGATTTTCACGGACTTCCAGTTCCAAAAATAAATAGACCACAGACTAGCCAACACATTCATAGACAATATTTAATATGATGTTGATGTCTGTCTATAGTGTCTATAGTCCTGGCAGCATTGAATATCCTGGGCGTAGATAGAGAATGAACGTAGATAGTTCGTTCTCTAAAGGGGGTATCAGACGGATCACTTGGATGAATGTTCACTTGAGTGAATCCTTCATTTTTCTTTCATTCCATGTTTACACAACTTAGCTTGAAAGACATAGAAATGAACATTCACCACTCTTTTCTGTGAATATGGCGTCCAAGGAAGTTAGTTTGTGATCATTTAATCAAGGAGTTGACAAAAAAGAAACAAAGAAAACGTCGACGATGGTGGAGTGAACGTTCTCTCCGTGTTCAGACTGTTCATTTTACGTTCATTCGGAGTGCGAATGAATGATGCCGAATGAAAATATCCAGCATTGTTGGATCGATTCACTAATTAATTCATTCAGCATTTTTGTTTCACTTTACGTTCAGACGTATCACTTTGAGTGAAAGATGCGAAATGAATCAAGAAAATGAACGAAAAATGAACCGTCTGATATCCCCTTAACTACGATCCTGGGAGACTAAATTGACAAGTGAAAATGTCAAAACTGACATAAACGCCATTTGTTTGTCATTCTGGCATTTGTATTTGTCAATTTAATCTCCAGGACTCCAGAGTCCAGGACCAGGAATAAGGATTAAAAAACAGAGAAAACTAAACACCGACCAACTGCGAGTCAGATTCTCGCACCGACCGACGGTTACGTACAAAATTTGTACGCAACCGTCGTCGGTGCTAGAATAATAATTAAACTTACATTATTAATGTGTTTAAAATTTTAAAAAATATTTTTATGGTATTATTATGATATAATTAGACATTTACGGTTTTAGCAATTTTTCCTTTATCTGTGCTAAAATATCACGTTGCTTGGTACCTAATTTCAAGATTGTTCACGGCCACATTCACGGCACGTTCAGGGGAAGTTCAGTAATTCAGTTAACAGGGTACTTCTCGTGAGAGTATATATGTTCTGTGTCGTGAAGTCACGTCAAGTTTTCATTTTTTCACAGCTCCACCCACGGGACCATAGATTATACACTTATACTGGTATAGATGCGCCACTCCTAAGGTCAAAATGAAAGTTATGTCGTTACCCTGACTACTAGATGGCGCGCAAGCGCACAATTATTTTTCGCACCGGCCCTATAGGTGGCGCTTGGATACTACTTTTTCAATTTATTTATTTTTATATTAATTAATTTTATTATTAATACAAAAGCAAAGATTAAAAACACTTAAGAATTATATTATAACAAGTTACTAAAATTATCTAGGTCAAATTAAACAGAAAGGTAAAAACAAAAACTTCAAGTTGATATTGCATATTTATTTATCACTTTCTTTTATAAATAATCAAAAGCTTTCTTCTGGTCATTACCATCAAAAGAATTAATTTTTCCATTTAATAATTGATTTACTTTCTGATTGTATTTCCTTTTTTCTGCGCAGAAAATTTAAACTTGCTCTTCTCAAGAGCTGAAAGAAACAATAAGTCTAATAAATATAAGTATCAGAGTGTTTAGCGAGACGTCGTGGCGCGCGCACGTTCATCTATATCGCCTTAACATTTATCGTGTTTATCATCGGGTATTTTATACCCACAGATTTGTGAGTGATGTCTGAAGATAGTAGTGATGATGGTGATAAAAGTGTCTCCGAGTTAATTAACTGCGAGCAGGAATTACAAGAGTCTCAACAACTCAATTGGAGTGATATTGCCGGTAGTGAAATAGTAAATAATAATCTGAGAGGAGTGAAGAGATTGCGAGACATTAGTTAAGAAAGTAATGAAGAGGGTTTTATTACGGTTACTAGAAATAGAAAACCGAAGAGATTAATAAGAAGTGACTCACTGTCAGATGACAAGTCGTCAGAAGTTATGGAACAAGAGGGTAGTAGTGAAAAAACCGAGGTATGTTTAGCATCCGTCGAGGTTTTACCTAAGCAAATGGCGCTAGCAAAAATACTTAGAAATGAAAACATAAATAATGTCATGAGGATTCTCTACAAAAATCCGTATAAGATTTTTATACAGTTCAATGATAAAAAGCAAGCCGAAAATCTTATTAAGTGTGAAAAACTTATACAAATAGGAGTGCGAGCTCAACTTACCAGTGAACGTATTTTATCATTTGGAATCGTAAAAGGGGTAGATTTAGATACTTCCGAAAAAGAATTATTTGATTCTTTGACAAGTTCATCTAAAATTTTGTCGGTTAAAAGGCTTAGACGCATGGATCCTGAGGGAAATTGGGTCAATAGTGAAACCGTCAGAATATGCTTTAATAGTCGCTCACGACCTTCATTTGTGCATGCATACGGCTGCAGATTCCCAGTAGAACAGTACACATTTCCTGTGAATCAATGTTCCAACTGTTGGAAATTCGGACACATTAAAAGATTCTGTCCCAGTACGAAGAGTGTATGCCCTAAATGTGGAAAACAACATACTAATTGCGAAACAACAACTTTTTCATGCCCAAACTGTAAAGGGTCTCATATAGCCCTAGATAAATCATGTAAGGTATATTTGAAAGAAAAGGAAATCCGTTCAATTATGGGTGATAAAAATCTACCTTATAAGGAAGCATTTGAGGTCTATCTCAACTCAGTGAAAGAAAGGCATAACAAGTACCCTGAAAACGATAATACATTATACAATGAGGAGTCTTCAAAAACTTATGACCAATGCGAGGAAGCAAATAGACAGTCGCATATTAATACTTATGCTGACGTGGTAAGAGAGTCAACACCTAAAAATAGGAAAATTACTCAGGAGGTCAAAGAAAAAGAACAAGAAATGTCTTACAGCCGTAAAAACGAAAATAATGCAAGTCAAGGAAAACATAAACAAAAGAACACAAATCCTGATATTTTAGTCATGGAAATTGACAACGAAACTACAGAAAGTGAGCAGAGACTAGATGAAGAAGAGAAAAAAGAAAAATATAGGAAAGAAAGGAAAAATAGAATACAAAATCTTACGCGAAAATTTGAAGAAGTTATATTATGTGAAAACAAAACTTTTATAGAAAAAATAATTTTGGTGTTTAAGATTATTTATGATGAGTGTAAGTCTTATTTTGTTAATATGTTTTGTGGGAATGGAATATTAAAGACAGTATTTAATTTTTTCGATGGATAATAGTAAGAAAAAGATCTCGCTTAATATATGCCAGTGGAATGCACAAAGTTTAAAACCGAAAATATCTAGTTTTGATGCTTTATTAGTCCAAGAGAAAATACATATAGCTATTTTGAGTGAAACCTGGTTAGACTCAGATTTCGACCTGTATATCAAGAACTACTGTATATATAGGCGAGACAGAGACGACTCGTACGGTGGGGTGGCAATATTAGTCCATAAATCACTACAATCCCAAGATCTAGTAATTAGCCTTAATAATCCCAGCATTGAAGCAGTCCATGTTGAAATTTTTAATTGTAACGATTTAGTTAATATCATAGCTGTTTACTGTCCACCCGCAATTCGGACTCAACAAACCGATTGGGACAATCTATTTTCTATTGCATCTAGTAAAACATTAATCGCCGGTGATTTTAACGCGCATCACAGTAATTGGTCGTATAAAACTGACCAAAGAGGCAATCAGCTTCTAGATTCGTCTTTAGATTGTGGGTTCACATATTTAAATAATGGTGATGCTACTAGGGTCAAGTTGGTTGGTGGAGTCGTGCAGAGAACTTCGCCCGATATAACTTTTGTTTCTAATGATCTTATAATAAAATTTAAATGGCAAGTTTTTAATGAGAATTTGGGGAGTGATCACCTAATCTTAAAGATGTGCTTTAACTTTGAGCAACAGTTTCCACTTATAGAATATCGAAATTTTAAAATGGCCAATTGGAAAGAGTATACTGACGAGCTTGAGAAATATTTTTCTAATTATGATTTCGCCAACGATAATGTTCAAGATATGTATGACTATTTAGAAAAACACATCTATATATCTGCTAATAAACATATTCCTAAAATTAAAGTGTGTAATAAACCGTCTAGTAATTTTAGACCAAAAAAATATTGGAGACCTGAATTATCGGAGGCAGTAGCCTATAGGAGACTAGCACTTAAAAACTTCAGACAGAATCCTACACCAGCTAACCTTACAAAATTAGAAAATGAAATTAAAAAAGCCCGATTTTTAATTAACCAATCTCGCTCACAAGATTACAAGAAGTTTTGTTCAAGTATTAATGAATGCAAATCAGCGTCAGATATGTGGTGTAAAATGAAATGGCAAAAAAATCATCGCAAACCTACAAGATATGTCCCGGTAGATAGAAGTAAAGAACTATTATGTAGTCTTGCACCAGATATGGCGTCGAACAGAAAGCATGATATCTCAGGTAGAAATGAACGGTTGGAAATACTATTTGAAATGACAGAGTTGGTCAAATGCTTCAAGAGAAAGGACACCGCTCCCGGTAATGATGGGATCACATACTCTATGATTTATAATCTGCCAAAGGACGGCAAGATATTCTTGCTATATTTGTTCAATGTTATATTTGCAACTGGCCTAGTACCAGATCAATGGCGAACCATATTAATTGTGCCTATACCGAAGGCATCAAGCAGTCATAGTCTTGATATGAAACTAAGGCCAATCTCGTTGATGTCATGTCTGTGCAAGATTTTTCATAACATGTTGTTGAAAAGAATGGAATGGCACGTTGAAAGGAATTTAATTTTATCCCAAAATACGACAGGATTTCGTAGAGGTCAATCATGTTTAGATAACTTATCCAGAATCATAACGCACATTCAGGTAGGGTTCTCAAAAAAATTATCAACCGTAGCTTGTTTTTTGGATGTGGAAAATGCGTATAATAATGTACTTATCGAAAAAGTTGTCAAAAAGTTAGACCAATTGAAGTTCGGTCATCGCATTTGTAATTACGTATCGTCATTCCTAAGTGCGAGGTGTTTAGCGATAAAGGACAAAGTTACGAATAAGGTTATCATATCTAGGTGGTCTAGCATTGGCCTGGCCCAGGGAGATCCACTTTCACCATTATTGTTTAATGTGGCAACTCATAACATATGCCGAGACAATGAGGAGTCATGTATTAAGGTATCCCAATACGCAGATGACTTTGCTTTCTATATGAGCCATAATCATCTTAACACTTGTAAAGAAAATTTGCAAATGATGTTAAATTCTGTAGTTAGTGAATTAAAGTGCATTGGACTTGAGATCTCTACAAATAAATCTAAAGTGTGTATATTTAGTCGAAGGCGCGGTGAACAAAACATCAATTTGGAAATAAATAGTAACACTATCCCGTGCGTTAGTAATATTAAATACCTAGGTATGTGGTTGGACAAATCCCTCCTCTGGAATAAACATATAAACGAAACTGCTCAGAAAACACATAGAAATTTGAATTTACTAAAAATTTTAACTGGCCCTTCTTGGGGTGTTCATCCTAGACATCTGCGTAATCTTTATATAGCTTTGTTAAGAAGTAGAATTGACTACGGATCCTTTTTATATGCCAGCAGTGCAAAATGCCATTTATATAAACTGGACAAAATTCAAAATCAGGCATTAAGAATTATTGGTGGTTATATCAGGAGTACGCCCATACATGTTATGGAGGCTGAGCTAGCTATACCTCCTTTACATAACAGAAGGCTATATCTCGCGTTTAAATATTGCGTCAAGTGTATGTCTTGGACTAATAATGTTACAAGAAAATTTATAGAAGGCATAAGTTCGTTTGAGCATAGTCAGTATTGGCGGAACAAAAAAATACCGTTACTTTGTACAGCCTACACTGACTGTAAATCCTATGACATCCACTCTTCATACCCACTTGACATGTTCTCATTAGATATTTGGACTGCTTATATAGATGAAAAGGTCATTATTAATTGTAATTTAGATTGTGTAAAAGAGAGTAAGAAAAATTTAGAAATCTCAGTGACCCTCTCGGAGGTCATCAAGGAATTAAATGAAAAATATGAGGGATGGCATAAATTTTTCACTGATGGGTCTAAAAGTGCTAATGGACAGGGAGCCGCATGTTATAATGCAAGCCAAAAAGAATCATCGATGTTCAAAATTAATAACAATAATGCATCGATTATGACTTTGGAGCTCATTGCAATTCTAGAAGCAATTAACGGTCTTAATAATTTGCGATGTAACAAAGGGATTATACTTACTGATAGTAGAAGTGCTTTACAGCATATTGCTCGATGCGCCTCTGCGTCCAGAGGTACATCGCTAGCTTATGCAATATTAAAGCTAATTAACAATCTCAAAATCCGTGGACAGGATATTAGACTGCAATGGGTGCCATCTCATATTGGGCTAAGTGGTAACGAGGAGGCAGATAGGCTGGCAAAATTAGCAATAACGGATGGTAAGCAATATTATTTAAAACTACATTATTCGGAATACCTTGGACTTGCTAAAAAAATATGTTATACCTCATTCAAAGAGTATTTCGATGAGAGAAGTAAAGAGAAAGGTATTTGGTATAGAACAATGCAGTGTCAGCCTTCTCGAATACCATGGTTTATGAATTGTAAGCTAAGTAGAAATATTATTACAATAGCAAATAGACTACGTTCAGGACATTACCCCTCAAATAAATTTGCATATATGATGAAAAAAGTCAATTCCCCTAATTGCGAGCTATGTGGTGTACTTGATGATGTTCATCATTTATTGATAGATTGTCGTAAATATAAAAATGACAGGGAAGCACTGGTACGTGAATACAAATTGAATATGATCGATGTTGGGAATTTTCTAGTAATACTAGCAAATCCCCTGTCGCCTGCTGCAATCAATCTATTTAAGGTGTTCACGCGTCAGTGAGATCCTTTTAGAATAGTAGATTTTACTTATAGAATAGTATAGAATTAGTTTGATTGTGCAGTTGTACTGCTTACATGTATATGACTCAACGGGGCTGGCATGTTCCTAGAATAAAAGCCCTTAAAACACAAGATTTAAAAAAAAAAAAAAAAAAAAAATATAAGTATCAAGTTGTTGGTCAACATCTCACATTTTAACACTGCTTTCACTCAAACAAATCTACAGGACACCATAATTATGTAGAGGAAAGTCAAATGAACACAGTTTTGAACAATGTGCTTCATTATGTGTCAATAAAATTACATGAATTTAATGGATTATTTAAACATATTTATACAGTGGCATTTCTCAATAATCTTAGAAAAGCTTTGTTCATTAAAAAGTAACAATAGAAATGTGTTTACTTTAAGAATAATGTAATAAAACTTTATTTAGAAAAAACATTAAACAGAATGAGCCTACAATTATAAATGTAAGTTTACTGACCGCTTGATGAAGTTGATGTTGTTGCTGGCTCTGCTTCTATTTGATAAAAAATGTCTGATGTTGAAGGAACATCTACATCACATGATGTCAGAATTACTTGGGCATTTTGTTGCGAGGCTGTAAAATAAAATTTTGGATCTTTAATCTCTCTAATCACCGTTAATGAGACACAATTGATTTTCTATTGTAACGCGGCGACCTGTCGCCGCTCAGGGACGAATAGGTTAACATTATTTCAGCATTACAAAAAAAGCTTGCAAGTTAAATTATTATCACTTCTTGACATCTTTATAATAAGAAATTTTGCACAGGCAAAACCCAATATTATGGTAATTTAGAATAATTTAGTTCTGGTCTGATGATGGAAGGTGGCTAAGGGAACTCGGGATTTGTGTGTCCATATTTTTAATAGCAGCTTTTTTTCAGCATGTTTATAAAATAGAACTATGGTAAAGTAAAATTAATTATATACAGGTATGAACCAATAAAGAAAATTGAAATAAATAATAGTAAAAAAGGCTTACGCAAATTCAATGTAGGTATCGCATTTCTTGTCAAACGTCTGCTTGGTGTTTTATAATAATCCTCAGTGTTGGTGGCAGATTCAAATATTATTTTGTATATAACAATTTCCTCTCTCTTGAGTTGCAATATTAAGTATAGACTTCTGCTGGTTTAACTTCTCAGTATGAGGATATTCATAAGAAGGGAAATGGTGTAGAGGTCCTTTAAATAAATAAAACAATTATTACTATAAAATCTTAAGCAAACAGTACAAAAATAACATGTCACTTTTATAATTAATAAGTCTTAAAAACTTTTGTTAATTAATTTAACTTACCATAAATCTCACATTCAACATAACATTTTAAATGAGATGATTTCGGCATTTTTAAAATCCAAGTTATAAAATCGAAGTCCGAGAGATGAAGTGCCGAGTTATCATAAATATTATTTATGCTATCAGTCCGGGGTCCAAGTAACAAGCCAGGTGATATCGTAAAACGTAGGTAGATCAGAAACCGTAAGCAAGTAGTTATAAAAATATCGAGACATAATAAAAAACAAGCGAACACTAAACAAAAAACCGAAACAAAACAAAACACAAGTGGAAAAGTTGGAAAATGAGAATTCAAATATGGCTGTCAGTAACGAAAACTTTTCGCCATAATGTTGCCGCGGTTTAAATTAAGTATATATTTCCACAAATTTAATTTTGTTACACTTTATATTTTTAAATTGAATTACATCCTGAAAAGACCAACACGTGTTAGAAAGATGTATTTAAAATATTTTATTTGCAAATATTCTCCTTCAGCTTATGCCTAGTAGTAGCTGCTGCCCTCTATTGTCATTTATGTCGATATCCGGATGATAACTGATGACCCTGAATACTAGATGGCGGTACTTTCTATGAAATTTTTTGAATCTCATTTTTGTAGGGGAGTTTCATACCCCTGCACGGGACAGTCAAGTAGACCTTTTTGGCGGGGTATGGGGATATGTCGGACTTTAAACCGACTAAAAACACCCCGTTCCCAAAATTGCCTTAGCCAGAGCCGCGGGATCACTTACGTATTCCCAACGCAGCTCTGGGAGGATAGTAAAGTAGACCTGAGTATTTGATTTAAATTTCAGCTTGATACCTTCACGCGTTCCTGAGAAAAGAGTCTTGACAGACGGACAACAAAGCGATCCTTAAGGATTCCGTATTTTTCTTTTGGGGTACGGAACCTTAAAGCTGAGTTTTCACAGCACGAGTGCGCTCGGACCATCATCATTTGTTACAGTATTTTAGAGTGCGCGTATTGCCTAAATCGCTTTGTGAGTTTGTGCGCATCATAGCAGTAGAGCCATAGACAAATAATTATAGAACAAACAGGGATGTGCAAATTACGTGATGATTGCAACAATGAGGATAGAGATCTGATAGAGATATGACACAGACCACTTTGTAAATACTACGTAAATATAATTACAATACTGTAATTCTATCCTGTGGTTATATGATATTATGAATTAAATTATCAAGTGTGTTTACTTGTTAATTCGGGATAAAAAAATATTGCTTTGAATCATAGGTGGTATATAGGTAATGGTAGGTGTATAATAATGTTCGACACAACCACCAGTATACCTAACCTGGTCAAAGGACACCAAAAATGGGGCAAGTAAATAAGGCAATGCCAAGTGTTACTATCCAAGACAGGAATATGAAAAATAAGGTACTAAAGTAATAATAGCGACAGACATAATAATAATATAAGATAGGTATAGCTACCACTTATCTCTTATCACTCTCCAACAGTCACACTTGGTGCTACTATGGTCTATGGTAATAAGTGCCTCCATTACTCATATCTCACGAAGTTAGAAGTGGGAGTTAAAAAATACTGTACTTACCCAAAGGAATATTCTTGCAATTTCAAGGAAAACTACTGATCTATTTGAAAAATCATGAAAATCAGTAGGTACCTGCAGATCTTTTGTGTTCAGACCTTGAAGTAATTAGCCCTTACATGGACAACCAATCCCAAGGCTGCAATTTTTGACAGGATTTGGGCTATCATAATTTCCAAACTAATAACCAAAACAATAATGCTTGTACAAATTTTAATAAATGAAAAATTACATAAAAAATATAGGTAATACCTATTGCTTATGTGTAATTACAAATTATTAGATATATTATTTACATTTCCTTATGTATGTAAGAATGTTATTTATATAGTTAATGATATTATGCTTTACAAAAATTCATCACACCAGTCCTTCAAACACTGATAACAGTCTGCTGATTGCTTAGAGTTGGCATTGCATGTGTCCTTCAACCATTCTTGAAATAGTTCTTTGTCTTTTTTTAATACCAAAAACTGTCCCAGAACTGTGTAAGCCTGCAAAAAATAAAAAAATATTACAATACAAAGTTCTGTGTGAATTATTTTCCAATAATAATTTCATGTAATAGATTCAATTACTATAATTTTAACAAACTAATCATGACAATTAGTTAAAATATGACTGATGGTTTTATCAATTTCAGACATTAAAATTTTCAAATAAAAATCCTATTTTGGATTATAAAAACTTGATCTAATGCAGTGTTACTTAATACAAGTAAATATCTTTATAAATAGCTACAATAAAATAAAAACTATCCTATTTGCATGATCCCATCTGAGACCCAAAGTAGTTTCAACCATAGCTTATTGGTTTGGTTAACATATTATAAAACAGTTATCTAGATATCATAACGCATATACTTTACCAACCAATCATTTTTGGTAACGAACAATAACAATTTCAAAAAAGTACCTTGACACTCTAAAGAACTTATCAGAACAATCATGGTAATGTAAAAACAAACTTCTCCAGTAAGACTTGCAGTAAACTATTGATGTACTTTCTGAAATGTACCTATTTCATTGCTTTGGTCGACTAAAATCTAAATTGACAATGCAGTAAATAGTATCTAATCATGAAATCCAAAACGATTGTAAGTAGGG
Organism: Plusia festucae; assembly: GCA_950381575.1. Taxonomy (NCBI): domain Eukaryota; kingdom Metazoa; phylum Arthropoda; class Insecta; order Lepidoptera; family Noctuidae; genus Plusia; species Plusia festucae. The sequence continues at coordinate 8,119,267 of OX494434.1, read as the reverse complement.
AATTGGTTGTGTGTAATGACAATATTCATGGATCAGCTTTGTGTTAATACATCGAATTACACCACACTCCTCAGACTACAACTATATTTGGGTCTGGGTGATAAGACACTAAACTCACTAACCTTGTCGAATCCCGCGCCTTCCAATCGTTTTCCCAAAACTTCTCCAACGCCTGCTAATTCTGTAACAGGTTTTTCCCCCATCGGCTCAGCAACGAAGTTCCTATGCTTCTGTGATGTGCTAGACATTTTGGAATAGTTTCCTTTTACTTTTCAAAATAATACACAATGAATCGGTCTCGTAAAAGATATATCAATAACGAAATAACGATCTAAGTGATCTAACGCCAAGCGGCAAGCGTCAAGCGCGTCAAACAACTTTTAAAGTGTTGCCAAAAACGATTTTACTAAAACTACCTTTCTTGATATTGATTGTACCGTTCTTATTTTTTAATTAAATTACTTTCAAGTTCTAGAAATTTATATGAATGTAATGTTATTGCCAGAAACTGACACTACTAATCACTACTTTGTTTCTCTGTTTAATTTTTCATTTTTAATAGTAAACAAAAAAAAATTGTGCTTAATTAGAACCGCACGGCAGAAGTGAAAACATAATTTGCAATCACAATCAATATAAACCGTATTAGTAGTATTTGGATCGTATTAGTAGATTAAATGAGAAACAAATCAGAAATTAAAGTTATCATTTATTAATGTACTCCTTACCTATACGATCGAATCACCTTTTATAATAATAATGCCCCATCCCATATTAAAGTAAAGTTCTCAACAAGGCGTGTTGGACCTGTGTCCCCACGTAAGCCTTTCAAAGGACCGGGTCTCTTCTTCTGAAGTTATCCCGTGCTAAAAGAAAGATAAAAATAATAATTATTGTGTTTTGTATGATGTTAAGTTTATAATGGTTTTTCTATAATATTAACACAATAAACCGATAACTATACACACTAACATCACAATGTAAACCAAATAATTGTCAGAATATTTTTATTACGTACCAATAAACTAAACAGCGAAGAGCAGCTGACTGTATTTTTCTCGCTCGGATACACTCGGCGGTTCTGAGCTGAGTTTACCCGATCGAACCTTTCACCTCAGAGCGTGATGGCCTAACTTACTACCTACGGAAAAATCTGTGTGCGGTCCGCTAAAAGAAGGTTTTACTTCAAAAATAAACGAATTGAATTTGTAAAGAAACCTAGAAAGAAAACTAAGCATAAGAAGAAGGAATAACTATATTTTTTTACTACCATTCTACTAAAATAGGTGGCAATGGCCATACTCCTGACAGAAACTGACTGACTGTGACTGACATCATTGTTGTGCTTGTGAACAAGGAGTTAATTATTAGGCATACAACCTCCTTGGTTGTGACTTTCAAAATAATAGAGGTGTGACTAATCTAATCTGAATAATGTCGTTTTAATACAAATAATGAGATAATAAGATTTCATAAAAAACATCATTCTAAATTACCATATGCAAGATATACCTACATTGTAGTATGACACGATGTCTTTGCTACTCAAAACTATTTGGTATTTAGAGCTAAATAGTCTTTTTACAAGCTTTGTACATTAATAATAATAGAATATCTTTCTTGTCTTTAGATATTATCTAAACACAAGAAAGCTATTCTATAGGTAACTCAGTCGTACCGCACACCTCCGTTTAAATATTTATGTTCCTTGCTTTGGTTCCATGGCAATACGTAACAACGTTCCTACAAAATTTTGAAACGTATTCTGAACACGTGTCTCGCTCTAACATCAGAGAGGCTCTAAAATGAACCAAATTTATTGAGTTCGTTTGCAATTTTAGCAAGCCTTCTAATGCTATAATATAATTATTACTTTAGGCTCCAACTGTGCAGGTTTTTTCTTTGGTGGGTAATTTAAAATTAATCTCTGGTCACACATTTTCATGAAAGCTCAAAGCCGTAAAAATGACATACGTCAGTCGTCAGCGTTCTGTCAGTCAGACTGTCAAGTGTCAATTCAGTTTCAAACAAAATTAAATCTTGAAACTAGATTCAAACAATATTCAGTCATTAACTATTCTTTATTTCTTTAATAGAATTCAGAATCACTCTCACAGTCATAAGTGTCAGCTCAGACCAAAATGTTTATTGAGCAGTCTGTAATAAAGCCAAATAACGCTCTCTCGGAGTCTCGGCCCTTCCTAACCCAAATCAATTATTGATTTATTGAATCGCTATAAAAAATGTGTTATAGCTGTGTTGTGGATACTGGATTGCGAATATTAATTATGTAAACAATATCAAACTGCTTCCTTTATCTGATACCAGATGACATGAATTAATAATTTATATAATATAATTAATGCAAGGCGAAACCTATTGCGACCATAATAGGGACGAATTTATTTTTTGTTTGCTCCATTATATTTGTTTCTAAACGTCAAGAATTATTGATCGTTTAAAAATATACCATGGAGTCAGGCAGAGAACTTCCAATCGATTGGAGCTTGCAAAGTGCAGTTATTTCACAAGATATAGATGCTGCTTTACATGCGCTTGCTAGAGGTAAAATACGCGAATCTGGGAACAAATTTTTATATAATTATATTTTTCTTTAAACAAATGTACAGTATTTCCCGATTTTTAACTCTTATAACATTGTCATTGCAGGTGCAAATCCACATAAGATTATCCACAAAACCATAACTCCATTTGGAGAAGCTGCAAGATTGGGAAATGTTGATCTTGTGAAACTATTTATTTATTATGGCAGTGAAACAGGATCTGAAAATTATCAAACAGGTTCTCCTAGACATAGGCATGTGAAATGCTGTAAACGCAAGTTACGACACAGTGCACAGTATGATGAGACTGTTGCTAAATGCAAAACATTAAAAGACAGAAACTCTAAAGACTATGATTCTGGTGCCCTGGAAACATGTGAAGCTAAGACATCAAAAGTAGACAGAAACCAGGGCTACTTTGTTTTTACACATAGTGAGGGATCTAGTAGTGATGAAAGTAAAACAAGCAGTCTGAAATCACCGATTACATCTTCATCTATGACCCCATCACCTCAAGCTGATTTAGAATGGGATGAAGACATAGTAAATGTTGCACCTACCACCAGTGAAGACGAGACTTGGTCTACAATGTATAAGTCAGTGAACATGACACCTTTTTATTATTATTCAAGTAACATAAACAATAATAAGTAATCAACTGCCTATAGCCTTCTTATGAGCTAAGAATACATATTACTATATTCGGCCGCCATGATCAAGTGGTGTACAAACTGGTTTTAAAGGTGTCCGCAGCTCTAAGGTTCTGGGTTCCCACCCTGTGCTCAAAGTAGAAAAATCCCTTTTCTGCATTGTCTGCAGGGTTTAGGAGTTTGTGGTACCTTTGTTGTCTCTGATTCCATAACACAAGTGCTTTAGTTACTTGTGTAGGATTTGAATGTCTCGTTGTCCACATTTATCATTTATTTTGTACTATTTTGAGTCCAGTTTATAAATATTTGTTGCATTTTGTAGATGTAATAGCCATATATGTTTCAGATGGTATGCATCTATATTGGAGAACACGGGACCTGTTTTAGCATCTGCATCTCTAGTCACTAAGGCAGTAGACAAACTTGATGGCTACAAGAAAACAGCTTTGCATTATGCTGCAGAAGAGGGACATACTGAAGTAGTTAGGACATTGTTAGAAGCCAGTAAATATATCTTTTTCTCTTTATAAAAATCAGATTTGATTTAAACAAAATAGGTACCATATTTGAGTTAATACCATGGTAGTAATGTGGTACTTCTCATGTTATTAAGCTTACTTGCTTATAAAATAATTGCAATTCCAACTGAATAATCGATATTCATCTGTTTCAGAATGTAAAGTAGATATTGAAACCACTGGTGGTTTTACAGCTCTACATTTGAGCGTTATGAAACATCATATAGATATTGTCAATTTGCTTATACAGGCTGGTGCCAATGTAAACCCTCAAACTCATAAAAATATGACACCTCTGCATTATGCAACATCAAAGGGTTTCTTAGATCTGGTAAGAAACTACTTGAAATAATATATTGTACTAGCTGTTTCCCGCTGCTCCGCCCGCGGTCTCAATTTTTTAATATTTGTGATGTAAGCTATCCTACCTTCCAAGTTGGATCAAACTGCACACAGTGTGCAAATTTGATTAAAATCGGTTCAGTAGTTTAGGAGTTCATCCCGGACAAACATTGTGACACTTGAATTATATATAATAGATTTATATCATTTAGTTTTAATTAATACTCAAAACTCAAGACTTTATTGCATTCCATATGTATTACATAGATGGTATAACAAAGTAAAAGTTCAATGGTGGGCACAGCAACATTAGGAGAAAGTACTTATTAAAAGTTGACTTTGTTCTAATTATATTTCTTTTATGCTTCTAACATTCATTATTTGAACTGATGTTCTATGTGTAAAATAGTATACCATCATTATAATAATGATTTTCACCTTTCAAACTTTATTTCAGGTTGAAATTCTAGTTATTAATGGTGCTAAATTAGGAGCCAGAGATGTAGCAGATAGAACACCTCTGCACTTTGCGGCTAGTGCACCAAATGTAGATATATTAAGATACCTCATTGATGCTGGTGCTGATGTCAACTGTGAAGATGGCCTTGGTAGTACATTAGGTAAATATTCTGCATTTGTAAAAATTTTAGACTTCTCTAACTCTCTTTTATATTCTAATGATTTGAACTGATTCAAATAATTGTGGCCTATGCTCATATTGTCAATTTTAGATCTTTCATTAAATTATTTTGTGTATTATTGCCTGAATGTCTATTGGTCATCAACATCTGCCTAGACTGCCTTGCTGGGTAATAAGTGTCCCTAAGACTGATTGACTGTCTATTGGTGTAGTTCTATATTAAATAGAAATAATCTATTTCAGCATACCCACCTATTTGTGAAGCTGTATGGCATAAACATCCAAAGAATGTGGAGTTACTGCTGTCCCGTGGTGCTAAGATAACTCACTCACACAGATTATTACACAATGCAGTTGTACTAAGACAGGTATAAAAATAGTTTTGACCACACAGCCCTTTAAAAAATTAAATACATTCTAGTCCCCTCTGACTTATAATGAAGGCGAAACTGTGTTAATCAATGCACATTATTGGCGTTATAAGTTGCCGCCCACATACTGGATATATTACTCAAGGAAAACTTATGGTAATTACCATAAGTTTTCCTTTGTATCAAACCAAGAACTATACTTGCTTATTATATTGTCGCGGTTTAGTTGTAAACAATATTACCTAATCTTAAATCATAGAGGACTTTTTAACTATTGTTTATTGAATTTTTATCTCAACCAAGTTTTTTATATTTGTATGTGTCTGTTTTAAAAATCGCCGGTAACATATTTTTTACGTGCGTAATTAATATTTCAGATAGAAATAGTCAAATTGCTTGCTTCATATTCTGGAGGTGCAAACTTATACAACGATAATGGTGACACGCCATTTCTTTTAGCAGCAAGATTAGGGGAGCTTAATATTTTGCAATGTTTGCTACAGAGAGGTAAATAAAAATATATAAATCATTGTCATGATAGTTGGTATGTTTTATAATATTATTATAGCCAAACTGTCCCACAGCTGGGGAAAAGCCTCCCTTTCCACATGTTTCTGCTGGCTATCTGTTGCAAATCCTTCCTTCCATAATAGTCAGATTAAGTAGAAGATAGTATACTTTCTAGGTTTTAAAACTATATAAAAGTGTTCTAATATTTATATTCCAGGTGCGAATCCGAATTGTCATAATAGTACAACTGGCGCGAGTTGTTTACACCTCGCTATTGAAAGCATGACTAATATGGACGATTTCGAAACATTTTTGAGGGACCTATGTGACTACAATATTGACTTGGATTCTACGGCGCTTACGGCCGACACTCCGTTGAACAGGGCTCTAATATTAAACAAGTAAGTTTTGTATAATCTTTATAGAAAAATTAATCGACAGCACCATGTTGGATAATTCTTTTTTTTTGTGTCTTATAGTGTGAGGTCAAGGTTTATTTATAAGATAACTAGCTTTTGCTCGCGGCTGCGGCGGTTTGGGCGTCGATCGCGGCAAATTATAGCCTATATTTTGTAGCTATTTTTACATCTTTCCTCAATAAGTGAGCTATCTAACAGTGAAATATTTTTTCAAATCGGAACTGTAGTCCCTGGAATAGCGCGTTCAACCAAACAAACAAACTCTTCAGCTTTATAATATTAGTTTAGATAAAATATCGTAAGTTAAAGCTCATAAAATAAAAAAGTACCTAAGTTAAAGATTAAGACAGAAGACTGTGATAGATCTCTTGTTTTACGAGAACGGGATCTACGTACGTGAGTGTTGCATCATCCATCCTATTCATCCGAGAAGCTTAACAGGTCTTTCAGACTGCTACAATCGTCCGGAAATAAGGCTGGAGACTGAAGAATCTGTGCCTATTGATTTGTCACACAGCATTATATAAGCATGTGAAGTCATGCCTCTTCCTCCATTCAACTTCTTCATAGAGGGCTTTCTGTATCACGTATGCATTTCTATTTTTACAGAGATGGTGCAGCAGTATTACTCATCCGCTATGGAGCAGATGTCAACAAATGTCAGCTAAAATTAAAAAGCTTAAGGAACATAAATGTAGCTAAGAAAAGAAAATCTCACGGCTTAGCATCTATGTTGCTAAAGGCCGGCCATAAAGTACCTGTTCCTGAATCAAATGAACCTTTACCTGAGCATGATACTGCATTACATTGGTTATATCATGCAATCAAAAATCCTCTTAGTCTCTCGGATCTCTGTAGGATTAAAATAAGAAATATTGGAGTAAAGACGACTGCAAAACTGTATCGTTATATACAGTCCCTTCCTATACCAAAGAGCTTAAAAGAGTACCTTCTCATGGTCGATGAAGGTTTGCAGTAATTCATGATTATGTTAAGTGAAATACAATAGCTATCTATATGCGTCTTTATTTAGTAAAGTACAAGTAGTACAAAGGGTAAAATATAAAACATTTATTGATAAGAAATATGTATCCATGACACAAAGTTTGTCCATAAAAGTCATCAAAATCAGTGAAATCGGTATTTATTATGTAGAAGACCGTAATTAACTATTTATGGAGAATGAGTATTAATGTTATTTCAATTGTTAATTAATTTACGAATGTTTATGATATTATTTTATGAAATATTTACTAAGAACCGAATAACGAATTATGAAAGTAATTTTCGAATCACAATAAAATTATATATTTTGTTTTTATACACATAAATTATGATTATTTATATATCTGTTATAAGTTTGTGTGTAAAATTTACTTCACACTCATTCTCATTCTTTTTAAGTTAAAAGTTGTATGTAATGTAGTTGTTACTATAATAATCTAGTCTTATTCTAATAAGTGTAGTGAGAACAATGAGTTATTAAAAATAAATGATATGAATTCAGTTATAATTATAGTAATACACGGGTTATTGTAACATTAAATAGCATATTTAACATACTTACACAGGGTGAGTAAATTATAATGTACCTATATTATTAATAAAGTACATGCATATGACAATAAGTGTTTTAAACTTTAATCTTCCATCAACATAAAGTACAATGAGCACTATTCATTAATTTAGTTTTTTATGTTAATTTCCTTAGATCATGTTATTAGAACGAAATAAGAATCTAAAATTTATCTGATGTACCTAGGTCATTTAATTAAATATACAAAATAATGGCAGAAGCATAAATCTAAATTATATACAAAAACAATTTAAAATTTAGATTTTATATAATAGTATGTATATATATAACTACTCCTAATGGTAATAAATCAATAAAATTAAAATCACAATCATTTAAATGAGATGGGGAATGTTAACAATCGATAAAACATTTATAAATAATATAACAGCATTAAAAGATATAGCACTTTAAAAACTAACATGCATAAAATGTATTTAAATAAATAGGAGTTTCAGGTCAAAGTCCCAACTAGATATATATTGCAGTTATAGAGGTGCACTTAATTATATTAACAGCAACATCTAGAATATAAAATAGGTGTTAGGTGACAATAGTGCATCCAGCGTCTACTTTTAATACAGAGGTCAGATTTCAACCATATCTAGGACTTTACATCAGTTGCACAGCGGCCTTTCACATCTGTCATGGCTTTGAGTTTAGGGTATGTTTCCACCAAATAGGTGACCAGATCATAGTGTTTATTTTCTACTGCCTTATGTAGAATTGTCTGACCGTCGGCATCTTGCATATCAATGTGAGCTCCAGACTGTACTAGGAATTTAATTGTTTCAATTTTACCTAAAACAAATAAAAGTTTAATAATCAGAAATCCATTTCAAACATTCTTATTTCAATAAACTGTTTGTTCATGTAACAAGTTCTAAACTTGTATTTATACAGGTGGTAAAAAAGGTCAAAAACTAATGGTACGGGAGCTGGCAACGTTTTCGAGAAGTCATTTCAGTATGGCTGGATTTTTAATATGTTATTTGGCATAGAATTTAGCATATGATAGGATAGGTCTGGCACCTGGGACCGGTTGCGTTTACTAGTGCGCATCCCATTTATGGGGGTGAAAAATCCAGTTTTTCAACTCATTTTAGTATAAACCGTTCTTATTCCATCTGGTTTGGCGACTCTTTACGAACATAAAAATCGAATTGCCAGACACTTTGGAGGTTGCCAACATCGTGCCAGACGCGATCAAAGTTCGAAAAAAAATGATAAAAATAATTCATTTTAGTATGGCTGAAATTTTAATATGTTGTAGTTCTATCATATACAAATAACATATTAAAAAGCCAGACAAAAATTCCGGTGCCAAATACGTGCCAGACCACTTTATATTCCCGAAATCAGTTGAGGAAATCGTGAATTTCAGCTTTCCTTTGAGATATTTAGATAAATATTTGATGTTATGGCTTCACAAATACACAACTCAATCGTATAAAATCATTACCAATCAGATTCATAAAGTACTTGTTAAGTAAAAAAGGAAAATGACGATGTTAATGTATATATGTCCCCGGTCTACCCAAATGTATTTTTCTTTTGATGTAAACGAATACCTCTTATTGGGGCCTCTGATTTTATTTTTTATTAGAAACGGAATACCTTAAAGGGGTTTCCGTGTAAATAAAGAAAGAAACATTACCTAAGATATATACTTTTATTTTAACGTATTTTCACGATTCTACTGCGAATAAAATGTTACTGGGTTATCCTATTTCCAACAGAAGTGGTAGTAACAGTAATAATATATTATAGACACCAAAATTAGAAAAGGTTTAAAGAAAAGCCAACTACATGTTCTGTTTGTACCTTTACTTCTTCTATACCAATTTACCATGTTCAATCCGTCTAACACATGTTTCTTAAGTATTTAACTAGGTTACCATGTTCTGTTCTTGCATGTACCGTACAGTATTTAACAATTTCGACGTTATTTATAATGGTTTTGTTAACATCGTCATTTTCCTTTTTTACTTAACAAGTACTTTATGAATCTGATTGGTAATGATTTTATACGATTGAGTTGTGTATTTGTGAAGCCATAACATCAAATATTTATCTAAATATCTCAAAGGAAAGCTGAAATTCACGATTTCCTCAACTGATTTCGGGAATATAAAGTGGTCTGGCACGTATTTGGCACCGGAATTTTTGTCTGGCTTTTTAATATGTTATTTGTATATGATAGAACTACAACATATTAAAATTTCAGCCATACTAAAATGAATTATTTTTATCATTTTTTTTCGAACTTTGATCGCGTCTGGCACGATGTTGGCAACCTCCAAAGTGTCTGGCAATTCGATTTTTATGTTCGTAAAGAGTCGCCAAACCAGATGGAACAAGAACGGTTTATACTAAAATGAGTTGAAAAACTGGATTTTTCACCCCCATAAATGGGATGCGCACTAGTAAACGCAACCGGTCCCAGGTGCCAGACCTATCCTATCATATGCTAAATTCTTTGCCAAATAACATATTAAAAATCCAGCCATACTGAAATGAACTTTTTTTCGACGTTGCCATCTCCTATACCATAATATAAGTCATTCTTTTGTCTCAAATCATACTAATTACTAGTCATACCATTAAAGGTCTTATCAATTAATGTGAACATAAACACACATACCAGGAAAATAATTGATTAGCAAGAGTTGTTAATAGAGTACTGTGAGACATTACATTTAAATTATCAATGGAAAAGGAGCTATTAACGTAATTTATAATATACTATAAACATATCTAGGTGATGATCATTACCTGCAACAGCAGCTTTATGTAATGGTGTTGCTAGTCCACTTTTAGTCTGTGCATCAATTTGTGCACCATTTTGTATTAATATTTTACAAATATCTAGATAGCCCTTGCGTGCAGCATAGTGCAGTGGAGTATACCCAGCATTGTCTGGAGCATTCACAATAGCTCTGCAGTTTCTAGCTTTATTTATCAGTGATATTACCTTTTCTTCATCACCATAGAAAGCTACAATAAATTAGTTACATTTTACTAATCAATGTTTTACATGCATTATCATACTCCATGAAGTATCATTACATGTGTGTTAAGCAATCTAATCAGAAAACAACCATGAGATAGTAACATGATTGTAGGAACTCATTACATCAGTTTACAAAGATAATACCTGATAAAGTAGCAATTTTATGAGCAAATAAAGATAACATTTACAGCTTGTTTACCTGCATACCACAAGCCTCTTTCCCAATCCATTTCAGACAGTGTTTGACTTACAGATGCATTAGCATGTGTGCAGCTCGAGTGGTCACATTCATGAGGGTGATCCATATTAAAATTTGCTTAATTAATGTAATATGAGAATGATGGATATCCGGGATTTCTTTTATATTTATATGTCACGCTGAAGGGTCCAAGTGATCTCTGTTTCACCAGTGCTTGATATTATTTTGTAACCAAGCTGGCCAAGTGAATTAAGAGCGCTCAGAACATTAGATTTAATGGAAACACCATTCACAACATTGCCTGATCCTGGAAACTTTTTAGAAAGAGCTCTAATCTCTTCGTCTCCTAGGCCAAAAACAGAGCAGTCATTAGCATGTAGAGACCCTTTGATGGCTACATAAACAACTCCGTCTTCTTCTGCTAGTGGTATGGTTGCCAAGTTGGTTGGAGATAGGTTTTGGCTGCCCTTTGTGTCCATAGTATAAATGAAAAGTTAGGCTTAGGATATGTCGATCAATATATTACACTTCGTTATCTTTTGTTGGCTGTTGATAGTTGCCAAGGTGCATAGCCTCTTTGCTAAAGTTAGTGATATTATCCTGTTCAACAATTATTGAAGGTTCTGGTTCAGAAAACTCTTTTCTCATAGTCCACATGTACTCATTATAATCTTGTTTGACAGCTGTTGAGCTAGATGCTACAACCTTGTAACCCAATACCTGTAATGTAATAAATCAATATTGGTAATACATGACTTGTTATGAGTCATAACTAAATATATTTTAATGAAACAAATTATGAAAGAAACTTTAAATGTACATACCTCAAGCGCACTAAGAATAACGCAAGGATGTTGTAAATAAACAATGGTAGAATCGTCGCAGTAGCCTCCACATGCAAACCTCTTGAGTTGTTCTATGTCACCAGCTACACAGAAATTGGTTTTGTTATCACGACACCAACACGAAATCATTCAATAATAAAATGAGAAGAGGAACGTTAAGCTACTGACTAGACCTCGTATTTGGTTACACAATATATTCATTATTTCCTCCTATTTCTCATTTTACTTTCTATTGAGTATTGTCAACATCTACCTTTTAAGCCGGATACCAAAACACGCCAAGGGTTTTTATGTCCATATGATGCTAGATTACCTCTAATCAGAATGTAGGGCATTGATTACGGATAATATTTCACTTAGATCGTATACTTTACAGTACAAAATGATTAGGTATTTATCAAAATACCAATTACTTACAGCTGAACACAAACACAAATTGCGTTGCAATGCGAAACAGTGAGACAGTCCACCACAGAGACACTCGTTGCTGGTTTGGCTTTGGAACAAATTGAACTAACAATTCCTGATACGGCAATGTTGAACATGAGTGCAGGATAGCAAATTAAAATTTCTTTATGAGTGAAAAAGAGAAAAGTATAGTAGTGGGGCAAAGTGTGGAAATCTCAATTTCACAAAGTGACGTAATTTCTGTACTTGCTGTTTTTTATAGAACCACAGAATATATTTAATATTACTACTTATACTCTCAACTAACTTACATACCGATGTCCTTGAATTCCTTTCCGAATTTATTAAATGATTAGATTATTTTTTTATTTATTCGCTACATTATCTTTAACGTAAGTATAAACTTTGACATTCTTTATTGTAGGTAATGATTTAAATCAATTATTGTATTTTTTTCTATGTCAGCGCAGTACAAGGGAACATTTTTAATAGCTGGATAGTGGGTTGTCTTATTGTAGCCATTCTACTTTGGTTGTACTGGTAACTGGAGACGGTAAAAACCAAAAGTTTTCCCAGTTTCTAAAACGATCAGCCCTGCATTGAACAGTGCGATTTTTCAACGTCCTTAAGCTGCTTATTTATAGCTACACATGCCCTACAAACGCCAAAGTTTTACCAAGACATTCGTGGTCGAGCAAACGGTTGGTCAACGGTTCGATTCCTTAATATTATGATGTTATCGCACTGCGAATCGCTGACACAAGCCGACACGCTAAAGAACAATGTTTGGCATTTTCTAGACCGTGCAGACGACGTGACGGGACAAATGAAAACCATTCGTCGATTTTTTTTTTCGTTTTTTCCTTTCGAAGAGGCCTACTATTGATCGTATTTAGCCTGAGCGAAGACTGACTGCTTCAACGGACTTTCATACTTTGGCGTTTGTTGGATCTGAGTGAAGGCAGCATTCGCATACCTTGTCGCAGACAAAAATATGTGCCTGCTACACATTCAACCAGGGCGTTCCTTCATTTCGAACTTTCGAACGAGATTGATCTGATACAGCAATGATAACACGACGAAACATATCGACGGACATTAACAAATTATTGCCTAAACTCGTAAATAAACAGTTAATCGGAGGCTCCGATTGCTCAATGGACTCCGGTAGCTAGGTAACACAGTACCTAACCTATCCTATATTAAGACTGGTTCAGCCAGAATTATAACGACTTGTAACGACTGCCAAATATCATCGTACGACAGTCGGGACCAACGGCGTGAGTATAGGAACCGTGCATATGAGAGTGTAGAGAATATTATTATTTTCATTTACGTAGTTTCACAGAATAAGTTAAATAGGTATACGACTTTCGACATTTCGATACTCACAGCTACTTCGGTGTCAAAATCATACAGGGTGTAAGAGAAAAGTTTCTGAAAACGAAGACGGGTTCATGATACCTACCTACCTATGATAAAAGGACGGGAAAAAATATATCCGGATGAAAATAACATTATTTTTACAACGTTTTATTTATGCGTATCATTGCTAGTATTCGTAGCTATAAACGCGTTGCCGACCGGTCGTCTTTCCCTAGGAGGTTGGATACCCTACACACCGTAGGAACACAAGGCAAGGTTACTTGTCTGCAATCTTCTGTAAAGAGGAGGAGTTCTCTCACCAGTCGGGATGTTCCAACGAAATTTCCTTTGTGCCTCCCTCTCTTAATTTTTAATAATTGCTGATCATTGATGTAGAATGTGGTTTGTTATATAATTTCAAACTTCACTGACTTTTGCTAATGTGGAGCAAGCGATGCACAATGTATGGCTTTTAATAATTTTAACTTGTCTTGAAGACACGAAGTGTAGGTACAATGGCGGACATAATGCCTGAAGCGTTAATTTCCAAGCGGCGACCGGACGCCGCTAATATACTCTCACATACACTTTTGACATTTGCTTGGGATTTAATTGGCTAGTCCACCATATGGTGATACAGAAAAATAAAATAAAGACAAATCTGTATTCGTTATGACTTTTATCGGAGGCAAATTATAACCATTCGATTACTTTTTGAATTACTTACTATTACAACGGTTTAATCGATGTTATACATAGTGTTCGCGGTCAAAATTAATTTCTAGCATAATTGTGTAGCAACAAGTAACTCGGCATTGTCTTAAATTACCACATTTGTCCTGGTTAAATGCAGTTCATCTTTTAAAACTGATATAAATATGGTACCTCGCTGGCGCTTCGCTGTGTCGGTTTTTCAGACGCGAGTCAAAGGATGTAGTGTAGAAGACGTAGCGGGAAAATGAATGAGGTTAGAGTGTGGATGGCTAGCAGTCCTGCAGCCTCCACTCTCCAAGACTCGTTCCGAGAGCCACTCGGAGGCGCGAGAGCTTGGATGAGTCAAAAGAGTCTCTCAGGGATCGGATAGGGTTTTTGTTACATGCTGTAAGTATATTGTTTCATGTTGAGTAAGCCTGATCAACCCTTGGGTAAGTATCTACATTTCTGCATTTGTAAAATATTCTGGTACGCTTAAGACATGGGATGGCAAAGTTAAAATACTTTACATATCCGCAGTCGGAGTGAAATGAAACAAAACGGTATTTTTGACGTCTGCGTTTAACCGCGCACGTGAAAGCTAAGAGGCAGCGACGTTTGGAGTTTCGCTGTGAGCTTTTATTGTAATTGCTTGCTGCAGCAGGTAAGTATTTTAGAGGCGAAATAGTATTACAGTATACCACAGTAAGTACATGCTTACGTAAACAATTTAAAGAAAGCTTCATTATTTTGTTAATTCCATGTGTTTCTAAAATATTCCTTTTCACATCCATTCGTCAAGGTGCGTCCTCGCATACACTGAACTTATTTTGTGCAATCGTCTCTGATGACCATCAACTGTCGGCATGTTATCTCAGATCTAGCAGGTACCTACTGCTAATATAATGAAAATATTTAAACGGTTTAATTAATATAGCCACGATTTTATTGCCAAAATTAATTAAAACAGTTAATATCACAACGCCACACGCAGATTGCTTGCCATCTTTATAAATAATAATAATAATAAAACCATTTATTTTCAAGCTTCTTAGGCCCATAGATATGTCCCTTACAGACTAACATAATAACATATTTTATAAATACATATTTTGTTAGTATATAAACTTAAACCTATGTTAGTAAACACTTCCTTAGGTACTATTACAAAGTCGCTGTGCTTTATAGCAATAGGGGTGAAAAGTGAGTCAATTCCGTTAATTTCCTGCCAGTCATTGTGGTTAACCTAGCACTAGACTTGCACACGCTACATACGTTTGTTAATTGTGTGAATTGTTCTCAGCTTATATTGTCGCCTTGGTTACGTCTGCAATTTTCCTGCCACGATTGAAATCAATACCGTTGGTAAGTAAAATGTATCGAATAGAATACGATTAATTATGTTTATGACTGCTGAAAGAGAGTCTGTTAAAACGTAATGTTTTTGGTGGTTTTCGGAGTATTGGTTTGGCCAATTATATTGTGGTAATCCCAGTAGGTTCCACAGTCTCCATCCCGGAATTACAAACAGTGTTTTTTTTAATTATTTTTCCAATCATTTCTTGTTTTGACTGACCTTTTTTTCGGCTTTCCACAAAAATATAAGTATTTTTCAAGATAGAATTGGTATCGCGTTGATGACAGAAATTAATTTGGACACTTAAACTCTTTAAAACGGGTCAATTTATTGTTTTAGTATTCATGAACCCGTAAAAGGCACAAAGGCTAAGTACTCTTTTGTGCTTTAACTTGAAACGATTTCTTAAGTAATGTTTTAATTGAAACAATAATAACACATTATTTTTAATGTACATGCTTAAATATAAGTAAGTAGATATAGTTTTTTCTTAGCAGGTGTCAAATTCAAACAGTCATATTATTATAGTGGCCTCGTTAGTGCCTCTCAATACAACGCCTTAAACATTGTACTTAGCTTTGCATTTATCTGATGAAATATGAATATACTGTTACACACAAAAGTTACTCTTGCATAGACAGTAGATTACAATAAATTAATACATATCAACATATCTGTTTACTACAACAATGATGCTAATGACTATCAGTGTACCTTTTTTAAAAAATTAAGAAAAATTGTGATGCATAATATGTGTAACCTTTATTTAATATCTTATTATTAAGTTATGATCTACTATATAAAAATAAGTCGGGTTTTTCTTCCTGACGCTATAACTCCAGAACGCACGAACCGATTTCCACGGTTTTGCATTCTTTGGAAAGGTCTCGGGCCCCGTGAGGTTTATAGAATTATATAAAAAAAAGACCGCGGACGGAGCTGCGGGAACAGCTAGTTAGATATATTTAAGTTTTAATTTAATTTATAAAATTGTTTTTCCGTGCCATACAGGGTCCATAAATGTACGTTTATACTGTTTACCATCTTATAAAACTTATGGAGTGCAAAAAAATGTTTTGACAATTTGAAATCGACGATTGAATCGATGATAACAATTCTATAAGACCTAAGTAAAATTTAGAAAACAAGCAAACCTACATTATTGAATCATTTAATTGGACAAAGACTTTCTTTATTGGTCCCTATAATTTTATTCCCCTTATATCAATTATTCTAACTGGAATGAATGTAATAACGTCTTACGTTCATTAGACATAATTTATATTTGGAAATCTTGTCCTTAATTATCTTTATTCGGTATTCATTTAATTATTTTTCAATATCTTCTAATGGCGATGTTCTTGTATTTTATATTATAAAATTATAATCTACAATTATTGTACCTACCTATAAACTATTGATTACAAATTATTTTGTTATTTGTGAACTTTTTTAACTTGCAATTTAGTATCCCTGTTAATATTGTTGACTTAACACACCTGTATTTTTCTCAAGATGAATCGCAATAAGTATAATATGCTTAATATTCAATTGTAATGAATTATAAACGTGGTCACGATTGTTTATCCAGTACTTTTTTTTATGGAAGTAGCAGAATGTTGACCTAATTTTCAATGAATTATTTTTAACGAGGTGATTGATATTCACAGCTGAATTATTTCGACGAAATCAAACACAAGGGTAAGTGGATAGTTAGCAAATGACGGAATGCTTGGATGTGCAGGGAAAATACATTTATGTAATACCATTATTACGAATTTTGTTTTACAATTATAATTATTTCCTTAAATAGAGGTCTGAAATCCGAAAGTATTTTTCGGCTCTACGGAGGTAAACTATATTAACATACCAAGGTGTTCTGTTCATCTTCTATTGAAATAATTTCAATGCCGCAAGAATTCCTAAACCTATTTTCATTCCAATTCTGAAAATAAAACTTTTTAAACAATTTTATGGGCATAGTGTAAACACTATTTATTCAATCTATCTCCTAACATTTTGCGAGTGTTGAGAATAAGCTCAGCCATATGGGTTGTTGATGTGAATGGAGTTTTCACATCTGTATTTCGTAAAACCTATATACAGGAAATATGTCATTATGGGAAATTGCTCGACGTAATTGGAATGTAGAGACTATTTTATTTTAGGCTGGGATGGCATGTATTCCGGCTGTTACTTACAGTTTAATAATGGGTTGTTGGTTCAATGTGAATGTTACAAACAGGTTGTAACTACAACGGATATAAAGATACTTAAACTTGCTTAGGTGCTTATCTATTATTATTTTTAAATCTTGTTTTGTCATTCTGTAAACTGCGGATGTATCTCCGCGAACTTGACTGCACGGATAGCCGAGTGGTATAGGTCACCACGCCAATTACCACTGTGCGCGACGTGCTGCGGGTTCGATCCCCGCATGGGACAAGTATTTGTGTGATCCACAAATGCTTGTTCCAAGTCTGGGTGTTCTTTGTGCATGTGATTTGAATGTTTGTGAAACCCCCGAGGAATAAATTCCTCAGTGCGGGCGTCGTCTAAAAAGAAACCACAATATCCTGGTCCTGGTCACAGTACACGTCACTTTGGTTGTACTGTGAAAAAAGTAGAAAAAATTTACCTATGTATTTGAATCTTGTTTACTTGGCAGTAAATAAAATGTTATATAAGTATTAATCAGACCGTATAATTATCTATCCAGCATGTAGGTTTCTTGATTGATTAAATCAATCGGAGAATACCTTATTGACATACTCATTAATAAGATATATCTGGTTAATGAGAGTATTAATCCAAACGGGTATTTGAATACCTCCTCATAAATGAGGACGCGTGTCCTCGTGTATGTCCCAAAAGGCACTATCAAAGAGAATATCAATATCAGAGCTAATTAACATGATTGTCGTAATTACAGGCACAGGTACTGGCCCTGTTTAATAATGGATAGCATTCGTCAACTAGCGGTAGAACGCAGCTTTGCTTGACTATTTCCATAGTTTAAGGTATTCTATGTAGAAGTTTCGGGATATAATCTAGGCGACAAAATTCTCTCATGAACTTATCCATCAGAATTTTTTTAATCTTTGTAGACTTTGTTGACGCCTTGTTTATTAAAATAAATAATGACGCCTTTTAAGTCGCCAAAGTACTTTGGCGACTTAAAAGGTGATTATTCTGATA
Source organism: Plusia festucae (assembly GCA_950381575.1). NCBI lineage: Eukaryota > Metazoa > Arthropoda > Insecta > Lepidoptera > Noctuidae > Plusia > Plusia festucae. The sequence continues at coordinate 8,100,599 of OX494434.1, read as the reverse complement.
CTTTTTTCATGTTCTGAATACTTTATTTCTTGGGCAGCTTGGTAAGCCGATCATGGCCGTCTGTGGAAAGATCTATCATCAGTGTGCCCTGTGTAGGTACAATCCCATTCAATCTGGTAACCTTTTTAAAGTTACCTATGTCAAATACCAGGTCAATACGTGTTCACTTTATAAAATGTGTACAACGGTATTGTCGAGATAGTATAAAATATTACGCCAATCAAGTCCCCAAGTGCCGACCGGCTACGACCGTCACACAACCCTAGGGACTTTTACGGACTACAGTAGTTTCAAAAATTTGTTCCTGTATATTTTTAGTAGCATACTTTAAATAAACTGTGAGTGAACCTCTTTTAAGTGTAGTTACTAACGAGCGCTTATATTATTTTGTCATACGTAGTTTTATCAGGTGCTGTGTAGTATTATACTTCTTCCCAGATACGTTATGAAAACGAAGCGTGTTACATAACAGTCATTCCAAAAAATACATCTTTATCAATAAATCAACTCAACCTGTCGCGGTCCACTGCTGGACTTAAGCATCCCCATGTTGCACATATTTTTATAAAAGTAAGCTTTTACGACGTAGTCTTAGTGATCCGTAGTTCAGTGATTTCCTTTCATGCGGCTGTGTGTGAAGATGAAATAAAATGGAAGAATTAATGTTTGATTGCATTTGCAAGAATAATTCAAATAATGGATTTTTTGTAAAACTAAATTATTTATCAAATCAAGGACGTAGTGAGTTCTCGTAACTCTTGTTAATCTGATAGTTGTGGTCAAAAGGAATGGCCAAACTCGAGATAATTAAAGTAAACTGTTCTAAGTATTTCAGAAAGGGGTTGTTGATGGAAAATTGCGGTAATAGATTGGTAAAGACTTCTCTTTTTATAATAATATTGTATCTTGTCTAGACGTATGATTATGTTTACTGGGTTAATTATAGGTATAACAATTGAGTTTTTATTTGTAAGATACATGCTTTTTTTGGATTCAGTAATTCGAAGCAAGTGCCTGTAACGAAATCGGTTTAGCTGTTTTCAAGATATTGACTATGAGAAATGTATAAATAATTGTCATGAAATCGATTCACTTTGTTATTTATGTCGTGGCTACATCATTATCATGAATGCAACTCTTTTCTCTTAAAATCAAATTATGTGTAGGAACGGAATAGAACGTATAATAATATTGTTTTCTGAGGTTTACGCGAATATTAGACATTAAATCCGTTTAAAGTAGTTTTATTTCAACGTATAATAATAGTTTCTTGAAAGTTAATGATCATACAGAGAGAGCCTACATTGTGGCAGGCTTAACTAGGTACCTTTCTACTCGACATATTTTGTGAACTAACATTTTGAAAGACTTGCCAGACTTAATGTGGGTGTTCTAGTTATGGAAGTTTCACGATTTATGGCATTTGCTAAAAATATTCCAAAGAAATGTTCTCTACATTTTAACTACTTACACCATTTTATATTACATAGCTTATGTGTATCTCTTAACTTTTTTATTTATATAAAAGAGTTAAATAATTTAGGTAGGTACCTCTTATGTTCAAAAAAATTTGAAGATACTCCTAGATTATTTTTTATTGGTAACGTTGTGTGATGATACGCACGTATGATCGTAAATAGCACTATCCACAACACAAACTGATTGTATAGTATAAATCTATTATACGATCGACCACACAACACCAATGAATTAGGAAATTCAACCTAACTGGTTTGAAATAAAGGTGATTGTCAGAGTGTAAAAAATTAAAGAATGTCTATTCCCTCGATTGACTGCCTAAACCACCTTTTACGACTCAGAGATGAAAGGGGATGGCATATTCTTTGCCAAAACCACGAAAATTGGCACGATGCCAGCGTAACTTTATAATGATGTGAACGTAGACTATTATTTTCTATTGTTTTAAGATAAATGGGTCGGACATCTAAATGTAAACGACCTACTGAAGAAAAAATACAGTCATCTTTTACTATTTACATTTATTTTAGACATCTTTACAAGGAATAAAACACGGTCGCTCCCGCTGTTTGTAACTACGGTTAGAACTTTTAAACTACGCAAGCTGATCTTGTTTTCGGGCGAGATGGAGTAATTCAAGAGTTTTTTATGTACTTATTTATTTATAACTGTGCTACGCGTGCGAAGTTGGGCGGATCGACTAGTACTTTTTTAAGTGTAACACTAGCAAGAGCTAGAAACTGCTGCTGAAAATAAATATTTTAGGCCAGACTTTGTAATTTTTTTTTAAGGAGACCTCATTTTGTAAGGGCTAAGCATATTACATCTGTTTGTTTTCAGATCGCGTTTTGCTGGACGGGTACCCAAATATCAAATTTTTACATTTATGGGCCTGTTGGCGACAAGGTCGGGCAAAAAGGGCTAAAGAACAAGCGCACAGGAGGATAAAGATTTTTATGCATCTAAATTGTTTTTTTTTCCTCTGAAAGATATCTATGAAAGAATCTTATTTCTCCATTTAGAATCTATCCACTTGGATATCTATTTCCACACAATTTTCAGACTAAATATTGTAAATTGGATGGTATTATGGTACAATTTTTTGTCTCAATAAATAAGAATATCTGTGTACAAAGTATGTTAATATTATTCAATCAAAATTTGAGGAGTTAATATGACTGGTATCTGAAGGACGAACCTGAAAAGGTCAGTTCGTTTATGTATTAATAAATAATCACACCGGTACTTTGGTTTAAACATATTAGTGATATAAATCCAATAATATTCTATTGGTTAGATCAGAATGAAAGTTTTTTGCAACAAGACAAATTGGATAAAGCGTAACTCGTCATTAATTACTATATAACTATAATACTTATAACTACTAAACACAATAATAAAAAAAGCTTTATACCTATATAAATGTTATAAAATACTTTATATTATAAGGTCTTCACATCACAGATGTGGAACACCTTTTAGGTTTGGCAACGACTTCAAACAAATTAGTTAGTGACTTAATATTTAAGTAAATACAGTAAAGAATGCAGTTTATTTTTCGCTTTTAAATAATTAATTTATGTGAAAGGTAGCCACATTCTAGCCTTTAAATGACTTAAAGATTTAAATATTTAATTAATATTATAATAGCATTTCTGTTATTTCCAAAGTGAATATATTAAAGGATTAGAATTTATCTACTTCTTAATTTTGCAGATACTTCAAAAGTTTTAAGACCTAGTTCAATATCGGGTTTTGGAGAAAGTTATCAATTTCTCTTGAGGCTCGGATTTCAGTGTTTAAAACGTGAAATAGGCGCCTACAACTTTAACGTTTGATAATCATTTTTACTTTATGACTTTTAATAAGTAGGTAAAGTTAGAAAATGAATTAGTTACGCGCTATTCGTTCTACATGCGTGTAACTACTCCTTATGATTACTAAAATAATGCCTTTGCTTATTTTTTTTTCACAATCTCTTTGAACGAAACGAAAAGGCCTGGAGTGGAATGGAATCTCTGGAGGTATATGACGTAAAATACACACAGTTAAGTTTGCTTGTAAAACTTCATGGAGCAGAAGGAGGTATGAGTATATTCCTCGTTTACTTTTATATATTGATTGCCTTAGGGAAAAGTTTGACGAGAATAACATGAGCGTAACGATATTATCAACGTGTGTCACCAGTGTAACAATAAGGACTTTCACTGACATAAGTATCTTTCTGTAGGTGGGTTATTGCCCCACTGCTGGGAAAAACTTATTTCTATACTACTTAGAGAAGAAACGGGCACTAGTCACCAGGCTCGTTCATTTGCGAGTTGGTTGTTTCAGAGACCAAATGTTACGAGAGAAGGAATTTAATTTAAAAAATAATTACTTACACTTGAAAGACATTTCAGGATTCACAAAAAGTATTGAATCGTTAGTGCAAAGGCACAAGACAAACAGTTTAAGACGCTTTTTGTCGTCTGCCGCGTTTCAAGGCCACAGTAACAATTTACTCAGCAAGTATTTAATTAAATTGAACAAACGTCTACGTAAAGTATACTGTCACGCTGATTGAGGTTAGTTTATTGGGTCGACATCTTGGCAATCATGATCCCTTAACCCTGATCAAAAAGACATAAGTAAGATCTTTTACGACACATTTATTTCTTTATGGAACTTTTTAGGTAAACCACGGTTAAATTATCAATGTTATATATAATTTCGTTTTGCGTTAGATACACGAAAAGTCAGGTGGATTTGTAAGTTAGAGAGGGGACATTAACATAATTGTTAGCAGCTTTATGAAAATTTAATTTCTAGAAAAAGTTCGCATGAATAGGGTGATATTTTCAAGAGTATATACAATATAATATGTATATACGTATAAGTCTTAGTCTCGTTTATTATTATAGACGTATGTTATATATACTTATATACACACATCAAAAGTGTCTAGGGATCAACATATATTTTTGCAATAACTTTTCTCCTGATTGATATTAATTAAAATTTTCTTTAAGGATTCATCGAATAAAGTGTTTTCGTTTGTCACAGTAACGATAAACCAAGTCACCTTTGCATTAATAAAGAAATTTGCCATTTTCCTAATAAAGGGATTTTTGACATTTGAACCACTAACACAAAAGTTCGAAAAAAAGACTGAAATAACAGTTTTCTTTAAAATTTTATTGGGTAACTTAAACAATTAATAATCCGTGTTTCTACCGCGAACACTAACAACACAAGAACATCGGTTTGGCATACTCAAAATGAGTTCATCCAAATCACGCTGTGGAATGGCCGCCCATGTTCGTTGCAACAACAAAAAAAGGTCTTCTTGCGACTGGATACCCTCCATATTCGGCAGAGCTCTTCTCTGTAGCATATCCCATGCATGCTCAATCGGGTTCAAGTCTGGCGACTGAGCAGGCCAGGGCAGGACATTGATGTTAGCTGCGGCGAGAGTCTGTCTTACAACTCTTGCGGTGTGCGGTCGTGCATTATCATGCATTAACTGAAATAAGGGACCGATTTGCACTTGTAGAGGAACGATGACGTCTGATACAATCGTCTCAGCATAAATTTGAGCGTTGAGGTTGCTTCTGATCCAAATCAACTCAGTTCTTCCGCCGATCCAAATACCCGCCCATACCATGATGGTTCCACCACTATAAGGATGGACTTCCTGGCAGGATTTTAATCGCTGTTGGCGTCCAGGGGTTCTCCAGTGTCGTATACGTCTTGTATCCGGTCTCATACCAAAACGAGACTCATCAGAAAAGCACACGAAACGCCATTGTTCTTCTGCCCAATTTCTGTGTTCAAGAGCCCATTGATATCGAATCCTACGATTGTGCATTGCTATAGGTGGTACCCGTAGCGGTCTTCGGGAATGAAGGTTCACTTCATGCAAGCGGTTTCTGACTGTTTGGTCGCTAATTAAGTTCCCTGAAGAGTGATGAAGCCTCACGGCTAACATCATGGCGGTTATTGTTGGAGCTCTTCGAGTTAAGATTTGAATGTATCGGTCTTGTCTCCGTGTGGTGCAGCGATACCGTCCTCCATGGCGCTCAGCCACGGTACCAGTGCTTCGGTAACGTGTCCAAAGTCGACTGATAACACTCTGACTTGTATTCAGAGCTAAAGCCACAGCACGTTGCCGGGAACCAGCTTCTATCATTCCCACGGCTCTGAGCATTTCTTCCCTGCTTAAATGACGTCGCCGCTCCATAATAACGTTGGTTTTAACCAGTAGTAGGGAAACAGTAGCACTAATAATGTCTTCAATGCGTTGTATGTTTTTATAGGGAAAATATTGACAGCTGATTTTCATCTTTTACTCGAATTTGATTCACAGTTCCTGATTCGAATTATGAAATGCACCAAAAAGGATCCATATAAATTTATAAAATCATAAATTTATTACAAAGCCACATCTCAATCTCAAGAAATCCGCATAAAAATGCTTGATCCCTAGACACTTTTGATGTGTGTATATGCTACATTCTATTACACTGTAGTGTCAAGTTTCATCTCTGACACCTTGCCGATATGGTGGGTGTTGATGCTTTTGTTGTATAATAATATGAAAGAATTATTCATATAATACAGTTCTTTTGTTAATATATAGATGTCAGTGACATCATGTTGCCCTGACGGACATCTAAGAGGTTGACGCTATATAATAATTATAGCTATTTACAATAAACATTAAAAAAGGGGTAAATATTGCATAACACTGTATTTTGTATAAACAAAACAAATGCAAGAAAAGTTACTTAATCATCTTTATTTCAGGGGTCTCTTACTTTTCTTGATAAATATGTCCTGATACTCGTAGAGCACCTGTGACTATGTTACAAGAAATCGGTCACTTAAAGAACAAAAGACCAGCCAGTTCTATCCCAAAACTTATTTCATTATAACTTTTTTAAGTGTAAATATGAATGAGTGGAGTAAATGTTCTATTTACTTTTTTACTTGGTGTAGCTACTAGTAGATACTATTAAAAAGCTGAGATTTTCAAATACATTTTTACCATTGATTTTGTGATTGTTACCATTGTCACTCTCGTTGATAAAATGTAGATTCAAACTTGTATAATTTTACACATGACTACAGTTTGACGTGTGTGAAGTGAACTATGTGATCAACACCGGCAGTACACCGCAGTACACAGTTTATGCGGAAACTGCAGTACACACGATAAAGGGATCGTTTAGTCACAGGATGCAGGGTCCCCTAGATATTGTCTTGACTATGCAAGGTTTATAATGAAGCAATTTATAGGCAATATGAATTGGACAATAAATCTCTGTCAGGCGAAATCCTTTCTTAAGGAGACGCTCTTTTATTAGACCTTTGACTTGTTCTAAAATGAAAAGCGATTTCATAAAAAAATTGGTGGACCGGAAGCGGCGGTAGCCTAACGGCTAGGGCGTCGGACTTGCTATCATGTGGTTGTGGGTTCGAATCCCACCCATTGCACTACCCACTCGTAACACAAGCATTTAGCTTAGTACGAGGGATTAACAAGAAGCATTTCTTAACAATCTTTACAAACAAAAAAAAAATATTTACTCAGGTATAGATATAAGGCCATATAAAATACTCGCTTGACTTCAAATAATTTTGAAGGAGGGATATTTATCACAACGTTGCTTCTCATAATCATTTAGAGCTGCCGTTCTTAGATGACATCTTAATCAAAAATACTTATTCCTGTTAGCTTTTAGAGTTTCCTTAACATAGTCAATATCTTACAAAGACCATTTCTCGTATTCGTATCATCCTTGTTTCCAATTGATTGATGGCTCGCTGCGCCGTTGTTTTGTTGTCAGGCGTCACTGCAAATGATGTCGTTGGCTAAGTGCCTCCCGTCTGTGACTATGACGGACAGACATCAATATTCAATATTGCCTATTTGTGTCGTGCTGGTCTTATAAAGGAAAGTCGTGTGCGTCGACTGCAGGCATTTACATTTGTATAAGCGCCCAATGTTTGTGAGTGTGTGTCGATGTATATATTCTATGTATAATGGTGTATTTCATGCCTATATTGCTGTTTCCAAAAATGGATAAAGGGTGACGAATTAAAGATGATAATAAACTATGTGAAAATGTTTTGGTATTCCAGTTTTATTTAATCGTCGTTAACACAGATAATATAAAAATGTGAGGCGAGCCTGGGCATTTGAATACCTGATTGAAAAAAATATATTGTATACAAAATTCTAAACCTTCATTATGGAGTTGTATGGAAACCGCTGGCGTTCAGTGAACCATTCAGTAGTCAGCAAGATTGGACTCGGATTGAGTCACGAAAACAAGGGAGGTTGGTAAACTTGTTAAAAAGAAAAGATAAAAAAATAGGCATCATACTTTATTTACCTCACAATAAAAAAAATATAAAATAAATATATTTTTTTAATTAGATATATTAAAATTTACTGGACAGATATTGCTATTTATATATAAGAAAATAATATTGGAGCCACCTGAAAAAATAAATAATAATAAATATCTTGTAACGACTAGAATTAAATCTACTTATCATTAGTAAACTATCTATTATGTAGGAAGGCGCTTTCGTTCATCTAAAATAAACAATAGTTGATTGAAGAAAAGGGATCTCCAATTTGTCCTGAATAAATATTTTTGTTTGTAATACAATTGGTGTCAGGCAAACTTAATTTCTATTCAATTTATCCTTGATTAAGATTCTCTTAACTATAAAAGTTGACGTAGATTTCTGGTCATTTACTTGGATCAAATTTACTTGAGACGAATTTAACGATTTCAAAATCGATGCATTCCGTCGATGTGTACTCGTCGATGTATAAACTACCTTCCTTCTTAATTATAACAATAAGATATCATTAAATTAGATTGTTATTCGATTTATATAGGCATGTGAAATTTCAGATCGGACGGAAATCACCTTGCAAGAATTAACCTAAATAAACTTACCAACATTGCGCTTTAGGTTAAAGATTGTAATATTAAAAACTTTCTTACAGATATTTTAAAAAAAAATTCAAGCAAGTTTAATAAGATGTGAAGGGGATTTTTCGCACAAAGATAAGCAATAGGTCGGTAACTTAGCAGCCTCCTTTCACCGCTGAAATAAATTAAGTACGGGATCATTAATCCACCTGTTTAGCGAAGGTAAGCTGGCGTTATCCTTCGAATACTTTTCTTTTGAAAGAAGAATAAATAAATTGATCCTTTTCAAATAAAATACTGATATCTATCGATAACTTTATTATTATAACACTCAATGATTCACTACCTGGATTTATACTTTTTTTTTTTACAGAAAGTATTAATATTAGGTATAAGTATTATTTAGTTGTTGATTAACAACAGATACTAAATACACTGGACTAATGCGAGTCGGACTCTCCCAGCTCTCTTACAAAGACCATATTTTTGTGTAGTTTTCAGACTTTTCCCCGTACTTGTAGTAAAAGACATTACTTGCCAAGTTTCAAAGTTCTAGGTCAAAGGAAAGTATCCTTTTAATTTTGATTTCCTTGAGAGTGTCGAAATATACGTTTTTTGCAATAAAAACGGCTGAATATTTATCTTTTACGTTAATTTAGAAGTTTAGTGTGTAGATCGTGAAGTGTAGATCTTAACGTATGGTTTGAATTGCAACTCGATAGCTCCACGCGTTTCAGACATAAAGGGTCTTGACAGACGGACAACAAAGTGATCCTATAAGGGTTCCGTTTTTTCCTTTTGGGGTATGGAACAATAATAATATTAATAAGTAGTCAATAAATATAATAGCTAGGGTGTCGGAGTTCCAATCATGAGGTTGCTGGTTCGAAACACACCTATTATTCGAATTAAAAGTTCTGGCATAATTAAGACATAACTTGTTAATTATAATTAACAACATTTACCTATACATAATTATTATCTTCATGGCTGATTTCGATTTTAATGGTTAATTTGAAGAGTGCGTAATGTAATTAGCTACATTACACGTAAAATATTAAATTTTCGTGATCTTTCTTAACAAACGATGTTATAAGTTCGTAATAGATTAGAACATAAATCAGCTTGGCTTGTGGTGGGGTTAATAATACTGTTTTAGATGAATTTATTTTAGAAATTAACACTACTTACAAGTAAGGTCTGTTCATTGTAATAGAAGCTTGACGCGCTCCGGTGAAGCAGACAAAGCTGCGCTCAATCTAACTGCGGTAAACATCATAAGAAAAACTTGACATGAGAGTATGGATTGGTAGTCTGAAAATTCTAAAAATAATATTCAATCAGTAATAGTTATTTAATTTACTTGATTGTACATAGGGTAAATAACGCGACAAGCTTTTATTATACTTATCTATACATGACTTGTTTCATGACGAATTTTAGCGCATCAAATATAAGCTTGTTTTAAAAAAAAAGTATTTAGTCAGAATTTTTTATTTCATCATCATGCCATCACTGGACAGGTTCCTCAGTCAGTCATCAGTCAGTTCATCTAAATCAAAACCAAAAAATATTCACATATTAACCAACCGATGCTAAACACTTGAAAACTTTGGCTTCAATTTGTTTTATAATCGAGTAGGTACTCCAAAAACCCTAGTACACACTTTCGACTTTTAGCAATTTCTGTCATTTCATATTGATACCCATATTGTAAGAAAGATAAAAAACTTAAGCCGCGATCTTTTAAGTCCACTATATTGGATTCAGAGTGCCGTCACTTCTCAACAAGCCCTTTCATTTGATACCCATATTGTAGTAAAGCATAAAAAACTTGTGCGACATCTTTCAAGTCCGCCTTATCGACGTCACCTCATTCTTCGAGTTTTTCAGCAAGCCCTTTCATTTGATACCCATAATGTAGTAGAGCAATAAAAGTAACTAGTCCGCCATCTTGGGTCTTCCGCCATGTTGGATTTAGAATGACGTCACACGGCTAACCATGCATTGTCAACCAAAGCAAACGTGTTATAAAATTTCAGGCCAATCTGTTGAAGAAACAAAACTGATTTGCAAGATTCCAAACGGACAAACATAGGCTACATTGCAAGTTAAATAAAAGCTTGTAATAAAAAAACAATTTAAAAACAAGAAATTGCTCTTTATTTGAAATAAAGTCATCTTATCAAAAGGTAGACTTGCAAATGTTTTGAACCACTTACTATCTATCTTACTTATATTATGTTTCTACGATAGAATCTAAGACCGCACACTGCGATGCCACACCTAGCCGTCGATCGCCGTCTAGGGTTTAGGAGACAATAAAGATAATTGCCACGGTATTAATAGCCAGAATTTTGGATTAATCGCGCCTTCACTACTGATATACACAATAAAAATAATGTAAAACTCTAATAAAACAGATTGTGACTGTATTACGTTTGAGTAAGTGCTCAATGCTCAAGTGCTAATCTTAGTATACAATAAATTAATATTGGTAACCAACAAGGAAGAGAAAACATTTGGTATTTGTAAATATGTTTTAAATTCTAGCCTCTCTTTCGTTTATCTTTGCGTACATTAAAAATACTATGATAAACTTCAATAATATAATAATATCTTTTGGCAACCCACACACGATCGTCTGATCCCAAGTTAAGCAGAGCCTGTACTATGGCAACCAGACAACTGATAAACATACTTACATAATTATTTATAAAAACATACTTATTACAAAAAATAATTACACCCAGTAAAATTCAATAAGTAATGAGGGACTGAAAATAAAAGTTAAATGACATAAAAAAAACTGTCAAAAACACTGAACACCCAATCTTTTGCATCTTAATTCAGTAATACATGTACATTAATCTCTTAGAACTCTACAAAGAAAACTGATATAGAGAAATATTGTTTACTAGCTGTTGCCCGCGGCTTCGCTCGCGCGTAAAGTAAAGAGTAGTATTAAAGGTGATGGATGGATGTATTTTGTGATTTTCAAAGTAAGAAGTATGAATAAAATTTTTCACAAACTATTATGGCGTTAAAATAATAATTAAAGTAAAGTAAGTAGAAAATGCATTTGTGTTCTGGAATCGGAGACAACGAAGGTACCAAAAACACCCAGACTCAAGACAATGTAGAAAACAGATTTTCTACATAGAACCCATCCGGGGATCGAACCTGGGACTTTAGAGCTGGCGACACCTTAAAAACCGGAGTGAACGCCACTCGACCACATAGCTATGTCTTAGATGGCCATTATCTTATCTACTTATCTTTTCATCTGTCTATCTTTGAGAATACCGAACTTAACATACCAACTATTTCAGCCCCTATTTCACCCCCTTAGAGGATAGACTCCTCAAATAACGGAAAAACATCTTATTTATTTCTAACTTATAACCTTTTTATGAAATCGAATGTGTCTATCTTCAAAAACGACACAATTCATGTACCTGCAAACTTCCAACCCCTATTTCACCCTCTTAGGGGGATGATTTTTAAAATCTCTAAAATACGTCTTTATTTATTTCTATCCAGAAACCCGTATACAAAATTTCATGTGTCTATCATTGAAAATACCGAACTTCCCACACAAATTTTCAACTCCTATTTCACCCCCTTAGAGGGTAGATTTCTAAAATCTCGGAAATACATCTTAATTATTTCTAACTTATAACCTTTTTATGAAATCGAATGTGTCTATCTTCAAAAACGACACAATTCATGTACCTGCAAACTTCCAACCCCTATTTCACCCTCTTAGGGGGATGATTTTTAAAATCTCTAAAAAACGTCTTTATTTATTTCTATCCAGAAACCCGTATACAAAATTTCATGTGTCTATCATTGAAAATACCGAACTTCCCACACAAATTTTCAACTCCTATTTCACCCCTTAGAGGGTAGATTTCTAAAATCTCGGAAATACATCTTAATTATTTCTAACTTATAACCTTTTTATGAAATCGAATGTGTCTATCTTCAAAAACGACACAATTCATGTACCTGCAAACTTCCAACCCCTATTTCACCCTCTTAGGGGGATGATTTTTAAAATCTCTAAAATACGTCTTTATTTATTTCTATCCAGAAACCCGTATACAAAATTTCATGTGTCTATCATTGAAAATACCGAACTTCCCACACAAATTTTCAACTCCTATTTCACCCCATTAGAGGGTAGATTTCTAAAATCTCGGAAATGCATCTTATTCATTTCTAACTTATAACCCTTTTATGAAATTGAATGTGTCTATCTTCAAAAACGACACAATTCATGTACCTACAAACTTCCAACCCCTATTTCACCCTCTTAGGGGGATGATTTTTAAAATCGCTGAAATCGTTTTTATTTATTTCTATCCAGAAACCCGTATACGAAATTTCATGTGTCTATCATTGAAAATACCGAACTTCCCATAAAAACTTTCAACCCCTATTGCGACCCCTTAGAGGGTAGATTTCTAAAATCTCGGAAATACATCTCATTTATTTCTAACGAATAACCTTTGTATGAAAATAAATGTGTATATCTTTGTAAACGACACAATTCATATGCCTACAAACTACCAACCCCTTTTTCACCCTCGTAAGGGGTAGATTTTTAAAATCGCTGAAATACGTATTTATTTATCTATCCAGAAACCCGTATACAAAATTTCATGTGTCTATCATTGAAAATACCGAACTTCCCATATAAACTTTCAACCCCTATTGCACCCCCTTAGAGAGTAGATTTCTAAAATCTCGGAATTACATCTCATTTATTTCTAACGAATAACCTTTGTATGAAAATAAATGTGTATATCTTTGTAAACAACACAATTCATATGCCTACAAACTTCCAACCCCTTGTTCACCCTCTTAGGGGGATGATTTTTAAAATCGCTGAAATACGTCTTTATTCATTTCTATCCAGAAACCCGTATACGAAATTTCATGTGTCTGTCATTGAAAATACCGAACTTCCCATACAAACTTTCAACCCTTATTTCACCCCTTTATATAGATTTCCAAAAGAAAAGTAGCCTATAGCCTTCCTCAATAAGTAGGCTATCTAAAAGTGAAATAATTTTTCAAATCGGACCAGTACTTCCTGAGATTAGCGCGTTCAAACAAACAAACAAACAAACTCTTCAGCTTTATAATATTATATAATATTTAAGTAATAAGTATATAAGTATAGATATATAGATAGATAGATTACGTGCACAGATGAATGGAGATTGTGAAAATTTCAGTTTGAACCCTATTTAATATGGACGACCATATTGATGAGAGCTCATCCTAAATTGGACTTTGTGTCGCCGATATCGCTTTCTATTGATTCAAATGTACATAACTTTTTTGTTTATGAACCGATTTCGATGAAACAAAAACTAAGTTATACCTCAAGTTACGTATAATTTTTGTATATAAACATTGTCTGCATGGGATTCATAGATTTTACGTGATGTGCGCACAAACAAACATATAAACAGACAAACAGACAAACAGACAAAAATTTCAAAAATGATGGAAATGGGTTCTGTTAGTTATCTTTTCACACGCTGGCTATTTTTTTTTTCAATTTCTTCAATGTACAAAAATGACTTTTCTACAGATTTATTATATGTATAGATAATATTTTTGTCGGCTTCATATTTTTTGATATCCAAGAATCTTGATATTCGGGTAATCACGCCCAGGTTCTCACTTCTTTCAATTTGCTCTCAAATTTGGTAACGTATTGATTTCATAGGTGAATGCCTCTATACCTAGGGGCAGATACAAATATTAAATAGATTGGTGTTATTTCTTGCTTCAAAGGTTTCTTATCTTTTTTATACCAAATATTTCAACTTACGTTTTTTGTTAACATTGGCATGTATTTGCCCGAATGCTGAATACTTACAATTTAATAATACATTGTAATATTAAATACTAGCTGTTGCCCGCGGCTTCGCTCGCGCGTAAAGTAAAGAGTAGTATTAGAGGATATATGGATGTATTCTGTGATTTTCAAAGTAAGGAGTATGAATCGGAGACAACGAAGGTACCATAAACACCCAGACTCGAGACAATGTAGAAAAGTGATTTTCTACATGAACCAGTCCGGGGATCGAACCCGCGACCTTAGAGTGAACGCCACTCGACCACGGGGGTCGTCGTTATAGATATTTCTTAGATGGTCATTATCTTATCTACTTATCTTTTCATCTGTCTATCTTTGAGAATACCGAACTTCTCATACCGACTATTTCAGCCCCTATTTCACCCCCTTAGGGGGTAGATTTTTTAGGTATCCAGAAACCCGTATACGAAATTTCATTGTCATTAAAAATACCGAACTTCCCATGCAAACTGTCAACCCCTATTGCACCCCCTTAAAGGGTAGATTTTTAAAATCTCGGAAATACATCTCATTTATTTCTAACTAATAACCCTTGTATGAAATTTAATGTATCTTTGAAAACGACACAATTCATATACCTACCAACTTCCAACCCCTATTTTACCCTCTTAGGGGGTAGATTTCCAAAATCGCTAAAATATGTGTTCATTTATTTCTAACCAAAAACCCGTATACGAAATTTCATGTGTCTATCATTGAAAATACCGAACTTCACATACAAACTTTCAACCCCTATTTCACCCCCTTAGAGGGTAGATTTCTAAAATCTCAGAAAAACATCTTATTTATTTCTAACTAATAACCCTTGTATGAAATTGAATGTGTCTATCTTTGAAAACGACACAATTCATACACCTACCAACTTCCAACCCCTAATTTACCCTCTTAGGGGGTAGATTCTTAAAATCACTGAAATATGTGTATATTTATGAATATTTATTTATGTGAATATTTATTTATATATTTATTTATTTATTGTCCCAAGATATTTATGTCTTCATTTATTTCCATTCTGAAACCCGTATACGAAATTTCATGTGTCTATCATTGAAAATACCGAACTTCCCATACAAACTTTCAACCCCTATTTCACCCCCTTAGGGGATAGATTTCCTAACGAAAAGTAGCCTATAGCCTTCCTCAATAAGTGAGCTATCTAACAGTGAAATAATTTTTCAAATCGGACCAGTAGTTCCTGAGATTAGCGCGTTCAAACAAACAAACAAACTCTTCAGCTTTATAATATTATAAGTATAGATATGCCATTGTCATCGAAAATCAGTCCTTAACTGTTACTGCCTTCACCGCGTGAAGGTTATGCTATTTTATAATTATACAGTGAAATTTGTGATAGCTTTGATTTTCAGGTCAGATGTTTAAAATCTTCGATTTTTATAAGTGAACAGGAAATACCCATCAGACCGAACAACTTTTGCTAAGACGTCATTCCTATATGTGTTATGGTGTAGCCGGGCTCTTGGAGTTCGACAACAGGTGTTCCAGATCTTGAATTTTTATACGTCAACAGAGAGTGCTCATCAGGCTGAACAACTCTTGCTAAGACGTCATTCCTATATGTGTTATGGTGTAGCCGGGCTCTTGGAGTTCCACAACAGATGTTCCAGATCTTCAATTTTTATACGTCAACAGAGAGTGCTCATCAGGCTGAACAACTCTTGCTAAGACGTCATTCATATATGTGTTATACTGTAGCTGGGCTCTTGGAGTTCCACATTAGGTGTTCCAGATCTTCAAATTGATTCTCTAAGCAGAAAATGCTCATCACGTGGAACAATTTTTGCTATGGTACCATTTTTGTATCTCTTATAGTTTAGCTGGTCTGTTGCGGTTCTGCATTAGGTGTGTTTGTTTTTTATTGTACATACTTTTTCGGGATAAAAACTACCCAGTGTGGTGCCCAGGATATTAAGGAACAATTATACCAAGTTTCATCGTAATCGAACCGGTAGTTTTTGCGTGATGCCTGAACAAACAGACAGACAGACAGACAGACAGACAGACAGACAAAAATTTTTTTAATCACATTTTTGGGTTCGTTGTCGGTCTTGTAACACCCCCCGCCATTTATTTTTTTGATATTTTCAATGTACAGAATTTTCATTTCTACAGATTTATTATACCTATTGTAATAATTTGTAGAATTTTGAACGCTGACTGACTGATTATTAAAAATAATTAAGCATAAATCTCGGATTCATTTATAAACGACTACTGAACAAGGTTGATATTTTAGTGCTTTTATAAAAAATTTTACTACTGAGTACCAGCTGGAGATATTTTACAAAATTAATTACAGGGAACATTGCCAGTGTAATGTTCTTGTCCACTAGATTACTGACGCTTGACCATGAATGAAATTCATATTTAGAACACTTAAAAATGTTGATATTCGCGAGTTTCAGCGCATCTATGGAAGGGCTGCGCTGTGATTCTCATTCAGTGTTCGTGAAGCAAGCCAACGGTTCAGTTCTTTCGGCCGTCGCTGTGTGGCTCCGACGCGAATACACGAATATTCCAAGTTACGCTGGAATTATAAAGCGATGTACATAAAAATATATAATATGTGATGCAGTTTATGGATATGAAATAACTTTGACTATCGTTCAGGAGAATTGGAACAAAGTTTTGGAAGTTAAGTTTGTTATAGTTTTGTTATTTGAGGTAAGTAAACAATCATTGATTGGCAGATATTAAAGTTTTTATAAACACTTTAATTATATTTTTCTACAACTAAGTTATTAAATAATTTAATATTTGCTCCAAAATCAACAACATTTTTATAATAAATTATAAAATACTTTATAGTTTTACGTGTCTACAGTATTAAAAATTGTTCTTAATTAATATTGCAGGTAAGTAGATAAAAGTAGAGTTTTATATAACGTCAGTTAATTAACTTTAAAAGATATACCTAGTTGATGATAGCGCACATAATAAGCCTATAAAACATGAAGTTATAGGAATTTTTAACTACATACAAAATATATAATTTTTCAACTACGTATACATAAATATTTTTATAGATGAAATAATTAAGTAGATACTATACCTACCTATAAATAATTTGCCCAGGTAAGCACGTTCATTACTGAATAGATCTATTATGAGCTTGCCGCCTGAAGGTTTCACACCTCATTTGAAAATCTTTAAGAGAACCACGGAGTTGTTTATCGACGAACCTATATTTCTTGCGTGTATTTAGGTAGCTTTAGCTTATACTTAGTTGGTTAAAAAAATTGAGACTCATTAAATATTCGTGAAGGTGTGTTCGAAAATGTTTTATGACGGCGTGCTTCACATAAAAGGCTGTACCGAGGGCGAAAGTCGGCAGTTTAAGTATTTATCGATACCATTTAGATTCTATTACGCAAGGCATATGAATCACCTATATCACGGAAAAATCATAAATTTTTGATAGAGATTTACGTTCAAATACCGAAAATACGTTTTGTGGACTTTAAGAGGTATGAAAGAATAGGTAAGAAGGTGAGAATGAATGAAAGAATGAAAAACTGGTGACTTCACAGTGAGAATTTTCCCTGTATTCAGATTTTGTGAACTCAGTTTAAGTCACGCTTGTTCTAGTGGTAGACAAGCACGTACGAGTAAAAGAGAAACTGCAAAGTAAAGCCGAACCAGTTTGTCAGCGATTTTTCATTTTTCACAGCTCATGTTAATCTCTAGGGAGGTGACTGCTCGAAACATTTTTCATGTGGACTTAATATTTCATCTAGGGTTCATGATTTAGTCTTTATTTTGAGACCACTTGGATGTTTTTTTTAGCTTCCGTGAGACGAATTCATAATTATTTAAAGATTCAACGGCTTACTCTTGCGCGTTTTGATGTTTACAGCTTTCTTTGACGATAACTGATATCATCGTATGGAGGATTTAGGTTAATAATAAAATCTTTTTATGAAATGGTATCAGTGTTAACTGTCTCTTGTATAACTGGGCCGTACATTTGACGATAAGATTTTGGTAGTGTAATGTGTAGCACTAAGTGAGTTGACGAGAGTAAATCCGATAATGTTATTTTGTCGTCTTATCCGTCGCTGACGCTTCTACGGAGCCGTACCAACAAATGTAAACGAAATTGCTCACCAATACAATCAGCAAGTTGAAGTTTCTAATTTAAATGGATTTTTCGTATGATAACTAATTGTGCGATCCTGACAATACGTGCGAGTAAACTGTTAAACATTTAAACAAAAATAATTTAGTTATAGGTCGAGTCATGTAAAATTATTGCTGGCGGTCAAGCTGCGCATTAGCGATGCATCGTTCTATTTGGTGGTATGATTTTGAATGTAACTTCAAATACATAAATTCGAAAACGAGGCTAGTTCAAAAATTAAACGATAGATCTGGGGCTTTCGTGTGCGAGTGAACCTACCCTTACGAAAACACACCCTTTCCAGTGTTGTTTTTCCATGACGCGAATTATACCAGAAGAAAGATATCTTTTTAAAAATAGGTACAATATAATGTTCAAAGTAGCCAGGAGTAAACGAAGCTTAACCCAGAAAGAATATGTGAAGATATAATAATATATTCTTTCTTAGATTTCTAGTAGTAGTGTTTTCTATTTTCCTAGGTATTAAATATACCTACGCATAAAAGAAAACGCTAACAAGAAAATATAATTTATTTTTACTTTTATAGATACTTTCTGAAAAATTTAAGGATCCAAGTCATTTATGAAAGGTAGCTTACAGACATTTTTTCTAAGATGATACCGTATTTTGTTGCGAGACAGTGAATATTCTTCATTAAGGCAAGGATTCTTGGCTTGTCGCAAAAAAACTAAATTGTGTCTGCAAAGAAAAGTGCTAAAAGTGCTTTGTTATCAGTTTTTTCTGAGAATATATCAGAACATTTTTATAAACATACTGTTTTTTTTTTACATACGTAGGTACTTCAGATACTCGCTTTCGCACGTTCTTAGTAAACTTCGTACTGTTTTTCAAAAACCGTTTTAGCCTTAAAAACAGACTTTCGCATTTATGTACGGTCTATTGCAATATTTTAAAGGAATCTGGAATTCGTTCATCCATAGCTACCAAATAAATCTCTCTATACTTAATTAAGAAAATTTCGAAGAATTGTTGAAATAACTGAACCCCTTTTTAAATAGAGGTCTGTAAGTTTGTTTGTTAACTTATTGCCATTCAAAATAAAAAATACCCTGTCCTGCTAGTCGCGAGTCGATTTCAACTGTGTCGAAGACTTTTGCTTATTCCTGAAGGTAGTGTACGGATAGTTACTTTTTTTTGGACTTCATGTCGGTAACATATTGAACGGTATAAATTAGAATAAGGTAGGTACTCTATTTGCGTAGTGACTGCTATTTATTGAAAACCCTTATCCACGTTACTTCGAGTATTCTTAGCACAAAAATTTAAAACATTTAACCGAGCTAGCGGTCACCAGACCAATACGGCGCGCGTCACATATTTTTATTAACCTCACTTCATTAATCAGTTAAGTAATGGTTCTTGAAGAGGTTTAGTTGGAATTTGAATTTTTGTAGTCTTTAAGTTGGAACTTTTAGTTACTTTTAGACAGGAACGACTGTATTGCGTTAAATTATTTAGATTTTCTAAATTCTTGGTAATTAATAAAGTCTTCATCTGTGAAATCAATCTATTATCTAGGTTTAATGTTTTAGAAAACTTATGGGCACTAGGCAGAATTAATAATGAAAGTTTAATTAAGGTATTGCGTAAAGATAGTGAATAAAATACCTGCAAACTACTATAATTATATTAATTAATATATACTCTAATATAATATTCATGACAAATAGGTATGTCATTCGAATGTTTACAACGGCATTGATTGAACACAATATGATATGCACAGACAGAAAAAAAACTCATTGGATGTGGGAAAATCAAGTCGTTACTGCTGCGTAGCACATCGATGACCATAGAGGTAAAGGGGCCATGTGTGTTTAGTTCTACGAAAAGAATTGCATATTCTTGACATATTAATCCCTTGTGGGATTGGAATCCCACCGATTCCCACTACGCCAAATAACGACGTCACCAAATGAAGGACTTCGAATAACTTTATCCTAAGCGTTTTCACTCAATTTATGGAGGACCAAAAGTCTTGGAGGAATTACTTATTCCAAATAAATCGAATTATTTCGACCCATTATAAAACTTTTGGTGCTTATTTCATGGATCACAATACTGTTACTTTAATACATACCATTTCAACATTAAATACAGACGGTGTAATGGAAACCCTAATGCTTTCGTTATTCTAAAGAACAAATGTGTCTTACAGTAGAATTTTCTTTAGTGTCGTGAAAGTACACGAGCCAAAACCTTACAAGTCCGTAAAACACGACTTCGAAACTATTTTTGAAGCCTTTTTATGTTGCTGAGAGGCGCATAAAGAGAAATTTGTGGTAACTTGGTTTTGTCAGAAAATCTGGTTATGAGAAATATTTGATAATGTAGCTTATCTTTGTATTTTCCTATTCAAAATTCGTTCTCCCTGTTAATAAAAACATTCTTGTGGCCCACTTCCGGATGCTTGGGACCAGGTAGATTGCAAAGTAAACGAGGGAGCTGACCTTACTTAGGGTGTATATATATAAATACCTAAATAAGGTTTGTTTTCAAACAAGGAGCTGTCATAACCGCGATTTACAGAAAGTACCTAACCTTAACGTAACCTTTTTTCAACATAGATTTATAAACTTGCTAGCTGATTTGGCAAACATCGGTTAACCATAATAAAGGAAATATATAATTAAAAAATGACTTAATTTCATGAAAATCGGTGGAGCTGTGTTGGAGGAGTTTTATAACAAACACAGTGAAAGGAAAGTTTTATATTTATGGAATTGCTATTGATTAGAAAAACTGCGAGAAGCTTCTATTACAATAGGGATACGGAAAATTTCTTTATGCAATGTCCAGTTTTAAAAATATAAAAAAAATGGTCACGTATTTTTTTTTTGCTGTTTCAAAATAACGAAAATATCTTACATACAGGCTCGTCACGTTAGGTACTTGTGGCTGCTATTTTCGCCAATATGTGGCGTCTCAAGCCCTCCATCCATTAACGCGACATATTTTTTATATTTTAACCATACCTATTATATACTAGACTATATTATAATATAAATTACTATATTATACCCAAGATAGACCCTTACTATATTATATACTAGATTATACCTATATAACTAGTTGGTTTATGACAACACACTGCACCATCCTAGAATAAGTCCATCTTTGAAAGAATGAAGAATATCATTAGCTAACTACTTATATTTTAAATCAATATCATCTTAGCCTAGTTTCAAATTAAAAAGCTGGATTGCTTCTGCTTAGTCACTCCATATTTCCCAGGAGTACCTAAATTCTTACGTCTAATCATTTATCCACGGTCGAGAAACTTAAGAGTAACTCGAATGCTATGTAAGTACTTTTAAAATTCTTTTGTAATTTGAATAATAAAAGAAACTTCTTTGATTTCGTCTTTCGAAATACTTAAAATACTTGTTGAATTAGAGTACCTAGGTCGAGACAAAAGAGTAACATTTTTTAATTAATTTAGGGCTTAAATTTCGCATACAATATTTTTTTCTTAAGACGTGTACGTAATTTGGTTTTCAATTAATATATTACTTAAATCGAGTCTGATCAGTTTAGTACTGTCTGTTTCTGATGAATGTTCTATGCTCAGTATATTCTGTTAATCGTTGTTTATTACACGTGGATGTTTGTTATCAAACAATATTGCCAGCTAAAGTTATAAACATAGGTATAATCCTCAGAGAACTATTATAATAATAGGGGTTAGGAGATTAATTGCACGAGAGTTATAAAGTCAAGTCAACACAA
Organism: Plusia festucae; assembly: GCA_950381575.1. Classification (NCBI taxonomy): domain Eukaryota; kingdom Metazoa; phylum Arthropoda; class Insecta; order Lepidoptera; family Noctuidae; genus Plusia; species Plusia festucae. Next base: position 8,078,397 of record OX494434.1, on the reverse strand, counting down.
TAAAATGAACGATCTATATTATACGTATATTTTCTTATTACATACTTAAGTTGTGTTTATGTATACTTCTTTATATCGTATAGCTCATAATATAGACAGTTTAAGCTCGCAAGATAGTCTCAAGCCGGTAGCAAAAATGTATCGGACCCGTCCGTTACAATTCACGAGTATTACAAATAAAACAGTTTCAAACTAAATCTTAGGCAAGGTGTACATTTAATTTTCTACAAGTGTTGACGATGATAGCAATCGCTTAAATGTCATTAAATGTATGGAAATGACATTGCTCTTCGATAAGTCACGTGACTTATCCCCGAATACTGAAACGGTAATTAACTTTAACTCGCTCTTAAATATCTATCCGTCGCTACTGCCCACCTTAAAGTGACAGAGACAGCATGAGACATAATGGCGGCTTCAAACTGATTGACGTTTTAGTATTCGGCCATTAGACCTGTCACTTTCATACATTTCAGCGATTCGATCAGCTGTTTTCTGTGAAATCGTAAGTAGGGTTTGATTTACAAGTTCCGATGAACAGGAAAGGTTTGGTGGATATCCTGGTATGTTTACATAGGAAAAAACAAAGTCCCTCCCGCCGGCTGTTTACTTAGATCTTGTAGACTACATAACGGATTTTAATGCAGTTTTCAGCAATAGACGGAGTCATAGAGTGGTTCAATAGGAAATAATAAAATAATAATAATATTAATGAAATAATAATTTATTAATGTTAGTACATTAATAAATTAAATTTATTAATGTACTAACCCTTGCAAAGCTGGGTCGGCTGGTGGTAAATAAAATGTGATAACATTTATTATGATACCTAAATAATATTGTGTGAGTAACGATACTTTTGCAGTTGTAGTGTTTTTATAGTACTTTTGAGAGCTTATCATGGCTTATTCTAAATCCAGTATATAAACATAACAAAATGGAGCGATGTTTGCCTACGCCTTCTATAAAATAACAATTGAAGTTCAGACGATAAGCTTAGGTATTTTAGGTAAGCTTATTGGTTTATTTGGAAGGAGAAAATGTTTTTTTTTTCAATAATTAGTCGAGAGTGGGTTCACAAATCTTATTTTAGAACAAACTAAGATAGCTGTTTCTTAAATACATAGTCTTTTAATTTTATTTAAAGTACAACTACTCACTCTTAAGTATACCCTTGAAGAAGGGATTTAAACGTAATGTTATGAAGTTGGCTACTAATTCTGATCACAATTGTTATTTCTAGTATGCTCTACAAAACAAAGGCTCTATTCCTTTTTTTTAAATCTTACTGCCAAAAGCCAAAAGCTTAAAGCCATATGGGGTGCACATCACTAGTATTTTTGTGTACCCCTTGTGGTAAGCTAAATGCTTGTGTTACGAGTGGGTTCAAGTCGGTAGTGTAATGGGTGGGATTCGAACCCGCTACCCCATGATAACAAGTCAGCCCTAGCCATTAGGCTACCTCTGAGTCGGACTGTAACCTGACATGAAATTGTTTTTTTATATTTCCTGAGGAGTTTTTATCACGTTAATATAAGTTTTCATTAGTAAGGCATAAAGAAATACATACACACAAACCCACTTACTTTCTTGCCTAACTTCTTGAGGAATTCATTATTGATTTAAAACTGTTAGTGCTAATGACCGATTTTCTTTAATCCTCTTTACTTTTCAGCCTCAATTTAAAAACATCGCGTAAGAAAAGGCTTGCGAAGAAAATAGTTTCAAATTGAATATTTTGTTGAAATTTAAAACGATTTTATAATCTGTCAATATTTAAATTAGTATCGATGTTGAGTTGGGCACGTAATTCAAATATATACTTTTACGAAATTAATGGTAAACAAAATACCTTTTATTGAGAAGTTTCGTCTTTTGTTAAACTTGTAATAAACAAAACATCAACACGGTTGGGGTTAAGGGAGCTAAGTTTTCACGGCAAAAGTAACACAGAATAATTTCGAGTAATAGTGTTTCATATTAATTAAATTTATATCTGCTGTTGATTTTCTGAAAATTGATATTCTCGGGTTTGATTTCGAACGTTAGTTCGTTTTTTTTTACTGAGTCTCTAATTTAATAACATCCACAAGACGAGTTTGTTTCGGTCCATTTTTCGTTTTAATATTATAAAGTTAAACGCAATCGGTATTTTTCAGTAAATAAGTGGAATGTATATGGAATTCCTAAATAAGGCTAAACCGTCTGTGTCTAGGGTTTTCACATGAGAGCTTAGGTACTATCTTCAGTCCGTGCTTTCAACAAAGATATTTGTTATTAAAAACTCTTATAATGCCAACACGATACAGTCGGTAAGATATTTAATAATAGAGTTAGGAGAAACGATGTTTAATAAAGAGTTTTAAGTAAATTTTTTGGATATTAAAAGAATGTAGGTTTAAATAAAACTAGAAACAGAATTAATTAAAATGTACCTTCTAAAACATTGTTAATGTTAAACCATTATGTCGCAATTAAAGAAGAAAAAGAAATAAAAAACCGGACAAGTGCGAGTTGAACTCGCCCACCAAAGGTTCCGTACAAAACCTCACGCTTTCATGAACTTCACCAGTTCACCTAGATACGGCGATGTTTTTACAAAAACTTTCTATGAAATATCAAAGTATTAGTGTTACGATGAAGTCTATTTATTATCAATCCATTCAACAAGATGAACTACTGAATATCCTTTGAGCTTAGGTATAATGTTTTGCCAATGGAAGGGTCAGTAATTATTTTACCTTTGCAAGTATTCCATTTAACCTGAAAGGCGAAGTATCTGTTTCGGACAACATCAACTTTAGTATAGTTAGTTATTTAAGTAAGAGAGGCTCGTGATTACAATTTAATCGAAACGTTAATAAATTTAATTTATTCTATACCAATGAGTTAGCGCCTACAAGCCGAAGATAATTAGCTTAATTAATTAACAATCATACAGTAAGCTAGCACTATAATACAGTTATTTACCTGTGCTTAAATAACTGTATATAAGATATATTCTGTTTTGAATAATTAGTTTTAAATTGCATAATATTTTTCAAATTATTTCCTGGTAGAATGGGTAATTAGGCCTAAAATGAGAGAGCTATGGAATATGTTCTCAATATTTTATCTTTTGCGTTCCGCTGTGCGGATCGGCGGCGAAAGGAGATTAAAAAGGGTAAACCGCTGTACAATACGGGCTCTCACATTTCCCCAAAAGATTTATTTAAACATGGATAATTATCAATATACAAATATTTGCCATGGATATTAACATTAATATACCTTTATAGTATCAATATTGTGATACATGCCGTGTTATTTCGTCATAAAAAGTATGGAGGAGTTAAAAAAATATAGAAGTAGCATAAAATATGTCTAGCTACCGACTAGTTTTATCGTTATTAAGAGGGTGACTTGAAATAAGTTATCACGTTTCGGTATACAGAAACATATTTGCCGTCTTTATTTAGAGAAGGCTGTTGTACTTGTATATTATATTGTTAGCACCGCAATTTGAGCAGAAACTTTCAACATGTTCCTATTAGTTCTTGAAATTCCCGACTGTCATACAGTGATCTTTGATAGTCGTTAAGTCATTACAATTCTGACAACCAGTCTTACTATGGAATACTGTATTACCTAGCAATAGGTTGTGGAGGTCAGATAGGCAGTCGCTCTATGTAAAATGCGGTATTCAGCTAAATCCGGTAAGACTGGGAGCCGACCCCGACATAGCTTGGGTTTTCCAAAGCTATTGCTATACCTATGTTTAGTTAGGAAACGTTTAAGTGAGCACAACGTGCCCTGTAATGTATCCTATACCAGGTTAACTGGCAGTTAGAGTTTCACAACGCTCACTAAAACACTAAAATGTTCTGCAGTAACAAGTGTGGGACTTATAACAACCACTATTACTAAACTTGGCGGTGCTAAATACTTCCACCGCAGTGTCTTATCGCCTATAATAAGGCTAGCAAATGTTAGATTACCTGGTAAAAGTAATGTTTGTAACCACTATTACTTTCAAGTGAAAAAATTGTAGCTTGTCTGTATTTCTATTTTAAATAATGCAAAAATCCTGTATTTGTTTATAAAGTTAAATATTATAAACATGACGGTTTTTTTTGCAAATAAACAAACAAAGATGGTATCACTGTTATTTGGACTATCGGATAGTCGGATCTGACCGAAAATGTATTTTAAGCAAATAAGCAAAATGGACGTTCAATTTATTTGGTCGGTCACTGTGTCCATTTAAATGATTGATTGAGTATTAATAGTAAACATTCAAACAATAACTTAACATTCCTAATTATGTAAAATACTGCTTACAAACGAGAGTAATGCTAAGATTATTGAAAAATACTTTTGTATTCGTATGTGTTTGTTAATATATTATATTAATTATATTTAATAATGTGTTTAATGAATATGGAATATTTAGACTTTGACAAGAAGTACTTACGACGTCGTTGATACGTAGTTTTACCTTGTGCCTCGTGTAACATAATTATATTATCTTCATTATAATTCGTACTGCGTACACAGCTAATTGCTTTCATGCGTCTTTTTGGGTCCGATGTGAGCATCATTTTATTTTTTATGAAAATACAACTATGTTAGATTAATAGGTAATGAGTAAGATACTTTGGCTCTAATTTTAGAAATTGTTACAAGCCGCGACGATTTCGGTATTTAGCTAATTACTTTTTGAGTTTAAGAGTCCCTATCAATTTCGGCGCGCTACTAGTTTAGGTAACTATATGAGCGCCTTATCTCTGTGTGCGTTCGAACTATCGCTGACAATCGTAGTGTGCGTTGTCGTACGGTGTAGCGCCATCAAATATTCTTGGTCCGTAAACGCTATTGTCAGCACTGCATAGTTTTTATTACCCACTAAGTTCCGTAATACTGGATGGATGTTATTGTGATTATGACGTGTTATGTTTAAGAACCTTATAAAAATATCGTTACCTAGTAGTTACGGCAGTCACTTACAAAAAAGGCTAGGCAGATAATGTACAGGATGTACCTACCAGAAAGGTGGGGGGTACAGTCTATCAAATTGAACAACTATCTCCATGGGAGTGTATAATTTTCTATTATTATGTGTTTTATTTCAGGAAAATAAAAACGAGATATTTTTTAGTTACTTTATTGCAACACGTCGCTTTTCTTCAATTGTTTTGAGAGAGCTCATTTGACATCCAAACTTTACACAGTGTTGTGAAATCTCCACGAGTTGGTCAAAAAAATACTGATAGTCAACTATTCTTCTTCCTTCAATTCGTATCGGTGTAGATGGTGCAGACTGAAAAAATATTAGTTATGTTTAATCACTGAAACAGGTAAAACAGAAATGTGTGGTCAAATATTATGAGGAGTCGGATATATTATGTTTCACCAGAAAATGGCAAAACAAATAAATAAATGTTTCAAAATTTTTATTCTAAAATGGTACATGCAAATACATACTTGATCCAACTCCATGACTAAATCTTAAAAAGATTTAGTCATGGTCAAATATTTACATGTAACTTGATACATGTAAATATTTCAAACATCTTTGATTTATATATTAATTATATAATTTTTATATAATTGAGATTTAAACTATCCTATCTCTCAAGTTGGATCGAACTGCACATGGTGTGCGAATTTTATCATAATTGGTTAAGTGGTTTAGGAGTCCATTGAGGACAAACATTGTGACACGAGATTTATATACTTATTAAGATATATTAGATAAATAAAAAAAAAATCTAGATAAAAGGAATACCTTGTGTCCGATGGGGGCTTTTCGCTTATAGATGATGTTCCAGGTAAATTTTGATTCTCGGTAGATTTCTGCCTATTTAATTCTCTACAAAAATAAAATCTCTATAAAAAAAATGAACTTCATTTTTAGATTCAAGAAATAATAACCAATTCTAACAGTTTTCGTAATTACAAAAAAAAAAAAATACCTAAGAACTGCAAGTGCTTTTCGTGTTTTTTCAACCTTTTTCTTTTTACTTTTGATTTTTCCTTGATAGTAAAGATCACTTTTTCAACCCATTTTCTAAAAATTAAACACTATTTTACTAATAGTACAAAACATTAATATGTATAAACAACATTATGAAATCATAAAAATTCACACTGCATAAATAAAAATTAAATCTACTCACGGTCTCAAAACTGGTCAGGTGTAGTACAAAATCACGCGCGATTCAAGAGTTTCGTTTGGAGCGGCGAACGTCACGGGCGACACAGGTCCGTCGCCAACAAGCCCTTGGGCGCGACTGAATGTATCGAGCGAGCGCATCGGTTTATAAGGCATTATTTAGAAATTTTATTACAAATAAATAAGAAGTCAGAAATGAAATATAAAAATTGAATTTGGTAGATAAATACCTCAGTTTTGTAAATATATAATGCTTATTGTTATTTTCAATAAATTCTTACCCATAGACGACGATTTTGCACATGACTTTATTGGGTTTTTTCAGCGTGGATCACATTTTTTTTTAAGTACTAGTTCATTGAAATTTAAAAAAATACATTGTGTACTTACTAGCATACTATATGCCCAGTATTTATGATTTTTCTCAGATTGTTATTTGCTACCAGTAAGCTAAAAAAGCAATTGGAAAATCTGCTGTTTCGTGCTTACGTAAAAACATGTGTTAGGTTTTTATTTTTCATAATTTATATTGAGTAGTTATTAAAAATTGACTTTGTACACTTACTTGATAAATGAATGATAAATAACTGTGCATTAAAAAAACAGAACAGATATCTTGAAATTATTGAGAGATTTGCGCTGAAAAAGTTGGAAATTTCTGTTTTCGAACCGCGAAATTGATAGGGACTCTTAGTAAGTTAGGGAAATTTTTCAACCCGCAAGTGAGCGAGTAAGGCCTTTGACCAGTAGTGGGCTGATATAACGCTCTTAAGAGTTAAAAGTGAGTCAATGTCTTGTAAACTAAATATCGAAAACAAACAGTTACTCGTCCATTTTTTTTTTATACGGCCCTCTGATCTAAAACTAGGTAGAGCCTGTACTATGGTAACCAGACAACCGATAAATATACTTATATATTTGTAAATACATATTATAGATAAATTACACCCAGACGCAGAACACAAACTCATGCTTATGCTCATCACACAAAGATTTGCCCTAGGTGGGAATCGAACCCACGACCTCCGGCTTAGCAGTCAGGGTCACTAACCACAAGACCAACAGGCCTTATTTATAAGAATACACAATCACTACAAAATCATTTTGCCAACATTTTTTTTTGTTTATCTCAGCAACTACTGTTGGCCTGGGCTTTTAATAATTGAATTGGAAAATCATTTTTTTATTTGTAGACGGTAATATGAAGCTGGTAGTTAATTGAAAAGGACAATCGTCCTACACGTAATGCTAGATTTCACTCCGGTATAACTTTCAACCTAACTCCACCCAAAATGTGCGTGAAACCGTACCATACGTACCTATTGAGTACTGTAGAGGCACTTGACTCTACTTAGTGATACGTAGGTAATATTATTATGGTGTCTTTATCGAGAACTTCTTACCCTTGCTTAATTCTTATTCAGTACATCGATGCAAATCATTACTACAGGAATATATTTACCTTTTTATAAGCCACGTTTCGGCTGAGGTCAGAACAGATACGTCACCAGCGCCGAGGCGAATACCGAATACAGATGAGTAAAACGATTTCGATTCAGTTGACCCACTGGTTGAGTCTTATTGTGACAATTATAAAAATAAAAATTAAGTATTCCTAAAAAGATATTTTTATTTTTAACTAGCTTCCTTAACATTCAAACATCCACACCTTCACATTTATAATATTAGTAGGATAACAATGTCAACTTGAATAGGGAAACTTATAGCAGAATGGAATTTTAATATAGAAATGTGACCACAGACAAATAATCAGAACATTATTGATTTTTTTGCGCATTTCCATAACCGTATGCTTTGTATTTAGATCAAGTCATATTTAATCTTGGTTCAGTCCTCATAATCTTTAAGACGTGTGAATGATTTTGGAATTGATAAGTTAGGCAATGAAAGTGTGTTACTGTAATATCTACTATATAAAACAACGTCGGGTTTGTAACACTTATAACTCGATAACGGATGGACCGATTTTCATGATTCTTGATTTGGTGGATTCTTCTCCCTCCCAAATAGCAGAATAAATATTAAAAGCAATGGAAACATTTATTCTAAAAAGATAAATTTACGGAAACGGGGACAGCTCATGCGGTTGATACCGCGGGGCACAGTTAGTAAGTATATCATATTTAAAACAAATTCGGGTTTGTTACAACGCTAATAACTGGAGAAAGAGCAGACCGATTTTCATACTCTTAAAATTGTTGGATCCCTCTCCATTCAGAATAGCAGAATAAATATTAAAAACAATGAAAAAAATACGTTTACGGGAACAACTTACGCTGGTGGATCCACAAAGCACAGCTAGTTTAGGTTGTATTTCAGTTGACTTTCTGTCTTGTTATATTTATGATGCTAACACTGCCCGATGTGGCCTACGGCATGTAGTTTTCGACTTACGGATTATCTATCAAAGCTGATAAACGCGATTGGCATTCATACGACAACCGGAACAGTGGTTTGTTATGCTCTTTTATCTTTAGGCTGGTTTTGATGTGAAAAGAATGGTCTTTTTTATATAAACTCGGCGGGAAAAGTGGCATGTAGCCAAGTGTTTTACGATGTGTGATAGGTATGTATGTAAAGGGCGAACATATGGTATGTCAGTGTGCTTTTAACGAACATTATATAAGATCACGTGACATGAATATTGTGTCAAAATAATTCAATACAAAAAATGGGAAGGAAACCCTGTCAGACGTGTTCTCAAATTATATTATTATTATTATTAAAATAACTGCCGAGCGTGGAGGTGAGCTACGTACAGCATACTATAGTACAGGAATATTGATTTTTGTTGAGCTATTTGAGTTGAGTTTTGTGTTAACATGTTTTCATTAATTCATTACATCTATACCTCTATATTATAAAGAGGAAACCTTTGGATTTTTGTATTTTTGTATGTTTGTATTGAATAGGCTCAAAAACTACTGGACCGATTTCAAAATTTCTTTTACCATTACTTAGAGGGATTCTTCCGAATCCGTATAGGCTATATTTTATCCCGGAAAATAATTAGGATTTTTCGTGGTAGTGAAAATTGTGGAGTAAGTCGACGAAAAAACTGCCGTACGTTAACGATTCTCGCGAACGCTGCCTATATGGTTAGATATGTATGGTTGTCTTCTATAGAAAAGTTGTAGAACTCAATAATGCCTACAAAAAAGTCCGCGATAGTATAAACCAAACATTTATATTTTAGCCATTATAACCACTTTTCCATAGAATAAAAGTAATTAAAATTATTAGCCTATGTTTATTGATCATATTATAGTCAAATACTAATCCTTATCCATATAAACTATTTATTGAGCAAGATTGTTTCAATAGCTATAAATTACTTTTTATTTTATGCCAATCGGACAATTCATTCAAAAGATATTACGAATTTAAAATTGTAATTGGTATTAAAATGAATGATGGCTGCCGGCCGATATGTAGGTATCGCACGACTCGCACGGCGAAACCGCAGGGGAGTGCACATCTATCTATATCTATACTTATAATAAATCTGTAGAAGTGAAAATTCTGTACATTGAAAATATCAAAAAAATTAATGGCGGGGTGTGTTACTAGACCGACACCGAACCCAAAAATGTGATTAAAAAAATTTTTGTCTGTCTGTCTGTCTGTCTGTCTGTTTGTTCAGGCATCACGCAAAAACTACCGGTTCGATTTCGATGAAACTTGGTATAATTGTTTTTTAATATCCTGGGCACCACACTGGGTAGTTTTTATCCCGGAAAAGTATATACAAAAAAAAACAAACTTAACTTTGCGGTTCGATCCCTAGACCCGAATACTGTACCAACCGCAAATAATAAGTTTGTCGTAGGTTACGTCACCCGCAGTGGAGTTTAATAAGGGGCGCTGCACACGGCCAAGTAACTATTTATTAATCTGTGACACGGCTAAGATACTAAAATTATTTATCTATACTTTATATATATTATTATATTATCTATATAAATAAAAAGAGAAGGCCTGACGACTGACTGACTGACTCATCAACGCCCAGCCCAAACCCTTGGACCTAGAAAGCTGAAATTTCGCACAGAGGTTTCCTTTATAATGTAGGCAAGGAACAAGGAAGGATTTTTCGAAATTCAACTCCCAAGGGTATTAAATAGGGGATGAAAGTTTGTATGGAAAAACGTTATTTTTGTAGTTTACACCATAAAAATTTGTGGTTACCATTCTGGTAAAAAATTAAAAACCATGTGTTTCAGTATTTTTCGAAATTCAACCCCTAAGGGAGTTAAATATGGGGTGAAAGTTTGTAGGGGAAGTCCAGTATTTTTAAAGACAGACACATGAAATTTCGTATACGGGTTTCTCGATAGAAATAAATAAAGACGTATAACAGCGATTTTGAAAATCTACCCCCTAAGAGGGTAAAATAGGGGATGGAAGTTTGTAAGTATATGAATTGTGTAGTTTTCATAGATAGGCACATTAAATTTCATAGGATTATGAGTTAGAAATAAATAAGACGTATTTCCGAGATTTTAGAAATCTACCCTCTAAGGGGGTGCAATAGTGGTTGCAAGTTTTTTTAGGAAGTTTGTCATTTTCAAAGAGAGAGATGAGATTTGGTATACGGGTTTTTGGTTAGAAATAAATGAAAATATATTTTTAGCGATTTTTGAATTTTACGCCTTAAGATGGTTAAATAGGGGTTGCAAGGTATTATATTGTGGACTTTATATTTAAAGATAAGGCCATGCCTTTCATATACGGGTTTCTGTTTCGATACAAATAAATGACCATCTAAAACATATCTTTACGATGACATCCGTGTTCGAGTGGCGTCCACAACGGTTTTCAAGGTGTCGCCAGCTCTGAGGTCCCGGGTTCGATCCCCGGACGGGTCGATGTAGAAAATCACTTTTCTACATTATGTCGAGTCTGGGTGTTAGTGGTACCTTCGTTGTTTCCGATTCCATAGCACAAGAGCTTTAGCTACTTACTTTGAATTCAGAGCAATGTATGTGATTCTTCTTCATCTTTTCGTGTCAATGATTTTCAAGTTTTGTCTGTGTTTTCAAAGTTTATCCAAACTCAATGTATGTGATGTTTCCACATTATCTTATTATTATCTTAACGCCATAATAGTATATGAAAAATATAATTTATGCTCCTTCCTTTGAAAATCCCAGAATATATCCATCTATCCTTTACTACTTACTACTCTTAACTTTACGCGCGTGCGAAGCCGCGGGCAACAGCTAGTGAAGAAATAAATGTCCACCCGTGCGAAGCCGGGGCGGGTCGCTAGTCAGTTATATAATGCGCGTGCTTTGAATATTTATTTGTTAAACTATGATTGGTATGATACCGTAGTCTAAAATTATCTTGATAATTACTACCTACTAGAATGTATTCTTGCATTATATACACGAATATAAAAAAAAAGGGTCACTCGCTTTTAAATAAGTACTAGATGGATGTGGAAGCCAGTTTGACTTGTTGATAACTATTTAAAATAATTTTGAAGCAGACAATTTTTCGATAAATTCTATACAGGATTAGGTATAGCTAAGTATATAGATATAATAGTATATATATCTTAATTTCATATTTTGAAAAATAAAATTTAAGGAATGTAGATATTATTTTGTATACCCACTCAAGTTTTATTGTTTCCTGAAATCAATTTTAAAATTGTTCTAAGGAAAATAACTTTAACATTATTTAAGGAAATCAGTTAAATGGCGTTAGCACGGTGAACAAATAACAATACGAAAGGAGAGTTATTTCTGTGAAATCTATAAATACTTTAAGAAATAAAACAGGTAGGTTTGTTTCAGGATTTTGAAATTTATGCGTCTTCTGTTTGTTGAGGAGGTTGAGACCGCTGTTCGGTAATATTCATTTGAATGGCTACTGTTGTGTTTACGCGACCTAACAAACCCTTTCAATCTGTGAAGATACTAGAGAAAAATCTTGTTGCTGCTATCCGTGTATAGAATAATAAATTAGAAAATAGTGAGTAAAATTGCCTACCCACCTTTTTTTTACCCGGTGGAAATCCTCATGGGTAACCTCAGCATTGGGGACGACAGAGGGACGTGCCGGTCTTCTACAGGCTAAAACCACCGGAATGCTTCTAAAATGACTTACCTATGCTAACATTTAAGTAGGCACATAATTGATAAAGAAAACACTCTAGATACTCATGACAGTTTCGAACAAAAGTCACAGCCAGAAGTGTCTTCAATTACATAGGTGGTGACAGTCTAGAAATGAACATATTTTTTCCAAACTCAACCTCATATTATCCACCCATAAAGTAGTTTTTACAAAGCAGCGTACAGAAACGATAAAATGTTACAGAATTGTTTGAAATAAAATGGAAATGACATAGTTAGTAATTTTTGAGGACACATTTGAGAGATTGACTGCATCTTGGTTTTTTTCTATATCAATGAGGCACATACCTAGTACTTATAGATAGGTGCATAGAACATGGGTTAAGATGGGTTAATATATAGGTCTACAGAAAAGTCCGTGATAGCATGTCTTTCTTTTAAGCATAACATATTATTATTGATGTCACATTACGATAAAAAAATAACATTTTCAATGTCATTGGGTTTGCTTAATAGTGAACTTTAGGTATTAATCTTAGGACACGCGGTAGCGTATCAAGCCAAGTTCAAGTAATAGAACTGGCGAACAGCACCGTGTGTTATATTACACGAACCATTTGAAGCCACTTTTGACCCCTCATAATTTAAAAACTATTTGACATAAACGAGTCAAATTAAGCTCATATAGGTAGGTATTGAGACTTGCGATATACATACCTATGTGCTCCAGTTCTAAACCTGTTACTTGTCGGTTCTTAGTAAATTTGGCTTGCTGGTAAAATCTAGCCATGGAATCGTATATGAGAACTAGCCAAGTCAGACCTTAGGCTACAATTTATTATAGGTACTAAGTTATAAGATATGTGATATTATATTTTATGTTGTGATAAATAAATTTCAGAACTGACCATTGAACTTGGCACCCATTTAGATCTTCTTTCTTTTGTCGTTTAAGTCAACAACCAAGGCTTATATCATAATATTGAACTTGGCTCTCATTTCACACTTATGTTTTTGCTAGGATATAACTTACGGTAAACTTAGGTATTTAAGTATTAATTTAATGTACCTAAATACCCACCTATTACTACTAACACATGTCACTTCACGGTTTCTTTTGATAACAGTTGATTTTTCATTTAATCTCCGACGGTAAAAACATCCTAAGACCTTATTGTGAAATATCTGAAAGCCCTATTTGTGCTTTAGATGGCGGGATATTGGGTCATATTTTGTAAATGGCAGTTACATCGGTCAACTTTATTCCCTCGATTTCAAAGCGTCATTTGTAGTATAACCTTTCGAAAAGCTTTGTAAACTTGGTAGATATTGTGAATTTATTTTTCATTCTAAGTATGTAATAAAAAAATATTTGGACTTCGTTCTCATCATGGGAAAAGGTTAGGCGGAAGGAAAAGGCAAAAACAATAACTGTTGAGTAGAAAGTTCCTATTTATAATTGTTTAATTATATTGATTGTGTTATTTTCACATATTTTTTCAGTTAAAATGCTGCAGTAAAAATATGGAGGCTTGTAAAAAATTATTTTAGTTACACTAAATTAAATACATTAGGGTATTTAATTTAGTGCTAAGGGATTTAGGTATTATTTGTTTTTTAATTTTGTTTGAAAAGGCTATTTGTATGCGATGTTCAATTCATATTTTTAGTAAGTACTAGTATAAGTAAGCCTAGTAATACAAAATAAAAAAAAAGTTTTTATTTATCATACAATAAATTGTTCTACAGCACAAATTAAGGCAGCCCCGTTTTTTAATGGCAAAGATAGCCCTATTACTAATTTTATGTCTCTAATAGAATTTTAGCAGTAGCTCAAAAAAAAAAAATCGGCTTTCAAACGGGAGGAAACCTTTTCGCAGCAGGGGACAATAAACAGGTTACATAAAATATTTTAGTCTTTAATGTTATATGATTAAATAAATGATGGCCTTTCAATGTCAATATTTCGTTTTCCTTATTCGTTGTTACGGTTTCTCAGAGTAATTTGCTTGGTAATATGTGGTGGAGTTCCTTAGAAATGAAAGAGAAAACACGGATGTTTTTTCGTGTTAATACGTACGAATGTGCCTAAAATATAACAATCATAAGCTCATTTAGTTTACTTGCGTGCCTAGCCTAAAATATGTCGTCACGTTCGGTTTTACATAGGCTATGGCACGTGTATACAAGAAATTTCATTTAAAATACCAACAAAAATCTTATGATAAAAGCCTTAGTCGCAATGGTAAACAAAATAGAGATCAGAAGCTTACAAAGTACCTACCAGCTTTAACAGCTAAAAATACTTACAATCAGCCTAACTATAATACTTTTAGATATCCCACTTATATTAGAAAGAAATATAATGATTATATTTCTGCTTAATAGAAGCTGGTTACAACGGGTGATAAACATTTCACCAATTTTTGTCAGTCCAAAAAGTTACATTTCATTAAGAGTCATTTAACGTTTTGAAATAAACGGATTCACAAATAAACGGATTTGATTTGATTTGATTTGAAAATATCTGAAAAGGTCTACTAGAAATAAAATTATTTTGATTTTGATTTTCGATTTCATTTCATCATAATAATTTACTCATTTTCTACACGTCATATTTTACCTTACAAGGATAAAAATAAATACTTTAACAAGAGTGATAATGCTGAACTAGCACGTAGCGTTAAAACGTGCGATTTCGCTTGTTCTTCGGCAGCATATCATTCTTGATTACTTTGCAACTGATTTCATATGATCTGTCACTGATAACGAGCATCAATAAAAAATGGCGTCAAAATCCCGGCGCCCACACGTCTGGCGTTTGACGACCAGTGAGCGCGTGACGATCGTATTTTTCTAAGAATATTTTTTCTGAGGGATAAGTTCATAATACCATAAACGTTTATGTTTCGAAACATAGTCCTTCTAATGACATATCGATCCCTAACAAATCTACTACATCATATTTCCTTATGACGCAGCTGGTTTTGTAATACGGATTTTACGTCCAGAAATGAATTAGCATTTATGAGCTTCCTTATGGCATTCTATTATGGAATGCATTTAGCTGATTCAGTCTTCTTGTCAGTCAGATAGCCATTTAGCCATCGCTACTATGCATTAAAGAACCATTTTAGTAAATTATCTATTGATCTAACTGATTTACCAATAGGTAAACGGTTTTGAATCTGTTGCCAAGATAATTTGTGTGTGCCAATACAATATTTAAAGATTTATGTTACTATTACGTTCCATACTTCCATACCATACATTGACTGTATAAATTAATGAATGAGGGTTTCTTCTAGTTCTATACATTTTAATAATCAAATTTATACTGAAATGTTGAAGTAAATTATGAATTATATTAAGAGCTATTGTTTTGAAGAACTAAAACAAACTAAGAATATCGGTCGTAGACTAAGACGAATTTCATAAAAATAATTATACTTTATTAAACTATGAAGTTAATGACTCCCTTTGTACTTAATATTGGGTGAATAAATTATAATTTTAATTTTGGTGTCCAAGTTGATATCATATTCATTAAAACTCATTTCATAGATAGGATATACATATATATATATATATATATATATATATATATATAGAAGTAAAATCATACACGTAGGTAATAATACAAATATTACAACGCTGCGGTTTCTACAAGAGTTTTGAATATTGATATGCATGAAGCACGATGTGTATTAAAACAATACTAGTGGTCGCCCAATGGTCGAAATTCGACCTTATAATATAAATTTAAATTGTGAGTGACTTAATATACATTATTAAAATATAATATTCAAACATTATTAAGGTTCTACTGTCGAAAACTAAACTACTATAACCACACATTTGACCAAGACTGTTATTTGCCAATTTATTTTTTGAACAAATTATATGAAATTAAAAGGAAGTAAAATAAAGAATATCTATTTAAAAAATGTTTATTAAAAGAAAACATGCTATAAGAGGAAAATACTATCCATTTAGAGCATATTTTATCGCATATTGCAAACTTCTCTGCAAACAATGTTTTTTGTAAAACCTCTTTTATCGTTTGCTAAATGTCCTTGGCCGTTATATTCGGATATATAAAAACTTAAACCACTTATTTATGTCAATGTCAGTAAGCAGTCAATGAAAAACAAAACAAACATGTGTGTGTGAAATGCATGGTAGTGTGGGTAATGTTTTATTTATTGATTTAATGTACTTTATAAGCATTATTATTGAAAAATATTAGCGTTCTCCACTTCTCCTACACATAAACTATAAGTGTGCCAAATTTTATGCTCCTGCGTCCGCGCAATTTTCGTAAAAAGGGGTCCAAAGTTTTGGCATCACGTATTAATTAAAACAATATTTGTGATTTACATACTTACTTCTTGGGAGATGTTTAGATTCATCGTTTGCGATACGCCTACGAAGCAATCAATGGGCAGAGAATTTGTTATTTATTTTTATACTACTACCTTGCATATTTCTTGTATTTTGAGAATTATTACTGCGAATTACTTCTTTTGTTTTTTACTCCGTGCTTTCAAACTTATTTCCTGTCCTAATGATATAACTACATATTTGACATTATTCTATTTCCAAACCAAATGAGAATTCGAAGTACTTAGTTAGTACACAAAAGAATTAGGTAGACACGTGCACTATATGGACATAGCATAAATTAGATAGATCTACAATGTTGGTTATAAATTTGTAGAGTTTATCGCAGTAAACAAAGCCGCCGTGGCCATTTGTGATAAACTATACCTAATACCCCAGCATTCGACACATTTCATGAAGACTTGCGTTATGGTTGGACCGTAATTTAGGCCACATTTTTGGGACCAGACCGTTGTTTATCATCATTATCATGAAACTAGTTTTGTGGGACTCTACCTAAGGAGACTACAGATTATATATCCTCAGTTGAATTACTGTTAAGTAGGTAGTTATGTACCCATAAAGTGTGTAATAGGTTACAAATCCCACCCATTTCTAGCGACTAAATTTCATCGACGATAAATAAACGAGAAAGGAGTAGTACATATTATGCCGCCTGCTAAAAAGTGCATTCTTTCTAGTGTAGTTTTAGATATAAATATAGTACACCACCCTATATGTAGCAGTTGTAGCTTCTTACAAACAGGCTGGTCTAATTCACAACAAACATTTCTACGGGGTACACTATGGCCCTCATCTGCTCGTCTCGCTGGGCCTTTATGTGGGACCCAAATGAAAAAACTCTGGGACAAGTGACGTGGCTATGTACTTTTGTGTAGCTATGGCGAATGGGGTGTCGGACTAAAGTATCTAAATGTTCATAAACATACAGGAATTTATATTACACTTTATTTTAGGTATGTATGTGGCTTTGTTTATGAAAAGAACCTCAGTCGTTAGGCGGAATTGACAAAGAAGTAAAATTAGATGTTCTGAACGTTGCTGTCTCGTACTATTTTCGTATAGGTAGGTACTTTCTTGTGACAAGTCATGAGAAAATTATGTTATTGGCAATTCTATAATTATTTACGAAATTGGTTCCTCGATTTAAACCAAGGCGTGAAATAACTTCTTCGCACCAAATAATGTTTTGTTTGTTCATAATTGGTAAAGTTTATAAAGTTGTAACTGTTTGTTATGAAGTTACAGAATCTTATTACATGAAAATTTCAACTGAATTACATTTTGCCTCTAAAAGCCTTCAAAATAACTGTGTAAATAGTATGAAATTAAGAGAAAGTAAAGGCTTTATTCTAGATGTTATGTGTGTATCTGATTAACTCAGAAAACTAAATGACTAAGCTCTTTGTCCATGGGCAAAAAATATAGTAAATCTATTTCTTTCAACGTTTTGAGGATAGATTAACATAGTGGGGACCTTATATGCAAGAAAGAAGGTAGGTAGGTGCTTATCTTTTTAATTTGGTTAGTCAGAAATATTTATTTATGAATGATTCGCCCAAATTAGGGCTATTTTGGACCAGGAAAATTTAATATACAGAGTTGCCTGTTAACCTTTGTTAACCTTTTAACCTTATCAATGGATTTGAAGAAAAAGTTAATTAACTTAAGCATTGACATGTTTTCGTTTATTGATCTAAGTATAGGTATTTATGATATTTGGCTACCATTATTGTCTATTGTACTTTAGTACCTTTTGTTTTAGGTATAGTTCGTTCAGTTCATATAACGTGACCTTCGCTAAACCTCGATCCATGACCTAGCTGGTAAGCTTTGAAAGGCTAAACATAAATAATTCCCCAAATTTTAATGTAAGCTTAGCGCACCTTGTAATAAAAATACAAACTAATTGAAAACCTTTCTTATTTTTTCTTGTAATCTGCGTATTATTTTCGTGTTATTCATATTCCAATCTTACAAGCTGTTGGTAATTTGAGTCACGCTGAAAATAAATTAATGCGTAAAAAGAGACTGATTTTGCGAATCTTTAATCTATGCGTTTTATTCTTACCAGTTTCAAGTCTATTGTGATAAGATTGTGATCGAATTTCTTATTAAATATCTACGTTGCGTTACGTTTTATTATTTCAGAAATTGATCACTTTTTTACAGTTAGCGGCTATACCCATGTAGTTTTAGGACATTGGTCAAAATAATTTATTCTGTTGTGGGCGGTTCTCGGTATCAGTAGTCAATTAAAAGTGTCTAATGAAAACTTTATTGTATATAATGTGTAATATAAAATTTATTATTCATGTTAGATTTCTCTTCTACTTACCTTCCCGGGTGTCAATGCCCGTTTCATCTGGCACATTAAACAGTAAATCAACGTCGTAAATCAAACGAATGCCAATTTGTTACTGGAATACAAAGTTATAAGGAAACATAAGTCAATGCAAGGAAATAAAATATTTGTTTTGGACATGGTAATGTCTAAAAAACACTAAACATACATTTTACGACTTTCCAGATAATTAAAACTAGTTGGCCTGATATTCGATGTTCTGTCAATCAGCACAAAAATAGATTTAGTCAATAGTGGAAATCGTATAGATATCTAGATAGCACATTATTTTTATTTGCATTTAATGTTGAGAGAGTCTGCAGAGCACATAAGTGCATTGGAATTAAAATGTCACCTTTTTTCATAAACGTCACTTTTTTTTCATATTTTGTTATGGTACGAATCAAACACTCAAATTGTCACTTACTTCATTCAATAACAAAACGTCAATCACGATTTTTTATTTCGTCATGTAAGGTTTATTAGTTATGATATCGTTATAATTACTTATTTTATGATTCCATCAACAATAAACTTTTTGGTTGTGTTGTCGTTGGTTTAGAACGTTGGATATTGAGCAGTTGTCAGATTCAATAAAAACGAATTTAATATTACAACAATCTTTATTTATTTATTCTGAGATCTATCCGGTGATTTTACGCGAAATATCATTCACAATCCTGGTCCTGACATCAAAATATGTATGTATATAAAGAACAGAAATGTAAAAATGAAATCGTATAGGTATTTCTTGTAAAAAGAAATACAGGGCCTTTCAAAAACCGTAGGTAATAAAGAATACTATTATGTCTATAAGTACTAGCACTAGCCTTTGCTCCCAGTTCCAGCTGCGTGGGCGTCGGTTAACGCTGCAAAAGTAAGCTATAGCTTTCCTCGTTAAATGGGCTATCTGACTAAAATAAGTTTTCAAATTTGACTAGTAACTCCAGAGATTAGCGCGCTTAACCAAAACTCTTCTGATTCATAATATTATCTAACTCTTAATATCCATAATATAAGGATAACGAAACTGTATTAAATGAAATTCGGTAGGTAAATAGATAGTCTAGAGTCTAAGAAAGGACATAGGCTACTAAACTTTTAGTCGCGATAACTGACACCCACACAGGTGGGGCCGCGGGCATAAGCTGTTATGGATTTAAATAACAATACGGTGCCGAACAATGTGCAATACCTTAATACCCATTAAAATGTATTTTCACGTTAACGATTAGGTATAAATGTTCGCTACTCTCAAAGCTTTTTATTGCCTCACTGAATCGTAATTGAAATAGCTTTTTGGGGTAATTTCACGAGGTCTCAGAAACTATTACGAACCCACAACATTTATGATAGTTTTCATGTTAGTTTCACTTACGCTCGTAATAACCATAATGAACCTAGACCTATTTACTTGATTAGGAATTTAGTCTAATGGTCATGTCTAGGGTTATGTCCAATAATTTGTTTTCCGCAAATGTCATAAGTATTTTAATAAACTAAATAAACACTTTTTTTAAATAAATTTAGAAATTAAAAAAAAATTACTGGCTTTTGCTTGCGGCTCCACCAGCTTGTGCCACCAGCTTTGTTCGATATTTGGATACCTAAAACTGAAATAATTTACGAATCAGCTTCATAATATTAGTATAAACCAAGTGTCCACTCTCATTGTCTATTGTCTATATTTATAAGTACACGTTATTGTGAAGGTGGCGGGAAAGTAAAGATTTATTATATTCGGTAGGTACGGTAAATAATGTTAATCCACATTCGTCCTAGGCAGTTATTTCGAGGTTTCTAAACTAAAAGACAAGTTACAACAATAGAATACAAAGGTTCGGATCTAACTGGATCAGTCAATATTATCGGATACGAACTTAAATTCAATCCCTTCGTGTCTGGCGTAATAGACAAAATAAATAGGGTTACCGGGTCATTCGTTAGTAAAATGTGTGAATTAGACGACCTTTATCTCAAAGCTGTCTATTTTGAGATAGAACACGGATAGAAGTAAGTATGTCGATAATATCTATTTATATGGAGATTTATTCATTATTTTTCATATTTCAGCAGTGTCCTGGGACATGTCCGCTTCCAGTATTCCCTCGAAAGGCCCGTGTAATTAATATTTCTGCATTATTTTACGTTCAGACTTCTGAGAATACGTTGGTTTACTTTAGTGGACGTTAGCAAATTCTGGCCTCATCGACTTATATATTAAGTATAATAACTGAACTAATTATCCAAATTTCTTCAACGTACATACTATTAACGTAATGTACCTACGTCAAAAAAGCTGATCATAAATATATTTTTAACGATATAGGCCACATGATTGCCTTTTGTTACCTACGATTGACCAGTCGAACTGAGTTGTTACGTCAATAATCACACTCGAAGGAACACAAGATTTACTACAAGCACGATAAGCGGTTAAAATACTCCCGTGAATCTGAAAAAGCTTAAAATAACGTACTCGAGATAAAACAAACAACAGACTTGAGAAATGTTTGTTTTTCTTTCACTCGAAGGAGTCGTCGCATCTAAGTTTGTATTACTTTTGTTCAAACTGTTGTCAGCTTTGAAATGAAATTACTTTAACACGCTACTTTGCGTTTAAATTAACACTTTGAGCATTAGTGGCAATGACAAACTTGTTAATTTTACTTTAGTGTCATATTTAGTAATACCGCTGACTTAATTTTCTTTCTCTTTATTTTATTTAAGTAAGTATTTTGTTTTCTCTGAGCCTAGATTTTTGTTGATTTTCTAGTGGCACAATAGTGGCCGTAAATCGACCATAATTCGTTTTAATTTCAAGTAAGAAAAAGGGGTCAAAGTTTTTGCTGTACTAATATAATTTCTTATAGAGTATTTATAGGTAATGTTATGTTAGTTGGTATATTGCCCACAAATTTTGTGTCGGTAACAATATTTCTTTTACCAGCCTAATACCTAATTTGGGAGACTATAAGTTTTATTGGTTCATTTGTTAGTAATTAACAAACATTATTACGGTGCTACCAGGGACTGTTAATACCTACTCCTATTATCTTGCGTAGACACAAAGACTGCAATTTATTGTGCAAATAAAAAGCTTACATCCAGTTCCATGTTCACTTATTAAAAAAGAAGCTGGAAATTCATTGTTAGAAAACTCATTTTCATATTAAACAACTGTAAGTAATTATTCTTATTGACCGCATTCATGTAAATTACATACAAATAGATAGAAGGAAAAATTTGAACCTACGCCCACGCCGCCGTAATACATGCGATAAAATAGGGATGGAGAAATTTGAACGCTCGAACGTATCTAACCTACAAAGGTCACCTTTGTAGGTTTTAATACAATCAAGGAAGTTATACATAATGTAAACATAACTCGTCGTAAGACTATTTACAACTAAATCTATTGATGTGTGTTTGTGTATTTGTGCTACAAACACATTGTCAATGCCATTGTATTACGATGCATTCTACGTCACTAATGTATGTGTACATTACTGTACAGTGAAGTAGACAGTAGTGTACAGTGATACGTTACTGGTACATGTAACACGCTCTAATTATTAAAAGCTGCCGAAGCAATTTGCTCAAATTAAAAGCAATCAGTTCGCGCGAAGCTTAACAGTTTTCAAAAGGTTGCAAACAGATAAATATTTTCAGATGAGGATAACGTATACAGCTTTTCAGATCCACGTCAAACAAGCCGAATCCACTTAAAGCTGAGGGCTCAACGTTAGAACAGGAAAATATTTTAATGTCGTTGCCAACTTTTGGACAGACTACCTACACATCTTTAGACTGGAATGGAATTTTATACAAATTCGCAACATGTTTGTAAAACGTCATTAGCAGTATTGGAGCAGTGTAGTTTTGAGGGATATAAGTAAGTACTGGGCTAAATATAAAGCTTTTAAGTAGGGCTTTAAGTTACCGTAAGGATTTAAAATGTTGACGCAGTGAACACATTATGCATAATTCATTTTCAATCGAAATTTATATTGTGGCCACGTAAATTTTAACGCGTTGATTAATTTAATCCTATTTCGCGTAAGTGGCTCAGTTCTGTATTTTTTGAACTAATATTTTAAAACATTTATTGAAAGTTATTTGTTACTTCTAAAACCTAGCGTGTTTACTTATAGCTCTGATTATCGTGTTGTATTGATTGTGGATGGAATAAAAAAGAAACCGGGGCCAAAATGTCTTCGAATCTATTAAGTTTCCTATTCACAGAATGTGCTCGTAAATTCGCGAAGCATTTTCCTGAAATATTAAATTAGATTTATTCCAATTATAAGGATTCTATTAAGCTCTCCGCGAAATCACAAAGATAAAACATTTTGGTATTTTAAGTAGTACCCAAAAATCATGGTAAATATTAACTATCCAAAATGTATCTTTGACAAACAGAACCATGATTAAAGATTCTAAAGACGTTGACTAATTGTATTTGGACGAGAACGAACGGGTATCATTAAAGTCATGATGTTTGCCTGTTGGCATGTTTCATGGTGCACAAAAATCAACAAAATTCTTCCGAAAATACGAGCATGGTTTTCACACGAATGTTTTCATTAATTTTAATCACATGACGTGATAGTCCACAGGAAGTGAAACGCACACCGTACGAGTACGTCAGTTAGTTGCACGTGACTAATTTAGTAGGGATTTTCAAATAGATAGTCGGTGTAATCCAGCTCAGCTGCTCCATTTATTTGCCATACCTTCACTGATCTTATAAAGGATTAATTTGAAAGGAGTGCGTATATTCTACGAGGTAATCAGTTGCATAAAACTGAGTTGCATAGAACCAAAGAACATAGGTCGAAATCTTGCAATTATTATTGAAAATCAACTTTTCATACAAATTTAAGTCACGTGGTCACGTGACTTAAAATTAACTTTCTAAGGTCTTACTTGGGGAGAGTTGTTCAGTTGTATGCACCTGATTACCTCGTAAAATTTACGCACTCCTTTTAAATTTATCCCGTATGTCACATACCTTAAGCTTCTGATTCATTTATCAATGGTAAGAAATTCTTCATTAAAAAACATAAAGTACGATGACAAACGAGTAATAAAATTTCTTGGAAGTCACAGCGGATCGGGTTTGGGACGTATCTAATCTGGACAATATTTTTATTTAATTAGATACTTTATGAAATTTCATTGCCGTGCCATTGGCCCTTTTAGAGAAAAAAAAACGTAAGAAAAAATGGAAACTTCTTAGAACCTGTGTTTAATATATTACCTAAAATAATATCTTGTAATAGGAACATATTAAAAAAACCTGACAAGTGCGAGTCGGACTCGTCCACCGAGGGTTCCGTACAAAACCAATATTATTAACATTTAATTATTTTTACTGTATTTGTAGATAAGATGATATTAGGTAGTAGGTACTTACCCAATTATTTTTCACAGTTTCAAGAAACTTAAGTTTAAATATATGGTTTTAATTTCAAACTCTTCGTGTTCCCAAGAAAAAGGGTCTTGATATACAGACGGAAGAACGGACGGACAGACAGACCAACGAAAAACTATTCATGTAAGGGTTCCGTTTTTTTTAACGGCATGGAACTCACTGAAACCAGACAAGTACAAAGAAAATAATATTTTTTAACCGATTTAAAAAAGGAGGAGGGGGTAATCAATTAGGATGTTTGATTTTTTTTATGTATTTTCGGGCATATAAAAACTGATATGCAAAATATATTTTTTATTCGAAAAGGTATTATGATTTAACATTTATCATGAGGACAGAAAACATGGATAGCTCACACAGGTACCAGTAAAAAATGTATTAAGTATGCAATATTAAATGATTTTATGAAATAACAGTTATATTGGAGAGACTTAAAATTATGAATTATTCAGGAAGTACGTCCGTTCCGCTCGCTGTTCCAATGGAAAATGAAAGGTTAGGTCAAATCTCCCCTTGCTTTTCTTAATTTTGTAATTAGGTACTTTGAACCGATATCCAATTAAATATACTTGTCGTGGTACCAGTGAAAATTTAATTCCAAAGAAAACTCCATTTAATTCCATTTTTCAACAAACAACTAGAAAACCGATTCGGGAACGCACGTAAATCTTATGAAACCCCTTTTTTGCGTCAGGGGTTAAAAAGACTGCGTCGGGTTAAAAGGTGTACTCGGGTTACTGTGCACCAAAAAATATTCTAAGAATCAGGAAAATAAAACTATGTACAAAAAAGGACGAATTGATTACCTATTGAAGGCTTTCTTTGAACCTTTTATTTAATACCTAATCTGTAAACTCGTAATACATTAGGCTCCTATGCAAAGGCGTATTGACAAAGCAACTGATCACGTTGAAATGGAGGTTAATGCTTTCCTTTAACGATGTTAAGATCAAAGTCTGCGGCGTTTGTATTCTTGCGTACTTTATATCAATAAAGTCAAGAGAGACGAGTGGCTCTAACTCTATTGAAACCTAGAATCTTTTGATAAAAAGACGAAATCAAAGCTTCGATTGAAGCCTACATTGGTAAGTATAATATGTGTCCACACAAAAACGTTTCCAGATCAGATTGGATGGAATATTTTTTATTTTTAAGATATTTTTTGCAACAAAATGATAGTTTTCAATTTTATCGGGATTTTTTTTTGCGCAATTAGCATATATTTTTATTTTCAGTTAGGTCAATCAAATATATGATTATTAATATTTCTACCAATACCTATTAGCGAAGGTTTTCAAGCACCTGAGTTTAATGAACGCGGCCTAAGAGCATAAGTATTAACGACTTGCTGGCCCACTGCCAAACAATATCGCTTGGTATTTTATAGGAAATATTAATAAGTATGCATTTTTTGATCCCAGACAAAAAATATGTTTTAATAACGGGGGATGAATAATACCTATACACAATATTATCGAACATTGTGAAAGTTAGCTTTTTGGATGTCTTCCAACAGCTGTGCCTGTAATTGAGAATATGGAATAGTAACGTTTAGCAAGTCTTGTCAACTAATAAACCTCAAGTAAATTATTTCCTAATTGGCCTAAGCTGTGATACATTCTCCTTTCGTATATTATAAATCAAATGTACAGCTCGGTCTCCGAAAAAATACATGTCTATTTGTAAGGTTTTATTATTAAACAGTCCCGGGGATTTGTGGAGATTCTCAACACAGAAGGTTAAGTCACTGGGAGCTTTTCGGGAATAAAAGAAAATTGAGTAATCTGCTCAATAGCAGATTACTCAATTTTCTCTTTTATATATTATAACTTTATCTATACTTATAATAAATCTGTAGAAGTGAAAATTCTGTACATTGAAAATATCAAAAAAATTAATGGCGGGGTGTGTTACTAGACCGACACCGAACCCAAAAATGTGATTAAAAAAATTTTTGTCTGTCTGTCTGTCTGTCTGTCTGTTTGTTCAGGCATCACGCAAAAACTACCGGTTCGATTTCGATGAAACTTGGTATAATTGTTCTTTAATATCCTGGGCACCACACTGGGTAGTTTTTATCCCGGAAAAGTATATACAAAAAAAAACAAACTTAATTTTGCGGTTCGATCCCGATACTGTACCAACCGCAAATAATAAGTTTGTCGTAGGTTACGTCACCCGCAGTGAAGTTCAATAAGGGGCGCTGCACACGGCCAAGTAATTTATTAATCTGTGACACGGCTAAGATACTATAATTATGTATCTATACTTTAAATATATTATATATTATTATATTATATATTATAAAGCTGAAGAGTTTGTTTGTTTGAACGCGCTAAACTCAGGAAGTACAGGTCCGATTTGAAAAATTCTTTCACTGTTAGATAGTCCACTTATTAAGGAAGGCTATAGGCTACTTTTCTTTTGGAAATCTATCCCCTAAGGGGGTGAAATAGGGGTTGAAAGTTTGCATGGGAAGTTCGGTATTTTCAATGATAGACACATGAAATATCGTATACGGGTTTCTGAATAGAAATAAATAAAGATGTATTTCAGCGATTTTAAAAATCATCCCCCTAAGAGGGCGAAAAAGGGGTTGGAAGTTTGTAGGCATATGAATTGTGTCGTTTTCAAAGATAGACACATTCAATTTCATATAAGGGTTATTAGTTAGAAATAAATAAGATGTATTTCCGAGATTTTAGAAATCTACCCTCTAAGGGGGTGAAATAAGGGCTGAAATAGTTGGTATGTGAAGTTCAGTATTCTCAAAGATAGACAGATGAAAAGGTAAATAGATAAGATAATGACCATCTAAGACATATCTATAATGACGACTCCCGTGGTCGACTGGCGTTCACTCCGGTTTTTAAGGTGTCGCCAGCTCTAAGGTTCCAGGTTCGATCCCCGGACGGGTCCATGTAGAAAATCACTTTTATACATAGTCTGGAGTCTGGGTGTTTATGGTACCTTTTTTGTCTCCGATTCCATAACACAAATACTTTTGCTACTTACTTTACTTTTATTATTATTTTAACGCCATAATTTATTAGATGAAAAATTTTATACATTCTCCTTACTTTGAAAATCACAGAATACATCTACCTTTAATACCACTCTTTACTTTACGCGCGAGCGAAGCCGCGGGCAACAGCTATTCAATAATAAAGTCGGAAATTTAAGTGCTTAAGAGACGAAAATCTAAAGTCCATTCATAGCAGAGATCAGATAACCACTTCAGTTGGTACTGGAGGTTTCCTCGTAAATAGGCGGAATAGATTAATCAAGTACCAAGAATAATAAGCTACAACGTACTGAGGTAGCTCCGAGATGTATAGGACAGGTAATTAATAAGATAGATGCAACGTGAGCTCTGCATATTCTGAGCAGAGAGAGCCAAAGTTCATGGTACAAATTATAGATTATTGGATTTTGTGAGGTTATATAATTAAACTTCTATTACAATGTCTGAATTTCGACCAATTGAAAACTATAATAACTTTCTGTGCATGGGCTCTGAGATATCATCTTTCTTAGAAAATACACTTACTGAGTTACACCATCTATTAAGAAACTTATAACGTAAAATGACTGTTTGACGATAAGACTCTAATATCACAGTACTCAATTAAATATGAAATTAATATGCTAAGCTTATCTTCGTACTACGTTGTACCCATGGCAAATGGGAGCTTAAATACCATACCCGAGGCGTGAAGGCTGGCTAACTAACAACGTAAGCACTATTATGTCCGTTAAACTAACTAAATATTGCAGTACGTGGCCTGGCCCTCTACCAACCCTGCTGGTACAGTAAACAGTGTTCATTTTGTGTACGAAGCGCACGGAATAATAATCAGAGAAACGATACTTTTATAACTTCTCTTTATGTTTCTATTTGATTTTGATTATAACGTGCTAATATTTGGCTTCAGGGCTTGGGTACGAGAATTTCCTTTTAGTGATATTAAGCGATTTCCATACGAATCTAGATTTAAAGACTATTAGAATTCTAATCGTTTAATTCGCTTTAGAGCTTAAGTGCGGTTTAGTCGTTTGGTTTAATAGTTTTGAGAAACATTATTTCACATTATCGTCGTCATCAATCACTAGATAGTGTTTTATGACCACCCACTTACACAATCACACAGCAAATAGTTTTATGTGTGAAGGGCTTTACGATTTGACTAAACTTTGTTAAAAAGGAAACAGATTGTACACAAAACAAACGGATTTTAAATAAATCCGAAACAGTGACGTCGCCGGTTAAACAAGTCACCCCATTTCGCCCCTTGGGTGTTGTAAAAGCTACAGCGGTATTATATGTCAAAGAAAAAAAGGTTGACGAATCAGTCCGGCAGAAGCTTTTTAATTAGATGGCTGTTTTGTTACGGGGATATAAATTTTGTTGCATTTCTTCTTGAAAGTCTTGCAGAGAGAGTGTAAAGATAACCAAAGTTGTATTACTTAGATTTCCCCTATTACGTATTATGGTACATCAAAGCTGAAAGTTCGACTTCAACTTTTATAATATCCTAACCTCGTTGCTGCACAATATGCAAAGGCGTCTCGAAAACAGAGAAGGATTTCTAGAAATGTACCATCATTGCGATGAGCACTATGTGTATGCCTAAAGTAAGTAATATCAACTCAGTGCGGGGGCGATGCTCAAGAAACCCGTCTCGGCGCGTAAATTGAGATGTCTCCCTTTGCTGCTAAATAAATGATTTGTTTATTTCAGACAACTTCATGATTGATAATGTTGTAATACTAATGAGTATATCCCACGCGCTGAATAAAGGTCACACGTATTACATATGTAGAGGAAACCTGAATACCTCCTACCAATCTCAACTTTACGTAATGCCTATTTGGTTACATTGTCTGGGTTCTACGTAAAGTCTAGGTTAAAAGAGCAATTAAGATAACTTCTTTTCAAAGATTCCAATCAGATATTTAGACATTACTCCCTATTCATGCTCGGTTTCGAAACGCCACATATTTTATAGAGAGCAGTTTAAAGAGAACAGTTTTTTCTGGAACTCAGTTTTACTAAATGGAGCAGACACCGGAATAATGTGGCTCCTGGGATTTCTTGAAGTTATTTTGAGATTAAATTCGTTCAACAGCTGTGGGTTAAACTGGCTTCTTAGAATATTGAGTGGAAGAGATAATTTGAAATCAATTACTTTTAATGACACTTAACATGCTCAGCGATATAGGCCTTAATATTTTTTGGGCTTTATTTAAGTTTTAAATCCTTATTTTTATAAAGCAGGGATAAGTTTTGAAATAGGTTCTCTTATTATCAGACAAAACTGGTAAATTGTAGCAATTTGGGACTTTCAATACCTTAATACGTTATTATTGGCTACCCTAACCCATGACGTTTGCCTAAGTAAATGTGTGTAAGTGGATCTACATAAGCACCTATAAAGTTGTTGATTTACGGTGTTATCATAGGTGTTCCGTTTCTCTATTCAAATTAGGGTGGAACTAGACGTGATAGCTCGCAGACTACTGTTTTTACATCCACACGCCATGTGTTTAAATGCTTTGTAGATATTTATATGCATGAATTTTGCTGGCACGTTCGCGTTGTACAGATATTTAACTAAGATAACATTAATTATTTTTTGAAAAATTTCATTGAATATTTTTGTTTACAAAACATTTAGATCCAAAAGTGTTTCTGTTTAGTCTACCTCTTCATTAGCCACATGTATTTGTCTTTGACTTTGTTAGTGGTACTTGTTTAAGTCTTTAGTAATTTAACCCGTCTATTTAGGTGTATACTCAACCCTCAACACCATTATAATATCTTCAATTATCTATACGATTATCTATACGATTAACGATACAACAATTTCAAATTAACCATGTGTTTGTTCTAAAAACTTTTGATTGGCTAGCTAAAATCAGAGTACATCCATTGATGCGCGATGGTTATTTGATTTCTAAAATAGTATCGATTGTTGCCTTCAGAGCATAAACAAACTTTCTAACAAAAAAAATCAGCGACTTCAAAAACACATACCTATATCCACTTAAAAAGAAAAAATTAACTGAATTCTCATATTGCCGTTTAAATACAACTGTTAAGTTACCATCTGATTTGTTTGAAATCGGTGCCCGTGCCTAGTAAAGTCGGTTTCGAATGCCTTTTTTTTGTTTGGCACTGACACCGACGACGTTAATATGGATTTCTGAAGGTGTTTTTTTTTAAGTTTCATTATTTTCAGTTCAAAGAATACACTATCTATTCTTCCCCATAATGTCTTGTTAAAGAATTATCCTACAACTCCTAACCTCTAAGGAGTTATATCTTCCATTACCAATTAACCAGTAAATCAACACGTGGACACCCAGTCGCGAATACTTGGATAGCTTTTGAAACACATACGTGCCTATAAAAATTAAGTTTTACCCTCGATTTTCCTGGGATCCCATCATCAGACCCTGACTTGGTGACAATGGGACCACCTCGGGAGATTACCTTTCAAACAAAAAAAAAGAATTTTCAAAATCAGTCCACAATTGTCGGAGATATTGGTGGACGTACATAAAAAAAAACATACAGACGAAAATAGAACCTCCTCCTTTTGGAAGTCGGTTAGAAAAGGCGTCGTTACATAATAATAGTTACTTCGGCGCTCGGTCGTGGATTCTGTTTCATTACATTAGCTGACATATATTTGGTACACAATTCGCAGCTTATTACGTGAGTAACAATACTCAGATATTTGTAGGTCGTAAGTATGCATGTCAGCCCTTTGAGGCTCTATGTTAATTATGAGAAGTTAATAAATAGGATATCTAAAGTTTATTAACCAACTTTTACAATAGAGGTCGTTAGAACTTACCTATTGATTAATACATGGAGACAGTTGTTCTGGAACTTCTGGATCAGGGTTTTGAATTTTCGCCGGTCTCAAGGGTCCTTTGTCCCAATGTTTTATATCATAATACCATCTTCGCTGTACAGACAAAAGACACAATAGTTTAACAATGAACATAAATTTAATATTTATTTATTTTATTTTGAGGTGAAAGAAAGTTTTATCAAATTATTGATCCATCATACTAACACTGCGGCTAGAAAACATGGTTGATGTTGATGCTAGTCAGCGGCGGATTTGATTGCCGCACCCTCTATGTGCGGTAAAGCATGAAGAATTAAATAAACTATAGAAAATACATGTATTTTTTTTGCGGGATGCTATATGGACACATTTGTGAGTTTTTACACGTAGGCAACTACTTAAAATAACACTGACCAAATTTTGCCACCCTAAGCCCGGGCTTACTCGGCCTGTAGGGAAATTTGCTCCTGATGCTAGTATTTATTTATACTACCTAACTGAATTTATAATATTTTTTGTTTTCATAACGTTTGTTTGTAAATTTACCAGATTAATAATTGATGAATGAACCTGAAGTCAATTCCACAAAAGTATAAGGTATGCGATTTTCAGTCAGTCAGTTCAGCCATCTTGTAATCCAACCTTGTAAAATTTTCAAATAATTTTGATTTTAAACTAAACCGATGTTTCTATAAACTACTGAAATATATGAAATTTATATGGGACCACCTCCGAGGTGCACCCTATCCATTACCAGAACATACAGTTGAAAAAAGTGATATGTCACCAACTTTGTTGCCACCGCAGTTTAAGCTTGGTTAACTATACGAGTTTGTGAGATGTTTCCCAATGGAATATTAACGTAATATTCTTCTTATATAATTGTTCTTACTTGTGTATCTAACAATTTGGTGATTATTGTGTGTACTGAGACAGTAATTCCTTTTAAGGTGAACCTTCATTTCGATTAATCAAATTCTATTCAAACCAATTGTAATTTCTTCACGTTGTGCTGCTCAGATATATATTTAAAAAGGTTCGACGACATTTTATTTAATCGTCTAATCAAGGTGTTTTGTTCAATGTTACATATTTGATGGTTTTAATCTAGAATTTGTATTATAATAATGCTCAATATAAGTGAACTGTATTTGTTCTTTTTGAGTATATAAATGTCTTAAAGCCGAATTCGTTTTTTTTTGTAAAATTGTTTTAGCTGCTAGCCCAACTTAAAATAAATTAAAGCATTTGTATTATATATTTTGATTTGAACATGGACAATATTAAGACGATCCAAGACCATTATTATTCTAATAGTAACTGAAATTGTATATTTAAAATTGTATAAGTAAACTGAGTGACTCTTTTCTTAGCTAAACAATGACGACTAATACGTTTTTCGATCCAAAATCCATTAATGTTCTTCAGTTATTTTAGAAAATCATCAACTTGAATGCCAGTGGCAGATAAATAAAACAGGAAAAGTAATTTATGACTACTTTCTATCTGAAGATAATCAATGAAGGGTGAAGGGCCGAGTATTTCCGTTTGGATAAGTTTCCAGCCCAAATAACATCCATTCTAACACTTAATGGTATTAGCATTATTGCTACACAAGTAGATCTGACATTTATTATTTAAAATCAATATAGGTTTTATTTGAAAGTCGTAAGGTTCTTTCTAGGTTCGTATTTAATTGGCTATACATGATTAATTTAAAAGGAGTACGGATATTCAACGAGGTAATCAGGTGCATAAAATCTTGAAATGGAAAATGAACTTTTCATACAAAGGGACAGGTCATGTGACTTAAGTTTGTATGAAAAGATGATTTTCAATTTGTTTACCTGTTTACCTCGTTATGCCCCGCATCATCATCCTCCTGCCCTTATCCCAATTGTATTTGGGGTCGGCGAAGCATGTTTTCTCCTTCCATACTCTTCTATCTGCCGTCATCTCACAAGTAACATTCTTTCTTGCCATATCGACTTTCACACCACTTATGCCCCGTACTCCTTTTAAATTAATCCTGTATACTTACATTATACAAGAGTAGTGCGTAGATTTTGTCCTGAGTTGTATTTCACGAGTTTTCCCACTAGCCATCCTTGTTTTACCCCCTTTAGTAGCACAATATTGCAATGTCGTTTTTATTTATGTGATTGGAATAATGCCGTATATTCATTCAAGCACCTTTGTCATAACTATAAACATCCTTCCGTAGTACATAAAATACTTATATTAGAATAGGTGTCAAGGAATCAGAAGTGGAATGACATGGTGAATGTGTTGAAGACATTTATTACAGTTTTAGTTTCAGTCAAATTCAACAAGTGTCAGGATTTGAATGGCATGTAATTGGTACCGTGTATTTGGTATTTAGGTATATAAATGTATGTACTGACTTACTTACATAGCAGTTAAAAATGGAATACCTACCTTCTCGAAGACTAGGAAGCACAAAAAGGTATAGCGCCCACGCACACATCGACGCCTGTGAGTACTTACATACATACACTACCTATAGCAGTAATAATAGATAAGTAACTAAATAAAGAAATACGTCAGTACCGTAGCATACCCCCCTTGGTAGCTACAGCAAATAGTTGTAATGATTTAACGGCTGTCAAAAATCAAAGAATGAAACTCGGGACCAAGGTCTTAAAGTACTATATGTACCTACCTTGATTACAAATTGCCACCCATCCCCGCGACGAGTATCCGTTAAACCGTAGGGCTTAGTTGTATCTTACACCTGTATAGTTATACCCGTGCTCCTCTCATAATCACAAAATAATTGGGTATTCTAAAATTGTATGAATTTGCTCTTGAAGTCTAACATCACATTTTTAGAATTAAAACTTTGATGTTCCCTTTGTAATTTGATAGTACGATAACAACTACTAATATGGTTATGACGTAATCTCATATATGGATAATAAAAAATAATGTTGGCTGTTCCGTTGATACCGCCTATTTGTCCGTAAGCCTGAAAGAGTTTATCTTAGACTCACACTTGGCTGTTACGTAACAACTTTACGTTTTTCTTGCACGGTCAGGTACCTACCTAATGAAAATGTCATTTATGTTAGCATGTAATACGCGATTTACGATCGGTATTATTATTATGACCAGTTCAAAAGACCTATGGTCTAGTATGATCAGCTTTATAGTACTGTAGACAAACAATTAGTTGTTAAATCTAATTACAAAAATAAATTTATATATATAAAATATTGACACTGTC
The DNA here is from genome assembly GCA_950381575.1 of Plusia festucae. Classification (NCBI taxonomy): domain Eukaryota; kingdom Metazoa; phylum Arthropoda; class Insecta; order Lepidoptera; family Noctuidae; genus Plusia; species Plusia festucae. Next base: position 8,043,841 of record OX494434.1, on the reverse strand, counting down.
AATTTCAAAGTATCAACTTCAATCAATCGTTGATTTACTTTTTTTCAATTTTATCCTCAATGTTTCGTAACGAACAGTCGACAGGTTTCATGTTCGCGTCATTTACAATAAAATCTCACAAAAATGAAGAAATTTCTTGTATTTTTTTGGAACAAAATAATAATTTAGGTAATCAAATGCGATTTACATGAATGTTAAATTTCTTAAAAGAAGTTAAAATCTACCGCTCATTATGATAAGGTACCTGTTATTTATATTTCTGTGCAAGGTAGGTATCTACCTAATTCATTATTTGATAAGATTCGTTATTATTCGTTACAATTCATTAATTTAAAAAGATCTACTTTACTGCTTTTCATGCTCAATTACAGTATCATGAGACTCTCGTCGTAAGCTCTTCGTCTAATTGGGGCGTTTTTTGGGAAATTGAAATGGGCAGGCAGGGTATAAGTTAAAATTGCAAATGCTAATGCTATTCCTATTTTACATGATCATTATAGTTATATCGATTTTACCGGCAAATTAAGCGACTAGTTAATAGGATATTGTTGGGAGAAGTAGTTAAGAATTATATTCAAATACAGCATTTCAAAGACTCTCGGTTATGTAATAAAAATGATAAGGAAAGGCAATGATAAAATATAAATATGAATTCTACTAGAATATGTACGTATTGTGAAAACGTAGGTACCTACCTATTTATACATCGCTGGCAGTTTTCGGTAACTGGCCTGTTGCGTGCCAGTGTCCGGATTATGTGTGCGAGCTTGAATTTTGCAGACGCCCTTCCGACGACAGACGTTCCACGTTTAAAACACTCATAAAATTATCTTTCACATCACTGCACGATTGTATACAATTCAAATTAATGGTTCGTTCATTATAAACGACCAGTTATTTTTGTTTCGCATTAAAACTGTTTGTTGTTTCACCGTAGTATTTTTTTGTTGCTGTGATATGAAAGCTAATGGGTTTTAGGGATCAGTGTGAATTTAGATAAAAGAGAAGTGCTTACCCGTATCTCGGTCGATTGAATATGGTTACGTAGGTACTTACTTTGTTCTTATTTTTAATAAATTTTTCGTGACCGAATATGATGAGAATTTGTTTGAAGGAATGCGCGTAAGTAAGTAGGTACTTCAAAATATTAGACTTAATTCTTTAACCTGTTATTTGTGTGACCGAGAAGAATCAAATTCCTTTCACATTTATCAAAAGCGAACCTAAGGTTGGAATAAAATTCCGTATTTTTTTTCTTCTTTGTTCTTCTTTGTTCAGTTTGTCAAGAGCTCACTGTGCATTTTGGGGACACATAAAGTAATTGGACTCAATACTAACAGAGTCAAGTAAATTTATTAAAAGACGCATTGACTTTGCAGTATTTCTAAATAGCTTATTTTTTGTATTAATCATTGTCGGTAATTTTTTCCCAATAGATAGTTCTCAATAGTAACAATTATGTGTAGAAACTTACAGGTTTACACAAATAAAAATGTGTGCAAAATAAAGTTACGTTTTAGATAATTTAACATTATTGAATAAAGGACAAATTAAGGAATAAAAAAATTCACGCCCCCTTAATTTGGATCACGATTAGAGATCAAAATCAATGATAGCGAACCATCTGGATTTCGAAATGTTAAGATATTTTGGGATCAAATGCATCATTTTATACCGTTGGTAGCCTAGGTTACCTACATTATTAATTAATTTTGGCCGCTAGGATAGTGGGTAGGGCGCCATTGAAATAGTTATGATAATAAATGAAATTAGTTTAGACTTTAGTTTAGCTAGGAATTAATTAACAAATTCCAGGTAAAACTTCGTTACTAGTTGCAATGTTATACCTACAAAGGATCAGTGATTTGCATATTGTTCTGTATACAAGCTCAATTGGCATTCGACTCCTACTTTGGAACTCGATCGCGCATCGAAACTCGATCACTCACCCATGTTGCCTCCACTCGCCCTGGTCTTGTGATTCGAGTCTGTTTTCTTTAGGGAATCGAAAAGTTTATGACGTTCGGCTCTCTGATTGGCTAAGAGCTTGGAGTGCGCCAATCGGGGCGCTGAACGTAAACGTAAAACAAACTTGCACTAGACTCTCACCAGTAGGTACAGAAAATAGTAAAAATATTACGATACAACGAAAATAGTCGTGAAGTATACGAATTGTATTAAATATACAACTCGTATACTTACATACGAATATGTAATTTATACAAATGTAAGTAGGTATATGAATTGTATATTTAGTAAAATTCGAATACCTAGGTACTTCACGACTATTTTATAAAAGTAACTCACAAAGCTTTTATTTCATATTTCAGTGGACCTGTCTAGTCCATCCCTGTGTACGAATAGTATCATAATTTATATGGAAAAGGGTAGAAACAAAACGCATTTCTGAATGATATTTTCTGGATTTTGGTTTACCTAACCCGTTCTGGATACAACCACAAAAAGCTTGACATTTGATGAATGAAATGAAAATGTGCGAATAATATTTATATTTTTTTCTGGGCAAAGATATTTTCGTGTTGATAACAATACGAGAAGTTATTATGAATTTATAGCTTTTTAATTAAATAATGAAAGGATACAAAGGAAGTACGAAGTGCAAAAATTGGAGTCAAAGGTGATAATTTGTCCAAATCTAAACCTTTGTCTCTGATTTTTGCTTGGACTGGATTACTTATACTATTAAAATCGGTTTTCTAATTATTCACTTACAATGTCAAATCTACTACGAATTTGGTAGAGATTTTCTATCGAATCAATCTAAGAGGATTGACAAACCCTCGGGCGAAATGGGGTGTATTCCCTTCTATAGAAGATATAATCTCTGAAGAGAATGCGAGGCTTAACTGGGTATCAAAGATATTGTAAATTAATAATCAGTCCGGTTGTATTCCAAGCTTATGTCAATATAGTACCAACAAAAGTGTATTTATACTTTTGGGATTTCGCTTCTATGTATACTAAATTTTGAGATTGTTTATAGTGCGGGACCATTTCTTCGATAGCCTCACGTGTTCTATATCACGAATATTTTGTTTATGAAAGCGCAGTAAACGATCCGCGGAATGCTGAAAAAACCTTTATTTCATTGTGTATACGTGCGTACCACATTGTAGAAAAAACATGACGTACCTTGCCAATATTTAAAAATTTACAGGAAAATAAATAAACCATTTATTAAGTACGTTATAAATATTTATGTTTTGTATGTAAACATTATGAATGCAAATAAGCAATACGACGTAGACAGAACCGCTCGTTTTATGATTAGCACGTCATGAGAGTTAGCCTCATTATGTTGGGTCCTGGCATCGAGTGTGATGTGGACAGTCGTTAGCGAACAATAGTTAGTCTGATTCTATCTACAAGGTAAATATAATATTTGGACGTCATCTTTACAGTATCACTCTAATATTATAAAGGCGGAAGTTTGTAAGTGTGTGTGTGTTTATTTGTTACCTTTTCACGCTCATTCGGCTTGACCAATTTTAATGAAATTTGACATGGAGGTATCTGACAAAATGGATTCTTCACAGGCTACTTTTAATCCCGGAAAAAATAAGTCATCTGATAAAACGCGGTTAGCATTGCGGGCTGCAGCAAGTAATAAATAATTGCGTTTAGTTAATTTGCAATAAAAAAGCTGTTTCTATAATGCAAAGAAACATTTTATTAAAACGATTTAATATACCCACGACTTTATAGAACAACATTCTGTAACTTTAAATATTGATACTAAAAAAACCCGTCTATTTAAATAAAAAAAACAGTAAACTTTCGCGTTATAATTTTAAGAACTTTACCCAAATCGTGGATGTGAAACATACTTGTATTTAGAAGTGCCTGCTGCTACTGCCCCAGTTCTGTCAACGGGCGATGGCGCGCTTAGGAGACTGATTATCCGGGTACAGTCGACCGCCTGACAGCGGGTACACGGTATAAACAGAAACTTTATTGGGAAAGCACTGTTCCCGTAGACAACTGGTAGTTTTACCTTACTCCGTAGGATAATTCCAATTCGTACTTGAATTGTAGAGAATAGACACTTGATTTCTATAATTCACGCGACTTTGCATACTAAATTGTCCCTCCCAATTTAAGCGATTTCATTAGGTTAATAGCAGTAGAAGTGATACTTTTTAAGGACTAAAAAAAGTTAACTGAGCGAGCGCAAGCACAGTGACAAGTGTTAAAAATAGAAATGAGCATCAATTGAATTGATTTTTTTTCATTCGGTTTTATCTTCATCTACTAGAATTCTGTAATAAGTATGTCTAAATTGTTTGGTCTCTGGTCGTAATATTTTAGCGGTGGTAGCTTCACGATTAGTCCGACGTGAAACGACTCGTAACACAAGCATTTATTTTAGTACGAGGGGTTACAAGAATACAAGTAAATTGAGTAAAAAATGCATACATATTATGCTAGTAAATTTAAAAAAACCGGCCAAGTGCGAGTCAGACTCGCGCACCGAGGGTTCCGTACAAACCTGTAGGTATATAAGTAAAAGTTATGGTATTTTTATTTCTAAATGAAATCCATAACATAACAATGTGGAAAGCTGACGGTACCTTGTCAATACATATTTATATGAAAACATTATGTATGTTCGGAAAAATCGGCCAAAATCTATCTTTTTATTTTTTTTTGTTAATCGCGGCTGAACCGATTTGCATGAAATTTTGTGTGCATATCGGGTAGGTCTGAGAATCGGCCAACATCTGTTTTTTTTTTAATCGCTGAACAACGTTTGCTGGGTCAGCTAGTAAGTTTATGATTATTAAAAAAAATATACTATGTGATGTAACTAAAAATTTAAGATTTTGGGAATTTTTCCTATATGTGTACTTTATAACGTTGCTTCATGCCAAATTTCAAGATTCCAGGTCGTCTGGAAGTATCCTTTAGGTTTTGATTCCCTTGCGAGTAGTTGCGAGTTTCAAAATATGCGGCTTTAATTGCTGTATCTTTTGATTGCGTTGACGTAGAAGTTTGATTTTGTTACAGCTTAAAGATATTATAGACTTGAGTATTTGTTAAGAATTTCAATATAATACCACTACGCGTTCATGAGTAAAGGGGTAATAAGTTTAAAATTATTAAAAATATTTTTATTATATGATGTAACTAAAAATTTATGCTTTTCGCAATTTTTCCTTTATCTGTGTTATAAGACGTTGCTTCGTACCAAATTTCAAGATTCTGAGTTCACGGGAAGTACCCTGTAGGTTTTGATTCCCTTGCGAGTAGTGGCGAGTTTCAAAATATGCGGTTTTAATTCCTGTTTCTTTTGATTGCGTTGACATAGAAGTTTGATTTTGTTACAGCTTAAAGGTATTATAGATTTGAGTATTTGATATGAATTTCAATATAATACCACTACGCGTTCATGAGGAAAGGGGTAGTAAGTTTAAAATTATTAAAAATATTTTTATTATATGATATAACTAAAAATGTATACTTTTCGCAATTTTTCCTATATCTCTGCTATAAGACGTTGCTTCATACCAAATTTCAAGATTCTGAGTTCACGGGAAGTACCCTGTAGGTTTTGATTCCCTTGCGAGTGTCGAAAATTTGCGGCATAAACGGGAGTATCTTTTGATCGCGTTGACTTAGAAGTTTGATACCTCCACGCGTTCCTGAGAAAAAAGGTCTTGACAGACAGACAGACAGACAGACAGACAGACAGACGGACAACAAAGTGATCCTATAAGGGTTCCGTTTTTACCTTTTGAGGTACGGAACCCTAAAAAATAACACATAGCGGTTCGATGTTACCTGATGTGTGGCTTACAGTAGATACCTAATAAGCAAGCGGCAAACCATGTCATAACACCATATCAAGCTTAGAAATTTATGATGGCTAATATCCGGATAATTGATAAGATAACATTTATGTTTGAGCCCTTATTGGAGCTCTAATATTAATATTGACTACGAGAACGCTGCTAGTACGACCACAGTGTGAATGTAAGTTGTCTCATATATTATGCATTATTATTTAAATTAAGTTTGTTAGCTATAAAAACACTATTAAAATTTAAATTGATAGAGCGACGTGCTCCGGGTTCGATCCCCGCGCGGGACAAGTATTTCCACAAATGATTGTACTGTAATAGTGTACAATAAAGAATATTAAATTCTAATCTATTCTTGTTCCAACTTTGGGTGTTCTTATTCTGCGGGAATGCGGGAGGAGTTCTATATATTTTTTTTATCAATAAAATAAAACTTGATCTTCCTAAAAGTTATAAAAAAATTGTAGATTAAAATGTAGTTTTTCCAAAAATTGTTTCAATGCTTTGTTGTGTTTCGTGTACAATAATGTTTCTTGACATAATGTTTAATGTAGAGAGGACAATATGATAAACACCTCTGAGTAATCTGAAAAGAACAGAAACATTTAATAAATCAAACAATATAATTGTTATTCTTATAATATACTCTATCACTGCTTTCATAGAAAAGAATAATGTCTGCAATCAACTTTCCAAACGTAATTTGTTGAATGAAACTCTTGATATATTATAGAGATTGTATCGTATTATTCATTAGGTACCTTGGCGCGGGAAAGTTCGCGTTCCTAAAATAAAACCTAATTATGGTCTGTGTTTGGGTAAAACATAAATAAGCAAGGAGTTCCAGAGTGAAGGCATGTTCTGTTTTTAATTATTTCACAAACATTGAAATAACGCAGCAATTCCAATTTTACATTGTGAAAACTAATAAACAAAAAACTCATATTTATCAAACATCAACTGTCACCAAAACATTTTTAGCTTACGCTACGCCACGCGTCATTTAATAAACATTAGCTTAGCAATTAGTGTAATATCAGTGTTTGTTTAAATAGACAAAAAAAAATTGACAGTTTTTACCACAGAGTAGGTACATTTTATGTCTTTGAGTTATAAGTATATACCTAGAATAATTTAACAGACTTTTGAGTACTTGGCGGTGCCGCGCAAATTTTAAAACACAATTTTAAAATAATGATCTTTTTTAGTCTCAATGACGTTTCTCAGTGCCATCTTGCTAAAAGTTTCGGAATACTAGAAGCAAAATAGAGGTCAACATGTAAAAACTAAGAGAAGAAAAGATAGATAATATGAGGGAATGAACTGAAAAGGCTTGACGATAATACGCTGAACGGTATAGTTGACGTACTTAATATGAATTAACTAGCAGTGCCCTGCGGTTTCACCCGCGTAAGTTGTCCACGTTCCCGTTAACATTTTTTTTTGTAAACTTGTTTTTAGTATTTATTCTGCTATTCGGGACGGAGACGAATCCAAAAAATCAAGGATCACGAAAATCGGTCCACCCGTTCTCGAGTTATAAGTGTTGTAACAAACCCGACTTTATATAAAGATATATTCAGCCGCATCGAAGGTGTCGAGTCGTGCGTAATTCGCACTTTTTATATTAACGTTTTCTTCCCACGCTTGTTTTATAATAATTTGATCTGGTTAATCTCGCTTGGCTCAAGCTAAAAGCAATTGATTAATCACTAGCTATCGATCCAAAATATGCAAAATCTTTATTTCATGAATGAAATTCCGCATTTTGTGTAGGAAAGCGAAAATATTTAAGCGATCCGTATCCGGTACGTTAATGACTAAAGATGATGAAAAATATGAATAATGAATCCATTCGTTCTACCCAAATTTTCGTTTTGTTTAAGCTTTCGGCATGTTGTGTTTATTTCGGATTGCAGTCGAACTTACGGTAGTCGGTATCGGTAAATCCACAAATTCTGTTTTGTTATACCTAATTTATTTAGGTTTCTTTAATGAAAATATATAATCGTAAAATAACCCTACCTTAACAGCTGGGTAAATGAGCTTTTAACTAATATAAATGAAGATTGGACACAACGAAGTTATGATGACATGATTATTTCAAGTTCAACATGTCTGACACAGATTTATAGTAGGTATAACCAAATATAGGTCATTTTTAGGTATGAAAAATGGCTTTGTGGAGGTACCCTTCCTTCCTAATCCTACCAGAAAGAGCAGGTAGCGGCGGCATAACATTCTTTGTGGTTGTGGGCAAGCGTTTTGCTATTTATCGAACCCTTCCCTCATATGGGTACTAGCTACAACTATGTTACGCTTTATGTATTTATTTGTTGAAAAGGGAAAACAAACAATTGTATATTATGAATTAACAATGTGCTTTTACATGTAAATAAACTTAAAAATATACTACCCACATTTTCCACAGATTATTAGATATATAAAAAAAATACTAATCTGCAATCAGACAATAGCTGACAACTGTGAATAAGATTAAATTTTTTATTAAAATAAGACGGAACGAAGAAGCCTTCTCGACTAATTATTTATTTTTGCTCAACTGACTTTGATAAAATTTCGTGCGGAGTGATCGTTAGCTTGCACTTAAAAATGGAAATGTTTTACTATTTGTCGCGAGCGAATCCGGGGGAGCAAGCTAGGCCGGTATTTCCCGAAGGTGCAACCCGAAGTGTAAGTTCCAACCACAAAGGTCCCATGATAAACGCGCATGGGGAGCACTTACTGCGTATATCGTGCACAATTTGTACGCACAGTCGGCAAATTAGATTGTCCAACAGATAACATAGCAATTATGTAAATGAAAGTTTTGAGAAAATACGCAAATCTACATTTGATTTAATCATAAGCTCTTTTAGAAATTTGTTTTAGATTGTAAGGATGTCTGGTGTGGTCCAATTGCTTCGGAAATTGGTGTTTAAAACTTCTTTTGTTATTTCTGTCATTCTTCGTTTACATCTTACAATTTTAAATAAATAATGCAGTAGGTACCTAGTAACATCACGTTCTGTTGTTATTTTGAACTCATTGTTATTTACTCAAAGACTTGTCGCGTAATTTTGTTTGTAAATTTCTTTTTTTTTTCATTTAAATATTTGATACACCATAAACCGAAAGTATTTCAAAGACGAGGGTTGCTATAAAATAATATTGTCGCGGCTGAGTGTTATTTCAAAACAGTCGCGTTGCTTTCTATTTCTTTACATCGAGTTTAATCCTTTTGTTCGTAATAACATTCAACTTTATAGCTATTTTATCCCTTCAACAAAAACAATTGCCAATAGCAGTTTCCAGCAAAAAAGTACTTTAAAAAAACTAGCACAATTTTTGTCCTGTTTAATTGAACATTGGATAGATAGATGTCAATCTCTTCAATCGCACATGTGGCCACTAGACTGATGAATCTGCAGAGTGGAACAGTGTCATAGATTAAATACTCATTTGCATACAGCCTGCTGTTTTTCATCTAGGTTGTTATACAAGTACTACGTTACATATATTCACTTCTAACTAAGTGTATGTGTTGGGATGTTACCGCATAATTTTAATAAAATTGCGCCGTGCTGTTAAATGTTGTCATCAGTATTCAAAGGAGAGTAGCACACTTCATTAATTATTTTATCCCATAAATATTAAACTGTATCTTGTCATAAGGTCGGTTGATCGAATTTGAATTATATAGCGAGAGTTGGTTTTACCTTACCACAAAAAAATACTTTCTGAAAAGCTACGACCCGTTTTAAGTATCGAAACGACAGGTTCTAGGAAACATATAAATTCATTAAAATATTAGTTTACATACCACCTTGACATTTTAGAAATTGGCGATTACGCCTGCGGTTTCCCACATCCTAATTTACAATAAATGCCATGCCAATATTCAATATCCATTAAGAGTTTGAAAAGGGATTTCAGCTCTTTGCGTTAAATGGAGCCACCGAAATCCTGTGAGCCTTCCGCTATCATACAGGTAGCCAACATAACCCGATTTGAACCTTTATTTAAACCAAATGTTTCAGAATTGGTACAGTATCGCTTAGCAAGCTTTTTGATTTATAAATACCTACTTCGTACATGCTTTTTTCATATTTATGAATTTTGCACTAGATGAATTTTATTATTTGTAGCGGAAGGCTGCTCCAATACTTTTACATTATCTTATCTTTGGTAAACAACCAGAAAATCATGGAACAGACAAGTTTGTTTTCAGAGTATAATGAGATATACGACAACTCACTGCACAGTGGCGGGGCGTGTGCTTTATATCACTTCACTATCTGTGCACTCATATTTTATATATTATAGCACATCTTCTAACATTTCAACATTTTAATCCTAAAGAAATATTCCCACTAGCTTTTATATTTAACCACAAATCAATCGTTAAAAATGTACATACTTACTTTTTTAATTTGACGTCTAATGTACTAGGCGTCCGAAACTCTTTATGTTTTCAAACTAATGCCGAACCCTTTTTAATTGATTCTAATTGAAGAAATTGCAATCAACTTTACACAGTAAAAAGCTATGTAATTCAATAAAGTGATTTAAATAAATTGATGTAAGACTCATTATTGGGTTGATTCAGACTGGATATCAATGAATGGTGCTTTTGAAATGAACTCAAAATTAAAGTATTGTTCCTAAAATGTTTCACGATTTTACTAAAATGATCAGTATAATTTTTATATCTGTTTTATTTGTGAAAGTCTTGACAATTGAGTCATTGGTTACGTGCAGAAAATCTTACGTCAATAAAGATTCGTCTCAAACCGTGACTCAGAAGCAATTCGATTTTATTGTTTACCTTAATAAACGGGAGGAAATATCCGGTAACGGATTTGTTTCGTCGGACAATATTTATATAGGTACCATTATAATAACACCGGCACGGTAATACTATCTATACAGTATTGTAACTTCATACAAACGGACGAAACGCGAGCTATACCTACGCGCCTCGATCTCGGATTGCGCTCGCGACGCCGACAGTCACGGCTGTACCGCAGTGTCGAACGGATGGTGTGTTGTTTTTTTAACAATAACCGCGCGATTTTTTCTCCAAAAATCAGTTAATATGACGAATAGGAAATATTGTGCTATTTTTGGTTGTATGAATTCGTCAATAACGCATCCAGACATAAGTTTTTTTTAAATTACCTGGAAACTCTGAAAGGTAAGACTATAGAATAATTTTACTTACTAGTAGGTAGGTAGGTACATAATGTGTGTCTTTTTAATGGATAAGTATTTCCTTTTATCTCACGAAAAAAAGGTGTTTGGATTAATAAATAAAGCGAATAGAGTAACGGAAAGTTATTGAGACGAGTGAAATAGGTAGTTATGCTGTTCTGAATGAATCATGATACAGTAGGTACCTTTTTATTAAATCTACCAATCAAAACACAACACGCATTTTTATTGAACACTTCCTATTCAATATACAAAGTATTTCATTTATTTATATAAAAAGGATATTTACAATCACAAAACTAAATAGAAGAAACAGAAAGTAGGCAAATGTAATTAAATTGCTGGAGACGGGCAGCCCTTACGCATGTTTACGTAGCGCGCGGCTGTAGGCATTTATTTCTATTTTGCGGCCGAGTTACAATACTGTATAGATAGTATTACCGTGACACCGGCCTATAACTGTCCCACTGTTGAGCACCTCTAATGAAAAGAGATACCTTGTAAATTAATGTGATTAAAGTTACTTAAATTATTACAGATAATAATTATAGTTTAGAGACATTGGCAACTAACACCACATATAACAATACACATGCAAGTATGTGTACCTACTCGTATGTAAAAGTTATACCTTTAATAGTTCTAATTCAAAACACGAACTCCTCTTTTTTATGTCACCAACAGAACTTAATTAATATAAACGTATTTATTAGCCACGTAAGATTGAATCACTTAATAAAAATAGAAATTTCATCGAGTCCGTAGGTAAATAAGTAATAAATAAAAAAACCGCATAATTTTATGTGAACATTGTTATACCCTAAGAGCATGCTATAATGTTCAAAGGTTACTCGCAAAGAAAAATTATAGATTTACTACGATAGCTAAATAAAAATGATATAAAAAACTACGTGACCAAACTTATGAATTAATAAGTTGTACTTGGTATGGCCGGTACTAAGTTGACCCATGCTAATACTGTACGTGAAGGATGAAAAGATTTTAATCAAATCCACATCACCAAGGATAGAGCCGAAGTTTCTGGAAGCAATCTGGTAACTTGGACTAAGTTTTAAATATATTATAGAACTTTTTCAGTTCAGACATATAATACCTAACTAACCTCTCTGATATCTTTAATCACTACTCATCCAAAAAGCGAAACAAATTCTTTACGCTCTCATAAATACGTATCCGTTTATTTATTTTTCTCATTGGAGGAAATTAAAGCATTTTCCGGAAGCGATCACAAGAGCCAAATGAAAATCGCTTATCGACCGATTGTAGATTAAAAATCTGTTGGTTTCGCCTTTATAAATGGCAATTTAAATTGTATAAATCAAATATCAGGGAAAATTGTAAAGGGTCTCTGCCTAGCTTTGGGTTACGACTACGAGCTAGAATTACAAGTTTAGTAAAATATTTTATGATTCTTAAAATCGTGTTCCGCTAATGGAGGTCATCGCAATAAGTTTCAATAAATAACGTCAAACGTTACATTTATCCACTAATAAAGCGTACGTAAACGAAATTATAAGCTTCAATATGAAACTATTATACTTCAAAAATACTCGTACTTCTTTTTTATCTCTTTGTTTAATAGCAAATCAAAGCAAAGCGTAATAAATATATCTTTTTTTTCAAATTTATGGCTGAACCCACTTAAATATTGTTATTTCAAATGCCGTTACAAATGGAAACGTTTATTTACCGCGATTCACTAATGCTCTTAAGTGTAATCATTTATATACTTTTTCAATAATAGAATCGAAACTTGCGCGTGATATTTCACCCGCTTCAATTGTAATTTGCTTAAGACAGATTACAACGTAGATCTATGGCCCTACAGATTAATGGACGTTCTTTAAGTACTAGTTAAGCTTACTTCTTTTTGTATATTACAATTCAAGTTATTAGGTTTTCAACTTTTCACACATACGAGTAGGTACATTTTTTCTGTAACCTGTTAGTTGTCCCACGGGTGGGCAAAGGCCTTTAATGGTACATTGATAATATTAAAATAACCAAATTTCCAAGGCTTGATTAACAAACACTAGCAGAGCTTAATGGCTAGGAAGTCGGGCTTGCGTACTGTGGTTGCGGGTTCGAATTCCCCTCCATTACACTACGTGAACCCTTTCGTAACACAAGCATCTTAGCTTAGCACCAGGGGTTAAAATCTAATAATGTAGATCGTTGAAATTAATTATAAAGGAAATCATATTATTATTTTGCTGGACTTAACGTGTTATTTTACTAATATTGCTTTAAGTCATTTAAAATTTTCTTAGTTAAATAATTCTAGAATAAATTTCAAGTCTAGTAAATTCATGATAATCTATGAATTAAGCTATAATTTAATTATTTGTTCAGTGATTCTATAATTAAGATCATTTCAATAAATTCTGTGACGCCTAGATTTAATTATGCGACGTTCAAGTGCTCATTATTACCAGATGAACAACTTCTTAGCTATTCGGATAGCAAAGACTTTCATCTTACAAACTTTTGTCGATATCTTTTATTACAGTCAGAAAGAAAAGTTACCCTTGCATTGTTCTCAAATGAATGCTTTTAGTTTTGAGGTAGGTACTTTATGAGGGCTGTAATTTTCAGTGTTCTAATAAACACTTGACATTTCATTAAACGCAGCGCTGAAATCTTCAATTAATTTTATTGTTCCAAAATGGTGACGAAAATTCTACACGACGGAAAAAAGCTTGGGTGTAGTCGGTGTCAATGAATAGATACCACTTAAGCCGAGTGTTTAGTGTAGTGGAGTGAACAGTGTGGCTCGTGTGCCACCTACTATATGTATGCACATGTTTATGTGAAGTGTGGCTCTTGATAAAAGCCTGTCGAGAGAGACACGAATAGGGAACGTACGGACTTACCAATATACCTGAAAACTTAACGGATGTATCAATATAAAAAGTATATAGAAAGAAATCGCTTCCGAAAAATATTTCAAAATTTAATACCATTTTTACCTCTGAATTTAAATCACGAATATCAATTTTACTGTCGTCACGCTATTAACATGTAAGGTCCCAAGCTAAATTTATTACGCATAAAACAAAAACGAGTTATTCCCATTCCGTAAAGAACGTCGGGGTATAATTTATTATGCCCTGTAACAACAACAACCTAACTAGACAGCTATACTGACTTACTTGAGTACTAAAACGTTAGGTTTTCTTTTTAATAAAAAACATACCCGCCGAAAAAGGTTCTAAGACCGCCCAAACATGTTCGAAGCCGTAATAAAAAACGCAATCAATCGTTTGAGGGTCCTCTAAATATTCAGTGAATGGTTAACTTTTCATTTTCTCTGTAGTGCTTAATTATTTTTTCAGCAACATGACTCGACGATTGCGTATTGTCAAGATACAAAACAGATTGTTGCCTGATTCTGCCTATCCGAAGTGCGTGTTAACTGTTAGCGTGTAGCGAGGCTCTTTATTTTCTTTAATTAAGTAATTAGAGATGACATGATCATATATCGTGAAACTATACCGCTCTAAGAGTTAGCTTACTAATTGGAAAGAAACCTTAATGGCTGAATTAGAAAATAGGAATTGGCGTTAAAAAGCAACGACACTCGTACATTTTATAGAGAGCATTCCGCGTTGTTACCGGCTTCCATACGGCTTAATGATGTCGCCCCTATTTCAGTATTTCAGTACGCTTCTCTTTGGCTTACAGTTGAAAAGCCTTGCTATAGAATAAAACTATTCAAATGTATATCAATACTCAATTACTATGTTTATTAAATACTTAGTAATCTACATTTCAAATAACTTTAATATTATAAATGCGAAGTTTGTAAGTGTGTTTATGATTATTACCTATTCACGCTCAAAGGGCTGGACTAATATTGATAAAATTTGGTTTAAAAAAAAATACAAAAAGGTATAACGTATCTTTAAAAAATATTATTTTTAAAACAAATATAATACCTAGTATTTCAGAATAACAAAAAAAGAACTATACCAATAAAGGCGATTTACTGAAAGAATCTCAGTGTGGACATAAGATTTAGATCTATAAAGATCCCGGATATATGTCTTAAAAGGGCTTTTACCTCAATGAAATATACTCACATGTGGTTAAAGATTCATGGGTGTGGATTTGTTATAATAATATATTATATATAGATAATTCCATAAGTGCTTTTATGCCTTTTATTCATTTCCATCGGCAATTTTAATAGTACCAGGAACTATTAGAAATTGGCACTGAAAAATGGTAGTTAATTCTTTATGCTACTATTAAAAGATAATGGCCGATCGGTTAGAATTAATGAAGGCCGTAATGAGAATGGCTGTCTCAACGAAATTTAAACGAATTTGCATTTTGAGTACCTAAACTAACAAGGAAGGAACTAAAACCTACCTCAGCGACCTTCGTGGTCAGAATACGCAAGGGTTACGATAGTATTTGAATACAAATTAGACTATATTTTTTAAATACTTCAAGCACAAATATAAGTCGCAAAAAGTAATTAAAAATTTGGAATAAGTAAGATGCTTAGCTTGCTTCGGTGTTGCCAGCGGGCAAAAGAAAATAGGAAACTTCAGCGTTTTACGGTTTTTTATATTTATAGCTTTAATGAAAAAGTAAATTAATCTGAAATGTTTACTTAAGAATTATTAACTTTCCAATGCACAATCCCTTATTGCCCATTATTTAAGGGCAGTAGTTAAGGAATGAATAAAAACAAATGAATCACACCTGGACTTGTGGGGAGAACGGGCACAATAGAGCAATAGGAAGATGTATTCGCTGAGGTCCGCTTGATTTATGAGAAAACCATAACGACACTTATGGCCTATTTCATCATCAGGTATCTATAATTCAGGAATAATATTGAAATGTCGACAGTTGTTTCAAACAGGAACTGTCAAACGTCAATTTTATTCGTGGAATGAAAGATATTGACGATGGTGAAATAGGCCCTCAGGCTTTATCAGGAAACTATAAGTACTACACTAGTGGCATTGCTACGAAGTGTAGTACTTGAGGGCACATAATACATACTCAACATTACTGATGTTTTTAAATTTGTTACTTATTGTGATATATTGTTGAGTTCAGATAAGCAGAAGCTCTCTTTAATCTGTTTTCTTGTAAAACTGTATCTTTACATCGAACTGTTTTTTTAAAGAACGATTTGTAAATAGAATTGCGAATCTAGTCAAACTCCCTCGAAAATACAAATGCCTTTATTTTACACTAGCTGTTCCTCGCGACTCCGCCCGCGATACCTATTTTTTGTAAAAAAATATAGCCTATGTTACTCAGGGTGAATGTAGCTTTCTAATGGTGAAAGAATTTTTGAAATCGGCGCAGTAGTTTTTGAGTTTATTCATTACAAACATACACACACAAAAATACTGATCTTTCCTCTTTATAATATTAGTGTAGATTTAAATATAACTAAGAATTCCCAAATCGTAAAACCTTATTGTTCTTATAAACAAATAAAAGGTTGATTATATCATGCAAAAAGATAATGATAAAATATATTTTTTGGCATACAATACTTTTGTTTTGTTGTTATATTTTCTTTCAACACATTTTCCTGCTCAAATTTGAGTGATAGAATGTTCTTATAGCCTTGAAGTGAGACTTCATACCTATGAAGGACTCACGTACGCATTGTTATAAGGCTTCCCCGTAGAGCTCTTGAAAATTGTGTTCATTTCTAGGCGTAGTAGTAGAGCCACAGAATATTATACCATGTTAATTGAATAAAATACATTTTGAAATAAGGTATTTCTTTTAACATTAAATGCTTATTTTTATTTTACATTGATTTTATTAGTGATTAATCGACCTTTTCTAACGTAGTTTTATACTTGACCCAATATCAAAGGAAGTTGGTCGAGCGCGCGTCATTGATAAAAACAATTATACTTATTATTTATCTAAGAAACACATAGTTTTAATGTAAATTAGGATCAACCTAACTGAAGGTGCTATTCAATACGCCTATTTCTATTTATCTTACAGTACCTATGAATCATATGCTTATATTATATAGAAAACCAGGTGAGGCTTCTATTAGATTTTGTACAAGCTCGCTCTTTTTGATGATAAAGATTTTCCTCTTATTGAGGTATGAATCGAAACTTAAGTTGTCACTTCGCGGGGCAATGAAAAACAGAAAAGGAAAGCGCACAGATGACCATGCTTACTATTTGTGGGTCGGATATTCCGTATCCTGGAGTTTTCCTAGATTTGTATAAAAATAAAAATGTTGATAAAAAGCAGTTGGTATTGACATATTAATGCGTCCAATTTGTTCTTATTGAGTTACTAACAGAAGTATTTTTATTTGTGTAGATAATTTAATAGTGAATTGGTTTGATTGGAACTAAAAAGGAGAAACATTTGTCAAAAAAAAAAACAAGTAAGTACATATTTTAAATGGGCTAGATTGAATTCAGATTCAAAGGGATTCCTGAAATCGATATGCGAGATTCGATAAGCAAGGTCAAATACTTTTTATCCCACCCGTTTATTGCTTTCAGAAAATATTTTTGATTTATAACCAAAGGATAAAAAAATGATTAATTGCGTTAGAACCGAAGAGCTCTCAAACCATTATATTATGTCTATCTGATTTTTAGAAAACAGCTGGCAATTATATAAACGGATTGAGATTGAAGTTGTTTTAAATTATTTAATAAAAGTTTATAATTATTCTTTATTCTTTATTCTTACACATCTGGGCAGCTGCTGTAACAATCATTTTCTAGGTGATTAATGGAAAATTTGGAATGTTCTAGTATTTGGGCTGTTACTTTAAATATTTTAAACACTTCAATCATTCGCTTTATTACATTCACACACAGGTTGTATTTTAATAAAAAAAAAATCGATTATCTATTCTTTGTTATAAATAATGTAATTTTATTTGTTCAAAACTATCCTCAAGTCTTTGTAATATGTAAGTTTCTGTAAAATGTTTTGATATGATAATATAGAGAGAGAGACGCAGGATATGTAAACAAGACAGAGTAATGTTGCCATTAACAAGAAATACTATTATTGGCACAAAACTTTCTAATTAGCCATTTATATCACAAATGCGTAGGTCGCTGAGACAGTGCCGAAACTTACAACCAGATAAATTGTACATGCCGTTAGTTTCACCTTGAAAGAATACAAGCAAAAGGTACCTTATAGGAATAGATTATGCAAAACGAAGCAAATTAGAATCTTAAACCTTAAAGTTTGATCATTTATATTACTAGAGATCTGAAATAAATCCTAGAAGTTAATAGTTTTTACGAGTTACCATAAATCATAAAGTACTGTCTTAAAATAGCCTGAATGGATTAATATCAGCGGCACTTTTAAATCTTGTTTCCTTTGTAACGTAATTTTATTTTTTTATGAACTTTTTTAGTGGTAACAGCTGTCTGGCTTATAAGTAGGTAGTCATCGCCCATTGTCAGACCATTTTTGCATTAAATTAAGTCAAGGCGTCTAATTTGATCTTATATGTATAGGAGTGTCCTTGCTGAGCTACGTTTCTATTTTGCGTTTCCCATGAAAAACTTAGAACTAAAGCAAGTACTATAATAATACTATAGTACCGACCTATAAACGACCCACTGCTGGGCACAGGCCTCTTCCCATATAGGGAAGAGGCCTGCTCATTGCGGGTTGGCGTTTTCAGAACCCAATTTTTGGAATCCAGGTTTCCTCACGAAGTTTTCCTTCACTGTTTTTCAATCTTAGAATGATTAAGAAAGTACAAATAACTTTGAAAAAGTCACATTGGTACTTGCCTGGGTTCGAACCTGCAACCATGTACGTGCGAATCCGGTCATTAAACCCCTAGGCCACCACGACATTTAGCTTCCATGCTTAGCAAGTACTAAGCCTGGATAAATTAATATTGACACGATACATGACATGATTCATCATAAGATACGCAACGGTACATAATTATCTACCTCACAGTAAAAGTCAAAGTAAAAAATATGAAGGAAATGTTATCCATTCCCTTTAATGGTTTGGTTCTCATATTTCATCGATATTTTACTGTTTTTCAGATTTTTACGTAAAAGTTTATAATAAACATCGTACACGATAAAATAACGTTCTATTATACTATAAACGTGGACACAGACATTTATGTAACACGTTTATTTTCACGGAAGAATAAATTTTAGGGCGTCAGTTCGTTTTGCTCATTGTTTCAACACCATTTTGTTGAGCAACATAAACTACAAAACAATGTACACAATCACCAAATTGTATAACAATTTATGGCAGTGAAATTTAATCCGGTACAAATTTATTAAATTAATAAAATCCAGCTTGTATACCCGAAGGGCTAAGCGAAGCTGGGAATGATAATCAAAACCCTATTTTCTAGGCACCATATTGAAAGTAACTCCTCCACTGAACTAACAAAAAACAATTGAATGTTCAACAATATTTTTGCTTACTTTTTACTGCGTTACTCTTATTTGATTGATGATATTTGTAACACAACTGTCTCATTATGGTAAAATATACTTTTTATCTGTTGTAATAAAAAGGTTTTCTCATAAACAAGATCCTTTATTTTCCTCGGATTAATGCTACAAGTTCAATTGCCAGGGTTTGGGAGATCCCAGGGGATTTGACAGTAGAGCGGATTATGATGACCGGCTTCCGTTTGACTTTTGACTTGGGGCTTAGCTTTTTATTTTTCTTAATTTTCCACAGAATTGGTCGCAAAATATGCTGGTGATCTTGTTCCTCGAGTTGAATCAAATTTAATATGGTTGCCTGTAAATTGGATTATTTATTTTTTATTCGATGCAAACGTTTATAATAAACGATTACAATTATTATTTTATAATTTGACGAATATGTAAGAATATGTAATTGCGTGAAATCATGTCGCAATACATTATGTACTAAGAGTCTAATCTAAGTATTCAAATCTTCGCTGAAATTGTGATCAACTTCTTCTGTAAAGATGTATCAGCTCTATTTTCAATATTATTCGACACTAATATACCTACTTTGTTGCGACATTAATACGGCAATAGCGAGTGCAAAAGTACAAACAATAAATATAAACTGTTCTCGTGAGGAATTGTAAAATGTTTACTTAAAATTTCTGTTTGCATATTGTTCTCTAAGGTTTATGCGAATGTTAAACATTGAAATAAATCTACTTTTTAAACGAATTCTATCGCGGTTTATTTTTATTTTAGTTCTAGTTTCTGAAAAAACTGAATAGCTGTTCCAATAATGTTAATTTAAAGAAAACATTGTACTATCTCCTCTAAATCAATACTCTGTGAAACTGAAGTAGTTCACAGTTGTATTTAAAAGATCGAAAACACTTAGCGACCAGATTGTCTCAAAACATAAAATCTCCACACCATCTCGAGGAACCCCAAGGGACCAATAAAAGAAAACGCAAGATAACAGCTGCGTGTATTTTCTCACAAGTTCTTTTTTATTGATAATAGTAGGTATTCCTAAAGCGCTGTGAGGCTATGGGATGGCAATTTGTCAGTTCAAACGATCTTAAACTTAATGTGTTTCTGCGAAACGAGGTCTTTCGCTCGCGTCGTTTGGCCCACTATATCCTGTTAGAGATAAATGCAGGGGTGACGGTGAATACCGTAAATACTGCCTGTATCACACGAAAACATGAGAAGAGTTTGAATCACCCGAATATTTTATTTTAAAAGACACAGACGCATCCTACGTCTTAAGCTTTAGACAGCTACAAATTAATTTAATTTTTAACTTAAATTTGCACGTATACCAGCAAATTAAAGTGTTTCTATTACATTTAATATAATTGTGTTTATAATATTGTCAAGGGAATTAATCTTGCTTTCTCGTTCAAAGTTCAATCAACTCAGCCTATCGCAGTCCACTGCTGGACATAGTTCTCTCCCAAGTTTTACTATCTAACTACCTACATTAAATTTGTCTCTCAGTAAGAAGAAAAATCGCGTTTAACCCACAAAGCCATTAAGAAAAGCAGTATAGTCAATAGACAGGTTAATCGTCAAGTCCCGGAACATTGGTTATACAAATTTCCCGTAGGTATTATAAGCCTGTCTACTAATCTAGCATGTACAATTTTTCGATAAACTAAATTCTATAAAGCGCATCTGCTTGTGCAATCGTAATCCGGCCGCTCACAACCGCGAAGTAGAACGAAACAGACAATAATATTTTTATGCTAGTCCAATTTATCGTTTTCGTTGACATAGAAATTCCACCTGCTTTACAAAATTCTGTAAAAGATAAAGGTGCGAGGTAACGTGCTAATATTAATATGCCCTCATAACAGAAAGTAAATGACAGTAATTTTTCAGAATTACGGTTTATTTAGCGTAATTTTAATAAGTTACAGTCATTTTGATGCGCATTTGTTATCTAGTCAAAAGTTTGTATGGAACATCATTCAAATTCAGATCATGTTTTATAAGAATTTACACACTGAACATAAAAAGGAGTAATATTTACAGGAATAGTACGTTTGCTTTTATTTCGTTATAATTCAGTCTCCAACGCGCTTTTTATGGGCATAAGTCACAGTTAGTGCGAAAATATCGACTCGTTATCTCCTTTGAGACAGTTGAGGAAGGATATCGAAACTTCCATCGGATATTCAGTACCTATTGCCATTCAGAAAAAGTCTATTAACAATCTAGCAGGGAAAAGATGGGCCTTATTTGTGCTTGTGAACACTTGACCAATGTCAGACGGTCTAGACAGGTCTATTGTCGGACTAATAATTGAAATCCGTTCCCCAACCTTCCTCCAACATGGCTTGAAAGGCTATAAAAATTGGTGTAAACTGTGACCGTTTCATATAGATATTTCTTTCAGCACGCTTAAGATAAATCTGTTGGAAAATTGAAAAACGCAAATAACTTCCACGTGGCTTTTACAGTGAATACAAGGATACACCTGTTTATTTACGCCGGTGTTTCTTCCTCGATTACTTATGTTTGTTATGATTATATATACCAGATGTTAAAACTGTGTATTTTCGTTCTTTAATCGTCTTTACTCAGAGAGTTTTAAAAAATGCGAATAAAAATTGTTTCAGAAAATGGGCGACGAGGCGCGCTGTTCAACAAACAACGAACCGTGATCGATACAATATCTGAAAATATGTACGGCATCAAGTTGTTCGTTAGCAACGACTTGAAACAGAACAATGTATGGGGCTCTTACAATAAGACGGAGGCGTTTGAAGGCAGCGCTGTCAACGTGTCGAGAGTGAACCAGACTGTTTACTCGTCCAGCGATGACGACTACATATTTGATAGAACGGATGTTAGAGCAATATTCATTACTTTGTATACGATCGTGTTCTGTTGCTGTTTTTTCGGTGAGTAAAACACTATTAATAAAATATTAGCAGAGTGTATTTTCGAGAATTGTAGAGGTAGGAATTTTTTAGGTTGAGCTTAATAAATCAACTAATTATTATTGTAGGTGAGATTCGACGATGAAAAACTAGTAACCACATAAACCACACGAACATTGCCATTGTTTTGCGATTGTGTCTGATGGCGGGACAGTTAAGTGGTTAATGAATGTTTCTTCTCTTCCAAACCTTTAAAAACAAACCTTCAAAATATATTGATCGTATTGATACAAGTTAATAGGATCACAAATTCTGACATAGTTACATTTATTTCAAAAGTGCGAGAATATTGTCTGGCGTTTACATTATCATAAATAATAATACCTTGAATTGAAATTTAAATTCCACTCCATACCTGATAATTCTTTTAATAATAAAAAAATAAATAAAAGCAAAATGTGCTACCAATAAATTAATATTGACTTGTCGATGTTAAAATACTGTCAGAAATCAACCATACAAATGTGTGCTGTATACCAAGATACCATGCCTATAGACCTTACCAACATTCCGTCCTATGTGTACCACATATATATGGTATTATGTATATGACAGCGCTATACATACATTAAGTATGTACAACGCTGTCATATGTGGCTCTCTTAATTTTACCCTATTATTTATCTAATATACCGGCATATTTTTTGAAGGGATACTTTTCTTTGCTACTTTCACAGATATACATATCTACTCTGTAGATTTTCGGTTATTATTTGTGATAAAATAGCTAGAAATATTCTAGTGTGTTAAATAATATTGTTAGTACATTTCGGAGTTGCCATGAACAGATACCGTTATTAATCTATTTTGTTGCCAGCCGTACGATTCCTGCCTCAGCCCTCATTTCACATAATCAGTTCTAGGTATTACTCTTCATAAACTGATTGGGGATTCTATGCGTCGCTTTCGGAAAAGCTGTTTAATTCAATTTGTTTTCGTTACTGATGGTCTATATACACAAAAGTAACTTATATGTATAGGTTTCAGGTTCGAAACCCATTAACGCCAAGTAGGTACTAATGACACTTAGTCAAAGAATATGTACTTTTGAAATTATTCTAAGACATCTTCATCATTCATTGACAATTGGTGAAGGAAAATACCGTGAGGCAACCTCAATTCCTAAAAAAGATGGAATCTGAAATCACGAATCCGCAATCAGCAAGCGTGATGATCAATGCTCGTTCCTTCTTTACGAGAGAACAGGCCTGATCCCAGCAGTGGGACATTTATGGGCCGGTATTATAATACGTCGCAGCGCCTGTCGTGACACAACAGCAGAACCACAAGATCCAATTTATTACAATTGATTTTTACATTGATCAAGATCATTAAGCGGCGGTAGCCTAATGGCTGGGGCGTCGGACTTGCGATCATGTAGTTGCGGGTTCGATTCCCACCCATTACACTACTGACGTGAACCCACTCGTAACACAAGCATCTTAGCTTAGCACGAGGGGTTAACGAGATTACTAGTAATGTGCGACCCACATTGCTAGTTATCTTTTATAAAAAAAATCTACATACCATGTTATTACATAAAAAATTGTAGGTATCAAAACTATTTCCAAAGTCGAGAGCTAAGTTCACAAAGCTCTTTACTCCGAGTGTTAATTACAAATGCTGTCACGCAGGTAAGTTTTACAAAGTTGATGTTCTGGGTCACTCAGGCCATTGCCAATAGCTATTCCTTTCATGTTAATGTACCTGCCCGACTGGGCCTTAATTATTGTATGCCCAAACGGGCTGATTGTTGTAATGTATATATACCTAACACCTGTAACCAACACAATCAACACAATAAAGATTACTTTACTTTACAAACGAATTACAAAAATAAACCTTATTGATTGTTAAATAAAGGAAATGCTGGAAATGACAAAGCGTTACTTACCACCAAAGCGCGGTCTACCGTAATATTTTCAGCTCCTGAAATATAAATTACAGAATCACGCTGTCTTCAGTTGAATTTCTACAGGTATCTGAGAAAGCTACTCTTTTTGTTACCATAATTGATTACTTTTTAAAAAGTTTCTGATGTTATTGCGTTCTTTCAGCGTTTCGAAATTCTCTACAAAATATTCCTTTTACTGAAATTTTGCCCTTTTTGTGTAACTTTCACTTCGGCTTAACAATTTATTTGATTAATTTAAGCATTTTAATTCATTAACTTACAATAAAATTAAAATCTCAGTCGTAATATTGGTCTAGTCTAGTCAATTTTATCCTTTACAAGTACGCTGATGGTAAATTAAATTTGAATACTTATTAAGGATCGAAGCAGATGTGTGGTCTCTTTGTGCCTATTAAACATCTACCAAATAGGTGTGTCTTTAAATGTATGTGTCAATTCATGTTGCTAAACGCTTTGACTAACCTTCGTCAGATGAAACATTAAGGTATATAAGTTATATAGATCAACCCCCTCATTTTAGGCTTCGCAGCAGTCGGGTTAGACGTAAACCTACTAATAAAAAAAATTACTGGATGGAATGAACAACACTACATACATTGCTTCGAATTCAATGTAAGTAGCTAAAACACTTGTTTTATGGAAGAGAACGAAGTTACCACAAACACCCAGACCCGAAACAATATAGAAAAGGGTTTTTTTTCTACTTTGACCCGTACGGGGTTCGAACCCGGGACCTCAGAGCTAGCTACACTTTGAAAACCGGTGTGTACGCCACTCGATCACGGAGGTCGTCAAATAGTTATAAATTAATCACTATTTTCTAGACAAATCAAACCTAGATCCTTATTTTTCCTTATTATAGAAGTTGTCAACGATTCAAAGCGTTTTCATCAGTCGACAAATTGACATGTAATGTGGCGCTCTTTATCTATGAGAAGAAGCATCTGTTCCTATTACTTGGTTTCAATGAAATACTGTTCAATCTATTCTTAAATGTATCTCCCGCTTAGGAACTATTTGTGGAAGAAATTGCCTAATAATAACTTAAAATTGTGATTTTTATAGTAGGTAGGTATAATCATTTTAGGTAATAAACATAGGTATCCGGGAGAATACGTTAACCGAAGAATTAATCAATCTTCAACAAATTCATAATTTATCCACTGGCAAACGTCTGCGTATCTCGCAAATATTAGGTATGTTTAATAAAAATAATGTTCAGAGAATACGAACGCTTTTAATCGTTTTTAATAAAACCTGTTGTTCTAAATATTTACGAAGTATATAATTCATGAACAGAACTTTCCAGAAAGAGACAATGTTTGCTATTATGTATACAACATGTAACAAAAAACCTGTCCGATCCCTGAGAGTATTATTCGGTATCGTACTATGAACACAACGTAGCTATTAAATGGATTAGAGATATATTATTTTCCTAATTGAAAATAATTAAATCAAAATAAAAACTGATCCAAGGCAACAGCAACACTGACCGCTCCTCAAAGTTCACGTACTTACTACTTACAGCTTTGAGTCAAAGAAGCAGCATATGCGAGATGGTTCATGAACTGTACCACAAATTCATACGCTTTTATTGAATCTGACAGGGGTTTTGTTACATGTTGTATAAGTATAAAAAGGTATGACGTTAGGTGTTTGCCAGTTACTCAGTGTTGCAGTTTACGGTGGGAAGCTGAAACAAAAATAAAGAAGTCGGGCGCATAGCGGTTACGTGTGGAATTCTCTATGGATTTGTTTTCTCGGTGTGAAGTACTTGCTATAGTAGGTAGTGATTCACGAAAATAAAGGTGTTTAGCATTGATATATAAAAAACTAGTGGTGGTCAAATGTCGTGATGGCCTAGCGGTTCAATGACCTGATTCGCATGCACATGGTTGCAGGTTCGAACCCAGACAAGTGCCTACCAATGTGACTTTTTCAAAATTACTAAGACATAATTGACAAACGGTGAAGGAAACCGAAATACCAGAACAAAAAAATGGAATCTGAAATCGACAATCTCTTTACTTCTCTATATGAGAAGAGGCCTGTACCCAGCAGTGAGACGTTTATAGGCCGGTATTATAAAACTCTGTGTTTATATAAACTCTAGATACATAGTCTCGAACGAAATTCACCGTAAAAAAAATGTTTTCAATTACACATTGGTGACAATTTTGAAACGAATATCCCCAAAACTTTATTGGAATGGCATAAATTTGTTTTTACAAAGGAGCGTACAAAAACAATAAAATTTTACTACCAAACTTTTTGAAATAAACATGTAAATGACTACATTTGTTTGGTCATTTTTTGAGGACGAATTTGAAATAGTGTCTTAAATTCGTCCTCAAATGTACATTTTAGTTTTAGTTTTTAGGGTTCCGTACCTCAAAAGAAAAAAAGACACTCGCAAGGGAATCAAAGCCTACAGGGTACCTACAGGTTGCCCGTCTGCCTGTCCGTCCGTCGGTCCGTCTGTCTGTCAAGAGAAGTCAAGACTTTTTATCTCGGGAACGCGTGAAGGTATCGAGTTGAAATTAAAATCATATGCATTAAAAAAACAATTATAATTTAACGTATTGCAACGTATATAATATCGTCTTATACTATAAATACCTACAGGAAAGAGTGAAAACATTTGTAATTAAATAATAAAAACCTCTTTTCGCGGAACCGTCGGTGGACGAGTCCAACTCGCACTTGTTTGTTAATGTCTGCTTATTTTTATGAAACGTAAAACTTTTTTAATTTTATTGCAGTTGTAACAAAAGATGATTGTTGTTCTAGAAACCAAAAAAAAACCGTGTTGTTTGGTAATTAGAGCTTGCTTATTACCTAAATAAAGCCCATTTTATGTAATTTTATTTCAAGGATGAAATGGTACGTGCTGTTTATACAAAACATGTTATTAACTAACATAATAAAGAACACACTGTTTGTTAACATACTTAGAGATTTTAATGAACCTCGACAAACCCCGGAAAAAACTTTAAGAGCTTACGTAAATTTTGCATTGAAAGCTTAGTGAAATTACTTATATACCTATATATATATATTTTTTATGGATGTAGTTTTATTCAATATTTACACAGAAATATTTAATTAAAAAACACTCTTAATACTAAACTATAATAATTAGACAAAACTAAAACTAAAAAATAGCATCAAAAAACTCATCCACATCGCTGTCGACTGGAAGTGTGCCCATAAGGCTGGCAGCATTGCCACGTTGAATGGCAATGCTTAACCGCTGACCAAGGTAATTACTAATATTAAAAAGGTTTATCATGGCCATAGAAACAAAAAAGGAATTATTTATTTTCGGTTGACTCATTTACGGACGGACCTATGTATAATTATCACCATCTGCCTAGCCTTTTCACAAGCTATGTTGGGGTCGGCTTCCAGTCTTACCCGATTCAGCTGAATACCCTTTTCAGTTATGTTGCAATGGCGACACAAAAAATAAGTTAATCAATTTTCACTGAGTCGTTTTCGTTCGTATTTTTATTGATAACAAAATTTTTATTAATACGCATAACTTCCTAACATCACCTTTTTATCATCACCTACAGGTAGGAAAGAAGTAATATAAACGTTGCGGTGCTAAGACTTTGCGTATTTCTTTTGTTTCCCCCAGTAATATCTTTTAATATCTTTTTGTGTCCAAAGTTTTCTAATAAATAACAAACTGGCGAACTGTGTCAACTACTTACTTTGTAGTGACTTTTTTATTTGAAAATTATAAAAATACGACGAGAAGCTTAATTAAATAAAATTACATTTATGAAATATTTTATTGATCTTGGCCAAAATCGGTTCCGTGATATCAATTTATTCAACTTTCAGTCATTACGCCATATTTCTAGAATTTAAAAACATAAACTTCTCGTTTAAATTGATGGATTAGAACAAAATCCTTACACGTGGATTGACTTTCACAAAACAGGCTTCTAGAAAATTAGTCGTGATAAACAAATTAGGCACTCGACATGTTTATATGGCACGTAGGCAGATAATTTACCTAATCGACTAATATTACCTATATTGCTGTTTTACGGTTTACCCTTAAAGCTTATTCTTGTGTATAAAATATATATTAATCGGTATGAAGCAGGTACGTTTATTAAAATATATACCTTTTGCATATATAGATAGACTACAGTTTTCTACACCAGTAATTGGCTTATTATATAAAAACGTTGGATGTAGAGAATTTATTAGAGTGGTTGTAATTTTTATCTTACCCACAGCCAGTAGTTTGAGCCTGAAGTTATCATAATAAAAATTTTCGTCGTTCGTTGTTACTACCATCATAGGACGCTCCGGACTTCATGTGAATACGGTGTGTTACGGGTAAGGTTTCGTGACTTCGATGCAAAGTACTGTGTGTGATAGTTCATTTCAATTCGTTTAGTAGTTTATTATGCGTTAAAGAACAACAAACATACATCTTTAAAAAAAATATTAAACTACAGAAGTTTTCAACTTTTAAATGTACAGAGAGGTTTATTCACCTTTCTGGATATAACTTTGAGACTCATGAACTTTTCAGCTAGTTTTGGATTTTGATCTGTCATTCAATATTTTGAATAGCAAGTTATGAACAAATAGTTTGTCAGTTGTTTAGGGATGAAACTATTTGGTTTTCTGGATCAGATCAGATACATAGTATAATATCTGTGGTTTTATGGTCTGTGTATTATACAAACTCGTATAAACCTCTTCGAACTTTGAACAGTGTCTGCATAGTTTTATCATACTGTATTACAAAACACGATATTATCACATATTATCATGATTTCATTGAAAGTATTAAAGTATGATTTTAATTTTGTTCAAAGCATTAAGTTGTAAAGAGTTAAATTAAGTGAACTGACAAATTAAATATGATTTTAATTAAGAAAAGTTAATACAAAAGTTATTTTAAATTCACAAATTAAATTAAACTAATAATAAAATAAAATTACTCGTTGTTAAAGTTCTCATTTGCACGAAGCTAGTAGCGAGTTTTCCATTACAGTGCAAACTGCGCTCTGCTTTCTGCTTACAGAAACCGCAACTGATTTATATGCAGATGGTACCAGCTTACTGCCTCAAGATTGTAATAGTGCAAAAGCATTTGCAGTTACCTAAGACATCGCCACAAACAACTGTAGTGCAACAAGTGGCTTAAGAATTTCCCAACCATTCACTCGAAAAATTTTGTAAAAGTAAAATTTTTCTTTAAATTGTTTCGCCTGATCAAAGATTAGCACGGATTTCACAGTTAATTCTTAGGTAATGCGTTTAATTGTAGGTATTATCTTACCGAAGCCTAAAATACGTAGGGTTGTACATGCATGTAAATAGATCCATGATACGGCTCATTGACGTAGGAAGTTTTATGACTAAAAGCGCTGAATAATTGTGCACTTAATCTATACTAATATTATAAAGCTGAAGAGTTTGTTTGTTTGAGCGCGCTAATCTCAGGAACTACTGGTCAGTTGAAAAAAAAATATTCTTTCACTTTGAGATAGCCCACTTATTGAGGAGGCTATAATTTGCCGCGGTAACCGGCGTCCACGCGGGCGGAGCGGCGAACAAAAGCTAGTTGTAAATAAAGTAAGTTACATTAATATCTTAGGATTCAAAGTAAACTTAATATTTTTGGTACCATGGATACCAGCTTCGGAAAACTTCTTGAAATATATAAATTTATTTTCTCGCAAGGAAATGTTTCCAAATACTTTAGTTTAGCAAGTAGGTGTATCTTTCGTTTCGTCGAAATTTTATTTTCATGACTTATGTTATTCAAACTGTTAAGTAAAGTTTAACAATATTATATAAAATACGTAGAACGTAGGGTATGGAAGTTTACAAACCTAATTAATATTTACTAAGCAAAAAATTATTACGTTTTTATGTACGTACTTTCATATGGTTCAAATATCTATTACACTTCTTTGTTCAAAATAAGATGGGATTTTGTTCATGTAGCAAAAACCTGGAAAAGCGCGATTCCAACTCACCCACCAAAGGTTCCGCACAGAGACTATTATTTTTTACGATTTAATTACTAATATGTAGTTGTCAGACTTTTTCCTGTAAGTACCTACCTATAGTACCTACGCTATTACTTGCCAAATTTCATAGTTCTACGTCAACGAGAAGTAACCCAATTATTTTTCCATTTTGCGGTAAAATAGGCCGTATATTTTTTCAACATTAACTTAGAAGTTTCTTTTTTTCACAGCTTCAAGGGACTATAGTACTAGTCACGCTTTTCTGGAAAAGGTTATTGACAGACTTATGTCTGCCAAGAAGGACGGACGGACAGACAAATGGAAACAAAAGTGATCTTATAAGGGTTCCGTGTTTTATTTTGAGGTACGAAACCCGAAAAAAAAAGTACAAATTACTGAAGTTTTTAGCTTAGGTTACTTAGTTCTTCAGGTAAAAAACGTGATAAATTTAAAACTATAAACCAAATTTGTTCGTTTTCGAAAAAAATAATTTCTCAATTTCCTTTACTAACAGTAGACTGCACAAGAAAGAGAAAACTTTGATCTATTAAACACCTTTAAGTCAAAGTCGTAAGGTTCAATTCGGTAATACATTTTACCGCTGCCTATAGATGACCACACATCTACTTAACTTCCAAACTTACTATATTAAACAAAGACGATCTCTAACATTATAATAACTTGATAATTATAGCTGACCCGTATCCCTGTTACTCTATCTACTATGATCTTACAACTACATCAGACTCGAATGTCCGAATAGGGTTGATTTATCAGGGTACACGATCTTCTCAAGAAGGCTTTGACAAATACTATTAACTTAATTATAGTTTACGTTTGCGGCTTCGCCTGCTTACAGGGCGATGACTGTAAAAAGTGACTGATACTTACTCTTTTGAAAGAGATCTCCTTACCATTTTCCTGAAACCTGTTTTCATCAGTAAAACATTGTTACCGACTATTCAATACTACCTATGTTAATTGTAACAATTTTTTTTTTCTTTTTAAAGTAACAATGCATGGAAAATGCGAAAATGTACCTATTATTGACATCTATCTATATATATATATATAAATGAATCCCTATTTCCCTTGGTCACTGCATCACGTGTGAACGGCTAGACCAATTTGCTAATCCTTCTTTGTTGTGTTTTTTATTATCAGGAGAAGGTTCTTACGATAGAAAAAAGCGCGAAACATTAAAAACCATTATCTTCTCTAATGTGCCATTAAAAGCGTTTCACATATTTGTTAGTGTGGTGACATGACAACATCTGTCTTGTTAGCTAGTTATATTATAAATATTTGAAATAATTATGCAAATTAAAGTACTTATTTCTGAACTCATTTTATCTGAAGAGATTTGTAGTAAAATATTTCATTTAGCTAAGTACATCTTATTACGGTTTTATACCGGCGGTAACCTACTAATGGCTAGGGCGTCAGACTTGCAAACCTGTGGTTGCCGGTTCGAATCCCACCCACCTACGTGGACCCGCTTGTAAAACAAGAATTTAGCTTAGGACGAGGGGTAAACAAGAATATTAGTAACTAGCTGTTGCTCGCGGCTTCGCTCGCGTGGGCATCGGTTACCGCTGCAATTATAGCCTTTAGCCTTCTTCAATAAGTGAGCTATCTAACAGTGAAAGAAATATTCAAATCGGACCAGTAGGTCCTGAGCTTAACGCTTTCAAACAAACAAATAAACAAACTCTTCAGCTTTATAATATTAGTATAGAAGTATAGAAGTATAGATGTGCGACCTATATTGCTAGAAAGCTTTTTTTTAGGATATAACTATGTATAAATATTATAATTCTCTATTGCTATTTTGTTAAACTAAAATGAAAATGAGATTAATTGGTGTACAAATACAAGTTTAATAAATTGAGCTGTTAATTGATGCGAGAGAAGTTATACCTTATCGTAATATAATTATCTATAAGCTTTAATGCTCAGATTTCCTTTAACTTAATTGTCTATGAACATGCTACAGACTAATTATGAGAAGATAATAATTAATACTAATTCGTTATTGGATTTCATCCTAAATCTATGCTTATAATAAATCTGTAGAAGTGAAAATTCTGTACATTGAAAAGATCAAAAAAATTAATGGCGGGGTGTGTTACTAGACCGACACCGAACCCAAAAATGTGATTAAAAAATTTTTTGTCTGTCTGTCTGTCTGTCTGTCTGTCTGTCTGTCTGTCTGTCTGTTTGTTCAGGCATCACGCAAAAACTACCGGTTCGATTTCGATGAAACTTGGTATAATTGTTCTTTAATATCCTGGGCACCACACTGGGTAGTTTTTATTCCGGAAAAGTATATACAAAAAAAAACAAACTTAATTTTGCGGTTCGATCCCTAGACCCGAATACTGTACCAACCGCAAATAATAAGTTTGTCGTAGGTTACGTCACCCGCAGTGGAGTTCAATAAGGGGCGCTGCACACGGCCAAGTAACTATTTATTAATCTGTGACACGGCTAAGATACTATAATTATTTATCTATACTTTATATATATTATATATTATACATATATTATATATTATATATTATAAAGCTGAAGAGTTTGTTTGTTTGAACGCGCTAAACTCAGGAAGTACGGGTCCGATTTGAAAAATTCTTTCACTGTTAGATAGTCCACTTATTGAGGAAGGCTATAGGCTACTTTTCTTTTGGAAATCTATCCCCTAAGGGGGTGAAATAGGGGTTGAAAGTTTGTATGGGAAGTTCGGTATTTTCAATGATAGACACATGAAATATCGTATACGGGTTTCTGAATAGAAATAAATAAAGATGTATTTCAGCGATTTTAAAAATCATCCCCCTAAGTGGGTGAAAAAGGGGTTGGAAGTTTGTAGGCATATGAATTGTGTCGTTTTCAAAGATAGACACATTCAATTTCATACAAAGGTTATTAGTTAGAAATAAATAAGATGTATTTCCGAGATTTTAGAAATCTACCCCCTAAGGGGGTGAAATAGGGGTTGAAAGTTTTTATGGGAAGTTCGGTATTTTCAATGATAGACACATGAAATTTCGTATACGGGTTTCTGGATAGAAATAAATAAACACGATTTCAGCGATTTTAAAAATCATCCCCCTAAGAGGGTGAAAAAGGGGTTGGAAGTTTGTAGGCATATGAATTGTGTCGTTTTCAAAGATAGACACATTCAATTTCATACAAGGGTTATTAGTTAGAAATAAATAAGATGTATTTCCGAGATTTTCCCTCTAAGGGGGTGAAATAAGGGCTGAAATAGTTGGTATGTGAAGTTCAGTATTCTCAAAGATACTTGAGCTTTTTACACGAGTAACTGCGTACATTTCGGATTTATCGTTTCATTACATGACATCGTAAAAGTTCTGTGAACATTCCTTTATAGTGCGTCAACTACTGTCTGTTTTAGATCAGTTACATTTCCCTTTATTTCATTGAAGATGATGTAAGATTGATGAGAACTCCGTTCCTTGACGTGTAATTACTTAACGTACACCGTAACTATATGCGAAAGCCTGCGAAAACACATTACAGTGACATACCTTATTTGTTTTATTGACAAATTCGTTTTTTTGCGGAAGAGGAAAGAATTCTATTTATTTGATCACGAAATATTAAGAGCTGTGTTATGTATCGTTAGAAGGAAACGTGACGAGTAATCATAATGACGCGACCGGCCTTGTCACATGATAGATCATGGTTCACTGAAGCCATGAAAAAAATCCGATATTCGCACATAACGAAGTTACACTTCTAGTTCTAAGATTTATGTGTAAGCAATTTATATTGATACTTGAATGCCTCCAGAATTCGATATTGGAAAAAAGGCAGAAGCCTTTTAGGCTGTACGTAACATCACGTCTTTTCTCTACATGCCTAACTCTAGGTATTAAAAAAGGTTCTTTGCCTATTTTAAGAACTATGCAGCCAAAAAGGAATTCCTATTTTTCGTCTTAATTTCATTGATGTGTCATTGCACAAAACCTCAAATTAACGTTACTGCAATAACCTTCGAAAACGGGGCTGAAATAGTTGGTATGTGAAGTTCAGTATTCTCAAAGATAGACAGACGAAAAGATAAATAGATAAGATAAAGACCATCTAAGACATATCTATAATGACGACTCCCGTGGTCGAGTGGCGTTCACTCCGGTTTTTAAGGTGTCGCCAGCTCTAAGGTTCCAGGTTCGATCCCCGGACGGGTCCATGTAGAAAATCACTTTTATACATAGTCTGGAGTCTGGGTGTTTATGGTACCTTTTTGTCTCCGATTCCATAACACAAATGCTTTTGCTACTTACTTTACTTTTATTATTATTTTAACGCCATAAGATTAGATGAAAAATTGTATACATTCTCCTTACTTTGAAAATCACAGAATACATCTACCTTTAATACTACTCTTTACTTTACGCGCGAGCGAAGCCGCGGGCAACAGCTATATTTAATAAAGTAATATGTGTTGAATGAAACATGGATGGAGCCGATCAGTTGTCAATAATTTTACGACATACTACGTAAAATTGTGCCAGAATCTTTAAATCCGTCTGTTGCTGCTGTTGCCAATAATTTTGGGCCTAATCATTCATTACAACATTTACGCCTTTCTTCCTCATGTCATAATCTTAGGTCATACATAATACATAAGAAATTGTTTTTGGTTACGTTTCGTACTAATTGAATAAAAATATGTAATTAACGTGCTCCCCACAATTTGTGTGCTATATTTTAATAATATAAAATATATATAAAAATAATAAACATCTTCGAGCTAACATGTAATATTCATATTATATTAAGTTAACACTTAAGATCAAAGCATTGGTTACGCTCAAGTATTCACACTTACATCAACTCTCACTGTAGTGTTAAAACTGACAGAATAATGAATACCAAACTCTTTAATATTAAATTACACAGCTATAATAGTACATCATAATTTCAAAATTATATAACAACGTAAAAGGATAAGACGGCAACATTTCTGAGTAATTATCGTTAAGTCCTAGATTTCCAGATAGATATCTGGAAATAGATGCAAACAAAACTCAACATTTATTGAACTCAAACTATGCACAGGCTTTGTGGTCCTGTTTTGCATTAAAGCACTATACACTCTACGATATCTATACAATCTATCAATTTTACACGTAATTTTACTGTATTTTACTTACACTTTATAGTCACTTTCTGACACAAATGTAATTTTCAACAGATTGACACTGAAAAATAGTCTGTCAGACTAAGTATTATAATGTGGTCGAAATAAAGCGAGGCAACGTCGTTAGACAAAAATCTTAAATGACGAATCCCCTTTATTTTGCCGAGTTTAATACAAATTCTCACAGAACAATGTATGTGATTACTCGAATTTTGCTAAGGCCGCGAGCCTTAGCAAAATTCGAGTAATCACAGAGACAGAGTAATTTTAAATAAAATTGTACTGCAAATAAATAATATTCTATTGGAAAAATGAGTTTGAAACTTTTTCCCATCTAAAAGAACTTCTCACTAGATATAACTATTACTCTATAAATAAAAACAAAAATACCTAGTACCTACCTAACTAAAAACTTGATAATTACATTCGTAGACAAGAATACAATTAATGCTAAATGTGTTTAAATTTTCTATTCCAGTACAAAAGCGAATGCATGTAAATGTATGTAAATTATTCTAAATATAATTGACAATCTGTCAGATGCAAGTAAAAGGATTATTATGTTCTCAGTTGGCAAAGCTGTAGCGACTAATGCATTGTCTGTATTGCACAGATGTACACATTTGTATCAACGTGTTACTGAATTGTGTATTGTTACGGCTACGTAATTAGTAATTCATAAAACAGACTGCATCATAGAACGTGCTTAATTATATTGTCGTAATAAAGTGTCCAGTTAGTGACCAGTTTTTACTTTGCAAATTATCTACATCAAAATTTCATTTTTTTTAAGATTTCAATGTAAAAATAGAAAAATAAATGTACAACATTTTCGCAGCAGTATAACAGTGGTGGTTTGGTTATTGTACATCAACATTTAATCATTACTGACTGCTATACGGAACACTTAAATTGTTAACTTTGCGCTTTCTTTGTTTTATAATATTTCACTTCGTCTACCTTCATTAAAATGATTAAATTATATCGAAACCGCAAAAGTTTTCACATATTTTTGTTTTTGTTTCAGGCAACTTGCTCGTCATCCTCGTGGTTACTTTATCGCGGCGGCTGCGCTCCATAACCAACTTCTTTTTGGCGAACCTCGCCGTGGCAGATTTATGCGTTGGTGTGTTTTGTGTCTTCCAAAATTTGACTATCTATCTTATACCGAGGTGAGTGAATCGAATCACGTAAACAATCTACGTAAACACACCGTGTTTAACGGGGCACGTTGAATGAATTATTGCGTCTGGTAGAGGGCCCCAAACCAGCTAGTTCGGTCCAGAGCCGTGCACCACAGAACACTAATACTCTAGCCGGCGTGCACACAGCAAGCTTATTCCCTATCGTTAATGATGTCTTACGCTCTAACACAACTCGGCGCTTCTGTTACTCGACGCCTGAGTGACAAATACTTGACCTATATAAATTACATTTAGAAGTGTACGGACCTCCATGTACATTATGTCCCCCTTATCATATTGCGCGAACCAAATCATAAGCAAACAGGGGCTAATGTCGAACGCGCGTTGTTTAATTAATCCCAAATGAACTTTTTGTTTACTTTACGTTTACAGTGTGTACTTTATAGAATATTCGTGTATGCTGACACTGTTGATATTCGTGATTAACCTCCTGGAATATTTCCTACCTATGTCTTGTATTAAATTCTTTTTAAGTTTTTCATTAAAGAAATTGAGCCGCCTTCAAAGCATAATATTATTTGAAGTTATTAGTCTGTATATGAGGATTCTTCAAATATTTAATTTAACGTAATATCCAGTTTATTATATATCTATGACTTCAAGATCAAATCTTTCGAATAAAACAAACAGACTTTTGCGTAATTTTGTGCTTTTTACACGAGTAACTGCGTACATTTCGGATTTATCGTTTCATTACATGACATCGTAAAAGTTCCGTGAACATTCCTTTATTGTGCGTCAACTACTGTCTGTTTTAGATCAGTTACATTTCCCTTTATTTCATTGAAGATGATGTAAGATTGATGAGAACTCCGTTCCTTGACGTGTAATTACTTAACGTACACCGTAACTATATGCGAAAGCCTGCGAAAACACATTACAGTGACATACCTTATTTGTTTTATTGACAAATTCGTTTTTTTGCGGAAGAGGAAAGAATTCTATTTATTTGATCACGAAATATTAAGAGCTGTGTTATGTATCGTTAGAAGGAAACGTGACGAGTAATCATAATGACGCGACCGGCCTTGTCACATGATAGATCATGGTTCACTGAAGCCATGAAAAAAATCCGATATTCGCACATAACGAAGTTACACTTCTAGTTCTAAGATTTATGTGTAAGCAATTTATATTGATACTTGAATGCCTCCAGAATTCGATATTGGAAAAAGGCAGAAGCCTTTTAGGCTGTACGTAACATCACGTCTTTTCTCTACATGCCTAACTCTAGGTATTAAAAAAGGTTCTTTGCCTATTTTAAGAACTATGCAGCCAAAAAGGAATTCCAATTTTTCGTCTTAATTTCATTGATGTGTCATTGCACAAAACCTCAAATTAACGTTACTGCAATAACCTTCCAAAACCGAAAAAAAGCGCTTACTACTTTTAACATTATTACTATACATTTTATCGGCGAGTTGTTAGCAGTCTACGACGACAGGTATGTAGATAACTATAGATGCAACTCTTGCTAAGAGGCAAGACGACGTACGGAAGTTTATACTTTCGTGAAGTCGTGTCTAACCTTGGTTTATCTTTGCTCCAAATTGTTTTTATTGGAGCGAGTTAAACGGCGCGGTATTGGGGGCTCTCTCACGTTATTTCGGTATGTTATTAGGTTTAAACGAAAAATTTAGTTGAAATGGCGTTATCCATACTAAGTTACAGTTACTACTAAATATATGTTACGTGAAAAACTGAGTATAACGTTTAGCTAACCTTAAGTTAAGTACAACAAATTATGTTCCAACTAGGGGACCCGCCTGGCTTCGCACGAGTAGCACAGTAATAAATGCTTATAATTATGCAAAATAACTTTCCTATTAAATTACTTTATATATTACTGAAAACTGCATTTAAATCAGTTTAGTAGTTTAAAAGATCTAAGCGTACTACAAGCACCTGGAGCGATATTGTTTAATAAAGTAAATATATAAAAAAAAAACAATTTCCTTTTGAAATTACTTTGAAATTATTATACAACTAAATTAATGTACTATATGACCTTTTGTTACAATTACGAGATAATATATTGGATATAGTTAACAATATGTTTATTGAAAAATCTCTATCATATGAAGCCCCAACTGAGCTTATCAGTGCTATAATATCGCCGAAATCTTGCGTGTAAAAATTTCCAATATGTAACATTTATATTTCCATTTCAGTTGGGTGTTTGGAGACTTCTTGTGCAAAATGTACCAGTTTGTACATTCCCTGAGCTACACGGCGTCTATATTCATTCTCGTGGTGATATGCACGGAAAGATACTTCGCTATTATACACCCTATCACTTGCAAACAGATCCTCACTTCAACAAGACTTAGGGTAAGAATTTTGTGTTCCTCACACGACGGGCGGCGAACGCGACGCGAGGGAACGATTTTATTTGTATGGACTTTCTCCATTTCAACAAATAGGCTTTCCTTCCAAGAATCGTGTATGTTGGCGTTTCCTCACACAAATCTCACAAAGAATGTTGATTTTGCGTCGCCGTTCGTCGTAATTTGCATGTGATGCTATGAAAATAAAATGTTTATTTGTCAAATCATGTTAAGTATTCTTATGGTACCGGAAGAACGTCTTACGTAAATTTCGTACCTCTTTTCATCAGTGTACCGGATTGAGCTAAATTGAATCCAATTTGGAACAATTGGTTTGAGTATTATCTATACCTACTATACTAAAATAGTAAATTACAACATTCATTTGCCGGCTGTCAAAATGTATGTAAAAGTATCCAGCATAAACGGCTCAATACTTTGCAGTAAAAAATTGAGAAAATATTGCCGTCAATAAATGCACTAATCAACGCGAACAACGTCGCGGGTACAGCTAGTTTAGAATAAATGTTGTTTTACTATTAATCATTTTAAGGTTTTCCTTAATAGTCCATTGAAAAGTTTTTTAGCAACAAAAAATGTTTATTATTTTTTCGTGTGATAGTTTTTCAGATAAACCTTAAAAACAATTTTAACTGCTTTTTCCAAGATGGCGGCCGTAAAACAGGGGCTGCATTCTTTGATTTAATTTAAAACGAATAAGCCTAAATAATAAAATATACGATAAGCCCATAACAATGAAACATTTCAATTGACTTTAAGTATTATTAACGTACAAACTTTATTTCAAATGACACTATCAGTCTAAGTCACCATTAGGCACTTGATTAATTTTGTTTCCCTAAAGGACTAAAAGCAAAAGCTGAGGGATCACTTATATATATCTTGGTTACCGAGACAGCTTTACTGTTCCGAGTGTTCAATATTCAGTTGAAGCAAATTGTTCGATGCAACAAACTTTAATCCGGATTTCTGTGCGATGGCGCCACTGTCGCGTAAATAATATAATTTGTGAGTTAGCTTGATAGAACCTCTTTGCAAAAGCTCGGCGGGTCGAGATGCAAATATGTTTATTTCCCTTCCTCTTGCTTTGTGGACCTTGTGTATTATCATAACAAAACTGTCGTAGTCAGGGCATGCTTGACATACTAATTATTATTTATATTAGGTTCTTAATGGAAGACGTCTTAAAAATATTTTGTGCACTGTAAATGTTTAAGTTATATTATTTATTCCAGAATTCTTATTGTATGATCAGTGCATGATAATTTTATATGTACTTATATAATAAACATTATTTCAATTCATAAAGTTCCCTGAACGAAATTCAGTCTTTTCGCACGAAAAAGTTATAAAATATTTTTTACTAGAACTGAAAACATTTTTATTAACATCACGTTCCGTGTGTTGTATCCGTCACATGAGTCGTAAATCTTTTAGATTTACTCGAAGATTTTATGTAGGTATGTTACTAAATATACTAAAAAACGTGTCAGGTTCAAAAGCCTAGACCAACAACAGTCTAATTTTATAATGTACGTAGATAAATATATCATACTTCTTCAGCATCTACAAAATTTATATATGTACATGACATTCTAAAATACCGAAACAGGTAATATAGGTAGACTGAACACTTCTCCAAGTCTATGACGTTTTAAAGTTCTCACACACACACAAGTTTACATTCAACGGATGCAATATTTATGTTTCTTTTT
Source organism: Plusia festucae (assembly GCA_950381575.1). Taxonomy (NCBI): domain Eukaryota; kingdom Metazoa; phylum Arthropoda; class Insecta; order Lepidoptera; family Noctuidae; genus Plusia; species Plusia festucae. The sequence continues at coordinate 8,003,022 of OX494434.1, read as the reverse complement.
TAGTCCTAATTTTTCTTTGTACCTACTTGTAAATTATGGATAACATCACCATATTTTAACGTGAATGCAAAATTTCAACTCAATCGGTTGTCAAGTGGTTCTTATTTCGCTTACATTACAAGTTATTACCTTGACGAAAAAACATTGCAAGTTAAACTTAAAGAAAGTGCAAGTGCAAGCTAAACTTGAGTAAAAGCTTATATAAAGTGTTTGATCTACATTAAACTATAATTTCCAGTTGGTGATTCTCGGCGTGTGGATCACAAGCGCAGCGTACAGCGCTCCGAAGTTCATTTGGGTGGAAACGATCACGAATGATCTCGGTGATGGCCACATGGAGACCATATGTATACCTCATCGAAGAAAATACAACTCGGAGCTGTTCGACATGGTGAACTTTGGACTCCTCTATGTGACACCATTATGCGTCATGACGGTAAGTGTATTACATATTATGATTAAATAAACACTACGAGAGAAACTTATTGTTATAATGTTTGCATAGAGATCTTCCAGGCTGTGTCTCCTGTCTACAGCTTCACACGTATATTTTTTTTTTTCAAAACCATCAATATTCCTAGATGATCTCCGAAACGTAGTTATCTGTTAGTGATAGAATCTAAGTCAGGCCATCTTGGAAGAATAATAAATAATTGGTAAAAAAAAATTGATGAGAGGTTTTGAAGATTAACCCAACATCTACTCTGAATATTTAGCCATTTACTTTTACAGTGTAAAATGATTTTGATATATAAAAAACATTGTTTGAAATTCAAATCTGGTGGCGGGACGTGCCGTAACGCGTGTTCAGATGCCACTTCACACAAATGCGGTGCTGGTTTAACAGTGTTTGAATTTATTACTCGCTATAACGTAAACTGAGCGTCATTATTTTATTACACTAAAATAACTTTGAATCATGTTTTTTGTTAGGTCTTCTTCTTTAGGTCTTATAGTGCCATTAAAATTTGTTGACTTAACTTTAGTCAAAATCGGAGTCTGGGTTAATAAAACTACATCGAAGTAATTTATTATTACAGCCTACACTTATTTATATATATTATACTTAGGTACGTTATGCAAAAAAAACCATTTAGAACCTGAATCAACATTTTAAATATAATACCGATCTACTGCTGTCCCACTGCTGGGCACATGACATGTAGAGAATTAACGAGTATTGGTCACCACGCTGGCTCATTCCGGGTTGGCGCCTTCCGATTCCATTTTATTCAATCCAGGCTTCCTGACGTTGTTTTCCTTCACCGAATGATGTCTAAGAATAATTAAGAAAGTATATATAACTAGTGTTAGCTCGCGACTTCGTCCGCTTGGAATCCATTGAGAAATGAACATTTTCAATTTACCACCCTTTTCTCCCCTTTGGGGGGGAATTTCCAAAAATCCTCTCTTAGTGGTAGCCTACTCCTCCCAACAAACACACATGCCAAAATTTCAGCTCTTTACGATCAATAGTTTCGGCTGTGCGTTGTCTGTCAGTCAGTCAGTAACGGAAGAGTTTTATATTTATAGATATACGCATATAATTTTGAAAAAGTGACATTGTTACCTACCTACTTGCCTCTAGTGGGTTTGAGCCTGTAACCTTGGTCACGAAAATACCTTCATTACCGAGTAACCGCTAGGTCACCACAACAGCTCATTCAAATATGACTGCGTTAAATTTTAGAATTTTACTGAGAAGTTTATATACTTATACTCTTACCTATGTGTAACCAGCTAGACAATATTTTCGAATATTCTCGACTGTACTTCATACATAATCACAATACATTTGGCTGCTCATTTTTATTCCGTGTTAAGTGCTGCTCTCGACGTTTTACCGTTTTTGATCCTGCAATAGCGTTAGCTGACAATCGACGAATGCAATTTGCGACAGATATTGGACACTAGACTATGGAGCGGAGAGCATATTGGCTCAAAATCTGTACTGGCAAGCTTCTTTGTCGCATCTGTATCAAATAATTCAATACTCGCATCTTTTTAAATAAAAGAGATGCTCTATTATTTTTACTTCTCTAATTTCGAAAATTATTGTGCCTACCTCGATTTAAAGTAATCGAGTCATTACGAATATTCGAATGAAACCACAATATGTAAGGATTCGCTTCGCCGTCACTTAAGCCACGAAGAAATCAAATAAATGGTTCAATTTAAGCCTTTTAGTCCCGTTAGATCAACAGGAACTCCAGAACAATGGATATCCAAAGTTTATTCTCGTTCAGCATAAAATTTAAGTCAAAGTTAACCATTGCTAAAGAAAGGTACAAGGTGGAAATTATTCTGAATTACGAAATATCTTGCAAATGGATAAAATGATCAAACTTTTCTTTATAATACAACACAGGGAAAGAAATTCTCCAACAACATAATTATTATTATAAATATTGAGAAAGTATTTTTCTTTTCGGGAGTCATGTTTTTTATTATGTAAGCGCCATTTTATTCCTCAAAATTTTATGTTCATTCTTTATTCGACTTCACAATTACGTATAAAAATACTTATTTATGAATTGTCATTCAGTTTCGGAAATAAGTATATTATACGCAGTGTTAGTTGAGATATTAGTGCGAAGCATGTAAAACATGTATTTTTGTATACCTGTACATCATCTCCTTGGGTTCTACTGCAGATTTAACCAGTATTACCTTAGATTTTGTAATCCGATTGGCATAATGTTATTTAGTATTATTCGAAAGATTACTACTCTATACCATATTTAAGTAATCCAAAATTTGGAAATAAACATCATTTAGGTCGGTCGTAATAAGCCGCGAGCCTATTACAGTTCGCCGAGCACCAAACCAAACTTTGGGCATAATTACCAAACAGGAATAACCGTTATTAGCAAATTCAACTCCTCCTTAACAAACTTCTAAACACTTACCCCTGTTAATATAACTTTGCTACGGTAAAATTGTGATAAAAATATGCAATTTTAAAGTTTTAATTAGCAGAATTTCATTGTTTATACAATGGCCCTCTTTTTGCCCATATCGTTAGGTATTAGGTTATGTTAAAAACATAGTTTGGATAAAAATTATGTTCGTTAAACCACAATAACATATTATGTGACGTATTTTTAATAACTCTGTCGTGGTAAATAATAAAACACGATAAATCTCAATTTTATTATTTACCACAAATAAGAACTAGAAAAGCTGATACCGACAAAAGTAGAATGGAAGTGTTCAGTAATAGAAACCTTATTCGTTTTTTATTCAAACGTCAGTTGCTATAGGTCCAATTTAATACAGAAAGCTGGATATATTTTAAATAGTCTTCACCGACGTAATATAGCTTTTTACAAGTACCTACTAGTAAGATAATTTTACAAAAATGTATAAATACGTGTACTTATTTAAAAATAGGTCAGACTGTCTGATATAATTATAAACATAAACACTAACGCTCAGACTCGAAACTTATATTTGTGGAGTAAAGAAACCAGAAACAAAACTCCAATATTCCTCAAGTTAGATTGTAACAATCTTTGTTACCGCTACGATAATGACAACGATTTTCTAATCGCCATCGTCTATATTGCTGCTTAAATATTAAACTATACTGTACGTTGAAAGCTTCTTGTATAAGTTATACTTACAAATAAACCTTTTACCTTGCGATGCCGATGTGGTGAAATCACTTATTATAAGTGTGATACGGGTAATGTATGAGGTTCCGATATTATCCCAATAAGATTCATTTTAATAGACATTATTTACAAAACACTTGTCAGGACTGAATATCGATCGCATATTCAGTAAAAGGACGTTATTATTGCGGTCTATGCTTGTTAAAACTAAAACTAAACTGAAACTGAAACTTTTTCGCTATGCAATTTACTGCATACATAACATGGATTTGAAGATCATAACTGCATTGAAAAGTAAAGGTGTAAGGCTTGTTAGCATTGTTAGTCAACAACATAAAACTGTAACGTCTAGAAACCGAGTACGCGCAAGTATAGTGAAGCACTTCAAACTGTGTCATATCAACACAGTTGATACGTCCGAACATACCATCAGTCGTCAAGAGCAAGGGTTTAAGTAGTGAATGGATGTCATAATGCAATAAATGTGTAGACGACGACGAAATTATGTATAATACTCGATGCGCACATAAATCTTGATAATAATAATATCTTGGGACAACACACGGCCATCTGATCCCAAACTAGGCAGAGCCTGTACTATGGTGACCAGACCACTGACAACATACTTGTATATTTGTAAATACATACATAATATAGGTAGATAAATTACACCCAGACCCGGAACAAATGATCGTGCTCATCACACAAAGATTTGTCCTGGGTGGGGATCGAGCCCACGACCTCCGACTTAGCAGTCAGGGTCACTAACCACTAGACAAACAGGCCTATCTTTTTGCTTCAGTATAAGCAACGCGCTTGTATAAAGATTATCTAGCTAGGTGTTATTAATCTATGGCCCACAACTGATAATGCGCAAAAATTTGTTTATTAGACGAGTCTTTTTGAAATCTGCAAAAAAAATTAATTACAAATGTCTACTTAAAAAGTGTTCGATTAAGTTCATCAATATTTTGCTGCAGCAATAAATAGTGCCGCCTTCGATCGTTAATTTATTTTATGACCTCAGCATTGTTCATGAGAAGTCGATTTTTGGGTAATGATGCTACATCAACATTCAACGTTATATAAATGATTCACAAGTAGATAATATGTTGAATAATGTTGTCTTTTAAATTGTATATTAGATAAAGCTATTCATTTTATTACTTTCTCTCGATATATGTAACAATATATTTAACAGGAAATAGATTTATGGTATGTTTTGAGGAGGGATAATATGAAAGTCACATAACTAAACAAGATATGAGCATGACTGTGGATGGGAATACAAGCAGAGGAAGACCAAAAAAGAGATGGATGGATAGTGTGTATGATGATATGGAAAAAAAGGAGTGGGTGTCGCGATGACGAGTAATAGAGAGGATTGGAAGGAAAATACGCATTGCGACAACCCCTTATAAATGGGGTAAGGACAGGAAGAAGAGAAGAAGAGATAAAATAATTGAATCATCAATTTGAGAACGATAAAAACGTCAACAAAATTCGCGGATAGGTCACCATTTATATTTTTTCCATTAGTACCCGCTAAAAGATTAAATGTAAAAGTACTCGTATTTTTACCCAAAACAAGTGGACGGTCGTAACTGTCCGTGTCGGCGGTGGGCACTCGCCGGCCATCCTTTTGGCATCGATTCTATTTACGCAACAAATTGATTCGGGCTCGGCAGAGGGCCGATCTCAACGTTAAATAACTATCGCTGTGATACAAATAGCCCCGATATTTAATCGAATAACTCTAGAAATTCGACCATATCAATCACTATTCTCCATTTTTCTTATCAGGCTTTGTAGTCTATACACGTAGTGAAAAGCCGGCCCTTGCTTTTATGCTTGAGGCTGGGGGATTCGACGGAAGGTGGCCATGTCGATATTTTACGAAAACCTCGTACCTTTGAAATAAATCAAAGATTTAGGTTTCGTGACTTTGTAAGCGGAGAACCAATTGCTAGTAAAACAATGGCCGCGACTTTGGCTATAATTACGTACTAGACTTTATCTACTCTACTATATACTGGATTAATATATATCTATACTATATTATAAAGCTGAAGCTTTCACTGTTAGATAGCCCAGCCTTATTGAGGAAGTCTATATGCTATAATTTGCCACGATAACCGTCGCCCACGAGGGCGGAGCTGCGAGCAAAAGCTAGTAATATTATAAAGCTGGAAATTTTGTTTTTTTGGTTGAACGCGCTATCTCAGGAACTACTAGAATAATTTGAAAAATTCTTTAATTGTACTTTTAGTTGCGATAAACGACGCTCACGCTTGCGGAGCCTAAAAGCTAAGTTCAATTAAACATAAAAAGTAACAAACAAAAGTTTTGCAGTTTATGAATAAAAAAGCTATGTTCTGAAATCAAATATTTTACGTACCTACCTTATTACTCAGAATACCGATTACATAGCTCCATGTACCATGTTCCTACATAAATAGACCCACATAAGCAAAGCACACCTTTAGATTAAGTCCATTGACATTAATTTACCTAAACATTAATTTAGTTTAGTGGCCTCTCCTGGACACGATGAGAACGGCACATGGACGTTTTATTTATATCGAAGCAATGCCCTCTACAAATTTATACCTAAAACCTTTGAACTGTGGATTAAAGCTTATTGTAACGAAGGTAAGTAAACTTTATGTAACTTATTTTCCTATTTACTTCGTAATTAACAGGCAGTTTACTGCATTGTTTAGTGTTTTCATTGTCCTAATGGCCTTTGAATTTTGCTACATTTTACTAATTTCTGTGTAATAAAATAAGCTCTAAGCGCTTTAGGCCCTTTCTAGTTCTTAACATAAAATCTTAAGCAGTATCTAACCATTAGTTAGGAAGAGAGTTCCGCATGCACTAGGTGCCAAGTAGGTACTCAGTAATTTTTCATATTTTTATAAACGGTTTGCCGCGAAAAAGTTGACTGCAGTTCATAAAAACTTTTTACAAACTCAACTTTCTCGATTCAGAATATTTCAGAGAAAATTTATGAGTTGCCAGGAGTGAAAACTTTTCGTAAAAGTGAAAACTTTCCGACCTAATTTTGCATCAATCGATATTTGTTACCTACTAAATGCAATAAAAAGTTGTTCTTTTTAAATATAATAGAAAATAAGAGAAATTTAATTTGTGTTTAGATTTTTCAAATTCATTCAACAATAAAATGTTGCAATTTCTAAGTTATGATTAATCGGGCAGCATTAAGACCCTTAAAATAAGCGTATAGAATAAATTTAAAAGGAAAAATTTAATTGCATCGCTGTACATTTAATAATGACGGAGAGTTTTTCATATAGCAGACACGTTTTACCTTTGAAGTCATTGTACTTAGAGAAAACGTCAAGTAGCAGTCGCTAGTAGTCACCACATAACTTTGCTAATATTCTAATGAATTCCCTGTTTTGAAGTCATATAAGGTTCGTGTAAGTTTTGGATTCTGTTAGCGTATATACCCGTGCACAAATGTACAAGGAAAATGGTTTTCACACGGTTTAACTGTCTTAACATGGGATACTTTGTCACCAAGTAAAATGTTGTGAGGATTAGATAAACAGTTGCTCCATGTAAAATACGGTATTCAGCTGAATCCGGTAGGACTGGAAGCCAACCGTAACACAGCTTGGAAAAGGAAGATGATTGCATTTTTTGATGTTCCAGTAAACTGTAGGTATGAAATCGTCTATTTAAGGTAAAAAAAGCAAAAGGATGCTTCCTGGCAGGAAATTCATTAGCTTGTATGTTGTTACGGCACAAAGGGTTCCTACAACCCATTATCTCGCCATAATCCCTGATTTAACGACACCTTTGGGAAATTAGGAAATGGATTTCTTGGTATCGACAACAAAACAGCCTTTTTAATAAATAAAATGTCGTAAAATATGTTTGTATAATTTAACGCATTTTCGGATAGTAACATCTCCTTAATTATAATAAAAAAAATACGTAAACATACATACTTAAAACGTTTATATCTTATAGATAAGTTCTTGAAGAATAACATACTAAAATAATCAAACTATGTACCTATGTCAAGTATTTTTTGTAACTTACATCTCTTATATTGTGAGTAAACTTCCGTTATTTACTTCCTAACCCTAGCTTGTACTTAACCGTTTTAGTCCCAAACTTTTTGCATACGAAACCAAAGCAGTGACAGGGATGAAACTTTCCAACAACTTTTTCAATTTTCTCTTTACATTAAAAATATTGCCGTTGAATATTTTACTCTTTGTGAGAACTGACCTTTTCTAGGCTTAAGATACTTTAGCCAGCCTCTTACAAGTGTCATTAAGACGATTAGGTGAATTATGGCGGGAATATACAACAAAGATCCAAAGGATATAGAAGTCAGCGGTGAGAAAAAAATTGGCGCTAAGGTCAAAAGCCTGGCAACATACTTGTCGCTGAAAACCTATTTCAAGGCTGAATGAAAAAGTAAGTTCTTGTAAGTGGGCAGACATTTTTTTTCATACTTCTTCCATCGAGAGTTCGATCAAAATATCTGTGCACATCATTGTTAATCGGGATGCTTGCTTATTAAAATTATATGTATATTATTATTATAAAGTTTATTGTCAGATTTGGTATAATGTGGGTAACTATATCGAGGGTATAGTGCTCAAACCCAATAAGTACGAAATTAACACTTTTGAGAAATTCAATATTTAAGTTTCAAGGACAAAAATACCTATGTTATTCAAATAATATCGTTATTATGAGTATTTGTGGTAAAAGTGGATACGTTGAATTAGTGTAAAACAGTATTAAATAGCTTCTGAGGTAGTTCATTTCGTCATAATAAAAAAAAAAGTTACAAAGGGCACTGACTTATTGGGTTTTAGATCTAAAGAAATCAAATATATTATGTACTTTAATAAACGGTTTTATTTAAAGGATCACAATAAAAAACAAGATAAATCATTCTTGGTCACTTTCAAAGGCTGTAGGTTTGGTGTACGTCTTCATACCACTTATCCATGCATGGAGTTCCTCTGGTATGACAAGCTTTTCGCAAATATTGAGGAGATCCTTTTTTTTAGCAATGCTAATTGGTAATTGACTGGAATATAAGTGCTCTATTTCGTTTGGTAATTGAACATTAATTGAAGGTGGGTTTGAGTTTCTTTTGGCTCTAGTTTTTGGTATATTAACGGCCATTTTACAGACGTCAATGCTACGAAAGTTCTGGGACATATCATAATTAAAATATATTTTTAAATCTCCTTTAACATATTTTATCCTTTTTATTTTAAGCCAGTGAACCGTTTCTTTCAAGTTATCTTTATTTTTGTTTCTAATTATTGCAGTGCTAAGATTTTTCAAGTCCAACATGTCATTAAATTTAAATTCTCTCACTTTATTATCTATCTCTATTGTTTCCTTTGCATCGTCTTTCGTAGTAGTTTTGGCCCTCTTCTTTCTAGCTGCTTTAAAAACGTTTTTCCCCTCACTTACACTACTTATTGTTTTATTTTTGGACGCTGATTCAATAGCAGCGTGCATGGAATCCACTTCCATGTGAGTGTGGCCACTTTCTAAGAATTTCTGTTCGATTACATCTAAATGATCGATGTTTTGAACTGCCCAGAGCAGAAGAGCTGAGATGTACTGATTCCTGTTTTGTCCGCTACAGGTGTCAGAAAAAATACTTATTTCTTTGATGGATTGGGGTAATTCTTTCGATAAGAAGTAATAGAGACACGTGCCTATTTCAGAACTCCCTTTTTTACCATTCAATTTGCTCCAACAGAGACAGTATGCATTATTTGGGAATTTTGCTTCGTAAATAGTAAAATTATACAACACTAACTTCCTCATATATTATAGTATAATATACTTTCCCCTCCACTTGGTATTTGCAAGACAGCTAATCTATAGTAATAGACATAAATGAGTCATCCATATTAGCGCGAATTTTGTCAGCATCTTTTTCTGCTTGACATATTTTTTTACGGTGTACGGGTACGGCTCCTCTTCTTCCAAATTTTCTTTACAGTCTGCTTTTTCGTATTTTGAACAAATGTTACATAAGTATTTTTTGGGTAAAAAAAACTCAAATTATACTTATCATTAAATATTTCACGGTAGGCACTTAAATGGTCAAACTGCTACCCTTTCTGATTCTCTGCAAATGTCTTAAATTGTCTTGTATCAAGACAAAGACCTGTAGCGGACAAAACAGGAATCAGTACATCTCAGCTCTTCTGCTCTGGGCAGTTCAAAACATCGATCATTTAGATGTAATCGAACAGAAATTCTTAGAAAGTGGCCACACTCACATGGAAGTGGATTCCATGCACGCTGCTATTGAATCAGCGTCCAAAAATAAAACAATAAGTAGCGTAAGTGAGGGGAAAAACGTTTTTAAAGCAGCTAGAAAGAAGAGGGCCAAAACTATTACGAAAGACGATGCAAAGGAAACAATAGAGATAGATAATAAAGTGAGAGAATTTAAATTTAATGACATCTTGGACTTGAAAAATCTTAGCGCTGCAATAATTAGAAACAAAAATAAAGATGACTTGAAAGAAACGGTTCACTGGCTTAAAATCAGTAAAAGTTGTTAGTGGTAAAACCACATAATTGGAAGTCCGCGCACGGCGCACCGTATTTGATAAAAGAAATTTTAATTATTATCGAAATGCGTGAACCGTGAAAATCTTATAGTATAAGTATAACGCACTAAATAGAAGAATAGGTATTATTTCAATTCGCGGGGACGACGACGCGTGCCCGATTCAATGCGCCACGCAAACTGACAACAGTGACGCTAAAGTTGATGTTTTTCTTCGAACAAAGTTTGAAGAAAGTGAGTTGAGGAAGAGGGCTAATACCATATAACTTTAAATAACTTGTAACTTTTGAAATATAATCGAACAATAAAACCCGACAAATAATTTTGTTTTCATTTAGCTTTTGGGTTTTGTTTATTTTTTATCTACGTATTTAGAGATGAAACCCGATAACTACAAATAGTGGTTATTGTCTCTAAAACGTTGGGTAATTTAAGTTGAAATTATTAAACACTCAATACCAATAATAAGTTTTATGTGGTTTAAGCATGAAACAAAAATATGATGTTACAAGTTAACCGGCTTTATAGGGTATCAGTTTTTAAGTCTTGGCTAAACGCGGTGACTTTATCGGGTTCTTACCTAAAGTAATTTCCTTTCTACTGCGAATTCCACTTATTGGATTAGACCACTGGAAAGAGCGTCAAAAATGCATTAAGATGTACTTATAAAACGGTTTTTGATTTTTTGACACTTATTGGGTTTGAACACTATACCCTCGATATGTTGTCTCGGCGACGGTACTTTTGCCCTAAATTTGTTTAATTTTGCTTCTAGTTCGGGCATGCTAATATTTTATCCGTCAAAAGTGCCTATGTTAAACGAAAGTTTACAATTCCGCTCAAAGTAAAAGTCACTACACTAAACTAAAACCATTTTGATCTCAATTAAATTACTATTATAAACTTACTTAATTATCTTTAAAGCTCGGGATGTTGACATTATTCACAATAATGATATTACGAAACGGAACGGTAATAGTGTAAACACAAAGGGACTAATCCCTTGTAAGGTTTTGTAAGAGAATTATAGATCAATAGTCGCTAATCATGAGCGAAGATCAAATCTTAAGCTTAGCTTTAGTTATACTTATTTAGAACCACAGAATCAATTTTGATGCTGGCGAAGTCAGTACCTATACTAAAAATAGAATATAAAGAGTATATTATACATAAATAGACACAAACGTGTATGTATGTACGTGTAAAAGTATAAAACAAAAATACATTTTCCAATATAATGATCCCATAACATTCACACATTTGAGACTACTAACGTAATATAGTCTCTCAATGGTCTTTTACGGCACTCATGAGACTACATATTCTGGAACGGAAGGTACCTGTAGTTAATTTATTTTAAACATTACCGTTTCGGTTTCTATTTTGTTTTGAGTTCCTTTTTCGTGTTTTTATGTTTACTTTAGACTGCATTTAATACTACTGCATCAAAGCGAAGTCTGGAAAATGTTTACAATAATAATTTAATAAGTCTTAATTGCTTAAGATTCAAATAATGGTAATAAGAGTACGACCGTCTTTTATCTGTGTCCTTTTGAATAATTCGGTGCAGCAGGCTAAACAAACTGTATTTTGCCCTAAAATTTACAAACCCGTGAAATAGCAAGCTGATGCCATGAACTTAAGAAACAAATCTTTGTTTACGACAGTCTGTGGATTACGTGTTGCTTAATTGATGCAAGCCTCGACAGGCAAAGGGTCGCCTGGCGATCGTGAGGTCATCAAATTTGAACTCCTTTTGAAGAGGATCCCATCATAAGTCAAACATAAAGTTGAAGGCACGTTTACCAGAATTGTAATGTGAATGTCTTGGATTATTTATAGATAGATACATACTTTTGAGTTCAAATCGCGATTTAAACAGTTAAAAAAAAAACATATTAAGTAGGGCAATTTTCATGCAAATTTAGAAGCTTCTGCGCATAAAGCCTTTTTTACTTTAAAATAGCTTATTAAATAAAATAATTCTGCTACCATTAAACCGCTCGACTGATTTTAATAAAATTTACCTTTGCTATACATAGCTAAAGTGGCCTTGGTTTATCCGTCCCGGTAATAAAGGTCCTTTACTAGAATTTTTTCTCGTTTATGCCTCGAGTTAAATTCACATGTAATGGGATTCTGGGCACAGATCATCTATAATTAGCGTACCTTTTGTCTGCAAGAAATTGACTTTGCTTATGTTGAATAAAACATTGTTACTACAATAAGAAACAATTTTAAACTCCATTTCATAAAATTATAGTTATTTATATTAATAATTTCAAACTTTAATTCAAATAAGAAAGTTTTATTAATTAATAATGACTTTATATTTAACATAATGATCAATTTTCTAGGTCTTAAAGCGTGAAAATATCATAAAGTTTTTAAAGAGGTCTGCCACTGTTCACCTTGCGGAAGGCTTTTACACTGTGCCTAAGGTTTAATCGGACTTGTAACTGAAACCGAAGAGAGGCCGAGGCATGAAGCCAAAGCAAATAAAAAAAATAACTACGTTAGACAACGTTTATTAGAGGCAACTCATCGGCACCAACAAAGGATTTATTTAATTAAGGTCATAAAAGGGAATACATCTTCTAATATGTAAAAATCTCGTATCGCTGTGTTTGTTCCCAAACTCCTCCGAAACAGCTGCACCGATTTGTATGAAATTTGGTGTGCATATCAGGTAGGTCTGAGAATCGGCCAACATTTATTTTACATAGCAGATTTTTTAAATATGGCAGTACAACATTTACCGGGGCAGCTAGTATTATATACTTGTTACCGTTTCGAGCCTTGAAATTTAGACTTATTATATCGTATTGTACCTAAGTACTATGATATTCTTTTATATCTTTTTTTTTATTATTATATTTTATTATTTACCATGTAGGTTATTTTCGAATAAAGTTGTGTAAATATTTCGCCCGGCCAATTACACGAAACTCTCTGTTGCCGGGTTACCAAACATAAAATGCTAAGAGATGAACCCAAAGCCGTCCCTGTGGAAAAGTTTGTGTTTATTCAGGATGACATTTAATTCTATGCTAATGCAGGCTACATCTTTATGTTTTTGTACCATTTGTTTACCGTTTGTTGTTTAAGTAATAGTGATACACTGTGAAAGCTGGTAAAAACAAGAGGTACCAAATTAGGTTATTTCATCGAGAATTGCATTGAAGTCATATTTGAGACACACATATAGACGCTGAAAAATAAGCTTTGTCAATTCACACGAGATAAATATGCTTCAAAAACATATAAGTATGCAAAATAAGGGATGACCCTTATCTTGCAAAAATGTACGTGACATCCTAAGAATTGCTTTCAAATGGTCTCTTTTTTCTATTTGAATATAGTAAAACGGTTTTTCTTGATAAATCTAAGTGTGACTTTGGTCCTACGTCAGAACATTCAATAACAGCTCAGCAGTATTTCTGAGCTATATTAAATTGAATCAGCAGATCTTGGTTCGCCGATTTACTATAAAATTGTTTTTGTAATTGCCTTTTACGAGTGTGAATTGTCAATTTGGAGTGAATTGTTTGTTTAATTTTATATATTTAATTTTATAATAATATAAATTTGTGATTAGTGTTCTAGCAAAATTATGCCTTTTTTCTTGAGACAATAATTTGGATAGTACAATCAATTTTAATAATTATAATAGATATCAGTCGGAATACCGGAATAAGTATAACACGTGTGAGTACACGTGTTATACAGTAAAGTCCGTTTATAATGACATCGAAAGGAACTGACAAACAAGTCATAATAAGCGGACGTCATACAAAGCGTTTTGTGAAATGAAAAACCTTTTTTATGTAAATATGAATGTACTTAAGTAGTTTAATACATAAACATAGTAATTACATATGTATACATACATATTAAATCAAAATCAAAATTGCACGTAATCAGCACATTATAACACATACAAGTGTATTTTTATTGTAAGTAATCTGTAATTTTTGTCTGCTTTTGTTTTTTCATTTTATTGTATATAACAATATCTAATGCTATTGTGTATAGAAGACATAGCTATGGCCAAATTATCATTTTCAATATTGCTGTGAACAAATCGTGATAATAATTCTGCAGCTTCGTCATTATAACCGGACATAATTTATTAAAAATGGGTCATAATAAGCGACATGTCACTATAAGGGAAGTCATTATATCCGACTATTTATAAAGAATTTCATATGAAAACCAAACTTCGTAGTATAGTTACGTCATAATAACCGGTTGGTCAATATAAGCGGAGTCATAATAAACGGATTCTACTGTACTTGTTTTAGTATTATTGTCTACAGTTTTGTGGTAAACCGTAACTTTCAAAGACAAATAACACGTTCCAATCAATTTGCCAAAATAAACATATCTGGACGTTCAGCTAACGTGGTAACAAGGGTACACCGAAATCAATTCCATTTGATTTTACAGCCTATGTGTTGGCGATTTCCTGATGCGATATACATATAAATCCTGAACAAACAACACAAGTGTGGTCGTTTTATCACAGCACAATTGTTTTTGAAATTAAATCTGTAACAGATTTAAATACTTAGGGCCTTAATTTCCGGGTTATGGAACCCTTAAAATTTTGTAAATATTGGTTTTATAATCAAAATTTTCAATATTGCCGATTGTCCGCAAGGTATTGTGATTTGCAGATGTGGTGCGGTTCATATGGGTATTCCAACAAACATACGTACTTGAATGAAAAAACACAGTCGCTGAATATTGATCTCTAGAATTGAACTTACGAATAAAAGTTCTGATGGACCTTTGCTATTTTACGTGAACGTAAAAACGTAATGTAAGACAATTTTGTAATGCAAGGTATAAACAGTAAAATAAATAAGTATCCAGAATCATAACATAATAGGGAAGTTAAATTTAAGTAAATATTTGTATCCTTAAATGTATTTTCCGTGTTTGTATTGTGAAAGGGATAATCGCAACATTATGTATAAGGCTTAAAGAAAGTATTTCCTTCACTTAAATATTAAAAGAAGTGTATTATTTTTCTACTTCCGTCCGTGTTCCCGTTACCTGGGGTCGGGTCTCCTCACTCTACGGCGCCAGGTTGATCAGTCCTGGTTTGTCGGTTTAAGCAATTGGGATTTCTTAAGGTCTCTTTCGATGTTTGGACCACCAAGTTGATGGCGGGCGGTCTCTACCACTCTTTTGTTCTGGCAAGCTTAATGCGATTTTCACTTTATGGTCTTCTCGTCCCATCTCATGATATGGCCATACCATCTAAGGCGATTTTCCATCATTTTGTCTGTGATTGGTGCGACGTATTGAAAGAAGTGTATTAAAGTAACTAAATAACTTCCACATAATGTTCCTAACTTTTCGATGACTACATATCTGATAATAACAAATTTCATAACAGACAATTGAATTCCCGAAAAACCTTCAAATATTGATGTGCCTAAGAACTTTTCATAAAGTGGTTCAGCTACGGTTTCTTTATCTATTCAAGAGATTCAATGAATGCCTAAGGTTCTGCCTTGGAAAGAACAAGTAACATAACAGTTATTAAATAAACAAAATAAAAGTATTTTAGGTCTTCCAATATAATGTTTGTTACGCAATGTTTTCTTCAAAGGTTTTATTTTTCGGGACTACACTGAAACTTTAGCCTTCTTTGCTTACATAATATTTTGTATTCTAAGATTTTTATACAAAATATTGTTTACTTAGACTATAAGAACTTATTTAAGAATGTTTTAGAAAATGATAAGGTAACAAAGAGGGAATTAATCTTTTTTTTCTTTATAAAAATTAAAATGATCTTTTGATCAATAAATAAATAAATAATAAATAAAATAAAAATAATTTTACATAACCTACGTTATAAGATGTCTTTCACACGAACATGGGTTTTTAAGATTGCTATCAAGTTCTAAGGTATTGAAAGTTTAAATAATTCAAACTGATTACCTAAATGGGTAATTCAGGTTTACCGAAAATATTGTTTACCTACTTTACTGAGTAATCGTTAAGTTAAGACCTCTGTATATGAATATAGAATTCTTACCAAATTGAGCACGTTCAATGCTCGATAGACCAATAGCTTTAATCAGTAAGTAGGCACAAGTAATATGTAGTTTGTTCATCGGGCCCAACTGACAGACGAGGTCGTGTTTAATCGACCAATTTCGTCTGTGTTTACATTTTAAGTAAGTTTTTAGAATTTACTTTTACTTCGTTATAAAGGTCAGACTGACCTTTTCGACTTCAGCTTCTAAACAAAATTCTGTAAAATAATTAAATTATATTTATAAACAGCAGTCCGTGGTGGCCTAGCAGTTCAACGACCGAATTTGTATGCATATTGTTGCAGGTTCAAACGCAGGCAAGAACCAACGTCACTTTTTCAAAGTTAAATGTACTTTCTTAATTATTCTACGATAAACATTCGTAATCGCAAACCCAGAATGAGCAAGTGTGTTGATCATTGCTCGTTCCGCGTCTATATAAGAGGAGGCCTGTGCCCAGCAATGGAGCAATTAGAGGTCGGTATTTTTATGAAATAAGAGAGGTTTAATTGAAGTTTGATCCACAAATTAATTGCAGTGCTTTTTCTCGGTTAAACATTGTTACATTGATGATACACGAATAATTTATTGCGGCTGACTGTTCAGTGGTCAAACAAATGAAACACCTATTGTATTTAAACTGATCGTAAAAAGGGGAACAGGTTCTAGTTTTAACGGCGTAAATTCATGTCATTCCTTTCAAAGTTTTGACTTTCAAAGTACCTTAAATAATTGTAACCTTTACTTTACTAGCATCTCAAGAGCAATTTTTATTATTGACTAGCTTCTGCCCGCAACTTCGTACGCGGATCCTGTTGCTTATGCCAGCGACAACAGGGTCGTCGAAATAAAAGATCTGAAACGTCTGATGTCAAATTCTCAGAACCCAGGGACGGGAAAACAACGTGATGCGCGAGACGATTCGAGACCCTCCAGATCTTTCATTTTTGTAAGATAGCAGGAAATGCCCATCAGAACTTTTGCTCACGATCAGCGGTCAGTCGCGCATCATATTCTTCACTGGTCTCTAGAGACCTGGATGTAGATACGTAAATACGATGAGAATGCAGGCGTGCTTCGCGATCCGAAGAGGTTTCCACGGAGCGATGCAGCCTGATCTTCTCGAACAGCATCAAGTCTCTCTTGACGCTCTTTGATAGATTCTTGGGATCTTATGATCCTCAATCCTTTTTATTATTTAGCCTATTTAGCTCCTTTGAAACATTGGGAAAGATTTGACCTCTTTCATCATGGTTATAGTTTTATTGTGAAGATACCTGATCAATTAAAATCTAAGTGACTGCAAAGTAAATTAAACGCTCAAATAACATAAGGTTATGTTATTTTATAATTATACAGTGAAATTAGTGATAGCTTTGATTTCCAAGTCAGATGTTTCAAATCTTCGATTTTTATAAGTCAACAGGAAATGCCCATCAGATCGAACCACTTTTGCTAAGACGTCATTCCTATATGTGTTATGGTGTAGCCGGGCTCTTGGAGTTCGACAACAGGTGTTCCAGATCTTCAATTTTTATACGTCAACAGAGAGTGCTCATCAGACTGAACAACTCTTGCTAAGACGTCATTCCTATATGTGTTATGGTGTAGCCGGGCTCTTGGAGTTCCACAACAGGTGTTCCAGATCTTCAATTTTTATACGTCAACAGAGAGTGCTCATCAGGCTGAACAACTCTTGCTAAGACGTCATTCCTATATGTGTTATGGTGTAGCCGGGCTCTTGGAGTTCCACAATAGGTGTTCCAGATCTTCAATTTTTATACGTCAACAGAGAGTGCTCATCAGGCTGAACAACTCTGCTAAGACGTCATTCCTATATGTGTTATGGTGTACCCGGGCTCTTGGAGTTCCACATCAGGTGTTCCAGATCTTCAAATTTATTCTCTCAGCAGAAAATGCTTATCACGTGGAACAATTTTTGCTATGGTACCATTTTTGTATCTCTTATAGTTTAGCTGGTCTGTTGCGGTTCTGCATCAGGTGTTCAAATTTCCAAGATAAATTATAGCCTATATGTTGCCCAGACTTAATACCTATACAACAAAAAAATAATCATTCAAATCCGTCCAGTAGTTCCGAAGATTAGCGTGTACAAACAAACAGACATACAGACAAACAGACAAACAGACAGAATTTTTTTTTTGGATTCGTGCTCTATAACTGTTTGTAAACCCCCCTCAATTATTATTTTTTTAATATATACAATGTACAGACATAGTTTTTTTACTGTTTTATTATATGTATAGATTTTCATTGTGCTTACGATTCAGTGTTTAAATTAGTTAAGTTCCATGCTAATTAGAGCCGTACATTGTAAGTAAAATACCAAATATGAACATCTATAACTATGTTTAATTCTTGTTAACCGATATTTATCCTTGAACAATGTCGAAGACACGTTTAAGCATGAAAATACATTAAGCGCAATTTAATTACAAATTCATAAACATAAGTGTATGGGTGTGACATTTAAACTTCAGGAATAAAGACTCTTAGATTAGTCGTACATAATCTGTTTTGAAAAATTGTATAAAGGAGTTTGGTAAAGACGAGTTCATTATCTATAAGACGTGAAAATATGCTTATAAAAACAAGCAACTTTAATAACGAAAAAAAAATGTTAAAAGCAAACTAAGTAGGAAAATAAATTCACAAATACCATTCCATTTTTCCAAGCTCTTTGCGAAGTGATGATCCTATCACGCGTTGAATAAATTAGCTTAGACTTCGTGAAACTAATTTAAGTATTTACCTTCATTCGACGTCTCAGTGACGTACCTAATTCATAATAATTTTTGGCATTAAATGGTTGGATCTAGTAATGCCTCTCCTGTACACATTAAGGCGTATTACCTTGTCATTTATTGTGTTGCGTTACCGCTTATGTTCCTCATTAGTTAACACGAGATGAGATGTATTATAATACATTTATTAATCAGAGTAAGATTGTAATTAATCTCATAATCTTGATTGTTATGTTGGTGTATTAACTATCTTATACGTCAGCGAATTTCAATCAACAAAAAGTTGATTTACTTAAATAAAGGTATATAAAGGTAATAATAGCTTTATAATATTATAATATATTCCTTAAATGGTCGTGCCCAGCAATAGGACATTTAAAGCCCGGTATTGTTATTACATAGTAAAAACAAAGTTAACCCCACTTTCTATACGTTTAGATTTTTCAACTACCTAACGGGATTTTGTCTGGGGGCAAGGGATTGCCCCCGCCAAGGCGAGCCAAACAGCGGCACGTACCGTTCTTTTCTCAAAGCAGTTCAGGCCATTTTCAACCCACTATAACTTCGCTTTCGATAAAACTAGAAGCCTGAAAATTACGTAATTAGCTAACTTAACAACATCTTCTAGTGACCATATCAATATTAAAAATCTTGTAGGTATTGCTAGAATGGAATAATTAATGTAGGTATTAAATAAATTAACCGACTTGGTATTACATGGATCTCACAACCATTTACGGTAGAAGAACGGAGTAGTGAGACTTGGTTGTTTTTACAAGTTATGTTTTTGATGGCATGCAGCCTTCAGCAATAGAAAGAGTGATTTTCTTAAGTTTTAATGATTAATACAGTGCGACACGTACCCGTGTTAAGCTGGAGTGGGAACGCTAGTTAGAAACAGTTTCGTTATAAACGTTTTATTGATAGCAAATCTTAGTTTATCTAATCATTATATCAGTGTATATCTCGTATAAATTATGAAAACGTATTTAGTTTGTTTGAAAATCCGATGCGAAGCGGCTTATTGAGATGAGTTAATTGAATTTTCAGTTAGGTGTACATTCGCGTATAAATTCTGCGGTCTGCTCTGATTACATAATTATGCATTACAAATAGGTTTGCCAACAACCACTAATTTCAAACACGTGCTTGAAGGGCCACATATCGTTTTATTAATGTTTAAATTAAAATATTGTTTTTTTTTGTTTTGTGTAAATAACTAATTTCTAGATACAAATGCACAGAAACCATCGAATGAATGTTTTATTTTCGACACTCATCTGCATTAAAAGCGTCATCTAACTTACTTACTCACTGGTAAATTATTATCCCAAAAAAATAATTCTTTTAAATTCATAACAAGCGACAAAAGTTCTTCATCGAAATAATCATGCGAACACCTTAGCTCGTGGCTTTACAATTTAATTCGTAGCTCGTAGTCCTCCCGCCAGACTTCAGGTTAAGCAGACGTTCGAATAGAATAGAAATACTCTATAGAACGCCACTCGAATGTTAAATAGGAATATTAATACTTACATACAATGAGAAATAGGAGGTTTGATATTTTGTAACAGTTTCACACACTTTCAATTGACAGGCTTTTGTTTGGGATCGTTTATATACAAATGTTGGGCTTAAAAATGTCTACTGATTTACAAATATAGGTATATTTTACATAAATGGTATGCTAGGGGTAAGTAGTATTATTTTGCAAAATTTTGTGTTTGTCCAAGTGGACCTAAATGTAACAGATCCATCCATTACAGTTAGTAGAGTTAGTCGAGAATACGATCTTAAGTCCACCATTGTACCTTCTCGCATAAAATTTACAAAAAAATTACCCATTGGTTGTCTAAAAGGCTGCAGGTTAAAAATCGGCTGAATACCGTTGCGATATTAATAAATTAGTGAATATTTTATTCAATTCAATTCAATTTTATTTGCATTCCACAACGTTGTTCTTAGGTGGTTATTTACTTTCTTACTTTTATGAACTGGTAATCAATCCCCAATACTTCTTCTTTAAGAGGAGGCTTACCCTTAAGCAACTTAAGTAAGCTGGTAAGAATAACTTCAAAGTATGTACATGAATATAATTTAAAAGCCTTGTTGCAAATAGCACGCAGTCTGCATGCTAAACAGTCACCGCGTCTATTTATGAACAGCCCTAATCCTTTTGAAACCCGACAATTGTACTTTCCACTTATTTGTTTAGCAAAGTACCTACGTACATTGTTTATTTCTAACAGTGTTAGTGAAATGTCCTTTATGCCATTGTTATAATGCTTCAAAACATTTCGTACGCAGTAATTTAATGTTTCATCGTCTCAGTGTCATTTCACGTCATATTTTTTATGAAACTGTAATGTGATTATAAGGGTAGGCTTTCAGGTTTGCAATGCAAGTACAGCTAAAGCCTGCGAGAGTTATAAATCTGTTATTTGCGTCGGTTTCAATTGACTTACACGGACTTGCTCCATCCAGTAGCAAACAAGGCACATGCTATGCCGAACCCTACAAGCTAAATTCACTGGGATGCTTTTGTTTTCCTTGTACTGACAAGCCGGTGGATACGCAGTTGCAGTCTTCTGTAATTTCTAGCAATAATTATTACACCAACTCGTACATATTTTTCCTAACGACTTTCAATTCCTAAACTATTAAGAGGACACGCTTCCTTTAATTCTCCTTTATGTCAAGAGGCTCGTGGCTTGCAGACTTACAACAGACAGATTAAGGTACCTAATTTATACTGAGACACAAATGTTCTTCAACAATGCTTTAATCATGTTAATGCACCGCTGCCGGGTTTAATCAAGATCACACATGATACGCGGCCAAGCGAATATTCCCTTTGTGTTTCCATGACCGCCATTCAAGACCCCAGTACATTTCGGCTCATTTACTCAACGTCTTTTAAGTACCTGAACATTAAATTCTTTTATCATACAAAACCGCTGTAAGGGGAACTTCACATTAAAAGACCCAACGTGAAACTATGATTCTGTTTGTTTTGTACAAAAATAATGAAAGGAGAAAGGATATTATCTTCAATTTATTTCCATTTGATAATTATGTGCAAGTTCACAAGTTTCAACAGAGATTTAATTTTGGTTACGGTACGGTTCCGGTAGGTACTTCAATTTCCTTTACTATAATTTTTAAATCAATAGTTTGTGGGATAAACTGGGCATGTCTCTAAATAAAATTATAGACTTAAATATATTAGTTTCTCTTATTACGACAATAGCCGTTGGAAATAATATCTACCTACAATCTCATGTTATGTACTTACTTAGGCAGTGTGCTATGAATCCCAACAATATAAAAACTCTACATACATATTTACTACGACCATATATTTCATATGATAATACTAGTTCGAGATTGCTGAGTTTCGCAATCTAGTGACAGCATGTGTCAGATTTGCAGCAAGAATTTTGCTTGAGCGGACTTTCACACACAGAGTAATATCACTCAAATATAAAGCAATAAATAAGACTCGTTTAATATAATATATCCTTCATAGTCTGCCTGGCGACTGTGAGCCAATTCACAATAAAGTAACCCCAGAAAATGATACGTAAGTAACGTTAAGAGACGTTTTCACTACGATAGTATTACAATATTTTTAACGTGTCACAATTTGATTGATTTGATGTCTAATCGAAAAGTTAATTGCGTGCTTCCATTTAAATTGTAGGTAAGTTATTATATAATCATTTTTGCGAGGAAATGCGATCAAGTGATGTAGTGTCGAAGACGAATTTACATTATTCTAACATATTACTGTGAATTCACTTCTATTCGACGATATAAGCACTAAAAGACAGAAATGACAACGTTAACGAAAATACCACATAGGGAAGACCAAGAAAGTTCCCATTTGTACCTATTTGTTTAGCCCTAGTTTATAACGTAAACATTTTTAAAGAGAAATAAAGTAAGTTTAGGCCTCAAAGGAATTCACGTAAATTTCATGAAACAGCTTAATAACCAATAAAAACTGAAACAAGAAAGTTGTAAATAATTTTCGAGTACAACTTTGAGGCTCATTATTACTGTCTGCTTGTTCGCACTTCATCGAGACACTTTTAATCAAGTTTTAATGTAATTCTGATGAAAATGTTCACATTTATTTTCGTTAGAGCCAAAAATTCTTTTAAATTCTAACAATCTTCTGACTCATTGACTTTGTATTCTAAAATGCTGTATTATAATAATTTGTGGTGTGCCATAATGAATAAATAAAAAATATCTTTTGAAAGATCGACTAGTATAAAAGCTTTCACGAGAAATTGATTTTATAATACAACAATAATAATAATCCAAGAAGGTTATGTTGTTCTACTAAAGTGGTAGAAAACTTTCATTTATTGCTTTTTGGTTTTATGTTTCATTCTCAAATACTTTGAAAACAAAGTCTTGGCTTCTGTCTGACCTTTGCGTAAAGTTGGATAACTTATATCTGAAACGCCTTCTGTTAAACCGGACCCTGATAGATTTGAAATAAAATCTTTATAGAACCCATTTAAAAAAAATCTAAGATGCGCGCGCATTACTGTAAAGTATAACTTCTCACCCGCGTATACGCATCCATTTTTTTATTGTAAGTATAAAATAGTTTAACACGCCATCTTCTTTTCTGAGTAATTTCTGAGTAATAAATAGCTAGGATTCCAAATGCAGTATTTTTAACTATGTAGCACACACACTTCGCTGAAAGACGTCAAAAAAGAAACGAACATGAAGTATTTCAGTAATTCCCATCAAGTCTTTCTTGTCAATAGAATTTCTATTCCTTTTCACTACATTCCGAATTCTTTCCATTCGACAAAGTCCACTGACTAATTCGTATTAAAGCTAAACAGCTTTGTTGCAACAGCTGTAAAGATTTAAGTAAAAAATTTAGCCAACTAGGTTCTCGGCTGGCACAATGCACATCTTGCTTCTAAATCAACAGGGATCGTATTCCTCGCGATTTTCTGCATTGTCACGCATACCCGAGCTGCGTCTTATGAAGTGTGCTAACAGTTATTAACTTTTATTTGCGAGAGTAGTGCTCATTTGAGAGATATGAGTTTGAAATCTACCAAGTAATATCATGAATCTTACTTTGATGAACCGCATATTATGATTTTATTATAATTGTAAAATTTAAAACTATGATTTCCTGGTGAACTTATTCTTATAGATTTATAACGCATTAATGCGGAACAATAACTTGTAAATTAAAAACAAATAGTCAACGTACCAGGTGTTTTGCCAACTAAGACAGAGGTCACAGCTGCCCGAGAGTTCAAATTTCTCCTTTCCTATGACATTGGCATAATAAAGCAGTGACCTTTGTACCTTAGTTGTCAAAGTAACTGGTGCGTTGACCCAGTAGCCGCAGGTTCGAGTCCTGCCGGAAGTTCAAATTTTTCTTTCTTACTATTTGTATTTAATTTCCAGTTGAAGTGTTACGACTGCAGGTCTTGTACACAACTAGGTATATCTATATTTTACGATAAAACAACGGTAGCTACATATAGCTCAAGTAGGTACCTCTTATATATGAAAAGAAAAACGAAATATTATTAAGTTACATAATAATTAAACAAAGCTACATAATACCTTCAGCGTCATCCATCACCACGCTCTCTAAAGCTAAAGAGAATAAATTGATGGTTACATGACTTATTACTACGCAGTCGGGTTCGAACAGGCACCAGGCGAGCTTACCACAAGTTAATTTAAATAAGAAACATATACATCATAGCGTTACCCTAAGGAACAAAGCTTTACGCTTCCATTTTCCCAATGACGGTAATTATAGGCCCTGCGTGAAAGTGTATTGCCTACCGGAGACAATTTAGCTAAATTGTAATTTCGTAACGAAAAATTCTTTCGTGGAAATTGAATTCGGTCCTTAGATACTTGAGTATCGTAGATATTGATATCTACGATATATTTTAAAGCATAGAAGTGGTGTAGATCAGATAAGACTTAGATATAATTATTACATCTCTAGTACTCTGTGGTAAAACGACGTTCGGTTATGAAGTATTTTTATTATGAACATGATGATATTTGTAAACTGCCATTAATTATAACTCACCAAATTTATATCAGTCATATAAGTACATACCTACTACACTGATGTAGCATGTCGCGTATTCGACGAAGTTTAATCATGCAACATAATACGATTTTAATAAATTATTCGCAATAAATACGCTAACTCCCTTTTAAATCCGCAAACAATTTGTGTGATAAAATCACAATGATAATATTTTATTACAATGTTATAAAATTATATGATTTCCATTGAGTTATAATGTACTACGTACAACGTACGTACGTAAGTACATAATAACTCAATGATAATTTCTGAATTTATTTTATGCATTATCTCAACATTGTAGTGACGAATATTTATAGAGGTTTATGGCTTACGCGGGACATAGGTTTCGAACGCAACCGCCCATTTGTACTGCCTTGATTCATGTGAGCCTACTGACATAAATTTATTATGATGGCTATTATATATTTATAGCTTTAATTTCCTTTGTTACTATAATTCATAGTCAAGTAAATATTTTAAGTTTCCGTTCCGTTTCACTACAAATTTTATTACACAGGTCGATCGTTTGATAGGTATTACTCATATTCATCATATTATAAATAAGGTTCTCAATGAATGTACAAATAAGAAATTTGCGGCATAATATTGACATACATCATGATGTTGTATTTACTCTTCCATATGGGAACAACTTTAGTTAATGTGTTTACTCCTGTTGGGTAACTGTTCTTACAACTTCAGAAAATTCGTTTAAAACTCATAGTATACTATTAGTCATAGTTTTATAAGGTTAGGTTATATTCACGTCTTCGATCAAATTGAAAACTTAAGTTTCACGCTAACTTGCCTGCGTGATTTAAGTTTCACGTGTTCAAAGTGTTTTAATTTTATAACAGGTTACGAGAATTACTATTAAGAAACTAAATGCAACTTCAAAGATGGTGGAAAGTTTAAACGTCAAGATTGTGGTTGAGTTTCAACTACACTTAAGTATTATAAAATAAATACAGATAAAGATACAACAGTGTCTACCGAAAAGAGATCTTTGAAACAACGAATCGGAGGATTGAATTTCAAAGAGTAAACAAAAATCGCTACAAAAATTTCTGTGTAAGTACAAAATATAAACAAAGCTACCTTCCGTTAAATTGCAAGAACGAGATACGGTGTGTGTTTGACAAACCCTTGCCGTCATTGAAAGGATGTAAATTACGCGACAAAGAGCTTTTTATTGTTATTTACAGAACGTGGGTTTATCTGGCCCCGTGATGTAGACATATTTCATGCCGCGGTGGAGGCGACGCCCGGTTAACATAGGAAGCAGACCTGTATACCATACGAGCTATCTATTCAAAGTAAACCCTTTACTTCGTTAAAAAAAAAGTATTAAGTTATTCTTAGCCTTGTATTCATTTAAAAAAGCAATACTTAATGAAAAACTTAAGGTTGCAATTCCTTTCGTATTGAAATAAAACTACTTTAAACGGTTTATTTTGGTGTCTGCCCCTGACCTTGACACCTGCAAAGGCGTCGAAACGTCGGGAACTAAAATCAAAATTAACCGCGATAGAATCCGTTTAAAAGTTTGTAAAATATAATTTTAATGTCTAACATTCGCATAAACCTCAGAAAAAAAATCTTTCCCAATTCTCAATGCAAACCCAATTTTTTTTTAAATTGA
Source organism: Plusia festucae (assembly GCA_950381575.1). Taxonomy (NCBI): domain Eukaryota; kingdom Metazoa; phylum Arthropoda; class Insecta; order Lepidoptera; family Noctuidae; genus Plusia; species Plusia festucae. Next base: position 7,976,241 of record OX494434.1, on the reverse strand, counting down.
TGAAATACAATTATTTATTAACTTTCTTGACCTCGAGCTTTTCTTCAAATGGTATTAAGTAATAATAATATACTTACTATACCTAACATTCAGATATGTAAAACTCGATTTACTTATTATACCCTTATTATTCTGATAGATTTAACATAAGAAACACAATATAAAAATTACTAATTTTAAATATTACCTACTTATGCATAAAATAATTTGAACTTTGTTCCTACGCGCCTCTTAAAACAGTTTTTCCGGAGCCATCATTTTGCACAACCCTCAACTGTACAGGTGTAAGGGTAATCTGATCAAGTAAGTGCAGCTTAGTCTAGTTGAAAACACAGTACGGGATTTCGGACTAGGCTAAATACTCTGTTCCATCAAATTATGCTTACTGCGATGCATGGATTCGCGAACATACACATTGTTAGGGATCTAGGAGTGTACTAAACTAGTAGTCGTACCTAAAAATAATATATATTCATGAATATGATTAACATAGATTTTCTTCCTTTCATTTCTAACTAAATATTATTGTTTTTTGGCAAGAAACTTGTAATGATATACAATTCTATGGTAGGTAAACGCGGGCTAGTTTTCCGCCAATCGATGTCTTTATTTGCGCCAATTTTGCGTCATTATATTATACAATTCTATGAATTAGATATTAGTGGCTGAGTTCACGATTAATTAAGTTTAATTACAGTTGTATAACTTATGCCTACTACAATGTTAGCATGTGTTAAGATAGCTATCATTTGGAACTAATTTAACATTGAGATTGGTTTAGTACTTAGTAAACATTAGGTAATATCATAAACCTTACATACCAACCTTATCTTTTGATACTTACGAGGTCAGTGCTTACCTAATAAAAAATACATTTCACTTATTTCTAGACTCAATTAAAAAATACTCTGAATTGAAATGAGACTGTAAGTATAATATGAGCTATAATTTTAATTTTGGAATGCTTTAGGACTAAAACTTTTAATATTTTGATGTGTATAAGTTCATTATGCTGCTGGTCATCAGCAAAATTCCATATTTTCTTAAAAAAACATCTTAAATGTTATTTTTTAAAGCTTACTAGCCATGTGTTTTGCAAATACTAGTATTCTTGTTAAACCCTCGTGCTGAGCTAAGAAATGCTTATGGGTTCACGTCGGTAGTGTAATGGGTGACATTCAAACCACATGGATCGCAAAACTGATGCCCTAGCCATTAGGCTGCCGCCGCTTTGTATGGTGTGTTAAATTAACATAATAATAATACCTACATTAAGTTATACGTCATATAATTTCTTTCTCTTTATTTCTCAGATTGTCAAAATTAGACTTCTTTTCATTAAGTAGACTGAGGGTCTTTAAACTGCTGCTTTTAATAATTAATTTAGTTATTGGTTTACATATATTTACTAACATTCAGGGCTTTATTAGTTTGTTCATACGTGGGAGTACAAAATTAATCGACTACACAAATATTAATTAAAATCAAAACATTGTATGTAAATTCTTATTTTTCATTTAATGTATATATTTGTATCTTTTTCATTTATTTACCTATTTACGTGTGTTTTGTTAAAGCCACTAACATCAACATAGAGTTAATTATTGTTGCTTATATGGACAACAATAAACAAAGATCCATCCAGGATGCTTTCATTAAACTAACACACACTTATAACGCTCTCCAGATTTTTTCTTTGTGGCTAATTGGTCGGTCTTGTGCAAAGTTGTTTTGATTCAATTTTGTTTATTTTGTGGATTTTACAAAAACCCGAGAGTTACTGGGCTAATATACCAGCGACGGTGGACGGAGTGCTCGGCGGTTTCGGAAATATTTCGGACATAGACATCGCCGGTTCTAAAACCGTCCTGAGTGAAATTTTAGCTTTAAACAAGACCCACCAAACGAGCCTAAAATAGTATGTCTATACTATCTATTTTACGTGCATTGATTGTCTGAAAGTAAATTTTTTATGATGTAGAAAAATTAATCAGAAATCAAACACACTGTGGAATCTGTAAGAGTTAAATAGGTTAGGTTACAAATTGCAATGTTCGACGTTTCTGAAAATAGCGGTCGGCTCGCTGCAGCCATCGATTTCATGCCGACTTGGACCACGTAACTTCTGACGGCTCAACTCTGATTGCTAACGTCGAAAGACTATAATAATACCGGTAGTACAAAATGATAACTTGAAAATATGCTGTATCTACGTAAAAAGTGGTGAACCTACAATATTCTTAATTAATTGTAGTAGGCGGCTCACACTTAAAACAATAATAAAGCAGTATTACTTCGGTCTAGAAAAAAACGAATACTTACGAAGTTAAATAATTGTACCTTGCAATACCAATTGAATCCATTGGATTCAAGGACCAGCTCAATTGCAAGGACCAGCTCTGACAAGCAGGCTGAAAAGAATATAAATATTTACGAGTTTGTCACCCTTTATCAATTAAATTACGGATAAGGCACTGAAGGAAAACGTTTAATCATATTTGTCTTTAATGTGTAAGATTCGTAACCTTTATTAATATATAGGAACATATAGCGCAAGTAAACACACTAATATCATATCAATATATAAATCTTGTTAACTTTGACAGGTGATTTCTACCAATATTGATTTAGAAGCTCAATCGGTCTAGCAATCATTCTTTGAATATCTTCTATAGCTTTTTATAACGACATCACATATTACTTTTAAATAATTATACATTTTATATAGATAAAAATATATTCTATTGTATACTTAAACACTAAAATATCTTATTCGTCCTAAAAATACTTTTTATGAGCAACTAAACAAAGATAAAAATATATATTCACTGTGGTGTCTATGTTTGTATATTTAAGGACTACTGTGGATTCATTATCATCTATTGTATAGACACGAGCATAAATATATTATGTAGACACAGCGAAATTGTAAAACAATAATTTAACAGGAACTCACCCTCAATTCAACTTTAAATCATTTAACAACATAAAATTATAACAGTTCTCAAATCATGTATATATTTTTGAGTTTTAACAAAAACTTCTTGCTAAATAAGCTTTACAATTTTGCTATGTGTATACTTAAGTATTAATGCTCGTGACTGTACTCATAAGATTTTCTTTCTTCCTAAATGTTTATTGTTGCGATGTAAATTCCTGGAACCAGCTAGTATCAGCGCTTCAGCTTGACTTATATTGTGCACTCCATAAACTGAAACAAGAATCGGGAGTATAAGACCCTCACAATACGGCTTAGCCAGCTAAGCGGTATATTCCCCTTGTATTTTTATCCGGGTTCAACAAATATATAAGAGGATACGTTTTTGATCTTTAACCGCATCGGTTTTTTGTTTGACTTGGGTCCTTCATAACATGTATTTATAGTAATTGCTTCGGAACGTAAAGGAATAAATTGATTATATTTGCGTTTGTGATTGGAACCGATATTGTACTGTTTTCAAACTTGTAATGTATTATGTATGCGCATTGTTTAGCAGAGGTAGAAAATCAAAGGCAAATAATTTTTTCAATTGACTGTGAGTTTTTTTTTCTTTTTCACTACTTCAGAATATTCTTACAAGCTTTTGTTTAACTTGTTTAGTTAGTATGTAGGGAATACTGCTATGACAATGCGAATAGACACTTTGTAACGAAACAAACTAAGAAGGAGGCATGTCATACATGGACAGCAAGGAAAAAGCTAACAAATAAAGCCGGCCGGCACTAACACTGATATGGTGTTGACAACTAAGCTTCTTTTTGTAACTTTTCAACCTTTTTGCGGTCAACTTTTGACGACGGAATGAAACAAAAAAACTCCGAGTTGACAAGGGTCATATTTACAAAGCAATTACAATAGGGGCCCTATAAAAATACGAATTGTCCTTTACAATTATTTAAAGAGACATGAATATATTTTTTATTTAAATGATAACCTACTTAAGACCTTAACATGTTTATAAACTCGGAGCACGTAGTCTGGAGTATCGAGATTAAATTTTTGTACTTAATTTAATTGACTTGTATAAGAATGTACTTAGCTACCCAGACTTATTTAAATTATATTAAAATATAATAAGGTAAATTTGAAATCTGCTTCATAAAACTCTAGACCATTAACAATGAAATTAATTTTAAACTCTTATAGCATATTGTGGTTTAATAAACTCAAATATTAGGTATAAGACTTATACTATAAGACCTAGGCATTTTTGTGTTTCATATCGAAGTTTCGACAATATTAAAATTTGATCGCATTATTATCAAGTTTCTTTCTTCGTTTTACTTTCACTGTAAAACGAGACAGCAAAATTTGTATTCTTCTGTATTCAATTGTTTTTTTTTATCAGGTACTATACACCCGGATCGCAGTGGGTCTATGGCAGAGTTCCCACGCACTGCAACATCTAGAGCGGGTCCAGTGCTGTGCCACGCAGTACCAGCGCGGGGAGAAGCCAGGACCTGCCGCCTACGAGCCGCAACAAACCTTCGTTGGCACCACTGACGACAAGGTACAAAACACACAAAGCCTATACATGGTTTTACAGATTGGGTAGGGTATATGAATCCAAAAGGTGTGTAGAGTACATTTGATATAGAGTGGTTTTAAAAAAACTGCTTAAAATGAGATTATAAAAAAATAATTTTTTGACTCAACTATTCGACATCATAACGAGACTGCTGAAATAAAAAATATATATATAAAAATGTTTATTTCAGTTACCCTTAGTTTAGTACCTTCAGTTAGCCTTAACATACATGCGTCATTTCAGCAGTCAGTCTTTTAAGCAAGAAGTTAAGTACTTGGTTTATTTAGGTGGCTCCGCCACCTAAATAATAATGAATTATCAATTGAAAACAAAATAATAATGAAAATCACAAAAAAAACAAAAAGAAGAAGAAGCTTAAGCGATGTATCTTACATTTGTCGAGTGCAGTTATAATATATTATCCCTCGTAATGCGGTGACACCTAAGTTTTTCTCTTATAAGATTCTGAATCGTTTTGGATTCATATTATTATACCCTTTCGTTAATACTTGTATATAAAATACATTCTTGGAAACTTGGGTTTAAGGGGCGTATGCATTGTATAATATATTGTTAGAGGCACGGGTTGGAAGTTATCGTGACCTTCTTCAGTCAAGTGGTTTTTGCGACTACTTTTTAAGTTTGCGTGGAGTTTCATTATTCCGACATTATTCAAAACCTTTTCCGTTTCAACGTCAGTTATGGTGTCACACATACTAGCGGTTGCACACCACAAATGTTAATAAAGTAGACAAATAATATACACTCTTCTGTCTTGCATTATCATATTAACCATTGAATTATTCATGCCCGTGAAGTGTGAGCACTTAGCCTTCATATTCCCACGTTACAAAGGATTTAATTTAGCAACGTGTTTCTGGCTTTGCACGCTTTGTTTTAGTTATCTTATTAAAATACCCACAATCCTGCACATAGTAACTGCCAAAATATTGCAGTGGCTGGTTGCTAAACAGGCTTTGGAACGACACTGGTTCCACTATCTGCCTCATTTACATGCAGTGATACGATCAATTCACGTTTTATATGCCTCGGTGCAATAGCAATATCATTAAAATATTTATTTATGCTTTTACCTGATTGACTGGAAAATGAACTGGTTCTGAAAGTCAGTAGGTAGTACCTACTTACCTAGGTACGTTCTGAAAGAAATTTTTACTTTAGTGCCCAAAGTTGCAATTTTCGAGTCACATAAAGTAAGTACTCTATTCTTACCAAATCTAAGCTACTGTAACAAATAGGAATTAAATTTTGGATATCAATTCGCCACATCTCCTTAACAAGAAGTCACAATTTAACTTCAAAAGGAATTGGCTTTGTATCACTACCTTTTCCTGAGTTAAGGAAGTGCTTTGATGTTAAATTCTTTGTCAGTGGACTAAACGGATCAAGTTGCGGAATTATTTGGCAGGTAGGTACCTATAAAGTTTGTGTTCCGAGTTACAAATAGCTGGAACGTTTATGTAACCGTCTGGCGGATATAAGCTCTTCGGATTGTGACGCCGCCGGCGCTCGGCTTCATATAACACGTTAATGTTTTTTTGGGAAACGGTTATGCCGACACTCGCGAATACCATGCTATTCTAGAAGTCTACTTGGTTTTTATGTGACGATTCAGTATTGTAGAAGTACTTAAAGCAAGAGCCTACGATAGTGCCCATTTTTCTCTATTGTACTCTCTTTATTGTAAAAAAGCCTAACAAACATGACTGTGTTACTTTATCCGTGTCTCGTTCCTAAAGTAGTGCCGGTAAGGCGAACTTCCCGTGGCGACGCTGTAAAGTTCTAACTCTGCAAACATTTTCCGCTCAGTCAATGAAAAGACGCTACTTTAAGCTCGGCGGCGCAAACAGACAAACTGTGATATATGTGGATGGCGGCTTGACGATTCATAAATATTAAACTGAATTCTAGAGGCAGGTATTGCACCATTTCTACTCGTTGAATATTTAGTGAAGGCCGGAAAATCGAAAGATCACTTGACTCAATTCGATTTTTATGGTAAAATATTACTGTTCAATATATATTTGGCCCACTGGTAAATGTTTAAACAGTTTGAGATAAGAATTGACTAATTGTTTTTAATTGTAGGCAAATATGCGAAATAAACAGTTAATATAGTTATAATGTAAAGCGTAATTATTCTGTAGGCCCTAAAAATGCTTTCACCTTGTACTAGATAATATGATCTAACTAAATCAATTTGTTCTTAAACAGAAAGTTGTGACGATGAGCAGCGTCGTCAAAACCAGCGTACCGAAGACTCGGAGTCACGAGACACGCAACTGCCACCATCTGAGCCACCTCTCCCGCAACGTGCTGCGCGCGCGCCGTGGCGTCGTGCGCATGCTAATCGTTGTGGTACTCACCTTTGCTATTTGCAACCTGCCGTTCCATGCGCGCAAAATGTGGCAGTACTGGTCCAGCGGCTACGAAGGCTCGAGTGATTTCAGTACTCTCCTCACACCGCTGACTTTCCTCATCACTTACTTCAACTCCGGCATAAACCCACTCCTATACGCGTTCTTATCTAAGAATTTCAGAAAAGGCATGAAAGAGTTACTTTTCTGCAACTGCCATGGAAAAAGGAAAAGTGAGAACTTAATTCTATTGAATCCAGTGGGTGGTGTCGGGCTGCGCAGGAGCTCGACCCGCTCCACCCGCGCCAACTGCAGCACTGTCACCATAGCCCCCAACGGAGAGTCATGAGACATGCGTCGGCGGCGCTTCCTGTATAAGGTGGAAAATATAGATATTTCCTGATTAACGGAGAGCACCGACGAAGTGACGGATAGCAGCGGCTTATATACTGTCTCTACCATATCTAGGCGTGATTTGTACGACTAAGAGACGGAAAGACGGCATCCGAACGCTTACTAGTGATATAATAAAGTTGTTAAGAAAGTGAACTTTACCGTCTGGCAACACGAACTAATCGGAGTGTGAGTGAATGCAAACACGGTGATCTCACGAGCTTAAGGCGTGTTTGTTGTAAGATTAACTAGTGCTTGTAAGTGAGTCGAGAACCAACCTTCGTATGGTTTTCTTTAATCGAATACTTGATGACTTTATCTGTCGCGACTATTTTCTTAACGTTGTTAAAATAATGTATACCTGTGCTGTAAGAGTTTGTATAATACGTATTAACTTGACGATCAAAATATTAGATGTAAATACATACTAGATACTTGCGACCAGTTTCAGAATTAAAATATTACTGTAGTTTTAAGTAGGTGGAGCTTTCTATAATTCGATAAGTTTTAAACTATGGTCTCTTTTATCAATACATATTTTATCGTTCGAATTTTTATGTCTGGTCTGTGTGAATATCCTGGAACCCAGTTAAAGTAGGGAGTAATGTGAAGTGAAGTTATTAACTAGGATACAATGTAAAGAAATTATTAGATGAATATAATAATGCATAATATTGTGTATATAAAAGCGTATGAATTTACATTTATACCAGCAGCCTGTCATGTTGACAGAGCCAACATACAATATTACCTTAATTGGACCATATTTTTTTATTAGATGGCATATTATTACAAAAATTCGCTCCGAATGCGTGAATACGTATCTAATAAATAAAAATAATATCTCCCTAAGTCAAGATATATCATATCTTGAAATTCGGTCCTGAAATGTGAAATCCAATATTTATGTTCAATAATACTTAGGCTTATCCCGCTATCGCCAGTAGCAAAGGCAGGCTGCTCTCCTGACGACACACTTATAGTAGGGGCGTGATAGCTGACAATATTAAAATAACACCTACAAATATTACATGATACGAGTACCTAATAAGTTACGTAAAATAACGTTCTAGTCGACTAATTTGGATATAAAAAAAATATATAATAAAAGTATTGATAAAGCTTTATTAAAAGAGAATGTAAATAGAGTTGTGTTAATAACTTTATGTAAATATTTAACATATCTAAAGATTTTTATACGTACCTAACTAATGTAATAAAATTTAAAGGTTTATAATATTGTTAAAAGTTCCGCCTTATAGCTGAACTAGTTGAAATAGAGCGACCCATGGCCGAATAAGCGTTATCATAAAACTTGTTGATTTACCAACATTTGCTGATCACATGCGACGGTGAATGTATAATTATATATTTTTACAAGATTGTACCAAATAGGTATTTACACCTTAATGTGTAACTACATGTTACATTAATGGACTTTGACTTTGGGCCCGCCTAATGTTTGTTTTGATTGCTAAATACTTCTTCAGGTCTCAACAAATAATCAATGAATTAATATAATATCATATCTTGGGACGGCTCACACACGCCCATCTGATCCCAAACTAGGCAGAGCCTGCTACACACGCTACAGACTAAACATACTTATATATTTATAAATACATACATATTACAGATAAATTACACCCAGAAACGGGACAAATGATCGCGCTCATCACACAAAGATTTGTCGTGGGTGGGAATCGAACCCTCCGGCTTGGCAGTCAGAGTCACTAACCACTAGTCCAACAAGCCCGCCAAATATAAAGTAAACTCTTTGTAGCCCTCTTTTTAGTAGGTAAATACTAGAACGGATACAGGTGTTAAATATTTTCATGTAGAGAGCCTATACAACATTTCAAAACTGTACTGTTCGGCCGCTGTATCTTGGCGAGCCGAAAAAGTGATACAAGATATTGTCGTCTTCGATTATGTGAACTTGCATCTCACACAAACTATCTTGTATCTCGTTTCAGACTCACCAAGACTTGTCGACCGTAGTGCTATGATGCATACTCAAAGTTTTTTGTTGTCTCGCTTAGAAATTTTCGAAAAAACATCTAGATACATGACACATATGGCACGTTTCTATAAAATATAACACGTTTTAAAATTTAGTTTATATTAAAAATAAAGTTGTATAGAATGGCGTGTGGGTGGGCCCAAAATCAAAGTGTTTTATATACACTGCTATGGACAGTACAAAATTAGATGAAAATTAATCGTCCTTTATAGTTCATTAAAATATCATTCCCACGTTGTTCTTGTCGTAAAACTTATTGTAAAAATCATGTAAATAGTATGTAATATCATTGTAATTCTAGCACTTAGTCATGGTTTAATAGAGTAGACTTGGATCAAAGAAAACAATTATGTTTGCAAAGCTTAATTGCTGAAACAAGGCCATTGTATATCAAAGCCATAATCGATGAAATTCGTTTGTCTTGAAATGGGTTAACTTGAATTCTAAGTAGGTACAGAAGTTAGAGGCGTTTGAAAGCTGATTGGGGGCGTCTAGACAGCGCCTTAATTAAAAATTGATTTGTGAAAACTGACCTGTGATGTAGGCTTTCCTTTTCAAGCTATGAAGACAACAGCAGTGGCAACACTTTAATTTATGGTACTGAGGTTGGTGTTTGTAATTAATTCTTGCCACAAACATGCGGTTGGCTGTTTGGTTTGCACTTTATACACAAGACTTTCCACTGACTTGGCTTTTTTGTTACGCAGAAAAAGTCCACCAAAACCACATTCACGATCAACTTTCATTTTTAATTTCCATTAAATAAGAGTTTTTATATTAATTGAACTCATTTTTTTAAATGAATTTCTATCTTTTGTACCGTTTCCTTGACTTCGACAAATATTTACTTGATTCCGTTGAACAGAAAAATCCTCGGGGTGAAATAAGATAAACGTCCTTACTTAGCTGTCCTAAACATATTTAAATAACAAACCGTTGTGTACGTAGCGGCTCGGCCCGCATAAAAGTTTTTAATTTTCCGGAACGAAAGGTACCCTACGTCCAATTCTAGGTTCGTAACCCTCTTCCTACCTTGATTACATTAACAATATTTTGCAGATCTCTCTTCTGAAAATGTTACAAAGAAGCAAACATAAATGGGGAAACACAAATTTAATATAAATATGATTACAATAATAAAAGTAGTGTCATTATTTTTAAAATGTCTAAAGTTCGTTTTTGTACCTTTTTACTTTCTTGTTTTATAATAATAGTAATAACATGTTTATTTGTAAGAATATTGTAGTCACAGGCAATTACCTACAGTATACTGGGACTATTGTAAAATATATAGATAACGTTCGGTTACCTATTTTCGTCTAAACTGTAGCTTTATCAAGTTTTTATGTGTATATATTTATTTATGACTAGCTTTTTCCCGCAGCTCCGCCCGCGGTCTCAATTTTTTTTGTAATATAGCCTATGGATATGTAGATATTATGATCACCTGGGGATATGTAGCTCGTCAACAGCGAAAGAATTTTTGAAAACAGTTTAATTTATTCGGAGACTATTCAATGCAAACAAACAATCAAATCTTTCCTCTTTATAATATTTGCAAAAACTTAAGCTTTTGGTAAATACCAACGTTTGTTTAACATGTGTTTATGGGGTGACATGTAACATTTTTTCAGTTTGGAAATCGACTACCCTTTTTGTTATCTGACCTACTCTTAACGGCAGTTCGTACCAACTACTTACCAAGTCCAACATATTAAGGCCTTCCATAGGTCGTTTATACTCGAGATCCTCATTTTATGGCCTCTATATATACTATTCTAAGACTCACTTTTGAGTTATAGACTCATTAGTAGCATTACACTGATCCGGTCTACTCTAAATGTAATTTTGGCCACATTAATTACCCAAAGTTATATTTAAGTATTATCAACGTTAGGTATATTTATCTTGTATATATGTATATTAAATAATTATACCAAAGTCATTATATTTCATATCTATTTCTCTATGTGTATTACAAAACAAAAGTTATGTGACAGAATCGCGGGCCAACAAAGTGTTTTCAAATCTTCGACGAAATATGTTTGTTAATTAAAATATGACTAATAATTGTAAAATTCTTTAGAAATATCACTTTAATTTGTAATTTGATAATCATTTATCCTTCTCAAGTAGTTCCAGCTAAAATATCTGTAAAGTTATGGAAACATGTTATACAAAATATGTTCTGAAGTGTCGTATTCAATGTTATATGTATCTATACTTAAAATATAATAATAATTTTGAAAACTTATGTTACACTTACTAATTTTAAAACGACATCCTTAAAAATACTTGGTAAGTATAATAAATAAAAAACGGTGTTCAAACGATATCACACATCACTATTAATTTGTAATCTAAGTAGTAACCTACTGTAAACTGTAAATATTTACAGTAAACTGTGTTTTAAAAGGTCCAGTTTAAATGATAAATGTAACATTACTATCCCAACATAATGTTTTACATATCATTAACAAATAAGTGTTCCTGTCCAAAGTCTAGGATTTAAAATTAATGTACAATATCATTTAGATTCATTGTAAATTGAATTGATATCATAGTCAAAGGATATTGCACTCACGTATTCAAGATTTAAGTTTCAAAATCCTTTGAAGTACGTTTTGCTGGGTTGGTTGCGGTGATATTATTGTTTGTGGCTACTTGAAAATGAAATAGGAATAGAATAGAATTAGGAATACATTCCCGAGTATTCATTTTACCTCGTACTGCTATACCTACCCTACTTCGTTTATGTTTATGTCTTGAACTTACGTACGTACCTACTTACGTAATTGCTTTTCTAGTTTGTCATTAGTTAGGTATTTGATAGTTTCACTGAGTGATCTTAATCTCGGCCCACGCTCGATGTAAGTTTAGTTATTACTTTTAAAGTTCAGAGTCTAGAAATGATACTTTGGTAGACCCTGTTGGGAAATATTTTCGTAGGCAGTTCAGTATCATTAATATCGTGCATCGCTATTTTAATAGCGACGACTTGGTAAAGCTTACGCTACCTGATTACTAAAATGCGAAGTTCGAGTACGTTGGTACAATTAAAAGTATACGCAAAGAAGTAATAGAAATGGCAAATATTTTTTGTAAGAATCTTAAAGAAACCTGAATGAATGCCATTTGCAGGTTGTCACTGTTCAACAGCAGTCAACCAACCAACAGTCATCAACCCGAAAAGTTTTAAGAATATTTATGTAACCAAAAAAATATAAAAGGTTTAAAAAAACATTTTTTTTTAGTATAGGTGTGTATAGGTATGCCTATACTAAATAAATTAGTTTTTTTTATATCATCAAATGGGTATTTTTATATGTTCAAACTTGTTCCATACCAAAACCAATTGAAACAGGTTCAGTAGTTTAGCCGTGAGAGCACAACAAACCGATGAAAATTTACTTTCGAGCTTCCAATTTTCCCGAATGCAGCTGAATACCGCAATTCACAAGGAGCGACTGCCTATCTGACTCTACAATCGATTTAATATTTATTTACAGATATTATTTAATATTTAGATAAATAAAAATAATTTAATACCTATATTATTTTAATGTACAATTATTGTGCAAAATGAAACAAAAAAGAAGCGTAAACGTTTGAACAATAACTACTTATACTGAAAATCTTTAACGTTTTTAAAGTAATAAAGAATACTTACCATTTACGTGCTGTTTATGGTTTAGTACTCGTATAATGAGAGTAGTTCTGAAGAAGTTAGTCAAGTGTAGTTTATTTTACGGTTATAGCCCGACTATTCCGTTCTGTCGTGCCACAAATGGTTTTACAAATAAACATTCATATTTTTAAGTTTATAGAGTAGCTCTGTGGGAAAAATGTCGTCAAAATGAGCTCTTTAACATTTATCATAATGCTACGTATTTGTGAGCAAAACTCGTCGATCGATTGCTTGTATCATCATGCAAGCTTTATTTTAAAAACCTCTTATTACAAACAGCAGTAGCTAAACTAACATCGTGTATAAATGTAAAGTAAAAAAAAATACAACCGCTTTATATAAAAGTTAGACAATTCATTATGTCATATTTTACAAATAAATCTACGCCGCAAACAATCTCGAGTAAGTAGTTGGCATGACTGAAAAGAAATAAAATGAATATAAATATAATATGAATATAAATGAATATAATATATAAATGATATCTTATCATCATCCTATTGAAAAAATAAGTCTTCCATTTATTAATTATATTTCATACAATTTAAATATTTTGCTTAGGTTTGGCAATAACAATTATACTTTACTGTACTACTATATTTTTATTATATTTTTCAGCGTTATTCAAAATTAGTTTCAATCACTTATCTGTATTATTCGACGCTATAAATGCGAATGTTTTTGTAACAACTTATTTGAACTGGACCTTTAAATCTCTGAATTAATATTCTAGGGTACAATTAAATATTTCTATGTATTTATTGTGACTAAATCTTGAGAATTTGAGCGTATTTTAAAACAGAATAACTTAAAATAATAAACTGAATTTAAAAGGTAAATTATGTCCCTTCATTCTATTGTAGCGATATAAAAATGAAAGCCACGTTGTAGCGTAAAAAATCCAGCAGTAGAGTACCTACACATGTGGTGTACCATTTACTTGTATTAAAACTGACATAAGACCTATTTTAGTACCTACTCAGTGCATACTATTTGTTATTCCGCCCAAAATCGAAAGGAGAGGCATCAAATATTAGGATCATGATTATTTTTTTTGTTGCAGAATATAAATATTTAAAATATAATTAATTTATAAGAAATCTGCATTTCTATCCTTAAAAATCGCTTTGTTATAATATACAATGCTAGGGATAATATTAATAAGTTTATTCACAGAAATTAAACACATCACAGAAAAAAACGACACCTGTACTAATGAAAATATCATTGTATCACAGGTGCCTAAATGACAGCAAGCTTAGGTTTCTTGACACCTAAGTTTCGCAGTCCCAGAAGAGTTTTTTACAACACATCTAATCCAAGTTTTGATTGAGCAATTGCTCGTTTGCTCGTTAAACAAAAATAGTACCTAAAAATTCTCACACATTAATTTCACCATCAATTAATAAGGCTCTCTCCTTGTTAAATATCAATCATCTCCGGCTGAATGTAGGTGTACTAGAACGTCTACGCCTCGACTCTTTCTGCAGAAACAACCGTAAAATAATACATGAGGAATTGGGTACTAACATTCCAAGATGTATTGATTCGGTAACTTAAACACCAAGTTTGTTACCAACTTAAATATTCGTTTAACTAACTAATATTGACTCGACACCAAAATCATTCTAACGATACATTTTAACTAGCTACATCCTACATTATTATATGATTATTATTACAATGGTTGTGCTGACTAAATTCTCTAAATATTTCAAAAATTACCCAATTAGGTTCAATTTCACTAAAGATTATAAAATAAAACAAAATAATGCATAGAAATAATAATTTGTACATTGGACCTGTCGAGTACATTGGACCTGTAAGATAAATATGTACCTTACCACTTTTATTTACATAAACTCAGTATGTAAACATAATTATGTGCAATATAAGCACTTATTCCTATTTATTTTACATTGTGTTATGCTTATACTATTACATGTTTAATTGTTTATGTCAGATTGTAATATAAAATTATAATTATACTTAAATACACCAACAATTGTTTAAATTATAACTGCGTTTAAGACCTTTGAACTTTGATACTAAAATTACTCAAAGGTGAGTCTCTAATAGCTTAGCCTTTGTAACTTTATGAATGGTAATTTCATTTGTCTGTACGTTTAGGTATGTTCTATGTGTACGTGCCTAACTTGATAACACCCACTAGGTATACAGTAATTGATTCAAACTAGACGAATCTTACTGATGAATGAAAGTGAGCCACGTTGGCCAATTAAATGAGCAACTTCGTCTCGACTTCATTCGCTGTATTGTCTGTAATATATTCTTGCCTTCGTTTACTTGGTACGAATCGTATGTTTTCTCTCAGTTCGTACTTCACGAAGCATCACTTCCTTAGTAGGTACGACATAAACAATATTTTAATAACCTTTGGCAAATCAAAACAGCTTTAAAAGCTTTTACTGGTACAAGTACGTCAGACTCTCGTGTCAGTGAATATTTATAGAGTAATTTCTACCGCTCATGACAACCTACACGTGGATCTAAAGGCGTTTCTTAAATTTAATTATGGTTAGATTTTTCCGACTCAAAATTAGGTTCATTCATAAGAACTAGATAAAAAACAATGTGAAAATCAGAGTATATACTCTATCCTTGAACAAGATTCAGCTCTGAGTGAACAGATATACTATACACCTGCTTAAAAAAAGTTTAACAGAATTCTGAAAAAAAGCGTAATTCCATAGTTCTATCGCTTTTTACCCAGACAACTATCGAGTTCACGAGAGACGCATATTAATTCATAGTATCTTGAAATACATACTATGAAATAATATGCTTCTCTCAATCTCTCAAAGTCAGCTGTCAGGCAAAACAGTTTCATATTCGATTTCTATTCTAACTTTAAGCACACCAGATTGATTTCCCATACCAAGTCATTCTTACGTATAAGCGCAGATTTTAGAAAAAAAGAAGTTGTAGGTATTAACCACCACCACCCGTCACATCGGTGTCAGTACGAAGTTCTGTTATAATGGTTATTACACCATATTTCCCAGGCATATTGCACCTGATATTAGTAAACCAAATACCGAGGTAGTAGGTACTTTAACTCTACTATAAACTAGCATCAAACTTTTAAACATTATTTAATAGGCACACAGTATTTCATGAAAATTTCTATTATTCTCACTTCTACATCTTTTACTTCTGATTGTTTAGAAAAGTTGACGGCCGTTTAGGTAGGTATATCAACAGTTTCGTTTCAAGGAAAATCGAAGTTTGCAAAACATTATATTATAATATCTAAGAACAATTCCCTCTGGTCAACATAATTATTTGGAACCTGAAGTTCCTTACAAAGTGAATAAGTAATGCCTCTAATACAACATAATTGGAACAGGTAAGTTTGCCTATTTATGTTAACAAGTTTACCTAACGACGCCTTCTAAACGAAACAAGAGTAAGTTGGGAGCCGTAGTTCACCTATAATTAGAACTTATAAGTATTCTGCCGTTGTCCTGCATTGCCTAAAATGGTTTTCGAAACGAGGTCTTTGTTTAATAACTAACATTGGTAGGTTAATTAAACATTTATATTAATAAAACCAAAATTCAGTCACACATATTTTATACAGATTAATAGTAGCCATTTACAAAATATGACTATGAAACTAAAAACTGTAACGGGTAATCGGTGTTGGGGTATTTTCCAACCTCACATCCGGCTCGGCTAACTCGTTGATAAGGAGGATAATCTCTCAGCAGTGTGGGTGGCCGTTTACCTGGTGAATGTTACACTCGACTACTCGAGAAAAGATATAGGGTTAGGTTTACTGAAACTAATGAAACCGTTAAATAACTTGTAAATAAGCCGAATAAGCTAAATCGAATCTTTATTTGGTATACATTTAAAAGGAGCCTATCAAAACTAATTTACCGCTAGAACAACTTAAAATTCCTACCTGTTTCTTGCGATTAGTCGCAGACAAATAAAAGCTCTGCAAATCTAGATTAATTCTTCTTGAGACTTGAGATTATTTCACCTCTCAGCAGTAACGAGCAACACTGACTTCGTATTTTCCCGTAGACACTAACTTTTCAGGGATTTAAATGCCTCTAATCCAACAACTTGGCCTACAACACTGACGAAATATAAAATGTATATTAGGGTCTTTCATTACACTAACTAAGGTGTTTACGTTTATATGGCTTGGAATAAAACAGGAGGCGGAGTACACAAGCGAGGGCAAAGGCGAGCAGATGGTAACTTGACAAATATATTATTAAATAATATGATATTAGATAATTATGTATATGCTGTGCAACAAACTTCGTATTACTTAGTATTTATTTTAATTCTCAATTAATAGATACTTATTTCCATTGTTTTCATAGACATCAGGATGTTAAATTATTTATTGTTTGTACGCCGATCGGCGAAATATGATAAAACTAAATATTATAATGTTTTTGACGACATCATCATTAAGACGTACACACCGGTTTTCAAGGTGTCTCCAGCTCTGAGGTCCCGGTTTGAACCCCAGTTGGATTAATGTAGACAAAAACAGTTTTCTACATTGCCTTGGGTCTGGGTGTTTGTAGTAGGTACTATCGTTGTCTCTGATTCCGTAACACAAGTGCTTTAGCTATTTACTTTATCTATTTATTTTACAATAAGTTTTTTTTTTATTTAAAACTGATACATTTTATAACAGAACAAGGAACAGCGATCTGTAAATAAACCAACACGAATTTCTAATATCATTTTATAAACTAAAATAACACAATTTGGTACGTCTTGTTATTTAAGTTTAGTCAAGTATGGTAGGTAGGTACCGCACCTGTTGTTTACGACAATTTTATTCTAGTAAACACTAAAACAAGAACAGTATTTTTCCACAAACTTATTTATATTATTGCTCACATAAACTGTACCCAGGCTCGCTATATTTCAGGTAAGTTTTCGCTAGGGTGTTAGACTAGATTTAGATTCCGATATAAATTGCAATATACTTGCGAATGTGGCATGGTATTGCAATATTTTTTTCTTGCTTATATCAAAAGAAAAGGGTTGACGTTTACTTAAGTTATGTCATATTTACCTGAAAAGTAGTCATTGCTCTTGAATATAATGAATAAAAATGATAGAAAATAGGATCCAATAGCAGAATTCGTTTATCTACTTTTTAGGCTTCCGTCCCCAAGGGATCAAAATGAGACCCTATTACTAAGACTTCGCTGTCTGTCTGTCACTAAGCTGTATCTCAAGAACCGGTGAAATTTTTACAAATTATGTATTTGTGTTGTCGCTATAACAACAAATAATAAAAACAAAACAAAAATTATATGGGAGCTGTCTCAAACAACAGAAGTGAACTGAAAACTTTTTATAGATAGGTGTAATGGTACGGAACACTTTGTGTGAAGTCAGACTCGCACTTGGCCGGTTTTTTATTTATAAGTATGGTTGGTTGAATGGTTTACCTGGGCTTTTTCCGCACTTTACCTCTTGATTGGGGTAATTTGCGTGATCTACTCTTCTTCCTTACTCCAGCCATACCAGCTCATCTCAGAAGGTTAACAGCCTTTTCCAGGGTGCCCGGAAGATTTGTGCCCGTTGTCCGGCTACGCCTCTGCATTCTACTAGCATGTGCTGTAGCCTTTCTTATTCCTCCATGCAGCCTCTGCATAGAGGGCGATATAGATGTTTATGAAGAATCAATTTATTTCGTTTTGACAAGATTTATCTTAATTAAAGTATAAAATCGTGTAATATAAAATAATATTCTCATAAATTTTGTAAGTTAATAACATCGTTACAGACTATTGAGATAAAAAAAATCTCTGAGATGCTTCGTTTTATCTAAGAACTTTTCACGTAGGCAGATTTTGAGTACTTACTTCTAGGTAACGGAAATATACTTTAAGAGTTTCCCATTTGCTCTCTGCGAGATTCCTAACGTAAGAAAATGGGGAAATCTGGTAGTTTAGAAACAACAATCAAGTAATAATTACCTCAAACACCTAACTACATTTCGAAATAAATAGTTCGAACCTAAGTTTTATTTTACAAAACATTTTACATAGTTGTTAATTACCTATTCTCTGTGACGGCTAACAATTGGCATTACTATAGAGATTTCCGGATTTTAGGAATCTTATAAAATAAACGTTTTTTTTGTGATTAGAAATTAGGTAAATCGTTTTTCACACTTTTTTTTTTTACCCCACCACAAGGCCATCTGATGCCAAACTAGGCAGAGCCTGTACTATGGTGACCAGACAACTGATAAACATACTTATACATTTCTAAATACATCTTAATATATATAAATCTCGTGTCACAATGTTTGTCCTCAATGGACTCCTAAACCACTTAACCGATTATAATAAAATTCGCACACCATGTGCAGTTTGATCCAACTTAAAAGATAGGATAGCTTACATCTCAATTATGTAAAAAAAAATTGAGACCGCGGGCGGAGCTGCGGGAAACAGCTAGTAAATATTATAGATTAATAATACCCAGATACAGAACAAGTGATCGTGCTCATCACACAAAGATTTGTCCTGGGTGGGAACTTAGCAGTCGGGGTCAGTAACCACTAGACCAACAGACCAGGCCAAACTTTTTGTTGTCTTTCATTATCTGAGGTGTACAATATACGATGGCGATACCATTATTTAAATAAAATGCATTGTCCTCGAATCAAGGAGTCCTAATTACAACGCTGTGGAAAGTAAAGCCAATAATGGTATTCATCAATGGATTCCAAGTGTTCATTGCTATTAGTGGTCCGGCGGAACTAATTAATGCTTTTAGCTCAATTATTTTTCTAAAGCACAACCAATTAGGTGAGTGGTTTGAAAATCAAACTCCTGTATTTAATTCTGTAAACAAAATAAATAATTTAATAAATAATACCGGCCTTTAAACATCTTTGGAATCTAGGTTTAAACTAAATATTACTTTGAAAAAGACCTGGTTTCGAACCATGTGCATGGCAACCGGTCATTGACTCGCTATACCACCATGACATTCAAAACAAAATATAAATGTAACATGGCGAAGTATGTGAAAAATCCTAGGGCTACCATATAAATGTTTAAAAGTACTTAGGGCCGTCGCAAACAGGGTAACGCTCAGGACTAAAGAGCTGAGAATAAATTGAGGTGAATAATTTCCCAACAGTAGGGTAACTAGTAGCTAAGTTCGAAATTAAGGAGCCAGGAGCTTATTACGCTAATTATACATAATCTCTTCATTATTTTTATTTATCTGCGTTTATTCAGTTAATAATAACATGCCGCGTTAAAGCTCGTTTACAAAGTACGGTGATTATGTTCAGGGGGTGTATTACGTACGTTTGTGGTAGTAATGTTAGGAGAGTTAGGATAATTAATGTAATTATCCATTTAATGCTCAACGGTGAGCAATTTACACGCGTGTGGAGTTAATAAGGCAAAGAACATACCATACTAGATGTGTTTATTAACATTTTACTTTTATAAACGAAGTGTTTGTGGATTTATTTTACTTCTACGTGTCTAATGGCCGAACAGTGAAACATCAATCAGTTTGAAGTCTCATGCTGTCTCTGTCACTTTAAGGTGTGAAGTAGCGACAGATAGACATTTAAGAACATCTTAAAGATAATTATCGTTTCAGTATGCCGTTGTGAGTGTGAACGATATATTATTACTTATAACAACTAGGTACAATATGGCTGATCAATCTTAGTGAAACTGAAACGAGCTGAACTGAAACGAGTAACACGTAAATGAAAGAGACGGCAATATCTTGTGACGCTTTTTAGGCTTGCCAAGATACATCGGCCGAAGAGTAAGCTCTAACTATTTCAGACGTCTGCCTTTCGTAGGGTACTTTTTCCAAGGGTACAGTATAAATCTCTTCAGGCTAAATACAGAAATGGCTTAGTTAGCAGTGGAATAAGTTAGGAGCGAAATTTTGAAACATATGTTTCAAAATATTGATTAATTAGCGTGATATGTACCTACATAAAGGAGATATCTACATACCTATGTAGATATCTCCTTATAACACAAATATTATAAAGGCGAAAGTTTGTGTTTGTGTATGTTTGAAACCTCTTCACGTTCAAACGGCTGAATAAATTTTTATAAAATTTGGTATTAAGCTAGCTGGATGAACACATAGGCTAATTTTTACCCCAAAAATATAATAGTGAAACGGAGTGAGCGGAAAATAATGTCGAACTTTTGTTTACTAATCCGTCTTAATTTTAGAGACCTAGGCGACACTAACTTTGACTACATAAGTTCTCAATAATATTATAGGTACTACAATATTATTGAGATACTACAGTTACGTCATTATTTAGGGAATACGATACGACTATCATTCTTGTTTTACTGAGCCCTAATGAGCAATTAAAATATGTCAAAGTAAATAAATATAATAAACCAAATACCTATGTATTTTTTTATTTCCATTGCAATAGGTTAAACAATCATGTGAAGATAATCTAAAACTTAAACACCATTTTCGAAATTCGAAACTATATAAAAATATATAACATCGCAATTGTATCAATTAAAATGCTTAATACCTACCTCAAATTAAATGTTGCCACTTTTTATGACCAATAAACACAAAAAGGGTTGTGATTTGGGCTTAATTTTGTGTAACGATATTGCGCTAATTTAACTGGAAGTTATGTGTCCAATGTAACAACTTCAGGTAACGATCGGACTTTCCAACTAAAAACCTTTCTTTTGGAAAGAAAGGTTTTTAAATTTTACGCAAATTACAATTATTTGTTTCTCACCAGGAACTAAAGTCTAAGCAGGTGTTAGGTAAGTCCAATAAAAACGCTTTAAGAAAAAACCTGAGGTATATAAAATTTTCTGCTCTTACCATTTTTTGCGCTAAAAATCTTACGTTAGATCTACAAAACGCGTTGAATTAAAAGTAAAAATTTCAAACGTGAGAGGATTAATATTCGAACAAGAAGGAAAAACAGGAACAAACATACTAAACACATCATAAATCAGGGATGAAAAGAGCCCATACAAATTTTGAACAAAATTACAGATGATGTCCGCGTAAAATTTAAGCAAATCTTGTACCTATTGTGTTGATCAAACAAACCTCAAGCAAAGTTTTGGGGTTACCCTTTGGTCCTCCCAAGCGTGCTTGAAACTTTAGGAACATAAGCTGACCATTAGAGCAAGAAATTCCCCGTATACCAATACGAAATAGATATAAGTAATAGAGGTATCTAGGACGCCAGTTTGAAATCTTATTAGGTATCAGTTTAAAAAAGGGTCTAGCGACTAAATCATTTACGTAATAAATCTGCCCGACTTCCACCCTTTAAGGATACGAATGGGTTAAAAAGTTTTCCGACTTAATTGTACTGCGCTTATCTAAATGAGTTCCTATTTCTGTGGAATTAAGCATAAAGGTTTTATTATTATTACCTACAGTCTTCACTTGCAACAGGTGCTGAAAATTTATTTTAGGAACATTTGAAAGTATTTTCAAAGATATTTTGCATTTGACCCTGCGTCCCGAATATTGACCCTCGTTTTGTGGTCACGTACGCCTTAGGTCGTGACTTCCGAAAATGGCTCATAACTTCAGGACATCTTTTAAAAAGTTCATACAACTTTTATCGATTTTATAGAATTCTTTGTGATGACATAAAAATATCCGAGATTTTATCTATAAATTTATTAAAGATAAAATTTCGGTAATTTTGATTACAAATCTAAAACAAAACAGTTGAAATACTGTAAGTTTCTGACTTACAACGGGGTTTATTAATTAATGCTAGATAATTAGGCAGCATTGCCCTTAGTTTTCCCCGGGGTAGAAAAGGAGACGATCTATTTACTTGATACCAATTCTGTTCAAGAGTTATTTTGTAATTAATGTTCGTACATAAAAAACGAACAGAACTAATTTGTCTTAAATGAATTACCTCGTTTAATAAAAATAAACAAAGAATGATTTGATTGCCGTAATTAGAAGCCAGACAGAAAGCGACGGAGTAAGGATGTTATACAGTACCATTTTATTTTATCGTTGTCCACCATCATAAGAAACTACATTCGTTTAGTCACTTGATTACTTCTTCAAAACTTTTTGTGTACTTATTAATACAGTTGTGTAAGTAGATTGGTTAGGCTTTACGTCACGTGAAATAAGCTCATCGGGGTGCAAACCAACTTATCTACTTTTAGTTTTAACGATAACTTGTTGTGATCGGGAACTTTAAGTAGCGTATGTATTAAGAGAATGAGTAATGGTCAAATACTGAAACGTCAATTAGTTTGAAGCCACCGTTAAGTCTCATTCGGTCTTAGTTATTTAAGGTCTAAAGTAGTGATGGATAGACATCTAAGACCGTGCTAATATTCGGGGGTAAGTGTGATATATGATGATGAGATGATATAAATTGTGTATATACCTACAAATTAGCGGCCCACCCCGGCTTCCCACGGGTGGAAATTGTCTTTAAAAATCTGACATATAATAAATATAACTTACTAAACCGGCAAACGGTAGTGCTGGGTAATATGGGAGGTATAACTATATCACCTGGGACCACTACCAAATACATGAAAATTTCCATTAAAATCTATTAAGCCGTTTTGTAGGAGAAAGTTTACAATCACAGTGACACCAACGTTTTATATACATTTATCCTACTAATATTATAAATGTGAAAGTGTGGATGTTTAGATGTTTGGATGCTTGTTACTAAATCACGCAAAAACGGCTGAACGGATTTGGATGAAATTTGGCATGCATGTAACCTTTGACATGGAAAAGAATATAGGCTACTTTTTATCCCGATTCCCTAAGTAGTTCCCGAGGGAAAATTGAATTTTTTTCCGAACAAAGCCGTAGGAGCTTTGATTTTTGGTATTTTTCTCTATTACACAATTTTCGTTTCTTTTTGGACCCAATTCTGAAGTCCACGCAGACGAAGTCGCGGGCAAGAGCTAGTACTTAATATAGATGAATATTAAAAGTACCTAACTACGTTTTCGGATCATAAACTATACCATTAGCGTACTCTAATCTCATAACATCGCTACTAACCTCTCTGAAACAACAAGACGTATAATCTTGAGTTACAATTAAATACGCTAATTAACAGAAAATAATTTATAATTAATATAACGCGCCATGAGTACGTGAAACGGTATGTTCTGTATGAGAGTCCTTACCCTGTATTGGGGGTTATTTTATACAGGTTATTATGCAAATACAGGATTAATTTAAAAGGAGTGTGTATATTCAACAAATCTGGTAATACATAAGTCACGTCAAGTCACTTTGTATGAAAAGAAGATTTTCAATTCTAAGATTTCGACCTGTGTTTCTTGAGAAAAGTTTTTCGGTTTTATGTACCTGATTACCTCGTTGAATATACGCACTCATTTTAAATTAATCCTCTTTAACTGTCTCCCGGTTTCACACGCTTGACTTACAAAGCTTCTCTTTCTCAAATATTCCACTGTGAAAGAAATATTGATTTAAATTTCTTGTAACATAAACTTGTAATATTAGTTTTAGAAAATAAAATAGTTTTACTATATAATCATGAATACCTTAAGAAATTACTTTAAAATAAATTCCATAAACACTTCTAACAGGTATTCGTGAAGTAAAATCCTCACGACAAGCTCTCCTACATTTGGTATGTCAACAATATTGCAGATTGCAGGTTTGCAGATCTTCTTTTTTCTTTTTCTATTTTATACCTTATCAGCAGACCCATGTTTAAAACACTTATACTTAGTACGGCGAAGCAGTCAGAGCCTGTGCTCAGCCTAAATGCTGTAGACCCCATAAAAAATCTCATTTATTTATATTACAGGTCTGTCTTTGGGTCACCGACTTATATGAGTACCGAATTTCACTTCCATCGGCCTGTCGTTTCGGAGTGAAATCCCTGTGACAGCGCTCGGATGGACAACGAGAAATACTTTTTCACCTTTCAAAGTACGGAAACCTTAATTAAGTCTCAAAGCTTTTAAGTAGAGCACTGTAACGAATAATGCAAAACATTATTATCATTGATTGAAACAAATTGCTTTTGAGCGATACGATATACTCGAGTGCTAATAAATTACATATCATTATGACTAAACAAAAGTAAGCTCTTAAGAGATATCGTTTGTTTTGATGTTTACTCTCTTGTAATATTAATATTTTGCTTTTACGATATTTATCCCACTATGTGTCTAAAAGAATCCCAAGCCTCGAAGCAAATTCAATTTGAAAGATATTTGTTTGTGTTGAAGTAATATTCAATATGTTTGTACTTATTCGAGTTTGTTTTTATTACTTACATGACAAAATAATTGACAAGAGGTAGGACATAAATTCTTTTACAATTGCTCACAACGCAGAATTACATAGGTATTTACTAGTGTCCGACCGAAATTTCGGTTTCGGTTTCGGTTTCGGCCAGTTTCGGCCAAAAAATCAAGTTTCGGCCCGAGTTTCGGTTTCGGCCAAAAACGGCCGAACCTTTCGGCCGCGCCGAAACTTACAACATCGCCCCTTCGGGTCGCGCTCGGCTAACGATTTGGTTATATGATTAACAATTTGATTATTTTGATTATCTAATTATATTTGAATTAGCCATTCGAGGCTAACTGATTGTGATATTTGTGAGTATATAATATATATATATTTTTTTAATAAAAACGACGCCCACCCTTGTGTCGCGGGGGATTCACAAACATTCAAATCACATGCACTGAACACCCTGACTTGGAACAAGTATCTGTGGATCACACAAATGATTGATAGAATGTGAGTGCGGCATTTTCCCTCAAACCATGGCCCACTTATTGAACTGCCCAGCGTGTCCCAACACCTGCACACGCGAAGATCTTTACAACGCCACCGACAGTGCTGTCTGCGTGGCCGAGTACTGGTCTGACAATATATAATCATCATTTGCCATTGATCGACACGCTAAGAAGAAGAAAAATGCTTGTCCCATGCGGGAATCTAACCCGCAGCACGTCGCGCACAGTGGTAATTAGCGTGGTGCCCTATACCACTCGGCTATCCGTGCAGTCAAAATGTAAGTAACTGAAAATAAATAAACATAATATATGAGCATCATATTTTAATAATAAATTTGTTTTATTTTATACGACCATTAAAAAATCGCTAACTTTGTGTTACAAATAATGTATTTTTTTTTCTTTATAGGGTAGTTAAATTTTCAAACAGAACCTCTGTAACTGTGCTGAAATTTCATTGTGATAAATCTTTGAAAGTAGAAACTTGTAATTATAGGTTGGCGAGATATTAATTTTAGAAAAAAACGGGCTTACTAAAATTTTTTCGGCAGTTTAAGGACTTTTATTTATAAAAGGTTCGGTTTCGGTTTCGGTTTCGGCCGAAACTACAATGAAACCGGCAAAAAAACATGTTTCGGTCGGTCACTAGTATTTACCTAACTTTTGTTGAATTGCCTTTAAGATGTGCATTTAGAAGTAGCTAATAAATTAAACTAGGATCACTGTCTACGATGAAATTAAAACCTTCCAGATTATGACGTAAAATTTTATAAAACTACCTCGTTAGACAAAGCGTTCGACTGACAAAAGAGTAAATCTCTATTTTAATTAAGTGTAACTATGAAAAGCGCTTTGTCCCGAACATTGTTATAATCGGTTTATCGGACAAGCTTTTCAAAGTGAATAAACAATATTTTTTTGCCGTAAGCTACTCGTTAACTTTTACTCTCTGATACTTTTATCATTGCCGTAAACAATAAGTTTATTGAATTCACTGCGAACGAGAAAATGAAAGGCCTATTAAAATATATATATATTTTAGGCCCACGGTAAACTGTAGTTTGCAATTTCGACCAATATGCTCATGAGTGGAAACAATGGTTAATGTTCATCTGCATACGGAGATATGACGCAAATGGCTCAATTTAATAGGATGGTTCCGCGAATGTAGCTCGCCAGCGAAGACCTAATCAAAATAAATATTCTGAAAAGTAAAATGAAATGCATTATTTTTTGTTAATAGCCATGCTTGTACTTAAAAAAATTTTGTATGTCAACACACAAGTTTTATAACAACAACATAATCATTTAAGATGTATAAAAGGAGAACACGTATCTGTACGTGCTCCCTTATATCACTATAATACGTTTTACTCCTTGTATTTAATTAATTACTCTTATTCAAATTCAAATTATTATTATTTTTAACAAAACTTAACATAAAATATTAGATGGTCCAACCTAAAAAAAATATATTTTGATTTTGATGACTTGATGGGCTTAGTATACAAGTTTTAGTATGGAATCCTCTGTTGCCGAACTAAACTAAACTTTAAATTAAAAACTTTTCTAGTACCTATTAAGGTCTGTTTTATTAAAATTTCGTCACTGTGTCTGAGGAACTCCAAGAGCCCGGCTACACCATAGCACATATAGGAATGACGTCTTAGCAAGAGTTGTTCAGCCTGATGAGCACTCTCTGTTGACGTATAAAAATTGAATATCTGAACACCTGTTGTGGAACTCCAAGAGCCCGGCTACACCATAACACATATAGGAATGACGTCTTAGCAAGAGTTGTTCAGCCTGATGAGCACTCTCTGTTGACGTATGAAAATTGAAGATCTGGAACACCTGTTGTCGAACTCCACGAGCCCGGCTACACCATAACACATATAGGAATGACGTCTTAGCAAAAGTGGTTCGGTCTGATGGGCAGTCCCTGTTGACTTATAAAAATCGAAAATTTGAAACATCTGACTTGGAAATCAAAGCTATCATTAATTTCACTGTATAATTATAAAATAACACAACCTTTAGGACTGATTTTCGATGACGATGGTAGGTATATCATTTATAATTCGACTCAACTGGCCAAAACTCCCAATTTTTTTTCATTTTTTTTATCGAATATAATTATATGCCTTCGGGCTTATGTTATTTGAGCGTTTAATTTACTTTGCAGTCACTTAGATTTTAATTGATCAGGTATCTTCACAATAAAACTATAACCATGATGAAAGAGGTCAAATCTTTCCCTCTGTTCCAAAGGAGCTAAAAGATTGAGGATCATAAGATCCCAAGAATCTAATGAAGGGCGTCGAGAGAGACTTGATGCTGTTCGGGAAGATCAGGCTGCAACTCGCTCCGTGGAAATCTCTTCGGATCGCGAAGCACGCCTGCATTCTCATCGCATTTACGCATCTACATCCAGGTCTCTAGAGACCAGTGAAGAATATGATGCGCGACTGACAGCTGATCGTGAGCAAAAGTTCTGATGGGCATTTCCTGCTATCTTACAAAAATGAAAGATCTGGAGGGTCTCGAATCGTCTCGCGCATCACGTTGTTTTCCCGTTCCCGGGCTCTTAGAATTTGACATCAGACGTTTCAGATCTTTTATTTTGACGACCCTGTTGTCGCTGGCATAAGCAACAGGATCCGCGTACGAAGTCGCAGGCAGAAGCTATCCAAAATAAATAATAAAGTAAAGAAAAAATTACATCAATACAAAGTTTGATTTTTTTCTTATTTAAAACATTATTTAATTCAGACTTGTTGTGTAGATATCACAAAACACGTTTACCGCGTTTATCTTGAAACCGCCAATTTGCAAGTACTGCATTTACAATTATCAGGGCAGCTTTATGAAACGGTAGTCCAAAAAGTATTTGTAGTAGGTACAAATAAACAATAAAAAACGAAGAATGATAAAGAAGTTTTGACCCACTTACTGGTCGCTCAAATAACGTTCTGGCAGACAATACCGAACATTGCTAGTTTTTTATAAACGGTCATTTATTTACGGAAAGAAAATCCATTTTATCAGACGCCACGACCCGCAATTCTACGGTTGAAACCAAAATACTTATATTCGTTTTTCTATGCTCAAACTAAATGCAATAGTAAGTATTTCTTGTATACTAAAATATTATTGCAAATACAAAAAATCTAGTATTTTATTCGCATTTACTTAATAGTGAACAAGCTACAAGCACAGGTTAAACTAATATATAGCCACAGCGTTTGACAAAATCGCTACTTAATATCGTTATAGATGCATTTAAAATACAAAGAAAAACACAACACTTCACAAAAGTCTTCAATAGTCAACCATTTACTTTTTAATCGCGAGCACTAGCTTTTGGTCCCACCGGGGTCATTAGGTACCATGTGACAAACAGTTAGACCGAATTGATCTACAGCTTGATTGACTCATGCGATCATATGCCTTCTGACCTCGGCAATCAAAACCCGGATCGCAATCACGTAATTTAGAAGAGAAACAATAATCATTCGTGTGATTAATAAAATTGGACGTTGATAGATTATCGCATGAAACGGTTCGTTTTCGTGAATTAATTTCTCAGCTGTCGACCAAAGTATTAATCCCTGTACTATGCAATAAATGGGCTTGCCATAATGAAGAATTTCGAATAACTCATTGACTTGCTTTATAACATAAAAGCTAATTTTCCTGTCAACAACAAATTACGTACCTACTGACCTTTAAAGGAATTACTAACCCGCACTGAGTTTATAACCAACCCTAGTGTCGATAGCGCATGAATGCTATTACTTTAAGCTAACAAAATACTAATAACAAACCAGGCACTACGCTAAAGTACTTTCGACTGGCCTGTTTGTGTAGTGGTTAGTGGCCCTGACTGCTAGGCTGGAGGTCGTTTCGGGTTCGATTCCCACCCAGGACAAATCTTTGTGTGATGAGCATGATCATTTTTCTGTCTCTGGGTGTAATTTATCTAAATTATGTATGTATTTAGAAATATATGTATAAGTATGTTTATCAGTTGTCTGGTCACCATAGTACAGGCTCTGCCACGTTTGGGATCATGACCGTTTGTAAGGTGTCCCGAAATATTATCATTATTTTAAAAATTTACCTTAAATATAAATCTATATTACAATGGAAACTAAGAAACCTTCTATTCTTCAGACTTAATAGCTGTACCTACGCAAAATGGAACTCCCATTTTCCTCCCTTCCGCCCAAATCTTGTAATTTTTAGGAACATTTAATCTTTAACTTTTTCAATAAACAGCATTCGGATCCTAATTGAAACAGATGTTCGGAGTTTAGGATAAATGTTCGCCAGTTGTGTACAATGCAGTTGGAGCAAATATGCGGTCGTGTCGGCCCTGAACTTTTATTGTATATTGATTTAAAACGCCAGTAAGTGGAATTCTAAAGAAACTTTGATAAGACTTGTATCTAACTGATAAATAAGTAAGTAAGAAGCCAGTATTAAAAAAAAATATTTTCAGTAGTTTGTAGTCAAAAAGATTTTCTCAAAGTTTTCTAGCAACTAATCCATCACTTTCTCACAAAAGACTTGGCGATTGCCCAATTTGGTACGTGTTACAAACTACACCTGAAGACACCAGACGCTATCATTCAACGTCAGACTTAATCAACACTATTAATAAAAAGGTAGCCAGTGGGGACTACAACCCGGAACGGATGAAACTTGAGCCATACTGTAGCTTAGAGCTCAGAACATGGATTCTCATTCGGCTTACGCCGTCTTAACTGAGATTAGATATCCCTTATTCCACTTCATTTACATTCGATATCCAGTGCTCAAAGCATTAGCTTGCATTAATACAACTTTGAACCAAAGATATCCTAATTTACATTTTCAGACCCATGCAGGAATCAAAAGATCCGTTTTTGTCTGAACTCCACGTTTTAATCCTTTTATTTAAAAACGTTAATTAACCTTTTGCCATTCAACGTGGCAATGCTACTTTGTTGTTTGTTGATGAAGTTTTTGATGTTATTTTTTGTATAATTATTATAGTTTAGTTTGAGGTGTACATAATTAAGTTTGTAAATATTAGATAGTAATATTGAGTAACATTTTTTTATAAACAAAATACTTATAACAAAACTTAAAAAGACATTGCTATATAGAATTTGATTTTTTAAATTAAAAAAAAATGTGGGTCTGTGAATAAATACTTCCTTGCAAAATCTGGGTCACTAGAATGATTTGGTAAATCAAAATATGAACTCACGACAGTCGCTTATGAGTCGAATGTGATACATCCTTTCCTTTTAATATTTACTTCTTGACATCAGTCGTACGTTAAAGCAAGTCAATACTTTGATCTTTCCTCGGCCGCGCTTAATGGTCCGTTTTTATGTATTTATTATTTAATACCGGTCGTAAATCCTTATCCAGGACTTTTGTTAATCTCAAATTTTCGGCTTATAGTCGTATCTTTTCTGAACCAGTGAGTAAATGAGAAATATCCTCGTAAAGCTTCGTCTTACCTTAATTTCTGGTTCATCCAGGAACCGAACAAAAATAAGTTAATTTAATATTTCGTTATGATGATAATAATATGATAAGAAATACTTACACATCATAAATGTATTTGTTTTTTAGGTCGTAGGTATGTGGCACAATTTTGTCGAAGATTTATAATTTTGTGTAATTTCTATAGTCGTCCTCCGCTCTGACTATCCTAGCGGAAATTGTAAAACGTTTACACGATTGTTAATGTTCCTCAAAATAGTTCAATTTAGTAAAACATGGTCCTTTGTAAGCGAATATTTATGTTCTCAAACAGATTCTTTCAATCGAATGAAACATAAATCTGGCTTGACGTAGAAATTAGTAATACTAACTTATAACTACATCTACTGAAAAAACTCTTATTTCTCTGTTGCAGATTCGGTCTTTCATGAATAATATACAATTATTTTACCTAATTGCTGAACAGTTTTTTACTATTGTGTAATTATTTCGAATTAATTAAGTTTTGTATTCCTTTCTTCCTATGAGGTTGAATAATATCAACTATTTTGTATTACCATGCATACCAAATAAATGTGTAATATTTAGAAAGTACAGCAATATGTTAAATTTAGGTTGACAACCTGATCCTTACGTTACATATGGGCTGAGTGCCGGACCATTAATTATCTAGGGATCCTTCTTACACCAACAGTATTATTTAGTTCTGGAACAAACTTATAATTATCGACAAACCTTTGATTTATATAGAGTTTGCTCTGTTTGACAGAATATTCGCGCGCTACTATTGGAATGGACACCTCGCAAAATAGCGAAAATGGGCGTTTATATTCTTTAGAACATAAATAAGGAATACTGGACTACAATTTTGAATGATATTAGTATGATTACGAGAACACACGTTGCTTAAGAACTTTTCCACTTAACCTGTAACATTATCTGCAGCGCCGCATATACGCGAACTTCGAACTTGTAACTTTTATTTACTTAAGTAAAAGTTTCTCCCGGTAAGCCAATTCTACCAGCATTGTAAGTACATACTTTGTCTTTATTTTAGTACCAGCATTCAATACAAATACAAATCACAAGTCGCGATTAAGTATTTAAAATGTCGCATCTTCTGTATAAACAATTAATTATTACATTAATGATAAGTAGATTTTCCATTCGTTATTAAGAATCTTGGCTTTCTTATACATAGTGCGTATATTCAACGATATCGTAACTAAACCCTCTGTTAGTACTTACTATCTAAAATATATGTTTCGCTTTAACATGTAAGCTGTCAATAAATAAAACTAGTGAACAATGGCAAGCCTTTACTAACTTATTCTTAAGCCGACCTCGCATTGTAAACAAATACTATTGGGAACCCTAAGTTTTTATTTAGGTACCTATCTAACGACTTCAATCGTTTATTTATTCAATTTACCCTCATGATTTATTACAGCAAACATTCATTAAAATGGTACAGAAACTTTTGTAAAAGCTTTTTATTTATTCGTTATCAAGAAAAATACTAACATTTTACAGTTACGAAAGATTAATAGCCTTTAATCATGGTCTAAGTAGTTTTGTCAGTTTAATTTCACTTTTAATTGGCCAGAAGGCTTGTTATCTACTAAGTGGCCAAATTTCATTCTTAGAGAACCCATCATATTAATAGGCCACAAACTCATTTCACCCGGTGACGGCGTCGTTGGTGTTGTAGGTAGGTACTTCGTATTTCGGCTCAATAACATTTTCGTGGTTTTTAGGGTTAAAATAATGCCCTCGCTCAGTTGTACAAAGAGTAAATGATTTTTTAATTTTCGATTAATTTATATCAAATTTGAAAAATTATTTAAGTCTGATAAGTTTGTGTCACTATACTTACTGTCTTACTACACTATACGTACTATACTGTGTATTACGTAAGTACCCACCGACAGATGCGATAACGCGGAAAAATGTATGCGGTTCACACAAATATTTTCCTTATACGCAAATCTAAATCGGAGCAAACATGTAAATATAGATCTTATGTAAATATCGAGGATCCAAAATATAAAATTACGTGTGTTCAAAATCTTCAAAATCGGTTCAGTAGTGAAAAAGTACCAAAAATTTTATACATGTCGAACGTTAATTAAAGGTGATAGAATTTCTACTAAGCCCTAGACTTACTAATCTTATACTACGAGTATCTTATCTATATTGCGAAGGGATATTACGAGATCTACACTCATCACAGTTTGAGCAACGAGAGCATAAAACGGCGTGGTAGGCTAGGTCTAAAGGGATTAGACGCTGCGAGTGCTTATAGTAATGACTTCGTTTAATCTAAATTACGCACCTGAGTACTTTTTATCCATCCGCGTACGTAACATTCGTAACTTCATAATCATGCGAATTTAAGAGACTAAATTACGAGGTTTAAGAAAACTAAAAATAGCCGACTATTACATTACTTCAGAACTAAGTGTAATGACTCTGAAATAACTCTCATGACTCATGACGTCATTTGACGAGGACTGCGTATTGAAGAAACAAGGAATTGCGAAAACGGTTTTGTTTTGCATCTTTGTCAAATTATTAGTCAATTTCGAAGGTTCGACATTACGTACCTAATTTATATAATTTTTCCGTATTGCTTATCACACGCAATATGGGCACAAAATGCAGTCAAAAGTTATTAATTGAAATTTAAAAAAAAGTTGTGAATAAAACAGTGCTGAAGATGATTATGAATGAAGGTGATTTATTTGCTATCAATGTTTCATGTTCACATTATTACACATTTAATGTTCCGAATTTCAACATAAAATCAATCACTTTAATAAACTCTTTACGCATTCAAAATCATAGATATCGAATATCGTTCTAGATAATATTCTACCGCATTATAACTTTTGCAGTGAAAGAAGCTTTCGATATTTTCGTTTCTTTCATACCTAACCTATTGTGTGCACGTAGCGAAGACCGGGCGGCTCCATGATCAGGCATTCCGTTCTGGAATTCTAAATGAATTCCGGATTTTTGGAAGCGCGAAAAATCGGTGATTTATGGACCGCATCGTGAAACGTCCGGATCAATAATTTAATTCCATGTCTGATTAACAACGTATTGACGAAGCTGATGGTATTTTGTAGGAAGTACCTATGTAGTGCCGTGTCTCGTGTCTATCTATGGCACACTATCCTTTACTAAGCAAGCTTTTAAATTCGGGTGCAGTCTCACTTATTTTTAGGTAATAAAAGTATCTTATTTTATGTCTACATGAATGTACACTCGGTCCCGCTTGGCTATGCATGCCCCGAAACTCACCCAACCGTGGTTCTTTTCCGGACGTGTGCTGGCTACTCAGTCGAAATCGGTCATAAATATTGTGGAGCTAATTCCGAATGTATGCCGCCGACTTTAATGCTGAAAAGAATATGTCTAAAGGAAAAGCCTTTATTTCTGTGTCTTTATATTTTAGTGGTGAACTCTCCAGATAATAAAATATATGAACAACAATTTAAAAGTGTATAATCATTTTGTTCCTGTTTGTATATATAAGAAGAATCGTTTCAATGTTATCGCAAAATACACCAAGTTTCAAAGGTTCATAAAAATGGCTCTTGAACAAAGAATAAGAAAAGTCTTGCAAAAAAGATTAATCGCCAAGTCAAGCCATCGTTATTAATGAACTAAAAACACGTTGACGCCTCTTTGATCTCTTTAATTTGGCGCAAACGGTAAATAATACTCAGCAGTACTTGTCAGTATTTTGCCTATGGGTTCACTGAAGAAAACTTCCGTCAGATTTCCTAAATGGGAGTCCTTCCCATTTAGGAAATCTGAAGCAGTCGGCAGTTTTACTCAGAAACTATTTACGTTTTTTACGTGACCTGCAATACCTTTTTTTGTCGAGGTGATAAGACCCACGCCAAGAGCATGGCGTGAGGATATGTAGGACTTACACCGATTAAAAGCACCCCGTTCCTATTTACCTTTGCCGGAGCCGTGGGAGATCTGCAATACCTACGTTACCAGTCCAGGTATCTATCTACATTACAGTGCGAACAGCTGTTACAAGAAAAAATTGATTGTAAAATCATCATCATCAGACAGTTGTAAGCTGCGCATCATGTGGTTGCGGGTTCGATTCCCACCCATTGCACTATAGACGTGAACCAACTCTGGGGCGAAGGCAAAGCTGGGGCGGGCCTGCTAGTATACAGGATTAATTTAAAAGGAGTGCGTATATTCAACGAGGTAATCAGGTGCATTAAACTGAACACCTTTTCACAAGAAACATTCTTCAAATTAAAAATCATCTTTTCATAAAAACATAAGACACGTGACCTGTCACTTTGTATGAAAAGTTCGTTTTCCATTTTAAAATTTCGACTTATGTTTCTTGGGGAAAGTGGTTCAGTTTTATGCACATGATTACCTCGTTGAAGATACGCACTCCTTTTAAATTAATCCTGTATACTAGCAGGCCCGCCCCAGTTTTACACGGATAGTACAGTGATAAATGCCCAGAAATTTTCAAATAATTTCCTTACAATCACTCTGTCTATTGCTGAAAACTGCATTAAAATCCGTTGCTTAGTTTAAAAGATCTAAGCATACAGATTACATAATCCTGTACTGTCCCACTGACCTTCATCGTCTCTTTACCGAACTATGGTAGCCTATGAATAATAAGCACGTTTGTAAATATCCTTAGCTACCGAATTCATATTATTTGTATCTTGCCGATTAGACATCAAGCAATAAGTACTTTACCGTCTATAACATGGCCCTGGGGTATCATTAATTACGGTTTAGTCTCGTTTATATTGTTCTGTTCGTTTCCAAAACTTTGCTCTAATTCTTAAACAGAAATCGGCATTCACTAATTCTACAACAACTTGTACAATGTTAATAAATTATACTTCACCTGATCCTCTCAAATAATAGGTAGGTAAGGATATAAATTTAGACCAATTGACAAGATGGTTTTCTGAGTAAAATTTAAATAAGTAAGTAAGTAAGGTCTGTTCATCTATACTTGTCACAAATAGTAAACAAACCAACGTCAATTACAAATCACGATTTTTCTCAAAAATCACACAATGTATGTTACCACAATTAGTTTACCATTCTGAATAGATCGCACAAAGTTTCCCATCACTAATTTTATTGACATATCTTACATACGCCATATTTGTTTACATGTTTGGACAAGTATAGATGAACAGACTATAGACTATTACTCATCTTCATGTGACTGAAGTTTACTCAAGCACACTTTTCGGGAACATATGACAACCAAAAATCAAGTTATGTTACATATTGAGCTGCGTGAGTAAGTATTATCAAATTTACAATCGGTACATACGGCTTACCTGCAGGGTAGTCACTTGAGCAAAAGATAAGGTGGTCGATTGTTCTATGATTTTTTTATTTGATTTGTCGAACAAACAAAATCATATCCTGATACTTTGAATATTAACCGCACGCGAAGAACTCAGACTAAAGCGATTCTTCTTTTGTTAATAAATACACTCATCATTGCATTATTTACCTACCTACGTGTTATTATCCGATATGGCATACGTTATAACATATATTTATACTAACTTCTGCCCGTGACTTCGTCTGCGTGGACTTCAGTATTTGGTCCAAAAAATAATGAAAAATGGAATAAAATTTTCACCCGTGTTATAGCATGCGCTGTAATAAAGAAAAATACCAAATTTCAAAGCTGTCTGCCCCCATCTTAGCTCGGAAACAATTTTCAATTTTCCCTCGGGAACTACTTAAGGAATCGGGATAAAAGGTAGCCTATGTTCTTTTCCGAAATCCGTTCAGCCGTTTTTGCATAATTGAGTAACAAACATCCAAACATCTAAACATCCAAACATCCACACTTTCACATTTATAATATTAGTAGGATTTTATTTAGTACCTACACTAAGTATCCGTTTTTAATATTGATGATTCATCTTCTATTGTAATAAAAAACAAGGTTTTTTCCAAAAGCGATGATATTTTTTGAGGAAAGGTTGTGAGAATGAATAGATACGGTACTTTTTAATAGAATATAACTCGGAGCATACCTTATACACACTTACCGATCGACATATTTGATATTCCTGTTTAACCGTTCTAACATAAATCTAACAAATAGCTTCAATACATATTTCGTTTTCTATGACATTAGATACGAAACTACACTCTTTCGTAAATTACTGTTCATTTGAGTCCTATTTATACTAAAGCGCTGAAATCTGTAACAGTATATCCACTATATTCTAAATATCCCTAAATATTCAACATAGTTCATATTTATAAGATATTCTACGCAATAACCCGCATTACAAACTTATGCAACTGCTTAACAAAGCCATCATTTTAACCATTACGCCATGAAGATCGATAAGATATAATAATAATATCCTAAACTGGTAGTCAAGACAAGACCTCGTTTAAGTTTATACGGCCAACTGTGTCGATAACTGGGAGGCAAAATGTTCGACAAGAGCTGAGTCTACAATAATTATTGAATTATTACTGTCAATATACTTATACCAAAATTTCTGAAGATTTATATGGATAATTCAAAAGCAATTTTTTTATGACTGATTTTAGTGGTAACGATATTAATGTGTCTTTACTCGTCTTTCATGGAATCTTCTCAACAGAATAATGTCTTTACTCGTATTTCTTAGAATCTTCTCACAAATATATTCTGCTACTAAGCTAACTATTATAATATGACTGAAGAACTCGTAATTTACCTCGAGACAGAGAGAAATTTCAAGGAATACACGTTTTTAAAAAGTGGAATTATATGAACTTGAAATCATTATTTTTCTTGTAACTTTTTATCATAGCTTTACTTAAAGTGTTTGCGTATAATGAGGCCTTTTTTTGAGACAAGCCCGACACACGTGCCCATCATTGTACTAACTCCTGTAAGCCAAGATCTACAATGATAAAAAATGAATACCAGCAAGACAATTAAGCTCTGTGTTCCAGGGAAACGATTGGAACCCGTTACGAAATTGAACAGAAGAAGTAGGACAAAAACTATTTTAGGGCTTTATTGATTCTATGAATCCCATCAATATTTTTTCCCTATCCAAGGTGCTAAAGAAATGCTCGGTCGTATTTAAATACCACGCACCGGCCCATAGAAAAGAACAACTTTGTCTAAGAAAGTAATTTTTATATAACGAGAAATAATCTTCAGTATTCATTTAAATCAACAGACCATAATTTTCTGAGTTTAATGCCTTCCTTGAATCCGTGGATTCTATCTTAAGAATAATAAAAAGACGATAAACAAATGCACATAATAAACAATCATTAAGCCTAAGGCCTAATAGGCCTAAGATTTATCTAGTATCTATACTAGATAAATCTTAGGCCTTATACTTGCCAAGTGCCACCTAATCTATTTTAGGTCAGCGGGGTAGTCAGGTCAGGCATTTGATGTGAGGTGGCATCTGTTGCCACTGGGAGAGCCTCGCAGACATTTATCTGAATAAGATTAAACAATTCGTCTTTACGAACAAAATCATGACGTCACATTGATTTTTTTACAATATAGACGCTACTTAATACTAAAATTATATATTACAAGTAGACTTAAATTACTTGCGGAAAAATAAATGAATACTTGCCCTTATATATTTAATTAACATCTTAGTGACAAAATAACAGTAAAATACCCATTCGTCGTACAATTTTATTATAATCCCATCATATATTATCTCCAAAACAACGTATATGTATCGTATTTGTGTCAAGCTAAGTAAAGAACGTCAAAATCAATTGAAAATTCTGATATCTATTAAATTTTGCAAGCATTTCAAAGTGAAAATCTATTCTTCTGCAACAATACTTAATTAATACTTAGAATGGTTCAGTAAGAATATTGAACTCGTTTATTACGCTCACGACTCATTAACCAGCTCAAGTTCGTCGAAGTAGATACGAAGGTACATATATTTTAAGAACTAATTTAAGACGAGTCAATATTTGAATAAAATTTTAAATAGGCACAAAACTTTGTTGAAGACAAAGATACACTCCGCCATCAAAATAATAATGATGATCTCATGATTTAATAGAATTCAGAAATCTTCAAAGTAAGGTCAACTTCAACTTTCGGACAGCGTATTATTTTAATCACCTTCAAATAGTGGATATCTTAAAAAATATTGTACGAAACTTAAACAAACTATCAACGAAACTTAAACAAACTATCCAATAAATCCAATTAATTTTGTAAATCACTTACTGTATTTATATTAGCGCACATAATCAATTTCAATTATCGCGGGTAAAAAGTGAATAAGTTTGCCCTATTCAAGTTGTACGAAGTTTTCGAAGACTGCTTCAACTCGGTAGTGAAAAACTGGAAAACCAACTACGGAAAGTTAACGGGCGATTAAGGACACTTAAAAAAGGACTTCCAATAAATTAAAAAGCTTAACTTTTAAGGCGTTTGGATCAAAGCTGTTAAAGAGTTCGAAACTCAATAAAAATATTGGAATAGGTCTAATAGATACTATGTAATTTTACTCTTTAGAATATCGTAGTAATGTCACCTGGAGAGCAATCCTACCTACCTACTAAACCAGGGACGATTATTTTTGAAACCAAAGAAAATAATAGTAGGATGAAACCCTTTGGAAAAGGAGAATATTATAAAAATGAAAGAAAAAAGAATTTACGGGCGATCTGTGGTCGGGAAGGGGAAGGGGGGAGTCTTTAAGGGAAAAAACGGTTTATCTTGATTTCTGGGAAAACTACTAGTCCTATGGAGAAAGTCAAATGGCATAGTTGTAGGTAATACAAAAGATCTACAACTTTTTTTACACTTTTTTCACACAATCTCAAAATGTATGTGAAAAATTCAAAAGTCCAAATTTTTGTTTATTTTTTATCTTTTACAAAAAACTTTTCTTTTTCTCGATATTTGGTAAAAACTTTTCAATACCTCGGAAACTCATTCCTTAGGGAATACTTTCTTTCGGGAAACCTCTCCCTTGGAAACTCTATCCTCGGGAACACTCTGCCTCGGAAACTCTATCCCTTGGGAACTCTACCCCTCGGGAACTTTTCCCTAGGGAACCCTTTACCCCAGGAAAAATTTCCTTTTGGGACCCGCTCCCTTGGGAACATACTCCTTCTGGAACCCAATTCCTCGGGAATACTTACATTCGGTAACCCTCTCTCCCAGGAACATACTCCCTCGGGAACCCAATCCCTCGGGAACACTTTCATTAGGTAGCCCTCTCCCTCGAGAGCATACTCGCTCGGTAACTCTACATCTCGGAAACTCTATCATTCGGGAACTCTTTCCCTCGCGAACTATTCCCAAGAGAATCCTTTTCCCCTCGAATTTTTCCTTCGAGATCTCTCTCCCATACGAACCTACACCCTCGGGAACTCTTACTTTTGGGAACCCTTTCCCTCGGGAACATACTCCCTCGGGATCTCTATCTACTTAATTCCCTGGTAAGATTTTTTTTGTCAAAATACATTGATATAAGATAGATAATAATTTAATTACGAATTACTACGGTTATAATTAAAACTATGTATTTTATAGGGACCCCTGTCCCATCTTTCCAGTTAAACAGGTTACGATATTGAGGACCTGTTATCGCCTTAAAATTGTTATATCCTTGTCTAAGCCTGTGTGGTAAACGTTCAGGAGCAAACACATTACAATTCCGTCATTCATATAAATTGAATTCCAATATTGTTAGAGCGTTTTAGTGGTCTAGACTCTAGTTCCAAGCCGTAAGATCGACTGTGTTATTGGGTTTCCACTGTAAGTATTGTAACGACATAAACGTTTTTGTGAGTTCTTGTACATCGTAAAGGATTTTTCGTAAGTATTTCTTTATAGCGTTTATTCATTCTTCTTCTTAAAACTTGATATTTTGTTTCTTTTTTATAATATTGTACGAAAAGTGGTGCTCGCTAAACCCAATTTAAAATTTACTCCGAAAAACCAGATTTCACTGACGCCGGGTCTCCTCTTGTAATTAATTTGTGATATCAAAAGCAATACCAAAATATTTTTTTATTTATGATAAATTCTGATGAGAGGGTAAACCGCTTCGAAAACTCGCATACGGCAGCAATAGGCAGGCTCCTCCTCGCCTGGCCTGCCTACTGCTGCCGTATAGTTCAACTTAGCTTAGTTTAAGTTATCACTTGCCCCTTTTTTTGAAGAAATACGGAATGGACGAAAACCTTCTCTCTAGTATGGCACTAACTCTAACAGCTCTGAGTATATATCTCACCCGCTCTTATTGATGCTTGTAGTTGATAGGAAAGTTTTTTCATTCACATCATAAAGCACGCGAGCCTTCTTTTTTATTACTTTCAAGCTTCAACATTTTTATAGACAGTGACATAACTACTCGATATTAAATTAAAACTAACCACAGTTAAGCTAAATAACCACAATCAATTTGATTGTGTTATTCAGCTTTATAGGTTAGCATTTAGTCGTTAAAATGTTTTCGTTGTTTTCATCTTAACCCAAAATTCAAAAACGTTTTAAAACGGATCATCTTTATATAATAGCAAATTAAACTGTATTGGTATTCCAAACAGATTGCGGACGCACCATATTTTGCCCTAATTTTCTATTGCAGAACCAACAAAGGAGGTCTTAGCTGGAGTATAGCGGACTCAACTACATTTAAAATGAAATGAAAAAAGTTAGCGGGAACTGCATAGTGGGCTCGAGTGTTAGCTTATAACCGCTCCAACGAGTCGAGAGTGTGTGCACTTTGACTTCATGGACCAACTTAGGCCTCTTGAGAATTCACTCTCAATACCTTGTAGCTGCGGAGAACAAATAGAATTCAATGAAAGCTCTCTTCTGTCAGGGACAACGATTTTATATAATAAATGTACGTGTTTTATACTTATGCTGAAAATATTTATCGGGTCAGTTTATAAATCGGCCTGTATTAATGTATGGCTGACGATAAGACGATTGCTTGCAGCAGAAATGAGAATGCTGCAATGCAATAGGATAAAGAATGAGTATAATAAAGGAAACTTAAAAGTTGCGCCCGAGAATGAAAAGGTAAAATGTAAGTGTGTCGTGGTATGGACATATTATGAGGAGGGATGTAAGTCAAGAAGTTATGATGAGTATGATTGTGCATGTGTATACATACAGGGGGAGACCGAAAAGAGATGGATGGATTGTGTGAAAGATGATATGAGAAAGAAAGTAGTTTATGCCGCGATGAAGAGTAATAGAGATGTATGGAAGGAAAATACAAATTGCGCCGACCCCATGTATGGGATAAGGGCAGGGAGATGATGATACTGAAAATAATTATCGGGAAGTGAGCAGCAACGGAACTATAACTTGATCAGCTCCATGTTTTGACCGACTTCCTTTTTAGTATAAATAGTTAACAACAATTAAAAGTAAGGCACTTAAAATTTAATGTGGTCCAAAATTATATGTGCGTGTATGATTTAAGAGTTAATATTTAAGTATGTAGGTATTTCATATTTAATAGGGTCATTGTACTCTATAGTAAATAATTTAATTAATAGTTGATTTAGTTAATATTTTCTAAATATAGAAGAATCCGGTAAGACTGAATACCTATAGGCTGCTGGGGAATAGAAGACTTAGAATATTAGGTAGAAGAATATTGACGTTTTTTCATATAGTGACTAATTGCGTATTGATGTAAACATAATTATATACTACATTAATTAAAAAACTTTTGAGACATTGAAAGGGTAGTTATTATAAAATTATTGTACGTTATTTATTTCTCACTGCGTTTTATTTGAAGAAGAATATTTAAGTCCACTCTAGAACTAATTGCGGCGAACCAAACAAAACTGCCTGTATAAAAATACTAGAAATTTTGTAAATGCTGTTTATATTTACCAATTTGTATATGTCTTCATAACGAAAAATAAAATGATTCAACAAAAATTATGAGAAATATTAAATTTTGAATTTTGTTCAATATCTGTTCTAAATTATTTTTATATATTGGTTTCTATTATTTATGAAATTGTATTCCTTTCAACTAAATGAATCACTCGAGTTATAGAAATTATTTGAGTGTGCTTACTCAAAATTCAATTATTTATTGAAAGAGTGTCCTTGGTACAGCTAAAGGACCAACGATTTAATAAATTTTG
This sequence comes from Plusia festucae, assembly GCA_950381575.1. Taxonomy (NCBI): domain Eukaryota; kingdom Metazoa; phylum Arthropoda; class Insecta; order Lepidoptera; family Noctuidae; genus Plusia; species Plusia festucae. Next base: position 7,932,766 of record OX494434.1, on the reverse strand, counting down.
TTTGCTCAAACTCGACGAATTATTAAATATATTCATTTCCCGTTTGGAATATTTTTTCTTTCAATGACACTTAGGCTTTACCCAATATTATGACAACAAGAAGACCGCCATTCAGATAAACGCAAATGAATTATTATTTAGCTTTTTTTGTGAACGTTATTCTTAGCGATAATAAATTTCATTAATGTCTACGTTTAATGCGTAAGGTTCGATGCGGTAATAAAGTTGTTATTTTTTTTATTGAAAATACGACGCCCGCACTATGGAATTTATTCCTTGTGTCGCAGGGGTTTCACAAACATTCAAATCACATGCACAAAGAACATCCAGACTTGGAACAAGCATTTGTGGATCACACAAAAGCTGTAATAAGCCTGGTGACCTATACCATTCGGCTATCCGTGCAGTCAAAATTTATAAATTGTAACAAAAGATAAATTTATAAATTGTAAGGAAAATATGACAGCCTTTTTGTGATGCTGCGAAAAATACGACATTAGTATTTGTTGCGACGCTAAGAATCAAGAACTTTTTTAAATGCCAGTGGCTCGTTTTTTGCCACTAATGCCACTTTATTAATAATATTTTCACAGTAGAAACATTTTCTCTGACCTAATGTAAGATTGTTATCGATAGCATGGTATTTTTGACACGTTTTTACTAAGTTTATACAAAATTATGATCTATACAAAATTATGAGTTCTTAAATGGATAATACGAACAATATTATAATAAAAAGACTATAAAACACTTTTTCTCTTAAACGGCTAAAAAGCATAATATTAAAGCTTACAGCTTTATGGTTCCAGTATCGGTAGCATAGCGACGACTAACTATACTATTATATTTCATACATCTGTGATTGTTTTCCCTTTCAGTGATGCTAGCTCTGCCATAACGAGAAAAGTTTTAACAGCAATCAATTTTAATCTAATAAATGAAAACAAGTTTTTTTTTTAATCAATGCGTAAAAATATCAGTGTAAATTATCATCAGAGTAATTTAAAGTGATATTTGTACTCATTGATTTAAAATTTATTTTCTGTTTTCACTTCTTATGAAATTTAGGAAGTTACTATAAAACTTACTTTGAAATTTCCAGGCAATATATCTAATTTTCAATGTAATACGATATCAAGTGGCAGGCTTATTGAAATATTGATCACAAAGGGAAGAATAACTGCAAAAGTTATACAAGGCATCAGTAATTAATTAGTATTATTTTGATAACTAAGTTTTCATTTAACTTTCGATATTAATTGACCTCGTTTATCAGAATTTCCAACTTCCTGTGTTCAAAATCTTTCTATGTAATTCTTGTTAACAAATATAAGTATTAGCTTTGTGTTTCAAAGCATCGCGAAAGTCCACAATATTTTATACAGCCCGTTATTTTTAGACGTGACTTCCGTATCTCACAATGTCACGGAAGCTTAAAGGTTTATTGATCGGAGTTTAAACAGAAAATTACAAATATCGGTTTTTGTGACGTCACTATCTAAAAAGAGGAGCTAAGATTTATCGTGCAGTCAAAAAATATTGTGATAATATGTTGTTTGTAGGTATGCACCAAGAGATAAAATACTTCTCCGTATCCGTATTTTACACGAGGAAGTTATATTACATTCAGCTTACTAGAGAGTATTATTTAATGTCTCAAAGAGAAATGTGTTAATACCTATTATAAAATTCTTTGTAAATAATAAAAGTTATTCACAAACATTGGTCTTCGTGGATACAACCTTAGAAAAGATCAAATACCTAAGCTTGAAACTTAGATAGAAAGACTCTATATTAATAGAAGAAGGCTTTCGTAAAAATCATGAAAAACGTGACTATAACAGATGTAGGACAAATAAACCAAATACATTCGACCAACGAGATCGTGACCTATTACGTAACTATACAATACAATTTTTGCATGGGAAAAGTTTGATGCTCGATTTATTACAATATATTTTGATTTTTACAAAAGCCACTTTAATTAAAATTAATATTCAGTATTATGGCTTGTGCAATAGAATTGTATGTATAAATATATTTGTGGTATTTTTTGGACAGCTTATTATTTTAGGAGAAATTATGGACGAATACTGAATTGTCAAAATTGTGAATCAGTTTTTACTGACACCGTTAGGTCTCATGCTGTCTCTGTCACTTTAAGGTGTAAAGTAGCGACAGATAGATATTTAAGAATGGGTTAGAGTTAAATGGCGATTCAGTATTTGGGGTAAAACAACCAAATGTACATACTATCCGAGGTTTGGAAATGTACTACGGAAATTTATCACAAAAGTTTTGAGGACAGCTATTTGATGTTGAAACTACAAAATATATAGGACATTGTCTACCTTTCAGTTGAATAGCAAGTAAATTACTTGCCTAAATCAACAGTACGAGGAAACAATAACTATAGTCAATAATTTTACAACGTAAAATCAATTAATATGACGCAAAAAAACATGTTATAAATATACAGTACGTTTTAAATGTTTTTCCAATAACGTTAATTTGTTGCGGGTCTATTGAGTCAGTCGATGTAAAAAAAATTTGAGTGAGCGCCTACCACACTTTATGAAGTTACATTTTTGAGTGCTGAATTCGGCTAGCGACACAACACACATCAGTTTAATCACTCCGGATGCTAAAGGTGGGATTCTGATCACAAATAAATAATTCAGAGTTATTACTTGAACGAAAATTGGTAAACGAATTGTATCTCTACCCGTAGGTACATTAATCACAATATTCTTTATACGTTGGTGCGAATTTAATACGCTCAAAATATACTGCTTCATCGTATTATATTGAAGTACGTAATGCGTTGTAACGTTATTATGTTACTGTTATTCAAGTGAAGCTTTTTATGTGTGTATTGTGTATCTCTAGTACCCGCTATCTTATGTACAAAGGCGAGCTTCTTAGAATTACTCTAAAAGTACTAATCCAACTTAAACTTCACAAACTAAGTTAAAGCCAGGCTACTAAGTTAAGACTGGGCATCATTAAACCTGAAAGTCAGATAAATAGATGTATTTTTTTAAATTAATCAAGTATATAATAACCTTCTATGTGTTGTAGGTGCAACAAACTATTTAGATTTATACGTTCACCGTGTATACATATAATCAAAAACAGTTTTTTTTCTTATACAGGAGTATTTTAAACGGAGTACGGATATTCAACAAGGTAATCAAGTGAATAACTCTTAACAACTTACCCCAAGGGACATAGGTCGAAATCTTAAAATGGAAAATGAACTTTTCATACAAAGTGATGGGTCACGTGACTAATGTGTGTATGAAAAAATAATTTTCAATTTTAAGATTCGCACTCCTTTTAAATTAATATTGTATTTCACATAGGTAAGCAGGTTATTATATGTAATGTTAATTCTAAAAGAATACTAGCTAAACCCAGTAAACGTTATTCTGCCATATAAAAAAAACTAGAGAGGGTCACCCATATCACTTAGGGGTATGAAAAATAGTTGTTGACCGATTCTCAGACCTACCCGATATGCACACAAAATTCGTTTCGGAGGCGAATTTTAAATCTTAGATTAATAACTGGCTATTAAAAGTTAAAGCACTACAGAACGAATTACCCGTAAAGTATGCGATTATAATAAACTCGAAAGTAGTAATGATTTTGTTAAGTGAAATCTTTGTGTGCTTATAGTTTAGTTGCCTTCTTCAGACTAAAGATTGTTAGTGACTGTTGAAGAATAAGTTGAACAATGACGTACCTTGATTTAATTTATTTAGTGGAGCAAATACTTCTTAAATAATGGTACTTGAAACGATTTTAAAGGAAAAAATTTTTTGTTGTAACAATGCGTTGTATTAGTTATAACATTTTATTGCATTAGTTACTCAGGTTGATTCGAGTGGATATTCAATGAGTTCAGGGAAAATTTACAAAATGGTTTCCTACAAATTCTGTTTCACAATTTATCAGCGACTATAACTACTAATATTATGAAACCAAGTCGATTTGTCTCTCTGTCTGAACAGGATAAACTTAAAAACTACAAAACACATTGTCACATGGGTTTCACCGATGGATGTAGTGATTCAAGAGGAAGGTTTTTGTGTATTTAAATACCCGTGCGAAGCCCAGGGGGGAACATAAATAAATAAATGTAGACAACATCACATACATTGCTTCAAATCCAAAGTAAGTAGCTTAAGCACTTGTGTTATGGAATCAGAGACAACGAAGGTACCACAAACACCCAGACCCGAAAAAAATTAGAAAAATGTTTTCTAAATGGACTGGTCGTTTAAACATACAAATGTTTTTATCACTTCGTAATACCGCAAATAAGTACCTATGACATACGCTTAAGAAGCATATTTAATCTTTCATTAATAAGATGTACTAAGAGCTTTTAATTGTGATCCTAATTTTTTCAATAATTGTACCCACTAAGCATATAAAGGGTCCTTAGACCAGACAACAATAAAAAAATTGAATATAAATTAGATTATTTTAACAGTACTACTATACATAACAAGTAAGATGCATTATTTTACTAATTCCGCACTTTATTTAATTTTTCAAGATTATCTGAAAGGGCCTGAATAGGTTTTCAAAGCGCTGATCTCATCATTAAGGGCGGTAGAAATCCTTAAAGCTTTTAATCTGATATGAAATATGACACTATTCGGGTCGGCTTCAATATTTGGGTTTTATAATAAAGAAATTCGATGCCCTGTGAGTAGGTCTAGTAATGAGATGATTTAATATAATAGATTCTTGGAACAAAAGACCCGACGAATGGTAATGTAGTGATAACAATCTAATTTATAGAAAACATCTCTTGTAATAAAATTACATAACGGGAACGAAGAATTATCTACTTCACGCAACGAGCGATGACACCGCGTCTTCAGTCAGATTGCTGTCACGTCAACATCAAAATTAAATGTTAACCCTTTAAGGGTTAATGCATGAGTTAGCGTTAATTGCCGGTTAGTATTAAACTTACTAAATATACATAATATACCTATACATTTATTTGTCAGTTTACAATTTCATGCAAGACAATTTTTTAACCTTTGTTTTTTCTTAACTTAATTTTTTGCTCAGTTAATCTCGTTTATTTACATTTGTTTGTTATTGATTCTAAGCGCGTGAGTTGCCTGCTTGCTACAGGAAATGAAATGTGGAGAAAAATTAATGACACGTCACTCTAACGAATCTCTGGGGCCTTTTGGAAGTGGAATCCTAAATCTAATACGGAGATTGTTATTAACACAGCCCATCATGAATTTCATCTAGAAATGTTTTAAAAAGAGCGACGTCCTGGGAATCCACTTCGGTTGCTTATATGCACTGGTTTTCTTAACTTTGAATTGTTGTTGGAATAATTTATACCTTTACTTTTCTTTATTCTACGTCCTTGCGTTGAAATATTTTAATTGAGTAATTCCAGAACGTACTTAAATTTGCAAATTTAAGTAGGTACGTTCTGGAATTTGTAAATTAGACCGCTGTTGCATTAGCATATTCGCGGGATTATCGTAAATATATGAAACTTTGTTATTTCTCTCTTTTATGTGTAATTGTGACTTATTAATATTCCTACTGCTGGATTTAACGACAAGTTTTATGAAATATCACCCATACATTAAGAAGACGGCCATATGTTTTTTATTCTTTGTTCTGTCAGTGACAAAACAAAACACAATTGAATTAATACACAAAATAAGGATTGCGAGGAACGAAGACAATGACAGAAATCAGGGGAGGCCTAGAACCAGTAGTTCCCTACGTCTCATTCAGTGAATTATTCTGGGCTGTATTAATGATGGAAAATTGAAACTTAATTTGTCTTTCTAACGTTGCCACAGCTGCTGATGATCCAATTTTTGAATTTTATGTAGTAGTTTGTACTCAAAGGACATAACTCTACGACTCTACCTTCCACTCAATCGGATATGTTCCAAATTGATTGAACTATGAACAATATACTAGATTTTAAAAAACGCTGTTTATGCTAATACTTTTGAAATGCTGGGAGATAACTTCTATTTTTCTCAAACAAAAATTACAGAGTAATTATTTATTCATATTTATAGTAAGGGCGTTCGAAATTAGTGAAGTCCTTAACTGTACAAGTTACCTAAAAGTTTTAAATCACGAAGTAAAATTCCATTTACCAACTCTTCAGATTCAAGCGGCGTTCAATATTCCGAACTAATATCGTTAGATAGGATAACTGCTACTATGAGGGAAAACTTACGAGATATATGCCTACCTCTTTATCGATAACTTCTAAATGTAACCAAAGTTTGCAAATATCCGGCATGTCAGCCATCCAAACATGATACGAGGTTCAAGAGGCGTGAATTTAATTCTGTATTTTTTTAGTACGTACGTTAGTAATTTGAGTTTCCATCAGTAATTATGGATTATTATTTACTAGCTTCTGTCCGCAACTTTGTTTGCGTGGAATTCAGAGTTGGGTCCAAAAAGAAATGAAAAATGTGAGAGTAATGAAAATTGGAATAAAATTTTCACCCGTGTTATAGCTTGCGCTGTAATAGAGAAAAATAACAAATTTCAAAGCTGTCTGCCCACGGCTTAGCTCGTAAACAATTTTAAATTTTCCCTCGGGAACTACTTAAGAAATCGGGATAACAGGTAGCCTATGTTCTTTTCCATGTCAAAGGCTACATGCATGCCAAATTTCATCCAAATCCGTTCAACCGTTTTTGCGTGATTGAGTAACAAACACCCACACTCACATTTATAATATTAGTAGGATTAAAAAATTACAAATACTTACTGTTGATTTCCGTTCTTATTTTAAACATGATAGGTACGATATTTTTACTTAATTATTAAATGTCTACAGAATTATTATTGCATTCATTGTAGGAAGCCACAATAGATTGCCATAACTGATTACGTAGTCAACATCATGTTCGACAATTGGATTGAATAATCTCACCGTGATATTGATACAGTCGTGTGTCTCATTATATTATTAGCTATTCTCGAACCATGTAACGAGTAGTTAGATACAGAACGAGTACGAGTAGTTAGAACAATATAATTCATTAGGCAATAAATGGAATGCATGTCTGGAGTAGCAAGTAAAAGGTTCATTACAAGGTTGCTACTTGTGAAGGAAAAGCAATTAGGTTGATTCTGATAGGTACCTATTTCTCGCAGGTATTTTTTGCTCATTTATGATTGGCTCCAATAGCATAATTTAATTATTTACCGTCTCCATTTGCATCATAATGTCACGCATGTTTATACAAATATATATATAATATCTTTAATAGGTATGCTGTAGTTGGTTTTATTTCAGTTTTGTTTATGGAATTCACTCCGTTTTTACAAACACTCGACTCCCGAATCGTTGAAGATTAATTACCTACTTAACTAATGTTACTGAAATATAATTCTAAATATATATATATAAATAAGTTTTGAATGGACTTAACAAGTATTATAACGCAATTTGGCTCTGCCAAGAAAGTTATCCGACGAAAACAAACTAACCTCAAAAGTTTTAAGAAAACAGGAATATTGAAAATCTCGTAACATTACCAGGCTCAGCCATATGCCTCAACAGAAGTTTTCAAACACCTCGTACAAGGGTGGTGTAGTTTTTTTTCAGAGTGAAAATCTCTGTAATCAGTGGATCTTTCTTTGTTTCCGTATTTAATCGCATAAGTACCTTTAAAATATATCTATTTTTAAACTAGACTTGAGAGACCCAGTCATGTCAAACAATTACTAACAGGTCAAACGTTTGAAAGGGTACAAAAAAAAGTTAATAAGGTCGTTAAGTTTTCTTTACTTTTTAATTCTCGCAACTTTTTTTATCATTTCCTTTCGAAAGAACCTGCCCCCCTAGCCAAGTGACATTTCTACAAGCGTTAACTATGATAGAAATCGCTAAAATGACATTAAATGTATGGAAATGACATTTGATTTCGATAAGTCACGCAACTCAGTCTGGTCACTTCCATACATTTGAGCGATTCAAGCGTTATCGCTTGTAGGAATGTCACTTGGCTAGGGGGGCAGCTCCTGATAATAACAAAGAAGACAAAAAAAGAATAAGCAAAATTGGTCCAGCCTTGCCAGTTATGCCGTGACCGCGGGAAATAGGGATTCATTTTTATATAAATAGATGTCTCACATTCATAGTAACAAATCTTAAGATTAATAAAGAACTAAGTATAGTAATAATAGTCCTTGATATCGATATTTATATATATTTACTTAAATGAGATTATTTTTGCAGACAATTTTTTTTTATCATAGATGTTGGTTAAATTAATTGATTGATTTATATTATAAAATGGGCGCTAATAAAATTTTATATAGAGAAATTTTATGGTCAGGGTTAAAATATATTATGAAGGCCGTATTTTAAAAAAGAGCCTGTAGGAAATATCTGCGTATGTCACGATAGAGGACAAACGCATTTTGTGGGTCTGACGTTTCGAGCAGGCGCCACTATAAAATTTTGCTTGTTCAAATATCCTTAAATATGTCGTTGTCAAGCACCATTCTTATAGAAAAAAAATCTAAAGCATTCATATTTTAGCTTGCTTCAGCTTAGATGTTACACATATTCTTTTTTTGTCGGTTTGTATGTTCCGTTTCATAAAATATACGGCGGGAGTGAAGGTACTGCCATGTGCCTACCACTTAGGTATTCGATCTGCGAGATCAAGTAGCCATAACCGATCCCCTATTTGGGTTAGTTTACCCTACAGGCCTTAAACCGGAGATCCGTACTTTCCGAATATCAGACTTTAATAGAAATACTTTCAACCAACCTTTATATGGAAGCATCTTGAAGTCTTCAAGAACTCTTAAAATAACTGTTCGATTAAAAATTTTGTTATTAAAATTGTGGAAAGATACTTAAATATAGCAAGAAATGAGTGAAAAGACGAGATTTCTTTTACTTTTGAAACTTAGAACACATACCGGAAGACATATTACAATTTTGAAAACAGAGATCTATTTGAGTCGCACATTTACCTATAAAGGATTATAAATGATAATAGGCTATTTCGGAATATAACAACAAATCTTGTAAAGGATGAAACCTTTCACGGCCACACATTAGGCCCAACCACTGGAAGCCCTTTGTATACCTACATTATGTTTCATGTGGGTTACATTTCCGTCTAAGAAATGCTTTACAATATCAGAAATATCTGTTTATTAATAGATAAAAGGGTACCTGTCCATTAATAGATTTTCATTTAGTCTACAATTGATTGTAGTCACCAGACACCAGAGTTGACAATTCAATTCAGTCTATAGTGCTAAAAACTAATCTGAACCGGTGGACAGATCTAGAACTTGTTTATATTATTTTTTATATACTTTTATAAATTACCGCTGCTATTTTTAAATTAAACTATAAATAAATGTGTATTTTACATATTTTTTTATAGTTGTAATATAAAAGAAACATTTAATTTACTTTTTACGTATACCCTCTGGGCATTATTTTTACCTTAAACACCCCGACAATTCTATTGATATGAAACACTAAATTCAATAACAACGATGCCGTCAATGGGTCAATTAAGTTTTTGCCACTGTTGATGAACTAAAAGACACAAAAAGTGAGTAACAGAATATGTGAATTTGTTAAAAAACTGGATGTTAGAAAAAAAAACGGAATAGTTACACCTGGATTGTAACTTGCATCAAATCCATTCCTAATCGTACAACCATACGACAGCTGGTTTTCCAAAAAGTACTTCTACTTCAAATGGCAACCTAGTTTTTGCCATGGTTACTTGGTTGTTTATACGTTCCTTTTAAGAAACAATACCTATTAGGGTGCTTTATCTTCCCGAACGTACCGAGATAAGTCAGAAGAGGCGCTTAAAAGTACACCCACTTAGCCAAACAATCGATCTTGGTAACGAACCGATACTATACAAACATTGTTAATTAACTAGTACAATCGGATATTATAATACCACGAACTACGAATTTCAGTGACTGTATAATACTAAGGATCACATAACATATATCTTCACACGCTTATGAACCATCATTAGAAAATAGTACCAATTTATAAACGCTTTACAATGCTAGGTACTTTATTTAGCACTAGCTGGCCGGACAGACTTCGTTCTGTCAAATGTTTATAGTTTTTTTTATATAGTATTAAAACCTTATGACCTGGAGCATACATAAAAATAAATTAGCCGAATTGGTCCAGCCATTCTTCAGTTATGCGCTTACCAACATTAAAAAAAATCGAATATACCTAATACATGTTTAAAAACTTGTCGTAATATGCAAATATTTAAATGATTCATGGATATTGTGGGATTATATCACTTACGGAAGTTAGTTCTTTTTTATCTTTTTGTAGAAGTAGCGAATAACAGCAAAATCATGCATACGTCACGAGTGTTGGACATTGTCTAATTATTGATTTTCTTAAGTACATTTGTCGGGCCTGTTGGTCTAGTGGTTAGTGACCCTAACTGCTAAGCTGGAGGTCGTGGGTCCGATTCCCACCCAAGACAAATCTTTGTGTGATGAGCGCGATCATTTGTTCTGTGTCTGGGTGTTACATATCTACAATATGTATGTAATTAGAAATATATAAGTATGTTTATAAGTTGTCTGGTTGCCATATTGCAGGCTCTGCCTAGTTTGGGATCAGATGGCCGTGTGTGAGCTGTCCCAAGATATTATTTATTATTTACTAGTTGTGCCAGCGACTCCGTTCTCGTGGAGTTCCAGTCATGGCAAAATCTTAATTATTGTCTCACACGAACGAAGTGACATACAACCCGTATTATTCCAATGACCGTAACTTTTATGTTTGTTAACCGATTTGAATGAAACAACTACTAAATGTTATGAAACTTGCCACATTATGTCAGCAAAAAGCGCTTTCAAATCGCTGTATTCGTTTCTGAGATTAGCGCGCACAAACGCACAGACAAACAAAATGAAGCCCTGGTATTTTACGATTTTATTGTATGTGTAGATATAGATGAATAGATTTATATGAAGCCAAAAATATACGCACATTTTATTTGTATTATATTATTTTATGGTGCCATCATAAACAAATAACAACTTTCGCTTTACGACTTGAGAAAATAAGGGAGGAACATCTTAAGCACAAAGTCACCGATCAACTTGACGAAATTGTGTAGCAAATTTCTTTTTTCGAAACTTCTTTTATAACTCTGTAACGCTTGTCTATTTTTTTATGATGTTAGGCCCAGTTTCTTGGACCCTAGTTAACTTAACCAGTGGTTAAATATGCTAACTAATGGTTTCAAAACACGTTTTTTTTCGTTAGACATTTAATTATTTAACCATTCGTTAGAATAAAAAAATGATGAATAAACGCATTGAACTACCGAAGTTTGAAACCAATAGTTAGCATATTTAATCATTGGTTGAGTTAACTCGGGATCAAAAAACTGGGCCTTAGTAACCCCAAAACGGTGTATGGCAGTTTATGATGTAGGCATATATATAAATATAATGTAGTCAATGGATAACCATAGACTATAATTTTCGATAAAAGGAAGTATTGAGTGTTACTTGCTTCAATTATAACTTGATTAATATATTGATAAGATAAATTGAAATAATAATTAATTTTTAAACTCGACTTAACTAAAAGAAATCTGTACAAAATGATAAAAACAGGCATGCGTTGATCATTCTTATTATTATTATTTTTTTATAAAAGGTTACCAGAAATGTGGGTCGCACATTACTAATAATCTCGTTAACCCATCGTGCTAAGCTAAGATGGTTGTGTTACGAGAGGGTTCACGTCAGTAGTGTAATGGGTGGGATTCAAACCCGCAACCACATGATCGCAAGTCCGAAGCCCTAGCCATAAGCCTACCGCCGCTTGTAGTGTATTTATTCGTTTTTATTTAATAAACCATTTCCATGCAGCCTGATTGTCAACTAGCTATTTTATTAGCGTGTAATATAGTTTAGTATTAAGTGTTTTGTAATTAAATATTCCTGTGTAAATATTGAATTAAATAAAATAATTTTTTAGCGTGTTATATATGTTGGTAACCAAACATTTTAGAAACAATAGAGATAGCTTTTAGTATAAATTAGTGACGTTTCGTATTTTACACAAAGCAACTGTCATCTGGCCTCTGCAATCCAATTAATTGGACGCTAGATCCATCTGCACCCGTGGCGCCCGTGTAGATTTGTGTGTTTGTTAGAATCTAAATGACTAAGCTGGTGAAAACCTTAGATGTTAACTGATTTTCTACCTTTTAGGAATAAAAATATAGTCAAAAATATTAATATAAGTAATCTATACTTTATAAATATTATACTTCTGGAGAGTTTGTTTAAACGCGCTAATCTCAGGAACTACCGGGTCGCTTTGAAAAATTCTTTCATTGTTAGATAGCGCCCTAATGAGAAAGGCTATAGGCTATAATTAGCCGTAGTAACCGACGCCTACGCGAGCGGAGTCGCGAGCAAATGTTAGTGAAAAACAAACTGACAATGTTTGTGGCTATTTATTAACTTCTAAATGCCTAATCTAAATAGAGAGATTTGCGAAGCTCAAGCCTTAAGTGAAAAGCGGCGTAAGCGATTGACCTTGCCATAATAAACTACGTAATCTCGGAAACTCTCCAAGAAACAATTTTGAACAAACTAGTGAATTACTCTACTTTTTCACTGAATAGTTTTTATTAGTCAGTTTATCTAGAAATGTGTAGTGTAGCTGTGTAGATAAAGATAATAATATGTTTTTGTTTATGTATATTGTATACAGATCCGAGATTATCCAGGAATCTCTTAACCTTTTGTGTCGATACTGCACTACGATTTGTCTCGCCTGGTCGACTTAAATCAACTATGGTTTTAGCAGACCATATACATTCTACATTTATCTATATCGTATCTAGTAATATAATAAAGAGGTAAGATTTGTATTTCTCTATGTATAACGAACATATATATAAAGTCTGAAATAACTGGACCGATTTCAAATATTATTACCCCGAATACTTAAACGCTAATTAACTTTAAATCGTTCTTAAATGTCTAACAGTCGCTACTTTACATGATAATGTGACAAAAAATATACCTACAATAAGCTATATTTTATAACAGAAATAAAACGACGAATGGTCTTAAATACATGAATTATATTATAGTTAAACATACGTAGCTATAATATAGTATTAATAGTACTTTTTATAAACAGATAAGTATATTTTGAATCCGAATATCCAAAAGCTAGTTTAAAGTTGAAATAAAACTAATTAGTAATGTTTACCTCAACTATGCCCCACATCGAATAAGTGCATTCCTAGTACCTAGAATATGGTATGCCCGGTGTTAACGCAATTCCGATTAAATGAAGGAAAATGTTCGCAATTTCCTCAATTCCACAGAACTAATATTAGTAATTTAGTGACTCAGTCCAATAGAAACTCATAACATGCTTGATAACCATTTGGGCAATAACTTCCTGATTATCTGGTGGCGGAGCAAGGCGTCGCAGACACAGGGAGTGACAATAAATAAATAAAAATATTTTCCCTTATATATAGGTTGGTATTATCACGGAAAAATATTATACTTATTCTTTGTAAGGCGTGAATTCAGTTCGCCATTTTGTAGAAGCAGCGATCGGAAAACAAAATTTATGTGAGTAGGTACACTTCACAAGTTTCATGACACAGATTCTGGCTCAGTCAGCAATGAAATTCAGATTTGTGGGCACTCGTATCTAAGTTAAACAGGGAGAATAGGCTCAAGAGTCGAAAATGGAAGCTTTAGCAAGATATCGCTACTGAATCGATATTGTTTTTTTTATTTGTATTTGCGTTTAAAATTATTTTAAGTAGTTTAAATATTTTTTTATGATTATTATTTAATTTAAGTTTAAAATATTTAATAGTGGATACTAATTATCTGGTTGCTGGGTGGGACTGGATGCTGAAGCCGAAGAACCGGGTGTTGTAGCGCCACTTTGGAGAGACATGTCCAGCCGTGGACTGCAATGGGGGACTTACAGACTATAATAACATCATCATTATATTGGTGAGCGTATTTTGAAATCGATCAAGTAGTTTTTGAATTCAGTCGTAAAATCATTCCTCTTTTAAAAAAAGATAAAATTATGAGATAGACGCTGTCAATGTCAAAGTGTCACTGACCTTAAATTGGCTGTAATTACAAAAATCATCATCATAACACCATAAAAGTAAAAAAAAATCCTGACGCAGGCACGTCGCAATTGTTTCCTAATACCATACATTTCAGATAATTTGCGAACGGTCATAACGAGCTTTACACAATCTACGATAATAATTCAATCTTTATGCGTTTTTTTTTCTCTCATTATTTTGTAAATAATCATCTGATCCCGAGATGAGAAATATGGGGCCATAAGTATCTACGGTATTATATCAGATAAATGGGCACCGTTACCAACCTATACTGGTTATTATTGGGTTTCCTATATTCCTAAGGGATCGTTCGTTACGCCGTATGGCCCTATCTTCCTGTATATGAAGTAATGAACATATATTCACTTACTTTATCATGTAGCTACTCATAGGTAAATTTAAAAATACAGTTATAGGTAGGAATTAACTAAAGCTGCAAGGCAAGCTATTATTTGGCTTCATTTAATATTACAATCAATGAATAAAGAACCTCAATCCAATCAATCAAAAAGCTCTTATTTGTATGTTTATAAACAAAACTATATCTCGAAAGTTAAATACATTATTTGTTTTTACACACGAGTACAGTCAACAGCAAAAGTAGATGAAGAATTGAGTGTACTTTTGGAGTCAAAACTGATTACGAATATATGGCAACTGTATTCGTTGTAAATGTTTGGTACCTAACTATTTAAATTTACAATCACATAAGTTGAATCACTTCGACGCCACACAGTTCTGACGCGAACTCCGTTCATTAGTATTGAATTTCTGATTTTGATCATCTACTTTTGCTGTTGACTGTACATATAGGTAGTTTTGAATGCGGTAATAGATACCTTATTTCCAGCCCACAGGAACGTCCATTCCTTCGTCCTCCTGCTAACCGCAAAGGTCGTTTTACCCTTCAATCAATCAATCAAACAAATGACTTCCGAATGGTATCTGTCATTCATATTTCTAATGTTAATTACAGGTGACTTACATTACGTAGACAATGATGATTCATTGTTATTTTTTAGCACTCTTGGACCGTATGTAGCTATTATTGTCAAAATCTGGACTCTTCAATCTTGATGCAACAAGCTAACTCGAATATAGGTTATATCGAGATATTTTCAGTACTTTCAGTAGCTTAATGTACAGGTACATTTTACATTAGGTACATTTTAGTACCTAGGTATAAGACAGGTCCTTATAAACTTTATTCTTGTCATGTGGTTAAATATGATCATGTCTGTAGTCCTTCGGTACTATTACGGTATCAGTACCTGTGTGTACCTTAGTATAGGTATCACATGTCCTTAACGTTTTCCTCCCTCATTTATATTATAACAGCGTGTATTCCTTACACTTGGTCACTCAATGCTCCTTTGGACTGCACGTTCCTAATTATTTATTTATTTAATGATTTGCCTACAATTGCAACACAGTTTCACATTAAATTTACATGCCAAATAGTGACCGTTGTGTACAATATAAATCGGCAAACACAGCATTCTTAATAAAAAAACAACTACCATCGGATTATAATTACCAGTTTACATAGTTGTTCAAGTTTAATTAGTTTTATTAGAACCTTTGTCATCATGGTATATATGTAGGCAGACCTAAGTTAAGGGAGATAACATCAAAATAGGCTTAATGATAGCCTGATAGATGATGCACCTACTTGATTACTCTCTAGCGTGATTTTTAACTAGGTTGTTAGGAATAATAAATTCAAGACACCAATTTTGAAACTTACTTAAAATGAATTCAGAATTAGTTATGTAATACGCTTCCTGCACTTGTAGACAAGTGACAATTCTATAAGCTTTAACGATGAAAGGAATCGCCTATGACATTAAATGTATTGGAAAAACATTCATTTTTTATTATTCACTTGAATTAGACTTGTCACTTCTATAATTTTTTTAACTATTCAGTTGGCGTTATGGCTTGTAGAACTAGAAATTTCACTTGTCTAGGGGGTCTGGTCCTATAACTGACCATTTCCTGGCCTGTGACAAAAGCCCATTTACAATGTTAGGCTGTAGAGTCTTCTAAGGTGTCGGGCAAATTATTATAACTATTGGCTAACATATCTGATTAACCAATAATACGAAAATACGTGTAAATACACAAAGCAGGTACCTGCTTACGTAGAAATAACGTAACAAAAATTCGTTACACTAAACGTAGTATTATCAGTACCTACAATAAAACCTCGATCGAAATCAACGTGACCTTGAGATAATACTACTCATGCCTGCAAATCGATGATGTATAGTTAAAAAGAATCGAATAGGAAATATAGTAGAGATGACCACAGCTTGTCGAATCAACAATGCAGCGGCCTGTTAAGATACAGTTTAAGAAAAGTAGTTGTTGGTTGTGTACCAACGCTGACTTTTAATGTGTTTAGTTGATAACCGCTAGCCGCGCGCGACGCATGTGCCTCCGCGCATCTCACTCGACCACCTACACACGCGCACACCCGCTTATCACATACCAGTTCAGTTCGTTGTTATTGTGCATCTTCTCGGAGTGGTGTCATTGCTGACCAAATATAAAGTGGAATAAAGAATACATTGGTAACGGCTGCCGAGACAGCCACTGACAACCGAAAGGAGCCGGTCCATATATCACAAGAAATTGTGATTACAATTGACTCAAGGTATATCAAATAACCATCTATTCTCTATTATTTACATAAATACATTATGTATTGGAGACAAGGGACGAGTGCATTGCTCGAATATGGATGCGAATAAGTTTATAAGTATGGATTTATGCGACTATTTATGCGTAAGGCGACAATCGAAATTTCATGAGTATCAAGAACCTTCTCAACTAACAAAGTTAGCTGAGTATCTCTGAGGTTCGAAGTTTATTCTTCAAGTAGATAGGTACTTATACATAATATGCTTCTAGTTTTACAGCATCGTCATCACCACAAAAAAGTATGATAGGTAGTTCGCACCGCACCACCGAGCGGCTCATTGTTGCTTCTAACGTAAATAGTATTTCTTTATTCACACTTGTTTTCCTAATTTCCTTTAAATTATGTCTGAGCAAGGTTATATCCGTAACGGATTGCATTTTTTTTTGTTTGATCGCGCTAATCTCTGAAACTACTAGTCCGATGTGAAGAAATCCTTGCAGTTAAAAAAACAAACATCAGAGGGCAATACAATAATATATTTTGCCTTTGGAATAAAGGCAAGACAACTAAAACCGCGAAGCACAGCTAGTATTTTATTTAGCAACCGTTACATTAACTACACCTGTAATTAAACGAGACAATAAGAACATAGGGTTATTAAAAGCCCATACGATGAAGTCTCTATACATACAACGGTCATCGTTTTTATGATTATAATCTCTTCTTAAATAGAAGTCTTAAGAATACTTTGTGCATTGTTCTTTAATTTCATCCGTAAATCAAAGTAATCTTCACAAACATTATGTTAGCTGTAATCTCAGAAGCGCGATCATACCCGATTACGAGATTTACAAAATTAACTCGGTTTTAAGGAAATGGTTTAATAATCCCATTACTCAAAGGAAAGATATGATTTATTTTTATGTTTATAATTTAAAAGTTATAAAATTATTGCCTGTCAACCCAATGGCGTGATAGATACCTATTACTAGATAGATGATTACGACTTTCACGCTACGGTCGGGGATTCACCTCATGGGTTTAAAATCACTTGGAAAAAATATTTTGAACATTACGTAACTCTAGAGTATAATAAAATCGTACTCAATTCTAAATGGATCGTGTTAAGGGTACATTACGTACCGGTATCAAACATACGTCACTTTTCATAATTAGATTGTCGCGAGTGCTATAATTATAATCATTTTAGTTGAATCACGAATTCATAAAATCACACATCCGAAAAATTAGTAGATGCTTGTGAAATTATTCAGATTTTTATCTAACTAGTAAGTGGACACAAGGAATGATTAACTTTAATCTAGGTGTCGCAAAATGTAAACTCACTGACCTTGTCTATGTCTGGCATGTTTATGGTAAGAGGTATATTCGTAGTAGGTGCATAAACTTACGTATACCCATACCTACAAAAACATATCCGTTTTGTCTTGAGCTGAAAAAGGACAATTTAAGAGATTTGGAATTAAGACATGTTAGTCTCAACATGGATTAATTACGTAACCTCAAGGTATAAAAAAAAACAATACTATTCCTAGTCATAAAATTTTGTTTTATGGATATTCTCTACTTGTATATTCTAGGCATATTTGGTATTATACGAAATGTCAATGCAAAACGATTTTCGTGAGTATAAACTTCTCAGGTTAGCTTCAATAAATATACTAACATATTTCTGACTAAAACATTTATGTTGATAAAATAAATTATGGATGAAAAGAAAAACAGCGGGATCTAGTTGATTTTATTTGGCGCAATACTGAATTTTCCTTGAAAGAGCTCGTGAAAGCTATCATAATAACCTTCGAGGAATGAATGGAAAATGTATGAAAAGCTTATAGAACCATTACATTAATATTTAACATATATATAATTTTATATCTACACACTAAGAAATTACTGTATTGTTGAGAGATTTTTTATTTATGATTTGTGCAACTGGAGTTGCTCATATTAACTTTTTGGTCCCACAACGAGGCGTAGACATCAAACGTCCTATAAAAAAAATAATTATAAATCTTCATATAACACCTATTTATCAACAGTTTATACTGAGGATTAAAGGTCAAATGTCACAAAAAAACCAATGCTTCAAAACAACCATAAAATTGCCGTGCAGGTGCAATTAAAAAAAAACTTGTTATAAAACCACCTCGTAGCTGTAATAAGTCTAATTAGTGAAGTCGATAGTGAAGTCAGAATTAAGTTTTGAAAATATATCTAAGTAACTTAAATAAAGGATATTTAAGTCTTAAGTCTCTTTTCGTCTCAAGCTCACAGCATAACTTATACTAAAGCTGTTAAAGAGTTTGTTTG
Source organism: Plusia festucae (assembly GCA_950381575.1). Taxonomy (NCBI): domain Eukaryota; kingdom Metazoa; phylum Arthropoda; class Insecta; order Lepidoptera; family Noctuidae; genus Plusia; species Plusia festucae. The sequence goes on along the minus strand of OX494434.1, from coordinate 7,913,584 downwards.
TTTGAACGCGCTAATCTCAGGAAACACTGGTCCGATTTGAAAAAATCTTTCACTGTTAGATAGCCCTTATTATTGAGGAAGGTTATAGGCTATAATTTGCTGCGATAACCGACGTCAACGCAGGCGAAGCCGCGAGCAAAAGCTAGTACATAATATTTGAGTTGAGTAAGTAGCAACACATGAAATTATTACACACAACACATAATATTGGAATCTTGATGACTTAAAAGCTCTCCAAACAAACATCAGTATCTCCTTCTGATGAATATAAAAGACAAACAAACAGGGGGGACCATTACTTAGATCCTTATAATTAATGGTTCTCAACATCCGATTGGCATGGAAACTGATTAACTGTTGAGCTACTAAACTCTAATGGATTCCTAACTTGTGAATTCATGATAATAATAAGTTTACGTCACGGGAATTACCGCGAACTCATGCATTTATTTACCTTTTAGGGCTTGACGTTTCGGCCGGGCTGGCCTTTAAATACATGCGATGAGTACGCGTTAATTCCCGTAACACAATTTTCTAATTGATTTTCAAGGAAAATACTGACTTTTAACCAACCTTTTCATACCCCATTATATTTATGTAAATGTGACAAATGGCCGGCACTCAGAATTGTAAGTTTTTTGTAAATCGCATTGACCTTTGTCAAGATTAGATTGGTCTGACAGATAACATTCATGATTGTTAAGGTTTCTCTTGCTACCTACTTAGGGTCGCCGGTCACTTGATTGTAGATAAGGGTTCTCTTTAAACTCAGATAGTTTGCGTGCAACTATAACCAAAATAGCGGTTTATGAAAAGAGCCTCCACAAAGTTATATTATCATGAAATTCTGCAATCTAATCCTATTTTTCCATAATGTCAAGTACCTAATGATAATAAGAACAAAAATATTACAAATAGAAGGCAGTTTGTGCAATCTAAAACCGCAGAGTTCAGAATTTATGCTAGGAAATAAAATTATATTTTTCTAAACTAATTATGATACTTGGTGGAAACTTTTGGTAAACAGACTTGAAAATTCGTATGTGAGTTTCAAGTATCGCTGAAATGTATTAACAAAATGGAATCAGTGAAAGATGGCCCGTGGGTGTTTGTCGGGGAAACACCCACGGGCTAGCATCTTTCTCCCCTCATTGTAAAAGCACGCACGCAAACACCTTGTTACTCCACAGTTCACACAAACTCGTAATTGAATTGTATTTGGATTTACAAACAACTTGTAAACTTGAGATTTGTTATCTGTGAAAATCGTTCCTATTTGAACTTGGTCTTTGTATCATTAATCCTGTAAAAAAAAGCAGAATGTTGACCCAAATTTCTAGAAATTGGGATTTTAATGAAAATAGGTCAAGTTCGACATTTTTTACATATATTTACTTGGGATTTTTTCAATGCAAAGTGCAGATACGTAGGTACGGACTTGATGCCAGAAGACATAGGTATTCTGCCAGTCAACCTTAGTAGTTTTTTTTAATACTTTGCATGATCCCAATGTGTTTCTGTTTTTGAGTTGATTTTTATTAAATAAGCCTGAAACTCCTTGCAATGTCGAACAGTTTGTTCTGCACCTTGTAGCGAAATAACTTTATCCGTTTGTCGATCATACAGAGAGGAGTTATCTAGTGTTTAGAACTAACTTTGTTTTAACGTCGATAGTTTGGCAATTACTACGTCAACGGATCACATCACGGATAAAGCTTGTCAATTTTATTCTTGTTAGGAAAACAAACCTTGAGCCCAAAAAGAATTGGATCCCAATATTAAATAAATTAACATAAAAACTCAGTATGTCTTACAATTTAATTAGATATTCAGAAGTACAATCTGATAGCCAGATTATTTTGGTGAATCAGATTGTCGGAATCCGATTCAACAAAATAATCACTGTTTATTTTGTTTTATTTGGTGCAATCGCCGTTAGCCTCCTTACTCATAATATATATATAAAAGTACATAAAATTATCCATCACACAACCAACAAAATATTTTTTTGAGGTAATGTAGGTACCTACAAGTCCGCACAATTTCTTCACTTTGGTACTAAATGTCCATTGAGACAGTTTTTTCCAAATTGATGTAGCAGTATGATATAAGCATCAATAGGAAAGCGATAATCCAATTATGTCATAAATATGAACAGGGCATGGACAAAACAACAGCATCTATCTTGTCCAACCTTTACATAATCAAAAATCTCTCTGAGCTGATCCTAAAGAAGATAACTGGATTTGATTGATGACATTTTTAGAGTTATAATAAACATAATATGATTCATGTCACACAACGATCTTAGATATATTGCTGTATTTATTACACCATATTAGTAAAAAACTACAATAATTTTACTAAGATAACAAAGTTAAATTATGTTATTTTTATGTGTTGCATGTGCGAAGAAATACTTTTTCTTCTCTTTCTTTTACATCAACCCAAATCTCACTCAGTTGTTCTGCGGTTTGGATCCAACCATATGTATTAAAATAGCACAGACGAACTAATTAGTTCAAAAAGCGATTCGAACTAAAATACGAAACTAAATCTGAACTTAAAGCGATTTTGAGTTCGATAGATATAGGTTTCTTGAAACTTCTTCCATTTTATGTTTCTACATGAGTAGTTCTTATTCAATTACATGTACAAATTTAAATTATATTATGCTACGAAAGTAGGTATTTTATTTGTTACTAGCTGCCCGGACAGACTTCGTTCTGTCAAAAGTTTCAAAAAATTAATGTAACGTTTTTTCGAGTGTTCACGTCAATTTTTATATAGTAATATTATATAGTATTAAATCTTCCGTGGACCTTAGGGAACATACAAAAATAATTAGCCGAATTGGTCCAGCCATTCTTGAGTTATGCGCTTACCGACATTCATTTTTATTTATATAGATAGGATAAGATAAATGCCCCAATCATTCCTTCTTCACTATCCCAAAATTCCTTATTTTTTAACCCAAAATAAGTGCAATAGAACCACTTTTGAATTTGCTTCCACAATACTTTTCACGGGCACCAACCTACTAACATATTTTTCTCCCAGTTATCCTATCATTCCGATAAACTGTTATTGTTTGCTGAATAAATCTCAAAAAAAAAGTCTTATACTTCTCTTCTGGGGCGTAAACAAAACATAATCATATGGTAGTGTATGAAGATCATAATAAATCACGGTTAGGGAGCAGCTTATCGCTAACGACCATGAGCATTCCAATCGCACACTTAATTCTGTTGATCCATCATGTGTTAATGTCGACTTTTCACTATACCTATTGGTATCTTACAAAAATTAATATTAATAAAAATGTATACCTACTATGTAACAAATACTTTTAACATAGGTATTCAAATGTAAACAATACGTTTAAATCTACATAAATCGTTTATAATTTAGATTTCTACCTTTACTCTAAAAATTCCAATTTAAGGAAGTAAAATATAGAGATTATTGGTAAATCTGTATTTATTTTACATGGCTGTAGAACCAACATAAATTTATTAAAAGGACAGCATCGTAAAATCCGGGATATTCGAGCTTCGTCCCTATAGTAACTTCAATTTCGATATAATCCTTGTATAAACAAGTACGGAATCATCGCGTCGGCGCGGCGGCGGGCGTCGCCACCGTGATTGTTGGCGAATGATAAGAAAAACAGATCTGAATTATTCCATCTATTAGAAAAAAAAATTAAATAAGCCAACACCTATACGGCTTTATTTAAATAATTCAAATTATAAACTGAATAATTTGGTTAAAATCTGCATTTACGATTTAGAGACAAAATACAATGTCTACTCACCTAGTCGTAGTCCTGAATACTTGCATATGTAATTATATACCACTTAAAATGTTTAGGTCTCTGGCAGCTTGAGTATAATTGTTTTAGAAGTTGAGAACAAATAAATGTTTAATTAAGGGCAGACAGATCGCACGATCTGGGGTATTTCTTTCCCCCAGATGAGGAAATACACTCTTAATATTCGTTGTGATAGCAATTATTCTACTCTATTATATTAGACGCCGTATATTAAGTAGGTGCTACTTTCATGTATTATTAACGCTAAAAATAGCAAACAACTATTCATTAAAAACACAACCAAAAAAATATAGACAAAATTTCCCACGCAAAGGATGTGTAATGCAGCTTGTAGTAAAATATACAACTAGGTTCACCTACGTATAACGAGCAAACGAGCGAGTATCTTTTTAAGTTTTTACATTCACACAAAAGACAAAAATGTAGAGTCGTAATACTCGATGACGGCATTTTTTATTTCGATTACTAATATACGATTATAATTACCCTTGTTACTGGAAAACAGTTTACTTACTGAACCGGTTTTTTGTGACAAATGCATCTTTCAACCTTGAACGTATGTACCTACTGAGAAAACAACAATGAATACGTAAACACCCTACTCTCATTAAATTATACATTATCATACAGAATTTCCAGTTAAATCACAGAACTCGTTAATTCAATTTCTGAAATTTAAATTGGTTTTCATTACTTTTCATAATTATGAATATTTATCCAAGCAATTATTTTGTTTTGCCGATTTACTTTTAGAAAACAATTCCGAGAAGTGTTTTAATTCAATTTTTGGCTTAACATTTTTATTTTAATACTATCTTTATCCTGCACTTTCAAAACGAACTCACGTTACTATTATTAACGTTTGGTTCTGCATGACACAACAAATGAGTTTGAACTCAAATTTAAATCCTCTTTGGTCGAATGGTAATGATACGTTGCAAATCAAATTGAAAATTCAATATTCAGAACTCAGTGAACCCTAATTTAAAAGCAACTTTTTGAGAAAGTTTTGATAATAAAATACATATTCCAGTCTGTACAAATGGGCAATTTTATTTTGTTTAGCGGCATAATATTACAAATAAAATATTTTAGACGTTTTTAATAACATGTACCTAAGTTTTATTTTTCCAGCCAGTTATGAGCGAAATAATCTTATAATCTTTTTTTATTATAATTAATTAAAAAAGATTACAAGATTATTTCGCTCATTCAATTAGCCCAGGGTCAAGTGGACGTAAACAACCATTTATAAATAGATATTAAACTTTCTTTACATTTTTATCAATAATATTATTAATTAAATTTACAATGAAATTTGAAAGGCTTTTTCCAATATCCATGCTATAAATTAACATAGATACCATGTGGGTGTTTAATAAACGCTCCTAACAAATTGGGTCTCATTAATTAACTTCTAATTAGGTCCTTTTATGTAAATCAACAATTCTTTGGTAAAAAAACGGCCTATTAATTTTGGCTTGACAAATAAATTTAAAAAGATATCATAATTTAGATATGATGAACAATTATGTTAGTAAGTAAGAGTTAGTGCTCAGAAAAAGGAGATGAAAGATACATACTTAAACTTAAGACAGGAATGCTACAATTTAAGTTCAGTAATTGAATTAACAAAGTTAGGATGAAATTTGTCAAAGATTTTGAAAGGCTACATATAAAGCAACATCAGTCCAGATTCAGAAAAGACCAGCAGAATAATTTTACCAATGCTGAGAATGTGAGAGTTTTCGATAACAAAAAAAAACATTTATCCAATTTGTATCGAATGCTCATCTGTCAAAGACTTTCCTTAAAACAAATTTCAACTAAGCTTGGCCGTTTCGTTACTACAAGAACTATTTATTGTATAGCAGAAAAGTAATAAACAGTGAATAAATGTTTCGCCTTACGCTCATGTGACTAGCGAAATGGCCAAGCGCGAAGTTAGGCCTTGTAGAGTTAGGGCGAGTAGAGTTAGAAGCTTGGCTCTACATGACATCTGATAACTTTTTGACATATTGTTTTCTTTACGCGAATATTAGACATTGAAATAAAACTACTTTTAAACGGATTCTATCGCGGTTTATTTTGATTTTAGTTCCCGACGTTTCGACGCCTTTGCAGGTGTCATGGTCACATGACACCTGCAAAGGCGTTTACAAAAAAGTAGTTTTATTTCAACTTTTTGACAGGGAGAATCATAAATGGCCTCGTCTTGGCAACATTTTACATGAAATCGTTTTTGGTGGGATGTTATTTTTACTTTTTCAGATAGGTATATCGTTTACGGGCAAAATAAATTATAATTTAAGTATATTTTTGGCCATGAATCAATTTATTTAGACATGTAAAATGTATTTGTTAATCAGGTTTATGAAAAAAACAGTGATCTGTTCTAAGAATTTGTATTAAAATCTCAGATCAAAAACACCGGAACAGATTCCCTAAAATATTTATAATTCGAAGAAATATTGATATTGAAACAAAGCGAAACGTGGTTCGGACAGAGCCGTGGGCAATTTCAACGCGCCGTTTGTAATTTTACTTAAGTAATTAAATTAGGTAAGCGTCCTGCCGTAGATTTGTTTGATCGTCTGTTAAAAGTTTTAAACACCAAAATGATTAATTTTATCGTTACGAAATATATATTCATAATATTTGTAGGAGCACTGAACATTACCAGCAAAAAAGAAGACGAAAACAAGGTTGGATTGAATGAAAGATAAAATGCGAAAGAAATAAGTTGACGAGATGGGTAGTAGAGTAGGATGACGCCAACCTTGAATGATGGGACACCGAATATTTACAGGCATAGAGCTGGAAACAGGAGTAATGCACTGATGCAGAACTCAACAGGAAGTAGGTCTGATCTAAAAATCTCTATTGGTGCCAATGACGATGAAATTTTAACAATACAAACACGAGGAGACTAAAGTGTAACAATGTGTCATCATTAGATAGCAGTTCCGTTTACACAGAGTTATCGCTATATGCGTACGCGCAGATACAACGCATCAGTTTCCGTTTACGGCTCCTGCGCACACCGTAAACAATTATCGCATAAAACAAAGAACAAAGAGTGCGATATTTTTTGAGTGTCGATAAATTTTTAATGATTTGATGCTATGAGTCACTAATGAAGGTAATGTGAGTTATGTATAGACTATAGAGTAAGTAGGTAGGCTAGTTTAGTAGTAATAGTAAAAAAAAAACTAAACAATCAAATTCGTTTAAATAAGGATGCGAACTAATTTTTTTTCAATAATATTCCGGATTCTAGATAATGAGAAAATATTAGAGATGTATTTTTTTTGCTTTTTCAACATAACGAATGTCTACGAGTACTTAGAAAGTGCGATTTTAATTCAGGAGCTCGCCATGTCATTTGAGGCTAATATTTTCGCCGACTTCTGACGTCAGATGCCGGGGATTCCTGCCCCCTTAGACAAGGTAGGTACACTTCTACAAGCTTTAACGATGACAGAAATCGCTTCAATGACATCAAATGTATGGAAATTACATTTCTCTAAGTTCATTTCTCGATAAGTCACTTGACTTGGACTTGTCACTTTCATACATTTGAGCGAAGATTGTTGAAATGTACCTAGTCTAAGGGGGCTGGACTTGTAGTATTGCATAGTATCAACAGGTGCAGGTACAGTCAGCATCATAATTTGATGAACAAAGTAAATTTTTATCACAATTTAAAGTTTTTAAATTGATTTTGTGACTAGGAAACCATTTAACCTTATCAAGAAAAGCTATCCTCATATGAGTCAATTAGCGGAGTTTTATTACATTTAGGTGTTTTGCAAATGATTGATTTCATCAAATTTTGTTGCTGACTGTAGGTACTTCGTCACTTGGAAGTTTGAAACACACATAACAGGCGTTCAAAATAATTTTGAACTGCCATTTTAATGTAAGGTCAAAGAATTAAGCAAAAACTTTTGGATAAATATTACTTATACCAGTCTTTTTGCATCTCTCGATTGGTATAAAAACAAACTAACAATGGATTTATCCTGCTTAAATTTGAAATCTACCAATTATAATAAGTACAGCAAAAACAAGCAATAACCAACCTATTCTGAACATAATTTAAATATTCAGAAACTGCTCAGAAGCATAATTTTAAAAGACTTTAAATATTCATTCTTAATTTTATTGCTAAGAAAACAAATAGGATGTGCTATTAACGGTATGTTAACAGCACATATTTATTTTTTTCTTTTATTGCATTCTAGTCCAAATTCAATAAAATTTAAATAAAAATAAAGCTCATTGAATTGAAGCAGAATACACAAATAATAATTATTATTTATTATGATTAACTTCAAAAAGAAATCCTGCTTCATTCAGTACATTATCTCGGGGCATCACATTTTTTTTATTTTGTTATTATAATGTTACGTTTTATATTTATTAATAAGCAAGATGAAAGAAAAATATTTGATTTTGGAGTTTATGATATTTTTTTATTTCTTTTCGATTTGACTATACCTACCAGCAAATTTAATTCCCGATTTAGTAAAATTGTTTTCAGTCGCGGTTATTACAACATTCTATAAATAAAGCATAGCATGGCATCGCTTGGGATTTTCATTGAATCATCAAATAAACGGATGGATTCTGCACATAATCCTGAAGAGTCAGCTTAATGCTCTTGTTATTTCAATAGGTAGCTCATTGTATTCTTAATCTTGACATCGACATCTATGATTATGCTGTGATTAGTACATTCGTACTTTTTGTGAACAAAATGCGTTTTTAATTGAAGATACAGAGCGACCAAGATTATCTTTGAAATTGCAATTTTGATTAAAAATCTACAGTATGATATAAATAATAATAATTTTATTTATAAAAAACATATTGTAGCCCTAGGTTATATAGATCTTAAAATCTAACATAAATACATTTTAATAACATGACATGGTGAGCTGTCCCCCAAATAAGGCAAAAACCTGTATCTTGTTAGTTTAAACACAATATCACATTTTACATGTCGCGAAAGCTAAGAGAATGTTAAGAGAAGATACATTTATTTTATTAATATTATTATCTGTTGTAAGGTTATAACTTTTGATATTAAACTTTTTGGATCCTCTTTGTCCTCTTCCGGCCATCGACCCGTCTTATTTTATAGTTATAACCTTTAATGAATATTTAAACACAAAATCGAAATTTATTTACGCTTATAGGGACCTTGTCGCCTTTGTTCTTATTGGAATAACAAAATAAAATACAGAAGGTTTGCGGCTCAACGGAAACGGTGTGAATTTATGAAAGGATTCAATTAACGCCAGTCCAAACTTTTTGACGGATCTATTGTTTATTATACAAAGATTTTTGTAACCGGGCTATTGGTATTTTACTTTATTAATAAAAACAGTATCGAAGAAATAATGAATATAGTAATAATTTTGTGTGAAACGGGTGAGTTTAGGTGAGTGTACCTCATCAACTCATGTCGGTGCACAAATGCAAATAATCAAGAACAATTGACGAGGTATACACATAGACACTATACAATAATGGAACAATTTTCTTCTGTTTTGGGGTGAATTTATGATACAGGTTTCCTTATTGTTGAAGTCTGTTTCTGGGTTTCTGGTGATAAAGTTTTGTCTTGACCTTTTGTCCCCAATTCCTGTTTTGAAATTCCTATACGTACAATAGTAGGTAGGATTTTTTAAACAAGGTAAATAGGAATATTCTACATCTATAGAACCATAATTTTCATCGTGAGTATAATTTATCATATTTCACATACGTAAGACCACATTATTTTATATAATTTACTGAAGATGGTAAAGGGTCTTAAAGCAATTGAACAAAAAAAATACATGTAATCTTACTTGATAATCTATTACAAAGACATAGGTCACCAATTACGACTGCAAACACAGCTACATTATAAAACGATTTCTTAGGTTATGTAAGCATAGACTAATGTAATAGATGCTATACAACAAAACATACTTGTTATAAGTATTTATACTTTAGTTTACAATGATTAAATGGTATAAAGTCCTCCGCAGCGCATGTCTATTGCAACACTTATATGTAAGTAAAAAGTTTAATATAATAACAGCTTATGGCAGCTGCTTTCAACCTGGGTAATTATAATTTAAAAAATGTCAGGTAAAAGCGTTTAAATATTTAATCTGCTTAGAAATAATTCATTAATTTATGAGTTTTTATTAGTGGAAAATATAAAATTACGCGGCAAACTTGATTGCAGTAATGATTATGAGTTGTCAGTTTTGTCAGTGTAGAAATTTTACGTCATCTCCTTAGTGATAACAAGATTTTCAACACACAGATCTCGTTTTAGTTACACCCAAAGGATTTTCAAGACAGACTTCAGTATAATTAAACTTTAAAACATGAGTCTAAGTGCGTGCAACTCGTTACTAAAGTAAAATAAATAAACAGTCATAAAGATACAAATAAGGGTTTATGTGGCTAGTCGAGTCAAACAACAGCGGCGTACGTTATAGTAGGGGAGCCCACGATGCTAAATGGGGATTTACTCGAGCGTCATAGAGACTTATTAGGTTGCAAAGCTTAGATGATAAAAAGAAAAAAATGTTATATAATAATACCTTTTCATCGGTGGGGGAAGCGGCTATAGATTTTTAAATATGTAAAAAAAAATTGTTACATGGACATACTCGAGCGCGTCAGATATTGATAGCATCAATGTCCTACGTATTTTTAATAATGTACGTATATTAATCTGATCATTTGCATGATGCGGGTGGTTGTACGTAAGGGTTAAAAATGAAAAAAAAAAAAATTTAATCGAGCGCGTCAGGTTTTCTAAGGGGGTGTTAAGTGCACCAAAAAAAAAGCTCTCATTCAATAATCTGACGATTTCGATCTGACGCAAACTCGCGGCAATTATTATAATGTGCAAAAAAAATTCGCCATTTTGAAATACTCAAGCGCGTCAGATTAAGATATATATGGTTCATCTTTATGTTCTAGACGTGCTGTCTCATAATCTGACGATTATCTAAAGGGATTCGCCTAATCTGACAAAAAAATATATATTTTTTTTCAGTTTTTTAAATCATTGAACTTAATTAATTGAAAAGCTCAGGAAATAGCATGCAAATAAATAAGTGTATGTTATTTAAGTAGAATACTTGTATTTATATGAAAATAATTAAAAAAAAATGCCAAAAAAAAATATTTTTTTATAATTAATTAATAAATATAATAAAACTCTTCCGTTACTGACTGACTGACTGACTGACTGACTGACTGACTGACTGACTGACTGACAGACAACGCACAGCCGAAACTACTGATCGTAAAGAGCTGAAATATGGCATGTGTGTTTGTTGGAAGGAGTAGGCTACCACTAAGAGAGGATAATTGGAAATTCCCCCCAAAGGGGAGAAAAGGGTGGTAAATGACAGACAACGCACAGCCGAAACTTCTGATCGTAAAGAGCTGAAATTTGGCATGTGTGTTTGTTGGGAGGAGTAGGCTACCACTAAGAGAGGATTTTTGGAAATTCCCCCCAAAGGGGAGAAAAGGGTGGTAAATTGAAAATGTTTATTTCTCAATGGATTCACTTAAATCTTTGTATGTAGGTTCCACCAGTGAAGCAAGTGAGCATAGCATATGTATAAGTGAACATAGCATTTTTTAGACCATGATTTCATGGAGACATATTTATAATATAATAAAAATTTGATTTTTTTAATGTTTGTTTACACATGTAATCGATAGACCATGGAACAGGCGATAACTAAGTGAAAAACCCAAATTCTGACGGAAGTCATTACTCCACGCGGACGAAGTCGCGAGCAAAAGCTAGTTAATTAATAAATTAATCATCATCTTCATCAGTAGAATTATCTTCCTCTTCTGGCTCGAATTCATCTGGCTCATATTAAATGTTTATAAACTTTAATTCACATTACTAATATTAAATTAAGAAAAATCGAAACGTTGGAAACACGTTGATAAATAATACGCCACGAACGAGTCTCTGTGATCAGCTGTGATGGTGTCGTGGCAATAAAATCCAGAGTGGGGACGGAGTGAGAGAGTAATAGATTGAGAAAAAGTGAGAGAGGAGTAGAAACGCGGAAAGGGAAATAATAATATAGGCATCACCCAGCTGCACGCATTAAACTTTATCGACGATTTTTTATTATTTCGGCTTGCGGAAATCGTCAGATTATATATTTTTCGTTATCCTTAAATTATTTCCTTCAAAATAAAAAAAAAATTGGCTACGCTCGAGAATGTCGAGATGACGTTTTTTTTTTACAACTTTGCTGCCCTCCCCTATCTTTACGTCACTCTCAAATTGTCAGATTAGTGGAATATATACTTTTTATCATGTAATTAACTCACCCTACCTTAATCTGACGCGCTCGAGAATTTCTAATAATCAATTTTTTTTTACTAATCTGATCCTTTATCCTTCACTGGCGGCCTTATATATGGGGCTCATATTTGGTGGAGGTACTTAACCGGATACAAGGTATCGCCCTGTATATTAATCTGCCGCGCTTGAGTAAATCCCGAAATCCCCTCTTGGGCTCCCCTACTATTAAGTTAATTGTTACAAGAGATGTCAACAAAGACAAACAACCATAAATAATTGCTTGACAAACAAACCTCAAGGTAGTCTTGTCATTTAGTTAGCTTTTCAAATTAGAAAGGAATTTAGTCCTTATAAGAAGTGACAAAGGTCGACTTTCTATTATTAATTAAAATTTTCATGTCCCAACGGAACGTAAAATCCTTGGGTTTATTATAGAATGAAAAGAATAATGTTGTGAACACGTACTTTCACACATCACTATTAAGAACCTATGAGATATTAATGCAGTTTTCATTAGACGTATTGGGATATTATACAATTCGTCTTTGTCGATATTCAGAAAATAACTAAATCAGAACAGTGTTTTGATCAAATTGTCGAGTTTTCATCCGTAACAAGCTCAACCGATTGGTCAGTAATTTGATTCTCGCACAATAAAAAGCGACAACAATAAAAAAATTAAACTAATGTTGTTACTCAAATAATTATACAAATAATATTTTAAGAATAAATATCAGTTTTAAAATTAACGATTCCATTTTTACGTTTATGAGAACTAGTGAAATTTGTTCACATGTCGACTGTTTGTAAATTAAAATATTTCAAAAATTTATAGTGTCTATGTGTCCAACATATTATTTATAGTATTAATTTTATACAAGCAGTTGTATTTATAGTAATTAACTAATAATAGAATTACGAACTAATATGTAATCTTCAGTTTGCACATGTTACTCTCACATACTCTGGTAAGGTTTTATTACATATCTGCCAAGTTTCCACGATATCGAATACCAATTCCAGTCTTACGCCCCAGGCCTCACTTCGTAAGCTCCGTCTATACTCGATTACGTCTACCATGTTCCAGCAATCATTTTTTCATTCTACTTTACTACATCCAATTGCGATTTATTTGCTTACCCAGCAAAAGATTAAAACATATCACATAATTTTGTTTGTTGACGTATTTCATTCATACACTTTTCGTCCTCTGAGTAAATTAGGCCTGAACACTAATGCAGATGCATTAAAAATGTATTACCGATCATTTAATAATGATCGTTAAAGAATATTAATTATACTTACATTTAAGATCCGTTCCGTTCATTTGGAACAGCTCTTTATTAGCGTACAATTGTATAACTAACTTCAAATAACGCCATACTAAGGAACTTAAGATTTTTTATCATGTATCGTGTCAAGTACCATGAGTTTGACGAATCAAGTGACAGTGACGACGAACTGCGCATAATTCGTGAATACAGGAATAAACATCAGGTATTTATTAATTTTAACTAAGACGCCTTTCAATATTAAAACAGATACTGTTCAAATTTATTAATACAAAGAAGCCTTCAAATGTATTGAAAAAAGATACAATGAAGCTTTGTGCGCAACGTAGGTACTAGGTATAAAAAAAATTGGCAAATTAGAGCGTCTATGTAAAAAGACAATATTCTAGCGGAATTATACTAGCCTTCATTACGAAACTGCTACACAAAAGTCTATTAGAAGTACAATCATAATTACAACACTGCCTAAAAAAAACACGTCTTATTTAATATTGTTAAAAAAGTAGCGTCCATACTTTTTAAGAAGGCTTAAAAAGTATGGACGCTACTTTTTTAACACGATCATTTGTTCTGTATGTGGGTGTAATTTATCTATAATATTATGCATGTACTTAAAAATATATAAGTATGTTTATCAGTTAGGTTAGGTTGATAGATGATAGATGATGATAGTTGATAGATGGCCGTGTGTGAGATAGTCCCTAGATATTATTATTATTATCGTGAGGTTGACTTACTATAGAATGTGTCACTGCACCCGTCAGGCCATAACAAGATCGTTTAGATTTATGATGTCAAACTTTTGAAACACCTAAACAAGTTTTGAACTGTGAGAGTGAAAAACGAAACTCGTCTTTCGGAAACTTTAGACAACCTTACTTTACTGTTTGATCCTTTTTCTTTTAGAAAACAAAAGCCGTTTCTCGCGAAGCCATCTTGATATTAAAACTACCTATTACTGTTATTATTAAACATGACAAAATTACTTTCTGCATAGTTTAAAACCTCCCTTTATCTATACTCATTACTATAAATAAACTAGTAAATAATAAGTATAATAAAAAAAACTTTTGTACGTTTGCAGCAAATAACTCAAAAATAACTCGACCGATTACAAAGAATATTCCACCTGTAGATTGCTGCCTTAGTTATCACTGACTTTCCTTAGTAACAAATTCTATATTTATTACCAGAAAAAATGGCGACCGTGGGCAGAATCGCGAGCAACTGCTAGATGGTATCTATATGGATTGCTTTTAACACATCACACATCATATAGTTTAAAGTTGAATATAATACCTTGTAATATTTCATAACCTGGAAACATGTGTACCATCCAGGGTATAAATGTTACACTAAATATGCACCACGCATTCGTGGTCGACGTGAATTGAAGTCAAAGCGAGCAAGGAAAATAACAGTGATATACAAAAAAGCACCCTGCTAACAGGGTAATACAAATACTGAGTATGAAAAGAAAGTACACTGGAATAGACAAATAAGATAGGTACTTAATAAAACCTACTATAATGTAAGCTAAACAGTCGTCGAACCATTCCATTCCATTCCAAAGCTCACTCTCACGAGAGAGGAAAATTATGTTACATTTTTTACGTATATATTTATCTTCATGACACCATTGAACGCGAGTACCGCGACCTTCACCATATTTAGTAACGGTCACATAATATATATAGTACAATATTATTTGGAAGTCTCCAACGCACTTACAATTTGTGGTTTAAACAGAAAAGAACCGAACAGTTTCATAATTAAAGGTAATAATATTGAAAAGAGACGAAAGTTTAATTAATAGGTATAATACAAAATATCAGCCGCTATTTAACAATATTGTATGATAAAAGTAAAAGAACGTTATTTTCAACAAAACAGTTATAATTAAAATAACATCAACCGAATTTTATAACAAGCTAATTGTGTTTCGGTTCAGTACGAAGCGTTGCCCGACATCAATTTAAACTTTACTCTTAGAATTTTGAAACATAATAAGTAACTGGAGCATTTATAAGGTAGTTTTAAGAGCTATTGTTACAAAAACATCAATGCGTCCTTAGATAACTAGTGCGATACTCCAAGATAGGCGTGCGTTTGAAACATTACCATTTATGTAACACAGTTTACAACCCCTGTTTTGTCATGGAGATAAGAGCCATTATTAGCCTGCATTGTTCCGTGTTAAGCATATGATTTATGCGAGAACTACAAAGAATACGTGACAACTCTATTACATGTGTACCCGTTCCCTCGATCCTATTGACAATGTTCACTTTATTCATGTTTAGTCTTTGTACTTTTGCTTCTCACGTACAGGAAATGAATTCACGGTTAATATAAAAAACCATGCGCTGTCATTGTATTAGAACCATGTAAATAATAAATTGTTTTACTTTTTTTTTGCGAATTTCTTGTTTACATTAATAAGACTTACATTATTTTTTTCTATGAGATTGACACGAAATCATTTAGAGACCAATATCAAATAAGATATAAATACACAGGTAACACGGCCCACCAAACAATGAAAATATGCAAATTTAATCTTACAACATCTGGTCCATACCGCAGTGCACCATTCTCGGTCAGTCATGCAGCCCTTACATCTATGTAAGTATAATATTCTGCTCGTAAAACAATACAATTCACGAGTCGATGTCTCTTTTCATTGGAACAACAGAATATATAAAATGGACTCGATGCGTCATGCCCGTACTTTTGTTCATATTATTTTCCTGATAGAAGTTTCGAGTCATAAACAGATAAACGTTCGTCTCCTTCATTAGTTAGTCGAGTAGTTCTTATCAGAAACGCATAAATACCTGACTGGCATTATAACGGGGCAAAGCCCTTGGCCCATTAACTGTTGGCGTCACATTCCAAAAGTTGTATTTTATGTCTATTTCAAAATACCATCATAGAAATTCCACGAGCGCCCGATTGGAAAACGATTAACTGTTGATTAGATTTATCTTTCTATTTCCGACTGATTTAGTACCGACATAGCCAGTTAGTAAGTACCTTATGATGTTGAAATTAAAAATGCCGTACATAGCTCTTTAAAGAAACTTGAGGTAAAAGTCGTTCACAAGGTACTTTTTGCTAACGTTAACGACAAAAATCTATGGAAATTTTCATAGTCAAATGATGAAAGATAATAGTAATAGTGTATGTTTTGAATATAGTCGGGACAAGTATGACGAGTTCAAGAACCACAATTGAACATAAATACGATGATAGAACATCGCCTGTTCACTATAATAACTCATTTCCTTCAATTGACTACAAATTGCTTCGAAGGACTGTTATCAAATGTATCTACATTTGCTTTCGTGACTCAATGAGAAATAGATATAACAATGAAAGTTTTTGGTCAAACAAATCAACATAAATCGATTTTAAAGTTTTACCTGACAAATTAAATTCGACGGCGGATGTTGTAGGTCCCTAAACCGTTGTTACAGCGTAACATACTATAAATAAACAGAAGTGTCACTTCACAAAAAAATATTTGATTATAGAAAACTACTGGTTTTATTTAATAGATTTATCGATATGTGCTTTTTCATCTAATAATAGCTATGGTTTCTTAAAGTCAAGACGAGTGTTTTGAAATGTCAAAAAACACTCGTCTTCATGTAGATGCAACGAAGACAACGAAGACTAGTCAATCAAATCAAACAGGGTAAAATTTTTAGAGGTATTTTTATTATTTGCGTCATTTACTCTGAAGTGACTTAATCCGTATGTAATCTTGTGAGAAAATCAGTAAGTTTTGCGTAGATTTCGCCTACTGATATTATCTGTGGCGGTGTATCTTGTATCTGCGAGTATATCGTGCTCGCAGGCTGCTCTCTCGATTACCTGCTCCAACCTACTCACTGCGCCATGTCAGCTCTTTTCTGTATTGAATTTCTTTTCGAGGCTTTTGCTAACTTTTACTAAGTTAAAAGCGAACTTCGTGCAATTACTCTTGATGTTTCCTAAACATAATGGTTATTTGAAAATTTGTAGTGTTGGTACATATTTTTTTTTAATTATCAAAATGCAAATTATTTATCCGATCATCTGAGCATGCGTGTTTATCTATGTTCGTTAATTTATTTATAAAGCCACACTTCTTCACAATAAAAAACAAATTAAAATTACAGCCTGTTTTTTTTTAAACTATATATCATCTCAATATGTTTAGCATTTGGTATGATACGCATGGGATATACAACTTAGCTGGGATAATACGATTTGGCTATCAGATAGGAATCTCTCTCAATATATCAAGAATGAAATCAGCCGTGACATAGGAGCACTGAGTTAGTTCAACCTAGTAACCTTATGAATAAATCTGTATATATTACGATACATTTAAGAAGATATTTTCGCCTTCTGTTCTACAAATAAATATTTTGTGCTCTAACTCTGTGTACTGACAGGTAACTAACTATATTTAAGCATGGTAAAAGAATAAAAATACTGTAAAGGGAAACACGTGCATTATAAAAACTTTTGTAACAGATATATGTATCAAAATCTTAGTTATACTTTACCTAAAGGATAGAAAGGGATACAAATATTCTGTGTCCCAAAACATACAGCTCTACTTGCAACATTATTAGGACAATACATACAGTACCGCCATTCCGGTAAAGACATGTACCGCCGTAAATTCTACTAAACTCCTTCCTTCAAGATTTCCAGTGAGATACATAGTTTTACTGTCGTTGCCTTCTAACGAACACGGGTAGACAAGCCTCATCTCAAAGACTGCCATATAAATAGTACAGTGCGCTCGTACGTACGACTTTAAACATAGCATATTTTCGTATCCCTGTATGCGGACTATTTTAGGCTCGAATGGAGCACATTTTTTCGTAATAAGGCACGATAGTGTCACATTTTGGAACATGTGACACTATCATGCCACACTTATCTACTTTTTTAGATATTAGACGTAATTATCTATACAGGATTATTTAAAAAAGAGTTCGTATATTCAAAGAGGTAATCAGGTGCATAAAACTGAACCACTTTTCTCAAGAAACATAGGTCGAAATCTTAAAATTGAAATTCATTTTTCATACAAACATAATTTCCCGTGACCTGCCACTTTGTATGAAAAGTTAATTTTCCATTTTATGATTTCGACCCATGTTTCTTAGGGAAAGTTGTTCAGTTTTATGCACCTGATTACCTCGTTGAATATACGCACTCTTTCCGAACCTTTTGACTACTAGTTTAATTTTCCAACGTTATAAGGCTATTATCGGGTTTATTATAATTAATCGGAAATACTAGAAATAGCTACTGCGAAAGCTAAACGTAAAGTATTATAAGTAGGTATCTATTTATGTTATACTGTATACATAAGTTATTGCTCAAAATAGTCCATTACTATGCTTGTAACATCATTTGCATCGCCCACGCGTGCCGATAATCTATCTATCAAAACATCATATATCTTTTTATAAAAGGGTTGATCAACAATTCCATGGGCTATTAACTTTAACATCATAACGCACTAACGTGCTATCAGGTATCGTTGATAAACGCTTAACAACACAATGATAACTATCTCCGGCAAGCACCACTGGAAAGTTTTGCCGACTCTACCTAATGCCCAAATCTATGTTTGAAGAGATTAACTTTTACGTCAGTTAGATTAACATGCATTATGTGTAGCAGTTATGGTGTAACTTATTTTCGGTGGCTATTAAGGTATAATGATAAAATATGTAGTAACTTCATGTTATAGATATGAAAATCGCAGCATAAAGTTCGGAATAGCGGCTTGAAAGTTGTTCCCAATGATGACAGATCGTTACCAATACAAAACATCAATCTTATTTTGTATACCGTATGTCATATTTTTCAAGATGAATAAATTTTGAATAAATTTTATAGTTCATCACCTGACTAGCCTTTTCGCAAGCTATATTGGGCTCGGCTTCCAGTCTTACCGGATTTAGCTGAATACCGTATTTTACATGGAGTGACAGCCTATCTGACCTCCACAACCAATTTTACCGGGTGACGCAGTATCACATAGACATTATCGATATATTATTTCCTAAGGCTTATAGATATTAGGGAAATTGAGGATTACCACTTTCTGCCAAAGCTGAATACTGTTTTTGGTAGCGCCCAATTCTAATTCTACATAAACTGTATCACGTATACCTGGGCTACCGAAGGAGGATTAACTTAAAAGCCAATACATAAAACTAACAAGTGACCAAAACTGGTATAGTACAATAACATTGGGTTCATGAAAGGTTTGTTAAAGCGTTGGCGTGTGTACGCAGGGTAATATAAAATTAAAGCAACCGCATCGGCCGCTACACTCGGCACTTGGCCCGATAAACAATACTCAAAACATATACGTAGGTAATTAAGTTTGATCATCCGAAATTAACGAGGTATCTGATTCAATTACATGTGTTACAATCAATGGGAATACACTTCATTTGTTCATTGAAATGTAACACATTATTATTCTACATCGCCGTTACAGTTAAACTGATTCAGAAGACATTTATCAGTCTCGAATTAGCAATTTATATTCCGCCTTAAAACTCGGTGTTTTCGCAAGTAAAAAAGGATAAAACATTCGATATTAAGTTTTAGAATGTATTACTTAATTCTACTTCTTGGGATGGCTATATTTTTATGGAATGCTGAAAGCAATGAGACACTGCCTCACCCTGCTTTCTGTGGTGTATATCATGTTGGGATAAAAACTGACAGATGACCCACATGATGTTTTCACTTGACATAACTTCGTACGGTGCAGTCTTGTTCAATGCTATTAAAAATACGTACTTAGAATATCATTTTAAAGTAGATAGCTAGCATAAATTAAAATTCTCAAAAAAAATATATGAGCACAGGTAATTTCTAGCCATAAAAAATCGTGATTACGGAAAACGGTAGAACTATTCAGATAACTTGTTTTCGTCCTAATTAAAAAATGTGTTGTGCCAAGGTGACCTAAACAATCAAACGCTTATCTTTCCATGAGTCACTATCAGTGCCGGGATTTCCGCCAATTTTATAGTACTAGTTCATAATAAACGACTTCTTCAAGTTACTATTATAATATGTTGTGCAAGGTCGTGAGGTCTTCGTGAATTCTAGTCAAAGCTTTACGTGCCTTTTTACGGATTTTTTACCTACAGCTTCTACAAAAAGGAATAAGAAGTATGGATAATCCTATCCAATATATGTAAAATCCTTTTTTACGAGTTTTGGATTGAATTAAATAGTTGTACTTTCGCATTCAGTGTTTTACAATGCTCTCACGCCAACTAAGTAATATTATTTGCCTCTTGGCTGCTAGTTTAAAGTAAGTAGTTATGTTTTAAGAAAAATATATTTAATATCTGATCGCAGTAAGTACTGCTTCACTATTCAACTACTTTAGTAGAGACCTATGTCAAAATAGTATCTATTTCTGGATTAAGGCATTAATAATGTAGATCTTCCCCAACTCAAAAACAACTAACCCGAAAACTTTTTTTATGCCTTAGAATAATAACTTAGCGGTGGTAGCCTTATGGCTAGGGCGTTGGACTTACGATCATGTGGTTGCAGGTTCGAATCCCACCCACACTCCCACTACCGACGTGAACCCACTCGTAACACAAGCATATCTCAGCTTAACACGAGGGGTTAACGAGATGCCTAGTAATGTGCGACCCACAATGCTAGTAATATTTTTACCAAAAAATAAACACTAGAATAAAAATGTATAGGTACTACGAATGTATAGGTTCTATTTACCGTGATCTATATCATCAGACATGAGTCGACTGTCAACTTCCTCCATCCCTCATACATGCCAATGAACCGGTAGATAGACCGTATCATTTCTAAATTAACAGGGTATTTCCTTAAGCTGCGATGTTATTTGGTATTCCGATGACATCAGATACATCAGTAACATTGAATTGTTGAATTAACATTGCCGACAGCGCGGCAGTCATGGCCGTCGCAGGCTGGCATTATTTATCGGTCTATGTGATGCTACTATACGAATTAACATACAAGAAATATATAATGCGAGGAAAACCAATGCAGTCCATATTCCATTATATTTCTAATACTAGGTTGTGGAAAATATGTTGTGAAAAAAAAACATTATAATACAACATGTAAATTTTATTATTTAACAAGACTTGTTAATTTGTCTTTAAATGCGTTAAATTCGTATATTTATTTATTTAAAAAATAAAACATAATTTTGGGATTACAAAGCGCCTACTTACATGAAACTAATATTTAAGTTTATAGGTACCTAGAATTAATGCGATAAAAAAACATTATTTAAAAAACAAACATCGCAAATTAATTACATCTACTGGTATGAAATAATATAAAATGAAATAAAACTACTTTTAAACGGATTCTATCGCGGTTTTTTTTATTTTAGTTCCCGACGTTTCGACGTCTTTGCAGGTGTCATGGTCACGGGCCGACTCTAATGTCTAATATTCGCGTAAACGTCAGAAAACAATATAATATAAAATTATTATTATTATGTAAACATAAAGCTAAGGGGATTAAAATCCCAAAAAAAAACAGAAAATAACTTTTTTTGTTCTAGAAAGACATAAAGACAAACATATCGAATAAATTATGAATTCGGTGCTTAAATAAAATTAGTTTTGTTTGAATATCTCAGTATCAAGATATCTTTATTGGCTAAGTTTTGACTTGTAAGTAAGTCCAATATACTAATATTTATATTTCAAAAAACTTTCTTCTATAGCCTTATAATAAAAGAGCCAATAACGTAAATAAACAAAGAAAACAATATACGATGTTTGAATGTAAATATCGGCATAATAATATCACGTTCGAATTGTATATCTAACTGTCAAGGTAAGTATCATTTATACTGAAATATGTTTGAAAGATAGTACATAAATATAAAGCGCCAAAGTCTCTTAGTACATAATGAAGGCTTCACATGCAAATGTTATTGTATCAGCGAGCGATAAACGAAACAAACGACCGATCTCACACATCCTTGACATTGAAATCGATATTAAACCGTCACTTTTATTGCTATTTGATTCATCACATCAATCGGAAACATCAAAATAATGCGATTTGAGTCTGTTTTATTTGGTTTATATTTGTTAGCGTATTGTTTCACTGATCTTATGGTATGGGTCGTTAGCTGCTCACAGGTTTTTGTAATAAAAGTATGAATCATGTAGTATTTATTTATTTATTTACTGTTTATTGTACATTTACCAACTTAGTTTAGTCTATGCGGGTAGTATCATCGGTAGAGTCTTCTCAAAGGGGTTTTAACTGTAATTAAAGTGTTTATTTTTAGTTCATACAAAGTCGGTAGTAGATACAAACTGATTCTAATAATTTATGTTTAAAACAAATCGTAAACCTCAACAAATCCATTAAAAGAGCAATAATGTTTGAACCATTTTTTTCAGTTCATAAGACACATTATGTCACTACATTATTTTAACAATCTGACTCACTGAATATTGTTGATCAATGCAAGCATTATTAAACTAAAAATATTGCTTGCAACTTACATCGATACCATCGAGTTTTGATTTTGGAAAGTAAATGGTGATCATATTAGATACCATGTTGCAAGCCAACAATGTTTGTGCTGTGGATACTCTAGAAATCACGCTAGATTTACAGTTTTTTAGCCTAACAAATTTAGAATGTTGAAGCTTTCTTCGTTCATTAAATTAAGCCGCTTGTTTATAACAAGATTTAAACTACAGACTTTTATGTATTTTTCTGTGTCTGTATAGTATCAAAGTGAGTATCATGTAAAACTAAATAAAATAACCTAAACGAAGTATTACCAGTTTCATATAATTATAACACTATGGTCGGTATTTCTTTTTATAATCAAGAAAAACTCGCTATGAAAATGTAAACATGTACCTAATTAATTAAGAATGCCTAAATAATTAATACCTAAGTATAATAATCTTTTGTGCGGCTTGTCTTACAAGTGACCATTTGTTTCAGGATTAAAACCTGTCGAACTTATTAAAATTAAAAACAAAGAAGAAAAAAAACGATTCATTCAAGGAAAATGGCACTTTTTAGTCTCTTGATCACTTCTCTGCCTATAATTTTGATACGTCTTAAGAAGTTAAGTGAAAGTTAACAAACAATTTCCAGAGCAAATTTAATTTCGTTCCGAGTTTAAACAACTTTGAGTATGCTTAACTCCTTATGCTATACTCAATAATCCAACTTAATTTCCTTAATTCGATCTGGAGCATCGGAGAAGACATAGAAATTGTCTTACATAATATTTGGATCTTGGGAAATATCCATAAAGCTCAATTCTTTTAAAATTAAAAAATCTACTTAATTCGTAGGCACTGCTATTAAGTGTGTCCCAAAATTAATCATAAACTTTTTTCTATTATAACTTACTCTTCTGATATAGAGCTCTCACATAGGTTACGTCTTACTCGTTTATTTATTGTGTTAC
Source organism: Plusia festucae (assembly GCA_950381575.1). Classification (NCBI taxonomy): domain Eukaryota; kingdom Metazoa; phylum Arthropoda; class Insecta; order Lepidoptera; family Noctuidae; genus Plusia; species Plusia festucae. The sequence continues at coordinate 7,889,597 of OX494434.1, read as the reverse complement.
AAAAGTTTACAATATCATTAAAATTGTTTTGAATAATATGTATAAATACAAACAAGTTGCTTTATTAAACGTCCAGCTGTTTTTTTATAGATCGAAGTTCAATAAGCTGTCATTTTCCACGCTAGACCAACGACAAATATTTTCAACGGCAGATGTTTGCTCAGAGTCTAGTGCGTGCGTAATATGAGGCAACGTTAATATTTAAAAGAAACATTATTCAAATGTTTAACATTCCGAAACTCACGAGTGAGTCACCTGCTTGGTAAATTACTACACTTGTTAATATAATTGGATGATTAATTGCCAGCTCTTATCTTCTTTCACTAAACAATTAGTAACAAACGCCAGAGTTACAAAAGATTTTCTGCCTAATTTATAACAAATAAATCTTATACCATAATTCAATAATTAATAGTGATAATAGAAATAAATACCTGTCTCATTGTACAATCTTAAGAAATCTATAACAACTCAACGAGTGAATGGTCTCAACGAAACCACGCTGAAAATTATTATGATTAATATAGTTGTTTTCTTTCGATTTAGTTTTAAAATTTTGCGTCAAACGTCTCTCAACATTCTATGCCTAGGTGCACCATATACCACATACCATAATAGTCATAATACACAGGTGAAGAACAATTTTACTTTACTTGTATATTTTATGTATATGATATTATAATATAGAAGGTAAGTATAATATTTTTTTTTTTTTTTTTTTTGTTAGCCCGTGCTGTCCCACTGCTGGGCAAAGGCCTCCCCCATACTCTTCCATCCTTCCCTGTCGGAAGCGTAAGTATAATATTATATATAATAATATGATATTTACATAATATGGTCCATAATTGAAGGTGATCCTTTAATTTATTTATTTTTCTTATATATTCACTAGCTGTCCCCGCGACTCCACCCGCGGTACCTAATAATTTAGTAAAAAATATAGCCTATGTTACTCAGGGTGAATTTAGCTCTCTAATGGTGAAAGAATTTTTGAAATCGGCAGAGTAGTTTTTGATTTTATACATTACAAACATACACACAAAAATACCAATCTTTCCTCTTTATAATATAAGTGTAGATTAATAATATTTTTTAATATAACGTAGGTACATAAAATACTCTTTTAAGGGTTGCGTACCTCAAACGGTAGATACGAAACCCTTATTGGATCACATTGTTGTTAGTCGGTGTGTCCGACCGTCCGCCTGTCTGTTAAGGGAACGCCTGAATATATCGAGTTGAAATTAAAACCATACATTTATTTAATAATTTATATACACACATGATTCATTTAGATCCGAATACTGAAACGTCAATCAATTTGAAGACGCCGTTAAGTCTCATGATGTCTCTGTCACTTTAAGGTGTGAAGTAGAGTCAGGTAGACATTTAGGAACATCTTAAAGTTAATTAACGTTTCAGTATTCGGATTTCGGGGTTATTATTTTAACCCAAATTGGAACTTAATGAAATAACGTCGTCTAAATACTTCTAACAAAGGCATTCCTAAGGGTTTCTTAAACGAACCTATGATCGATTAATTAATTTATTGTGCTACCTACTAAAAATAGAATATCGACGACTAATAGGGGTTACATACGTTTAAACATACTTCTGATGGTAATTAAAGAAATACTAAAAAATGATTCGATTAAGTATCAAGCATTTTAAGAGCAGTGTTCATAATACACAAACATTTAATTCTGCGTATTTAATATGCAATGAGACGACATTATATTACTGTCAGTTCCAAAAAGGACGAGGGTCTATTGCCTACTTTATGTGTTTTGTATTTTATATTATCTCTGGATCATTGAGATGCAATTGAAAAAAAAAACATTTTTCGGTAACTTTGTTAAAGTATCCACAATCTTAAGTGAGTAAATTGTAGTATTTACAGTAGTACCTAGAAATTTTATAACTTGTGCTTACGTAAAAAAAAAAACCTTCATAAATTACGTTACAAACGTTTGCTTCTTACAATAAAATGAGTTTAGTTGATTAAAAACGCCAACAACAGCAAAAAGCTATTAGGCAACCAAAGGAGTTGCTTCAAAGGCTAAAAGGATCTGATGGAAAATTATGTTGTCTTTGAATTCAATAGCAAGCAGTAAATGTGAGACCGAGAACTACAAATTTACTATAAATTAAATCAGCTATTGATAGAACACTCTATTTTATTTTATTAGAAAAGCGCTACTACGAGGCTTATCTACACACATCCTTGTGTTTAAAAAAAAAACATTTAAACAATACTTAACTAAATAAATATGTTTTTTCTAATCCCTTTTGATCAATCTATCCTCAAAGTCTTAATATCTACCGACGTTTCAGATTGGAAATGTTTAATAACACAGTATATAAACGCGGAATCCCTTGGGAAAGTAGTAGATATCTGCTGATGGCAGTCGTTCGACGCTCTAGCCACTGAAGCACTCAATTATGAATGTATTCACGATGTCGAACAACGCACAATACCGCAGAGGCTTTCTTTGACTTTGTCCAGGTTCTGTATTTACTGAGTATTGTATTGTTCGATTCCTATACATTTTGGCGCCCTATACCGTCTTATTATAGTGATCAAACTAAATTGTAAACAGTAGGTAATGATTTACTGCTGCGCTGTAAATGTAGGTTCGTATTTTATTACCTAGGTACCTGTTTTTTGTTCGGTTAAATTCGTACTCCATAAATCACGCTAACAAGAAGTAAATCTTTCTTAATTCACTGACTTTTTAGCGTTATTTGTAAACAATTACCTAAAAAGCCGTGTAAGTTTTTACCGTGTGAGTTTTATCAAATAATAATTCTTGTAGGCACGTTTGTTACAGATAGGGCCACTAACCGATTCAAGATGGCCACTGGGAGGTGCAAGAGGTCCACAGGGGAACAACATTGCTATACAAGTCACTCCACCCGATGGCGAAGAAGATACATTCGTGCCAGCGCTGCGCATGCGCCGTAAACGGAGCACGCCGCTCAGCGCGCTGCCCGGAATCACTGATGGACTGATTAATTTACCAAGTAAGGCAATAAAAATAACTCATAAAGACATAGGTGCTATGACTATTATAAACAACAGTATATAACTATGCTAGACACCGTTTGCATATTCTTAACGTATTCCCAAGACGTTTTTCTGCTGGTACGGAGATATGTACCACTGTTAAAACAAACAAAATCTAAGAAAATTTTACTTTTCTTTTAAAAATCTCTTTCTTTACTTAGAATTTATAAACCGACGTTATACAGGATACATTTTTAAGGAGTGCGTATATTCAACGAGGTAATCAAGTGCATAAAATCTTGTGAAAAACTGATTTTTATTCTTCTTGTACGTTACTTTTCTACTTAGTTAACAAATTACTTTTGTCAGCATACCCTTTATGATTTATAGAGCCATAAACTCAACCAAGCAACTTAGTAACATTTGTTACACGTGTGCAATGTCGTAAAATAGATTTTTCTTATTTACATTGATATATACGCATAGCCACCGCATTAATAATAATGAGCAATTATCATATTCGACAAGCAATTACCAAGATGAGGCCGAAAGCCTGAAAAGAAAATATATTCAACAATTTGTTTAGATATAAATACATTCTTAAGCTGACTGATGTATTTCATTCTTAAGCATCGAGTGTATGGCATTGACACGGGTAGTATTTTATGAATATGCGTCAGAAATGTGGTTTTCTCGTTATAAAACTTCTATATCAAAGCAAAATGGGCCCCGTTGTACAGCGATTACTTTATAAGTGTCCTCTACTTTAAATACAATACTTTTACTCGATTCTAATATATTTTTTGTGTTGGTATTCAATAAATGAATAGATTTTAGCCATCATATGGCTTTTTAATTTTTTTTAATTAGAATTCCATTGTATTTAAATGCTTATAGTTTTTTTAAGGAATTAGTGATATTTTTAATTATTCAACAACTGATTAATTACTCATTATGATAGGTTAATAGTCGACCTTTTACCGGTAGCCGTTCCCTGAGAACCAGTTGTTTATTATTATAAACACTCTACACATGGACCTATAATAATAACTGTTTTTCAAGCAATACCGGTTCCTGGTTGGTTCCACATTGTCTTATCTCATAAAATAATTATAAAAATAATCGAATTACTTAGCTAAAAAAAGGTTTTTGGGGTTCAGGGAGAACAGAATGTATTCAACATCCTCTGAAAAGTCCTATCCTTCTTAAAAGCAACTATTTTTGAGAAGTTTGAATAAACAATTGCCTTTAGATATCCTCTGTAGTGTAGACGGAATTTAATTATATTTTCCAGACAGATATTTTCAAAGAGTTTCAACTAGTTATTGTTTCGCAGCCGATAGATCTTGCAAAGGGAGTAATAAGCCTGGTTTTACTTTATCAGTATTTTCAACTATTTATTTGAAATAGTTTCCAATCAAAGGAGAGCCTGTGAATCAAACTATTGGCGGGAAAATTGCCGGACGACGGTTTATCATAAAACTTTTCTTAATGTTCTTTGGTTTACAAGGTCAAGGGTGAGGGAAGGCGAATCAGAGTGCTAGTGTTAACCTTGAAAAAGTGCCACATAGTAGCCTTATTTGAATAAATGATTTTTTTTGGTCATTTTATTTCGGTGGGTTCTAAATAATATGTTTTTTTTTAATTCACAGATCTTCGTACCTCGCCAACGAGGACACTATCGCCATTGGATCGTACGAAGCGTCGCTTTAGCACGATGGTGTCCAGTGCGGCAGCTGCAGCCGTGTCCCGGCGGCTCTCGGCAACTATAGGCTGGTGTCTAGCCTCTCCTACACAAGTCAAGCCCCAAATAGTCCGACAAGGACGCGCCCTATGCTTACAGTACATAAAAACACAGATTAGGAGATCCACTTTATGCGCTAATAAGGTAAAATTGATGTATTATGGATGGTTATGGAGAACAAAATTGCTTTCTCTATTCACCTACCTACTAAGTAAATTAATGCTACTTGTATTGTATTAATATTAATTAAAATTGTAATTTATGCGACAGCAAATAGTCATGAAGCGGCTACAAACAATGTTGGAGACTGAATGTGGTGAAGAGGCTGTGAGTAACACTGAGTCTGGTGTCCTAGCTGGTCTCCGAGCCCTCTGTGCTGCCCTGGAGAGGAAAAGGCCCGATGCGTTCCGCCATGTTGCAAGACAAGCTACGCGCGCGCCCTCTGCTATGCTGCGTTCAGAAACCGCGCTGGCGGAACTAGCTCTAGCACTAGCAAGACGCATTACTAGAGAAAATATTACCTGGTCGAAGGTAAAATACTATACACTGTATTCTAAACAATTGTATTTTATTATAACAATGGCGTCTTTATTTCTTCTAACATATTTTTTTCAATTCACACTTCGAGGTATTTAGATTCCTATTAGATATGCCTACTTAACCATTACTATTCACAGTTGACATAGGCCCACAGCTATTTTGAAACATAGCGTAATTTCGAAAGTTTTGATAGTTAGACGTCAGGAGAAACTTCATACTACTTAAACTAGTCTAGTTCTAGTTCAGACCTTTCCAGTTTCAAATGATACAAAAACTTTATATTAGGCATGACCTGGCTTAGATATAGTTTTGCATTGGAGGTTAAAAAAGTTAAACATGCAGAATTACTAATAAAACATGCATGAATCTCTTAGCAAAGAATTTGTTCAATATATAAAATTGCGAATTACCTTATTCAACGTTTTTCTTTTCCAACAAATGTGTACAAGAAAACTACTTTAAGAGCTTAACTAACTTTTAAGAGGTTTACTGAATGCGATTAAAAGCGCTAGCCGGTTTTTAAACGCATTAAGTTAAGAATAAAATTAACATACTAGGCGAGCATTACAATACATCTTGAGTTCTAAAATTTTAACAAAATAAATATCGACCAAGCAAAATGAGCTTATAATTAATAATTAAACATATCTTTATAGTATGTAAGCACCCTTATTAAGTAGTTATTGTGTAAAATCAATAATCAAGTGACAGCCTCTTAAACTACACTACACTGCAAACTTAAGAAGCGGATTGCTCATAGTATTAGTTAATGACGTTACGTGCCCACGGGCTTCTGATTAGCATATTTTCTGTGCGTGTAACTTATTTTCGGACGCAAGCAGTACGCTTGTACTATCTATGCGAGCCGAAGCGCGAAACAGTCCAGTATGCGCTCTAGTCAGTGAGGCCTGCCCGCCAAATTGTGCCCAAATCCGGTAGCCAGAATGATTTTTATTTATTTTATGTTTCCGCGTCCATCCTTTCACTTGAAGTTTTTTGGAACCAGATCAAATGGTGCCGTAGTGAATGCCTAGCCTTAACGTACATTGAAATGATTCCAGATAGCAGCGGTATACTGCGTTTGTGGCGCTCTAGCCAGAGAAGCAGCAGAGGCTGCGGATGGAGAGCCAGCCCTTGAGCTGGTGTCCGCTCCGGCAGCCGCCCTAGCTGATCTACTGCACGAAGACCCCGGCTCGTGGATTGCATCTCATGGGGGATGGGTATGTAGATTATACCAGTTCAAATTGGTAGGAACTAACGTAGTTCCTCATTTGATCAAGATAGCTCATAGAAATAAAGATACAAAAAAAGAGAGCATGGATTTTTTCACACGTATTCAATGGACAAAATCACAATCACTTGGAACTGAAACAATTTTTATGCGATTAAAACTTGATCCACGCAGGGCACGAAGGAACATTCTTTAGCACGCGCAAAAGTAGTGATGATTCAACAATCATTGTCAGAATCATGAAATCAAGTAAGGTTTATTCAAGTTTTGATAAACTGTTATTAAATAATAGATAGATATCTAAATAAGTTTACAACTTTTGGTTTGTCGATGTCGCACAGGAGACCTACTGCTTTTGATCGGAACTTGGAAGTGGTAAATAGGGTACAACCTTCGTGACTTAGTTAACTTGTGGGATGACAAATTTGTATTACTTATTCACTACATTCCACCATCTTCCGAGTGATTGACGGTTAGGACAACTTTTTAATTGAATCACAACATGTTTCCTTCGTCTTTAATTTGTACCTCGTTATGGACCTACATAAAACATTAACAGATTTTGAAAGTGTAGCTCAGTGCTTTGAGTATGAAAAATGTTTATTATAGATTTTCAAGTGTCTTGACTTGACCCTGATAAATACGGTATAAATAGCACCTTGGGAAGCGTTACGTCGAGGGCAACATAACGCTGCCCAGGGTGCTATAACTTCACGCAAAATTTCTCGTATTATCTTGATAAGTTTATGAAGGTTACTTTGTCAAATAATTTTGAGATTGTGCCGTTCAGTTAGGTCAATTTATTTATTCAGATGTATTTAAGCTATAATTTACTTTGCGTCTACACATCAGGACAATGTATACTTACAGGAAAACAGGACGGTTGTTGGAAATAAACCTGGACAAATGCGAGTCGTACTCGCCCACCGAGAGTGCCGTACAAAAACTAGATTTTCTGATTTAATTACAAATACACAAGATTAATTTAAAAGGACTGTCAACGAGTCAACGAGGTAATTAGGTGCATAATCCCTTTACTCCAAGGAACTTTCCCCAAGGAAAAAAAAGGTCGTCAAAGTGAAAGGTCACGTGACTTATGTTTGTATGAAAAGATTATTTTAAATTTAATGATCTATGTTTCTTGGGAAAAGTTGTTCAGTTTTATAAACCTGATACCTCGTTGAATATACGCTATCCTTTTAAATTAATTTTAGATACTTTTTAAACTTTTTCCTGTATTGTAATATTGGATGGACCATATTACTTGCTAAATTTAATATTTCTAGGCTTACGGGAAGTAGCCAATCAATTTTGATTCTCTAAGAGTATCGAAAATACGGTTTACATTAATTTTGAGTTTGGTTTTTTGTAGTTTTAATTTCAACTCGATACATCCAAGCTTTTCCGCGAGATAAAGGGACTTGACAGATGGAAGGACGGACGGACAGACATGAAAGTGATCTTATAAAGGTCCCGTTTTTTCTTATTGAGCTAGGGAACCCTAAAAACATACATATCTTGTATAATATTAAAAACAAATTATACATATTTTCAGAACGGACTGGTGGATCGACTGCGGGCCAGCGAACGGGACCAACGGTCAGAAAAGACATTACGAGTGATGATTTCCTTCTTTGTGTTAGCTTGTCTAACTCTGTTGCTGTTTCGATGGGTTCTCCACGCACATCCAGCGTACAATGAGTTATAAAAGCAACCCTCATGTGTACACTGGTCCCTCTAGAACTAGCAATTGGTGACGTAGCGTTAGTACGTAATAGTTACTATTTTTGTAGGTAAAATTAAGCTTTTTAGCTGAAGATATGTGTGACGGCAGCCAGTTATCAAACCCAACCAATTTTCTTATTGATTCCTGAAGGAATATATCATCATCATCTCCCTGCCCTTATCCCATTCATACGAGATCGGCGCAATGCCTACTTCACATCAACTCGTTTCTTTCTCATATCATCCTTTACACAATTCATCCATCTTTTTCATTTCACCCACTCATCCATCCATCGGTCTGCCTCTGTCATGTGTACCTATACCATTCATGTATACCAGAATAGTATCTGTATGACTGTATTTACTTAATTTCTTCATAAATAATTGACGAAACATAGTCTAATATTTTAAAAATTCATATTTTGTCATTTGAGTCACTGCGCTGCCGCGCTGCCACAATGCATGCCTGTCTTTTAGTGCACAAATGTAGTTGTAAGTAGGTATGTACGTAGGTAGGTAATTTAAGTAATTACTTTACGGTTTTGTAAAAATGCATAATATAATAAACATGAACGGCGCCTTTATTGAAATACTTAACTGAATGTATTTTTACAAAAGGTTCGACGATTCTTTCACAACTTACGTATTTTGTATAATATAAATTGTAATGGTTGTGAGTATAATCAACAAGCATTCTTAAACCATTTTCTACTTAAAACAGGTAAATCGTGTAATCGCTGTTTTAAGTAATAATTCACACTAAATGAATTTATTAGTGAACATTATTTTCTGAACCTAAGTACCTAGGTACCTAACTGAATGTAACATACAAGTTAGTGTCAAATATTGGAGTGGCAATATTGTTTAATAGGTATATTAAAAGCAACGCCTGAAGTAGGTTCAAAATTTTATTGTCCTACTTGTGCCACATTAACATATTTATTTAAATCCAAAGATAAGTTTTTGACTTAAACACATTGTAACCCTAATTATCTTATTTATTTATTTATGGTCAACAACAAATTAATTCTGATATAATTTATAGATGTTAAAAAGAAGGCTGTCAACCAATAAACATTATATTGATTGTTTTATTTTTTTGTATTATTTTCCACTAGCGAACCCGCCCTAACTTCGCACAGTTAGTAAAGAAAATCTATAAATTTCACTTTGAAAATGACGAACTCCTCATTCAAACTTACAACCCCTAATGGGGCTCTAATACTTTCAAATGCGCTGAAATACGTTTCTATTTATTTATATCCAACAACTGTCCCTTCATACTAAGTATAAATATTTACCCCAGACAGGATTATTTTTTATGGAGTGCGTATATTCTACGAGGTAATTTGGTGCATAAAACTGAACAGCTTTCCCCAAGAAACATAGGTCGAAATCTTAAAATTGAATATGAAATATTCATACAAAGTGACAGGTCACGTGACTTATGTTTGTATGATAAATTGATTTTATTCCTTCCTTTCTATGGCCCTTGATGACCGCCTGTCTTGTCGTCATACCCCCGCGCCCCTGTACCGCGCAGGCGAGAACTCAGTTAGACGGTCGGGCTATAGGTAGAAGAAAGAGGATTTTTGTGGTTGCTCAGTTGTTTCAAAACTGATATTCATTAAAATCAAGTCAAGTAGGTACTACGATTGAAACTTTCAACTTATTTATTTTGATAAGCATTATTATTTATAAGTAGGTAAGTATATTAATATTGCATTTAAGATAAAAAAAAGGGATTGAGTCAAGATAGACCTAAGTATTTTATGGGAGAAAATCCGTCATACTTATTTCATTTTTGCGTAAGTTTGACAGTTTACGCAGTGAACGCAAAGGAAGCTTTCTCTTTTCCCGTTTTTCCTCATTTTTAGACAAGTAATCCTTATTTAATATTAATTACTATAATGTTTTTATAAATACATGCGCAAGTAACTCTACCTGTCTGTGTGTTACGAAACCCGACGCTTAAACTACTGAACTGATTTAAATTAAATTTGGTACAGAGATAGTCTAGATCCTGAGAAAGTACACAGGCAACTTTTTACCGGGATAACCAACATAATATAGGTAAGTATAGATAATATAGATAAGTAATAGAATGTCAATAGTCCAGTCAATAAATAAGAAGCGAGGTACTTAGGTATACCAGTGAGAAAGTTCTTAGGTAGCAATTCGAGGAGACTCTTTAACGATAAATCCACCTTCACATTATTAATGTGCTCATTCTCAGAATTTATCATTGTTCAGAATAACTTCTTTGGACTATTCCATTATTTTATCCCCAAGAATTTTCTTCGCCATAATTTGAAAGGAGAACACAGCTGTAAATGATAAATATGATGAAGAAACCAAGATTTGGAATAAAAAACACAGTAGAATATTTTCTTACCCTAAGGGCCGAGTCACACCGGAATGGCAGCGGGCGGCAGCGACGCGACGAGCACTTTCAGTGTGAAATATTTTTAAACTTAACTAGGTACATACCCACTTAAAAGACCAGTATCGCTTGAAAAGGTCGCGAGGCCGCCCGCGGTGACGCGAGCGGCCGCGCGCCTTGTTGGTGTTTCCGCCCGCGGCTGCCAGCGGCGACGCGAGGCCGCTCGCGGCACCAAGGGCGGCTGCGCGCTCCTATACGATACCAGGCGCGCTGAGTCTGGAGGCCGCTTCCGGCCGCTGCCATTTCGGTGTGACTCGGGCACTGTTAGGCCCGAGTCACGCCATCAGTGCTTGGCCGTCGATTATGTGTAAGTAAAAGGTAAGATACAATTTTACAAAATTGTGGAAGTTTTAGTTCCACAATGCTTGACACATAACTAACTATTATGATAACGCAGGCTTTTGTGAAGGTATTTTATAATAATATAATATCTTGGGACAGCTCACACACGGCCATCTGATCCCAAACTAGGCAGAGCCTGTACTATGGCAACCAGACAACTGATAAACATACTTTTACTTATATATTTATAAATACATACATATTATAGATAAATTACACCCAGACACAGAACAAATGATCGGTTTTTCCGTCGCTAACGATTTCATAATTTAATTTTATTCAAGGTAATGTGTAGGTTCGTAAAGAAGAGTTCTAATCACAACATTATCGTGGGACAACTCACACACGGCCATTGATCCCAAACTAGGCAGGACTTGATTATAGCAACCAGATAACTGATAAACACTCCATCTAAATAAATACATACTTATAGTAAGTAGACTAGTATTAGTCTACTTACTATAACTTTTATTGTGTGTATTATAGACTATTAGTCTATAATACACGGTTATCACAATATATTAACAATATACGGTTATTAAAACTAGAACAAAATAAAACCAATTTTAGGCTTTTTAATCTATAAAATCTATAAAATTATATTATATAAAATCAGCTAAATCCGGTAAGATTGGAAGCCGACCCCAACATAGCTTGGGAAAAGGCTAGGCAGAAGAAGAAGAATATTATTATTTTTAATTATTTATACACATTATCGCATGTGTTAGCGAATATTTGTAATTAAATTTTTTCCTTCTACAATTTGTATTTAATTACAAGAAGAATATTATTATATAAAACTCTTCGGTTACTGACTGACTGACTGACAGACAACGCACAGCCGAAACTACTGATCGTAAAGAGCTGAAATTTGGCATGTGTGTTTGTTGGGAGGAGTAGGCTACCACTAAGAGAGGATTTGAAGGGTGGTAATTGAAAATTATTATTTCTCAATGGATTTACCTAAAACTTTGTATGTAGGTTCCACCAGTGAAGCAAGTGAGCATTAAGAAAGGGTTTTAGTTTTTCTTTCTGTCCAGGCCTGAACCATGAAATTTAGACCGTCTGACCGTCGCGTCGTGTCCTCTTCGTCCTTTATAAATTCTAATTATTATTTGCTTCCTTTTTTAGACCATGATTTCATAAGAGACATATTTCTAATATAATTGTAAAGGGAGAGAATTTGATTTTTTTAATGTTTGTTTACCCATGTAATCGATAGACCATGGAACAGGTGATAACTAAGTAAAAAGCCCAAATTCTGGTCGCGAGCAAAAGCTAGTCAAAGATAAAACCCTATCATCGAATTAAATGAGTTCAGCAATCAACAACTTCCCGCTTGTTAAGTACCTAGGTAGGTAATGAATGAAGTTTCTATAATAATAATATCTTAGGACAACTCACACACGGCCATCTGTGCCGAAACTAGGCAGAGCCTATACTACGGCTACCAGACAACTGATAAACTTACTTATATATTTATAAATGCATACATATTATAGATAAATTACACCTAGACACAGAACAAATGCTCGTGCTCATCACACAAAGATTTGTCCTGGGTGGGAAACGAACCCACGACCTCCGGCTTAGTAGTAGTAAGTAAACATTCTGCAAGACTACAAGTATTATTGACTTTCCGCACTAGCAGCAAGTCCCAATAAATTTTAAACGGTTTTTAGTATTCATTCATCTACAGCTGATTAGCCACTTGTCGACCTATCTAGCTCAAGTACACTTGCATGATACTTCTGGGTCGAAACATGTAAACAGTTTTACACGCATCTTGGTTATAGAAAATTTGCAGACAGGGTCAGTTCCCTGCTAGTGGACACGTTGCGTTAAAGTTGAATCGTTGTACACTTTTTAGATTTTAGGTAATCTTTTTAGGGTGATAAAGAAAAAAAAACGATTAGGTAAGAAATATGAAAAAGATTATAATTCATTTATTATAATTATTATAAAATTATAAAATAAAATTATAAAAATTATATGTAATTATTTTGATTTTAATAAATCGTTAAACTCTTTTTTTTTTTTTTTTTTTCTTATTTATGGCTCTTCATTGTTTATGATAGCCAATGACAGTAGGTAAAAGGTAGGGAAACGGATTTTTTGGAACGAAAAATTTTAACAAAAAGGAAAAGGATCAGTAGTTATATAAGCTAAATATATGAAATTATGAAACTATTATTTACATAATTATATACTTACAATTTTATTTTATTAAATGAAATGAATGAAACTAAACATTTATACACATTAATGCTATTGGTATGAAGTAAAGAAATAATGGAAGAAGGAAGAGGAATATCGAGGGATACAAGATTACTTATAAACGAACTACGATCATAAAGAGGACAGGAAAACATGATATGGTTGAGATCGCCAACATCCGCACCACACTCACAAGCGGGGTCTTTAACTATTTTAATTTTGGCAAGGTGGGCTGGGGAACAAACATGTCCCAGTCTCATCCTTACCAAAACCGATGTCTCCATCTTGCTGAACTTTGCTCTCAAAAGCCAAGGTTTAGCGGGAATTTCTGGTTGAATGGTTGCATAGGTACGGCCTTTAGATTTACTACTAAAAATCCACTCGTCCTTCCATGCGTTTTGGAGGAAAGACCTTGGTAAAGATATAAGGTCTCGACAAAAGTTCTTATATGGAAACAAGTCACCACATTGCACTGCATCATTTGCCAGTTTGTCAGCAACCTCATTGCCATGTATTCCAATGTGAGCAGGTATCCATGCAAATTGTAAATCGAAACCCTCTGAGTAAAGACTGTATGCTAATTCCTTTATATCAAAAATAACTTGTAACTGCATTTTTTGTTTAAATGCAAATTTCTGAATTGCTTGAAGAGCACTTAAAGCATCTGTAAAAATTATAGCTTTTTTGAGTTTAAAAATCCGAACATATTCTACAGCTTTGAGAATCCCTAAACATTCACCAGTAAAAACCGAAGTTTCCGGAGGAAGCTTGATTTTCTGAACAATATCGTATTGTGAGTGATATACTCCTATGCCAACACAGTCAGTAGGAGAAGGTTTAGAGGCATCTGAGTAAATGTGATGAAAATCGTTAAAATGTTCAGAAACTAAATTATAAAATTTTGATTTGGCATTGGTATCAGATTTTCTAATGAAATTTTCTTTTATTATAGGAGAAAAGTGTAAACTGTCATAACTGACGCTAAATAAAGGGAGTTTATTTGAGCGATGTGTAGGGGAATTAAGGGAAAGGAATTTCTGATAACTAACAACTAGACAGGGAGTAGTTTTACTAGACCAATAACTACATGATTCTATTTGAGACTTTAACAGTTCCAGTTTAGCAATAAGAGGATGAGCAGAGAACTGAAGAATTCTGAAAACATATTTATCAGAGAGAAACTGTCTCCTAAGGCGTAACGGGGCTTCCCCACACTCCACTTGTAATGCATTCACAGGACTGGACTTCATAGCACCAGAAATTATACGTAGTGCTTTGGATTGAATTTTATCTAACTTCTTGAATGCCATAACACTTCCAGGTTCAAGAATATACAATCCATAATCTAAAATGCTTCTAATGATGGCGTTATAAACCAACTTTAAAGAAAAAGGGTGTGCACCCCACCAAACACCGGAAAGGCATCTTAGCATGTTTAAGTGTTTTTCACATTTACTAATAATGTAATCGCAATGTGGAATACTGCCGTTAAACTCTTATAGAAAAAAAATAAAGCAGACTCGGATATTTATACCTATTTCTGCGGTTAATATTACATTCGAAATATTTGAAGCTTAGATTCAAATACAAACGCCAGTGTCATCTATTCTGTTCAATGGAAACTAACCAAGGAGGTTATATTATTATATTCATAAACTCCTTGAAACTAAAATAACCAAAGTTATTTTATTGTTTTTTCTGTGTAGTGAATGCTCTTCTCTAAAGGCTCTTCTCTTACCTTTATTTCATAAATTGATTTACTTTATAAATTACTACTATACCATTAACTATATTATATGGTTACAGAACATCTTTAATTTATTTGTTTATATAAACAAATAAATAATTCTAAAGAATAGAAGAGAAATCTAATAGATTATATCTAAGTAAAATAAATACAAGCCGTATATTTTTTGAGACATAATTAAAATTTCTACCATTTGATCAAAACCATCGACAATACTGAATACGCAATGATCCAAACATTAACCAAACGTATTTAAAAAAATTTCATACGTGTTTATGGTCTCGCCAGAAAGCTGAAACAATTGAAGAAATAATAGGCATGCTAAAGCAGAAAAATACATGTTCTATAAATATTGCGATAGTGAAATACTTGTGACCATACTAGCTGTGGATAATCTCATTACTTGTAAGTTATTAAATTCCTGTTCATTGTGTTTGCACAAATCTGAATAATAGCCATTGCAGAGAAAAGGAAATAAAAAAAGAACGTCACATACAAAACGTGAGGTGGCGCTATTGTATACGACGTTATCCCTAAGAGGAAAAGAGATGCAAGTTATTTTACCTGTCAATGTCATTAGACTGTTCACAATTATGACCGAGTCTTAGAATTTATTATTTTTAATTGACACCTCTACTCGAACCAAATCCCAAAATCGTATGTCTATCGAATTGTTTTTCAATCATCAACGTACCCTTTTCATATTATATCGAATGCTATGTGAGCACAAAGGTTTCCTAATGATCAGGTAGATGAAACAATTTTTTGTTCGCTGTGTTTACTAAACCATTATTTTTGCAGGTGTAAATGAGAGTAACGATGTGTTATCGCGACAACAAATGAACAGTGAACAAATCTCCTTTAATTGTGTAGTGTTTCGTTGGTACAAAATATCGTAGCCGCAATGATGAAGAATACGTTACCTAAGGACAAACCTGGCAAGATGAGGATCCGAGCTTTCCCTGTAAGTTTACTTGAAACGAACATTATTTTCGACGAATTAGCGTACTAAATACCTTTACTCTTAGTTTAATTTAATCTATTTATAAATACTAATAATAATGATAACATGACAAAGCTATTCATGACTCCAGAAATATGATAAATTGATAATGAAATGTAATGGAATGAAACTTATAATGATTTCATTTATACATTATAATCACTTCTACTTAACTGTAAAAAATATATTTCTAGTTTTCTTGCAATTTGTGTTTACCTTTGAATTATCATTATTTAACAATGTATGAACAATGTATGTGATTCATTTATTATTTGTGCATAATTATTTTTTGCTATCATGCAAATGTGTGTTTTTCTCTATTATTAATAATAAAAACAGAAAAGCTTAATTTGCGGTATCAAAAATTTCATGTCTTGAATAACTACAATAATGTTTCATTATAATAAATTCAGGCTAGTCGGAAGGAGATTGTTTCAAATAATTCAATTAAATATGTTTGTGACTTGTGGCACAGTGATTTTGTTTTATATTGTTCATTAGTATTTTCTGAGCCTTTAGATGGCTAGGTAAAAGTTTCATAAAATTATTACAAAAATTATTTACATCCTTATTTTTTAAATCTTTTTGATTATTATAAAAAGCAAAGAGATTGAAAATGAAATTAGGTAATTTGGCAACACTTGATGTCTAGATGTGCACAACTGTCAGTATGATTTAAAAATAGAAACTAATTTATTTTCCTTTAGAACAAAATTTTTGTAATCAATATGTCATAATTATATTTTTGATGACAGGAGTGAAAATCAATCAAAAGATAAACATTCGTATTTTTTCATATTATTCATATTTAATGTTTTTGAACTACTGTTTTGATTTTGTACAATGTTTGTTTAACCCGCAAAGCTATTAAAGATTTCAAGATGACAAGAAAATTTCAAGTGTGGAACTATTCTGAACCATATTACCAAATGTATCCAGACACTTGGGTCTGTGTTGTTTATTACATACCAACATTGGTTTTAGAACAACTTGAACATAATAAGTCAACTGTTTTAAATGAAATGAAGTACAAAACATCATATTATGTTAATATTGCAGATGACTATGGATGAGAAGTATGTGGAGAGCATATGGAGTTTACTTAAGAATGCAATACAAGAGATTCAAAAGAAAAACAACTCAGGGCTCTCCTTTGAAGAACTCTATCGCAATGCTTACACCATGGTGCTTCATAAACATGGTGAAAGACTGTACACTGGGCTGAAGGAAGTGGTCACTCAGCATCTGGAAACAAAGGTCAGTGCCATTAGTTTTATAATTAAGTGCTCTGTGGTTTCACCGGCATAAATTTATTGTACCCATTCCCATCATATTTTTTATTCATTTTTCCCTTGTTTTAAATATTTACTTGTGCTGTTTGGGATGGAGATGAACCCAGAATGAATCAAGGTTCATTAAAATCTTTCCATATATGCTCTAGTTTTAAGTGTTGTAACAAACCTGAATTTGTTTCATACATAGATTTTGTTACTCAATTAATTAGGTAGATTTTTTATCATTTGCAGTTTGGTTAATATTACAACTCTATTCTCTGCCCTGTGATTTCCCTCGTCTTACTTTTCTCCCAAGCGGGTAGTGTTATGCTAACCTTCCTGGCGCAAACAGTTTAGTTTAAAATCTGATGGTTATTTTCAGCAATTACCTTGTTAAAAAAACTCTTCAGGTGTGTTTATTAGTAAAGAGTTCTTATGCTATCCAAATGTTTTTGGTCAGGTGGCAATAGATGAAATACACATAAAGTAATGTTCTGCATCCTTTAATTATTTACTTGTATTTTCTAGGTCAGGGAAGATGTTCTGCACTCATTACACAATGGATTCCTTCAGACCCTCAACAATGCTTGGACAGACCATCAAACTAGTATGGTCATGATTAGAGACATACTTATGTACATGGACAGAGTATATGTACAACAAAATGAAGTGGACAATGTCTATAATCTGGGACTTATTATATTTAGAGATCAGGTTGGTGCATTGAAATGCCTTTACTGATAAAAAAACATTAATGAATGAATAAAATGCAGTTTTTGAAATTGACACTCATGTTATCCAGTATTTTTAATCATATTTAATTTATATTCAAACTTAAAATTAACCAAATATATAATTATTTTGTTATCTAGGTAGTGCGCTACGGATGCATCCGTGACCATCTCCGCCAAACACTGCTGGAGCTAGTGGCTCGCGAGCGCCGCGGAGAGGTGGTGGACCGCCTCGCGATACGCAACGCCTGCCAGATGCTCATGGTGCTCGGCATCAACTCGCGCGCTGTCTATGAGGAAGATTTCGAGAAACCATTCTTGCACCAATCTTCAGAGTTTTACAGGGTATAACTCCATTACTTATATAATATAATTTATTATTGTCTTAAAATTGTTATTATAATATAAATAAGATTGTAATGTTTTAGCATGATTCAGATAGATTGTTCCTATTTTTTTTTTGTGTGGTTGGAAAAAGACAATTCTGTTGCATCACCTCATAAGAAAGCAGTGCTCATGATAGGAACAACTTTTCTTTTTTTTTATGCTTTATATTAATGTTAGCAAATTTTTGTTTGTATAGATGGAATCTCAAAAGTTCCTGGCTGAGAACAGCGCTGCGGTGTACATCAACCGCGTGGAGGCTCGCATTGCGGAGGAAGCGGAGCGAGCGCGGCACTACCTCGACGAGAGCACGGAGCCGCGAGTCGTGGCCGTGCTGGAGCACGAGCTCATCGAGAGACATATGAAGACTATTGTGGAGGTAACGGTCGCTAGGACACATCGGAAACTATTGTTATGCATTACAGTATACAATTATATAGGAGATCATGAAGGAGTCTTTTTGTTGTCTTGTTGTTGTTGTTCATACATATGTATTATATCAGACTTATATTTAAATTTATATCAGATGCTGTGGGTGATTTCTCCCAAGTTATTATATTTTTATAATAACGACGATATTCAGAAAAATCCAAGTGAATGTGCCAGTAGTATACTAGTGCTATATAGACGTTGTTTTAGTGTTTGAGTAACCAAGTTTTTGTTGTGGGCAGATGGAGAACTCGGGCGTGGTGCACATGCTGATGCACACGCGCACGCTGGAGCTGGCGTGCGTGTACAAGCTGCTGTCGCGCGTGGCGGAGGGCCTGCGCACGGTGGCCGACGCCGTGTCCGCGCACCTGCGCGAGCAGGGCCGGGCCCTCGTCACCGACACGCACCACAACACCAACGCCATCACCTTCGTGCAGGTACCTAGCTAGTTAGCTACTACTGCTACTAATGGAGTCTCTTATAAATCGATGATCCTCGATGCCGGCTGCAAGCACGAAAAGTTACTTTCGCAGGGGTTCAACTCGTCCCGCAATCTACGTATTCTCATATTCATTCAAAAGCGTTACAACCTCCCTTATCATTTATTTACCTTTTGTTACAGAATCTACTCGACCTCAAAGACAGATTCGACCATTTCCTTCAGAACTCGTTCAATAATGATAAAATTTTCAAACACATGATTGCATCAGACTTCGAATATTTCCTCAATTTGAACAGTAAGTCTCCAGAGTTCTTATCGCTGTTCATTGACGGAAAGCTCAAAAAGGGTGAAAAAGGCGTAAGTATTCGTTATACAGTGTTACCATTGCCTTTGTATATCATGACCTAACACTACCTGATTTAATTTTAGATGAGTGAACAAGAAATAGAAGCTGTGTTGGACAAGACTATGGTACTGTTCAGATTCCTACAAGAGAAGGATGTGTTTGAACGTTACTACAAACAGCATTTAGCAAAACGATTACTGCTCAACAAATCAGTCTCTGATGACAGTGAGAAAAATATGATCTCGAAACTGAAGGTTAGTCCTTGGCTATAGATTATTTAAATGAGTTGTTGACCAAATAAACCTTTTGTTTATACATATTTGGTTTTAACCTTTCCCAGAAAGAAGGTTTACTTAAGGATGTTGAGCCGCGAGACTTTCATTGTATAATCGGAGATGTCTCGCAAATAGAGAATACAATAAGTGATTAAATGAACAATCTGTCCGACCTCCCCATCCTGTCCACATATTTCTGCAAAATTCTTTACCATTTATAGATGGACATTTTTCGTAAGTGTCCTAAAACTGTTACAAAACCCAGTCTTTCTTTATCTATGGTTAAAAAGTCTGCTTAAAGTCTTGGATTTTAGAAATATTTTTTGTTTAAATTCTTTGCTCCTTATATCCAAAATTAAATTAACACGAAAGTATATTCCAAAGAAATATTTAGGTAAAGAATTTTGCAGAGAATTAAGACTTTAAGCAGGATTTATTTGTTGTTTAGTTTTTGTGTAAAAGTTTTGCCTGTATTGTAATCATAGAACTAGCGACAGTATTATTCTTACCACTATAGAAATACCAGTAAATATATTATGTAGTTTAAGTAAATAAAGACGAAGGCAATCACGATTATAATGCAATTGTAACTTTTCAGACTGAATGCGGTTGTCAGTTTACATCAAAGCTGGAAGGAATGTTCAAAGACATGACTGTGTCGAACACTATAATGGAGGAGTTTAAAGAACATGTTCTGTCATCCGGGGTATAATGCCTTATAAATTATTAGTTTATTGTAACAGCTATAACATAATTATAATTTAAGATTCAATTGCTTAATACTTAAATATTTCTTCAAATAAGGGACTGTAATATAAATAAGTTTCCTAATTCCAGATCAACCTTCATGGCGTAGATCTGTCAGTGCGTGTACTAACTACCGGCTTCTGGCCCACACAAAGCGCGACGCCTAAATGCAACATACCTACGGCGCCGCGAAATGCATTCGAAGTATTCAGAAGGTATGTCACTGTCAAAAGTGTTCATATAATGTTTTTGCACCCATTTATTTTTAAAGCTCCTACCAATGCTTACCTACCAATACTAGCAATGTGGTTGGCATATTACTAGTATTGTGGTAAACCCCTCGTGATAACCAAAATGCTGGTTACGAGTGGGTACATGTCCTGTACGTGTGGCACAGCTTCTACCTGGCGAAGCACTCGGGGCGGCAGCTGTCGCTGCAGCCGCAGCTGGGCAGCGCGGACCTGAACGCGACGTTCCGCGCGGCCGCCAGCTCGCCGCCGCGCTCGCCGCCCGCGCCCGCCGCGCCGCGCCGCCACATCATACAGGTCTCCACCTTCCAGATGTGCGTCCTCCTACTCTTCAACAAACGCGAGCGGCTCACTTACGAGGTACGACACGCTACATATCACTTATTACTAACACGTCTATATGTCACATCGAACAATATAACGTTGCGCTCTCTTCCAGGAGATACTCAATGAGACTGATATTCCGGAAAAGGATCTCGTCCGGGCCCTACAGTCCTTAGCGATGGGAAAGCCTACCCAGAGGGTACTTATTAAGCAGCCGAAAACTAAAGAGATTGAACCCTCTCATCAATTCTACGTGAACGATGCCTTTACATCTAAGTTACATAGGTAGGTGTCATATATTTACTAAATATTCAAGGTTAATTACGTAAGCGATATAACAATAATCCATTCATGAGTTTTTTAGTCACGTTTACTTACTTAAGTCTATTCTGCCTTTGTGATAGAGTTAAGATCCAGACGGTAGCAGCTAAAGGCGAATCAGAACCAGAGCGACGCGAGACGCGTAACAAAGTCGATGAAGACCGCAAACACGAAATAGAGGCAGCCATCGTGCGTATCATGAAGGCCAGGAAGAAAATGGCGGTACGTTAGAAAATCAGAATACACGTCTCTCATACTTATTTATAGGTTAATAATTGTATTATTGATATTCTCTCTTGTTCTATCTACAGCACACACTATTAGTCGCCGAAGTGACGGAGCAACTACGTGCTCGTTTCCTTCCGTCGCCAGTGGTTATCAAGAAACGCATCGAAGGGCTTATTGAACGAGAATATCTTGCGCGCACGCCTGACGACCGCAAAGTCTACACCTACGTCGCATAGGTTTGTAGCGACATCTCAGCATTGCTCCGAACGACTTCTGTAAAAGCAGCTTCAGTTTATATTTACTGTCTTCTTTGCTTTTTCATTATATTTTATTAGACTAAAATATTCTTTGAAGATTAATTATGTAAAAATATTGTAAATACCAATATAGCTCTAGTACCTTCACGTCATGTACTATGATAGTTTACCTCGTTTCCTTTATGCGGCTATATTAAAAACTTCCTTTATAACACGAATGTTTTATTAAATTCTCTTGTCACATGAATTGCGCTAATACAAGAGGCCGCCGTGGTCTAATTGAACCTAAAATGGGTTTTATTTTCAGGCCATCACATACTCAAGATCGTTTAAAGTCCTTGAAGGGGATGCCAAGTTAGAAGTGATAGAAGTAACAAAAGTATTTAAATTATTTCAAATAAAAATTATTAGTTATTATTCAAGAGTTATTTTATTTGCACAAAAATACTATTACACTACAGAGTAATATCATTAAACATGGTGTAGATATGTGTGCAGAAGTATTTGGTGGAAAAGGAAAAAAGAAATCTCTCGGTAAATAAATGTTCAAATGGGGACTTCCTGCATATTCAAATACACTTGGCTTCGTCATATCCATAAAACTTATATCAATAGTAATGACGACCGAAAGATCCTCTATAAAAAAACTAAAATTATTAGCAGTTACTTCATACTCAACAGACAAAATTTTATTCTCTCCTGTGTAGGCTGTGAAAGAGTTTTCTTCAACACTAGCATACATAAAAATTACCGAGAGTCTGGTAATTAAATTATAACAATGAAGTTTTAGAGACTTTTCATTGAACTGTCCATATACTGGCTCTTGTTTCTCAGTGTCTATCTCTAGACTTAACCAGAGATTGTCACTCAAATCCCGAGGATTCCCATAAGGGGAAATTGATACATTTTCATTAAGTTTTAACAATTTGTTAATATCACTTTGAATATTTTTACAAATATCAGTTTTAGGTACACCTTCATACGGATGCACATAGAGACATTTGGTTCTTTTGTTTTGTCCAAATATTACAATATTATTTGAAGTGTTTGTCATCTCACACAAGCCGTTCTTGTTGTCGGGAAAAACCATGTTGCTCTTATAAGCTAAAGTGTTATTGTAAAAGAATTCTGTATGGTTACTCTTAGCATATGATACTATAACTGGCAAACCGCTAATGTATCCTGGATTCCCGCTTAATTGTAATACAAGATCAATAGATTTATTAGAAATGTAAAAATTTATATTAATTTCTTGTGACATGAGCGGCAAAGAACTTGTTATAGTTTGAACATAAAGCTTTATGGTTGCATTAACGATTTTTAAATTAAAATAATAGAATTCATAATCTATTTTCAATGCAACATTTGTGCAAGTGGTTTCAGTGCATGAAACTTCATCCATACTCTTGTTGTAGTTTTTACAGGAACCATTTTCACATACAAGTATAGTCCAATTGATACAATGGAGATTAGAACAAGTCTGAAAGAAAATAATTTTTGTTAGTAGGTAATGTGCTATTGTTATTTTTATTTTCATGATTTCATTGGTTATTATAATATGTATATTTACCAACAGTGAGCTGTTAACTGTCTTATCAGTAGCACTTATAACCATGGCCTCTTCACAAGTTTTTAAAATATTAAACATTTCCAGGTCCTTCAATTTCACATTACACCTGGATTTGCTTTTTTTAAGAAATTCTATTGGTTTCCTATCAGTACAATAATTGTTTACTGAGGAAGTTGGGAAATCTGTAAAGATTTGTCAAAATAATATATAAGTTGTAAGTATATTGAAAAACAACTAGGTATTCCAGTTTATAGTCTTACCTAGATAGTATATGGTTTCATTTTTTAATAACCAGACTGGATCAGCGTAGTTATACAATGTTTTTATAAATTCATATGATGTATACTTCTGGTCATAACTGCGCCACTTATAGTATTGATCGACCGAAACCTGATCAAACTAAAAAGAGATATTTTAATTAGAATAAATTTTGCGCTCATAAATCTGATGTGATGTTTTCTAGTTATACCTTTCTTACGTTTCGTTTAACTGGCAAATTTGTTTTTACAATACACAATAGGTTATCCAAAGCAGTGCTCCCATATTTTCGCTCGTCAAATAGATGGGAAACGCAGCCATCAATTTCTGGTTCATTATGATTGGTCTTTGCAGTGTTACTGCACTGGAATATATTGTGTTCGTAATCAGAGCAATCATGATCACAACAACAATTTATGTCACAAGCTTTGTACTGAAACAGAAATGTAGGTATAAATAACTCTTCATAGCTGATATGATTTTAACTCACCATAGTGTACTTACCAATAGATCACATTCACAGTGATTGGTAAATTTTGTTTTTGGTTTAGCGTTGAGTGGTGGAATATTTGATGATTTATTCTTGTTTTCAAAAAATGTTATTTCTGTAATATTGTCATAATCCGTACTTGTAAAGAAAACTTCCGTAGTGGAAGTAACTTCGGAGTCTGATGAATTGTCATCATACAGAACATCAAATAGAGTTGTTGCTTCTGTTGTTCCCAATGTAACCAGTGCAGTGGTGTTAGAAATAATTGGAGAGGATATTTTTAAAGATCTTTTTGTTTGTGTTTGGTAGTATAGAGCATGTGGTTTATAACTTATGTTTCTTAATATTTCTCTTAAGGATTCCTTCTGGGTAACATTGAGATGTACAAGATCATCACCAGTCTGTAACTTCTCTTGGATAAAATCCATAACACAAAATTGAATGAATATTGACAGAACTGTAAAACTTAGATAAGTCATTACATTCATGTTATTACTTATACTCTACACCAAACTGACTAAAATTCCTTAGCAGTAAAGTAATTTGTAATTGAATAGAACCCTTTGATTTAGTTTTTAATTTAAATCTGTAAATTAAAAATAATTTCAAATCATTGTGATTATTAATTTTTCCATCCATAATTTATTATAGTATCTAAACACAAACCACAACAAGAAAATTAAAATAACTTACCGATTCAAACCTAAATTAACCAGATCACTTTGAATAAGTTGATGAGAGCCACCAAGAAAATACTGTCGAATCCTGTCAGTTAGTGTTGTTGGAGTTGGTACCCAACAATTAACATTGATAATGTGAGGCCCTGGCACTGCTGGTAAACTGCAGCACCCATACCCTATTATCCAAGACCTCCCAATGGAATCTAAGCAGCTCACTTGAAATATTAACTTAGGCCAACCTGAATTTAAAAAAATACTTAAAGTATAGAATAGCAATAAATAGTATTAAGTACTCCAAACTATATACCTTGAACTCCTTTGGTTACATAATGAATATCCAAAGGATGAGCCCAGACAACAGATTTGTCGAAATCTAATTTGCCTGAGACTGTTTGCCCTTCAGGCCAACCAGAAACAACAGTCCAGTTAGGACCTACGAAAAATAAAATCCGATTTTTAAATGATCTGGTGTAATGATAAATTTTACACGGTGCTTATTTGTATTTTGTTTATTAATTAAATGCTTGGCAAAAAGTATCAAACACCTTACAGGGTATCTTTACTAAAGTAATTACCGGATTGAAATGAATAGCGGCAAAATAGTGAAGACTTCTCTTGAAAATCAGAGGCAAACTTTATTTGTCCTAAAATATGCAATTCTGCCATGAGAAATCTTAATTAAACTTGAAACTTGGTATAAGTTACATAGTATTTTGGATAAACTAATGCACTTTCAATCACAGTGTACTTAACTTTCCAACAGTACGACGGAAACTTCTATTCATAGTATTCAACTATTCATTGATTTTGTTTGTTTTCTGTCAATACCACGGTAACCATGGTAACCACCGCAACATGCAATAATGAAAGCTGCGTATACACAAACCCAAGTTCCCAACGAAAGGTCATTGGGCATTTTGTTCGGACATTTGACCCAAGGCGTACACAAATGAAATAGGGCAAGGTATTTAGATAAATGTATCTGCAACCCAGTGGTACGGGTCGCATTCTTGTGGGCCATGGGATAATTGAGAAAATCTATTTATTATAATTAAGGCTTTTTTGTAACAAATTAACTCAAAACTACTGGACTGATATCAAAAATACTTTTGAAAGCTAGTCATTCCTAAGTGGCATTGGATAATTATCCATGGGGATATTCCCACGGGAAGTTTAGTCAATTTTTTTTTTAAAGCATTTGTTTTAAAATGAAAATAACATCCAGTTCTAATTAAATAATATTTTTATTCTGCTTGATCAAAATCTGTTGTTATTTCATCTAAAAAGGCTGCAGGTGCATCTATTGCATCTTGATGCCTGGCCCATGATAAAAAGTAAACTATGCATAGAACATGCGCACAGCTTCCAACAGTGCGGCGGCCGTGTATTAATACACGAACAGTAATACTGATCAATGCCGTTTCTTCCAATTCGATTGGGATCTACTAAAATATAAGTATAATATTGTTTACTACGGACGTGTCGCGACTGAATTCGGCCTCTTATTAGTATCTTGTTTTCGATCATTTCTCGGTTTCGGTATATTTCGATGTGGTATACTCCATTCAAACGCATGTGCTCGTGGCAATATGACCTCGCGAATCTCAAGTGGTACGATCCCAACATTCTTCTTAAGTAAGGCGCGGAAAGTCTTCAAAATCCGGATCGTTTCCGGCGAGTTGCACGAACGCTACTCTCTGCCTGTTCAAATTATGCCTTATCACATAATCTGATAGCTAACATTTATAGTGACTGAACGACACGTTTTCACAACGCTAAAAGTAAAAAACTCCTGTTTTATTAACTTTTTAAATGTTAAATAACTTTATTTTCCCAGCGGATACTTAAAAAAAAAATACATATTTTGAAAAGTAGGATTGAATTCTTCAATTTAAAACTGATTTGGTCTGTGTACGCCAACTTTCAAAAAGTGGGTCATAAATGCCCAATGACCTTTCGTAGCCTTGTATGTCTTTGGTTGGCGGCATAGCGGTAAAATCAAAGCCTTGCATTAAAGGGATGAAGACCAGTTATACACTATAATAATTATGATGTGTACATCTATGACTAAATAATAAATTATTCCTGAAGAAAAGACTTGGAAATCTTTTAGTGCATTTGCTTTTTGATATTTTTAAAGATGCGTTTTTAAGCTATTGCATAGCTTTTATCGCGGGCTTTGAGAGCGGCTCGGCCCAGCGTTCGCTTAACGTGTATGTATAAGGTACGACTGTACGAAACTCGCACGGATCAAGACGAGCTACTCCGAAATTTGGACGAATACGTAAGCAGCTGTTTGTGAGAAAGTATAGTATTAATATCAAAGAAAAAACTTGTATTAATATCAAAGAAAAAAATACTGCATAAATAAAAAAATAAGAAATGATTGCGTTGATAAAAAATGCTATGCAATAGCTTTACCGCGG
This sequence comes from Plusia festucae, assembly GCA_950381575.1. NCBI lineage: Eukaryota > Metazoa > Arthropoda > Insecta > Lepidoptera > Noctuidae > Plusia > Plusia festucae. The sequence goes on along the minus strand of OX494434.1, from coordinate 7,862,168 downwards.
CAGTCCCCGAGTGCCACAGGATTTTTTTTTTAATAGTGCTTATGCCAGCAACATTACATTGGTGCAAAACTTTTTCCAATGTTGCTACGTAACTCAATAATCGCCACCTACATTGGGGTGATTTTAGTGCACGACGAATACAATATTTTTTAAGAACTTCACTAAGTGTCTTCGACATGTTTGTGAACATTACTTAATGAACCATAATACTTTACATAACAGATAAAACAAAAAAAATTAACGCAGTACATACCTGTTTTTGTTTTACAAATGAAAATGTTTTGAAAAAAAAGAAAAACATTTATTTATTTTATGTACGTTAATTCACAAAATCAAATGGACACAACTTAGAACAAATGCATAAAGAACTTAGAACAAGTACATTAAGAAAGCATTTTAGTGAGGTAATTATTATCCGCTACTGGTAGCCCTGTCTATTTGACTAAAATGTTATGGTACCTACCCACGGTACCCATGCTCAAAACTAGCAAAAAAGCATGCTATTAGTGAGAGTGTTCAAAGTACAACGTTACAAGATATAAGTATATACCTCCTTCTTTATGAGGTTGGTTAAAAAAAAATACGAATTATTTTCCTTTGTTAACTTGCCGACCACAGAGTACATTTTAGTTGCCGACTGCCTCGTCGCTGGTCGAATGGTTTCATGCACAGAGTACACTTTACATGTTACATACGGCATTGCCGTGCAAGGTCTCAGATTTATTTATCAGCTCGAGTCAAAAGAGTTACTACGTGTGGCGGTGGTTATACCCTCATGCCTCTGAAAGAATTTTAAGCTGATGGTTTGCGCATGATCTCTCACCGAACGTCTCGCTCTGCCGTCCCATTGGACAGAGAATGGCATTTCGTTTGCCGGTTGTAACCCTTCATCCCCTTTTTTAACCCTTTAGGGGTGGAATCCAAAAAGTTCCGAATTGTGTATATCGACTCGCAGATCAAGTCCAGTTGATCAGTCATGCACCTGTTTGCCTCGTAGAATATACGTACTCCTTTTAAAATAATCCTGCATATGATAAAAAAGTTGACCGAATTTTGGGCAACCATGACCACCGCCTTTTTTGAAGCCTGTTGTAAAGATAATTATTGATTTTAAGTTTATAACTTTCATCATAAAATGTTTTTGTAATTCAGTTTTATTTATACCTACATCGATACTAATAAATACTATGCTAATGATGTGTCTGGGACACTGCATATGTAAAATTCTGGTACGCAGTAAGATTGGACCACAAGCTAAACGGTAGCAAGGTAGTATAAAAAAAAAAATGAGTCATAGAAAACAGTCATTTACTTGGTCGTTACATATAAAATAGATCAAAGTAATAACTAGATAAACATTTTTATAAGGCACGTAGATTATATTATAAGTACGCTTGCCAGCCGTGGAAGAGGCGGCACAGGTTGAAGGGGTCCGTGGCGACGTGCAGCAGGCGCGCGACCTGGCCGGCCACCGCCACGCCGGCCGCGCCGCCGTCGTCCGTGCCGCTCAGCTTGCTCGTCACCACCAGCAGCGCGCGCTCCGCCAGCCCGCTACGGGAACTTGTGGAGCCTGTACATTATAATACATTAATTTAAGCACTCCTGACTGAAGTGGAATCCGAAGTATAAGCTGATAGGCTTCAAACATTTGAATAGGTATAGGTTCTTGAATAATTATAGCTAGGTAGTAGGTAACTTAATTTATGCTCAAGTTTTTTTAAGTCAAAACATGAAAGCTGGCCATTTAAGGGCTATAATTGCATAGATGGGACAGTAATTTGGGGGTTCAAAACAAATCATAATATCGCAATATTTGTTCGCTATTACGCTCCTGAATACCTACCTACCCGCATATTTACCGTAGAAAATTAGAGGTATGTTTATATATAAATAAACTTACAGTCAATACTAGTATCAATGCTCGTATTCGGAGCATTTTGTTGTGCAGTTTTAACTGACCATGAGTACAGAGGGTCACAGAGTAAAACTTCTAATATCGTTAATAACGTCTCCTGATTATCGCGGAGAAGTTGCATTGTTTTTTCGCAACACCTGGAAATATAGAATAGAAGATACAATCATGTTAATTTTTTTTTAATGTAAGTACATCGTGCCTGTAAACAGTTAATTTTATAAATTACCGTTTAAATGTTCCTTCAGTGCCACTGGAACCAAAACCAGCAATAATATCTCGTGTTAAACGGAATGGCACCGTTTCGGGCGTGCGCAGTGTTTTGCCTTGTTCAAATGCAATACCTGAAATATATATATAGAAGAATATAAATATTTATTATTCCAATTTAAATTATAAATTGCGAACTTCATATTTGTATTATGTACCTAAATCTATGTGAATAACTTCAGCGGTTCTCTTGTCAATTAAAATGTTGTACATATGTCTGTCGCCTAATCCGAGTATGTAGCCGACCATTGAAGATGTAGCAACACTGGAAATAAAAAAAACATTAGTTATCGATTCGTTAACAACAAGATTTCTATTATAGTTTTGTAATATTACCTCTTCGTGTATGCCAATCTCCTTTCGTACCAGGTAACAGGGTCAAGATAATGTTCAATGAAAAAATATTGAAAGACTGGTTTAAATTCCTTCAGTATCCCATTAAAAATAGCTAATTTGACTTCGTGACTCCTATTACAACAATCGATCATTTTCTTACGGGCAGCGTCGCATGAAATATCCTGCAAAATATAGTATGTAAATCATTATAGTTATATTGTTAAGTGATTTTTACATTAGATACATGGTATCTCCTAGACAATCTATACTATAAATATTAATATTATAACGCTGAAGAGTACCACAAAAAACTAAAACACGCAGACGAAATCGCGGGGGACAGATAGCAAAAAATAAATACTGCAAAAAAAAAATGGGAATGTTTTTGCTTAGCATTAGGACAGTTTGGACTAGTTATAATAAAATTATTTTATATGAAATATTCCTTACCTGAGGACGATAACGACTGTGGGCGCCGGCGTTCTCTGGCGCTGCGAGATAGAGGCCCATTGGTATTGTGCCCTCACACCACTCCAGTACGCCGGACAACCGAGACATAGGCACAACCTACCAAACAAGAATTGTTAACATAAATATCTGGTAAAGTTCAAATCAATAGAAAGTTATGGCATCAGTACTAAAGTTATGTTACCTTGTAAGTCCGAATAAGTAGTTTATTTTTATGGGTCACCGGGTCTTTCTCCAGCAAAGTATTAACAATGTTGAAAACTTGCTGCATTACCGCATCTTGCTTCAAATCATCTCCGCCCTAGTAAGAAAAATATTGTTAGTTTGAAGACTCAGAAGAACATAATTTTAAGACAAATATGAGACCTTACCTTAATTAACAAGATATTAACTTTGCCAGAAGAATCGGTGCAGGTTATCTTTTTTGGACAATTGACACCACCTACTAGTTCATAGAACTTATCAAATGATTTTAGAGCTAAAAAGAACGAAAAAATAATCAATAACCAATAATCATGTAATAAAGAAAGGACCATAACACAGAGGTGGTATGTTGTATAAGCTTTACTTACTATGTATATATGTGTATTTGCAGTCTTTCCTGAGTGCCAATGTTACTGTAGGAACGGGTATATCATTCAAATTACGAAGCTTGTGTATATTTTCTGCGTCTGGTATTTTCTGCTTCTTTTGTCTTGTTGGAGGCATGTAGTTGGCGAAGCTTATGATTGCTGAAGCAGAAATGATATATAATAACACTTCTGAATATTTGTAAAACAACACAATTTCTTGATATTAAAGTTCAAAATGTAAAATCAAATGTACACTGGAAGAGTTACACATAATTATGAAAATTCGTTCAGTTATTAAACATATTCATTCCACTGAAATTCTTGTTCAGCATAATCTCATTCAGCACTGTTGCTTCATGATGTATTTAGAAATTTCATTTAGAGTGAAACATTTCCTACCAAATGTAGGCAAAATTCAACGAAAAATAAACCGTCTGAATCACTTCTTTACTAAAACAGATACATTTATTTAACTACAGGAGTATTATTCTCCAAGTCCAAAAAAAACATAACGTGGTATAACGCATGTTCTAGTTCAAAAAACCGGGGTCGCCGAATCTTTTTTGTGTTCTGAGTATCGGGTACTGTTATTATATACGTTTTAGGCCATTTAACAGAGTTGAATAAGATTATGTCTCTCTTAATCCTACACGTATCTGCACGTTAACGGTTTGACTTCGAGAATAAGGCCCCAGATTTTGAAACCCTTTCAAATTGGCCAGTAGGGTCATGTTGTGATTTATGATTGTAATTGATATATAACAGTAAGCTTCACTTACCGTCACAGACTTTTTCCATTTGTGTTATAATGGTAGTCAGGTTGTTCTCGCTTCCGAGCAGTTCAGAGACCAGCGCCTGCGCAGCGATGACGCGCGGTTGTTGGTCTCGGACAGGCCCGCTACTACCGATTCGACCGCTTGCATTCATGATCACGTTGTCTTTATCTGAGTTTTTCATCCCAAAGAGGATAGGCAGGGTATGATGTGGGTGGTCGACTGCACACCGTTCTACATAAATGTTAAAAAGGTAAATTGTTATTTGCATCTTTTCTTGCAGTGTACAATCAAAACTTTGTAGCTAGGTATATAAAAAATAGTTAGAACCATTCTGGCTTTCGTTCTATTTAGATCTAGATATAAATCTTTGGGTACATACTTATTACTTTCTTCAAATTATTCATGAACGGCGTATTTTCATTGGTTAGCCGCGGCGCAAGTTGTGGTAATACAGTCACAAACTTCCAAGATGGTATCGTATTTAACAGTTCTTCAAATGTGTCATTATCTTCTGGACGGAACTCATAGTTTTGGTTAGCCAGCCACAACGATATTACTCTGAATACCGACAAGTTATTATCGTCGCACTGTTTCAGAGACAGTAAATAATATCTGTGGAGTTGCAAATTATGAATTAATTTCAGGACCATTATGTAAGCTCCGTGAGGTTCGAAGTTTTTTTAATACATACCGCATTGCCAAGTGCAAGTAATTATCCTTTTCTACTTGAGTATTGGCTATTTCAGCTTCATCCAGTTCTTTGAACTTTCTATTTGTAGATAAAGCCCGTCCTTCCTCTCTGAAATCACAAATAAAAAAATTATCATGTTTTTTTTTTATTATAATACAAAAAATACTAAAACATTAACTAATTGAATAACTTACTTCGTTAATGTCTTTGTAGATTTGGTACCTAAAGACGAAGCAGTACCCTTCATGTTTTCTAAACATTTTACCCTGTTTTCATAAATCGACGAATTCATATACGTAACCACCTAGAAATATATGTGTTATTAATTTAAAGCTTAACAGGTTTGGTGTCTGAATTTGAAACATCTATTTAGTCCGCCAACCAGACAATAAGAACCATTATACACGTATTTTTTATTAAATCTATACCAATTATACTATTAAATAATATACCAAATTTATACGCTTTTAAGTTCAGGAGTGGGGACTTGTGACGTCAAGGCATGGTAAAATTTGTACTTAGACGAGACGTCACGCGACTTTTTCATCCATTATATTATTATTCACAATCATTGCAAGAAAAAAGTACGTCAAATATATATATATATATATTTAATGTCTGAAGGACATTAGAAAACAAAAATAGTCAAAATCCCTATTATAGTGTTATACAGTCATAGATTATATGTGCTATACCTGTTTATACTCGGCGTCAGCAAACTTAGCAATATCATGATAAACTTTAAGTCTAACATCTATGTTGTCGTCTTTGAGAACGTCAAGACTTTTTTTCAAATATTTGTGTATTATTTCTCGAGGATTGTCACGTTTTGATTCTGCCATCCAAAGTCCGTATCGCCTAAAAGCAAGCAGATTCATCACTATATGTACCATTCAAATAAATGGATTGACACTAGTCTTCCAGGATTTTGTGTCCCAAACAGTTTGATGGAATTGTAAAAGCCCAAGTGATTTTTCCATTATTTTAATATAACGCCCAGTTTTACTGTTATTCGAGTTTTATGTTTGGGTTTTTATGTAATAGATAATAAACTTAAAATAATGTTCTCTGCATTACCGTAAAGAAACGGCCGTCAGTTTATCATCGAGTGACTGATGGTCGATTATGTTACGAAGCAAGGATAAGGCTATTTCTCTGTGGCCTTTAGCCCACGCTATCTCACTCTCCACTAATGTTATATCTTCAGACAGCTTGGACTTCTTCGCGACAGCTAGCAGGCGTTGGGCCATTTGGACCCTTCGATTATTAAGTGCCAGTTCTGAAAACAAAAGAAATATTCAAAGGTTAAAAATATTAAATTTTTATTTGATCTGTAATAATGATTACCTAACTATAACATAAAAATTTCGTGCCACAAACTCGGAATCACCGATTTTTTTATTTATTTTGTTGTGTATATTTGTCCGCCTATGTACCTAACAGTGCATGAAGTATGAAATAAATAAATATTTGGAAGGTCTAGGACTAGGCTTTCATTTTACATCTCTACACAAAACAGGTCAGCTAGTATTTGTATTAACTTACGAGAATATTGCGTCTGCAAGGACACTATTTCCGTCAACAAATGACTATGTGTTTTTGTTGCGTGCTCAAGTAATAAAACACGTTGGGATGAGAACGTTTCAATGTGCTTAAAATCCATAAACTGCGGTAAGTTTTCGATATCCCATTTCTGAAGCAATTTCGTTAGTTGGAGACGGTTTATTCTAACTGAAAAATAGTCTTCGATATCGTTCAAAATATGTAGTTTTTCTAAAACTTTATAAATGTTCTGACAGTTTTTCATGTTTAAATTATGGCACAATTTAGAAACCGCCAGTTTTGCTTTATTTAACGGCAGCAGCAGTTTATTTTCATATTCAGGTGTGGTTTGCACATTGAGACAACTTTTAAGACATGCATACTGAAAAGCTTTCACTATTGAATTGTGATTGCAGTTCTTTTGTTTATACTTTTCTTCCAGTTTTCTTGTGTCGACGAAATCGCTCCAGTCACCTGAAATATTTATCAAATTTATTTTAATTTTTATTATTAGAATGTACCTAATATAATTGTATAAAGATAAAATGGTGCCTAATGGGTCTCGGTTTTGTGCCCTTTGTAAATTAAAGGCCGCGTTTGTACTTACTCAAATTATACAATGTACACTAACACAAAACCTTAAATTTCTTTAATGCATGGTGTCAAAAAATTTCAAATTAGTTTAGCAAACTTACCCAAGAACGCCAAGCAATCATATTTTACGTCGTTGAGCTGATCGTTTTCTGGCAAAGACTTAATATAGCGAAGAGCAAGGTGATGCATGCCCGACTTGTGCAGTGATCTGACCACACCATAGTGTAGGTCCGGGTCAGCTTGACTGCTGCAGGAGAGCGCTATGTCGTGTAACAACAACGCATCCGTGAACTGGCCCGTGTTAATCAAATGCTTGCGTTTTTCGTTTTCTATCGTCAAGTGAGCGGTTCCGCAGCCTTCTATAGCATCCGTTTCTCCAATGGATACAAAACACTGAAAGATAGCAAATAATTTTAAAACATGTTATGAATATGACTGAATAGGTATACCATGCAGAGGAAAACCGAGGATAAGTGAGTAGTGGAGTCAATGGAAGCAAAATACGCATTACGCCGACCGATAGTTGATAAAATGGCATGAAGATGCAATTTTAGAATCATCATCCTCCTGCCCTTATCCCAATTTTATTTGAGGTCGGCGCAGCATGTTTTTTTCTTCCATACTCTTCTATCTGCCGTCATCTCACAAGTAACATTCTTTCTAGCCATATCGACTTTCACACAATACAACATAAAAATGCATTCCTAGATTGCTTATGTAAAATAAGGATTTATATTTTACGTAAGCAATATAGTATTTAATGTACTTGAATCTTAGAGATCCTTTTGATCAACTTTTTTGCTCTTGGCCAAACTACTCCGAGTAGGTATAAAAATATGCTACTTTAATAAAATATATGTGTTTAACAGAACCACTTACTTTCCTGAATATTCTTTGTAAGTTTTTCCCTCCAGCGAGACTCGATGTTATTTCTGGTGCGGAAGGCGAAACACCACTGTTTTGGAATATAGCCCAAAGTTCGCCATAGTAAATAGCTGCCCAGTTCTGATCTATTATCGCAGCTGCCCATGCTACCTTGTCGTACTCAAGTTGCAGATAATTCAATGTCTGTTTCGCACTACCTGGTCTGGTACATACAAATATTTATTATAAAAAAAAAAACGAGAAACCATAACACAAAAATGTAAGCAGGAACTTTACTATGAAAATGCGGAAAGAAAACAATATTGCGGTTAGATATATTTCTAGGTAGAGACTTACCGAGACTTGTTGTTTCTTTGTATGCGAATAAAATTCACAATATCGAGCATATATTGTATAATTTTCATGTAGCTATGTGTCATGGTATCAGCTGTTCTAGAAATGATATTACTTTCTCCACTGTTTTCTAATATTTCATCGAAAGTCTGGTCCCATATTTTATTAAAAAACGTTTTGATTTGGTCACCGAGTGCTTTTACATGTCTTTCAGATAATCCTTGTATTAATAATCCTACAAGCGCTGGTAATATTTTTCGGCATACACTTGACTAAAAAGGTGGAAACATGTAATGGATAATTCGTTAACTTTGAACAAGCGCTGGAAGTCATATGGGAGTTTATATAAATACAAGGACAATGAAATCAGAACATTACTTCTGTTGCTGTTTAGTCACTAAGAATTCTAATTTTCTGCAGTAAGTATTTTTATATAATTATTCCAAATGGCCAGTATGTAATGACGAATTCAGGGTCAGAGTCTCAAACAAGTTATAGCCAAAACCCTCTTCAATTACTTGGTGGTGATAGTTTTGAAACTAACAATTTTCTCCCAAATTCAACCTTATCTGGGTGGCATAAAGTTGTTTTTAAACAATGTTTTACGGCCAAACTTTTTGAAATTACAATTGAAATTACTTCATTTTTTGCAGACATATTTGAGATACTGACTGTGTATCTGGTTTTATTTACATTAATGGTGAGAGAACATAAAAACTTACCTTCAATAAGCAAACTTGTTGTAAATTCTTGATATAATTTGTTGGTGAATGAATCAATTGTAAAAGCGTACATGTCACTTCTTTCAACCAATCAATACTATTTTTTTTCAACAAAGCACTCAGGAATATCCCTTTTGGATACTTTGTGCAATACTCTTCAAACTTCATACTATCAGTTACTGTGTCACTGGTAGAGGAAGGGGAGCGCGACGAAAAAGGTTTTATTATTTCCTTGTCAAGTATTTCTAGGTCTGAAATATTTAAAACTCATTTTTCATTATAAGTTAGAAGATATATTATTATTTTATTATGCGTAGGCAGTATGTCTAGGCCTCATAATCAATCATGGCAATGAGGGTTTTCGGGATTGAAAAATCCTCCGTAACCCATCACGAGGCTGGAGCTTGTCTCTCGTTGGTGGAGAATGACAGATAGACCTGATGCCATAGCTAAACTAGCAGGTTTTTTTTAGACTCTCATCCAAGGGTACACATATTCGTTATAATTAATTACGTACCTGGAATTTCGTCAACATCAAGGGACTTTAACAAGTGTTTTAATGTCTCTGAAACTTCGTCTGTAATTGCGGCGTCTTGATCAAATAACACCTCTAATAGAGATTTACCAACAACTTGCAAAAAGAAACGCGTTGGGTGCACTGTTTTAACTCGTTCCGTGTAAGCAGGTGGTACTGTTACTAACGTCTTTAAATTGTATGAGCTTATAATGGATAAACAGTTGCATGCTTCTATGATTGTCTAAAAATGAAAAGGTCTTCGTTAATCGCTTATGTAGTGTACATTTTAAGTGTTAGTATTACAAAATCAACCTTACTGCTTTAACTTAAGGCTTAGGCTATATAAATGTGTTACTACTAATGTGCAGTTTGTACAATAAAGTAGTTAGTCTGTTCGTACACGAGGGGAAACAGCTCTCCGATGCCCGACGACACTAGTCTCCAACGACGCGTAATCTCTGAACGACGAATCTATGGTTCGGTTGCCGTTAGTTTCTTGGGTTTTAAACTCGTCGGAAATCAGATGGCTTATTTTTATATGAAACATTACCCTTCGGATTTACCTTGTCATCACACGTTGATTTGAGTATATTGCACAGTGATTGCACGAACTGATGTATGATCGAGGTCTCACACTCTTCCGAAAAACTTTGAGCATCCAAATCTCGATGCAATTGTTGTATATGAGATGTATTACAAGATAAAAATTGGCGCACATTCAACAACGTCTCATGACTGGAAAAAGGGGGGAAATTGAAAATTTAAAAAACAATACACCTTTTACTTGTTGGTTAAATAATATATCTGTATGATACACGCTTACCTCGATCGTTTTAAACTGATTTTGTGGGTCTTTAATTTCTCTTTAAATACAGTCATATTAGGACAACGCGCGTTATCAGTAATGCCTTCAGACATCGAACTCAAAAAATCAACGACATCTTCACTTTCCCTCATATAATTTTCCATGTTGGTTATTAAATAATTTACAAATTCCGAGCATTCCTGTTCAAAGCCAGCTTCTTTTTGTTTTAATAAAATTGGTAGTAATTCTAATAGTCCTCTTCGCATTAATGTTGCTGTGTGTGGCAACAAATAGTCGAGGACAATTTGCAAGCCTTTGATGTAACACCTCATCTCATCCTTACTGCTACAATCTTTTATAACTTGCGTGAAACTGTTACACGCAAAATTACTTAAGAATGCGTCAGAAGGTTGGTTTAAAGGTATACTTTTTATGAAAACCACATATGAGTGTAAAGCCAGTATTTTCAGTTCAAATACATTTTTTTGAGTTACAGCTTTCCATAGTTCAAATAAGATTTTAAACACTGTTATTGTTTGATTTTTACATAGGTATTGTAGAACACTTCCATCTGTAAGGTCCTAAAAACATAGCAAAAATAGAAGAGTTTTGAATTTATAATCACAATCAAACGATGTACATCATTCAGACGATTAATGAATTTTCCTTGTCCATTCTAGTTACCTCATAATACTTACTTCGAAATAATTTAGGATGGCACAAAATATTTGCTTAGGATATAAGTATTCTTGATTCTGTCTCGGAAATTTAACATCAAACAGTATTTCTGCGTCTTCAGGGTCACTCATATGGGTCGCGGTTAATAAAAGCAATTCTCCAATATTCGCTACAAAAACACTATTCCATCTATCGCTATCCAACATTTCACCTGTCGTTTGAAACATTTTAGTCGCGTTCTTCATGGACTTCTTAAATGCATTTCGTTTATGTTGCCCACAGTAAGAAATATCATATTTTGCGCTTACGATATAAGGCACACTTAATGCTATTATATTAGGAAAGCACATCTGAAATTTAAAACACAATTAATTACACTTTTATTTTTAAAACTAGCAATTGTATTTTATTTTATCAATAACTTCTACTAATTGAAAATACATAAAATATACCTCAAGAATATGTTCTAAGGGCTTTTTGCGTGTCTTTGCAACTTGTTTCATTATGTCGCTGTTAGTTATGCTTCCTTCATGTTTCCATAAAATTTCACCAGCAATCAACCACTTCATATGTTTTTCTATAAACATTTCTATGTCTTCAAAACCAAATAAGGTAATTGGTAAATCTCCAAATGTATTTTGTTTGGAAAACCAAAAGAAAATAACTGCCAAAATGTTGTTGTTTAAATATGTTGCCAGGTCCGCAATGCCGAAAGCTTGCATAATCAGATTTAAGACCTTCATTACTATTTGCTTATCTAAAGATTTCACTTTTTGTATATGAATTACTTGAAGTATTAAGGTCAGTGAGGGCAATTTTTTCGCCTGCGCCAGCGCGACGAAACAATGAAGAACAGTAAAAGTTCTGTTAGCAGATTCATCTTTAAGTATAGACTCTTCTACAGTTGGTAACTGGAAAAAGAAAAATAAGGTAGTTGGTAAATGGAAATATATGCCCGTCACAACTATAAAAATAGTATACGAGTTGCAGTTTACGACATAATTTATTAAGAATTAACAAATATACTTACATCAGTTAAAAATATCCCCAGTAAATCAGTTGAAAAGTCATCGACCCTATCCTCCGACAAATTATTGATCAGTTTTAACAAATAACAACAGGAAAGCCGTATGCTATGAACATTACATTTTACTGTTTTCAAAATTTGTTCAATGAAAGCTTCTTCACAGTCGTGTTTGCTACTCATTATTATAACTTTAGCTGCACATTCATATATCAAAGAGGCAACCCTCGGTGGATAATACGTGTCTTCACATAGGTGGAGATAGCTCTTGATCATTATAAAACAATTGTCTTTCATAGCACTATCGCCAGAACATAAAGGATCCATAATTTTAAGCAATATTTTGAGTATTCCATAAGTTGCCTTTGAATCTCTGTACAGTTTTTGGCACATACGCTGCATGAGTGTAAAAATTAAACCTGTAAATTTTTGGAACAATTAGACAAGACACTTTAACCATAAAAAAAAAATTCAATATGTAAATACATATTTATACCTAAAGGCGGATCTTGTACTCTGGAATCTATCAGCAGTTCAATACATTGAAAAGCACATTCTGTATCAGACGTAAAGTTGTATACATATTCGTCTAATACCAATTTTGATATATCTTCCCGATATTCTGCATTTTTTCTACAGTACGCAGCAAGTACTAGCAGACAATGTTTTTTCAGTGTTTCAATATTCATTTCATCTTCATCTCCGACGTTTATAATGTCGTCATCGTCAGATTGAACTTCAGTATTTAATATATTATTGATACTGTGGAATGTGTCTGCGTCTATTGTAGATCGCAGCAATCTAGTCAACTTAGGATCAAATTCAGCAACCAAAAGATCTTTGACAAGTACAAGAAGATCTACTTTGTACTGTATTTGAGTGTTGCTCTCCAACAAAGTATTGAATGACGTATACATGCGAGTTAAAGCAGTTACTAGTAATGGATAAATGTCCATATTCATAATCTCATCGTGAGATTTCACATTCAGTTTTATTAATAAGTCAAAGTAAGTCAAAATTTCATTCATCAACTTAATAGAAATTGATAATTCAGTATGGGTTTGTAATGCTGACATGTTACAACTTAAACTCCTTTTCAAGAATACTTGTATTTGCTGTTCTAAAGACGAATCGGTTTCAACATTGTCATGTGCGTTTTCTGTAACTGGTGGTGATTTTGGAGCATCAATTTCGAATTCGCTAAACAAAATACACTTTTCCAACGAATTAAATAAAATGTCATGTAATCGTACACATTCTGAATTTATGTTACATTTGAAGTTGAATCCAATATTTTCATTAGAAATTATCCTCATTAATAATTCAGGAACCCCAGTCACACATAATGTTGAACTATCGCCATCTGTGAGCCACGCTAGACATTTCACTCTTAAATCACTAAAACTACATTCGCTGTAGAACTTCTGAAAAATATATGTTAAAGTAGTGACACTATGAGTGGTTACAGGCATTTCCTTCTCAAGGTACTGTTTCATAAGATGTGTCGGGTACTCCAATATGTTACACTTTAATACATTTTGCATAACCATGTGTATGGCTGGGTGCGCCGGATTTATTGATGTGCAACATCTGAAAACATAGGATAATAAATATTATATTTAATTTGAATCTTAGATGGTCATAGTAGCTGTTTCCTACATATCCGCCCGCACTCGCATTTCTTTTAATATAATATAGCCTATGACACCCAGGGATAGTGTAGCTTCCCAACAGGGAAATATTTTTTCTAATCACGCAAAAAAACAATCAAATCTTTTGTCTTTATAATATTAGTATATATAAGTAAGTAAACTGCCTTACCTAACACAGCTATTCCACAGTGATAGTAAAGCGAGTTTATAATGTTCGTCTTCCTCATCAGTCATCTGAGCACGGGGACATTCAAGTACTAAGCAAACTAACTGTCTAAACATGTCCCAGTCTAAACCACTGTTATTATTTGCAAGTAATATCTGAAGACAGTTCAGTAATGATATATATTCACCAGGAGTAATGTGAGTACCATATAATTTAGTATACATATTTATAATTCCCAACCTGTAATCAAAACAAAACAAATGCTATCACTTTTACTTAGCTTATCGATATCACAAATATTTTTGATCAAGAAGTCTCCTAACATTGACATTAGACTAACAAAGTTTGGTAAAAGGTAAATATGTAACGTGCTCAAATGATGGAAATATGGAATGTTCATTTTGCGCGAATATAAATCTCTTTATACCTACCAAGGCATATGATTTTGCTCCAGTTCAAAAACAAGGTCCTGAAATGTTTTGTTCTTGTTAACACTGACTTTAATTCGCTTTGATGTTGTTTCTGTGTCGTTTTCGCTTCTTTCGAACATCTTGAATATCTGCAGTTACATAATTTATGATAAAAACACTACCTATTTTAAAGAAAAAGAAACAAAAAAAGTAGTACTAAACATTTATTTACCTGATGAAAGACGGAAGCGGCTAGACTATAAAAATATGAGCATTGTTGCTGTATTCTATCATTTAGCTTTCGATTTTTCTGCAAATAATTCACTTCTAAGCAAATAATTTCTGTAATGCTATTAAGGTACTTGTTCCAGATGTCCCAGTTATTAGCGAGACTTCCTTCTTCATTTTGGTATCTTCCCAGAGGGTGATGAAGAGCTACCGCAAGATTTAACAGGTTGAATAGTGATGTCTGGAAATAAATAACGTCTTATGGTGAAATAGAAATTGGAGAACCCGAAATAAAATTTCAATAATACCTAAATAAGTTTGTTTAAATTAATATTATAAAAAGGAAATCTTCTGAAACAATTAAGATTGATAAAATGAATTTATAAAATGAAATTTTCTGAAACAATTAAGATTGATAAACTTTAACATTATTACATAATTACCTTTTTCTTTTGATCTTTGTTTTGATCATAAAATTTTAATATGGATGGCAGAAAACTCTCAATGAAACGACACATTGTTAGTCGACATTCAGAAGATAGCTAAAAAAATATTCAAGTTTAAAACAACACAAAAAAAAATAGTATAAAATAAAAATAGTAAACCCTGATTTACCGTTTCTAATAACAAAATAATTATATCAATAACTACATCCTGTACTTTTTTGTCTTGTGCAACAAGACCAAAATAAGTCTCTATAGAGGTTAGGGATTCTATAAGAGGTCTGACAAACTGGCAGTTTTCTTTTCCACTTTTCATAATGAGCAGAATTAATCTCAGTTTAGTGTAACTGTCTAAGTTGTGATCAGTAGAGAAACATGTTGCTATACTGACATCCAGTAGCTCTGAAAAACCAATAAAATTATAATTTAGTTTATCAAACAAGAATAAAAATGTATATTACTTGGTTGCCTGTAATTTAGGAATCACAAGAAACAATACCCTTATTTTTTTCTTAAAGAATGTAAGGTACATTCTTTGTTAAAAACCCTATATAAATAAATATGAATAGTTTACTTACCTTTCCATGTGCTTGGTGTTATATGACCCAAGTAATGTTTGTGCGGCAGGACATGTTTAAGGAGTAAATTTAAGTAACTGTCACCAAATGCTTTAGCAAGACGATTATCCTTAAGTATGTATAAGCTTGACTCTGTGATCTTTTCACATTTTATATAGGCCTTGCCTGAAAAAATTAAATTTACTATAAAGTAAGTTTATTTTATACTTAACAATAATAGTCATTTTATTTCAGGCAACTGGGCGCCCATAGTAACAAAATACATAAATTAAATCTAAACTTATGAACTAATACATATAAATTTAAAATATAAACTAAGTTTATTTTATGCATTACCCAAATAACTAATACATAATACAGCAGTAGTAAAGCTTTCATTATTTATTTAATAGTTTATGAACAATATTAATGTATATTATGTATGCAGACTTAATGCCAGAAGCATTCTCTACCAGTCAATCATAGGGTGGTGCAGAGATAACAAGAAGTGGATGCATAATGATAAAGTAGCAAATTACAAAGTAAGAGAACAACTGTGTCTTTGCTTACTGCCACAATTAAAGTAGTAAAATTTTAAATGGAAATCCTGGATAAAAGGAAGAAACATGAAGATAAATAACAAGATTTATCATATTTAATTTAAAAATATATTTTGAACCAACACCTCAGGAATATTTACATTAATAAATAGTACAACAGAATAGAGTTTAATTGAACTAAAATAGTAACCACAGCTTGTATTACCTTTATTAGAGCCAGCTACACAATGATGTAATAGGCTTGTGCAAAGAGGTCTTGTAATGTTTTCAAAAGTTTTCGACTGTTCAAATTTTTCAGTTTCCTGAAGCAAAAGTTGTACCTAGTATAAATTGAAATACAAAATACCACAAAATTTCAAGTTGAGTATAGGAGAATAAAGATGAATGAGAATGAAATCCTTTCCTTCTACCTATACATAGGTATATTCCTAGAGATAAGATAAAAGCTGTTCCTACTTCCAGCACTTCTCGGGCAGCGAAGAGGTACTATGACTGTAAAATTTATAAGTTAAGGAAACAGACATTTTAATAGATGAAAGTTGTAAGTTACCTTAAAAATGTAATCATTGATGTCGTCAAATAGATTATTCCACGTATATCCTCGTTTTTTAAGAGTATTTTCAGATAACAGAGACGGACCTGCGTTGCTGTTCGTCAGATATTGTTTTATAATTTCTGCATTCTTTTTCCGATCAGTAACTCGCATAGATTTTAGGCCATTGCCGGCTTCTCTAATCGATGATTCTAGTTCCATATCTACAAGCTATTACATTGAAGAAAAAAACTACGAACACAAGAAACAACTAAACAAGTAATAATAAAGTTGCTTCCCGCGAGATTCGACATCGACACTGCAGAGTTGACACTTGACAGAGTTCAAACTGGAAACTGTAATAGTTTGACAAATGACAAGACATGTCAGCTGTGCATGTCAGTGACTGTCAGACGTCAGTGGCTCAGATTCTCAGATTATATTCTTCACTTGAAGTATGGAGGAGGGTAGAAGTAAGGAGGGTAATCTGCGTACATGAAAAGTGTCCGTCAAATTCTATAAATTAGCGGCGCCACTTTAAATTCTAAGGGGTAAAGCCATACAGATAGAATTACAGTAGTAGAGCGAGCGCGCATCCAAGTGAGAACAGTAGATACAGGTATGATCAACATGACGTTCCCGCCGCGAGTGTTTGTAGTCGTGCTTGGGAGGATATTATTTAAACTGGGTAAATATTTACCCATCAAAATGGTCGTTCTATCTTGCAAAAACGATACCGTTAAATGCTGCAACTTTGCCAAGAAAGCCCAACTTTGCCTTTTTCGTTTCAATTACGATATTTCGCGTTAGCTTAGTTTTTTCCTATTTTCTACCATCTGATAGTAATTTTACATTATTAGGGCAACATATTTTTATATTTTTGCAATAGCACCTCCATTGTTACTCCGCCAATTGTGCGACAAAAACCGGCGCGCGTGGTTTAAATTTTTTAGTGTCCTGTAACTTTTGCAGTTTTACGTAGAGAAAAGGTGTTTCTGATTAGAAATAACGTCCTAAGGTAAGAAAACACTGTCTATTTCCCGTATTGTTTGATATTTTTATGAAAAGGACACCATTTCATCAAAATAACTTAGTAGGCAATGTTGTGCACTGTTTTGGAAACTTGATTGACACAACTTTGCCTGGGTCTAGGGTTATCACTTGTCGGATTTCATTAATGATATATTTTTAATGTGATTTCATTGAACTGCATTTTTTTGTAGTTGTATGAACAATGGGAAGCACAAAAAAGCGAAGCTGGAGAAAAACAGGAGCTCGCAATTATGCTGATTATTCAGAGGAAATGTTACAAATTAATACAGATCTCGTGAGAATTAAAGCTATTTCATCTAAAGAAGCAGAGAAGCAGTTTGAGATGCCGCGCCGGCACAATATCAACAAATTCAAAAATTTACATAGCATTTTATTTGATCGACTACAGAATTGTCAGCTGAGGAAGAAGTCCACATCGCAGACGTACAAATTTCAGCTGAATTTGGTTGTCCTCTTACTCTCTTAGATTTGCGTATTGTAGTATACAACTATACAGGATTAATTTAAAAAGAGTGCGTATATTCAACGAGATAATCAGGTGCATACAACTGAACAACATTCCCCAAGGAACATGTAACGCCGAAATCTTAAAATTAAAAATTAACTTTCATACAAAGTGACAGGTCACGTGACTTATGTTTGTATGAAAAGGTTATGTTTAATTTTAACATTTCGACCTATGTTTCTTGGGGAATGTTGTTCAGTTTTATGCACCTGATTACCTCGTTGAATTTCAAATTAATCCTGTATAGTAAAAACTGGAAAAGAATATCTTTATAAGGGAACGATGCCAGGTGAACTCTGGGCCCGCGCTTTCATACAAAGACACAGTTTTACACAAAGTGCAACTCAGAATATAAAGAGAAACCGAGCTGCAAAAACATATTAATTAGTATTGTTATCCACATAATTTGTGGTAATAATTTGTGATTTATACTTACTCTTAAAAGTAGCAAACTGTTACTTTTTGAAATTAAATTAAAGTATTAAAAAAAATATGTTTTTGTTTAGGACAACCCTGCAGTCAACGATATTTTTCTATGGAAAGTTTGTGGTACCTGCTACAACTTTGCCTATTAGCTGTGAAAAAAAATATATTACCTATAGGGCAATATTGTTATTGCCTGGACCATCAAGGTGTCATATGTACCCGGAAAAAAAATCCTGAAAATGATCAACATTTTATAAAATGAGATATCCTTCTAGGCAAAGTTGCGTCTTTTTCCTACAACTTTGCCTGCGACTTTGAGAGCTTGTTATTCATAAAAACAGAATTATTTTATAATATTTGGGTCTTACCTGACAAGATATAAGGTCTGTTTTCCGTCGTAAACTCATTAAAAGTCATAATAATAAATAGGTTTCGCTGTACGAACAAAAAACTTCAAAATTCAGGCAAAGTTGCAGCATTTTACGGTAGTAGGAAACACATAAAACTGAAATCCAATAAAACATTTCATAGTTAAATCAATTTTTATAAAATAAACTACACATCTCGGGGGTGAGAGACTTGAGCGGCGGGCACGCACAGCACCATGTCCGTTCTACACGTCCGTTCTGTATAAGGCATTAAGGACTACTTTTGAGTACTTGATCTCAGGTATTTCTAGTCCTTATTATTATAACTTACATAGTCAGTATAGATTATTATTATATAGTCCTTTTAACATTGGCATAGGTCAATGAGTTATGCCAATGTTAAAAGGTAGCCCTTGAGTAAAGCACCAAAGCACCTGAGAAAGCACCTCATACGACCTCATATTAGTATGCACAGAGTACATTTGACATAATAGTATGTAGTCCATAGGCAATGCAAACTATATATATTTATCAAAGACAAGCCAACTAGATAATTAAAAAGAAACTTGTTAATTTTAGAAGTTTTCGATTTTTGCAATTGGATGTGAGCAATTATAAAGAACATAGTATTGCTAAAGTTTATCATTATAACTTTTATTTCATGCAATGGCTCTACCCTGGCATATTCCTCTGGAGACAGCGCTGACAAATAAGGTAAAAAAAGGTACTGCGCCGCAACCAAATTTATTAAAACATTATTGTAATCTTAACTTACACCAAAATCCATGTGAAGAATTGAAAACAGGACTTATGTGTGATATAGGCGTAGCAAATCGAGAGCCTGCTACAATTCAAAGACTTATTGCTTCGGGCTTGACAGTGGCGCGGCTCAATATGCGAGACCTCGAACCTGATGCCTGCGCGCAGTTAGTTCAAAGTATAAGACAAGCTGTTTATAATTATAGTGCTGAATTGGAATACGTATATCCATTGGCCCTGATGGTAGACGTAAGGGGCCCGGATATTGTAACAGGCGACTTAAAAGGCGGTCCAAAGTCAACTATAGATTTCATTCAATATAATACAATCCGGTTAACTACAGATACAAGTTGGCGTGAGAGTGGTACACCTGACTGCTTATACATTGGTTATGATCATTTAACTGATTTACAGTCCGGTGATGTGATATTTATCGACAGTCTGACTCCTGGTAAGATAAAACTGGTCGTTTCTGAAGTTGGAGATGATTCCGTTGAATGCTCAATCGCTGTTGGCGGCACAATTGGTGCTAAGATGACAGTACGGATTTCACAGGTACCGCGGGAAGTTGACAATACTGGAAAGGGCGATAGTTGCGATTCTTTGTCCTGTAGTGATACTTCACAGCAACCTTTTGAACACATGGACGAACAAATAGCTTGGGCAATCGGGTCAGATGTTGATGGAGTACCTGTTCCTAATTCTCAAAATGCGAGTGATATTCGTGGAGTAAGAGAATTACTGTCAGAGAAGGGGAAACACATTTTGGTTTTCGCTTGTATTGACTCGGTATTAGGATTCGACAATATTGATGAAATCTTAAATGAATCTGATGGCATTTATATAGACCGCTGCATTCTAAGCACTGATTTACCCGTGGAGAAAATATTTATAGCGCAGAAAGTAATGATGGCAAAATGTAACGAAATCGGTAAACCGTGTATTTGTAAAGCAGTTATTAATGAACAGATTCCTACACTTTGCGTCACAGATCTCGCAAATCTTGTTCTTGACGGTGCGGATGTCATTTGTTTGGAGCTACATTACGATTCTCCCCTGAAAAAATTTGCACCTTCTTATGACTCAGTAAAAATGGCAGAACATTGTCTAGCTGCTGCTGCCGTTATTTGTAGACACTCGGAAAGAATTGTTTGGCAGCCGTATGTATACGGCAATACCGAACTAATGGAAAGTCAACTTGAAGAACCAACAAAAGCTATTGGTGTAAGTGCATGTGAACTTGCTATGCGCTCTTATGCGGTTGTAATTATATGCCTTACAAGTTCAGGACGAACAGCAAAACTAATTGCTCATGCAAAGCCCCATTGTCCGGTGGTTGCAGTGACAAGAGCCTGTCATACAGCACGCCAATTACGTTTCTGGCGAGGGGTTCGTGCCATACATTATTTTGAAGTCGCTAAAGGAACTTGGATGGGAGAAGTGGACGCACGCGTGCATGCAGCTCTTGATTATTGCAAAGCAAAACGAGTTTTGAGAGCAGGCGATGCTTACGTTTTAGTAACGGGATCACGACGTGGAGTAGGCTATTGCGATAGTATTAGGCTATTGTATGCAACCGCTCGTAACACGGTTGTCGTGGATTAGGTCGTTCAGACAAGTTGCGAATTAAAAAGCTGTTTTCGGAGGATTTATTTAACACATACGCAAAGGGGTTTCATAGTATCTAACATTAATTTAGGCCACCGTAAGACATTTGATAATTTAAATGACAATAAAATCAAAAAATTTACGCATGAGTTATGACGCATAAAAAAAATAGGTAATTTTTCCTTTACGCCAACAAATGCTACATTAAGTACTGTTATATAATCACTATGTATGCACATAAAGATTTCGAAAAGAATTTACGAATGATCTCTTTATTACAGATCGAATGTAGAAGTCTGTCAAGCGAGTCTAGTCCCATGAAAAAGGCGGCAAATTCAAAAATCTTTTAGGTGTCAACACTGATATAGCACGCTGAAAACTTATTGATACTTGAATTTTTGATAAAAAAAAACATATTTGAAATAAATAAAAAAAGCATGTCAATGTAAGTATTTATTTGTCACAATCAGAACTAAAATCAGAATCAAGAAATTCAATGCCTTCATATGAGAAATCACTGTCAGTATCATCATTACGCACAGAAATGATGAAAGGTTCCAACTCAGTTTCGGATATCCTGTCTCTTACTTTATATTTGTTTTCGACACTAATAGTGTGATCTGTGCATTTTTTCCAATCATTGGCTGTGACACTATTAAAACATTCTTTTATAAGGTTCTCCATTTCATTACCTGGAATCCCTAAATTTTTGCTGGCTATCTTTCTTTTAGCCAAACTCCATATGAGTTCAATAGCGTTCAGGTCACAATGATATGGTGGAAGTTTCAAAACTTCATGGCCATGTTGTTTCAAACATTCTTCAGCTTCATATATTGGAGTTGTTTTATTTTCATTCACAAGGCACATAAGCTCAGCCTTTGTGAAAAATTCTTCATAATGGATTCCATTTTCAGTTAGCCATTTCTGAATGTCAGCCTTTAAATCATTCATAGATGGTGGCTTATTTATTTGTGTTACATGGTAGCTAGCATTGTCCATAACAATGACACTGGGCTGACTTAAATTAGGTATTAATTTTTCACGTAACCATTTCATAAAATTATTTCTATTCATATCATCATGATAATCTGCCATTTTTGATTTAGTACTGAATACTAATAAAGCATTGGGGACAAAACCTTTTTCGGATCCAGCATGAACAACAATATGTCTTTTGCCTGATGATATTTTATCAATTACACCGCTTGTTGATGGCCCTTGCCATGATTTTTTAACTTTATAATTTTGGTGGACATAGGTTTCATCGAGGTAAACTATTAATTTTCCTTGTTTCCGCTTTTCATCAATAGCTCTGAGATACCTATGTCGCCATGCAGCTAGTTCATACTTTTCAAGAAGAAGAGATCTCTCATTTTTATTTTTTTTGAATTCAAATCCATTTTTGAGTAATAATTGTCTCAATGTTTCATGACATCCAGTAAATCCAATAGACTCTCTTAAATCTGCAAGCAAACTTCGTAGAGTTGGAACTTGCCTTTTCACACAGTAAAATTCATTAATTTTATTGCGTATGGCTGATAAATCAAAACTATCCAGGTTGGCTACAGTTGGCTGTCGTGGACGCTTTTTCCCTGGTGTGTTCCACTCACCTTGGTTAATAGCACCTTCTTTTTTAATTCTCCGCAGTGTTTTCACACTTAAATCTGAAAATTCAATATGTCAGTTCAGTATCAAACGCACAAATTTTATGATAACAATAATATGTAGAAAATGCAGGGTAAACCAATAAATGTGTACTAACCTGTCATAGCAGCAATTTTTGTCAGATAGTCTGTTTCAGATTTCATTTTTTTATTGTCTTCTATGGCTATGACTTGATTAACTAAATTATGAATTTTGCTTTTTATTAATTCATCATTCAAGGTGGCTGAAAAAAAATGACAACAATCTTAGTAGTTTTCACCTAAAGATGCCCCAGTAACTTTCAAGGTCATGAACACGACGTCTGAATCTAAACCAAAACGGAAATCGTGATCACATCACAGTAAAATAAAAAAGTAAGACAATAATTGTGCTAAAAGTATCAACACGTTGTTGCCAACCTACCTGATGTTGAAACGATTTCATCCAAAAATCGTCGTTTTTGCGATATCACGTCGTCAGATTCACTTTGTACATGATTATATTTATTAATCATTGTAAACAACAAGCTCCTGACACTACTTTTAATAGGTTTCGGCATTATAACGTTAAAAAACTCAACAAAAACCGGATTATTACGAATTACAACAGAATTTGTGACAATCTGTTTGACAGATCATAGTATTGCCATTATAAGAAATCAGTAAAAGGGTTGTGGACTCGACTCGCTTGACAGACTCTTTAGCAATAATCGATTGATTTTTGATCCCGACTATGAAACTGGGTGTCGCGGATACGATTTCCACAGAAGACAAATATTTGTATGATTAGAGAGACAATCTCAACAATAACGGATCGCAAAGATCTTGAACTAGCGTATGCGCTGGACGCCGCGTCCCGTAACCGCAACCGCCGAATGTGCACCACTAGCACACAATATGTCTGTACTCACCTTTACATATGTTCTGTTCGTATTAGTAGCATTCGAGATAGCTCAGAATTGTATTTATTTAGAATAAATATTTGTACTTTGCCCCAATAAAAGATTCTTTGTACTAATAACGGGGCTTCCCCTATTCAAGTTTTTTTCATAATAGAGCGTTTACATTTTCAAATATTGTCGTTGTTCTGACCACCCACCCACAGATAATTGTTGTTGTTGCGAGGTATGAAGTATGGCTTAGGAACATGGTTACAACGTTTTTATTAATAATCGAACCCTGAAATACCTATAAATTTATCAACAGATAAATGACTAGTTTTATAAAAAAACATCGTAAAACGTATGTAATGATCGATGACAAATAAACAATGTATATTTTTATTAAAGCAGGCATTTGTTTTTTTTAGCATTAAAGGTAGAATTAAAATAATTTAAGTGGGTATCACTTAAAAAAAAATAAGTTAACACAGCGGGCTTGCTTGACTGCGTGTCACGTTTGTTCAAGCAAAATAATTTATCGTGTTTGATTTTATTTTGCCCAATACACAGGAACTCTAGCGTTGGAATGAGTCGTTTGTAAATAAAATAGTGACTTTTATATGATTAGTGCTTTATGAACAGTACCAATGATTAATTAGAATAACTTAATTTCATTTACTACCATTTAAACCTACTGTGCGACCGTGAAGGTTGAGAATGTTACGTCATTTTGCTTTTAGTGTGTGATATAAACTTACTTATTTTGTTTCTGTACTGAGACGTGTTTTTAACTCAAAGAGTGTTTGAAGCTGTGAGTAGTAATAACAAGTGTAAAACATCTGAAATGAGTGATTGCTTACATACACCGGCTGCGACAAAATGCCGCCATGTTATTTAGGATTCGCAGTTTGGCTGTCAACTACGGATCGTGGTTAGCCCTGATAACTACTGTTGCAGGATCTGTATTTATTATTGAAAACCTGTAAGTAAACAATTGTATTGAAAAGTTTTCGCTCTCCTGAAACTAATACAGTTATGTTATTTTTTTTTATTGATGTTTTAGATTATATTGTTTACTGTGTTGTATTGACTGTCTATACAATGACGTCATAATGTGTAAGTAGTTACTGATTGTTAATTGCAAAAAGTGGACCTTATAACCAACATACCACTTCGTTTTGATGTACGACCAAACAAAACATGATTTCAGCTTTGTTTCACCTATAAAGTTCTATCAAGGTCTCTGTTTAGCCTTGATCACATCACTTGCTAGGTTAGTTTTTGTTCCCTCAACAATCACTGGTTTACTTAAAGATAAAAAAAAGGTTTTAATGTGGAAAATATTGTAACACACCTTAAAATTTGTCACTGCTGTTACAAAAAATGTATTATTTCAATATAATTTTATTTTGGTACAGATGGGTTGCCTTAGAATAATTAGGTGCACTGGTAGTGTTGGTATTAGCCGCAATGAGATTTTTTCCAATTTAAACCTGCTTGTTGAATAACAAAAGTTGAATTTTTTGAATATCTTATTTCCAGTTATTTAACTTGGGGTCCTGTTGATTTTGAATTTATTGATGGCTTGCATAGTTCAATAGACTTCAAATTATTTAAGTTGTTTTAGTACGTTAGTGGTTTTTTTCTTTTCCATATTTTGCTTTTGCCTGCTGCAATATATGCATAATTGTATTGATCTTCTGTTACCTGTTTTGCACTTGGTTAGTAATCTGTCTATTAAAGTATTTCAGTTAGCTGTTATAAAATAGAGGTTGAGCTTAGATATTTTGATACTCTCAAAATTGTATGGTTCATAATAAAATGATTAAATAAGCTTGCAAATTCAACTGGTAATGAAAATATAACTATAACTGTATTTTGGTAACTTTAAATATATAGCGGATCTGCACTGGCTTTAAGTAATATACGTCTATAATTATATACCTATTATAATCCCCTTGAATCCTTCTATCTATTGTTGAAAAATGCATTAAAATTTTAACATCACAACAAATTCAGTTCAAAAGACTTTTCATACAGACAGCAGGAGTGACTTTGTTTTATACTATGTAAAAATAATTAAAATAAGTTTGTTGTTTGGCCTTCCAGGGCTGATTTCACACTTAGCCTCTTGGTTTGATTATTATGCGTGATCATCTCCTCTTCCTTACTCCAGCCATCTAAGCTCATCACTGATGGCTAGCAAACTTTTCGGCGTGCTGCAGGCCTCCTGCAAGACGCTGGTGATTGGAGGGTTAGATCTACTCTCTCCTGCATTCTACTAGCTCATACTGTGTTGTTACATAGAGTGCTGTCCGTAACACCTACTGTAAATAGATGTTTGTTAAGGGAACAGTGTCTGATTATTGTTCCCAAGACTTTGCAAACTTTGTCCCTAGTTAGTCTTGTGAGGATGCAGGCAAACTTCTTAGGTATCTCCGGAAATGCAGCCTTCACTCATTCTCCATTCCATTAGGTGGGTTTCTTCTGCTTTGTTAGGCAGCCATGTTTTGATTTGGCACTGGGTGTTTGCAATTCATTAGCTGCATCATTACTAAGGCAATTGCTGTGTCCTTGAATTCATTGCAGGGTAACATTGTTTGTAGCATGTCACAACACTCCAGAACTACTACTACTACTACCACCACCATGTGTCTAAAACTTACCCCCCCCCCAGTTTCGTACAGAAAGCCAGATCAATTTAATCCACTGATATGACTAGTTGACCAAAAAGTAGCCAATCACAGAGGTAGACATTAATGAGGTTTGACAGGTTAACATAAATGTAACTTTGTTTTGATCAGCTTTAAACCAAGCTAATCATAGAATAATACAGTCTCCGTATCATTTGTATTAATTTTTAATGTTTTGTTTTATACCAGAACTTGGATTATTATTTAATCATATTATTAAAATTAAATATCATGTTTATTCTCAATAATACCTATTTTATTGCCACTTTGCACACTAACTTGCTTTTTTACATGTGGGACTCATTTCTGTGTAAGAAGCATATTCTGTAGCTATAAGTTAAGGTTATCAGTATTATATCCTTATAAATAACTTTTGATGCATAAATGCCAACCTAATAAACTACTTAATGACCTATTTATTACATGATTTTATATAAATAATTTGGTCTTCGTGTGTATATAATATATATATATTCCACTCTAACAAAATTCGACACATTTATAAAAAAAAAACAAGACTTTGTTTCCGTTTAATCCTTCAGTTGATCAGATACTAGAGGCAGCATGCAACAATTTATAATAAAAAAAAATGTGTTTGTTTAACATGTAACTCCAAGGTGGGGGAACAACATGTATAATAAACAAAATTATAAAAAAAAAAAATAGTAGTTTTAGTACAATTTTTTGAAACAAAGCTAGTAATCAATATTGATATACTCTGTAACAATTTTCGTTACCCATCCTCATAATATTATAAAGAAGAAAGATTTGTATTCATTGAGTATGAGGAATAAATCTCTGCCTAATATTCAAAATAATAAAGTAAATATAGATATTAGATAAGGCAAATATTCAAATGTCTACAAAAACATTTGCAATTTGCAAGTTGCAAACCTCTATATTAAGGTCAAAACATCTAAGAATCTAGTGCTTGGGCTCATAGAAAAATAAACTTCATACAATGGACAATGCCTGTAGTTAGACAGGAATGATAAAAAAATGACAATACAATGAGGGATTTTGTATGGATCTGTCTTGCACCTCCATCATTCATTTAATTTAAAAATATATTATTATTATGAATGTTCTTTGATACCCCAAAGTAGACTAACTAAATACCTGTTACACATCAGAAATCAATAGGCATGTGGATAATTTTTTTTTCAATGTCTGGTTATAGACTGATTTTTTTTTCGAAAAAAAGAATATCTGATTTGATGTACAGCAAATTTAAGTTAAGGAATGGGGGATCGCCACTTCAGTTGTGGCTACTTTAACGTGCCGTGTCTTAAGTCAAATTTTAATTTTTTGAAAAATTAGTATTATTTTTTCATTACCTAATATCTTACTTGCAAACAAATAACCCCTATTAGGTTTTTTGTTCAGCATAGGTGTATTTTTTTATTATGGCCTGTTCAAGTACAAGTTCCTGATACTCTCAGACCTCAGTCATATACTGAGGTCTGAGAGTATCAGGAACTTCTGCCAGTGACCTGTCTTCTGGTCAGGTTTAGTGTCATGTCATGTTTAGTGGCATATGACTGAGAGTATCAGAAACTTCTGCCAGTGCCCTGTCTTCTGGTCGGGTTTAGTGTCATGACCACTCATGGGTACAGATCAGAATGAGTGGCTTCAGTAAAACCATAATTTTCGTCAGATTTTAAATGCCTGGAACGACACAAATATAACTGTTGGTACATTCTAATACTTACTATATAATATAATAGATATTATTTTCAAAGCATAGGTGTTAGTATTGAACATACAGAAAGTCTCAAATATTATTAGCAAGCAAATTACACTTTTAGGGATATTCGAATCACTGTTCCGGTATTTTTTACAGTTTTCGAGTTATGGGACTAACTTAGTGTTTTATAACAATTCTGCTTGTTTAGCCTTGGTGAGCTGCAATGCATATTCTGTATTTTTTCTATGTAGCTATAGCATAACTATCAAATTCAAGAGTATTTTTTCCAATAAAAAGTAAGATTGGAAATTAAAAAAATACGTATTATATCTGAGTGAATTTAATAATTTTGATTTTTTTTAGAACTATTGAGCGAGTGTACCTACAGTATTTCAGCAAACATGGTTCTATAATTTTTAATATTTTAAGAAATATCTCAATTTTATTGCATACTTGGCTTATTAATTTCATACGGCACCAGGTCAAAGAGCTACAAATCCCAAAGTTCACAATTGAAGTATTTCACCATAATAAAACATTATCTATCCGACAAGATAGTCTCTGTACTACGAAGCGTCTGGCTATCTGACCTCCACAACTCATTTTACTGGGTATCACAGTATCCCATAGTAAGACTGGATGTCAGCATTGTAATGACTTAATGACTCGCTAAGATCAATCTGTCGTCGTCATCATTACAACATGATGTACATAACCTATCTATGTACACATTCATACGTATATGACCTATGTAACAGCTTTTTTTGTTTTACAAAATAAATTTCTTTGTCTGTCAGAAAATAATATTTGTTTCTGAATATTTCAATGGTACCTGTTCTATTGGCAAGCTATTAATAGTCGTAAGTCGACCATCCTATGGTAGACGTGACCATTGACTCTAGCTAAGCCCTTTTTTCTGTGTAAAATGCTAATGCTTTAGAGGGCACGGCTTGGAGATTGTCGGACTTTCACCGACTTGAACACCTCGGTCCCGTTTCTGCCTTTGCCGAAGTCGCGGGATCGCTCCCTCATGCTCTGCTCCGGCAGGCCACAGTCCTGGCAGGCTCCTCTTAGAGGTGTGGGTGTAGAAAGCCCACACCTCACTCCTGAAAATTGAGGAGTGTGACGACGCGTCTGTCTCCTTCTTGGCCTGTTATTTGATCAAGTGACAGGGTGTCGACCCTCTGTACCACCCGCAGGCTCGACCTTAACGTGATCGCTGGTCTCCGTTTCGCAGTCAACGACGCCCGAAGCGTCTGCAGCGCGAAGATAGATTGCTTGTCCACGGCTCACGTTCCGCAGTCTCGTTGGCCGCCATCATGGTATAACAAAATGCGAAAACCGCCTGCCAGCAACTGCCTGCCAGGAGCTCTGTCACCATGGACCATGGCTGAGATTATAGTCGGAAGTGTGAGCGCCTGCCTGCCTAGTACCAGCTAAGCCCTGCTTAGTTTAACCAGCTCAGTTCCCATTCCTCTCGTATGTAATCAAGTTTAAAAACGTATCTATGAGCCAAATTTCCTCCAAAGCCATTGAATAGTTTCCCAGAAGTTGCTGCCATCGAGCCATGACTCTAAAAAATAGATAAAAATATACATTTGAACCTATTTAAGTTCCCAGAACCTACTTAAGTTCCGGAGTAATTACAACTATTAGTCAGTTGTTAGTGAGATAGTCTGATTGTAACAAAATTAGGTAGTCTAACGTAAAAGCTTTCGTAAGGCATAGACAGCGTAAGCACTAATTTTTGGAGTATTCCAAAGTTAAAGACACTCAGCAAGCAACTTTCAGCAAAGACAAAGAAAACACCAACACCCTTAAATGGTGTCAGAATACGAGAAGCTTCATTAAACATTCGCAAGAAAGTGCTTAAATTCTCTTATAAATACACGGATTATACCTTTATTTCAAGTCACGTAAGTTACTGTGTCCTTTGATTGCACTGATAGCCAATATGTTAGAAAACATATTGGCTTCTCTTTCGCATTAGGTTAAGTTCCTGTTATGATAGATGTAAGTGTGTGTGTGTAAATAAATAAATAATAAATAAATAAATAAAAGATTTTAAATTCTTCTTATTTTGTAGTGATAAAAAAACAGAAAGACTCAAAGTGAGATCAAATGACATGCGAGATATCTACATATAAGATCTGAAAATTTTACAAGTACGAATTTTATGTTTTAGCACATTATCGAATGAATCGAACGGGCACTAGGAAATAGATGCAGGCTGTTTTATAAACGGTTATAAGGTAGACGAAATCCTCGTAAGGAACTATCGATTTTTATAAAACTACTTCGATGTTTGCTTGTCCTTTATGTCCAATGAGTTAAGTTAATTCTTAATTCATTATTACACGCTATAACATACAAAAAAGTAAGTTAAGTTCTTTGTTTCTTCAATTTTTCTCGCATATTCGTTTTCTTATTTACCAGAAAGGAAAGCCAAAGATTGCACGAAAGATGATATGAACGAAAGACGTGTAAAATGTATTATGATGTGATGAATAAAAGGGGAGAATGGAAGGAAAAACTATTTTAAAAACATTAGGAAAAGGATTAGGCGGCTCAGAAACGAAGATACTTATGATTTCTTTCAACACATCGCTATCTACCACCTACCCTAATTATCCTTTTTTGGACTACTTACATACAACTCTTCATGCTTTTTATTACTGTCATGATAAGAGAGTATATATATATATATATATATATCTCTAAAAATCTAATGCTGACATTAGGCAAAGGTAAAACATTTAACATTTTCACATTTGTTACAGGTGGTTATTTTGATTTTGCTGTTTTATAACAACGTAACATCGCCACGGAGCGCCAGAACTCAGCGCTAACGGGCGCCAATCGCTTCAATGAAACATATATGCCAGTACTGGCTATTGAAGATGCAAGGTAAACCTAAATCTTAACATTTTGCTTACCTTTACTTGATTATTTGTATGAATTGAATATTAATCCTTTCCGAAGACGTTTTTCATCTCAAACACAAAACTTTATGCAGGATTTAACGTTATAGTTAATCCAATTACGATATACCAATAGTAAAGTAATCCAATAAACGGTTAGACCAATCCAATATCACTGACTACAGATGATTTGAACTGCAATCTTATTGGACAAGCTGCAAATTAGACTAAACGCGGACTTAGACTATCAGCGAATGGTTCACTCTTTTAAATAATTTTGTTTTAGCAATTAAAAAGGATTAATATTGGATTCAAATTTAGGATGAATAGTTTACTGAAAGTTTTTTATCGTGCAATTTTCATAATTAAATTCATTCATACTATGTTCATACTATTTTATAGCACGCTCATCTTAGTGTGTCTCATATTGATGAGAGTTATAATTATGATGTAAGGTCTGAACTATCAGTCGGTATTATTATTAGAAAACAACCAATGCCTTTGTTTACTGGTTCGATGTGCTAGACAAAAAATTATTTTTCTAAGAGCTTTATGATATTGCCATAAGCTAGCTAACTTCTTAAGAATGTAAATTGAATTAAATGTGACATTCGAAGCATAATAATTTGCTACCATCTTTAGTTTCGAATCATTACCTAATTTTTTAATGCTAACTTTAAACGATCACACAACTTGTCAGT
The DNA here is from genome assembly GCA_950381575.1 of Plusia festucae. NCBI lineage: Eukaryota > Metazoa > Arthropoda > Insecta > Lepidoptera > Noctuidae > Plusia > Plusia festucae. The sequence continues at coordinate 7,830,250 of OX494434.1, read as the reverse complement.
CTTAGGTATCCATCAATTATAGTGAGAGTGGTAAGTTTCCGTGGTTTCATTGAATGTTAACAAATCTGATTCATAAAAGTAAAGCTATCTTAGAGGAGATTTTTGCTCTTTCCGCTGCGACGACTGAACCGATTGTCATGATCATAATTATAGTGTTTCACGTATTATAATTATAATGATTCACGGGACTGAGAAAGGGTCGAAAACGTAATAAATATTTAATAATGTGTTCATGCTTACAAAAAGAACTACTGATCAATCAGTCTATTTCGGTTTCCGTAAACCGCGTTTTATTCCTAGAATGAGTAAACCACTATTAATGAACTTTAATTATTATTAAGATAATTAATATGGTTTAATTATGTAAGCGGAGTTAAAACCTTCCAATGTAGCCTTGGTCAACAGGGAACACCATTATTTAAACCTTAAATTTTTTAATTAATAAGAAGAACTAACTTTGTGTGGGTGGTAATCAAGAAACGTTTGTTGAAAGGAGTTCCCTGATTAGCCTAAAACTGTACTGTTATTAGACATTTTTTTTCGTATAATTCCTATCCGTCTAAGGGGCAAAGGCATAGTAGATGGAGCCTCCCTCCAAGTCTCTCGTTCAGTGCTATGGTGTACTAATTTTTATAAAAGGATTCCAGCCATCTCCATCTGGGCTACTGCGATGTCTCTTAGCATTTAGAGAGACCCATTGGGTCATAGGTTTGGGCCATGGGTTGTCTGACATGCAGCAGATGTATCCATTCCAGTTCCATTTTAGCGTGGCAACTTTTCGAGTGAAGTCAGTGTGATGGAACGGATTGTTGTATTCCTAACCTGGCTTAGAAGTTTAATACCCAGAATACTGTGTTCCACACCTCTCTGGCAAACCACGAGTGTGGGCGTCTCCCGATTTGTCAAAAATCATGTTTTCGAGCCGTACGTAATGATAGGAAGAATACACATGTCGTTGAGCTTTCTCTTGATGTTCAGAGGAAGATTACCTTTCATAAAATATTTCATAGCCCAAAATTTCTTCCTGGTAACTTTCTTCTTATTGGCAACTAATCAAATTAAAGTATTTCCAACGAAAATGTAATCTAATCAGCCCGTCAGCCGTCTTGTCATACTGCAAAGCAAGCCTGTGCTACGATGGGGCAGTACTTGCAGTAGGAGTCAAGTTGGTCTTTCACAAAGATAAGTAAATAAAATAATATGTCGTGATGGCCTGGCGGTTCAAAAACGGATTTTCTTGCACAAGGGTGCAGGCAGGTTCGAGATCACTACAGGCAAGTACCAATGTGACTTTTTCAAAGTTATATATGTACTTTCTTAATTAGTCTAAGACATCAGTGAAGGCAAACTTCTTGAAGAAACATGGATTTCAAAATATGGAAACTGAAATCGACAACCCAGAATGAGTAGATTGGTTATCAATGCTTCTCTATATGAGAAGAGTCCTGTGCCCAGCAATTGGCATTTATATGCTGCTATTATATTATAATACACAGTAGCGCAGCTGCGCAGCCCAAAAATGGTGGATGTAACTCGGAGTATTTTAAAAATCGGACTAAATAAACCTTACCGTATAACTATTTTTTTGCCAGATAATGTAGAGCCCATTTTCTAAATAGAAGATGTTCGATAGAAATTATATTAGATCATGGAAATATATTTGTACATATGTGAATATTTGAGCTATTGAATTAGCGCTTCGTTCTCATGGCGACGCTCCGACGGCGATAGCGGCAGACGGTCTCCATGACGACACCGGAGACTCGCATGCCTCCAACCGCGGCGTAAGTACGGGTGCGATCAATCCCGGGCGGAGGAAGTCTGCGCCCACCCCGCCGCCACCGCCGCCGCCATCGCTTACCGCTGCGGTCAACGCGCACTCTTCTCGCGCACACATTCATATAATTTTTGTCTCAAAATGTTAGGTACTTTCAGACCTCTTGAATTCAAATTCTTTATTGAACAATTAGGATATTTTCAATCACTTTTTTTGTTAGTTCGCTGCAGTTGACATATAGTCCAAGTAAACCTTAAAACTAAAATATCCCATTCGATACAGCACAATTTACCACCAGACATCGCGCCGTCAATGGCAAATCATTTTTATATAACACTTTCAACTCGAGGAATGCTGGACCGGATTTTCATGGTTTTTTGTTTTGTTTAATTTGTCTTCATCCCGAATAATAGAAAAACTATAAAGACAATATTATTTACAAAATCTTAAGGGAAAAGGACCTACTCTAATCACTGGAGAGAAACCACGGACCACTGCTACTTAAAATTAAAATGTGATATTTATGATTTGACTTAAAAATAAAAGGTTTATAGATATTTGAACATCACTTTACCGCAAACTGACTGTTAAGCAGTCGTGCAATATATTTGGTAGGGGAACAAATAAAAAAGTTTTTACTGTCTAGAGCTCGTTTACGATAACATCGCTTATTCTTCGTAACTCGGCGATGTAACTTACACAATAAACGTAACGCAACATGTAGTAGGTACTGGCAACGCTTGGTTGGATATTTTCCTGATCTTGGCATTGGTCCTGCTTCGCTTGAAACGTCTTTAAAATATATATTAGGTAAACGAAAACTTTCTATTCTTCACCTCATTTACTTATTCTTGGTTGCTATTGTTATTTTGATTTTATGGAATTACCACCCAAATGGTTCAGTTTAATGTATCATAGTAAAAGTTGTATGTATTCTAACAATTACCCAAGATCAAATCATACTATGAAAATATAAATCATGGTATACTAGTTTTTTTTTAAAACGTATTTATATTGAATGTAGACGATTAGAAATGGGTATAACTAATTTTCAGTGAATCCTGATAAGAGTATTAAGGATAAACTGATAACCAAAAATAAAATTATTGTAATGTCTAAGCATTTTATTTGCGACTGTAAAACAAGATATGTCATCTGAATTTCATGCTCCAGCATCCTGATCATTCGCTTTCAAAAACAAATGTAGTATTGACCTTTTTGGGTCTTAGTCGCAAAATGTCTCGTCTATACTTGTACTGATCGGAAATGTTTCTTTCTCATATTGTCGATTTTCAGAATTTCGCTGAAAATAGGCTGTAGGATTAAAAAACAAAGTATAGATGTGCAAATATAATATGATTTGGCCCCGAAGTAGGAAACAACAAATATGTATAGGAGAACGCATTCCAAAAATAATTTCATTTTAACAGTAAGTAAAATTGGTTGTAATTTAACAGTTAAAAATGTTAACATTAACGTTTTCTCAAATAAATAGATGTGAATTTACTTCACTCAAAACCAATTTCTCTAGGCCTTTAGAATTGTAATTAAAACATTTTAATTTCATATTTTAACGATTGGATTCCGTCACTGGCTTCATGTCAAATGGTGCTACGTTTTACTTGCATACATTGACGTCTAGCTAATACACATTCATATTACGTTCATAATTTTTAGTTTTATTTAGTGTCATTGTCATTAGCTAATTAATGGTTGGCTTTGTCTAAAGGGCCTTTTACGTTGTTGGTGCCTGAAACTCTCACACATTATAGGGTGGTGTTTTAAGTTTTAGTGTCTGTCTGTTAGTGGCATCGTATCTCCCAAAAAGGTTAACTGTTTTTTTTATACGGTTACTCGAAGCTATAATGCTTTATAAATTAACTTTAATCAGTTGTTTGAAGATTATCAACTCTGTCAAAATAAAATATTATTGAGTTTTTTTTTCAGTTTAATGTTAGTTGATGTATTAATTTAAAAAAATATTTTCTGGTGAAAGTTACTTTTTTTTTCAACTGTAAAATAATACTGTATAATACGGTGCTGTTCTGGGTACTATAGGCTATATTTCTGTGGTGAGCTACGTGACCTTGACCCCAGAGTATAGGCCTAACCTGCCCCAAAAGCGTTCTGTTAAAAGTTGGCGGTCGATATATAAGATGGGGTTCGCGCAAGCGCTAACATTCCCGCTCACTCAATCGATCTGCCCGCCCACGTGACGCAACGCATTTGCGGGGATTCTTTGCGGACACCTCAAAGTCTTTATACTACGAGCTCACGCTTGCTATTGAATATCCATTAGTAAAACAATATACAGATTATTAGAGTATGCCTCATTGACGATGACTTCGTATACAACTCATGAAAACAATGCTTCATAATATTATAATGTCCACATAATTGAACAAGCCATAAAAGTGAGATGGCAGCCAATATCTTCTTTTTTTTTCATCAACATCACCTTCCATAGCCTTTAATTAAGTGCTTGTTTTGCGGACGAAGAAATAATGTTGTTAAAAGGCTTTTTAAAGCAATTCAGTTACATCGTTACACAATTTAAGCTTATATCCACATATACTGTGTATTCCATTAGATGAGCTTAACCTGCGAAATAAAAGTTTGCATTTTATGCATAACCTTTCATAATTTATTACAAACCTTACCAGTTTCTAGTATTTAATATGGATTGTAGTATGGTTATGTAGAGTTAGTAGACTGCTTATGAATAACAAACTCCCTGAATTCAACTAAATTCTGCCCTTAAATTTTCGATCCTGTGCGATATTTATGGTTATTGCAAAGCGACTGTGAGATAGTGTCGTTGAATACGAGATAGTAATTCTGGAGAAGCTGTTTTCACTAGATGAATGAAGACCCCCTCCTCATCCGGTAAATACTATCGTTACGATAATCTTATTATTGTCTGTACTAGCAGCGTCCCGCTTCGCCCTTGTATATCCCGTTCCTGTAGACTCATCAGGTTATCCAGGTTATAAATTCGGTTTAGTAATTCTTGACGTAATCTGTTAAATCATTTCACCCACAAAAATTGACACATTTACATACTAGCGGGATTATCCTTGATACATCATAGTAATGACTTGAAAAACTTGAGGACTATTCAAACTCTCATCAATTACTGATCGTAGGACATAGATCGATCTTAGTATGACGTGGCACAAGTACAGTTTGACACGTCGTTAAGTTGCCATTTTTAGAAACCATCTGTTAATTTAGGTATCCGCAATATTCGCCATCTCACAGGGTCTAAACCGCGTTGCAAAGTTTCAGCTAATAAAACATTTTTTCTTGTTTTTTTAAACCCTTCTGTTAAAAAAATATGTTTCGTACAATGCTTTGGTTAACTCTAAATTAGAAGCAGAAAATTATATATATATATATATAAAATTACTTGTCCTGACTGGCTCATCAACGCAGAGCCTAAACTACAGGGGTTAGTTTCTTGAACTTTTGATAGTTAATGTATTTTATTATGTAAACATCTGCTAAGAAAAGATTTTTAGAAATTCCACCTCTAAGGAGGTGAAGGGATGAACGGTTGTATGGAAATCCGTCATTTATAAGGTCAGCAGCTTAAAATGTCATATACGAGTATCCGGTTAGTTAGGTACAATAATATATAAATAATCACGTATTTCAGCAATTTTGAAAATTTCCCCTTAAGAAGGTGAAATAGGGATTAGAAGTTAGTATGGGGAGCTACCACGTGGATTTTCATATGTTTTTACCAACGGAATTCTACCGTTGAGATTCCACCTTTTGATACTATGGTATAATTGTAGAGGAAATGTCTGTCTGTTGCTTGATTTAAGCGAATACGATAGGATGTATCGCTAATTGTAAATGATATGTAAAATAACCCTACCTCCTTCTGGCGCAGTAAATAGAGTGTTTTCATTGGTCTTATTGCATTCGATGGAAGCTACGTGAATGTATGATTTGTTAGTAGTTAAATGCTATATTTAAATTAAAAGCTTAAACCATCATGGAAATTATATTGTCTTTCTGATTAAGATGTAAACCATGGCGATGCGAGCAGCCCACTCGGTCCCTAACCAATATATTACGCCATTTATATTCTCATTAGTCGTTTCATTTGATCAGATTATTTATGCTCCCTTGAGGTCGAAGCTCATCATTTCTTGTAAACATGATATTGGATGAGTTTCATTTAAAGTTAACAGACTGTAAAGTCTGCATAAGATGAGTAAAGTTGTGTATCGTGACGCAGGCCCTCCAGATTTACTCTTGTAACCGAAATTAGCCCTTGATAAAATACAATGCATTTATGTGTTTACTAGTCGAGGCGCAAATCGCATGAGGACCACACTGCTGTATTTTTTTAAATGTTAAAATAACTTGGATTCCTATAAGAATTGTATCCTATATATTATGTATACCTTCAGAAATTTGATAATTGGGAAAACCAGGTCAGAATTTAAATCACTTAAATTTCATGCATAGGTGAATCATCTTTAGTCGGTCAATGTCAACAATAGGTAAAATTCCTGGTATATGCATACCCAGAAAAGAAGGCTAGGTTGTATCGTATTATGTACCATATCTACTGTTTTCTTAACTTACTAAATATTTGTGAAGTACCGAGATGAGATGGATTAAAGAATTACACACATGTAAATAAATAAATAGCCCTCTAGTCAACACGAAGATACCGGTGAAGCGGAATTAGAATGAAGTGTGCGGCGCGAGTCGCGGCGGCCGTGTGCCACGTCATTGCCGTGACCCACTGACATAGATCCGCGGGGCCGCCTGCACCGATATCTGCACGCGCCGCGCTCTTCCTCTACTGCCCCTTTATACTCTTTTACCTACAAGTATTTTATAATTCATTGAATTTGACTCATTGATTAGAATGACTGATGTTTAATATTTCGCAAGCTTAAAATTTTAAGGATAATGTGTGAAAATGTTCTAATATGCTTCTGAACGAACATTTTAAATTATTTCAATATTTTTGCAATAAGATTCGAATAGTGTGAAAAATATTTATTCTTAAAGTATTTACAGTACCTTACTTCTCATTTATCATTATTTAGTTACTAGGTTAATAAACAAACAAAATGCTAAAAAAAACCATTCTATTAAGTTTTTGTAGACCTATCGTCGAATTGAATAAAAATGTTGCGATTGAGTTATGCAATGGATGACCTTGTTATCTAAATTGTGCACTTGACACAAATACTGTTCCATTTCACTTTCATGTAGGTACGAGTGCCTACGTCACGGCTTACAACGTATCGCTGTTTGTCGCGCGACATGCCATCGTACAAATACATTTATCCTAGTTTATTTTTATATCTCAATTTTATTGTTCCTCATGGTAAATAAAATTTGTCAATTAAATCTAACAATTTTAGTACCGTTGAATTGTTACGATAATATTCTAAAATTCCATTTGATAATGACCCATTTATGGCTCCTTTATTAAAAAAATAACGCTAACTTTGATAATTAGGTTTATCCTTCAGTTACTTCGATGTGATTTTCTTTTCATTTGGAATGTAACAACTGACAAGTTATTTTGTTATATTACATATAACTATGTGGAAAGTTTTAACACGCTTTTAATGTGTATTAAAAGTTTTACTACTTTACGGTCAGGCGGTTCTAAGGTAAAGCAGGTTCAAGCTTATAATTGGGCAGTGGCAAAAAGCTTTTAAGCGTTTTTATTTGTCTCATAATCATATTATTTAAATGGGCTGCACCTTTATGCGTACATGTCTATTGTTTATTATTATTCGATCGTGTTTCGCAACAAATGACGCCTAATGAAAAATAGCAAACAATTTTTTGTGTACTTAATATATTTTAAACGTTGTTCTAAATCGTAAATGGTCGGCTATATTCGGCTTGCTCCACGCGGTCGTGCCAATGAGCGAGATCGCAGTAGAGTGGCTCTTGTGAAGAGTAACGTTAGTGTGACCATAATAGCGATACTGTTCAGTCCGTCAGTCCACCTTCTCACGCTCTTAGCCATCGCTGTCGTCGTCACCGTCGACGATCTGCGTCGTGTCGCGCCGCGCCGCCCGTCGTGTTGATAATTTGTAAAGCGGCGAACGAAAAGGATGTGTGTATATCTACGTCTCGCCTTTCAGTTGACTTTCATCGTCGTTTTGTAGCGAACGTTTCGCACGGATATCGATAGGAAATTGCACTATCACTACGTAATAAAGTTATTGCATGATATAGTCGACAAATATTAACAATTACCGATACGTAATACAATTTTTTGCAGTTTCAATTTATTGGTGTATCTGTCGAATTAAGAGTGTGGATTAAGATACCTTTGTAGTATTAAAAAATAGCGTCGCGGCGGTCGTGGCGCAATGCAGTGTATGTTTGGATGCGGATACGTATTGTGCTGTTTAAAATTGATCCCGGGAAACATACGTTTCACAAATAGTGGCAGTGAACGTTTAAGTGTATTCTAGCCATGCTGCCTATGGTACAAACAGAACCTGTGCATTTCAATTGCGGGGTCCACTCGGTCAATGTGGCTACGTCTCCTCCGGCCACATTGCCACCCTCGCTTACACCGGATTCGGATGTGGATGAACTAGTTGATATATTCTTCGATGTTGATGTTGCTGTCAATACCTTGCCCAGGTAAATCTTCATGAATTATGGACATCGATTTTTATACGTATATATTTAATATAAACGGATATACTAAAAACTTGCCGCAGTTTTTATCGTACAGACACCATTCAGTTGTAATGGAGTGAGTATGTACTTATTAACTTACTGCGTAACAGTTTAAGTAAGTAATTAACTTATTAATTTTTGTTGATTTTATGCTAAACAGTTTGTTTCGCATAGTTCACCCTGTGATTCAAACGATAGGTATTGTAATCAGTCAAGTCATAACACAAGAGACCGGACCAATGACATACAACAGCGAGACCCAGAATGATTGCAGGTCACATAGTGTAGATAAAATTAGTAATTACGAAAGATAAGAAACAATTATACCAACAATATATGCTAATCCATTGGAAATATTGATCTTATGCTTGAGAATATAATTAGGGGACTTGTGGAAAATGTAAAATTCATTGCGTAATAACAAACGAATGATTAATGTAAATCCAAGTGAAATGTCGTTATCGTGGTATTCGTTACGTAACTCGACATAAAATTAATATTTTAAATCGCCAACTAGTGTGTCTAAACATAACCATAATTCAAGAAACATAAAGGTACAGCAAGTGGTACAATAATATGAACCTGTATACCTGTGTAGGTACCTTAGACACAAAACTTAAAAAAGTTACACATATATATTTAGGTCAAGAATCGTTTGAAGACGCTGTTTGCTAATATACTTTCCCAATAATACATACTCAATGAACAACTACAGTAAAAGCTGCTACTACTACTAGTTACTACTGAGTACTTGCTACAGTAAAATACAAACAACACGGGAAAATGAAATAGAATTTAAAAAGTAAACATGAGCTGAAAAAGCATTTCTTAACTTCGTATACCTCCTTACTAAATGTGGATCAAAGGTTACGATACGGCCATTAAACGCCCATTTTAAAATTATCACGTTTATCCTTATTATGAAATATGTACGTATCACGTTAAAAATATTATGAGAAATAAATCTGCAAAAGAGGTATTTTTTATTGACGTAGTACGTGAAAATTGGTGCCCTTTAGCCTCTTATAAATCCAGGAGTAAATTATTATTATTTTATTTCTGTAATCACGGCATAAGCGTTACATGAGCTGTAGTGCTATTGAGAGTTCCGATAGAATTATTCAATAGAATTGACCGACGTAACGTCCGACAGTCTTGACCTGGATAACGATAACGATATTCGCAAAATTTTAAGGACTTAGGTACCCTAACGCCATAAAAGACGGTAAGGTTGTAAATTTGCGATGAAGTTCAATGAGATACTGATAACAAGCGATTAGCTTGATAGCTAAGACTACCAAATACTGGTATAAGCTGATACTTAGGACTTAGTGACATATCGTTTCCATGTCGAGGCTGCACGCCATGCTCTTCCATTTTTATTGTAGGAACAACACAGCCGGGTTGATGCTTGGTGCACTCTAACAGGCCACAGCTACCCATGTCTGCATCAAGTCTAGATTGGTTTTTACAGTATTCTGGACAACTTTTTCTCTATAAGTTGCGCTTTAAATACTACCTCGAAATTATTTAAGTGCATTCTTAACTATTACTCACTTCGAGGAAGATTGTCAAATTACAAAATATTTACTTAACATAAACTTCTTTTGAATATAATCCGTAGGATTGCAAACACGTGTGTATTACTCTCAAACTTGTTTTATATTTCAAGGTTTACAAAATGCAGACCTCCTTGAAAGACAAAAGTAATTTCCTTTCCGCAAAACTCAATTGTTTTAGTTTCAAGTCATTTAAGCTTCCATTTAAATTTCCGTACACTTAATTTATTCAAGCAAAGATAGCAAAATAACTTTTAAGTCTGGTAATTGGGCTAAGGAATGTTCGGACCTATATGTAGATTTTCCTTATATTATGTTTTTTAAATCTTTGAAATCACGTGGCGTACACAAATTACTTGAAGAATAAATAATATACTTTTAAGTATGTCTCTGCAAGGCAAAAAAAATTGGAATCGGCCGAAAATTAGATGTTTTGTCGTAAGAAACAACACAAAAAAAAAATACAAGCAAACTTGGATGTTTTAGCGTGTGTTACGTTTCAGCCGCCCTAACTTTCATAAGTGAAAGTTTTTAAAATGGGCTTAGTGTTTTTGCAACACTCTCTACGTCTTATAAAAATGGGTAACTCATTAAAACGTTGCGTAAACTTCACACGTGTTAAATAAAAATAATTCAGGAAAGTTTCTATCGCTCGGGGTGTTATTTGAAAACCTTGAGGTGTTGTTTTTCGGGTAAGTCCTGTTTTTCGGAGTTCGCACAGAAATGCAAAAATAAAAATGATTTTTTTTATTTATTTGTAGGAATAAGTAAAACACGGCATGTATAGTAGCTATTCACTATTTAAATGCTAATATAAAACCTTATGCTAAAAATAAGCTGTACTTAGAGTTCATGTAGCTCTTTTTAAGTAGTACTTATACCTATTATTTATAGATGATTCATTGAAAAAATGTTGTGAAATAGTTTTACTAATCTGAAATCTTATTTATGCAGGAAATTTTCGGTAGCTGTCTCTAGCCTATCAAAAAGAGGTAGATTCTATGTACTTAAAGCCATCACATACGTAGGTAGTAGAAGATAGTAGATGCAGCCTGATTGATATTAAACATAAATTCAGTTTAGTTGCATGATTCGAGACTAAAATACTGAGCTATCATGTCATGTCACTTCACTTCAATGGGAGGATTATATCACGTTTTAGCATTCTTGCGATCGTAAACTCTATAAGTTTTTACTTACATGGCTTCACTCGGAGTAAAAACATCTTATGCTAGGTCTAATGAATCCTTCCAAATGATTCATATAGAATTATTAATTGAAATAGTTGACTTTTATGCGAAGAAATCAAAAGTAATAGACGACCATTGATGCACAAAAAGCCCTCTTTTAGTTTTGGTTTGTATGTTGTGGTTGTCTTTAAAATTTTGAAGGTTAGCCGTGGGTGTCCGTCCTTATCAAAGGCTAGATGTTACAGTTAGTTGTTGGTCGAAATACCCTACTTAGGCCCCATTTTTATGATATTTTGATGCTATGTCAAAGCTCCGTCTGTTCAGTTAATCTCTAACCTATCTAAGAGTACTTAAGTAATTTTATCCAAATGAACGTAAAAAGTAAAAAGAGTCGAACTTTTTGATGCATATTTATTAAATTTATTTATGTAAGTTTGTTTAGGTTAAATCTTTTACAATCAATTAAAACCATATTTTGACGTGTAATTGAGCTGAAATTATACTATAGCTTGTGAAAATACAATAGATATACAAAACGCAATATTATTTTCGAGTTAATTTTATTTTAAATATTTCAACAAAATCCAAATTGAATTTAGTTTAAGTTTTGTTTTGAAAAAAGTATTGGAATATCCATTAATCAAGTCTTCAGGCCTACTATTGCATAATAACGGTTTAATGTCATATTAATAGAGACGTCATTTTCTGGCTTTCTACTTGTTACATAAAACAAAAATGACGTACCTACGCACAAACAATTCACATTCAAGAGAAAATCATTGCCGTTTTTTTTTGCACAAATTTATTTACAAACACTGCCTATACTGTACCATCTGTTTAGTTATGTTATGTCAGAACTAGTGCATAGTAGTAGGCTAAGCAACACGACCTTACTCGGTGTAATAAAATCAGGCACAAGAAGTTACAATAAAGTTGCTTATGTAGAGGCAGTCAAGTATAGTTGTCTCGATGACGAATACCTGTTGAGTAACGATTGAAAAAGCGAAACCTTCGACCGCGTAGCGCTGACAATACTTACCAACTTTCACCTATTCGAATTTAAGAGTCAGCTTAACTAAAGCTTGAAATAAATGTAGTTTCAGTAATGTTGTATGGACAATGTGATCTTAGCATTGTTCAAATAATTACATTAACATTCCCATATTATATTGTTCAAGTTTAATTACGTACACCTGTGTGTATCGTCTCTCAATATTGTCGGAGTTGTGTCTCAAATTCAGACAGGATATGAACATATACTAGGAACTAGATAGAGGCTTCAAACATTTTCGAGAATTATTATACTATTTCTGGTCACGCTTGTGGCGGGCGCGTTGTTGTTATTCCGAACATTATTATTTCAAGGTTGCGCGGCCGTCGCAGTGAGGTTGCGTAGTGGGGCTCCTCGGTAGGCGTCGTTCAACTGGTATCTCTGTCCCTCTTTTGCATTAAGGCTCTCCCACACAGGTGCGATATATCGTTCGATATAAATTATTGAATCGACTCTATATGATGTATTGCGAATTTATTTACGTCCGGATTTGATAGCTAACTCCGGATAACTCGTAGATTAGCTACCGGAATAATCACAATCAGTAAAATAATACTTAAAATACTTAACACGTAAAATAATACTAAAAAAATACTTAGCTTTAGTATAAATAAAACATAAAATCCCAAAGCTCAAATATCAAATTCTGATTAACAATGCTTCCAACCTAAGCATTTGGTCAAATAAACTGCAGCAGTTTTGTAAATACTATGACATACACGTCAAATTTATGTAGGTATTTACCGCATAATATTTATAGTATAGTAATACTTAAAGCAAATCGTCTAGTGTCAATACTTTAACATAATTATTTCGAAGTACCTATCTTCGAAATAATCATGTTAAAGTATCGCAACCTCGTTAGGTTTAAGTGTGTAAGCATCTTTAGGTTCAGCTTATTCTGTACTTGGCATTTGATATGAGTCGCGCCAATGTGAACATAACTATTCCTTGATAGTCAGTCCATTACGATAGTGTACATCCTCACCTGGTTAAAGTTTTGATAATGATATAAATACTTAGTTAAAAACCTGAATAAATACAATGCATTACTCGCTTGGTAGCAAATATGACTCAGTCATGTACTATTGTAAAAACGAGTGCGAGGAGGGAATCGTCGGCATAGTAAAGAATGCTTCCTTTATTATAATTTATTTTTAAGTAGTATTCAAGTAGATTTATACCACCACTGTAACACTATATATTTAGAATATATACATAGGTATGTAGGTAATATAGAGTATGATTATTTTTCACATACAAATTACTCTTTAAATCACTATTCATCAATCACCATCGCAATTCATTTTTATAATTGAATAGTTGTTAAAAACCATCCTACTTTAATAAAAGTTTATTTTGTTTGCTGCTTCTGTAGAATTGAATCCTGTGACCTCCAACTGGGAGACACATGGAGGGGGATGCAAGGCAAGATGAGCGTGACAGCGCCGGTTAAGAAGATAAGAAAAAAGTCAGACAATAAGCCACAATCACAACTGTACGTATTAATACGCTTAATATGTGTATACATTGGTGGAAATGTCTGGGTTTTTGAGATGTGCCTTCTGAAATTCTTAAATGTTTAACTTATGTAGTAGGCCTTGCTTATATTATTCGTAAATGAGGTTTATCGTAGGGTTTAGAAACATTTTTTATATTGTATTAACTGTGAGAGAAGTTCGTTTTGGCACTGGAGGGGCTCAAGTACCTATACCTAGTAAGATAATTAATTACAATGTGTAATTGTGCATAGCAAAAGTTGCATGGCTCCATGCAAAAGCATGGCTGTTATACACTACCAAAATTTTCATTCTTATAGCGAAACCACTACCGTACATTATAAAGTCTAGAATTATCGTATTTTATTCATGGCTAAGGAGTAAATGTAGGTGTGCAAAACGTTTACCTATACTTTCAGGTTTCACACACAGCACAGCTGTTTATTATAGTAGATATTTGTGTGTTTTACATATATATGCTTGCTATTTATGTGTATAGTTTATTTTAGAATAATGGTTTAAGAATAATGACCTATATTCATATTTTTATTAGTATTTAAACATAAAACTCTGGAATTTAACATTTATTATGCTGTTTATGAGGGTTATTGGTAAATTCTTGATGTCACAAATGCTCGTTAAAGTCAAAGGCTAAGAAGTATCAATGTTAATGTAGTCCTCACATTGAAATACTTTTTCGGAAGTTAAAAACGCAGCCATTTTAATTACTCAATACTTTACTACTTTAACGAGAACATTAGAAGATATCAGAATTTATATTATCATCGGTATTGCTTCGTGTAAAAGTCTTATTGTTAATATTAAAATGAACACATCGGTGTTGAAGGTTATGTCCACATGTATCGTTATCTCTAATGCAGTATTGATAGCAATACATATTATTATCATCAATAGTCAATCAGTAGGTTAATATGTCGTAGAAGTATCATCAAATTTTAAATTGTAATAGACGTCACTATGTCCCAATCATGAGGCTAAATGCGGAAACAGCCCAGATAGACCAAACCCAACTAAAACAATAATATATGGTATTTAGAAGCTTTATATTTTTATTATTGTGTTTTTGACACCGTATTAGCACTCTAATTCCCAAAATCACATTTTAAATTTAATAAACAGAGGAAACGCGTAAGCAACCAGGCTTCCTGAATGGCTATACATTTAGTTTGATGTTTGGTGCACCTGGCCCTATTCAGACATTTTGACTGACTGGCAACTATACGCACATATAAGTACTCATATGACAAAGCGAGCCTAAAGCCCGACGCATTGTTTTAAAAAATTAGATTTTTTTTAGATCCATATAATTATTATAAAACACGTTATTCATAGAGGCTTACATTTTTTACAGTTATTTAGATACTGACCATTAGTCCGGCTGGTTAAATTATTAATATGCAGTAAGTTAGGCATAAGGATGAAATATGACAAGGTCTTAGCCGCTTATTGGCTGTTTGTAGAGCATTGTTGAGAAATGACCATAATTGTTGATGTTAAGTATGTGAGGTTTCACACCGGTTCAGCTTTCTTTGATTAAGCTCTTATTTAGTACAGACTTGTAAGATATCTTCTAATGTATATGTATACTAAAAAAAGATAAAAATAGACATTCTAGTTTAAAATTTGAAATAAGTTTTCGGAAATCCATAATGGAGTGATCGAAAAATGAAACACCTGCATGAATCATAAATTTTAGCGTGCATGCGCGTAGCCTTCTTGTATGTCAACTTTAAATGGTTTATCACAGTAGTCGTAAAAGTAGAAAAGTGTCTTAACCCCGTCGAAACTGTATCTCATTAGATTTAACTTATAACTAAGTATTAATATTTACTAACACTATATTTTATGTTCCTACTGTATAATGAACAGAAAATTATAAACTAGAAGCTGTTTAACCTGTTGATCACTTATGATTGATGATTCTTTTATCATTTTAGTACTATCTATTATCTATCTATATCTACACCTTTTATATAAAAGCGTTACTTTGATAGTACCAAATATTATGTTGTTTAGATTGTTTGGAAGACGGGTGATCGACTAAAATTAATACCGAGGTGCGGAAACATTGTTATTAATCTTTTCTATTTATGTGTACTATTATTATTTACTGTGAGTTACCTTTTATGGTTAAGTAAATATCTTTATTGAGAATTAAAACCAATTACCCTAATACAAATTTTCATGAATCTAAGGTGCTTCAGTAAAAAAATATTATAACAATATAGTAAATAAGTATAGGTATATTATATTCTGAAGGCTGATAGATATAAATGAAAATAATGAGATATACTACACTTATCCTAATGCATACCCCCGAGGCAAAAAAATATAATATGTATTTTATTAACATTTCACATTTATTGTGCTGTTTATGCTGTTTGTGAGGTTTATAGGTAAATTCTTGATGTCACAAATGCTCGTTAAAGTCAAAGGCTGTACACAGAAATACAGAATACTTTTTCAGAAGTTAAAAAACGCAGCCGTTTAATTTATTCAATGCCAGACTTTTACTGCCTTTACGAGCACATTAGAAGATGTGAAATACTTCAGTTATAAAACAAATATTAAAACAATTAAGTAATAGGTATAAATAACATTCAGAAAGCTGATGCATAAAAATGAAAATAATAAGAGATACTTAAATTACTACACCCCAAGGCACAAAAATATTATTTTACGGGATCGCCGGACTGGTTTCAGACTCAAACGAGGACCTTAATCATAACTTGATCACCTTTAGAATTTGACTGAATCTAGTCGGGCAGTCGTGAAACGTGGGAATGAGTAAACAGTCGCGCATATAAATATGCAAGTCTGTGCTAGCGGCAAAAGTAAATTCAATGTGAAAAGCAAAGTAAGAGTAGCGTGATTTAAAAACATTTTAGTAGGTATCGTTTACGCATAACTTTTTAAATACAATGCAATATAACTACAAACATATTATGTTCGAAATGTTTCCGAAACCAGATTATCCGGATAAGAACTGGGGTCACCGGCATAGCTTGCAGAATCGGCAAGCTAAGTTGCTAGTGGGCTGGCCATGTCAGTCGGACGACTGATGGCTGTCGGAGCGGACCAGTCCATGCGTGGAGACTGCGAATCTACAATCTTAGTGCTGGACATCTCACCAGCCAGATGGACAAACGATCTGAAAGGTAGAAGGAGGGAAAAGGTGCGGGCACCACAGAACCATGTTGAATGGTCTTACCAGAGTAGCCTGTCTGCCTGCCTAATGGCCATAAGCTTATAATTACACATTTGTATTTGATTACTTCTTTAATGTGAAATTGATAAGTTACTTATTTTGGTTGTCACTTTCGTACAGAGCGGTTAATGATGTAATGTATCACAGGTTTTTTTAACAGAATTCATATTAGATATCTGGTTGATGCGTCACTAGACGCTGTCACGATAAGTCGCGTAAATTATCTCCTCATCATGATCGGAAACGTCCCTCTTATTTACGTTTATTTCTTGATGTTGAAACTACCTACAACGTTTATTTGAAAATGCTAGGTATCTAAAAAGTTTTCCAATCAGCTGACTTTTATTGAAATGCTGCTTGAATAGAACAGATTTCCTAAACATGTTTCTTAAATAACGAAAATTCTCAGACACTTAAGACTAAAGGTCAATTTCAGAGAGAAAGTTTCAATTTTTGATGACAGTTGGAATTAAATTTCCAAAAATTTGTAGGTACCACCTACCTTTGAATACAATATATCAATAATAAAAAGTACCATTAACTTTGTAGTAGGTTTTAAATATAGTCGCTAATGGTTTTTTGGACAATTTATATTTTCAGACAGGGAAATGGAATTTTGCGGAGTATTTAAACAGTTGATCTGTAAGAAAGGAATCTGATAAAAATCGGAAGATATGCTTAATAATAATTGACCTTTAATTATTGATATTCATATAACATTTTACGTGTACCTACTAACTACTAAGTACTGAGAATATTTTACTTCAAAACTTAAGAATTTAAGTATATTAGATAATCTGAAATCTTGTTAGTAGTGTTTATGTTGTTGTCTGTATAAATTACCTCTTGATGAAATTTAAAACAATAAATCTGGTCTACAAATAAATAGATAGTCCTGTATTTCATAATTTGATAAAGGAAACATAGAAATGAGCAAAGAATCTTGCTATAACGTTTACGAACAATCTTATTAATAGTTAGCACTCTCTTAAACTATCAGTTAAAGAAATAACGGCTAAAAATGAACAATAACTGCATGTAAATGCGCTCTATCCACGATTTACCAAATAATCCGGAATACATGCTAAAATAATCCTAGAGAATTTTTACCAAAAAAAGCTGGACACCTTGGTGGTCGTTGATGTTATTCATAAAATAAACCGATTTTAGGAAGGAAGAAACTTGCGTGTTATTAGGTATAATAACGCGTTACATGAAGTCCACGAACAAATACATACCTACATAGGATAACGGCATTTGTCATCTTATCATTTTAAATATAAGAAAGACAACGTAGATAATAATTATACGTAACTGTAGCTGAGCAATTATATGCTAGCCATAGTTGACCAACCCAACACCAGTGTAATAACTTTTTATTGAATTAAAAACCTCAATATTTGTTGTGTTTGTTTTATCACGTAATTCGTTAAAATGTTTAAACCTAGGTATCAGAAGAGTTTATAATTGAAGTTATGGTTTATGTTTAAATGTTTTATTCTTTCGCGTAGCGGATTTGGCGGAGAGAACAAATACGCTAAAATTATTGTGATTTCACGAATTAAACAGCTTTTCGACGAATTTTTTTTTGTATTTAATGTTATAACAATAATTATACTAAACTGGTCGCTATAACTTATTGGTATTGCGTTTGTTTTTTCAGAAATAAGTGTATCACCGAGAAGAAGCGACGGGAACTCGAAAACGAAACCATAAATCAACTTGAAGAGCTGTTAGGAACCTGTCTCGCTGAAGTAAAGCAACCTGACAAAAACGGAATTGTCCGCGAAGCTACACGGCAGATCCAGGAGGTGCTGCGGCGCAGGCGGGAGTGCCCTGAAGAGTGTCCGCTGCGCGTCGCTCAGTGCCTCTCGCCCGTGCAGGCTGGCGAGGTCAGCTCCACGCAGCCATCCTGCGCTGGATTACAATATTCAGAGCTCACCTCACTCATTGAGGTATTTTATTATTTAAACACACAGTCGCTTTAAAAGAGAGGTTGTATGAGGTTACTCCTTTAATGTGATATTGTTAACACCTAGGCAACAAAAGTGATGAACTGGCTTGTTTATTTTATTTAAGTGCAGATGTTTGTCTTCAATAGATTTCCTTTGTTTAATCCGTGTCTCTGACAAATCCGTTAGATATTTTAATCTATGTGATTGAAATATCTAACGGATTTAACAGATTGAACGTGTGAAATCAATATTAATATAAAAAATACCTTGTTTTAGGCTCTCAAGCATTACACCGGCACCCTAGGTTGGGTTTTATTGGAAATAAACTCAAAAGCTGAAATTGAATGCATTACTGAAAATATTAAAGAGCTCACTCTGCAGGACAGAACTGAGCTCTATAAAAAATCTATTTTCTCACTTTTGCACGTCAAAGATCATGCAAAATTACGGCCATTGTTAAGAAACATACAAACTTTCAACTGGGGTGCGGGAGAAATCGACAAATTTCAAGCCATACAAGCTCGTCTCCTTGTTAAAAATTCCAATGGGACAGACAGTGCTGGGTAAGTTATTTTTAAAGGCATAAGTCTTGAAAAGGATCGATTTTAAAACAATACGTTAGTCAGACCGACATTGACACATTATGTACCACTGAAACATTGATATGCAAACGTATTTTGCTATTTCATCGTGATAGTAGATGTCGACGACGGTCGCACGATAAGAGGCCGATTACATGTAACTAATACGTATTACCGTCGAGTAATGCAAAACTACTGTACAAATCTATTTCACAAATAAAGCCAATCACAAAGAAGTAAGAACATTACGCAGAACCAATATTACTTTTGTAGATACCTATATCCTTAGTCAACATTGTTGATTTCGAGAAATATCAAAATGTGCGTTGTTTTGTAGATTACTTTTAGTCTTGTTTTTGCAATTAACTATGTAATATATTTTTTGTATTTAATTGTCAAGTCACATTAGGTTTTGATATCATTTAATAAAAAAAAAATGTATTTGTTTTGCAGGCACGTGGAGTGCGTGATCCACGCTGCGCCAGTGCGCGGCTCGTCCTCGGAGGAGGCCGGCTCCGTCATGTGCGTCATCCGGCGCTGCGAGGACGCGTCGGCCGCACTTCTCCCCGGCGACGGCGGTCCGCCCGCCATCACCGCCAAACAGTCTGATCATATCGTCTTCAGATTGGATTGCAACTTCATTATTTTATGTAAGTTAGCTCGACATATTCTATACTTTAGGGGTTTCGTTCCTTTTAAATAAGACGATACTCTGGTCAAACCGTCTCGTTCGAAAAGTACTGCTTCTACAACAGGATTCCACTTGGATCGAAAATTATAAATAAAAGATAGCTACCCCCACGTCTGGACCCTGTTTTCTTCGCTTCCTAAGACAGAACAGAATCCCTCTCATAAAGCTATATTATCGATTATGAAATTACTTATTTATGCTTTTTCGACCTATGGTAACCGCTTTTGGACAAGACAACCTATTATCATCTGGTCCATCTATATTCCTTTTGTTATCATACAACTATATACCTTGTATTCATGATTCAAGTGTAGTGTTGAGCTTATTATATTATCTTGGTTTTAATTGTTTTTTTTTTAATTTTTTTTACAGTTTGTGATTTGAGTGGAGTGGAACACTTAATAAACACTGCTATACCTCTCGTGGGTAGTCGTTATTTAGAACTTGTTGAGAATAGTGACCGTGTTCGTGTAACTGCACACTTGCAAGAAGCTGTGTGTCTCCCCGCACCACCCGCGATCAGCGAACCTTTTCGGTTGCGTATTACTCCAGACAGTCCTAGCTTTAGAGTTATAGCTCGATCACGTCTTTTTCGAGCGAAACCGTCATCGGGAGAACCTGATTTTATAATGTCTACACACACCGTACTCGGTGACGAAGACATGGATCTTTTGGAAGCTGACGGATCTCGCCCTCCCGTCGGTGGACCGCTTATGGCATCTGTTGGAAATGGGGAATCGTCGAATTGTGAACCGAGATATCGTTCTCCCATAAGTCCCAATGAAGGACCGTTTCTTAATGATTTTGACCTGGAACCTTGGGCTTCTTCCTTGCTGGGTGAAATGTCGAGCGAAGAATCGAAAGACCGAAAAGACAGTGTCGAAGGGCCTTCGCAACCATTAACGCCTCGTGCAACTCCGACTCCGGGCGAAGGTCCACCTTCTAATCAGCCCGCAGAAGAGCCTAATAGGCTTCGGACGCTTCTAAGTAAGAAGCAAACCGGTAACGATAGCGGGGTTAATTCGAACAACCGGATCCTAAAGGATTTGCTAAAGCAAGAGGACGAGGAGGCGACGGGTAGTGAGACTTCAGCGCCGCACACTCCTCACACGCCACACACACCGCTGACGCCGCACACGCCGCATACGCCCAGCGCCGCGCTCTCGCCGCTGCACACGGCGCAGGCGCACGCGCGCCCGCCGCCGCCGCCGCATCCGCCGCACCCGCCGCATCCGTCACACCCGTCACACCCGTCGCACCAGCAACACCAGCAGCACCAGCAGCATCAGCAACATCAGCAGCACCAGCCGCACATGTCACCGCACATGTCCAACGCGACGCATTCTATGCAGCAGGGCCATCATAATAACTCCGACGTCTTATTAAGGGTAAGTTATACATAATAATTATGTGATATCGTAAGTTATGTACTAATTTTGTAATGACGCTAATATTTAATGTCTCAGATACTTAATGACAAGTCGGACGAGGATGCAGAAGAAAATAGAAGAAATTCAGCCGACGGTAACAGAGGAGTGTCACAACCTAGTGCTCTACTTTCACAACTCCTCTCTAGTAGTAATGGGCCGTCAGGCAACGGTCGACCTCACGACAACAGTGAAAACTACCTCGAAAGAATGGCCGCAGTAAAAAGAAAGTTCGATGATGCTAAAGGAATATCTAGTAATTCAAAGAGAGCGACTCCTGAAAACCAGCAGGTAATAACTTTCAGATAATGTAACTTACAAATAAAATTTACTAAATAGTCAATTTTCCTATCAAAATTCTAGAACATTGACCCGAGGTGGATTCGTGTTTAACATATTGAAAACTTGTGATAATACAACACTAATATTTACGATGAAACTAAATATGTTTCTATGTCTCCTGTCACAAATTTCGTAAGAAATAAGTAGTAGATTTGTACCTTACTTTTCTTCTGTGATTGTGCTCTATGTATATTGTTTATTCATAAATATTTGCGATACTCATGATGAATATCAACGCCCAGGTCACGTCGAGCGCCCTTCCTGCATCGTCAACCGCTTCGTCGACGGCCAGCAGCCCGGCGAGCAGCAGTAGCCTGGGCCAGAGCCTGTTGTGTCAAAAGAACCAAATCCTGGTGTCGTTACTGGCGCGGCAGCAGACGACGCCGACCACGCCGCTGCCGCTGCCCAACCCCAACCTGCGCGGCTACGGGCCCGGCCAGCGCCCGCGCCCGCCGCCGCCGCAGCTGCCGCAGCAGCCGCCGCCGCGACACCACGTCTCCACGCTCTCCAACATACTCACCGGCACTAACCAGTCAGTATCACATTCTTCCTACATTATTATTAATACCTATGTATGTAACGTAAAGTAGCGTGTCATCTATTATTTTTGTGTTCGCTGAATTTGAAGCTCATTTCCCACTTGACAACAACAGTTAAAGTTAGCGTTACTGTTGTTGTATTATTATGCTGTTGTTATATTATTATTATTATTAATTATTTAAAGATTTAACTGATGATATGGTGCAACCAACTGAACCAAACCTTAGTGTGTTAGTGATACCTTAAAAGGCTGTGTGTAGTGATATTATTGTGTATAGTACGTACGTTGTGTGTCGCAGTCGAGGCAGCAACATGAATGGCGGCGGTGGCGGCGGCGGCGGCGCGGAGTGCCCGGTGAGCATGGCGGGCTCCAGCCACCTGCAGATGGTGCTGCAGAGCGGCGGGCTGGCGGGCGGCGCGCGCGCATACCCCGCGCCCGCGCCCGCCGCGCTGCACTACGCCACCACCGCGCCGCACCTCGCCTACACCACGCAGCCGCCGTACGTACCCGCCTGCTGTACTAGTACTGATATCCCCTCAGCGTGGGTTAAAGTCATAAGAGTTTCACCCTGACAAAAAAGGGAAACTGGTAGTCACTTAATGGCGACGTGAACCCACACATAACACAAGCATTTAGCTAAGTAAAAGGGGTTAAAAAGAATACTCGTGATATGAGACTCTATTGCTGTTTGGAGCTATTTGAAGCATTTTTTTTTGTAATTTTAGATTTTTTTTCTCTAGCATACAAATTTTCTAAAATCGATGTTTAATGAAAGAAAGTTTTGCCCTACAGGCTATAAAAATAATCCATTGTACAAAGGAGTTGAGAAATACCATTTCCTCCTCTTTGACATAAATTCTCAGATATTAAAACGGAAAGTAGGTACTTTACTATTGCATGAGATGTTTCGATCAGAATTTTATTAATGCTTATTGTGATACTATTTTCAATATGTAGTTCATTTATATTAATCTCATTATCACCTTAGAAGTGGCAGTACGCGAGCGCAAGGTGGAGGCGGTGGCGGAGGAGACAGTGAGGTGCCCAGCGACCAGACGCTATCCGATATTTTGGACGAGGTGATCGATAACATGCCCGACGCCGACCGACCAGCCCCTGATGTAAATGTTCGACAACGACAGGTAAGCGACAAAACTATATGCGAAATATTAATATATATAGTTAATAGTTTATACCTTTCTGTTATATATAAATAATCATTAATTTATAGATACCAGCTAGAATTCAAACTTAACTTAAAAGAGTGTGAATCTATAGTGTTTGATCATTCTTGCCAAGAGTGTCCATGTCAGTTTCCGTGCTTGCCCGACAAGATCTTATCAAGCGGCCGGTGTAAAGGAGGTTCAAATTACGTAGAAAGCTACTCAATAACTCTTAAATCTATCGTATTCTCCAACTCGGGAACATCGGTTACTTCACTCATCCCCTTTAATAAAGACACTAGATCTAATTTTTTTCTGCGAAATGGTTTAAACAACTGAATGTTTTTTTCATAATAGGGAATGAAAGAGAAGAACGCCATGATCAACGCGATCCGACAAAGCCTGATGCAGTGCGAGACGGTGGGCAAGTCGGCGGGAGGGGCGAGCCCGACGGGCGCGGGGGGCGCGGGCGGCGCCGGGGGCGCGGCGGGCGCGGGGGCGGGGTACGCGGGCGCGCGCGCGGCGTCGCCCGAGCCGCGCGAGCGCTGGCGCGCGCTGCAGGCGGGCGCGGCGCTGTACGCCGACCCGGCGCGCGCGCGGGCGCTCGTGGAGCAGCAGCGCGCGCGCCTGCTCGAGCTGCAGCGCACGCAGCAGATGCTCGTGTCGCCTGAAGTACGTGCAACACTTCGCTTCTTTTTATCACCTTAGAATATTGTGTAAATTCATTAGAGAGCACTGCCATTTGGTTTGTGAACCTTGCCACCGTATAGTATGTGAGGACCGCGATCTTGTCTTCCGTCCGAATTTCAAAAGAACATGTATATTTTCTTTTACTTAATATGAATACTAGTACATTAGTAACATTTATTTAAATGTTGAATTGTTGATTCCAGGCTACAGAACAACCACAGGCCGATTTAGGTTCGACTATCAATGCCTTGGTTTCGGCAACACCTCCTAACGTTACTTTAACTCGTACGGACTATCAGCATCAGATATATCACCAAAACAGTAAGTTCCGAATGACTGAAATGTACTTTAAATATAAAAAAGAAACAAAATTAAAATGAAACACTAGATTATAAATTAATTCATTTATATTTATTTCCAGGTCAAATGGGACCACATTATGGTACCAATAAAATAACAACATCGCAACAGAATCCAATGTTAAGTCGACAATTAAGTGTACGTATTATTTAATTGAAATTGTTACTAGCTTCAACGTAACTAGGTTATTAAACAAAAGAAAAAATTAGGCAATGACACACCAAGGCAAAAAATGATTTTATTTTATTTTAGTGTCATGGTTACCAATTGCAGATTGGGTAGGGACAGTTGACTATAATTCATCCAGCTGGGAAATATTATAATTAGATGTGTTATTGTTCATGTCTGTTGCTCTTTCAGAGCATAGTTTTTTTAAATTTTGCTAGATAAGCGGATTATTGACTGCAGTTTACTTTTAGTTCTTTAGGAGAACGCTGCTGCCTATTCTCCTTGTATCTATACCCTTAGTCGCCTTTTACGACATCCACGAGGAGAGAGGGGGGTGTTACATTCTATGCCGAAACCCCACGACAGGTTAAATTAAGGTTGCGAGCTCAGTGGAAAGTGCAAATAAGTTCGCTCTAAGACGCATAGTGAGGTTGGGCAGGCAGTACAATGTTGTGGTTGTGTGCGCAGGTGGCGGGGTCCGGCGCGTACTCCCGCGGCGGCGGGGCGGCCGCGCTGCACACGCCCATGTCGCCCGCGCCGCAGCCCTACCACCGCCCGCCGCACGCGCCGCACGCGCCGCTCCAGCCGCACCAGCCGCACGCGCCGCACGCACCGCTCGCGCCGCGACCGCATCTAGGTAACGCAGCTCCATCATTACGATGAAACTAGTTCAAATTTCAGAAAAGAATTCCTAAATCCCAATTACCGTGAAATGTACGTAGTTTTCTCCGATTACTATGATTAGAAAGCGCAAAGTAAAAAAAAACCTCCCATTATTTGACATAATACTAACGTCTGCTTAATATACTTGACTCGGTATTTATATTTTTTTTATAATAATTAATTATATAATTTATTTATAAGGGTGGTCTTGTGGTTTTAGACTAGTTTTTTAAGCGTAGTTTTGCTTCTTCTTACTTTATCATAAAGTAAAAAGATATTTACGTAAATTTAGAAAATTTATTGATCTACACAATTAATAGTTTAAAACGGCTTTATAGAAAAAAATACTATAAAATATGATATTATATAAGGTAGACATAGTTTAGAAAATTGAAAATGATTTTAGTTTGATTCAGAGCATGCTACAATAAAAAAACGTCGCATGTCCCGTAGAGTTTAATTATAGCGTATCCCGTCAAAAGCGGGATCATTTCTCTTAAAATTCTAGACGAAAGTAACCTATTTGCATGTCTATGGCTTAACTTTCTGGTATCTATGAAAATCTTTTGAATGCAAGCCGGTAGTTCTTCGATGAAATAGAATTTTGAGGCCGCATAATCTCCATTTCGTAATAGAAATCATCGAAAGGTGCATCTTCGGTAACCGTATGGGATACGGTCATCGTTTCTCCGACATTGTTTTCTAGATAAGCGTTTTATCGGCCTGGTAACTTCGACTCTCTTACTCCCCAATTCTGTCGTAAAGGGGAACAGACACATCGAATTAGGTAGGTCGGGCAGCGATCACGGCACCGTGCCTGCTGCTCGTAGTACTTAACTCGGCGTGTGTGGCAGTGGGAGGCTACTACGAGGAAGGCGGCGCGGGCGCGGCCGGCTACTGCGGCGACTACGCGCGCTGCACGCCGCACCCGCCGCACGTGCCGCACGCGCCGCACGCGCAGCACGCGCCCCACGCGCCGCACCCGCCCCACCCGCCCCACCCGCCGCTCGATCACCAGCACGCATGTGAGTATTTCGGATGCCCACTGCCGCCGACCGCCTCTATGAGTGCGAACAACTGACACAGAAACATTACCACAAATCTTCGGATCCAGACTAATGATTTTGAACTTGCATCGTAATGTTAGATTTTATAGTCAATTCTGAAACGATTAAGGTAAGGCATCGAGTAGCTCTGCTGAAATTTTTGACAATAATTCTTTCTTCCGAATCTATCGCTCTGCATGAATAATAACGATCTTTTGCATTCTGCGCTTAAAAATCCTTTCGCTTCCCTATGTATGATTTATATGAATGAAACTGCATTAAAAATATTGTTTTGTCCCGCGATATTTGTTTAACTGGGGGCCGAGTGAAGGTAACGTCAGACTGAGGCTGGGTAGACGGGCTGGTCACTGAAGGATGATGTTGCAGGCGCGGGCAGCGGCGGCGGAAGCGGCGCGGGCGCGGCGGGCACGTCGGAGTACGTGCGCAACGAGCTGCGCGCCGTCGTGGGCGCGCGCTCCGCCCGCCCCGACCTGCACCCGCTGCAGCCGCCAGACATGGACTCGCTCATGAGCTTCGACATCACCCCACCCGGTACGTACCTACTGGACTACTTCAAATGTAAAATAAACTTTATATTAAAAATAAAAATTGATTATCGTTTACTGTCGAAATTATTCAAATTGACAAATTTAACGGATGGTTTTACAGCTCTGTATTTAATTTGTTTCATATGTTTTCTAAATATTAATAATATTTAGAAAACTAATAACAATAATAGAAATTAATAATTATTTGTCATGGCGATTTGAGTCGTTTCAATTTCATTGCATTGGGAAACCGAATCTCTGTTGCAAAGTTACAAAAATTACGACGAGAGCCATTTAAATAAAAACTATTTAAATCTTACGTATGATAATAATTATTAACTTATGATAAGAAATAAACATATCTGTGGTAAAATAAAGATTTGTTGTGTACCTATGGAAATCTATGAATAATAGCTTGAAATCTACAACAAACAACCGTCGAAGTTTTTATCCTAGTTAGCAGGTGCGACTATATATCGTGCAATCACCGATACAGGGATAAATATGATATTTATTTATCACCGTGTAATCTCTAATATTTCAAAATAAGTTTATGATATTAGGTATGACACTATGACAAATATTGTATACTAAAATAATTGACAAAGTTTGTATACTAAAATAATTGACGGTATAGTTTAAATCAATTTTATGATTTTATTTTGGATATTAGTTATTTAAGTTAATGCAGTTTTGATAGTACTTTGCAATCCTGATCTTCAGAAACCTATTTGATTAATCTACTTAAGTACAAAATAATGTGTATTCTTAAATATTTATGGTTATTAGTACATCTCAAAATCAAAATTCAAACAGTCCATTTAAGAAGTTTACTTGGTGTGAATACATCATAGGATAAACAAATTCATTATGGTTCTTAGAGGGCATTTCGTTCAGATAGATAACCGGGAATATAACTAACAGTGGGACATAAAGAAACAATGCTCGTTGAGCGTGCTTTCTTAACATTGTCAGTGTAGGGGATAACCACTGCCAATGTATACGTGTGTACGTACGTAGGTGGCGGCAGTGTGGTGGGGGGCCGAGCGTCCTCGGCGTCGACAAATTCGTGGGAATCGCAACAGAGCACCCCGGTAAGCTTGGGACGCGATCAGCGAATACAAAATATCATCTAGTCACTTCACTTCTATTCGGTTTTCATTATTTTGTAGACCTACTTATAATTATTACGTCTGCTCTGCTGCGTGTGTTGTCGATTCGATCATCTTGATACTAGAGCTGATTTAAGGAAATGTACCAAAGTTAACTACTCTTTGATGTCTTACTACGGTTTGAACCTACTCGCTTACTATAATTATATAAGCTCTTAATGCAGGATTGTTGCCGCTGCGGAAGCGAGACGATGCTTCTACAGTGGCAAAAGTCATACTTTAAGAGCTCATAGTGCAGACACTCTTCTTAATATCATGATGCAAAACACGAAATAAAAAGCTTAAAATTGGTACATTCCTGAATTTTGATAAGCTTTTGTGATGTGATGTCTAATATGTTTCTTATTCTAGAGAAAACTACTTAATACATAAATAACGCAAAAATATTTCTTAGAAGTTTTAAACATAACATACAATTATATAATTTCATCGGCTTTTAGGATTTAACTTCCAGAATACTTTTAAGCTTAATTTTTTACTGGGGGGAGAAAATCGCATGCACTGAAAGTGTGGTGGAGGTTTTGTGACGTTGTAGTAATAATACAACAATAAATTATTGCAATAGTTTGCTTCTTGTTCGCTTATGAAATGTTAGAAGATTTTGCGTTTTAATTCAGTTTTGGTAGATATTTAAAGGACGATTGCATGGCGGTACTATAGGACTGGTAAATCGGATTAAACTATTAGAAATTTTATACACGAGTAGCGATCAAGGTTTTTTTATTATAGGTAGTTTTAATATTGTAATTACCTTATAAATTTTCTCAATTACTTACGCTTTAATCATAGATAAACTTAAAATGCTTTAAACTAGTTTCACATTTAATTGTTTTTATGTAGAACATAAGAATCAAAATAATTGAAAAACTTATCTAATACAAACGTAATTTTCATAAGTAATTTGATTGCATTGCCTGACATTATTTTAGTGGTTATTTTATTTAAAACAGTATTTTGATCGATATTCGTGTATCGTAAATATATTAATTTTGCTTGAAAATTATAAAGTATACTTTCGATATAAACAATTTCTCAGGCATTATTAATATTACTATTTTCTTCGACTACATCGAATCATTACTCATAAGCAAATTATGAAAAGGATTATTAAAAATCATGCCAATGCAATTAATTAGAAGTCAGTAATAAACGAAAATATTTTTTGATTAATCAAAAAGCAAATCATTAACAAAAATACTGTAATTATTTGATCATCAAACGACTAATATTTAAAAAATAGATTTTTGGGTAACATCCGTTAAAATACCAATAAATCATGAATACCACGGATGTTCACCGCACAATAATCTCCTCTCTGTCTGTGGTTGCACACTGTGGCGATAGGAGCACGAGGAGCGAACCGTGAAGTAGAGCAGAGGAGTGACGTGTTGTTTGGTTTCCGTGCAGAGTACTACGGAGGCGGGCTCGGCGGAGGCGGCGGCGGGCGGTGATGAGGCGCGCGCGGCGGCGGGCGCGGGCGCGGCGGCGAAGGCGTCGCTGCTGCAGAAGCTGCTGTCGCAGTAGGCCGCCAGCCCGCGCCATTCTCTCGCTGAAGTTTGCATTTATTAATTTCTCGCTTCATCGGATGGACGTTTACCGACGATTCTTAGATTCCAGCGTAACGAACGTCGTCGTTCCGAGTTACGATCTACGTGGTACCTCTGCGGCTGTAAATCTCACTTCTGTGAGAATAATATAGTACATACGCGTATTTATAGACACCTTTAATGTAGTCTAGTAGTGCTAGTGATGTTTTCGAGTTGTATAAATCGTTTCGTTAATGACATATTAATTCTAAGTTCTTTGAGAAACTAGATTTTATAAATATGTATGTATAACTATGCCCTAATTTTAACGAAAAACGAATCGATGCGAATTTCGTAGCTTCCTGTGATGGAAAAAAAATAGTGATTTAAAATTATCTTATTGATTCGTACGCCCAGTACACATACACAATGTACAATAGAAATATACCGCGTGCAATATTGTATAGAAATAAACACATATTTTGGCGTTGTGAACGTTATGTATTATAGTATGAAAGTCAGATGTTACCTGTTATGACAAAGTAATTTGTATTATAGTATATGATGACGAGGCGTCGAGTGAAATGGTTTCTCTTATGGAGAATTTATTTTTACGTGTAAATAATATGTTGTTAAATTATAGCTGTTGCTTTTATTGTAAATATTTTGTTAAAATATTTCATTGTGTTTCGTGCATGGTACAATTTTTTATTTCAATATTATTATGAAATTGATTAAATCATTACAAATATTATTTTATGTTTTTTCCAATATTTACCTCTCCACTTACATAAACTTTTTCCGATTTTGTTTATAGCGACTTAATTTACGTTATAATCGCAATATGTTTGTAATTTTCAAGTCAGTTTACATCTTTTACACAAGAGTATTTTCAGATTATCAGCTTAATTCCGCGATTTAATATGTACTATAAATGATATTGTGTTATAAAATGGTATTTTCTTTGATACTTTAATTTATATTTTTTACTTTAGATATTGTGATTTGTGATTATAACATATATCACGTCGTTTTGGAGAAAGAGTAAACCCCCCTTATATAACTGTTTCATATGAATTCTATATATGGACTAACTAATCTAATCTATTTGATGTTTGTGCCGTAACACAAAGGCGTATACTTGTCGTAAAAAAATTGCATTGGTAACAAAATATTATGTAATATATTTTTGACTAAGAAATTCTTCGCTATTTTATTGCATATTGTGCATATCTAAAAGGAATCACAAAATAATGATGATCTAAATTATGCACCATAGGAAAAGTCATTTTTCAATGGTGTAAATTATACACGTTTTTGACATATGTATAGCGATTTTGATGCTGCTTCGTTTTATTGATCATATATATTTTTGTCACAGTAAAGAATCTCATTGTATTTACGTGTTTATCGCTTCGTACTAAAACTTTACTCCTGTAATAACTGCAGTAAGAGCCGTCATGCTACATACCAAAGTATTTAAATATTTAATTATGAAACTAACATCAATGACGATTGTTTCACACATTACCGACTTAGTTTTGGACGTTTTCAATAATTATCTTCATTAATATCGTTATGATATATTCAAAAACGTGTGTGCGTTCCAAGTATATAAATTCTGTATCGACTCTACATACAAATCATTCTTTGCTATTGATAAACTTATTTACCTATTGGTAGTTAATGTTTTTCTCTTACATCGCACGGTCTTAATTATAAACGTTGTTTATATTTGAAATGATAAAAAGTTCATTTATATAATTTTATAGTATCTACGATATAAATGTTGATGGTGTAATAAAAATAATGTTTATAATTAATGTCATTTAAAGTAATGATCTGTGTGTGTAATTTATATGTGCGATGGCCATGACGTAAATTTGCCAATGCGAAAAACATCAATGTTGGATGTCATTGTTAGATACTATTTATTAAGTTTTAGGCACGAAATTAGCAGTATTTACATACTTCGCCATTTCAGGCAGTATAAATGCAAGAATGTCTAATGATTTTCACTTGACTAACAATTATCTTAATATGGTGACATAACAAATGTACTTAGCTACATATACTACATATAAGATCTTTTGACATGAAAGTTAAACATAATGCATAGCAAATATTGCTTGAAATGGCACGTAATTTTGACGTTAAAAATTAAGCATACTAGAATTGCACAATATTATCTAATAATTATTCTTGTATGTAAACTTTAAAGTATAATTATAATTAAATGACGATAAGACCTCTTGAGTGTGGTATGTATCCTAAAACGGTCTAAAATATTTTGTAACTTAAGTAAAACCACTGGATTGATAAGTTTAAAGATGCTCCCCTTTTATACATGCGGGACCATATCTAGCCTGAACGAGACATACAGTGCAAATTTGAATTATAATCAAGAGTTAAAAGTTTTGTGATGGTTTTCATAAGTCCTTGAAAATAGGGTACATGCTGCCGCCGACTTTTATGTTTTTAATCAGGAATTGTTGCACATTTACCATAGATACCTGTTAGCACTAATTCTATGTAGTCGTTATAATTTGTTGGCGAGTGGCAACAACTTAAGCGTTATGAAGTACTTAAAAGAGTTTAGGGGGTTCACTCAATTTAGATCATAATATAAGTAAGGTTCCATATATACATATATATATTTTAAATACTTTCCTATAACAATATTTTTCATAACACCAACCATAACATGTAAGACGTAGATACGATGAAGAAGTAAATTGTGATGTGCTATAACTAAATAATAAACGTACAAAATATGTATAGTTAAACCATAAACCAAGTGAAACGAGTAATCTGTCTTTAAAATATAATGATAAGAATATTTTTATACCATACGAAATAAAAAATAGTAAGAAGCGTAGGCCATTGACCAATTTAATTTGTCAAGATGATCAAATTGAAAAACAAATAATTATCTCTGCTCATTTAACGTGCATACATAGTGAGATAACTAAGCTTTACGTAATCTGATAACCATAATAACATAATTCATTCCACAAGATGGTTTCAGAGAGGCGAGTCCTGTGTTAGTAGGTAAATTTCAAATAAAGTACAAGTGAAGGCCTTGATACATGGAAATTTAAGGAATAGGCAAGGAAATAGTCGTGTCTAAATACATTCATAAGCAGAAGAAGCATAAATATATGGTAACAAAATTTATTTACTCGTAACTGGTCGCTAGATGGAACAGCATATAATGCCGTCACTTAGTTTACGACGTCTCGATGAGAATTAATGTACACAAAAGTTATATTTTTTGCAGATTTACGGTAACATAACTAGTTTACGAAATCAAAACTATATTATAACGTTTGAGAACACGTCCATTGCATGATTAAACCGACTTTTCCGTTATATGTAAATAATGATGTAATGCCGTAATAAAGCATAGGTGCCTGAAAATCATAGATAAAAGTGTATTTTTTCAAAGCCATCTTTTAAAAATATAATAAGCGAGTCTTGATAACATTGAAATAGATTAGTACATAATAAAATGTCGACTAAAGTCATAAGTCTGCAACTACATATATTATAAAAATAGGAAATATTCATAAAAGCTCCAGCCTCATATTTACCGAAATCGACAACATTGTATATAAGATAAATACAATTTAGAATTGAAACGTTTATATTACCGTAACATTTATAAATACTGTAAGACAGGTACTGCCACGTGTAAACCTTAAAATCTATGCCACTCGAGAAAAAAAATATGCAACGTAAAACATTTAAAAGCACATCAAATCTGGAAGTTGAATATTGTATAAAGTTTTCGATTTTAAAAGTGAGGGTTTTCGAAACTTCGAATTGTCCTACAAGACAAAAAACGTTTTACACGTGACTGTACTTGTAGAAATAAATTCGTAGGTGGTAGATTAAACCTAACACTATGCTTTAAAAATATTGCCCTACATAATAAAGTCATGTCTACGTTATTATTATAATAGTTACGGTTAAATTTCATTGGTTTATTTAGTCTTCCACGTTTTGTAGTATTTACTCTGGAGTGACTTAAAATATTAATTTTCACCTTTATGATTTGTGTACGAATGACTTGAATTGTGTATTTAGCACTATGGAAAAAATTATTACTTTCTGATATGTGAAAAAGGAATTATAACCCATAATTATTGTTAAATATGACTATGATTAACCATGATGCCTTTAATATGCTAGCTACAGTCTGTGAGATCTAGAGTGCATTAAAATATTAAGATATAGCAAACCTGTAATAAAAATACAATACTATAAGAATAACATACATACTTACCTTCCATTTACTTTCGACTTTATCTGATGCTCCAAATACATGTCTACCTTTTGTAATCCTACTTACAAAATAATTACCTACTCTTTACTGTTTTTAAGTCTACTATTATTAGAAGCAAATTAAATCATTTTGATTTATTTCTGGAATAATCAAGTCTGGTACAAACAACCGCTGCCTGATGATAGGAATTTTGACTATGTACAACGATTGTTATTATATAAACTTTTACGTTTATATGCAACGTATGAAAGCTCAATATTATTAAAATAAATTACCTACTACTCCCATCTTCTAAATTATTAAAGTTTAGGCACTAAAGTCAATATTTGTAACAACCAGATAGACGTGCTCAAAGTTATGACTGCGCTGTATCGTATTTATAATCATCAACGAAAATAAGTATTCCTATAATAAATAATATTTTAATAACGGGAAATTAAAATTTTAAAGTGGGCTTTATAAATCGATATTACGTGTTTGGACTACGTCTAGTTATAAACTAATTTTCGTCTTGGTGTAATGAATTACCTCATTTATGAATCAATTCGAACTTGTAGTTCATGACAAATTTGTACAAACTGCGACTGTTTAAAACATAGGTTGACATTTAAAAAACCAAGTGTCTGCTGATATACATTATAAGTATTTTTTTCTAATTACTTTTAGAATATATTTGATTTGCGAATTGGGATACCTACCTGATTCTAATATTATTTAAAATATATGGAATTTTCGAAATTAATGGTTATTACGAACATATTGTAAGAGCATGGTAGATTTTACATTATAATTACATATTTCTGGAGAAATCGGTATATATTTAAATGTTACATATGATTTGGAATTCTATGTATGAAGATTGGAATTACTATTTCATTTTGTATTTAAGATATTATGACCCATTGTCTCAGAGTAAATTTAATTAATTAAAATATAATTAATTGGGTCCAAAATTCCATCCAATCTTGCAGAATAAATTCAATTGGACTGCATTAACAAATGTGATATATCGATGTGTAATAGAAATATTTTTTTATCATTCATATAAAGTTACTCTGCGGCAAGGGTCCATGGATCACTATCACTGTGCACTTATTTATTTAGAAACATAGACGGGTACGGGAGTCTTTGTTTCTAATGGAAAACATAATTAGTTTTAAAAGAGTCTTGTTTTTCATATTACGTTACACGATAAAACAATTTATTTTATAGTTATTGTTTACTGTCCTGATATTAAGAAAAGGTTTTCTAAAATTCCTCTAATAAGAGGTAAATTGTGTGATAAAATATTTATTATAGAAGGATGACAGTCGCTAACACATTGAGGCATTCTCGTACGTCGCCGATTTTATTTTTTGTATAAAATCATGCCTTTTGTCTTGGCCTGTCGTCTGCGTACAAGGGTATTTTTATATTGTGAATATTACTTAGGTTTAATATTCTGTTATATTGCTATTATTAAACTAATTATGTTTTTCTAAACCATTGCAAAGTGATATTAGATTTGGTCGCTCACAGAATTGATTTTTAGGAATGTTTTAAATGACAGAGTGGAGTGTTTCCATTTCTATAAGCTCAAATGCAGGATTCTTATAAGAAAATCGGGTTTTATAATATACCTTATGTAAAGATACAGACTACTAGTCCCTTTTTCTACAATAATCTTTTTTGTGAGTGGCCGTTAAGTCTGTGTTATTTAGTTCTTCAAATGTTAATTAAGGCCTTTTGTGTTTCTGTGCATTTCTACGCATTGTATGTATGTATGTTTAAATATTGTAAATAGCTAAATACATATATTTTTACGATTAGCATACACAACCAAAGTTGTTATGAAGTGATGGTTGATTAAATAAGAAATTTAATTATAGGTCGTTATGTTTATTTAAGAAGAGATTCAAATTAATCTGTACAGTTGCAATGCCAGTACATACAATGTCTTGTCTTAGCAATTTTAACATCCCCGGTTTAAGAATCCAATGGTTATTTGTAACAAACACATGTAAAAAATAAGCAACCAATGAAAAGGAGTAAGGAGGTACTCCTTTTGTTCCTAATAGCTTGCTACGGGTGATTGCTACTTGGTAACAGTCAATTAAGCAAACATACACGACAAGTACTAATACCTTCAAAATGTAATATTTTATTCATTGATGAAATCAGGCGTTATGAGTACATAACATTTAAGTTGTATTTTTTTGTACATTATAGATTCGAAAATATATTAATATCTAAATAACTTGTGTTTTAGTTACATCCTTCCTAATATCCCTCTTCTGTTTCTGGTCTGTTCAAAAATTTCTCACTCTTTTAAAATAATTTGCGTTTATTACTGCTTTTAATCTAGTTCTAGTCAACTACCAACATCCTAACTATAAAATAATTGACATCTTTACTTAACAAAGCAAAAGACAAACTGGAATGGACTGCTAATCTAATTGTGTAAAATACATTACTGGAAATCGCTTGGGCAATAAGCAGTATATTATTCTGTAGTATATAATGGTACATAGGACTCGCACGTACAGCACAATTCAAAATATAAACATCCCGTAATCACAGCGGTCATAGAGGATAAAATAGACCAAACGAACGATTGGTCGAATTACGCACTGATCTCTTTATTTCAGATCGAATGTATTATTTAGCGATAATCGATTTATTTTTTAACCTGACTACATGACTGGGTGTCGCGGTTACGATTTCCACACAAGACAAACATTTTTTTTATTAGAATATAGGTAGGTAGATGTATATAAAACAGTAGATATATAAAATTATTCGTAATGTGTGTACAGAGTGTAAAAGTATACTTTAATATCCAAATACAGTCGACTCTCGTTAATTCGAAACCCGAGGGACTCTTAAAATATTACGAATTATCGAGTGTTTGAAATATCAAATAGTTCGAAATTTGTGAGAGAAAATAAATAAAACTTCGAATTATTAAGTGTTGATCAATTATTATTTATTAACTACTATTATAACAATGTCAAAAGTTTAGAGGTACATTCGTGTACATACCTAGTTCGAAATATAAAGAGATTCTGTAGGGAACTCGTGATAACTTTGAATTATAGAGAGGTTCGAATTATCGCAGGTTTGAATTAACGAGAGTCGACTGTAGCTAAGTAAGATGTCATGGTAGCTCAGCGATTCAATAACCGGATTCGTATGCACACTGTTGCAGGTTTAAACCCTGGCAATTAGGTACCAATGTGTTGTACTTTCTTGAGTATTCCAAGACACTATTGACAAACGGTGAAGGAAGACATCGCGAGGAAACCTGGAGAAAATCGCCAACACGCAAAAAGCAAGCGTGGTGAGAGGGTATTTATACCTAACTAAGCAAATATTTTGTAAAGTTTCTCCTTTTATTTATTCTCTATATTAAAACATCAGGAATCGATAAAACAATAAAAATTAATCGATTATCGCTAGTCAGATACATTCGATCTGAAATAAAGAGATCAGTGGGTAATTCTACCAATAGTTTGTTTGGTCTATTGTTTCGTCGACCAAGTATTGAATGGGAAAAGGTTCTCTCGGTCGGCAGTTAATTGACCAGTTGAATTTTGGGAGCTTTTAGTGATCCCAATTATAAAAGCCGTCAACGCATCTTTAAGACGTCTTTTCTTGAGGCTGTTCATGAACAGAGAGCAAAGGAAGTTATTTATTTACCTTAAGTGGTGCCGCTCGTTTGCTGGAAAAGAGCAGCTGGTAGTAGTAAGGTTTTCTAGTCATTTTGAAACTACAGATAAAGCTGTTAAGCAGTAATATAGGTAAACCAACTAGAAATGTGTTTTTGAGAAGCTATGAAAAAATCTGTAAGCGTAGCTTTTGAATACCATAACCCATTCTAATACTGAACCCGTTGAGGTCGGTAGTGTGCGCGCGATTCTAACATTACTAGCTTTAAATTCATTCAATGAATAAAGCCCTAAAGCAGTAGGTATTATATAAAAAAAATGATACAGATTATTTTTTTTGTCTCCATAATTTTATTAACTTTAAGTATTTTGTACAAAATCTCAAGTGATCAAAAACTTCAAAAAGTAATGAATTTTGTGCAGCGGTGGTTTCGGAACAGTGAAAAATCTTTATTGTTGTATGAAGGGGTAAGTTTATTCCTTAAACTATATTTTGATAAATTGATTACATTGTTTGAGCTTTGTTTAATTATATTATCAAAGGGTCTGATGTAGCCAGTTAAAAGGTTCACACATTTTTTTCCTACATACAGTTTTACTACTTATTTTCTATTATCTAGCAGTAGGCTGACAAATAAGCGGGCGCTGCATTTGACGGTGAAAAAGAAACTAGGTAGGTATCTCTACTGCCCAGAGAATCCAACACCGAGATCTTCCCTTAAAATTCCTTAGCTGGATTTATATATTTTTTTTTTGCATCGCTCTCTAAATGCGAAATCTTTTCAATTCAACTTATTGCGGTACTTAGACAACGCCGATTATCATACTCTTAGGTAGGGTCTCACTCACGGAGCGGAATAAAATATTAATAAAAGTCCAATCTCAGACCAATAACAAAGTTTTTCTATTGGTCTGAGAGTCCAGTCTGTCTTAATTTTTGGCATAGGTAAGGTACTTTTGCCAAAAAATACTACCTGTGGCTAGTTAACCTTACATTTAGGTACCTATCTAAGTAATTAGGTACTTTCAAAACAATAGTTTTTGCAATTTTTTTTAATACCTGATTTTACAGATAGATAGTTAGCTATGTACCTATTATGTAGAAAAGGATGGCCTCAAAGCTGACGTAAATGCTAATTTAGGCTAATTAACGTATTCACCGTCGATAAAGTA
This sequence comes from Plusia festucae, assembly GCA_950381575.1. Taxonomy (NCBI): domain Eukaryota; kingdom Metazoa; phylum Arthropoda; class Insecta; order Lepidoptera; family Noctuidae; genus Plusia; species Plusia festucae. The sequence goes on along the minus strand of OX494434.1, from coordinate 7,791,280 downwards.
AATTAATTGATGAGGTCACTTGGTAAAACGTAAATTGCTCTGAATTTTCGCGGTTAAATAGTTCGAGTCGTATTACATGGAACAGACTAGATGAATGGACAACTGTATTGCCTAGCATGAGTTCCTTTTTAATTTTCTAAGCCCCCGTTGCATTAGTTTGTTAGTCAGTCTAAACAAAATTGGCACCGTCTTGTAGCAGCAGATTTTGTAACAATCATAGCTTGAGGCTTAGTTGAGGTCGTTATAGTTGTCGCTGCGCCTAAACTATCTAACGTAGGACCTAGATACGTACCTAAGTAAATATATCACGAAGGATAAAATTAGACATTTGATTGTATCGATCCATCAAAATAGTAAACCATCAAAGCTGGACAAGAAAGAATGCATTTGAGATGTGGTGCAGGAGGAAAATGCTTCAGAAACCTACAATCTGTATTCCGCACCAACGAGTCCATTAGACGCGAATTTAAGGCATGCATGTCCAGGCTTTTCACCATCTGCTTGCGCTGAGTACCTACTGGAGATTTAGGCCACAGCCAGGAAAGAGGGACATCACCTCAAGAAACTTATGGTTAGGTACTGGTAAAGTAGATGGCAAACGCACAAAACGTTTAGCCTTTGATATTACAATTTTAGAATTAAGTTTCTGTGGTTTGAGCCCATCAAGGCCTAGTTTATTGATCCCGAGCTAGCTCAACCAATGGTTAAATATGCTAACTAATGGTTTCAAAACGCGTTTTTTCGTAGTCCATAAAGTGGTCTAATAAGTTGGAGAATTAACATCAACCATATTTACTAGAATAAAAATTTATGAATAATCGCGTTCATCCGAAGTTTGAATTCATTGGTTAGCATATTTAACCACTAGCTTCTGCCCGCAACTTCGTACGCGGATCCTGTTGCTTATGCCAGCGACAACAGGGTCGTCAAAATAAAAGATCTGAAACGTCTGACGTCAAATTCTCAGAGCCCGGGGACGGGAAAACAACGTGATGCGCGAGACGATTCGAGACCCTCCAGATCTTTCATTTTTGTAAGATAGCAGGAAATGCCCATCAGAACTTTTGCTCACGATCAGCGGTCAGTCGCGCATCATATTCTTCACTGGTCTCTAGAGACCTGGATGTAGATACGTAAATACGATGAGAATGCAGGCGTGCTTCGCGATCCGAAGAGGTTTCCACGGAGCGAGTTGCAGCCTGATCTTCTCGAACAGCATCAAGTCTCTCTTGACGCTATTCGGTAGATTCTTGGGATCTTATGATCCTCAATCCTTTTTATTATTTAGCCTATTTAGCTCCTTTGGAACATTGGGAAAGATTTAACCTCTTTCATCATGGTTATAGTTTTATTGTGAAGATACCTGATCAATTAAAATCTAAGTGACTGCAAAGTAAATTAAACGCTCAAATAACATAAGCCCGAAGGCATATATAATATATTCGATAAAAAAAAAATTAAAAAAAATTGGGAGTTTTGGATTCGAATTATAAATGATATACCATCGTCATCCAAAATCAGTCCGAAAGGTTATGTTATTTTATAATTACACAGTGAAATTAGTGATAGCTTTGATTTTCAAGTCAGATGTTTCAAATCTTCGATTTTTATAAGTCAACAGGGAATGCCCATCAGACCGAACCACTTTTGCTAAGACGTCATTCCTATATGTGTTATGGTGTAGCCGGGCTCTTGGAGTTCGACAACAGGTGTTCCAGATCTTCAATTTTTATACGTCAACAGAGAGTGCTCATCAGGCTGAACAACTCTGCTGAGACGTCATTCCTATATGTGTTATGGTGTAGCCGGGCTCTTGGAGTTCCACAACAGGTGTTCCAGATCTTCAATTTTTATACGTCAACAGAGAGTGCTCATCAGGCTGAACAACTCTTGCTAAGACGTCATTCCTATATGTGTTATGGTGTACCCGGGCTCTTGGAGTTCCACATCAGGTGTTCCAGATCTTCAAATTTATTCTCTCAGCAGAAAATGCTCATCACGTGGAACTATTTTTGCTATGGTACCATTTTTGTATCTCTTATAGTTTAGCTGGTCTGTTGCGGTTCTGCAACAGGTGTTCAAATTTCCAAGATAAATTATAGCCTATATGTTGCCCAGACTTAATACCTATACAACAAAAAAAAATCATTCTAATCCGTCCAGTAGTTCCGAAGATTAGCGTGTACAAACAAACAGACAAACAGACAGAATTTTTTTTTGGATTCATGCTCTATAACTGTTTGTAAACCCCCCTCAATTTTTTTTTTTAATATATTCATTGTACAGACACAGTTTTTTTACTGTTTTATTATATGTATAGATTAGTTGATTTAACTCGGGATAAAAAAACAGGGCTAAGACGGTCGGACCAAATCCGCTCTACGATTAACACTATGCGCTCCACGATAACTAGAAGAGCTTGCGCAAAAATATTAGAAAAAGATTACTCCAAGTACTTATAATAAAAAAACTATAAACATCTTAACTCCACGGTGTGAGCAACTGAGGTAGTTTTGGGCGCGTCATCCTGAGCTCATTACGTCAGTATATCATGAGGTTATCTTACGAATTGTTATGCAAAATTCTTCCTTAATTCTGTTTCATTCTACTACAATGTTGGGACGCATTTAGTTTGTTTTCGTAATGTGGATCAAAATTGTTGTATATTGTCGTTTTGTATCTTCTAATCTTTGGTCAATAAAACTTCAAAAATACAAAAAGCTGAACAAAACATGTCTATAATTAAGTATTAAAATATATGTGTAACTATTTGTAGCTAAAATAACTTTGGAACGCTCGAAATTCTTCGCGCTGTTTAATACTATGCCGACTTGCCCTTTCATTTGATTCCCGCAGTCCCGGCGGGGGGCGTGTGCCTGAATGTCGGGAGTGTTTGGGATTTTGTATTCCAGTATCCTGGAGAGCCGGGCTGTGCCCGTTTAGCGTAGTCAGGAGGCGCGCGCCCGCTCGTCCGCACGCATGCGTCTGCTTTAGTATCCTGTTGCACGCATTACGTAGTCTTAACTCCTTTCACTGCCGTGCGGTCTGTTTACGCTACGTTAGATAATAGATAACATTCAAAACATAATTGTTATTTGCCATTTTTTCTAATAATCAGTTAACTTACAATCAATGGATAGACTTTTATTGACTTTATAAGAAAATTACAGTGTTGAAATAACCTTACGCAAGAAATATGTGGTAGTGTTAGCAGTGCAAACAAAATATTCCAGATCCGAAGCATGCCTTGGAGCTGTCCGTGGTCACGCGACCACCAGCATCCACTTGCAGTCAGTCCTCCTCTGCAATTGGTGACACAGGTTTGTTTGCACTATTTACATTGACAAAAGATAAATTACGATAAACATACCTAAGTATCTTACATATTTTTTTAAGATTAAGTAAATGTAACTTGTACTCACATTCTCAATTTTATGAACCTACAAAGTGTGTCTAAGTGTTCAATATGGTAGAGTTCGATGATATCATCACTTATAATTAGCCCTTTCGTACTTAATATAATTATAAGTTTCTTGAGTTAAGTACTTAACTGACGGCGCCACACGCTCTAAATTTTATTAGAATATTTTGAAGATAGCGATAGTCAATGAACTCATTAAGAAATTCATAAGCGACAGTCTGATGTTTTTTTTTCTCTGATTTGAAAGCTATAGTAGGACAATCCTACTTACGATAATAGTAGTAGCAGTGAGCTGGTATCCCGGGAATGTTTTAATGGATTTAAAGTGGTATAGGTACGCGCGTTAATATCATGTCCATAAAAAGTAGAGATGTGCTCTGCCGATGATGGGCATAACAGCTTCACTTAACTGAGTGTTTTGGTTATACCTATATCTAATCCATATGTGGTTCTTGAGTGTAATTAGGAACAAAGCAATAAAGCATATCATATCATAAACTATTTTAAATAGTAGATTTATTGCCTGCCTATGTAGAGATGCATTCATGATGTCTCTTATTTAAGCTGAATGCATTGTCCTAATAAGTAACAGAGCGTTTCACACAATGACCAAACAATGAAGGAAATGCAAGAAAGGTTAACTTTAACCAATAATATAATGCATTTTACCTGAGTTACCAGTATTTGTTTCATTATAAAATGTAGAGGCGTGTCATTTTCATAGTCATGCTATTAACAAAAATCTTTAGAATTGTAAAAGCAATGTTAATTTATGAATGTAAATGTATAAATGACAAATGTGAGAACAATCCGTGATTGCCAATGCTACTGCTAAACTTCTGGAGTAAGATTACGATCAGCTGAGCTTCGACTTACAGCTCAGTCACAAGCTGCTTGTGTCAGCGGCTGGCCGCATGTGACGCCGCCGACTCCTCTAAATCTAACGCGGTCTTGTTGACAACATTAACTTTAAGTGATAATTAAAAATATTATTTATGTAATTATTGTGAGATGTGATGATAATAGACTTTTTAAAATATGACGCTTAAATAATTATGACATTAAAATGAGTATATAAAATGCCTTGGAACTGCCTTTGGGGATATCAACCACCCGCACCGACCTGCAGAGTCAGTGGACCACTGCATTTAATATTACAGGTAATTACCTACATAATTTTGCAAAAAATTATCGTGTTAATATGTACTGTACATGTTTACTTATTACAGGCGTATTCTGCACGATTAAAATAATTTTTACCTTGCATACAATGAATGCTATATGTACTCAATCCTATAAAAACTTGGAACGATTTCTTTAATTAGATGTTCTTTTATTTCTCCTTAATTAAAATACATATTGAAGCTTGCAAATACCATTGTGTGTTATTTTTAAGAACTGAAACGTTTTGATTACTTACATTTTTTAAACCAGCTATATTTAAAAGAGAGACAACAATCAGTTTAAACTATAAAATTTATGCAATCGTAAAATTAAGTTTCGCGCAAAGATGTAGAAAATAATGGGAAAAAAAATAATTAAGGCTTTTGCCTTTCAGAAAGACAAATTTGGGATCAAAATAACTTTATAAAAAATAAAAAAGTGCGGATGAATTAAAAAATTATAAGCGTTTGATAAAAATAATAAATCCAAAGAGATTATTATGCAGGACGTATACAAAACATAACAATAAAAAATATTATTTAATAATATCGAAGTTCTTTGAATTACCTACGTATAAATAAATTGATAAATTTTCCTTTAGCCTTGTAAGAATTAATTAACTAGGTGGTCTATGCAGATCTTGTGTCTTTTTCAGAGAGCATTGTTAGGATATATAATATAAATCAGAAAAAATCGTTCGGAAGTTTCCAAGCGTTTTATTCTATTCATTTGTTTGATCCGACCACATTATATGTATACTTTGAAAATAATACGAACGCAAGAAACTCATAATTAAAAGCGAATATGATTCTATTGGCTGTTCATAGTACTCGGAGTTCATTTCAGCCAAAGTTAACGCCAGTGTACGTACGCTACATAATTTACATACATATTATGCTAAATAAATACAACAAACATGGTATACATACATATATGCAAAACTAGATACAATAATAATTTTATTGTTGTGACATCGTTTCATTAGGTTACCTTGGCAGGTAGTATAGTTAACGGTAGAATGCTAATGCGTTGAGGTGAGTTCGTAGCATTGTCGCATGAACTCGCCGGGCCTAGCTTCCCAAAAGGTTGCGCAAGCGCAAGTACGCCGCCCACGGCCCGGCGCCGGCGACAGCGCCGTCACCGGTCGCTGGCTCTAAGCAAATATCTTCAGACAAGTTCATTGTCGACTGATTATAATAAATTATAATAAGAATATCAAACTAAACCAGCAAACACTGAGCTCTTAGAAGATTGTTGAAGCGTATGTCAAAATAAACCCATAGTTGAGTGTAATAACAAGTAACAAGTCCAGAAATAATTAATATTAAGTATACACAGTGAAATGCAATGTTCCTTGATTAGCACTTAGTGCGCAGTTTTCTATTATATGGCGCATTATAATGCTCCTTAATAGAGCCGCGATACAGATGTAATACAAACCGGTTGTATCTAACACATTGATTCGTGTTATCTATCCAACATTTATAAGTTAATTAAGAACATGTGGGGCTGCGCGCGCGCATCCCTGCGGACAATAAGCCTTTCAGCGGGCGGTACGTTTGAACTCAACCCGTTATAGTTCAATTATGTATTTATCAGTTCCTATTGTGCTACGTGTACCGTACATGTATGTAAGGTACTATGTGTCATTATTATTTTCAACTCAAGTTTGTATTAATTCCATTCGATCCTAGAACATGCAACCAAGAGACAATAATATAAAATAAGAAAAAAAGGCTACAATGTTTTATAAGATACATTATTTTAATTATTAATCGTGATGTTTTTATTTGGATTAAGTTCTTATCATATATTATAGTTAAATTCCAAAAATAAGTATAATCTGCTACAACGCCTGAAAATGGCTTTACTGACTGGAAATTTTACAAGCTGTCGAAGTTGCATGCAAATATAAAATGCGATGTAGATTGCAATACTCTTCAGATATTAATTTAAGTCATGAATAAGCTCACGAAAATAAACCGAACCCTTTGGTACGAGAAGACTGCACGCATGAATTTGAAAAGTATCGCGATTATTTTTGTCGGCGTCTCGACGCTTCGTTTCGGTTCTTGGCTTCTGTTGTTCTGTTTGTAGTAAGACGTTGTCACTTGTCACTGTATATTTTGCGATCTTTTTTATTAGTGTGACGCTTTCGGAGTGGTTTAACGCATTCCGATTGGATTAGGCCGATTGGAGCCGCTTCAGGCATAATGTGAAGCATCGTGCTACTGCTTTCAAAAACAAACGTTAAGTTACAAATAACATGTATTCATTGTTAAATTATGATTGCGCTGAATTGACCAAATAGTACTTAAACAGCTTTGTCAATAACAAAAGCGGATACAATAACTGTTATTATTTAAGTAACTAGTACACATTTATCAGCTTATAAATTACCGATAGTGACAGGCGGCAGGCGGTGTCAGAAGACATGAGTTCACCGCGAAGGGTTCTGAGTGCCTGTAAGCGATGATTTACGACACATTCCTGGGCAGAGCGCGACGAAGATCCATCAGAGCGCCTGCGCACAACGATGGGAACGAGATTACTTCTCACGTCTGGTGACAGACAAAGCTCTTTGTGGTATATATATTGTCCATTCGGTAGGTACTGGATGCTTGGACTGGCTCGGTGTCGTCTGGCTGCGAACGAAGTACCCGCTGATTAGTCATCGTACCCATACTGTATTCGAGTACTGTATGCAAACTACCAATGAATATATAAAATGTATTGAAATATTCATTGCGATCTCTCGTTTAGTTTGAATATTATCGATGTATTTAATAATGTAACATCTGTGCAAACTTTACGATGCGATGTCCTCGAAGTATTACAGTTTTTATTATTTATTTAGACGGAGCTTACGTTATTGTACGTGCAGTTACTTATATAGAACTTCCCGGAACTTAGCAGTAGAGGTTTATTGCATATTAGGATAGAAACGTAGGCCATCGCTACGTATAATGAAAGTTTCTGTATCTCTTATAAATTGTACAAACTCGAGATGCGATTAGAGCGCTTATAGTGCGAGCTTTTAAAATGTTTTCATGTTTACGTTCGTAATTCCAAGCGGATGTTACGCAAGTGCAATGGTGCTGCCCAACTAAAGCGCTTGACCGGAAGTTCAGCGGAGGGGCGCGGGCCGAGACGCGGGACGTTCGCAGGTACATAATGATACCTCTAACGAACAGCACAGGAGCGGCACCGAACCTTATTATTGGTAATGCGCATTACATTGCGCACAATTAGTGCAGCAGTCGCTAGTAATTGCCGCTAGCTTCGGGCGCATTTTGCATAGCATGTAGGTCCAACCTACTTGGGAAATCGCTGGGCATGATGTAGTTATTTATATGATATGTAAGGAATTTAAACTACGCATTTCAATATATTACGTAACTTGAAATATTAAATTCTCTCAAGTAAATTATGTACATGTTACATGACACTTGAGAACGCTAGGAATTTCTGTAGTTTACGGTCTCCGCAGACAAGTATTTAACATGTCACGAATATAACACAAATAATTACAATAGCGAATATGAAGTGGGTATAGAATTTCTAGTCATATTAAGTTTCGTTGCTGAAATTCAAATACGCGTTCAGAGCAAGGTCTCCGCAAAAAACATTACGCTTGGCAAAACATGCTCACCAGCTGTCACCCAGACGTGAGGCGCCCAGGGGAAGCAACACTGCTAAGTATTTATATTAGTAGGTACAAAGTTTCACACACCATCTCAAGTACAAATGCACCCAGCATCACTTGCTAACAAATCCGGCAGTAAAAATAATAGCTATGAATCAAAACCATATGAAAGGAACTCATAAACTAGATTTTATTCCCTTATTGGTGCATAAACGCGGTTTAAAAATAGTTGGGACCACCTGGCCACCAGTCTCCTCATAACTTCGAGTGCAGGGAACGTGATTTATGGGTGTTTAAGTTCCACACAATGCAACCGCAAATACAACCCTTGACTATTTTTCTAAAGTACAAATTGTCCTTGGGTAGATATTTCAAGTGGCGGCTGACAAATCAACCCTCAAGCACACATTTATTTATATTACCTCTATGACATAAAGGCCGAGGGTAAATATTACCAGCGTTTTTATAGATTACTTTTGCTTCGAAACTCAAATAATTAATTCGTAGCTATTGTGTAAAGTCTTAAGTTATTTATGAGTATTTATTGAATAGGGCGCGGATGCTAGTACAGTGCCTACACGACTTGTTCCGCGGTTACCAGTTAACCCAAATGACCGCACCAACATCGGTACTGAGCTGAAGTGTTATAGACGGTGAGACCGTTTAACAACGTGGGAGGTCTTATAATTTCCTCAGAAAGCCAATCGTGTAAAAAACTGTATTCCTACTTATTTGGGTACATTAATTTTGGGGATAAATTAAAAGTAATATGTAATATTGCGTACACTGCTTTCTGTTTCATACAATGTACTTGTACAGAAATAATTGATTGTTCGATCGTTTATTAAATTTGAATTGTTAAGATTTTATTAACATATTTTGAAAAGAAAAAATAATCGGTTCGACTCAAATACTTTCACGTTTTTCTGGTCCCTTTAACCTCCACCACAAAAATGTTGAGCTGGACAATTAACGAAAACGCATTGACTCCAAAAATACTGCTTTTGTTACGAACAATATAACTTATATGGATCAGGTATAAAATACAGGCAGAATACCAGTTCAACAAGTATTGATACTCAGGATTGCTTTTAGTTTAAAGTAATATTAAAGTAATTGATTATTCAAATACAATTATTATTTTAATATTATTTTATCTAAGTGTGAAGATACATTTTGTTTTTTTTTTGTTTTCGAATGGCGCTGGGGTTATAACAGTCGTCATCCCCTCACTCTTCGCTTTGACAGCGCCAGCAATTAAGTTGTCATTGCGTAGCATTATCGTTATTGCCTTAGAGCGGTGAAGTAAACATTTCATCAAACAATCACAATCACGTCAATTGCAAACAGTTTACACTCATAAGGCTGTCTTTTAAAGGCATAATTTGGGTTCTGGTAGAGCGCACGTCGTTTTGTTATTAAGCTTAAAAGGTAATCCATGTAGATTTCTTTATGAAAAAGGCATGATTATACAGACAATTAAAGAACGTAACGAAAACTAATTGGGTTACGTCATTCGGTTTTTGCCTAATAGTAGTTCTAACTATTGTTTAGTCTACTTAACATGCGTGTTATCAACGATTGCTTGTGAATTAGTATTGGCTTGTAAATTTGTGCGTAATTTGAAGCAGACGCACTTTTCAGTGATTTAAAAACGCATGAATTTTAAGTTACCTAAAGTGCGTTGCGCAAGATCGTCTGAGTGTAAAGTGTATCACTGTACCTATGTGACGTCATATCACAATTTCAACACTGTGTAAACAAAGCCGCAGCCTCTGGCACACATTGCGTGCTCATTTCCAGGACAAACAATGAATATTATTTGGGAAATAAATTTGCATATAAAACGTTAGCTGAGCAGGAGGTCTTACAAACTGATTTCAGTTTATTTCTACCTATAGCAGAATCTAATTTGGAGAACGTGAATAGTTTTATTTTTCAATAATAGAGTTCTATGATAGAATGATGGTGTACAGTTATTATTACTTAACCCGTATAACAGAAGATTTAATTTAATTGAAGCCCCTTCTGATAAGTACATTTTAACGAAGACGAATAGAATTTTGATTAAGTTTTGGACTCTGAAAGATTAGAAATTGTGTTTTTTTAAATATACGGGTGTATATTGAAATAACGATTTTAGACATTCTACTGGGAAAAGTATTGAATTAGTAGAGCGAATAACGCAAGTTGTATTGGAGATGTCATAGCTGGATTGCGTATAGCGCACCAAACCCGCGCCGACACAAATATCGTTGTACGTCGTTCCTCCATTACCCACGACACGGGTGGTCTCCCGGAATCGGTGCGAGTAGGTACTGAAAAATTATCAATTTCCTTTATAGAACTAAAATCGAATTTGAATAAAATAATTTAGTTGTTTTTCGGAATTCCCCTTTGTGATTTCGGTCGCTACAAATAGGTAACAAGTAGCTAACCCAACAAAGTACAGCGATTTACTTTAAATAACTGTACCAGTATTTGAGAACGGCTTAGTATCGATGGTTATAAATAAAGAAATTATGAAGCTTACGAAATCGCCGTGGCTGCAACGCTCGCTGATCAAGAGTGTAGCCGAGAGAACATTCCATCTGAAATCGTGCGGTGTAACCGCAGACTCGTATTGGTTCTACTGCATAATCAAATTACATTAATGGCCCGTTTGTAGCCCCCTCTGAGCCCGTACCCAGTGTACTCACGTCACATCCGTACCAAGGCAAGACGAGCGGTCATTTGTAGGATCACTTAACATTACATTACGTACTTTCATAAGCATGAGCGTGATCTAGACTTTCTCTACGACACTCATATGTAAGTGTTTAACAATCAATCATGAGTAACGGCAACATCTCGAACTCAAAGTCAACCCACATACAAGATTTCTTTTTGATATGCTAATATTACGATTTACAAATTGAATTCTAATGAGCTTCTTTGGTGTTCTTCTTTTTAGGAAATAAATTCTCTTTTATGATTAAGTTCTGGAAAGTGCTATTACTTAAAAGCTTTTGATTTATTTACAGAACGGAACGATCTAATCGTATTTGTAGCAATCCCTTGATAAGGCAGGAAGTCTAATAAGTCCAATAACATAAACGTTTCTGTGAAATCGACTTTTAGCATAAATTTTACAATTATTCGGTAAGGTTCATATTACACAGTTCCGAAATAAGCTTGTTGTAAAACAATGTTTATTTCCACTGAAATATGGATTACACATCAGAGTTTGTTGTTAGATAGGTATAACTAAGTTTTGCATTGCTCTAAGTTTTGTTATTTGACTTTCAATTAAACAAGAGTTCATCAAGTTACATTATGGTTTATGGTTATGGTTATTTCTAATAATAAATGGTAAATAGATACATTTAGTATTTTAAACTGAGTTTAAATTCTCAATGTATTTAAATATTCTTGTAAACAAACAAAATTTCTTGTAAACTCACGTTTTACAAATAATAAAATCAATATTGCAGCTGATGAAATTGTTTCTTAAAGAATAAAAAACTGATACTTTTTCTATCGCTACGTGGAATCCGTTTATATTAGGAAACATTTAGACATCAGAACCCATCGAACCATTAAACCGTGAAGAATTAATGAAGCTATAAAAAACACCATTCAAACAGTACCAAACTATACTGCACTAAAAACAATTCTTGAAATAAAATACTAATGATAATTTATTACTTTTATATTATACACGTATTCCCATTTTGATAGTTGAAACAACACAGCTACAGAAATACTGGTTTCAATAAGTAATATTTACTAGATTACCAGTCTAAGCACTTAATTAGATATTCTCTGATACCTAAGTAGTTCTATTCATTATCTTAATCTTAATATATATAAATCTCGTGTCACAATGTTTGTCCTCAATGGACTCCTAAACCACTTAACCGATTATAATAAAATTCGCACACCATGTGCAGTTCGATCCAACTTGAGAGATAGGATAGTTTAAATCTCAAATAACAATAATAAAATTGAGACCGCGGGCGGACCTGCGGGACACAGCTAGTTTATTATATTTTAAACTTTAAATAATACTGTTGAAAAAATATAAATAATAAAAAAAGATACAAACAGATGAACATAGAACCTCCTCCTCTTGGAAGTTGGTTAAAAAGTAATTTAAAAGTTTTTAAATTATTTTCTGCTTGACACCTTATCGAAGTATGCGAATGCAAATTATAATTCGTTTGCGAACTACGATAGTTAGGAAAATAATCGCATTAATTGATCGGAAAATTTGTGCAGTATTATATAAGTTGTTTACAAAAATATGATTTAAACCACCCAGAATGGTTGGACGCATGATATTGCAACAGCTATCGACAACTATATTATTGGCTATGGAACGCTGCACCGATAAAACGAGTTCAATAGTTTATCAATATCGTTGTAACTATTGTTTAATTTTAAGTCAATCGTTAACTATGAAAAGTTACGTAACAGTGACTCTACCTTCGCCGTGAGCGGTAATGCACCCACCCCTCTGATAGGTGAGGGTCCGTCCCTTATAATAACCGTGAAGTAAGGGAGTGGCCGGTCATCATCATCACTCACAGGGGTGAAGAAGACAATATTAGTTTATAACCGGTTGCCTCATGCGATAAGTTTAAACAGCGGAGGGCCATCTAGTCACGCAAGCTTATGCTTTAGTTAATTATCGGCTTTATACATTAAAGTGAATGATTATAGGGCATAATAGATATTTTTAGAAAAAAATAAATAAAAAGCAAAAAGGGAATCCTAGCAGAGCGTGGTTTCGATCCACGGACCTCTGGGTTATGGGCCCAGCACGCTTCCACTGCGCCACTCTGCTTCTTATTTAAGTCGTGAAATTACAGTTCAGTTGTGATTAGGCGTGACGTAATTGAGTATAGTGCTGTTGTACCTTTGGATGTAATTACGACACTATAATAATAATAATGAAGTCCGATTTTTGTATTGATTACGCTACTAAGGACAGCAGTTGACAGTGATTTATATAACAATGCCAATTAATTTGCGACTGCTACATTGAATAAAACAAACAATGACATTTTACACGTGTACTATGCATACAAATGTAACAGTCCAAAAGGAATATAAAATGCAATATCTATTTTGCCGCGATTAAATGTGCTATATACAAGTTCAAATTAATTTATTCCGAGTAAATAATGGAGGTACCATGGATACTAAAAAGTGTATTACATAACAGCGTAAATTACAACAATGAAAAGGAATTTTAGCCGTAACGCGGCGTATAAATGTTACAAAAGGGTCTGTCCTACTTTAATTGGTACTCGTAATTAATTAAAGTCATTGACCGAGCAGCGGGCGGCTATTGTTAAAACCGATTCAGTCCGATTCTAATACCTACGATCTATGTCTCCTTGAAACCAAACACTCGATATAAATTTCCTTCGCTGTGTGAAAACATGTTGCGTTATTTATTACCTTTTTATCAGCACTGAACGCAGAACACGCTCACCAATAACTAAACAATAAAGATAAGGCAACACTAGGTTATAAAAATAAAGGTTGCACTCTAATGAGATTACATTAAATACTTTAACTTTTGATAATAAAATGAACAAATTATGTACAACTTAGAAAGATTCACATTCAGATTAATCACAAGTTTATACTTTAGTTTTAAGGGAGGTGTTCAAAGAGTCATGTTGAGGGTCCTCTAATTTCTTTCTTTGCTACTATTATTATCATGGATGTTACTATATTTATAGGACCTTGTTTTTAAAAATAAATATTTTATTATTTTATATTATTATTCCTAGTTTCAGGTTTAAATCTAATAAATATAACTTTTTTATATTACTGCTATAAAAATGATCGATTTAAGTAGTAAACATAACAATTTGATAAACTAAAATGGAGTTTAAAAGGATTTTTATTGTAAAATAAATGTTTTACAGGCACTACGTTGCCAGCAGTAATTTAAAAAGTTATACTAACTTTAAAAAAAAAAAAATTTAAAAAGTTATTTTTTTCGCATCAGGAACACAATAATTTAGCCAGACGTGACGCAACTTGATCGTTTGTCCAATCTTAGTTACGTGTTCGCTATCTTAAGTAGCTGCTTAGCTGCTTTACCAGCTGTACTACCTTGCAGCCTTACAAGTGTAAGTAATCGTTAAGATATCAGATATACCTTACAGAATTTAATTTAACTAATTACAGACAAGTTACTTAAAGCTACTAAATATTTATACAGATATTGCTCTACAATACATAATTATCGTCTTTATATTTATAAGCAGCGGCATACGCTTTAATTAACACATTTCGAATCACTTGATTTATGTCTGCTATTGACATTCGATGACGTCACTTTCCGGTTTACAATTTAATGAGTTTCTAATCGATAATGCGTATACTATATGCTGTTCACGAACTTGGAATTAATGTACATAAGCAAGTAACCAGAAACAGTATGTTAATGGCGGAGACAGTGTTGGCCGATGCCAAGTGCCGGGTCGCGGCGAGTAACTCCACGCGTGAGACAATTTTGTATAGCTTATAACGCCTCGATATTAAACGGATGTCACGTACGAAGGCCTTGAGAAAGCACCGCTCGTTCTAACAGATGGCTCCCCGCCCAAATAATATTAATATTAGCCGGCGATATGAAACATGCAAGAGTTGTAAGGTTTCGTCCATTTGCTTCGAGATACCTACATCCAGTTTAATTTAACAAGAGTCTGTATGTGCGCAGCTTACGAAAGTTCTGTTTAGAGTAACCAGATAACCGCGAAATTGGAGCATCGCTGTAATACTTAATGCGGCTATAAGTTCGTTATCAGCAGCAACACTTTAACATTAAACTGCTCTAAAAAACGAAGTTTGTTTAATATTAAGTAACGCATAAAAAGTACTAATGCTAGTTATCCATCTGCGTATTCCTGTTAAAACCAACAGTCATGGTTCCCCTTGTGCACCGAATCTAAGCATTCCATCAATGCAATATTTCTTGTTTATAATCTTCTATAACAGTTATTGCTTAATGAAGCATGCGCATTTGTATCAAATATAACAGTAACAAAACAAGCTCGTTTAATAAAACCTGCCTTAAATCATGTAGCATTCATATCTATGTAGATTTGATTGTAACAATGAAGAATACAGTAATTTATTAAATTTTGGTTTTATCGTCGTACACGCAGTAGTTATTCATTAAAAAACAATGGAGTTAAATATCATAAGGGCATTGCGTTTGGTTGATTTATCATTCTGACACTGAGCCCTTTGTTTTCCTCCATGGAGTACGGCAGCTTCAATCACTTGTCGGTCGGTCAGATGTTCGGCGGCACGCTTTCAAAATAATAGTCATTTTAATATTTTAGACATTAAACCTATCTAATCTTAAATCGGAGATTTATGTAATGTTAGTTCAGGGAACTAGAATAATATTGCTTTTCATGGGTTAATAATGTTGTTTTTCCTAACTGTATTCTAAAAACTTGTCTACATTGATCAACGAAATGGGCCCTTTTATTCTTTTTTAAAGTAATCTTGCTTCGGACGTCTGCATAGTTCTGAGGATTAAAAAGGATAGTCTCCTACTTCATTTTTTATAATTTTTTTCTAATATAAAGTTACTACACGCTCGTCGGAAGAAATAACTCAAACCCCAAAAGAGGGTACAAAAAACGATTGTTGCTACAAGTTTGGAACAGGAAATAAGAACTGCAATCATGACATAACAGGAACAGACATACCTATCAGCAATGCGCCATTATTACAGACACTGGCTTTAAAAACAAATGGCAGTGTAATATGTATTAATGTTGTTTCGTTTGGCCTGAGGGGTTCTTGCTACCTCGTTCGGTGTGCAGGGACTGCGCACCGGACGGGCGGGGGGCCAACCGGCGCTATTACCGCTGGGATATAGCGAATTACTCTGTGATGAATACATTTCCGAGAATTAGGGACCACATTAGTTCACCACACGTCCATTGTTATACATTATTACATAAATTTTGTACTAGATACTGAATACCGTTCTGTATCGACCAGAAATACGTATACTTCGTTGTTATTTACAATAGCGCTTGCGGAGTTTACCTATCTTGTTTATTACTGTAGCATGTTTTGGTTCTAGATACGGCTCTGTTCAAAAACTATCTTGGATATGGATATCATTGGTCAAGAGAGATAGGTGAATAGGTCGCTCTTGATTTAACAGTACATTATGTTCAGCTGTTCAATGAAATTTGATTCTGTTATTTAATGGGATGTGTGTAATAGGTGTATTGTTAGATTCGAGTCAATCTGTTCCTACGCTACCGTTCAGCTTTTGTGAGGTTGCGTTTTTTGTGAAGTTTCGGCACGGGTGTGGAGCGCAGGCACCGCCGACGCCGGCTGTACGGCTTGTTGCGATTTGAAGCAGGTGCGTACAGCCGCACGTGTCAGTCTTTTTTGAAAGCTCATAGATACAGCTGTACACATTCGTTTCCCGAAGCTGCGAAGTACCATGTAATAAGAGATTTTTTGAAGCGAAAGTTATTGAACTATGCCTTTGTGTGACGAGTACTCAACCGTAAGTGCTGAGCTTATTTATTTAAATTCTTATGTTATGCATTGTGATTTTAAAACTACAAGAGCTCATAAATAACATAATCAGACTCCCAACATAAACACTACCGACTTACAGCAATTGCATTAAAGCACTTGAGAGTGACCAGCTCGCGGCCCATGCTGATAACACAAAGGAGTGATTTATTTCAAACATCGATTTCAAGTACATCGGTCGTGTATCATGTGCGCTGCAAATGTGGCGCCTGGAGCGTCGGCCTAGAGCATGCGTTGGCGGCGTCTGCGCAGGAATCGATGACGTCATTAGCTCGAACACTTTGACCCCATACAAAGAACATTGCAGAACTAAATTGCGTGCGAACTGAAAGTAACATACAGATTTAATAAATCAGGCTCGGCTAAATGACCAATATCCTTTCATTGTGGCGACTGTTAGGTGGGTAGATAAAGTAAGATCAAATTTATAGCCGTCAGTTACAATTTGCTAACGAGTGTAAAACATGTCATGGCTTAAGATAAAGATCATGGCCCCGACTTGTATTATTGAATGCAAATTGCAAACTAAAACGACAACTATCGTATTGGAGATAGATTGAATAGAAACTAATTATTTACTCACGCATTGTCCTGTCAACGACTCCACGGCCGGTGTTGTGTTAGTAAATAGAGAAAACCCTTTGCGTAGGCAGAATTGACTTGCATCTAAAATGAAACGATGGAAAAGCTAAGAAAGTTACGTTTATAATTCTATATCCAGGTGTAATTCGTTATGAAGTATTCATTGACTTAAGTTTGAATTGAACTCTGCATGTGTGTGGTTAGTTGAATGGGATCATGTTCTTCCCATTGTCGGATTTCTTACGAAGGGTAAGCCTGGGCTCGTAGCGCAGGTAAGGACTAGGTGGCCGGTCGCGCCGACCGTCATAAATATCTACGGCATGCCTCTTTCTAACACAGGCTATCAACAATGGCCTGTCATTTCACGCGCTTGTGTTAAACGTTTTCTAGTCTCTTAGTTCGCCTGAAGCTATTTGTTCTTGTTAGTCTTGGGAAAATATCTTCTTGTCACAACAACGACACACTGAGGACAAAGACATCTTAGTAATAGCTCCTTTACACGTTTTACGACACGTTGAATATTCTAACTTGATTTCTCATTTAATAATACTTATATATGAAGTGAAAGCTGATTTATTGATTGATGTTTCTTTGTCCACAGAAGCAAGGAATTGGTCAGGCTCACGCGTTCCGCAGTAAATCATTTCGAAAGCCTCGGCCATGTCACTGGTGCCACCAGCCTGTACATAACCAGGGCTCCTGCTGCCGAGGTCTGTATATATCACTAACTACCTGTTTTTGTTCAAGCGACATACAATGTCAAATTCAAATGATGGAAAGTATTCATCTTGACCGACTTATCCAGTGATCACATTATTTAGCTTGTGTACCTTGTATTGCAATTCAAATTTTTGCCTGGACGACATTCAAAGGTCATTGAAGACAGAATTACAAACTCGAAAAGTTTAAGCAAAATGTCACGCTGTAATTTCAATTGTCGGGGCTTACATCAAAGAATCAGCGAAATGCTAGCCATTTTTATGTTGCAAATATCAGGGATAACGATTCGAGCGTGGAATTTTCGTGAAACAATTTCTGCATACGAATTTTTGGTTTTATTCATATTTGATTCGCTCGCTCTATGTATACAGTGCGATGACATGCATTAATAAATACTTTAGAGAATGTTGAATTCTGTACTTAGTACTCGGGTATGTTCATGTCATGTTGTACAGAAAGTATTCACTTCATTAGAAATTCAATCTAGCGTATTAAAGCTGTCCTAATATAAAACGAAGCATTGACAATCAGGAAAATAGCTATTATAAGTTTGAGGTTGTGGTAACTTCTATAAGTACATATAGCTACCAAGTAATATATACCAATAAATATTTTAGAAAAAATATTAGGATCTCAAAATTTGCATTTATATCTATCGTTATTTTGTTCAATCTAAAATGTTTACCAACAAGTGATTAGGTTAATTAGGCTGACCTTACAAATAATGCAGTATTAAATAGGCGTTTTATGCTAATTACCTCCTGTTTGTTTCAGTGTGCAAATATGTCTGCCACACGACGTGCGAGAGTAAGGTACGTAATGAAGCGAGATGTGCTTACTTAGTTGAGGATGACAGTCATAACGTGCATACAATTAGAATTATATCTAGAATAAGTGCACTCGGTGCCAAGGTTCAACAGTGCATAATAATGCGCCCATTATTATGGAGTGATTCCCGTTAGGAATAATCTTAAAATACAAATATTATTAAATATCGGTTTACTAATACAGTTGATCTGCTGTCAATCTAATCAATCTAATTACGATATTTAAAAAAATCACTTAATATGAACAAAAAAATATACTTGCCTACAAGTATAGTAGCGCCATCTATTTTCGGAGTTGCGTATCTTACGAATGATTCATTATTATGAACGGCGCGCATGCGTCTGCGCACAATGTAATCCTCTTTTGAAGCTTTCATTCTATGGAGTTGAAGATAGATGGCGTTTGTATGCTCATATGTAATTATTTAACAGTTTAAATGAGGACCTTAACAAATAACACTGCGTAAGAATAAAGTAATTGACGTAAGAATAAAGGTATTCCACATGGGAGCTGTAAGTATCTGAGTGATATCATTGATGTTCGTGACTCGATGCAGCGGTTACTGATCATACCAGGGGCTTATCCAAGCTAACCTACTTAAACTTATACACACAAGGTACTGGTAACTAGATGATAGTCCAGTTTTGTTTCTCTGTCTGTCCATGTTTAGCTAGCAATGAGCTTTTGATGGCAATCAGCTGGTGGTCGCCGGTCACGCTTCCATTGTTTCACGTCTTACCGAAATTGGACGCTCAGCAAACAATGTAAGAAGACCGTTATAATAACGTATTGCTCAAGATTTACAATGTATAAGGATGTAACGAACCTATGTGGTAATTGCTTGTATTCGTATTATACCTAAATGCTAGTTGTTTCAAGTTTTAATTCAATCGATACTTTTTCGTTCTTACCTAATTGCATTAACACCCTTATCGACTT
Source organism: Plusia festucae (assembly GCA_950381575.1). NCBI lineage: Eukaryota > Metazoa > Arthropoda > Insecta > Lepidoptera > Noctuidae > Plusia > Plusia festucae. Next base: position 7,771,400 of record OX494434.1, on the reverse strand, counting down.
CTAATCCACAAAAACCAGCCAAGTGCGAGTTGGACTCGCGCACCGAGGGTTCCGTACAAACCTAAGTTTAAAATTATTAAAAATGTTTTTATTATATGATGTAATTAAAAATTATAACACGTTGCTTCGTATCAAATTTCAAGATTACAAGTTCACGGGAAGTATCCTGTAGGTTTTGATTCCCTTGCGAGTGTCAAAAATTTGGGGCTTAAACGGCTGTATCTATTGACTGCGGCTTAGAAGTTTCATTTTTTCACAGCTCCAAGGTACAGTAGACTTGAGTATTTGATATAAATTTCAGTTTGATACCTCCACATCTTCCTGAGAAAAAGGGTCTTGACAGACGTACGGACAACAAAGTGATCCTATAAGGGTTCCGTTTTTTTTCTTTTGAGTTCCTTAACCCTAAAAAAATAAATTAAGGCATGAATGGATATCTTATTTCCTTATACTAACAAGTGACGGTTTCTAGAAAAAGTAGAGTTTCAGTATTCGACTTTTAACTAATGAAAAGCATAATACGATATGGGTAATCAGCGAATAGAATAGGTTTTCCTTCTAAATATATATAACGTTTTTTAAATATATTTAGAAGGAAATAAATACTGATTAAGGTTGCAGAATGTTCAAGAAACTATTGAAATATATTTTCCTCACCTTCAAGTTTTTCTATTTAATCAAAATTTTGTTATATTTTAACCAACATATTACGTTATTTTAAGATACAATTTCGTGTTTAATCTTGCGCTACAGTTGGTGTAGCGTCGTACTCCTGAACTCTCGTACTTGTAATTACATGCCATCCCCTCAGCGTGCCGCGGCTAAAATTAAACATTAATTACATTATAATGAGCACATTTATTATTTTGTATATATATTACAGTTTTAAGTCAAGTCGTTTTATACGAAATTGTTTAACGGACGATGCACCGAACATGTAAACATATTCACATCACTTAATATTTTTTAAATATTCTTGTCATTTAAATACCAAAATTACAATTAGTTGAACATTAATGATATTAAGAGGTTTGTACACTAATTATTAATTTTCGTATCAATAAGAGCGAATTCGATAGCAATTTCCTAGGCTGATTGGTTTACTAAATATAGCGTCTTCTTTTTCTACGAATGGACTAAATTTGTAGTAAAGTTTCTTGAAGATCATTTTGTATTTGATTCACATGAATGGTTTCAATTCCAGAAAACCCCTTGCAGAAGTCAGAGAAACTAAGATGGCTAGCAAGGTTTCAAAATCTCATTTTTGGTGTTAAGCTTCGTTCTTCATTTCGTGAAATAGGCTTCAAATTACTTTTATGTATTCCTGAAAATGTTTATAAGTTCGTTGAAGCAATGCGGAATTTCACGAATTAAGCTTCCTTCTAAACTTTTCCGTGGAGTTAGTTTACACGCGAGCGCTTTTTTATCCGATTGCAGCAAAGTTTATATTATGTATACATTAAATATTTTCATAAACAGGTAGATGGCAGTACTATACAGGTATTAGATATAGTATGTAAGTAGGTATGTTCAGGTTAGTCATGACAATCTCTAGGAGATGCCCTGCGGCTTCTAGTCTCAGTAAACAGGAGACCTGTGATTATATCTTTACGTGACCAGAATGACAGGGTAGGCAGCAGAGCAAGTCTTAGTATTTTCTAATTCAGATAATAATAGTTTAATTCAAACATTATTTAGTTGGATATTTTTATTTATACATATTATTATATATTATTAAGATTTTTTTATAAAACACCGCAACAATAATTTGTAAATGTATTTTGTTTATTAAACCATAAATAGCTCTGGACACATATTTTTTTGTTCAAGCACAAAATGTATTTAGAATAAATACCTACTTTGCGCAAGTGTAGAGCAGAGAAGATTTTCAAAGTAAGTAATAGATGATAAATTCATATTATTATTCACTTTTTTATTGAAGTTGCATTACTATACTTACATTTAAAATTTCACATCAATAATTGAACCAGAGTAAACTGTTTAAGGTAGGCGGAATGCTATAAAAAAAAGTAAGTTACATGCTCGCGTTCCGTTTGTGCAATTGCTTCGTACATATTGTAACGCGAACCACTTGAGCAAACCTTTAAACTTGGAAACGTAGTCGAGTGCAGGCCTGCAATCGATCAGCCGGAGTCGAGCAGAGAATGCGCGAGTGATCCCACGACTCCGGCCAAGGCAGAGACGGGACCGGGGTGTTTTTGGTCGGTGAAAGTCCGACATATCCCCACGTCGCGCCCTCGGCGTGGGTTGAAAGCATAAGCATTTCACCCCGAAAAAAAAAAAAAAAAAAAGGCCTGCAATCGATATTGCTGCTTTTAAACTGTATAAGTCCTTCTTTATCAATTTGTCGAAACATCGATTAAATCTAGCTCCGCAATGCTGTTTGTCTTGGAAATTAAAACTAAGATTTTGTAGAGCTCAGTACCTACCTGGAAAAGTAAAATAATATGTCATTTATATATATATTTTTTAAAGAATAGTGTTTGTCATTCATTAATATTGATGAACAAAGTATTTACCACCAGGGTCAGACCAACATAATGTAAAGAGGTAAAAGTTAAAACCTATTAGGCGACGTTACACAAGTAGTAACAGCATACCTAAATATACAGAATATTCACTGCTGAAACTAAACTGTGAAAGGAGTGCTTTTACTTCGTGAAAATAATACAATAAGCTGTATAAGCCACCATTTTCAGTGTAGTGCAGGCGGTTTTCTCGCGGTATCGTAAATCTGCAATGCTAATGAAACGTGCCGTGAACTGGTATCTATAGTTATTTATATTCCTACCAGCTAAATGTTAAACCTTGAAATTGAATGAAGTTTCCTTATTCTTAACGTTTGTTAAAACTTGTTTGGGACGATGCTGCTGTGTGTGCTCTGTCTCGATGTCGATAGATATACTTAAATCACGCCTCTATGATTTCATACGTTTGGTACGATAAATAATAAGTTATGAGTATTACGAAAATAGACGCTTGCATCAGATTTTTATTTTAAATAATAATCATACAAAAATGAAAATGTAACATTACATAACATATTATAATACAATGTAAATACTATTAGTTATATCAATACTTAAACTGATTGTCGAACATTCTGTAGTGCTATTACCAAAACACAGAGATCACTTGAAAACCTGTTATTTGTGCTTTTTAAATGTAAATAGAATCGTAAAATGCTCGTAAATTTTACTGCATAACGTAGGAGCGGACATGCAGCGTATTCCCGGACACAAGGTGCTTGAGACTCGAAGGAAATGGTTTTGTGACAATGCACACACTATTATATTAATTTAACGTAATGTTATTTTTGTCAACAATAGAAATGTAAAAGTCGAAAAAGAGATGGATGGATTGTGTGAAAGATGATATGAGAAAGAAAGGAGTGGATGCGATGACGAGTAATAGAGAGGAATAGAAGGAAAATACGCATTGTGCCGACCCCATATGAATGGAATAAGGGCAGGAAGAAGAAGAAGAAGAGAAATGTAAAAGTCAAGCGAGTATTATCGCATAGTATGCACGAATAGTTCCATAGGATCACTGAGCCATGCGCGGCGTGTTTCAGTTTCAATCCCCGTTCGGGACATAAATTTTTCCCGTAACAGAGGTACTACGTCTTAGGGTTCAAAGAAATATATAGAATAACTATTAAAGTCTAAAATATGTACTAAAAAGATAGATTGCAGATAGTATATAGATAGATTCCATATCAAGGTATTAGGCGCGGGGCATAAAAAAAATCCGTTTAGCAATTACAACTTGAGTGGAAAGAACCATTCAATCAGCAAAACATGCAACATAATTTCCAAAATATTACTGGTAAAAAATATGTGTAAAATGAAACAAGTAAGTTGGTGATATCGGCGCGGCGTATCTGCCACGATCAGCAATAACCGTTTTATTTCATACAGTGTCCACTCGTGTGAGTTCGGTTCCACGATCACCGGAACATTGATTTCATGTGCGATACATGATAATGTGGAACACACTTGTATTTTTTAAAAGACAATGGCATTGCTTTTGAAGCTACGGCACTAAAATGTTTTCGGTTTTTCATCAGTTAGTTGTAGTTTTAGACACCTCGAATTCTTCTATTTAAATTCTTGAATTGCCTATTGTTTTTTATTTGGCAAATATTGATGCAATATCAAATACTTACTCTCAAACTTTTTTCTCTAACTGATAAACATTTTACTTTTTAATTAACAGTGGAATGCTCGATGTTCTCCGAGATATCAACAAAATCACTAAAGGTAAAAAAAAACGTTTCTTTTTGTTAATTAAGTGTATTTTTAGCACCGCTGCGTGTAAAGAAGTTGTAATTGCTGCGATTTGGGCTTTGATAAATGGGCTATCGATAAACGATTCACGTTTTTTGTGCAGCAACAAAAGTTAAACATTTTTGTTAAACTGCGATGTTTGCTCCTTTGTTACCTTTGAACTTTGTCCAAATGTAGATGTTGTAATTGTGCTCATTTGAAAAAATATTAGCCACTGTTTATATGTCATGAAACAACTAGGGTATAATGAGGGTGTTGTTGTGCTGATGCCGTTAACTCGGTGTCAACGTTCCGCACACGCTGACGGCTGACGTCATCGTTCATTGAAACACTTTGTGCAAACAAACTTGTTTGGACGGCAATATTTTATACTTTATAGTCATCTGTAGTAGTCCGATTACTTTTGTAGGACGAGATTGGATGATAGACAAGCACACTTTCAACTCTGATTGATTGAGTACTTCCGGTACTAAACTTTGTTCTTTGACATACATTAAATCAATTAGCAATTAGTATTTTATTTTTGCAAATCACGTACTGTACTAAAAATATTTCGGTGAAGATTACACACATACGGCGATTGCTTTTGCAAGGCGATACTTCGGAAGGCGTGAGTGAAACGCGCGGGCGCGCAGGAGCAGCATGCAAATTAACATGTGTGTTCACTGCTTGCTCATATTATACTAGGGAATCTTGTTATATAAAGTTAACATTGTACTTATTACGTTATAAATGATACATTTATTTATCTTAACACACATCTGAAATATCTTTTTGACTCTTCCATTTGTACCTCCAACTTCCACATGAGACTAAAAAGCTTTTTCAAGTTTTGCGACTTATTTATTGGTACTATTTATTGAATAATATTTAAAGATACAATTTAAATAAACTGGAGCCATCTCTTCAAAGATGGTCTCTTATCTTAATGCTTCCTTATAATTTGTTTGAACACAGCTGCCAGTTACTTGCAGGATAATTAAGATACGACTGATGATTGACAACATTCGAATTAATGTTGAAGAAAGTAGTGTGAATGATGTTGTGGTATTGATACGGGATATTATCTCCCGTAATGGGTAGGTGGAAGTGGCGTGGAAGCTGGTGGTTGCGGCGGCCGCGGGCGCGGGTCGAGTCAGGTGCAACGCACGCGGCGCGCGGCCCGCGACGCGACCAGTGCCACCGCGCGCGTTGACTGGCCCACGCGCACGCCAAATCTGCGTTTCGCGATACACATTCGCACAAATGCAAACAGCTTCCCATTTTCAAACAAAATCCTTTTATAGTCGCAAAGCTCGGTCGCTCTATAAATAACGCCAACCGGTGGGCCGATGTGCTCTAGCGAGTTCGCGAAATCTGTGCAAATGTTATGTTATAAACTTGAGATATTGGACTATTATAGCAACTCTGAACCGAATAAGGAGAGCTGAACGCTAAGGCGTCTTGGGTGATTATAATGTTTCTATAAATATTGTATTAGCGATATCATAACGGTATAGTTTGTAAAGTCTGCGTATTGTAAATGATAAATACAATTTATGTTAAGAAACAAAAAAGCAGGATGCGATTAAATTATATAGTAAAAATGTGAGAGAACAGCTTTCTTGTTGAGTAGAACTTAATTTATTTTCCATATCTACAAGTTCGTTTTATAATAATTATTAAAACCAGTGCTCTCAATAAAGTACAGACTATAGTGTAAATAAAAAGCCTTATCTAAAGAATTTAAAAATAAGTTTATGTTTATCTAACGACGTCGTAAATTGCCTAAACGTCTCAGATTCTAGCAAATCCTTAGATTTATATACCGGAAACCCAAAACGTAACAGCGTAATAGCATTAATAAACAATCGCTCGATTCTATCGTTCAAGGTGAAAACGATTTTTTGTTATCACTCGAAAATATTTCTGAATATTACCGCGAATGACAATCATATGCGATAACAGTGTTGTGTTTCAGTTTTATCGATAAAGTAACTCCTTCAGTCACGTAGTCATTGCCCAATACACAGGTGTTGTGTGCAACGCCTGCTTCGTTAGCCGACTGATTAACGCTGTTATTTTAAATATATATGCCATCTTATATAACCGTATTGATTAAATATTGTATTCTTTATTCCCAAGAAGTGTACGGTCGTAAAGTAGACGCAGAGTGCTCTACTTCGTTCCGCGAGCCGGTTCGAATGGTGTCAAGTGTTTATTAAGATGAAGAAGGCGATTTAATCGGTCACTTGGAACAATGTGTTTGTGTATCGCAACTCGCTAATTGTGACTTATTGTGTAAACACAAATAATAGAAAATTAAAACAGAAATGAACTCAGAATCGGTCTCTTTGTGAACTAGTGATAAGAAATTTTGTGTTTTTGTGGTTGATAATTGAAGATGTATTACAACGGGAGGTTGGACAGCAGTAGCACATCCACGTCCTCGGGTAGTTCTGATTTACGGGTAAGTCAATTCGATACAGGTTTATCGTTCGATAAACGGCTATCTCCTAATGTCTGATAACAACTTTGAAGGAATGATGACGATGATGAATTACATTAACATAAGAGCATGTTAATAGCGTCAGTATAGTGCGTCGTTATGCTGCGGTCTGCGGGTCAAAGATTGCATACAATGATAGGTTGGCTTGGCGGGCAGCGGGCGTACGTACGTTACCGGCTCCCAGCCATGTCGCCCGCGTCGCCTGCGCACTTCACTTCACAAGATCAATGCACTAACACAAACCCACTTTATTTGCTAAACACTAAGCACAATGGAACATGCAGAAATACCATTTGTGCAATCCTACAGCCTGCCTTACTTAAACGATATTTGAGCTCTGTAATCGAATAACTAAAATAGTTTCTAGCAATGATTTTGATAGTCATTTTTCTATACATTTTTTGTTACCAATGTCTAAATAGTTTATCTATAACAAACACTCATACTGAAACAGGTTCATACAAGTATTTATTCAGTCCAAAGAGCTTTGAGAGCTATTCTTTAAAAGACTCATAGAGCGGGATTTTGACCGTAATTGTACAAATATGAAATAAATGGGATATAAAAACAATAATTAAGTATAAAAAATTGTTTTATATGTATGTTCACGAAATAGAAAACAATTGGAGAACAACAAAAAAAATGCATAGGCTGAAGTGACAATCAATATGATTCACATCCTGCATCTCGTAAATTCGAAAGCATCTTCTGTTACATAGACCATTATGGACACGTACACCGTCAATTTAACTTCTTCCATATAAAGAAATAGGCAAGTTAATGCTTGCAAGCTTTTGTAACTAGTAAAGAAACATGTTTGGGCTTAAATTACAGTATCTATTTAATGGTACTGTTATGCACAAAATGGGAATTATGATAAACATTGCGCAGGCCGGGAATGTGCACAGCAGTGCCTCGGGCGGTGACCACGACTCTACGGTGCAATACCCGGCCTAAACGCACATTATATCTTAATTTACCGCTGCACTAATCATGGGCTTAAGTAATAATTTCAAAATTGTTAATGAATGGTTGACTAAAAGATCGAGCACGCAGATAAAGTGGTACTTGTGCCTACTTACCGTAGCGCTTGTAAGGTAACCAAATCCTCGGCTGTATAAATATGGAAAGATGGACGAGTTCAACGTCTGTCTTCGTTTAACTTTATGGGCCGAGTTACAGACAAGGCTTTTTTCCCATTATATAAATTTACATACAATTTTCATCAAATTAATCGTCCTGTCCCCACCGGACATGAACTTCAGTTTCATTTGATTTATTCATTTCACCAATTGGTAATCACGATTTGTTTTGACCAAATTGATGCTTCCTTAATTTGAATGGTATCATTTTTTTTGAGGATTGGTAGATAACTTATTACACAATTTTTACAGAGACTTTTGTAAAGTTCAAGTAGGTATCATAATCCTACTAATATTATAAATGTGAAAGTGTGGATGTTTGGATTGGCATGCATGTAGCCTTGGACATTGATAAGAACATAGGCTACCTTTTATCTCGATTCCTTAAGTAGTTCCCGAGGGAAAATTGAAAATTGTTTACGAGCTGGCAGACAGCTTTGAAATTTAGTATTTTTCTCTATTACAGCGCAAGCAATAACACGGGTGAAGATTTAATTCCATTTTTTATTATTTTCACATTTTTCATTTCTTTTTGGACCCAATTCTGAAGTCCACGCAGACGAAGTCGCGGGCTGAAGCTAGTCTTTTATAAATGAGTTTTGACACCAAGCAATGAAGTGAATTGAAATATATATCTTCAACTTTTGCATAGTGCAATAAATTTGGTCCCTAATCTCTTACTGTAAATTAATTCGCATAAATATGTTAAATATAAAGGCGCCGCACATATAAGCTTGCATGTAGTAACGACCAACTTTTTGTTTCATGTAACACCTTTTCCTATTTGCCTAGAATGTAGATTGACACTGCTTAGGAATGTTGTTACGGCGGTTTTACGTAACAAATCCCGGGAAAATCAGCTCGCGTTCCGACTCGTCGTCCAGTGACTTTTCTCCAACGCCCTGCTCGATCGATAGCCGAAACCTAACGCTAACCTTTTGAATATAACATTGGACACTTGTTTAATATTAAATAGTACCTACAGTTTTTTTAAAACGAAGCTCTTACGAATAATTTCTGTTTCAATATAAAACAAAAAAAAATGCCTATAACCGTGATACTTTTCCAAACTATGGTTTAAACCACACACACCACAACCGAAAAAATATTCAATTTATTATTTTGAATAATAGCTTCAATTTCGTTCTTGATTTGGTTAAATTATTACGATTAACATGATTATTGTTATTTATTTATTACGCATTCATGCGGAACAATTACTTGTAAATTAATTAAAAATAGAAAATAAAAAAACCTCCGGCAGGACTCGAACCCGCGAACACTGGTTCAACTCACCAGTTGCAATCGCGAGTTATCGTTAATCTGTAGTTTCATTTCGTCCGCGATTCCCACTTAGTCAAGAATGTACTTCTAAAAAGGTGTATTTATTATCATTAACATATCAGTCTGTAACTAACGTAAGAACATTCAAACCCTTCACCGTCTTGCAAAAGATTTACAGTTACGAAAATGCTTGTCATGACAGTAATTTAGCACAGACCGGCAATGAATCGTTAATTCCTATTGTGCTATTGCAATCTGAATCGAACATACTATTGACAGCCTTTAAGAAAGACCCACGCACTCGGTTTAATACCTCTATAACTTTTCTACTCCGAGAAAGATTAGTGCAATACCGTAGGTGCTTACTTGAGCCAATTTGTAAAATGGAATATTGATAGCTTTTTGTTTTATTTTAAAGATGTTTCTAAGTCTTGGGCGTTGAAAACCTAGGTTTTATAGTAGTAGAAGTTTTAAAGTATCCTCAATATCGGATGCTCGTATATTTTAAAAACAAGCTCGGGGTGAGATCAAAGAGAACTTCATCCTACTTACGCTGCAGTTATTAGGTCGCCGTCAACGCGACTTGTATTGGGGTGTGGATCTAATACCTCTTCCGAAAGGTCGATCGATATTTTAAATGTCACCCAGTTTCCGGGTACACTGCCTTCTAACTGGGATGATTAATGCGATGTCGACTGGTCTGAGTGACGTAAAGCAATGTTTAATGTACGCGTCAACCCACATACAGCGTACGTACGTAAATTCAACTTAAGAATTTAACATAATACACTAAATAAACAAAATGTTAAAATGGATGAAAATTTACTGCATTTGTTGCTACTTATTTCAGGCTCCATTCGTAATGTGATTGCGATAATCTGCTTGGGATTGTGTCTGTAACCTTTGCCAAGCATCAGAATGCTAAACATGACACATAATATAGTACTTATAGTCATTATGTTTCAGACTTTAAGAACTCGTACACTTGTTTAAATTTATTTAAATTCTTGATAAATGCTTTGTTTTATTAAAACAGTTACATGCTAACTGAACTGAAATTTAAAAGCATAAATGACGTCACAATGAAAATGTTTCTTGAATACGAGTCAATTCGTTGTCTACTAGTACCACAATGACCTAGATTTCTTAGGTTTTTGAACTTCTATGTAGCTGTAGTCTTTTGTTTCTATTCTTAGAAACTAACGTCAACACTAACTAAAACATGACGTATGAGGCTAGGTCACTGAAAATAAAGAAAGTCACTGTTGAATATTGAGCAGCAAGTATTCGGTTGATAAAAGTGTTAAGCCCGTAAAAAGAAATCATAATTACCTACAGTTACGTAGACAACAATTATATAGATATTTGTATTTAAATATTATATCGCATAATGCTTTGTAATGTCGGCCATTTCCATTACACTTATCTCTAGAAAGTTATTTGTGCTCTTAAACTAATCTGCTTTGTTTGGACAGTTTATGCAAAGTGACTGAGTTTAAATCCGTTAACTAAGCCGCAGTGCAACAAATATTTGCCGTAAAAACTGTACCGTGGCATGCTCACGTCGCATCTTAACAATTCGAGAGTCTTGCCAGTTACTCGTGTAATATATGGCCAATCTTTTATCAAGTACATGTAATCATTCATGCCAAAAGAGTCTGGAACAAACAATGCAAGGTCGTCTCGCTTGTTTGCAGAATTTCGCGAGGCGGTCGCAGGCGATTTAAGATGAGAATTTAATATAGAGGTGCATTTTCGAAGAAAAAAGTCTTGCATATTTGAGTCATAAGGTTTGGTAAAGATGAAAGTCCGGAGAAAGAGATACGAGACATATTTTCGAGATAAGTTGGTAAGATCGGTGAGACAGGCGTACTTATTTATATCCGCCGCTATACTTTACGGCCGTCTGTGGTATTCGTTGATTGTGTTAGTCTGTTTGCATGATTGCGGTACCGTGTTTATGGACGGTCAACCACACTAAATAGCAACATTGTTGACATTTTTGCAAGATGAACTTGCTGCGTCGGGAATTCTATTTCAAGATTTTGAGTACATGTTTAACTAAGGTATGTTTGCGAGTCAATGTTCAGAAGTACAGAACATGACAAAATTAACTAGAAACCTCATTGAATGCCTTAAAAATATAAATACGGAAAAGTGCTTTCTGATTTACCAGAGATGCTTTGGTACTTGCCTGAATTGTGCACGTGATTCCAGTTTGTAAACGTCTAGGGTATCTACCAATTACCATAATATGAACTATTAAATATAAAACAAGACAAATATATAATGCTACAATATCCGCTACGACGTTGTATCTGAAGTGTATCTTGATGAAAGCTAGGTATCTACTTGACATTTACTGAAATGTTTGGAATGGTCATTGAACCACATTTTTTACGATTCTTGCAAGTCATTTTATAGAACAATTTTCCTGTTCCTATTCCTCAAACTTCTACAAAACGAGGTTTATAGTCGTTAAGGAGTACGTTAAGTTAATGAGAAAGTTTTATATGTACTGTGTAGGTAATAGAAATAGGCAGTTTAATTAGATTACGTTTAAGTATGGCATAGCTTTCTCTGTTACACATTATCTTAACATTATTACGAGTTTCTATTTCAATTAATAGTAATTACTAGAAAATCGGGACCGTCTTAGGATATCAAAGAAAATATTAAATATTGTAATTTTATGGAAGAGGTTTTTTTATACTAGTCGCAAAATACGATTCAGTGTTAATGCTATTATACCTATGATACATTTCAATAATCATTCATACGGAATATCAATACATTTATTTAGAAAGTCCTTAATAGGTACATATTTTATTGTCACATTATTATGAGAATGAAAGTAAAAAATGTGTTCAATCATATGTCGATATTTATCATTGATATATCGCGGGCCTGTGTCGTTTTATATTCTAGAGCTCGTGTCGTAATTATAACAGTGGTACAAAAACATCAATGAATGCCGAATGACCCGGAACTACCAGTCAATCACGTCTGACTCAATGAATTCCGCACGAAACGCAACCGAAACCAAGACCTCTATCTAGTCTATATGTACGTTCAAATACTTGACTTGTACACCTCACGATATTTGTGTTCCTTTGCTAATCGCCTTTATGACAAGCAAATTTTTTGCTCACTTGAATTAGGTTTAAACCGTGATTCAACTGAGAAAAAAAATATTATAATCGATTTCTTGTTAGTACCCATTCAAATCTAACGACTCTTAAGGCGCGTTTTCGAATAAAATTCATAACGTTCGCTTCGTTTTTATCGAATGCCTTTTTATATTTGGTAGAATCTATTGGTAAGATTTGCTCATTGGTCCCGTTAATAAACTCGCTCTATTATGTACGTTAGCGTATAACCACGAGGCTTTAAAATCATGTTGCCTTGACATAAATTAAAAGGTATTGTTATAATTTTCTAATTACCATTCGTGTAAAAAATATTCTTTGTAATGTTACGATTACAGCTCTTACTAATTTGAAAATAATTCAGTAAAAATCACGCAACCATTCTAACTCACATTTAAATGTAGTGTAGATCACGTATTCTGATGAGAATCATTAAACGTCAAGATATGCAGCAGAGCGGCACAAATTGGAGTAAATAGTGTAACAACCTAAATGACAATAGAATTACGTACATATTTCGTAAAGATACATTTACTATTCCCATGACTAAAGTTTTTCATAATGCAGAATTATTAGATCGTAGGCGTACATAATGACCCAGGGAAATAATATCAACGTGTAATGTTAATCTTCTTACAATTTTGTGAGTTCTTGGCATTGTATGACATAGTTAGTGAGTAATATAAAAAAAAGTGTTTCGTATTGTGATTTCTCCAAAATATTTTGGTCGATCCCTTCACAATTTATCTCGCCGTATCAAGTGAACGTACGAAAGTACTCCGTCTGTATTCCGTTACGGCCTACACCTTAATTTGTAGAGACAGCCGATGTCATCTCAGCGGATTGAGACGTTCACGTCGGTCATTGCACGCAAACAACTTAAATACTTATTTAATCTCATGCATTTCCCTTTAAATTGTGCATTAAATTACACTTAATGTCGCTGCTTGCCATATAAGGTGCGCTTAAACGTAATTCGAAGTGTGGCAACAGAAACGAGACGCGATTGGGATAGTTTTATAAAAATGAAAATTATGTGAACCGTGATCAAAACAGGATAAAAAATTTCTTGTAATTTTATCAGAATAACTAAAATAAATATTCGAGCATTTAGCATTAAGTCAAGTACGACGTTTTCAGGCAAATACACAAGAGTTCATAAACATGTTTCGAAATTGGTTTGTCAGAGGAGCTTGAGCGCGGTCGCCAGAGACGGGACCACCGCGCCGCGTAATTAATAACAGCATGCTTACAAATTGCGGTTCAGCTGACACACGGCGGTAATAGGACACCCCTGCCTCTGCCCACCAGTGAACAAACCAAATTACAGCCTGCCATAAATACCGATCAAGTGAAGTTATTTTATTTTATTGTCTTAAAACATCCTTTTATTTCGCATAATATTTTGACTGGTAAATTGATTTTTATTGTATCATGTTGAGTACTATTAAAAACATTTTCTAAATACGCGCTGAATTTAATGGAGGGGAGTGATTTACTTACATCTAATAGTTACATAATATCACATCAAAGTTACTTTTGAGTTAATTTCTTTCCATAAACGACGCAGTCTTATTGATGGTACTCTTTGATTCATCATTCGTCAATAGAGATCTAATTTTGAATAGCTGATGCGTAACCGCAGAACATCTGAGAGTTTCGAATGAAAATAAACTGTATTACAACTTCGCCATTTCCTGATCGACCTAATAAACATAGGTAAGTGAGGTTCTGGAGTTGATCAAGCAACGCGAGCGGCCGTACGTCTCCTCTGGGACGCTCGTAAGGGGAATGTTGCTAAGGTTTATTTTTACAGCAATGCGGTTCGTGAAGTACCCAGTTAACATACGTCTGCATTGTGCTATATTTTCCAAGTAGCCGTGTCAGTTATTGATGCCCTAAATTAGAAGACATCATAACAAACATGTCCTAATGAGGCATATGCTGCAGGCCTCCACCATTTAATTTTGTTCACACCCACTTTCTTCACGAATCACTTTTTATGGTTGGGTAACTTAGTTTTCGATGTTATGGTACAACAGATTTGTTAATTTCACGTGTAGCAACAAAGAACAATGCCACGTAACGAATGCAGACGTCCGTAGTAAAAGAACCTCATTAGTTGGGAGAGTGAAAAATGTTCACGTGTCACGTGTGGTGACCGATGCCTGGTTATAAGTTCTCAGAGACTAGCGTCCTCCTTCCACGTTATTTACCGCATGTGTGATGAATTCCCTCAGTTAATGGAAAGTAATGGGCGATGGGCTTGCCGCTGGTTCGAGGAAATTAACCTTATCGTGCCTAGAGAAAGGGTCAACAGCTATTTTAAAGTCCGGAAGCGTGCATATCACGTACTTACAGATTTACCGCGTCCATTTACTTTAAAAGCTGAGATTATGTTGACCACGTTTCACACTTTGTTTGTGGAGAAATTTTAATGCTGTTTCTCGCTTATTTTTACACTGAATTGCGAATACAATATTATTAAGTATATATCGCTAAATTTTATTAAGACCCATATTATTGAAACGCAACATTAATATGTATTTTGAATATAAATGTTGATGAGCATGTCAAATAACTGTAGATAATGGTATTTGATAAGAACTTTTTATGCTTTTGTTCCCATAAAAAATATATATTATAGAAGTAGAGCGATATAAAGAAAAATATAATTACGAAGCTTAGATACCCTTTGCCTTTTTTATACACAGATAACTAGAAAGTTATGAAAAATGAGAAAAAAATATAATAAAAATTTACATAGAAACTTTATTTCCTAATAGCTAACCTGACAGACATTGGCATGCCAAATAACTTACAGTTACAGTCAAACGTTTTTTCATAAAAAAAAATAAGATAACTTAAGTACTTTTTTTTTGTTTTGCATTTTTTTTTCGTAGGTTATCCTTCTCTTGATAATAACAAACACGACAAAAAAGAAATAGCAATTTTTTTCCAGTCGTTCACGCGTGATGCCGTAACCAAAGGGAAATAGGTATTTATTTGTATTTAAATCGATTTTTATATATAAAGACAAGATTTTAGTCTCAACAAAAAAAGTGAATACAATTATTAATAATTATAATAAGAATGGTCTTACCAAACATGGCAAATATTAATTATTTCGTTTTTTTTTTCCTGCTATAGTGTCGGAGATTAAAGGTACTATCAAGCACTTATTTATTGAATAAAGAATGCGTTAACACTTTCCAAGTACTTTCGAAGATGAGTTTTTATAATTGCGCTGCCGGCATCCTGCCTGTCAAGTTCTCGTAGATTGTGTCGTCACGTTGGCACCCTTGTAATTTCAGCGTGGATTTCTCTGCCAACTTTATAAATTATTAAGTGTTACATGAAGTTTTCACCGTAGCATCCATCATTATATCATTAGCCTCAGGAGTTTTAAATAAACGATGCGTTTTCACGGAAAACAATTACAGAAATGATTATTCACTCTTCCTACGTTGTTAAAACATGAGCTATTAAATATGCAACCCGTTAAGTTTGTAATGTAGGTATACATATTATGTTTCGACGTTATGAGGTAAATATTATGTAATAGGATTTAACTAATACTGTCTGCTTGTTTGCTATTACGTATTTTTCTACTGTCTTGTCTCTACCCATTATTAATTATTGGAATTCGAACAAATACAATATTTAAATGCTTATATTAATTTTGTTATGATTGTACATAATTCATATTCAAACAACATAGTTTTCTACCATGTACTGCCAAGACTTACATCTAGTTTGTCCTGCGGTTAGCAGTCATCCCAAAGGTGATGACGAGGCTTAACTAAAGTAGCTACATACGCATTAGCAATTCATTTACTAGTGGAGATAAAACATTATCATAGTTCCAATTCTAGAGCAACAAATAGGATTTGAAATTTGAATCGTGACACACGTATTAAGAATTGAGTAAATGTATATCAACGCAATATCTTCACGATTCATTCGGCATGTATAAGGCACAGCGAAGTCCCGTGACAAATGCGGAGATACCAATACCAGACAATAACCACAAATTACATCCCCGGGGCATTCTGATTCTCGCTCTATACACGAAATCAAGTAAACCGACTTTTACGTCCATTTGTGAACTATTTACCACTTTCACTTCGATTTACTACCTTTAAGTAATTTCAACTTAGCCAGACCTCCAGTGGTGGCGGCGCTATTGTTGATTTCAAGCTAGGCATTGTCTTATCTTGTTTTGTATAACTATATTTTATCCATATATTAGGTAGGGTATTCGGGCATATCGCAGAGTTGTTTCGCTGACCCTTATCAAGTAAATAAGTTGTATTTGACAGGATAAGAATTAGGCAAGAGAACCCTCATTGGAAGAAAATTGCTTTTATTTAATAAAATAGGCTTTATTTGCTTTTTTTTTCATACATCCCATTATTTGAATAGTCATTTTAAAAACTTGTCTTGATCGTAGTTCTATTGTCGTCGATGACTTGAAAGGCCGTGATTAGTTTCAGCGAGTTATAATTGATTGCTCTGCAGTAGAATATAGCAGTGTTTTGGCAAGGTGAGTCCGATTCGCATGTAGCTATTACGTAGGCACTGGTACAAGGTCGATGCGCCCTGCCTTAGGCGTAGGCCGCTCTTTCTATTGCTTATACGTGGCTGAGATGGAATGTAGATTTTGTTTCTCTCATTTTAAACCTTTACTAGCAATGTCAAGGTTGTTTTTCGTATCTTTTATTTAAATTTTTATATAACTTGCTTGCCTTATAGTGTGTTTAGAGTGGATATTTTGTAAAATATCCACTCGAAAATACTTTTTACATGTGATTCGTTCTCTAAATAAATAAATAAAATAACCTACTTTGTTACTGTGCTACTCCGTTAGCTCACGCTATATACATGACACGATGCAAGGCAGCACCAAAAACCTTATGCATAATTACAACTTAAGTTTATGGCAGGTTCATTGAAGTAAAAACATGTGTTAATTTTAACTACTTAAATATAAAATATTTCATTTTCAATTCCTTTTCAATACAGCCGGCATTCGTGATATTCGTGTGTCCTCCCTCGGGAACAATTGACCCACTTAATGTAGCACGAAAAATGTTTGCTTCAGGTGGCCGGCGCCGTCGAGCTCACAGACTCCGCTAATACCGCACAGATACTCGCCCAAGTACAAAACTCTGTAAGTATTACATATTTTCCCAGGTTTTTCAATAGTCTGCTTACAAACTTTTCCGCTTTCTTCCAGATACATAGAGGCTTATTGCATTCACTATGAACGTTTCCGCATCACCTTATCCGTAAACAGATTCCATACTCATAACAGTAAAATCTTATCAGCCCTATTGAATGTTTATGACTGTAATAATATAAAAATCATATCGCATACACCTTTAAACGGGCCCCTGTATGGTACGTTTAAGCGATGATTGCTGAAAACACGATATAAAATGAATTCGCTATAATTATTTTGGGAGGCATCTTCAAAGAGTTCGATCATTAACTTTCGCGTGTTCAGCTCTCGAAATATCGCGATGGATATGAGCTGCGAGATATGGTTGATATAAGGGCCTCTTTGGCTGGAAATTGCTGATATTACTTCCCATTATGATTATGGGACGTGAACAAGAAAGTGGCACGACCGACGACGGGTCAAAACGTGGCTCACGCCGCCATCGACTTCATTTTCACGCCATTTGGCTAATTTTCGGTATCGTGAATGCGTCTTTCTGCTATACGAAACATTTAGAGCGCTTTCAATATTGTCAATGAAAGAAAATTGTCTATAATACGAAGTAAAATTTATGAAAGTTTTACTACTCAAATAAGCCGTTTGGAGAATTGGTAAAAAATTGTAAATTATAAAATATTCTCGAAGTAATACCTGCTTGGTAATATACGATGTATATAATTCCTTTACGAGCTATAGATCATCATTAGCTCTTGCCACAAAAAAGGAGTGTTATAAATGTTATGTATCATGTGGCATCGTAACTCCTAAATAAACAACGCGATTATTTTTATTATATTTGCGTTTGAAAGAGACTTTATTTTATTTGATCGAGAATTTTATGAAAAAAGTTTAAGTAATTAAATTTTGTTTAAGTTTTTTTTATTTATGTTTACCATTCAGTCTTTTTGTATTATATTGAAGGTACATTTGTGAAACAATAGAGTCGTTATATTTTCTTATACAAAAATTGTGTAAATAAAAACAAAAGACGTGTATGTTTTCAAAAGATCTAACAAAGATTGAAGTTGTTTTGAAGCAAGTGAAAAGTATACAATAAAGGAAGCAGAAAATTTAATTATTCCAGTACTTTTTTATTAATAGCTCTTTTGTAAAATTTAATCGAAATTTGTTTCGTCATAGGTAATGGGGATTATAATATGTACAGTTACTTTTATAGTTGATATATAATAATATTGTCAAAAGAGTTAGTGATAAAAATGACTATACTTCATTTTAATATAACTTTTTTTAAACTTTAAATATTAATATTTAAGTGTATTTTTCATTCACTCAATATTCTCAGAGTTTGTCTTTATGAATGAGAGCTGACAATTTATTGTTGGTCAAACATGTTCGCAGCTAAGTCCAGAGTAAGGATTTAGAAAGTTCTAACGACAGATCAAACATTAACATCACACAAGCGCTACATTCCCGACTCTGCATTCCTTTCCTGTTTGATTTTTGTACAAACACAAAACCATCAAAGTTACATTCTGTTAGACATACACCGAGGTCACGAGAACAGTTGAATTTTAAACTAGATTTCTGAATGTTACAAGGAAGTAGATTATAATCTCTACCTCTCTATAGGAATGATTATATTATAAAGAAAGTTTTTTTGCAAAGTTAGCATTGTGTTGTATATTAATAAATATAAAGAAATAATAATAATATCTCTGGACTTAAAAATGTCGTGGTGGCCTAGCGGTTCAATGACCGGGTTCGCATGCACATGGTTGCAGGTTCGAACCCAGGCAAGTACCAATGTGACTTTTTCAAAGTTATATGTACTTTCTTAATCATTCTAAGACATCATTGACAAACGGTGAAGGAAAACATCGTGAGGAAACCTGGATTCCAAAAAATTGGAATCTGAAATCGCCAACCCGCAATGAGCAAGCGTGGTGATCAATGCTCATTCCTTCTCTATATGGGAAGAGGCCTGTGCCCAGTAGTGGGACATTTATAGGCCGATATTATATCTCTGGACATCTCACACAGGGCTATCTGATCCCAAACTAGGCGGCAGCCGGTACTATGGTAACCAGACGACTTATAAACATACTTATATATTTCTAAATACACTCATTTTATAGATAAATAACACCCAGACACAGAACAAATGATCGTGCTCATCACACAAGGATTTGTCCTGGCTGGGAATCGAACCCACGACCTCCGGTTTAGCAGTTAGGGTCACTAACCACTGGAGTTACGTGTTACTTCTAATGCTTTAATATTTGGAAATGAAATTGATACCAAGAAAATTTATTGATTAACGGTTGAGTAAGACGAGCGGTAAAAATAGAGACAGTTACAAAATTAAAGACGTCATTAAGTAATCACAATACCTTTATGAAATACTACCTACTGTTTATAAGTTATTGAGTATAAGTTCGATAAAGTGGGTTGTATAACGTCGATTTTATTTATTTGGAAATCAATGGGTATACGTGTTTTAAAGTGTTCACGTGCTTGTGACTTTTTAACATTAATGTAACATCGGGGTACCCAATTTGAAATCGCTTTAGCTTTTATTGCAGTTGTTAAATAAAGTGAAATAAATTGCCGACTTGCTCCAGGCTTGCTCTTGAAATCAATTAAATGTTATTTGCTGTTCATAATGAAATATCTGCAGTATCGCTGAATGTCAATTAGTTGAGAATTCCTAAATTATAGCTTGTAGGCTCATCTATTTAAATGTACTATACTCTGTATCTTAACTTAATGTTTGTGCTTATAGAAGATGAAGTAAGTGACAAATCCGCAATGTAGAAGAAATACTGTTTACTCTGTACAAAAATGTTTTAGTGGATAAGTCGTTGGAGTGCCTTGTAAATAAATAAATAAATAAATGAAGAACACTATAGTTGATAACCTTATTCATATAGTTTAGAAACCAATTTCAGATTCAATATCGTTTTGTTGGAACACCTTTTTAGAATCAAGGCTGGTAGCAAAAGTCTAGGTTATTTCTTATGCGTATTAAGAGTTACAATTTTTCATGTTTACAGGCCCCTACTTGATAATGTGAGCCTTATTTTCTGAGTCTTAGTATGGTTTAGTAACTCTAATTTTGAGTTTCACTGTGTGAAGTTACGAAAAGAATCTCACCAGTGGATCCCATTATGTTTATACAAACTCAAAGGACTTTAACACGACTCATAAAGTTCTCAGAAACCTCCTACGACATCCTAGATAAACAGAATTTTATATTTTTTGTGTGTTTAAATTCCGATTTGTGTTTCAACTAACATGTATAATTTTATGGAAAAGTATTTCAGCTGTGAAATGAAGATTTGAAACCATAATCAAAACTTATAATTTTACCAATCTATTAATATAGGCACTGGCAGCGCTTTCGTTTAAATGGGATAAGACCATACGATTAAGGCAGATTTTCATAATGGGATGTTTCCACTGACATGTGGTCCACGTCCACCGTACATAGGAATCTGTGCGTCGCAAGTAATTGACATCTGTCAAACAGACAAACCTACACGACCTAATTTTAGTCAATTGTTTACAGCAACAGCGGATGCTGTTCCATCGTTTCATAAGCATTTCAGTTCTATGGCGATCGAAATGAAATTATTACGCCGCTATTTTATCTTACAAATTTATAGGTCAGTTAACGATAAAACATTATCTTTTTAAGTGTTATTGGCTCACTAGTAATATAAACGCACAAGATTCAGTAGTTGTTTGTAAAAACGGACATGAGGTTATGTGATCGTTGATTTATGAAAGGTCTTAATGGGTGTTGATGGAGATAAATGTCCATATATTTGGGGGCGTGTTTACATTGTGGCACGGTGCGAAGGTGAGGCGCGGTGACGGCGACGCGGGCCTTGCGGCTGGCCAGCCGGCGGCAGGCGCGCGGCGTGCTGCAGGCCCGGACAGTGCGCGCCGTGCTCGCGACCAGGCCGCACACCGCGACACACCATGCGATAGTGACGCCCGCGCCTTACCACGCCACCCGTCAACGCGCGGCTCGATGGCGCGAATACAGGCAGTTTACGCGGTTTTTACTGAAATCGCGGCTAACTCACCAAAGTGTTGCAGTGATCACTATTTTCTTTGATTAGTCAAAGAGAAGTTGTTAGAGTTATCTTAGAGTGTCTGTGACGAAAGCCTTAATTTGTGGTAGCATAACTTAGTCGCAATGATTAAGTTACGCGTTTGAGGCAAAAAGTGACATTTGCAAGACACCAGCAGCAGCGTCCCTACGTTGAGATGAAGTTGTTCAAGAGAAGGCTGTCGTTCAGCACAGATAAACAGAAACAGGTTCCTCCCCGGACTGACGATCCCTTCGAACACGAGGTACTTAGAGGACCACGTCTCGTGACTCTACATCTTGTAGATATCGCTCAGTATTTGCGTACGCACGTACTTACACGGCATCATAACTTACAGGCAGCATCCTAATACAAACATTTATTTACATTGAATATACTCACAAAACTAGATTCCAGACGTTATAAACATTCCTACGTAAACATTTTACCTTCATTATAATAGCCTCGTTCTTTGTTGATAACGATAACGGCCGGAAGTTATGAGCAGAAAATGCGTCGTGCTTCTTTTGTTATTAAGAATTACAGGGTTTTAAATAACATCGATGAGTTTGATAAGCTTTATACTATACAAGCGTACTGTTTAGGACTCAAGTCGTTCGTTTTAGCTGTAAATTGAAAGGCAAGGTTATCTTATCAGACTGAGGCTGAGGCCGCGACGTAGCGTTCCACTGCGCTAGCCACTAGTGATTTAATTCTGCGAATCTGAAATGTATGGCTTATAGCGTCCGCTTCCGATATTCTACAGCTGCACGATATACGATATTACACGAAGTATAAACCTTAAACATATTTAAGATGGAGGACGCCCTAATAAAGTAGAGTTAATGCAACACAATCATTCGTAACCACTAAATCGTTGAGTATTATTCTCAGACTAAGTTAGTCACGCTTACGAATACAACAAACTTGAAACAACATTATTTAATTTAATACACAGTTTTTTTGCTAACTTTTGTTAGCCAACCATTGCTATTCGAAAGAAAAATAAAAATACATTGGAATTACCTCTACGAGTTTATTCCAAAAACAGAAATGTTTTTCGTTTAGTGTTATCTCCGATCTTTGTTATGTAAATAATAGGCATATATGATCTCACCAGCACTATAACTACATTATACACTGGAAGCTATTTATACAGATGTTTAAATCCGCACGTCAATGCCGAACGTAAATGTACACTTAAGAACATAGTTATGCTTCGTAGACTGGATTAGTAACTATTGTGCACGAATGTACAGGCAAAGAGCTGTGAGATTCTAATGAGGTCTTGTCTGACCTACAGTACTTAGAAAGATGGTACAAGGGATAAAGAAGCCCATGCAGTGGACGTGAAGAGGTTGTATGTTGTGGCGCGGCAATCAGTGAACACAATCGCATGCTAATGTGCTCTGACCGTTTGTCCTTGGCCTCTCTTGTGTTACGTGATCAACTTGCATTCGTATGATTGTATCGCACTTATAAGAGTTTCTGTTCTAAATAGTTTTCAAGTTCTAATACCTATATGCAGTTTTTTTCCATGTACTCGTAATTTGCAACTCTACCTAAAATAGATAACTACTTAATATATTTATAATTTTATAATTGTTTGTATAAAACATTGAGCTGTAGTATTAATAAAAAATAATAAGGAAGTTATCTTGATGCAAAGATTATGATTAATTATAACAATCTTATAATTAATTATATCTCCTAAATAATCTTATAATATCATGAAACGCTTGCTTTATCACCTTAAACTGAAAGAAGCTTGCCGTTTATAATTTGTTTATTACAACGAGGTTTTAAACACGCTACTGCTGTTTGTATTTTACTGCTTAGAAAATGAAATGAACGAGCACTTAACTATTAAAGCCATGCGTTATAGCGAACCAAGTTATATGAAATAATTAATTTAAAGGTGATTTTATGAGCTACTAAATAAGGTTGCTTTAGTGGTAATTATTAATTAACAAGGAAGCTTGCTTGTTTATGGTCTTACACTAAGAACAGAGAAGTTTAAATTGTTAATTCAAGTTTTATAATCTTTTGGTAAACTCATTCGATTTTGAAACATTTTGATTTTGCTAAATTCCAATTATTTAGGCGCCACATTGCGGTTAATTTATAAAATTTTGAGCCCTTCTTTTTTCTACTTACCTTTATCAGTCTTCATCTCAAAAATTGCATTATTCTTGATTATTTTTTATTGTAAGTAATAGTATATTAACGTAACTATTGTATGTTTTGTCATTCACCTCTATTTGCCTTTTCAGGATACGGGCAAATTAATATTCAAAAAGCTTTGCCCATTTAGTACACGCTAATTAAATGAACGCAAAGTTAGAGTGCATAGTTTGTATCTCATTGGCCTTTATATTGTATGTTATTCACAAACATCTCTGGTTTATAATAGTTTGAAATTCTATAAGATCTATTTGTGACACTGAATTCCAATTTTCTAATTAAGAACTACATCGGACAAGCTTTAACGTTGGTGGTGATGAATTACTTAATTTCTGAAATGCGGTCATCTTGCTTTTAGATTTATGGCTATTTATAGAAAATACTAGCACTATAAATATTATTGGTATCAAATATGTTACAAGATAATTTATTGCATCCGGATTCAAGTAAAGGATTCGAAATATTTATCTGTAGGTAGGTAGGTACTTTTGAATTTCTCCTCATTATAATATCACCAGCAGAAATCACAGTTTGGATTTCTCATCAAATGCTATTTCAGTTCTAATTCATAAAGTAATAATTCGTTTTTCCAATAATTTCATTCATGTCAATAAAATAAAAAAAAGTAGATGATTATCAAAACCAAACTCTATTGGTCGGACCTTTTATGACGTCAAATTGAAGTTCCTTACTAGTAAACTCAATAGGTACTCATATTGGCAACATCATTTCAAAACATGAAATTTTTGTTGTTTTTTTTTTAAACGACGCCCGCATTAAGCAATTTATTCCTTGTGTCGAAGGGGTTGCACAAACATTCAAATCACATGCACAAAGAACACCCAGACTTGGAACAAGCATTTGTGGATCACTCAAATGCTTGTCCCATGCGGGGATCGAACCCGCAGCACGTCGCGTCAGTGGTAATTAGCGTGGTGACCACTCGGCTATACCTACGTGCAGTCAATCGGACTATGATGGCTATTAGGACCTTTTTATCTTGTAACATCGAAATAGAGGTACCTACACCTACACCTTTTTTTTGTTACTAATTTTACACGAGTGAACCTGAGAACATAATATTTAAGGTGTCACAATAATTATTTTACCTGCAGTCAAAAGCAATTAAATTGTAATGTATGAACAGTATGTGTGGCATAAAATCCCACATAACATGAACACGTCTGCGTTTATTCCAACGAGTGTTAAAGTAACAGTGTTGCCTATTTATTACTATCAATCAATGCAACCTTCCTCTTATGTACAATGAGCGTGGGATGCACAGGGTCATTTAGAATTTTTAACCATTTCTAATGCCCACGTACTCGAGATTTCTCCGAAGAAAGAACACGAGTAAACATGTGGTCGTGAGCAACTATACTTTGAGAAGTAAATGCATTTGGTTGAATCGTGTTCCCTATAAACATCTGTTTCTGACTATTAATACTAATAATAAAACAAAAGCAAATTTCTCAATCTAATTTTACATTGATTTGGCTAATAGCCAATGAAATATCATAGTTTTCTACTTCCTTATTCTTAAATGGAGAAAAACAAATTTACATTGATATGAGTGATGGTCTCTGCAGATATGCTTAGTTATAGATAGCCAGATAATCTAGAGAACTTTGAAAAGATTTGTGGATTTAATCCACTGATATAGGAATAATACACAATAGTGTCATGAATGCACGTAAAACTTTAGCTGAATTGCATTAGGTCCGAGTGCGAGGTTAACTGGAAGCGTGGATAACGTTATTAATTTCTCTAGTTAGCTTATCTAGCCGATACCTTGTCGAAAGCAGTAACGAAATGTTAAGTGCATGCGCCCACGCTGCCCGTGAACATGTCCCTGTAGCTGGGCCGGCGCTGGGCGCTGCATACAGACACTGCGACTCGCATCGCCTCACGTGGGATGTTTACTATCTTATCTACCTGCTAGTTAATCCGCTGTGCTATTTTCACACAATGTAGAGCACAGATTTTGAAACACGAACAATTTATAACGCCGCCTCACAAATTACACATTGTTTGTGGTTCTTACAAAACTGCGCCATTCACCATAAACTGTTTCGTGGTTATTTTTATATCAGGCATGTCGAACGCATGCTGTTGACCGATATCTAGTTTAAAAATGTACAGTACTGCCTGATGCACGACTCATAAAACCTACTATATATATTTAACTCCCTTTACATTATAAATCTTAAACATCCGTTTTCGACGCTGCCTCTATCTTCATAAATGTATTTTTTTTTTTTTCATTTTTAAATACTACCTAGAAGTAATTCATCAATATTCCGAGAATTTTCGCTTGAGGAACTAAAGGCGTCGCCTCTAAAGTTATCAACCAATCATTATTCAATTTCACCCCAATTAAATGGATAACATCTCGAACGTTTTTCACATAAATCAATCGTTCTGTTACCATGCAATTAAACTGTTGGTTTGGTGGTTAATTATTAAGTTCGGATTCTGTAGGTAATGATTAGTATTCGGTACAAAGTTTGCAAGCGGTACACAAAATAATCTGGGACAGTTAGAAGTTCAATTGTGAGGCTCGGTAGCGTGTCATTAGGTTACTGAGACGTCGTGCCGAGCGCCTTTTTATTTTATTATATTAGTTATAGCCAATATCCTGTACGAGTGCGGTTTGTGTTACAAAGATGTCCAGCTGAGAAACCTCGGACGTGATCAGAATAATTAGGTGCTCATAACAGGTCAGGAACCAATTTGTGAATATAATAAAAACAATCACATTATGGTCTGGCCTTAGACTACGAATTAATCATAACCCTGACTCGATAACTGGTTCAGAAATGATAATTAACATCTTGGCTTACACTCAATACGCAGATACTATTCGTTTATAATTTTAGTGTTTCGATACTGAATACGTGTCAAGAATGAAGATAAAGATTACAATAAAATCAATCATAAATCAGATTATTTTGTGCGACATGGAAGATTTGTTTAGACAGCTGATTTTGGCACTCAAGTTTAGATAATACAAAATACGATAAAAAAAATATCATTTACTAACTTTTTTTGTAATCAGTCGCAGAACGCTGTTAAACAATAAAAAAATAGAACGAAGTTCATCTAAACTTTGAATAGGATTGCAACAGTCGCAGTAGAGTCGGTCTCAACCCGGATCTGAGAGCCTTTTCGGACAAGGCATCACCAAGTAGCTGACAATATCCGCATGCTGCCGTGTCTAAACACTTATTGCGGTTCTAACAATAACTCACTTGCGACAACTATCACTTACCTCTTTTAGCAATGGCAGCTAAAAAACAGACGTGAACTAAATCGGACAATTTAATTTGAGTCTATTGTGTTATATCTCCATGATTTTGTTTTAATGTTTTAATGGTATAAATAGTATAGTTCTGCAAAAAAAAGCTTGTTTTACACTACGTCAACAGTTACTGTGTGCAAGATACGATTTTAAATTTTGATGATTGATAAACTTATCTTGTATCACAGTCATATATGTCTGTATCTTGTATCTTATTTATTCTGTATGTAATTGAGAAGTCATTCATCGGATCTCTGAAAAAGTGATTAGACGATGTGTAGTATTAATTGTTACATTTTTTAACAGGACAGAGCAAGATTTTCGGACACAAGTTGGCAAATTCACCGCACTTGGATGCGCAATGGCGACACGCTCCCGCTTTCGCCGACGCCCTCGAGGTCGCTGCCCGCGCCGCTCACCGCTCCGCCACCCGCTCCGCTCGACAACGCACCCGTCACCTTGCGCTCCGATCAAAACGGCATCTATGACACCATTACAGTAAGTGAAGTCATCGCTAATCAATATTAAAATAAGACTTAAAATAAATACAACATTAGTACACAAGATCAAACAGTAGCTATAATCGGGATCGAAGGTTAGAGCTCAATAAATAATTACGCAAACAGAATTTAATTAGAACTCCGTGATACATTATTTATTTATTGCGATAATAAGCGCTAAGAAACGACTTACAAAAATGATAATAAATCATTGTCACAGGTAACATTAACTAATTCTTAATAAAATGTAGCTTGAGCAGTCTCTAATTAAATAAGTTGTATCATCGAATTCAATTTATTACGGGTCATTATTTTCTTATTCACTGTAGATACATAATCTGCTTTTATCGATGATAGTTAATTATTATAATCACACCGATCAAAGATTAGACGGAGGAGAAAATTCATGTGTAATAGGTGTTCATACCACATTTTTCAACATCAACTACGAGTATATTAATGCTTATAATCTGTCAAACGTTTGTTTGTATAATGCTTATCTGTCTCGAGTAGAGAGCCGCCCGTCATGTTTCTATATATTTATCTGCAATTATCTTGAGAGGTAGATAATTGAGGAAATTTCTACTATAAATCAAAAGTTCGCGGGTTAACTCGTGTTTATTTGTGTTGATGGTCGTATTCTAATAAACAAGTTTTAGATCAGGTACTAAATAAATGTGTGAACAAATTTATTAATATTGAATATTGAATTGAATAAGCGAGTATGCGGACGTGGTATTAACCCGTCAAACGGCACCGCAGTGCGGCCGGCGCACGCGCAAGCCCGTACACGACGGCGACATAGAAACTGAACCTCGGCTTTCGAACTATAGATTTGCATTAACTGGTCATAAATCATAATCTGCCGGCCCAGGGCTCCGGCGGCTTAGAGGCGTACTCACGAGCCGCGAGTTCCTGTTGTTTCGCTAATGTACCTTTGTGCTCGCACGCTCGTAAAATGAGGGTTAGTGGCCGCAGACCGCCGCGCGCCGCCTGCTGTCACTACACTCCACTGTTATATGTTACGTACATTTTATTTTCAGTTAGACAGGCATTCAATGTTCCATTATGTACACTATAACACCTACTTACTTATATGTGTTCATATGAATATAATACCCGTGGCAACAATACTACTTCAGGTAGTAACTTATTCAAAGCAAGAAGTAACATACTTTATGAAAGTAACGACGGCAAGCCATTGTTGTCCATTATTGCAAAGAGGTTCAATCTTAGTGGCAATGGTTGAAGTTGTGGAGAAGTTAAGTTTTGTTAGCGAAATACGAACGATCAACGTTTATGCGTAAAGGGTGACTGCGGGCAAACTGGGCCGGATGTGTACACCATTAATATCACGAGTGCTGTTACTGCGGTGACACCATGGAGCAAGGCTATTTCGTTCTTCAGTCGCCCACGCGACTCATGATCTGCACACAAATATTTATGCTCAGTATTTGCTATTGTTCACTATTTAATGGTTTGTATTCTTAAAGCGACAATATGCTTCAACTAATCATAAAGATTCGACGGGCAATAAATTTGCTTAGTAAATCATTTAAGTTAGATGAACATTTGAATAATAAACAACATTCGATCAATAAAGTTATGCGGCTATCGAATACCATTATGTTTACACAGTTTTGAATAAATTATGGGCACTAACTTCTTCATTCTAAACCATTTCAAATATTCGAATAAGCAAGTCCGTCGCAATAATCGCTCGTGCGTATCATTATTACGATTTTAATAAAATTACGTCACGGGAATTAACGTGAACTCATGCATTTACCTTTAAAGGCTTGACGTTTCGGCCAGTGTGATTTTATTAAAATCATGCAACGCGATAGTTTAAAAGTTAGTATTATTACGATTTAATTAATTATATACCTACTAACAAGAAATATATTTTATGCTTACAAGCTCACATAGGTATACGTAGTATGTGCGTTCTGTGTGTATAAAAAAGGGCAAGAAAATAAATACATAGAGCGTATTTTACTCTTCTAGACTTTTATTATCTTTCTCATATTGTAAATATTGAGGGCTGTGATGTAACTCTGTATAGAGCACCCTTAAGGTCGTTTATGACAATTTCCGGCGCAGTAAGTGGCAGCCCCGGGCGGACTCAACTAATGGGGTGATTGTGCTCGCGAATAATTGATGAATCAATCGCTGCCACTTTCCGACTCCTTAATGGTCGTGTTCTATTTAATAAGAGACAATGTGCCTTGTGATCCCAGATTGTTTATCAGACTTGCAAAGTCTTGTTCCATTCGAAAGAGCAACAAGATTAGTTCTTTTGGTGTTTCTACGCGGCAGTTACTTTTTGTTGAACGACATTATGCAACGTGGTACCATTTGATACCAATCTTTTACTTTTGTGGCAACTAAGTATTTGCTGAATATTGGTCATTGCTCTTAACATAATTTTTGACAATTCTAATTGTCGAAAAGTTACACTGACTCTGACTCTACTAAATACTGTCAAATTACAAGCTTGTCATTGTGCCTGCAAGCATAAGATGTCAATTTTAGAATTTGTTAGAATTTACGGCAAAATATATATTTATCATTATTCCTAAAACAAAATCGAGTTTGTAAGACTTGTAACTCGAGAACGGGTTGACCGATATTCATGATTTTGAATTTATTGATAGACTCGTTTTCGTAGTTCTCGTTCTCGTTTCCGAATAAAAAATATTAAAGACAATAATTAACTAGAAAAAAGAAGGAACGGGGACAAGTTAGGCGGGTGAAACCTCGGGGCACAACGAGTTATAGATCAAAACAAGTAGCTCGTTATAATAATAACTATTTTATTTTGCATAGGATACCGATCACCAAGTTTATGTCTCGCTTTGAATCTAAATCCCGGATAACAACATCTATCTCTGTGATAAAAGTACGGCGTCTCCTTACGGATAAAATATTCTCTTATATACATAGGCGTACAAGTCAACTCGAGACCACGTAATATTTCAATAAGCTTACCTACCTTTTTACGGTCGCATAAAATAAAATATCCGCTAGGTTTTCCGTAAGCTGCGTGTGAACAACGACAGGGCAGAATTTTATTTTTTTTACATATTGTTAAGACCCTTGTTTCAGTAACATTATCAGAGTTATTTTCGGTTAATATATTCTAACCATTTACTAAATTACGTGTAAATTACCTGAAAGGTTTTCACAATGTAGACAAATGTTTAAAAATTATAGGGAGAGTGCATTTTTCAATAGAAATCCTGATTATTGCTCAAGACAACTAAAATTACGAGCATAAGGAGTATTAAAACTATCTCCTTAAGTTTCTAGTTAGTATAAGTTTTTACGTCGAACGAACCTGCAAAGAAAATCACATCGGCCTCATGAATAATTTATGACGTTCAAAGAAAGGGATACGCAGATGAGACCGTATTTTAGCTGCTGAAGTCAAGAATAAATAATTGGGACTGCCGAGCGCCTGTCTAAGATTGTGTAGACAGATATTACAGAATCCTCGGGACTTTGAAAATAAAATATGAACTAAACAAAGTTATCTCCACAGTGGAGGGAACATTAATATTTATAAATTCCTTCAGAACTAAATCCTATCAACTGTAGAGCGGACTACAGCGGCATATCTTTGACTACGTATACCAGGAAACCTAAAACTGTATGCTGTACGCGTTCTAACTATATACACTAGCTTTCTAAGTTTTAGAGTATTTGACAATACTATCAAATGGCACATTACATAACGTAGTATATTTATCTATTCAACGGAAGACAACAGCTAGTGACTTGAAGACTTTATGGAATTTTAATGCCTTTTGTGCGAGTGAAGTCAACATTTAGCATTGCAAATACAATGATCTAATCTCGGAGTTCTTACCGACGGTATGTATAATGCAAAATAGTATTCTAGCCTCAGAGCAGCGTAGAAAACTGTTACGTAATGTGTTTTCGTGTTGGTTTGACGTACCCATATGTTAAATCTACTGACATAAATATGGATGGAGAACTTAGGTACTTACTGTAGGAAAAAATATAATTATAATTTAACGACACTAAATTCGATTAAAATGTTTTCGGTTTTAGTGTAATTGCTTAAGATATTGTATCAACGTGAACTGTCCTAAGTACTTAGTAATCACAGTGAATTCGTATAAAATAAATACACAATCCTTACATAACGTAGTACCTAATGAGTTATGATGTCAAAGGCTTGGAATGTCTACTATATTTATTTATAAAGCAGTAGGTAAGTAGTTTCCATTATACAAATAATTTTCATGTTCTAAGATAAGTTTACAAGATATCAAGTGCTTATATTATTCTTAAAAAGTAAGAAATGCGCCTTTAATGATGACTCTACAAATCTGGTTTCAAAAATAATAGTAGCATCCCAAATTACAACACCTTGTTCAAAACTAAAGTATAAGTTAGAGTAGAGCGTGGCCCGGCTTGAGACCGGACCACCCGGCTGACGGCGAGATACTGATCACGGCATCAGGTGTCGGCACAGGCCAGCGGACCGTTCCCGGCGTCGCCATAAATAAAATTCGACACTTAAACAATAGACCCGGCCGACCCGACCCACAGACCCGGAGATCGAGCGATACCATCCGCTCCTCCGCCGCAATCAAAACATTTCGTATTAGACAACCTGTTCTAGCTGCCGTCATACCGATCCGCGGTCGCCAGCTACACCACTCCAACACAAGCATGCCTCTTGTCCCGTCACGTTACATACATCACTATTATGCTTATCGTACGTGTATCTAACCGTTACTTACATAAACATAACTATAGAATTCAATCTACAAAATTGGGCAAAACTAAATAAATAGTTATCGATATAGGTTGGTGTGTAATTAATACAAATTGCTTTCGGCCGTAAGTGTCTGTCAAAGAGGCCGCGGGCCGGGATTAATGTTAGATAAGTGATTGGGCGGCGGATCGCGAAACTTTCTCACGATAGCCGTACCGATAGGAGCGAGCCCGGCGGCGATTCTTCCTGGCTTACGGGAACACCGACGAAATATTGTAGTTCCTTTTACAGCGGCAGATAATGTTGTTTACTCGAGCCTTAGCGCACTGATATTATTCTCTGCGGTTAAATGGAGCCCACTTGTTTCCTTCACAATTGAACAGAACCGAAATAAGTTTATAAACTTGATTATGCAAACAGATAATTGAGTTGAAATTACTGTTACGTAGACACAAACTTATCTTTTTCATAACAACAAAAACCCAGAAGAAAATGTTTGATTAATAGTTACAATATTCTGCGTGTGTAATTATCCGCACCGAGTTTTTGAAGCAAACAGTAGAAATAGAAAGTTTATTCCATAGAATTGAAATGTTATGTAAATATAAGTCTCTGTGTAAATATTTGGGCTCCACCTTGTTGGTGGACGTTACGCTTACATTAGTTGCTTTTAAAAGTAATATTTACATTCGTGGACCACTTTCAAAGGCTTGTTAGTGATCACTGCACTTGTATTTTCACGCAGCAGAAACTCAATTTAAATGGAATCACTATTTATTTTTGTTAAGCGAAGCAACTGGGCTAACTAGTAGATACGTCGGCAC
Source organism: Plusia festucae (assembly GCA_950381575.1). NCBI lineage: Eukaryota > Metazoa > Arthropoda > Insecta > Lepidoptera > Noctuidae > Plusia > Plusia festucae. The sequence goes on along the minus strand of OX494434.1, from coordinate 7,738,186 downwards.
CTGGGCTTGGAAGTATCTTCGCCCGTATAGGAGTTAAAATAAACCAGTTAATTAATGAAGCGTTTAAAAGAGGTTTAATAGGGACGTTCAGTCTTGTAAATTTTAATTCAAAAGCTCGTTAAGGCTCCTTTTAAATACATCTAGTGTTTTTGCCTTATTAACTTAAATAAAAAAAAAAGAAATAGGCAAAGTAAGTGTTCTACTACTACATTTTAAAAAGGAAAAACATTAATATGAGCCATATTACTGTTTTTCCTTGTTAAAATGTTAAATATATGAAATATATTTAATATCGGTATAGTTAATATCAACGAGAAAATTATTGCATGTGTTGAGTTGCCCCTTCGCTTAGTGCATGCTGTGAGAATGTCGCATTGTTGATTAACAGCTACGTCCAGTAAGGCTCCAGAACAAGAAGCATTAACTAAACGAACAGTGACGTCACAATCTATATACATTCTTATCAGTAACATAATTAATTCAGAAATGGTTTATCTTAAATATAAATACATGTAAATGTTACAGAGCAATCAGAGCAATGACTGCAAGCGGCGGTAGCCTAATGGCTAGGGCATCGGACTTGCGATCATGTGGTCGCGGTTTCGAATCCCACCCATTGCAAAACCGACTTATAACCCACTCGTAACAGCATTTATCTTATCACGAGGGGTTAACAAGAATACAATTATATTATATTGAAGAATTTATTATTATGAATGTGCGACCCACATTGCTAATAAGATATTTAACAAAAAAAACTGATTTCACTAATAAATTAGGTACCCGACAAGTTTTCGGTTTGTAAGCAATTTATATAATAACTAGCTGTTGCCCGCGGCTTCGCTCGCGCGTAAAGTAAAGAGTAGTATTAAAGGTAGATGTATTCTGTGATTTTCAAAGTAAGGAGAATGTATAAAATTTTTCATCTAATATTATAGCGTTAAAATAATAATAAAAGTAAAGTAAGTAGCAAAAGCATTTGTGTTATGGAATCGGAGACAAAAAAGGTACCATAAACACCCAGACTCAAGACAATGTATAAAAGTGATTTTCTACATGGGGATTGGATTGAACCTGGAACCTTAGAGCTGGCGACACCTTAAAAACCGGAGTGAACGCCACTCGACCACGGGAGTCGTCATTATAGATATGTCTTAGATGGTGATTATCTTATCTATTTATCTTTTCATCTGTCTATCTTTGAGAATACTGAACTTCACATACCAACTATTTCAGCCCTTATTTCACCCCCTTAGAGGGTAGATTTCTAAAATCTCGGAAATACATCTTATTTATTTCTAACTAATAACCCTTGTATGAAATTGAATGTGTCTATATTTGAAATCGACACAATTCATTTGCCTACATACTTCCAACCCCTTTTTCACCCTGTTAGGGGGATGATTTTTAAAATCGCTGAAATACGTCTTTATTTATTTCTATCCAGAAACCCGTATACAAAATTTCATGTGTCTATCATTGAAAATACCGAACTTCCCATACAAACTTTCAACCCCTATTTCACCCCCATAGGGGATAGATTTCCAAAAGAAAAGTAGCCTTCCTCAATAAGTGGGCTATCTAACAGTGAAAGTGAAGAATTTTTCAAATCGGATCAGTACTTCCTGAGATTAGCGCGTTCAAACAAACAAACTCTTCAGCTTTATAATATTATGAAAAGATAAATAGATAAGATAATGACCATCTAAGACATATCTATAATGACGACTCCCGTGGTCGAGTGGCGTTCACTCCGGTTTTTAAGGTGTCGCCAGCTCTAAGGTTCCAGGTTCGATCCCCGGACGGGTCCATGTAGAAAATCACTTTTATACATAGTCTGGAGTCTGGGTGTTCATGGTACCTTTTTTGTCTCCGATTCCATAACACAAATGCTTTTGCTACTTACTTTACTTTTATTATTATTTTAACGCCATAATATTAGATGAAAAATTTTATACATTCTCCTTACTTTGAAAATCACAGAATACATCTACCTTTAATACTACTCTTTACTTTACGCGCGACCGAAGCCGCGGGCAACAGCTAGTAAGTAAATATATTTTCATCAGAGCAAATGTTTTCTTACATCATTGAAAGAAAAACAATTAAATTTTAAAATTAGAGAACAAATTAACTTAGCAGTAAAGGAGGTTTTTATACGGAACTCATACCTCTTTCATTTAACACCAACTATCATGCAACTGTCATACGCCTTGTCAGCACATGGTCAGCACTGTAATCACTACCCAAGATGGCGACTGCGGTTTGTTTGTCAGTGCCATTAGAATTTAACGAAATTCTCCATAATCCGAATTTTGCGGATATATGTTGTCGACTCGAAATCAATATTTTTTTATGTTTTGTTATTCATATAAGGTTTCGATCGAGTCTACCGTAGCCCTGAACGAAATTATTAATATAGATGTTTAAGGTAAACGCAGCTATTACCGACCCTGCTAAGGTAGTTTTGTAATCGATGACAATTATTAAGAGTTGTGATTGCTTTCACATGCAGTGTTTGGTTTTTATATGAAACTCTTACTTATCTAGTTTATAATGATTACCTTATAAGCCCAAAATTAGAAGATTTTCTTATAAATTTAAAAAATATTAAGTGGACAAGTCGATTCTGGTATTACCGACCCATAGGAGCAGCTATGTAGCTATTAACGATTTTGCTGAAGCTATTACCGACTGTAACAAAACTAGAAGATTAATATTTAGTTTTCTGAGGTTTACGCGAATATTAGACATTAAAATAAAACTACTTTAAACGGATTCTATCGCGGTTTATTTAAAAAAAAAGAAACCGCGATAGAATCCGTTTAAAGTAGTTTTATTTTAAAGATTAATATTTTGATTAATATTATGTGATTTCGTGAAGGATATTAGCATGGATTAAGAAATGTAGGCTTGATTCAAGTTCTTACCTATTTCATACAAAAAATTGGGTGGCTAAGTGGCTTTTCCTATGTATAGTGCTGCAGAGGAAAAGCCACTTAGCCACCTATTTGTTTTGTCATGAACATCGTGAAATAACTTCTTCCACTCTGAGCGGAAGAAGTTATTTGAAGTTATAGTGTAAGACTTTTTCTGACTAATACCTACACATGTTCCTTCAGATACCTGTTGCCAGGTCCACAGTAACTTTTTCGAATAACCCGCGAACCTAGCAGGCATCGGCCCTAGCGGACATCCAGGTTTCTGCAAAAAGTTATTTTATGTATTTCGTTTGCCATATCTATATTCATAATTATTTTTGTTATTAGTTTATAAGCTAATATTTTCTGTAACCAGTTAATCAGTGTATTTTAACATTATGGATAATGATTTGTATAGAATCGGTGATAGGCTCCCATACTTGCTATCACCTACTCACATGGATCGGTAATAAGCGATGTATATACAAATATAAAATCGTTTCACCGACTCACAAAAACTAGATAATATGTATTGATTTGATGTTTCTAATTATAACAGGGATTTTAAACAATTGATTCAGCAAATAGTATTAATGAATGCACACATTGTTATACAAAGAAAGGTATTTTAATAATGTTTCTTTAAAATAACAATTAATGAATAATTTTACAAAACGTGGTGAACACAAAATGATAAAACAAGTAAACTAGACAAAATAGTATAGGTCGCTAATTGTGTGTAACAATGGCTGATTATTTGAGATTATAATGTCATATTCAAATTTTTTCTTTGTCATCGCATATCGACGGGAAAGAATTTAAACTAAATATAATGTGCAGGGTCATTACCGACCCATGGATCGGCAATAACTGCCACTATTAAAATCATTGAAGCTATTACCGCTCTATTTAAATTTCAAGTTTTATCCTCTTAAATTACTTAAACTTTATGAAATACTATACGAAATAAAGAATTCACACTCAAATGAACACATTTAATAATACACAACCGGAACAGGTTTCGTAAATCGATGTACAAAGTCTTAAGCAAAAATTTGATGTGCTTACCTATTAGGAACAAGGAATTGTACCACACGGCCGGCGAGATCGCTGTCTTCACGGAAACCAACGAATTTTGTGTCTTTTCCGGGATGCCACACACACAAACGTTAGTTTTTGCGGTGCTCAAAGAACAAACATGCGTGTTTCGTCAAGTGTCTTCAGCATGAATCGTTCCAGTAGCGTAAAAATTACAAATTAATGGAATGGATCGGCAATAGCTGCGGATTTTCGATGGGTCGTTAATAGCTGCATTTACCTTATAAACAATTAATTTACTTATCAAAGTTAAAATTCATAAAAAATATACAGTATCTTCGACATTATTATGTCTACACGTAATTTAGTTTCGGGATTAGGGATAGCGCGGTAGCACGCGCGTTTGTTTACGGAAGCGACGCCCGCCTGCGTACCGCGCCGCCCGCCCTGCGCCGCTCGAACACATGAATGAACCGGCAGCCTTGCGTCATACGCCGCATTACAACTACTTTTATATCAAAACAGCTCGATGCACGCATTTAGCTTGTAATATGTAGCCAGCTACAATAAACACGTTTCATAGTTTACATATAAATAATATACTAGCAATCTATAAGGAGGACCCACAGTAATTAGACTTGTACCTTAACACATATTTATCGTAGCATATTTAAATAACTTCGTTTTAATAACCGCAGTACCCTGCACTTCACATACCACTTATCGTAACCGTAATTAAATTACGATCGAATCACCGTCGTTAAAACCATAAAACATGGTGGTTCGGTTTACTGACTACCTGGAAAATTACATTTGGCTTTTACGATTTTGCATTAATTGTAAGGACCTCAATGTGCGCTTGCGACAGTTTTGGGACACCTCACACACGGTCATCTCATCTGATCCTAAACTAGGTAGAGCCTGTACTATGGTAACTGGACAACTGATAAGAATACATGTTTTTAAATAAATACATACATACTTAATATCGATAAATTACACCAAGACACAAAACGAATGATCATGCTACCCACACAAAGGTTTGTCCTGGGTGGGAATGAAACCCGACGACCTCTGGTTTCGCAATCAGGGCAATAACCATTTGATCAACCAGCCAGTCATTGCGTTACAATCGGGATATTTGACGTAAATTTTCACTCTGTGATTGCAGTTTCTATGATTGTGTTAGTTTTAGTGTGCGTGAGTGAGTAGCTTCGGTTGCCTAGCAACGCGGCGACGCCAGAGTGCCGCCGAGAGGAGCGCCGGGACGCTGCGGCGGACAGTCGCCGCCAGTGCCGCTCCCGACGTCGACTCACGCGTGTTCGTCGACAAAACTCTAATAAAATATATTTCGATTAAACTAACTGCTTCTTAAAAACTTGGCTCGACACCTTTAAGCCAGTGCCAAAAAAGTTTGGTTCGGTTTCTTTTGAAATTAGTTTACATAAGTGCAGTGATAAGTTGATAAGTGAGAAGTTTCGCTGTGACAAACGTATTACTTATTAGTGATATCTGTAAAATTTCGGTTTTCCTCAATCAAAAGTTTTATTAACTTAATTAGTTACCAAAAATTCACCATAATCATATTACATTTTTGCACGATTTTATCTCATTAACAAAGATGTAGTTTTAATGTTCTCTGATTAGATAAAGGAGCACAATACCTACTTACAAGGATTACAGTATCTTGATAACCGCTTTGGTATGTAATGATAAGCGGACTACAATGCCGAATAGCTAATTAATTGTACAAAATATCTGTCGTGTTCGGCTAGTAAATATAAAGTACCTAGTGTTAATAAAAGTGGAGGCTGTAGTTTTTGTGCTATTTGCGTATTTTAAACGAGTTATTTCAATAGTCCAGTCGTTCGTAATCTTCGCTATTGAAAGCAAAAAACTGCACCGCAATGAAAGAAATCGGTTCGGTGGCGGCTCGTCGTCTCGGTCACCGCTGACTCCCGTCATATGACGGTCTTTTATTTGGATTGCACACCCCCGAGGTTATTCACCCCAGTGCTCTAGCCACACGTTTTATTAGGAAGGTCATGGTTATTGCAGTGACGTGCTCTTGATTATATTCCGTTAAATATAACTAATGTGATGATATAATGCATAGGTATATGTGTAGGTATTTAGAATGCATACGTATAACTTTTTGGGAAACAAATTGTTTGTATGTGCAAAAAATAATTAGATACATATTTTTAGAAACTTCAAAGTCACCATTAATATTTTCGTGATTACCACGGCTGTCATCGCAGAGATTCATAATAATTACGTTAGTGTAGTGCAGCATGTCCGCGGCTGTCGCACTGCAGGGTTCGGGGCGCATGCCCCGGGCGCCGCCGCCGCCCTGCCGCCACTCGTGCTACAAACCGCACCGTCCTTTCATCCTTTGTTTTTGGTAAAACAAACGAATACATGATGCTATATCCAGAATACTTTTATTTTGTGGTATGTTTATCAAAGGGTTATTAAACTGGGAGTTTTTTTTTGGAGGATAATCATTTGACAGACGTTGTTACGTAACTCTATACTATAAATGTCACAAATTACTATAAATAGTTAGTAGTTATGGCAATGTGCACAATTTACACTATAAGCATCGTGATTTCGATCACTACTTGAGACGTATTGTAAATACTACTAAAACGTATGGTTGGCGTGGTGCTTAGTTTCGAGTTCCAAAACAAAGTGACAAATTAAATGTCCCCAATACAAGTGGATTGGAAGTGTGTGGCAGTGAGCGAAGATGCGCGGGCAGTGTGGGCGCGGTGCGGACGCTGCGCGTGCGCTGCACCGCCTGGCGTTCGCGCTGTGGCGTGCCGTGTTTTACCTGCAGCGTGCACCGGCGAGGGCTACGCGCCTGCGCTCGCGCAGTCTAGCGCCACACACACGGGTTTCCACTGCGGTCTGTGTAACTGCTACACATAATATTAATAAAAAAAACCGCGAACTAATTTGTTTTTATAAATAGGTATCCGTTTTCTCATCTATTATTTCAAATGCTTTGCGCAGATACGCTCCAAGTTGTTGCATGAACATTTCAAAAGAAAGGCAATTCGGATCACATGGAAGAGTTTTCAAATGCAACAAATTCATTGCAAACCATTAAACAACAAAGTATTTTCAAACAGGAGAAATAGCTAAAATAAGACTTGGAGAAAATTACCACTTTTCAGTATCCTGATATTTAAAAGTGGTAATTTCCTCAAATTGTTCGCCCTTTTAAAATATGACCATAAAATAGATATGGTAATCAATAATAATTTACCATAATTTTGAAACGCGCAGCGATACGTATCTAAAATACTACGCAAACTATTCTCACAGATACTTGGTCACGTTATATAATTATGATAGTCCACTATTAATCTGATAGCGATCATATAATAAAGCGTTAAAAGCTGCAGTAATCACTTAAGCCGCACCTAGTGGTGCTCATTTGTCAGCTTTATTGAAGGGATCTGTCCATCCGATCGCGATACGCTCGGCACAACGGCTGGTCAACTATGACCAACTTTGTATCACATTCATAACAAAACGCGTTGTATAAAATACTACAATGTTATTCTAAGAAAATAATGGTACTTTTATAGGTAAGAATATCTTCTAGGAACTATGAAGTAACCTAAAGTTGAACTTGCACCCGATGATGTATATCTGATTATGTAGATCATGGTGTTTTTATGCCAATTTTATTTCTTAAATTACATGTCTAGTTTTGTAATTAAAAATATTTTTTGTCGTGTGTTTGACGAACATACATTTTGACAGAAACCGTAAAACTGTACGTTAAATGAAAAAAAATATTGTTAATTTTGAAGTGTTAAGTTATATATAACTGAAAGCAAAAAAGTCCGCGTGCTATTAAACCTTAATTTCACTTCCATTCTCAAGAACTTAATTATGACTTTCCGAACAGCTTTTGCTCAAAACTCGCTTCATATTAACCGTAATGTCTTTATATCATGATGAAGAAACGATCATCAACGGTAGCCAATTGAACTGTCACAGCGCCTGCAAATGAGTTAATTTCCTATGAATTAACCATTTACCTACCGCACTGAGGACTTACAAGCATTAGATAGTGAAATTAAATGCATTCTTGAATATTACATCGCTATACCATGTAATTATATATCTGTGAACCGAAAACCCATCAACACAGCGCGCCGACATTGAGAAAAAATGACAAGGATTAAATTACAACTTTTGATTTCATTTTAATGACAGCTCGGCCTTGCGGGGCTTTTCAAAGATTTATTTTGCAAGATTTGTGTCAGTAATAACAGGTTTACTATAATGTAATTGACGTTTTAATAACATAATGTTCTATTGTTTTAGACGCGAGCCGCGAGTGCGCCGGCCACCCCAGCCTCCACAACATTTTCGAGAGAACAGGTAATTCGTAGTGATTTGACATCTACTGACATAATTATTGTTGGGCTGGCCTATCGACACAATATATCTTTGTCAGATTATCGACCGTTCCTAAACGATATTGCATCAAGTTTTACTGAGCGAAACGATATTAGTGTCTGATCGTGATCACGTAACCATATCGATGTATAAAGTGGAACCTAATTGATTACATCTACATCACTGGTTCCCGACAACAACGACTCTGACATGAGCAATTAGATAAATTAATGTTTTACGTAATGCGATCATAATTTTGCTAACACTTCGCTCGGATAGAATCAAATGACAACTACGTGTTCTCACCATAAATTAAGCATAATATTATGACATTTCTAATAAGACGGACTTTCTAGATTTAGATAACTAGTAGTTCTGTATACTTTATACTGGTTTTTACACCGTTTATTGCAATATTATAAGAGAGATTTCACCTGGCGCTATGATGTTATACGTGTGTGCGTTTTGCGTACTTAACATTATTTTCTAAAAAAAAACATCTATGACTCACTTTACAAATGTCGCCAACGATAATAGATCCATAGATTTCAAACACAATGGTTTCTGTAAAAGGAAAGGCATTTTAGATATCAAATTCAAATTGGGCATAAATTGCCATAATTTTAGCAATTATGTCTAATCAACTATAATAAGCTATTTTAAAGCCCATCAATACAAATAAACGTCTTGTACACAAAATAGCCTTAATTTACATAATATGGAAGTAGAGCTTACGCCTCGACTACTCTAATCGGCTTAACTGCATTGAAGGTGAAGCTCGCATACTACGCAGCTTCGCGACGCACGCGGCGCGCGGTGCGTCTGCGTGGCCCGCGCCTACGCATTACTTGAGACACTTTCACAGAATTATGGCGCGCCTACGACCTCATGTTCGCTCTGACATAAACACTTAAAAGCAAGACAAATCAGGGCTTTTCTCTTCGCAGTTACCTTTCCATTGTAGTTTACCGTAACTCCATTATGTCTTACGTATGTACTTACTTTTCCACACGCCCAAATTATTCCATAAAGCGGAAATTATGACGAGATTATATTATTATCTAAAATTTATTTTGTATATCCGACAAATGTTTACGAGTCCTTCACTGTTCACACCCGGCCGAGTAACACGTGTTGTGTTATAGCTTAATCTAAAAGAGGGGCCCAAAAATAACTCTGTGTGAACGCTTGTGATAGCCGTGTAAAATTTGACTATTTCCTGCCAGTGACCTTGGATGTTGTGGAAACTAATTCCACTTCATTCAATTAAAAGTTTTATGACTAAGTAATACTTTCCATAAAGTCACAAAGCCGGTTCGCCAACTAATTTAAAGTGCGATTTTTTGTATCATCAAGGATGGTGTTTTGGCAAAAAATAAGTTAAAGCTGCTTCGGCAATCAATCATAATTTTGAATTAATTATAAACTAATCATTTTGAAGTTGAAATTCAATTATTAAGTATTGCATATAATTTTGAACAGAACAGGTGCGCCTTTACACAAGCAGATATTAGCTTACAGTCTAAATAGAGGTATCTGAATACGGTATTTAAACCGGAGCATTCTCGCAATGACTGCAACTTGCAGTTCAATTAGTGACCTTGCTCACTTCCATACCGATTAGAAGTAAACAAAGGACGTCTCAATTTATGTGTTTCTTGTTCCCCTGTCATCATCATTTTGTCCTATTCCCACAACAATCTATATTTGGATCGTCTTCCCGTCCACTAATACACAAACAAATGCGTATTTTATACGGACCTGTGACATCACATTGAAATAAAGATTTTCTAGGTCTTTTACTGGAGCTTAAGTTGGTATAAGTAATTTAATATACTATCTAGGATTGTATTTAATACTCTTTTACCAAACTACGAGTATATAAGAGAATTGTAGTGTAACTGCAGATAACGATGTGCTCACTGAAACGACCAATGTACAGCCAGGCAGATAGAACGCGATCTCTTTTGTTTAGGATTTGGCTACAAGCCCATTTTTACCCTAGATTTACTGACCGGTTTCTCAAGCACAAGTTTAAAAATGGTACGAATTTTTGTAGTCTTTTTAAACTTAAACGATAGCTAATGTTTCATTGTTTTTACTTTAAATAGTTGTCAAGGAAAAAATCCGTGAAGGATATTTTAATGAAATCTCTAGGACATTTAACCTATATTCTAAACATTGAGAAAAAATGGTATTAATAACTGAATCGTTAAACTTTTTCCTTATAATCCAGGGTGGATCACGATCGGCCAGTTACCCGGGCGGGCCAGGCAGCAGGCTAGACCTTTGCTATGTGGCGGAGCGCATGCTGGCGCTGCACCTGCCCGAGCGGGATGCGCATGCAGAAGCCCAGGCCGCGCATATGCTCACCAATAAACATGGAGAACATTTCATGGTAAGTTACACGCTAAAAAAACACAATTCATTTAAAATGAAAATCAATGACAAATGTAAAAGCTACTTGTTATTGCAGTCTTTCTTTACGCTGCATAGCTTTTCATATGTCGGTGGGATTGACGTCAACCCTACGTGTGAAACTCAGAGATACCTTTAATACACGTACCTACCTATTTAACTTTCCTAATTTATGAGTAGCTTCAACTACTGAATATGTAAAGGTTTATATATAAGACCTTTTCTAGGTATAATATATTTTCAATGTCTTAATTTCTGTTTTAGATTATAACATCTTTTTTTGTGTATTTTAATGTTTTAATTAATTAAAGGAAATACCGCCCACACATTGGGCACAACGCGTGCAAACGCGCGTCCGGAGATAAATATTTTTATATTTCAAATAAATAGTAAGACGGCCATTAGAATGGTATTTCTTAAAATAAAATAAAGGAACATAAAAATGTTAATGATTTAGTTGAACATTAAATCGCGTCAAATGTTCAGTAACGTAACTTTGTCGAGGAATACAATAAAGATATTAAGTGTGTATCTAATATATTATTATCGCATCGGTAGCATTTACAATGCAGGCGTACATTAATGTCTAATGTAAGTTATAGGGTGCCCATACACGTAGTGTATGTGTAGGCCTAAAGGTGTCCTAGGTGATATAAGTTCCGCCTTTACCTAAAAGTCCCATAAAGTAGGATTACACTAACTCAGTGTTTGGTCAAAGTTACTTGAAGCTTTATCTACCTTAACGCCTGTACAGTCACAAACACCAATATGTAAACACTTAAAAACTTTTAAAACTGTTTTTCTCTGACTGTTCTGATTAAAAATTTCATGTTGTTATGAACATTGTATACTGCTCTTATTTTTATGAAAAACATCCTACCTCCAAGTTACAATCGTTATTTCTCGCGAAAATTGCTTTTAAATTTAGGGAAGTGTATACATACATATTGGTGCTCGTGACTGTACATAAACTGTACGCGACAGTATTGTTTGTCAGAGTAACTTTTACTGTCTTCTTAAGATTTTATTTTGAGTTTCTCATACTAAATTCACTGTATCTAAGTTTATTTTACGAAATAAATCTTTTAAATCATTATAATTTAAGCACAAATAAAATCACGTAAAGTGCTTCTTTAATTACAAACAAAGTTACTTGGTTTTGCATCTATAGCTGTATGCTTTGGTTTATAGAGTTGCAATTAACGTTACATTGTTATATTTTTACAGGTTTTCGAGGTCAGCGGCTGCGACAATAACGGCAGCAGCAGCACAGCCCGAGGCGTGTTCGGTCGCGCGCGCTCGCTCGGCTGGGCCGGCGACCTGGCACCTCCTCTAGAACGACTCTGCGCCGCCTGCAAACACATCGAAAGCTGGCTCGCCGCGCACCCCAAAAATGTCGCCATATTACTTGCATGGTAATTATCAGATTCAAACGATAAATTGCCACATTCCGTCGCAGATATCGAGTCAATTGAAGTGCAATGCAGATAGAGATTGAATACCTGGTCGGTGCCATTTTCGTATCGCGTAATCTTTAGCCATAAAAGAAAGCTATAATAATGATTATTTCTGTTTTCGTAAGTCCATTGATAGGAAATCAATTCTCCCCGATAATAATTACGCGGAAACTAAAGGACCTTGTATTCGGCATACAAATATTAAGTTCCAAGGTAAACGCGTAACCACTCCTCTCTGCAATTAGATAGATAATTTGATGTTTTAACATCATTATATTTAATAACATTATCTTTAACACATTTTTCTTATACTGACAATTATTTACAAAGTCCATTTCAATACTTTGAACAAGTATCTGATAGAAGGTCATTCATCATTGGTGACTGCTATAGTCTAAATTAAACTACTGTAGGCCTGAATTCTCATAATGGACTTGTTTATTAGGCAACTGAATTTTTTGGATACATTTCTACCAGCTCTGTTACTAAATTCCATAGTAGAGTTCTTCAACATTACTCTCCAACCTTAGATATAACTACTGATAATTTGTATTTCAATCTTCTCCATTGTTATAATAATCATTGTTTATTTTTTTTCAGGGGGAACCGCGAGCGTTTAGGCGTATTAGTGGCAGCTTATATGCATTACTCCGCCATTTGCGGTGCGCCCGAGCACGCGCTCGACAGATACGCCATGAGGAGGTATCTTGATGATCGCGTGCCGGTCTTCCAACTACCCTCAAACAAACGGTAAATATTACGAGATAAAAAAAAACAAACGTTAGCCTTCACTTTTTTTCATACCACTTCCAATTGCATTTGATTCTGAAATCATGTTAGAAGTAAGCACCGCTTTTTGTTACCGCTTTTTGTGTTTACTTGCAATTTAAACATATGACCATAAAAAGGTAGGTAGTATAACAGTAATGATGGTTTGGCATAGATGTTAAATACACATGGAATCTAATGTCGTGACATTTCTATCAAAGGGCACTACATTCAAATTGGTATTTCGCAGTTCAGGAGAATTACGTGTCAATAAAATCAAGTTTTTATATCAATTGTTTAACAACACTAAATATGTTTTTATACAGTAAAACAGTTTTGCATGGAATTCTTTAAAAAATGGAGCTATTTTCTTACCTACACCCTGAGTTACATGACGTAAGTCTTGACAATAATATTTATATTTTGTTACCAGGTATATCGACACATTCGCTGGGCTACTAGCCGGTCAGATCAGAGTGAACGCAGCACCTCTGCATTTAACGCACGTCAGCGTGGCTGGCTCGCTCGCCTCTCCCGCCACACCCACCATCGCGTTCCTCAAGATATACGAAAACTTCGTCTGCGTCTACACATCAGGTAAAAATCAAATGAATATTCAATCTATAAAATAAATAAATAAATCCAAACTATTGCAACGAAGCCAATTTAAGCAAACAGCAATTGTACGGATTAAACATGACTTTCCGTCGAGATCCGCTTCGGTTATCCAAAGTTTTGTAAAAACGAGCAGTTTTTATACACCCCAGATGCTGGAAATGGCTATTTGAATATGTAACCAATATCTTTATTTTATAAAAGTTATAGGTTTTTTCAATATTAAAGTTCTTACTTCCTTAGAAATAGAGTCTATTAAATTATTTACTTACTTAATTCTTTGTATGTCCAGGTCTCTACATGGTAAATGGCGGTGGCTGGACCGTAGGCGTGGGCCGGCTGGCGCTCCGCGGAGACGTCGTGGTGCGCGCTTACCGGCGGCCGGCGACTGCGCAGCCGCACCTCGCGCAGCGCCGCCTCGTGTTCGCGTGTCAGTTCCACACCTGCGCCGTCGCTGACCACACGCTATCCTTCACCAAACAGCAGCTCGATCACGCTGTGCACGGTAAACACCTGCACCACTTTTCTCTCCTTGTAGATCCTTTCAACAAAAGTCTATGTAAAATTATGTTCACCCTCACTTTCACTGTCTGAAGTTGTCTGGTTTTCATGTGCTACAAAAAAAAACCATACAAGGACAGTGTACATACATTCGAGGTGGTATAAAAAATCTGTAGTGTAATGTTTCGTAGTGTAAACGCAGGATAATTCTTTAAAGTCACGCATGCGGAATGACTCGCAGGCCCCATTTGCTAGAATGTGCTTTATATGTACTTATATTGAGATAAATGCAGCGGACTGTAAATAGGGCCATACAAGCGTCGGATAGAAAAAAATAAGATCAATACCAAGAATTCCTGTGTTATACAAAAACTTCACAAGACAATTCTTCAAATACTTGTTTTTTGGGAACCGCAGCCTGACTTTACACTATATATTAAAACATCCCAGAAAGTCTTTATTGTAAATATATCTTTCATAAGGGTTGAAAATGTAGCGCTGAAATATTTCATCACTGCATTATTGTCATCAAACTAAATTTTAACGTCATGTCAAATCATAATCTGGAGAGACACATTGCTGACTTTTTGACACTTTCCGTGCATGTATGTTAAAACCTTTCAGAAAATATGCTTCAATAAGATGATGCCTATATTATTTACTGGCTGTTTCCCGCAGTTCCGCCCGCCGTATCATGTTTTTTTGTATAATTGAAGAAGATGTAAGCTATCCTATCTCTCAAGTTGGATCAAACCGAATACGGTGTGCAAATTTGATTAAAATCGGTAAAGTAATTTAGGAGTTCATCCTGGACAAACAACGTGATAAATATAAGATATAAAAATATCAGAAATACTGCCGAATAATAAATTAACCTCTATCGTTTTGTTTGTAGTTTAGTATGCATCGTCGTATAGGTAAAATACATCATAATATCAGTTCTATATGCAACAAATACTATATTCAATGTTTGCCATAGCTATGACTCACATTGCAACAAAATTCGAAATCGATTGATCAATACACAAGGAAGTCATTATGCCATGAGTCACATAAATAAAACAATATTACATACAACAAAATAGCAGCCATTTCAATAAATCTTGTCTACAATTGGATACAATTACGCCAACATGATTTTGTTATCAAGAAAATTGCTACAGCCATTAGGTGTGAGGTCAATACGATAAATCTAGCTAAGAATAAGGAAAGAACTAATTTACCTATATTACGTTTTAAAAAATCAAGTGTGTACCTACTTACCTTCTAAACCATCTAAACAAAATATCTAACTACTTTTTACGAAGTACGAATTCGTCCATAATTCATCATAATGTGAATTTAGTTCTAACTCTACATTGCGATGTAGGAAGGTAGAGGGTATCAAGCAAACACTGTTGTTTTGAACTGTATGTCCACTGAGAGTGTCTTTAATTGCTAATGAATATATATACAACATGTAACATTCTGCTTTACTGAAATCAAATGAACCTATACTACAAAAATTAACAAAAAAGAATGTAATGGTATTCCTTTACAATTGTCATGACGTATAAACATAGAACGAATAAGAACGATTTGGTATTACACAAATATATGGCGGAGGGCAGACAACTTACGAGAAACAAGGATTGGCTATTCATTGCATAAAAGTAGGATTTAATTTGAACTGAAAATGGAAATTTTCAGATAGTTACAATATAGTTACATTCCTCAGATCCATCGTTTCCGAGTGATGGTGCAGTAGAGCTTGTGTTCTTGCGCGGCGAGGGTGGTGGCGGCGCTGCGCCCGCGCCGACACCGGCCGCGCCACTCCGCGCAGCGCCCGACACGCTCGCTCGCGCAGACTCCCTTGAACATCTGCGACCGCTGTCTACACTCACCGATGATGACCCTGGTAAGATAATTTGATTTTTATTATTTTTTTCAATGGTGTGTTTCGTCCCTGTCATGCAGCTGAAGAAATATAATACATAAATAATAATGGATAAGCAAGTAGCCTGGCCCAGAATCATTCACAATTCCTAATTGCTGATTTACGTAAACTGTTTGTTCAGTATGTTATGGTGAGGAAAGAATTATTACTATGTTTATAGAGATATTGAAATAAGCTCGAAGTTTACATTATTTTTATCATCATTCATTTGCCTTGTCTTTACCCAAATTATGTTAGAGTCGGCTTCCAGTCTTAACATAAGCTATGAATACTAGTATTTTTTTTTATGCGTAGGAACCTTAACTATAGATCGTAAGGTCTTAATTATCAGTTGATAGGTAGATTAGAAAAGACCAGGGTTGTTATTCATAAAGTCCAAACAAAATATGACGTAGATATATACGCAGATAATAGTTCAACTGGATCGCCAAATCTTGTTTGTGTTTTGAGAGTCACCGGGTCGTATTAGTATTGTACATTTCAGAAAATCGACGCGAATTTGTTAAACTACATAAATTATTTGCCTTTTTATAATAAATAATACTGATACAGTTGAACGAACGAGTAAATTACTTTTGAATTTGTATTAACTATTTTGTGTATACATATACGTAGGTCAAAGTATATTATGTCTAAAGAGATAACGCCTCTTTTAACCCTACATGTAGTACACGTTAACTTCTTGTACTTAGTGAATTAGGCCCTGTGTGATAGGGGTAGACGAACAGCTCGACGCGCTGCGGGTTTTATCTGCGGTAGGGTGGACCGACAAATGTTTGTTTTCCTTGTACATGGAATATGTTTCTTTGTGCAATTAATAACAAGTGGGATTGAGAGAGAGAGAAATAAGCTTTCTTCTGCCCAGTTTTCCCAAGATATTTTGGTATCAGATTCCAGTCTCAACGAATTCAGCTAAATACCGTTTTTATTAGCACAAAGTTAGGACAAGATAGCAGAGATATCGCAAAATATTATACATAAACTTATTTATGTTTAGCCAAGAAGGTCCCGACCTTGACCAGTTCATAGCGTAGAGATAATAAATCGTATAAATAAGAGAAAACAATACATGTGCCTTATTAAATTATATCATTAAGTAAATACATATGTAATAGCTCAGTAGTAAGTACTACCATAGAGCAGTATATTGCTCTATGGTTATATTAATCTAGCTTGTACATGGAACAGTAAATTCATATGATTCGCTTAGCTGCGTTTTATTAGTTCAACATCCGCAAGTTTTAATCTATTCTTGTAAAACATTAGAAGCTTGTCTAACGATTCGTACGAGGGGTTCCCGCATGTGGCCAATGCCACGAGCCAGAACATCCGTCTGCCATTACCGGCAACAATGTGACTCAGTTACTTTAACCAACTTGCGTAATAGCCCTTTTGAAAGGAATCGAGTGAAACGGGAGCAATTCTACATTTCCTGTAGAGTTTAATTATATCGATTTCAGATAATTTACACAAAATACAAATCGTCGAAACTTTGAAACTCTGAATTTTAGATAAGTAAACGGAACTTTAAAATGTAATCAAAGTACTAAAGACTAGACTCTATAACCAAGCAAACTAGACTTATTGCAATGTTAAGTAGGTGTTGAATACTCGAAAGTTTATCTACGAAACAGTTTAAGTTTGTAGAGCCGTTACGAAAATTAGCGTTAATTATAACTAAAAGTCCCGTAAATGATTGTTAAATGTGTCACGTGTGACAAAGCGACCTAACTACACCGGTTAGCGAGAGGTCGCGGTTGCGGTGCAGGTGTCGGGCTATTTTAGTGATGTGCCGCGCGACGCCGGCAGCGGCAGCCAGCCGCCCGCCCGCCCAGACCAGTCCGCACTCGGCCACTGAGCAAGCACGCGCGCGCACTGCACTATCACTAATATCGACATAAACATCACACAAAAAATATAAACGGACCATATATTGTTATTAAAATACAGTTTAAATTGACAATAAATTCAGTCATTGGTAGAGCCCCAAAGTTATAGTGAAGATAATTATATTACATTTCTATCGGATATTTTGAGGCTGGTTCACAAAATCACAATCGAGGTGAGTGTGACATTATTTCGCTGCTAGTTTTATGACTCGTTTTTATTAGTGAACGTAAATTCATTAACACAGTGTATGTACTCTCGTATATATGTAGCGATGACTGATCGTGTGTGTCCAATAAAATCTGTACCAAGAGTGTATCAAAATAAATTGAAACTGTCTACATCGCCGGCTTTTCATCTTTAACAATAGTAATGATGACAATAGGCCGCGTTAGTGAGAACGACAAATGAGATTGGAGTCGGTCCGGCCAGCACTGCCCTCTAATTGACCAGCGAGGAGAATCGCTGATGTATGTCCTCTGCACTCGAGGACGACAGGCATGCCCTTAGGGCCATTCGTCACACATCAAGTTAATGCGAAACAAGAATTGAGTGAATCATTGACATGTAATGAACCTTTTTATTGTCAAGATGAGATCTTTTGAACAACAAATTAGACGTTTTTACTTTCGTATAACTAATAAAAGCCATCAATACTGATAGAGTTGAATAAAAGAGATTAATTATAGAAGACGTATATGTAGTATAAACAATAGAAGTACTTATTGGATTATAGACCTGTGTACACGTAGTAAGGTCAAAGCTTCGTTCTTGTATGACAGCCGTGCCGGCCCATACCTAATGAATTTTGTATTCACACGCAAGGCTATGTTTACCCTGACGTCATCCCCAGCTGTGCAAAAACTATTATAGGTTGAACTCATGTAAAATAATCAATCTGCAGCCGAAGTAAACCAGAGATAGATGTTTGAAGTACTCGAGTAAAAACAGATCGGTTAAGAATTATGTGGTAATTTAAAGATTTGTGTTAAACGTTTGTTTATTTAAAGTGTCCATCCATTAGCTGATCCATTCTCCAGCTATTGTACGTGCATGGTAAATGTACTTACATAGAATAGCTGAAGTTGTAGTGTATCGATCGGCTGGCTGTTTATAAGTTTTGTTGCTTACCCTGACATTACGCCACATGTCCTGTCCGCGATAGCTATCAGAATTATTATATCTCCGAAGCTTTTAGTTCTGATGTACCTCCAGTCAATAACTCCGGTATTAATGTGACGGACGTGCTTGTGTTTAGTGCTTATAAGTGACTAATTAAAGTTATCTTAGTTACCATAACTAAGTTATAATAATAACTGAGTTGTAACGTTATAACAATTAGTGTGTTCAACATTAATATTAGAAATTATTCTAAGTTGTCAGATTACCAAATCTTGAAACGATAATAATTCTCGTTTACATATTTCCAGATCAATATAAGTTAATTACCTTGCAAAATGTTACCCAAAAAAACCACATTCCTCACTTAAAAAAAGGCAAAAGCCCCAAACTGGTTAGATTTCGGCGCTAACATTGGATAACGAACGCAGATAGCCAAACGAGCGAGCTGTGCGGAATATTAATGCAGTAGAGCTTAGAGTTTCGCAGAAACATAAGGTGGAGCCTGATGACATCACTGTGGGCTCGAGAACACACGCTCACCTTCATAGGTAACGTCTCTTATCGCGACAATGTTAAACAGTAAAAACTTACCACTGACCCTCAACAGACACTAGTTTTTTCGACGTTTTTTTGAGCTACGAGCAGTTTGACACTCACATATCCAAATAGGAGCTCTCCATAACAGTCACGCTCATTATCAATCGTTAACGAACGAAACGAACTAAAAACTAGTCGTATATACGTAAAAGTGATGCCTCAAGAGATGAAATGAATTCGGTCGTCATAAATATAGAGTCATTTAGCTCTACCTTAATAATAGTACCTACCTATAATTAATACTTTAGAAAGTTGTAATATTCCAAAGTACTTTCAAAATAGGGTTAAGGGTTCCGACGTTTTTGAATCCTATCGCCCGGCTTCAGTAGTATGTATAGTACAAGAGAATTATCTTTCATCTCCACGTGGAGTGGGCTTGGCGCCGGCGCAGGCGACGCTAGGGCGCACATCCTCTTCCTGCGCTGCATATTTCGTAACACTAGCCCTCGCTCCACACCCGACCGCGTTATTTTCGTTGACAAAACAGAAATAACCGCATCTTCCTTAACATCGGCCGACGGTCACCAGACGCTGACGTTGATATCTTTACACTAATTGCGTTATTGACAGCCTCACATTTAGTTCAGTTTCGAAATCGAACATCGCGGTCGCAATAGACTCGGGGCGGCGCTTCAACCATTTCGCAGTTGACGAACATAAAAATTACTAATAGTAACATAAACGTACCTCCGCGAACGAGACATGCTCGTTATGTAAATTAAGCAAGTAATAGTGGCGGTCCTCCTTATTTGCATTCAGTATATATACGCTCTGACACTTTGACCATCATCTCGTTAACGGTTCTCCTAAAATATTTGTGTGGGTGTCGCGGTCTAGTTTATTGTAAGTTTTAACAAATGTTCAGTCATTTCACTTAAGAACCCATAATGTTATAAATATTTTTATTTACATTCAACATTGTATGTTTACTATAATTACGTCTAGTTGAATAATAAAACAAACTACGTAAATTTAACACTAAACAGGTAGTTTAGTTGTACGTTGGTACTGGCATGTAGAGGTCGTTTCCTTGTTTGGCGGGATCACCTTGAACCATTGCCTGACTAATGGACTCATCTTTTAGGAATATTTTAGACTTTTTGGTACAATAGGGTTATCTCAGGTCAATGATGAATTTTGTTTTCGGTCTCCTTATTTTAAAGTGATACTTTTAATGAGTTAGATAAGAGAGTTCTAACGTTTTAACAAACAACAAAAAAGTTTTTGTGACTAGCTGTCAGTGTTAGGTATGATTGACCATGCTTCTGAATACACTCCACAAATATTTTACTTATTAACTTATATTCAAGTAGGTATAAATTGTGCTTATTAGATACTTACCTACATGCTAGCAAGCGCACCAATATATCCCGTACGCTTGCGACATGTTTCTTTATATGATTTCCGTATAAGAATATATCTACATTAATCGATATGTGGGACGGTGTACCGGCACTTCATCAAACAACACTTAACGGTGTCATCCCGCCACTGGAATAACGGGAAGCAAACTTAGTCCTTTTTAGGTAATGCTGGATCTGTCGGGGTGACATTAACTGCAACCTCTACTGTACCAGATGGCACTCGGCTAATTAAACACCCGCTGCTCGCTGTCTCATCTATTACGTGTAAATATTTTAATAATACAAAATCGTCGCTTAAACTACCTCATGTTAAATTAATCTAGCCTCTTGTACAAAGTGTAGCAGAAAATTATACACGTGTCTAACTAGATATTACATCGTTACGAAGAGGCCCCGCCAGTTTATTGGAGCGAATCGAATCCAATTTAAAAGCTATTCGTAATTAAACCGTCGCTAAACACATCGGGTCTTGGCGCTTGAAATCGACACGAAGCTGAATGAGAATTTATATGTATCATCCGAATCATAAAATTCGTCTGTCTGAGGTGTTTAAATCGGTGCAGGTGAGAACAACGGCAGTGCAGAAGGTTCTGGCTCGGGAGGCGAAGCAGGTGACGGAACCGAGGCGGCACACACGTTCGGCCCTCTCGACGGGTCCATCTACGCGACGGTGGTGCGCGCGGGCGGCGGCGGGCCCGCCTCGCCGCTCAGCGCGTCCATGGACTCGGGCATCTCGTCGGCGGGGCGCCGCGCCGCCCCCAGCCCGCCTGACGAGCTCGACGCGCTGCTGGGCGACATGCTGCGCACGGTGAGCGCGCTGCCCGACCCGCCGCCGGCGCCACACACGCCGCAGCCGCAGTCGCACGCAGACCGACCGCCGGACATACCGTACCACGCTCGCGCCGACTCCGCGCCCTTCACCTACGGCGCGCCCGGCCTGCGCCCAGGCATGCTTCGTGCACCCAATCGCCTCGCCAGCCCCGAGCTGGTGCGGCGAGCTCTCGGTGGTGACCGCAATTATCGCCCCATAGAGGATGATGACGACGAGCGCACCGTCACCCCTGAACTACCCTCACCGCGCACGCCGCTGTCCCCGCGCACCCTGCGCAAGCTGACGCACGAAGATGTTACTACCACCACCAATACTGTACCACCACCAGCTTCTCCAGTAAGAAATGGCAGGTTAGTTGATAAATACAATAAATATAATATTCAATATAAATGTACTTTTGTTACCATGATAAACAAAGTCGAGTTAAATAGGAGGTTTAAATATTTGAAAACCAACTGTTTCAATAAAAACAACCTTTCAAAACCAGTTCGACTTTATTTCCTGTTGAAATATAAGTTATTTTGTTAAATATTTTTAGTATACAGGTACACATTCCAGTAAAATTTTACATGCAACTCCTTGTGACAGCTTATAAACAAGAGCAAGTTTAAAACACGACTCACTATGATTTTAACCTATTTACTACAGTTGTTGACTTGTCTTACTAGGGTCAAAGGCAAACCATAAAAAATATATTAGTGTAATTAAAAGAAGAGTATCTGTTGGAAGAAGTAAACATGTGTTCCTGTGTTGGAGGCGTGGAGGCCGCCGCGCGTCGCCTACACCACACGCTTTGAACATTGTTTACATTCACAACCTCGCGATCAGAATATTTTTAGCAAAACGTGTTTTTTCAGCTGAAATGACCCGAAAACATAATTTCATCAAACCTCAAATACGCTAAACAAGTAACGTCAACCGTCAGTTAAGCATTAGTTACATCCGTGGGAACAACGACGCGCACAGCATGTATCTGTCAACATAATCAGTAACAAATTGTTTTAAACCAAGTCACAACAGAGTGCTGTCGGTCTCCTCTTAATTTATTTAGCCGCGTTCCGCTCGACCCACTTCACTGTCAATGAAGACGAGCAATAAAATAAAGCATTACCGATCACGAGCATTACACCAGCGGGATCTGTTTTTAATGGGGCTTCCTCATTATTCCCTTAAGTTTGTAAATAAATATTAGTAAAACTATTATTCCATCGAACTGCATAAAATTTTGTTTTCTTTGTTTGTCATCTCCCAGGTTGTCCCTCTGTGTTTCGAGGTTTTACATCTAAGTGGCATATAATATCACGCATTGAACTACATAGGTACTAATCCTGTATGTTGAACGAATTCATAGTAAATAAACAGATAAGAATTAATATTGACTTAGGTGATACTACAACGTTGATTATGCAATATATTGAACGTAAAACGCACTCATTGTCATTGACTTACGTAGAACTTGTATGCTTGTTTGAGGACAGTGATTAGAATATACATAGTTAATTCGAAAGCATTTGAAAACTTAGAACGCCATAAGTATTTTCTGATTTTATTTCCTTCAGGAAAATCTTTGCGATAGAGAAAACAAATAAGCCAGCCATAACATAGATATTATATAAATTTTGTTTTTGTGAGAGTTTAGACCCTACGCTACATTTCGATATGTCAAGTATACAATAAATATTTAAAAAACGCTTATCCGGTAACAGCTAGTTGAGCATTAAATTATAGATTGGAGCGTAGGAGCCAACTCTGTAGGCGTGGTGTAAATATACAATGATTACAATAAAAACAAGAAATAAGCGATCCAATGTTTTGTCTGTACCTACTGTAATTAAACGACTTAGATATCATTTTAAATTGGAGCGCAGAATTTATACAAGATGTAATGATAAATTCTGCGCTACGTTGTTATTTAATTTAATCAAAGCGTATAATGGGTCTGTAATAGAATTCAGAAGACCTACTTATTATTTCACTTTTATTTACATGCCATATTTAATCAAAAGTTTATTTTTAATATCCATTCAATCAAATATCCATATTATAATAAGCCTATTTATGGCATAATTTTAAGTAAATTATAATATGAGCTGATAACTGAAACTAGGACCAAATTATCATCAACACTGTATGTGAAGCACGCATGCGCACGTTAATATAACGCTCTCCTTTGTAAAGATATCGAAACCTGACGGTGTTTATTATCCGAGTTCAAGCATTAAGATTCCTCGACTGAACTTATGCAATTCTTATTGAATCAACACAGACATTCTTTAAATGCTTAGCAAGAATACTGATTATTATATGATGTATTTCTTAGAAACATACAAGGCGCGAATACTTATCAAATATCGTAACTTCTGTAGGAGCGACATTTAGTTTTTATATTGCAGTGTTTTGTTATTTAAATATACCTGTTTCTATAGTCAAACAATGGGCATATGGCATTTCTGTAGGCCTGACATCAAAATTGATCGACGTTTTGATAAATGGCACTAAGTACACGATATCTGTGTTGTCAATCATATCGCCGTAATGCATTGTAATCACAGCACTTAATGTGAACTATGCCTTTGTTATGGTTAGAGTGAATAACATCATACTGCAGATAATGTCGGTGTAGGGTTACTTATAGCTGTTGTACTGCCTAAGATGCGAGTCTCAGCTCAACAATTGGAATATTTTGTGTAAGCTTTTTCAACGTTTGATTTCGAAATCATTGCTATCTATAATATGTCCTAAACTAAACTTCTTTTTAATATACCACTCAAAATTTAAGTCTTTGTTAGGGTTCCGTGCCCTATGTAAAACGGACAATGTAAGACAGACAGACTCCGCTGTCCGTCTGTCATCAGGCTGTATCTCATGAACTGTGATAATTAGACAGTTGATTTTTAACATAAGATGTATTTATGTTGCCGCTATTACCACGAATACTATATAACAGAATAAAATAAATATTTAAGTGTTCCTGCCACAAACTGTCTTGCCGGTTTTATAGATAATAGCGTACCATTAGCTATAAATAAACCGGGTTTTTTTATTTGTTAGTATCTACGAAATAGTATTGAAGACTAGAATCATTTGCGGGGGAATTAAAAGACGGAAGTGTTCGTCACTTTAATTGAGTCGGCGATAGGCGTGGGCTGCAACCGAAGCCAGTATCAGTCCGCTCGTTCCGCAACATTGCCTGCCGCACATGAGGTACTCGGCTCAAGCTGCCTGTTGCCAATTATTTATGCGGCGCCGGCTCAATGAATGGGCTCTTAAGTTACCAATCAAATTACTGACAAGGTGTGCTACGTAATTTTAGCTCACAAACATGTAATTTATAGGATCTTTGCAACGTTTTAAAAATCCTATCTAACATATCTATATTTGGTATCAGATTATCCATCTACTTTTTTATAACATTTCGTGAACGTTTAATGCGCACGTCAGCTTAATGTTATAATCAACAGATGTAATCGAGTAGCCGAACACGTTGCCATACATAGGTTCACGTCGGATAGCGATGTTGACTGTCCACTCGCAATTCTTGATTTGATTTGGAGCGATGGTGTGTGATTGCGTCGCGCCATGACCCAAACAAGTTACTATTTCGAGATAAACGTAGCCATAAACGGTTGGGTGTCGACCGGGCCACGACACTGCGACGCCTCACCGCCACACACTGCACGATACACTATTTACTTTCTAATAAAGACCGCTTTGCTAAGCCCTTATTACTTCCCTGTTAATTGAAACGGTTTTCACCACGCTGTAAATTTGAGTGTACATTTTCTTTATCAACCAACTTTAAATCAACGCAGCTGTTTCGTGAATTCATTACAGGTAGGCGATTAATATTCAAATTCAATTCATTAAGCAGATTATGAGTTATACATACCTACAACAAACACCCACTGTTTAGAGATTCTTAGCACGCGGATACAAGGTTCCACATTGCCATAATAAGATCACTCGGACGGACCTTCAAGTCCTACACGCAAATAAGAACAAAAACAACAAAGATAACCGGACTGCGGATCGTAAAAACATATTATCATTAAATATAACACTTTTAGAAACCAGTTATTGAAGACCAATTGGTTCACCTCAGTAAATTCCTTTTCGCAGAAATAAAAGTCGAAAACAAGAATATACCAAAAGAAATAAAAAGATCGTAAAAAATTTGGGCTGACCTATCTCATCTTAAGGAGATATATTTACTATTAGGCATTTACTCCCATAAATGGTAGTCATAATTTACTCAAATATTATAGCTCACGCTTCCTAAATCTTGTCAGCAGATGGTTAAACGGCGAAACGGAGTGGGCGGAGCGACCGCCGAGCAGTACGCGGAAAACACCCCCAGAGAATGGTACCTGGCGATCAGCGAGTACCCTGGGATGGCATGAGAGCAGCCGCGCCAGGGAGCCTCGCCGCTCCGAGAGTAGTGTTGAAGGAAGCTCCGGGCTAACATGGCTGCAGAGACAGCAACAGAAACTTAGAGAGAGGAAGGAAGCCAGGGAGAGAGTCGCTCGACTGCCGCTCGAGTGGGATACTGCTCCCTCCAGACATGTGCGCCGCTCTGCTAGTCATCGGTAAGACACACTCTCCTTACTTACTTATTTGCTTTTCACAGTAACTTGAGTTTACTATTATGGCTGAACTGGAAATAAATCTTCAAGATCTAATTGATAGCGAACCCAACGGATCATGATTATTATGAACAATAAAGAGTACAGATAAAGAATGTCTTATTTACTTTTGGTTACTTTTCTAGAGTGGATGGCTACACGAGTGACACAACGGCTTTCGCTGATGACGACGACGACTTCAGCGTCCCACTGCACGTGAACACGCGCACTCCTCTCAGGGCTGACCCCATCAGTCCTCAAGCTCCAGACAGGTATGTACTATATAGTATGTACCATAGGTATTTAATGTGTTAAAAGTACCAATGGTCATATTAGGTGGTTTATAATTATAAAACCTGCGGGTCAAAGGTGGAAGAAAACTAAATTCCAATCCAATCCAAAAACCAATTCATCATCTTTAATATGTAATAGGTATGGTCAAAAACAAAAGTTG
The DNA here is from genome assembly GCA_950381575.1 of Plusia festucae. NCBI lineage: Eukaryota > Metazoa > Arthropoda > Insecta > Lepidoptera > Noctuidae > Plusia > Plusia festucae. The sequence goes on along the minus strand of OX494434.1, from coordinate 7,711,232 downwards.
AAGAACACAATTAGATTAACAAGACACCTACCTAAACGTAGTAAAAAATCTTTTTTAAAAATTACAGCGTTAACCCTTCGTCATAAGGCTATAATATTGTTGCCTAGTCGCAACATCAATTTAAGGACTTTAAATGTTTCTTAGGTGTTTTTTAAACTGATTTTGTTGATCACCTTTTGTTGCTGACTCTACCTATAAGACCAAAAACCATTCTTACAACGGAGTATTTTTATAATTATAAATTCTGGTAAGTTTGTACATTACTCTGATTCTAATTATTATTTACAGAACCTCATCTAGAAAATTCATGTATGAAAAGATGACGATGCGCGAGTGGAGTACAACCAGTACCCCTAACAGCACTCCCGCGCCTGGATTACTGTCGCTAGCGGAGCCCATCAGTACCGACACTGTTGTAAGTGTTCAACTACTAAATAAACGTCTATGAATGCTGTTAATAATTGAATTGGGCTAATCATAAAAGACAACGATCCCGTGTACCCATATGTAGGTATTAGAAATAAGTACCTTTTTATGCAGTTTTTGAGAGTATACGAGACTAACACTGGAATCGCGAAATTAATATCGAGTGCCCTATTCATATATGATCATATAACTCAAGAAAGTGTACTGAACAGACGGTTCTTTTTTGCAATTGGGTTTGGTCCTATATGTTAAAGTTCTTCATAATGATGAGGACAATGATTCCTTAAGAGGTCTTGCGTTTATTCTGTTACATATTTAACTTATTGTAAAGAATAGAGACTTCTAGATACTGTGGTAGCATATTTACTTGTAACATATTATTATTCATTTCGACTTACTAGTTGTTAATAATTCTATGAGAAGTAGTTAAACCTACATAAATGAGACTAATATAGAATCGAACAGCAGTTATCTTGCACATCAGATTTGACGTATTTTGTTTTCTACAACACAATGTAATTCCAGGATCGTGCCGACACGTGGTCTCGCGCGGAGTCGCGGACGGGCGCGGAGTCGCGGACGGGCGCGGAGTCGCGGACGGGCACGGAGTCCCGCGCGGGCACGCCGGCGTTCCCGACTCACCCGCGCACGCCGTACCCGCCAACGCCCACGCCCTCGTTGTCAGCGCGCCCTCCGCGCTCGCCCTCCGTTACCAGGTACAATATGTTTGACCTGGAGGATTTGAGGTACAGAATATGAAATACAGACTGTTATAAAGGGTTTAAGGTTCTTCTCTGGGTAACTTTTCTTCATGTTTTTACAATTTTTTGTACTTGAGTTTTTATTATGATTCTGGTTTAGTATTTTTGGGCTCTCTGTCACATAAATAAATATTTTTCAGAATTCAGGATTTGGACAGCTCCTAATCCTGGTAACTTTTGGCTGGTTAGTTAGTATACTTTTCAGTCTCCTCAGAGGACTGAATATGTTGGGCCATCAATTATAAATAAACGAGATGTTGTATTTTTTATATATGTGAGATTAATCTCATGATATAATTTCAACAAAATCTTTCTCAAAACATAGAAAGGAACGCGAAGTAAGCCCAGAGTCGGAGTATCGCACGTACAACGGCAGTATCGGGTCGCGGCGCTCGAGCGTCAGCGGCACGGCCGAGCCGCAGCACGTAGCCCCCGACCGCGTGCGCTTTGCCCGGGACACTAGCCACTACTGGTACAAGCCCAACATATCCAGGGATGATGGTAAGAAACGACAAGAATTTGAGGTGTAATATCCGTGAAAAGATAATTATTTACTCTAAGCATATAGTTTAACTGATTTAACGTATGTTCAACAGCGATATCAGCACTTCTACAGCTAGAAGAAGGTGCGTTCATAGTGCGGGACTCAAACTCATTCCCGGGAGCGTTCGGACTGGCGGTTAGAGCAGGTGGTGCCGGTGGAGTGCGACACTTTCTAGTAGAACCCACGGCGCGCGGAGTGCGCTTGCGTGGTTGTCCTGACGAGCCTGTGTTTGGCTCGCTCTCCGCTCTCGTCTACCAGCATACGGTCACGCCTCTAGCTCTTCCTGTACCTCTCAGGCTACCTGACAGGTAATTAAAAATAACTCCGAGATACATGACCTCCTTCACCGAAAATTATCCTCAAAATATATGTTAATGGGATATTGTCATTTGAACCTATTGCCGGCGATCCATGTGAAACATTATTAAAAGTAAGTAGATGATGCATTAAATATTGAAACTAATAAAGGAATTTATTATCGTCTATAGAGACCCATGGACGGGTGGCAGTGCGAATTCGGCGGCTCGTGCTTTGTTAGCGACCGGCGCTGCATGTCACGTGCTACTGCTTGGGTCTGAAAACACTGAAGCATTAACCGGACCAGCGGCTGTCAAGAGGGCTGTCACCAACATTCTTACCAAAAAGGTTAGTTTATCTAACCTGGCCTATCCAAGTATAATATTCCCTTGAATTAAAGTACAAGCTTCGTCTGTGATACAAACTAGACCAACTGTAAAGACTTCTAGTTAAAGTCGCCGTGTTCTCGTGTATGTGCTATCTAGTAACATTAGTTCTTCGTATAGGGGCCAGCGCACGTGGTGCATTTCAAGGTGTTCGGCGGCGGCATCACGCTGACGGACTCGGCACGCAAGCTGTTCTTCCGGCGCCACTACCCTGCTGCAGCCGTGTCGTACGCGGGCGTCGATCCCGACGAGCGTCGCTACACGCATGTTGACAACAACGCCCAGTTCGAAAAGTATGTTTTCACATTCCTGTTTGATCTATTATAACGAGAACTGGTTTCCATTCATTCGCCTTTGGATGTCGATTGCGAGTCATAATATATGTACATGCAGTAAGCATATACATAATATTATGACTCGCAATCGATAATATTGTTTTTCTTCTCAATCAAGCAATACAATATATTGATTACTTTCTTATTTTACTTTGTTATCGTATTTTTATCCATTTCAAATAATTATATCTAGGATGGACTTGCAACTTGTTGTAGAATTAGTGAGCGCGGGTGTAGTTCTAGCGTAAGGCTACGACTAGTTCTCGGACATCTTTTTTTATAAAATTGGTAGTGTGATTTTATTGTAAAATAAATTTTATTAAATCAATCAATGTTTGAGTAATTAACAACGTATAAACTACTAAAATAAAAATACTTACAACAGTATACAAGGATTCAGATGCGACCCGTGTCACAATTAAGAGGTGTTGACAGAGCGACCGCTGCTAACTGACTGCCCCCGATAGTCAATCGCTGCGCTTTATAACAGTTCTCCCCACCGCGCCAGATTGATTTAAGTGGTATAATGACGGTAGTTGTCAAAAACTTCGTTTTATGCACCGATATACTCGTAATATGACAACTCTCGGCTCTATTAAAAATCGGATCAATGGCACTTTCTCCATACCCTGCCGTTTGATTCGAAACTATTAATAACACTCTACTTGAACTTTCTGTATTAAAGTTCATACGTGTTTGCTCAACTATTTTTAATGCATTACGCTCTGTAGTGTGCATACAGGATATAAAATACAAAATCGAGTACAGTTCAAAATAAACAATTGTATTGGTCCATAATCATGTTCAGGTCAAAATAAATCCCTGTGAAAACTTGGGACTGTTTTGAACAAATACGTAACGTACCAAAATGTAAGCAATTGTTGTAACGATATATTTTTTTGCAGGAGGATATTTGCGTTCGTAGCGCGAGCGTCATCGGGCGCCGACAACCAGTGTCACGTGTTTGCTGAGCTGGAGCCGGAACAACCAGCCACTGCCATAGTCAACTTTGTTAACAAAGTACGTATATTACCTACGTACTAGTACTACGTAGTACGCTTAGTACTAGTACGTACGAGTATGTACGCTTAGATCAACTACGCAACGGATTTTAATGCAGGTTTCACCAATAGATAGAGTGAGGTGCTTATGTATATATAAAGTTATTATTTTTGTGATACCCGTGCGAGGCCGAGGCGTGCAATGTTCAATAAAAATATTGAAGCGGCGGTAGCCTAATGGCTAGGGCGTCGGACTTGTGATCATGTGGTTTTGGGTTCGAATCTCACCCATTACACTACCGACTTGAACCCACTCTTATCACAATCATTTTAGCTTAGCACGACAACGGGTTGACAAGATTGCTGGTTATATGCGACCCACATTGCAGTAATCTTTAAAAAAATACGAGTCTACAATATGAATAAGTAGGTATTTAATAAGTTGACACAAAATAAATATATTTGTATATTTTTGTTGCAGGCTTTATTGGGAAACACGCCGAAAAAAGATATCATATAAGTGAGGACCAGTTTTGAGAAGAATATTCCACTAATGAAATACTCACAAACGGATTAAGTGTAAAACACAAGAACTTAAAATGAAGTTAACAAAAGAGAGTGTCGTCATTGTTGTAACATACGATTTTAATATAAAGATACATGTTTTTATTTATCTGTCGCATTCTATTTAAATGTTTAATTGGATAAGGTTGTCATGATCTTTTTATTTTTAATTGTCTCAGAAGATTTTTATCTACGATACGCTTCACTTTCACCAAGTACAATTAACCATAAATGTATGTTAAGATGACTACATACATAATATAAAATATATAAATTATAACTTAGTTTAGGGAAGGAACTAACTAGTCTCATATTATTTAATATAGAGTAGTGATATTACGTGTGCCTAATGAATATTAGATTATTTAAACTAAATCCAGTGCATGTTATGATGAAGTCCCACCACAAGTAGATAACAAGGTCAATTAACAAGGAAACATCAATGTAACACTGATGAACGAATGCATTGTAACCAGTACAACGAAACGAAATCGTATATAGTACAAGGCTTATCATATAAATTCTAGATAAACTAATTAACTAATGTTTCAATAGCTACTTTCATGTGTACAAATTAAATCAAAGGCAGCTTTTAAATGAGTTTTATCATTCATGCATACCAACTAGCTTTTATTACTTGTAAGAAAAATTAAATCATTGCCTTAATACTTAATGCTGAGATTTTAAAATGTTGGCTTCTTGGTTTAGAATAAATAAATGAATTCCATAAAGATTTTAAAATGTCTATTAAATAATAAAAATAAATGCCTTAACAATGAGTAAACTGCAAGTAAATGAATACCTAAGGTACCATTATTTTTGTCGTTGTGCCCAGTTCGTGACGCTATAAACACATTTTATTGTAATAATAACTGTTGTAAAATGTATTTATTGGGTAATAAATATACTCATGGAAATAATCTCATGTGTTTTATTTCTACGTAGCTATACTATCATAACTAGATATATTAAAACATTTACATTAAATAGATTATATAAATACAATTCAAATAAATGATATATTTAACATTTTATATTATATTTTATATTTGTGTGAACATGAAGTACCAGCCTTAAATATACTTCAGATTACACAAGTAACTTAGGCAATTATGTTAATAGGAAGCAGATTTTGCTTACATCGATATATGATTTAAACTAAGTACACAATTTGTCTGGCGGTCGTTCTCTGTGCTGGAGAGTTGGGAGACATCTTTTGTGTGAGGCGCGCTTACGTCAGTCATCAGAACGGCCGAACCGCAGGTGACCGTAGTCATCGAAAGAGTCATCAGCACGTGCAGCTCGCCGGATCAAGCTGTAGTCTCTATACAAAGGTCGTGGCCTAAAGTCCTCGTCTTCTTCAGGAAGCGCGAACCCGCGGAGGTTGGCGCCTTCGCAACACCGTACCAGCATCGCCAACGCCACCGTTATGGCCATCGCAACTATTGTAGTCACCCGCATTTTGCAGCACGAATCTACAGATTAAAATAAAACGTTAATATTAATAAACAGTATCGTAATAAATAAAAAAAATACATTCTGATTTTAGTGATTTCAAGTTTAGGAATTTTTAAAACAGAAATCTAAACAAAATCTATATTAGCCTATCAAGATCCACTGCTTAATAGTATAGGCCTCTTCGAAATTATACGTTAATACCAGATTTTGAGGCTGCCGCATCCAGTCCGTCCATATTTCTTTATTAATTGCCAACAAAATGGAAAAAAAATCTAGACAAAGACTACCTCTTCGTTAGCACCTGAACCACTTAGACTCACTTTCATAGATCACGGTTTTAACAAACCATAAACGTACCATTAAAAAACTTGGATTAAAAAGTGGATTTATTCAGTTAAATATGTAAAACCTTAAACAAGTAACAACAATGACTACGAATTTAATATTGGAAAGTGTCAAACAATGAGAGTGTGATCTGCTGTGACTTGAGTTGCTTTTCATTTCCCAATAGACAAATCTTATCACAACGAGCACTCGAGGAGTCAAGCTAAACGAGTACCGACAACTCGAATTTCGACTTACCAGATCGACCACGCCAAGTAGCGGAATGGATGTTTTGAAAAGGCGCGGTCTTTTATATACCAAGAGCTCCCGATGCAAAACATCTCTCCCTTCTTTAATATTCCCCTCAAAGCCTGTCCGCTCTCATAAAATACTATAGTAATTGACATATTTCAATTATTATAACCGCATAAATTGATTCCATTAGAGCCAGGGAAATATTTATAGAATTTCATCTTATCGCTTTTGCTTGACTACCTACGCGGTTCAAAATTATTGGTATTAAGTAATAAAAAAGTATTTAGTTACATTTAAGAAATAAAAATAATTTAGAAAAAAAATAAGACTATAATTATGGAAGATTCACATCTCGATTAGCGATGTTCCTTTTTTAAATCGTTACCATTATCATAAAAATAATGTATTTTTTTTCTGTTTAGGAGCTGCATCGCCATAATTTATTATGTGCCTGAACTAAAACGAATTTAAAAAAAAACCGTTCCCGCGCTTAAAATTGCTTGAAATACAAGTGCAAGACAAACATAGCTTTTTTTTTAGATTCGACTAAATAAACTAATTTGTTTTGTTTACAATGGGTGTAACTTCGGAATTTGAAACATTGGAGCAACAATTCGTTGAACTTATAGGAGAATTTAGGACTATTACGGTATCAACTTCTGTAATTTACCTACTCACTGTATGTACATTGTGGACTGTAGTTAAATTTCAATATTATTTCAGATTTCATATTGCACCTAGGATCTAGCTAGCTCTACTAATGAAGAGCCCTAGTAGAGCTACCGTTTTATATTGTCTTGCTTGTGTTTTAGTGTTTCAATTTTCAAATTTTCTCAAACCTTCATAAGTACATAAGTCTGCATACATACCAAAAGCACTTACAAAATTTGTAACATAAAAAAAATTCGTGCTGTATTTTAATCTGAAAAAAACGTTCTATAAACATTTAGATTTCGGAGAGTCGTCTTCGTGAGTCTTTACGGTCTGAATCGACTCGTGCGGAAGCTGCCGAAGCCGCGCGAGCGGCGGCCGAGCGGGCCGCAGCGGAAGCACGTAATGGTGCCGCAGCAGCCACTGCTGCCGTTACCAAGGCAACCACTGCGCTTGCCAGCAATCAAGAACATCTCACCGGTCTTAAGATCCACCTAGAGCTGACGGTATGTTAAAATAACTTAGGTACTTGCATTTGCAAACAGGTCTTACTTTTTTTGTTATGGTTTTTTATATTTTACTAGCACTTACTACTTGTGGGTCGCAAATTACTAGTAATCTCGTTAACCCCTCGTGTTAAGGTAAGATGCTTGTGTTACGAGTGGGTTCACGTCGTCGGTAGTGTAATGGGTGGGATTCGAACCCGCAACCACATGATCGCAAGTCCGACGCCTAAATCAAACAGTATCACTTAAAGGTGATATCATTTTAAATAAAGCTACCCAAGCAGGAATTAATGATGTCAATTAAGTACTAAGTACCTATTTTGTTAACATCTGCTATTGAAAATTATTACGTCATAACGTGATGAATTCATCCTACAACCTACGCAAATTTTTCGTTTAGGAAAGGCAGCGTAAACACTTAGAAGATCGATGCTATGAGATGTCAGAACAAATAAGTTCGTTGGAAAGACAACTACAGCACTTTAAACCGTTGCAATCAGCGCATACCACCCTGCAGCGACAATACACTGACTTGCAAGAGCGCATTTGTAACGCTACTGAGGAAGCGCGAAGGCAAATCTTTGTTTTATTATCATTAAAATCATAACTTAAGTAGGTAGGTACTATGAGTAAGTATTTGTTCTCAATGGTACCAAGAAATATAAAAATATGGAAAATTACTCAACGTTTGGGCTTATTTACATAAAATAAAATTTATGTACACTAATATTGTAAAGAGGAAAGATATGTATTTTTATGTGTATGTTGGTAAATAACACGGAACAGAAAAATAAATAATAAGTAATGTGCCGATTTCAAAAAGGAGTCGCGGGGAACAGCTGGTGAAGCGGAATATTTTTCAGATGTTTGTTTAGATCATTAATTTTATTATTATGACGAATACCTACTTTAGTAGATAGAAACCTAGATACTAGTTAAAACGTTAATCATTTGATTACAACAGAGAGTCGACTAGACTCGAGAGTGAGTTGAGAAGAGTAGAGAAATGCGCAGCCGCTGGCTCGGAAATAAGAGAGCGCGCGCGTTTGGCTGCCGCTGCGCATGCGCGTGAAAGACGCCTCGCGTCCGCCGAACTGCAACATACCAACAGGGAGCTTTTAGCTGCTAATGGTAAAATAACATTCACAAAACTTTACATGTACCTACCTGATGATGATGTTATCTTAATATTTATGTTTTAGCTGAAATAAGCAAACTGAAAGCAACAGTAGCGGAACTACAACTGAACTTATCTGAATACGGTATTCACAAAACAAATAAATCTAAAGATCCTGATGTAGAAACACTATCTGAAGGTCGAGCGGCCTTAGAAGCCGAGCGAACTGGAGCAGCTAAGTTGGAAAAAGCACTTGCTGCCGCCTTAGAAGATAACGCAAGATTGGCAGCCCAATTACATAATGCTGATAACCCAGATGGAGAAAACAAGGCTTTGACACCTTCAGAATCGACTTCCACTAACATTTGTCCAATTGATTCATTTTTGGCGTAATAAATGCAAATAAATAGATGCCTTCCTTTTTATTTTGTATTTGCTCAAAAAATTATAGCTGATTAAAAATATTTTGCCATAAGAGCAGGTCACGAAATAAATTAACTTAAAACAACAAGTTACCTAAACATAAACATATCCGTGGCACATCTACATAATTATATAGAAAACGGAAAATTTTCCTGCCTTCGGAAAAGTTCTAGTCACTAAATTCAAAAACAATAAAGTCTCATTAAACATTATTCGTGTATTAATGTTAAATGAAATTATCTTAAAGCTCCGTTGGGAAGTAGGTACGTAGAAGCGTATCTTACTGACAAATGTTTAGATAACTTATGTAACATACTCTCACATGTAGTCTTATGCCTATCATCCGCGACAGTTACGTCATTGAGCATATGTCATTACACAACTTCGACACGCCAGGATGATTTATTAGTCAGAGGTACAAAAACGTGTATGATAAAGTTACATTCGGTTTGGTCACCGCAGAAAATTTTAATATTACGAACAAAGATATTACTTCTCTGGAAAATCATGTTTTGGAATCCGCCGAAGCTATTTTTTTAGTTGGAACAGGTTTTATAATCGCGACACGCATGTCCAAAACTTAGAGGTCATGTTGTCCTTTCCACGAATTTATAAATGTACGCTTTCGTTCCGACCTGTTTAGTGTAGCAATTATACTGCTTCACGGCCTACTCATCCGAAGAAAAACCAAGATATTTTTATAATGGTTATATAATTTTCTTTAAATTTACCTGAATAAGTTTATCATTAAATAGCTTTCATGAGATACATATGAATAATAATAAATTAAACAGTTTTCTAAGAGAAAAAAATGGTGTAAACTATGTAGGTATAAACAATTTTTCTGACTTGGAAGGAAATATAAGCTTTTTTTTTAATTTTGTTCTTAGGTTCTTGCTTAAGTAACTGGAAGACGAAGGTTTTCATAACCTCGTTTTAGAAAAGTATCTCTAAGATTTTTGTTGAACTCAGTACACGTGCAAGAAATCCCATCGATTCCTCTGACGAGAATTCGTTCGTACGTTCTGAAAGGCAGGTCAACAGAAAAACAGCTAACCATCTTAATCCTAAAAGTCATGTTAAGTGCCGAGATGGTTGGTAGTGTTTTGGTAAACCAATTACAGAAGACTACTTATTGCACTGAATACACGGACAGAAACCTCTGGTAGGTATGTCCTTAGAAACTTGTGCATACAATTTTCAATTCTAATTAACATAGGTAAATGGCTGCACACACTTAAATAAGCACAGGAAAATAATTTGCGTTTGGTGGCCCTGGCTAAAGTTAATAGAATCTCAAACAACAAAAGCATTTTATGCCTGAATAGGAACTATTTCTAACTCTTTCTGCCTAAGCGATTATTATGGAGTGTTGCACTAAAACTGGTTCCTAGGAATGTACTGCACTCACTCGCAACTAGCTCCTCCAACATATCATCGACGATCTGAGATGTGCGCGTCCTATGCGTGATAAACAACCTGTTTGAATAAATAAAACATGTAATAAACACATATTCATTGCAAAAAAACTACATAAAGTAGCGTTGCATCACGAATACTTACTTGAATAATAGATAACTATCTAGCAATCTGCACACCTATGAATTTACCTAATTATGTGCATTAACTGTTGTTACAAATCTAGACAGACCTTGCTAATTAAAATCTAAGGCTGTTACCTAACATTTAGTAGTAATTTTATAGTTGTTAAGTTATTTGACATTCCAAAATAATAGATCAATTGTTGAAAAATGCAATAATCAACGGGTTGCAAGTAGTTACGTTATGCCGCAACGATTTCCACAATATTCTTATCAGAAAAAGTTTGAATCTATGAATGTAGTGCCGATTACTACGTTTGCATCAATAAAGAAACCAACTACTTACGCTGCATAGTATGAGTATGCACTGCACATTCACAGCCACAGGTACTGCGCGACGGAGTTTTCGCAAGGCTTCGCGGCGCCCCACCTGTGCGTAGGCGCCGCTGCCTCACTCCGCAACACTTATTGTTAGTTGTACAGTGCACCCCGCGCCGACGCTGTGTCGCGCTTCAACGCTACCACACAAACTATGTGCACCCGAATCAATCGATCTGTGATATAGTGATAAGTTTTATTTAATTAAGTGTTCAAACGTGACTATAGTGCTTAACAGGTGAGCGCACTTGGACTTGGATAAGCTGCATTTCTTTAGTGATGTGCGTAATTTCTATTTTTATACAAGTTTAAGGTTGAGATTTAAAGTTACTTTAAGCTTTACCATTCATGTTTATTTTCATAGAACCTCGAAAAGTATTTACTAACACATTAATTTACGTTTCTATGTAGGTATGTAGTACAAATGGATAGTCACGAAGTCACGTCTGTCCTACTAGGTACCATCTCTGTGTGTAGCAGCGGTTGTATTGTTGTCTAAGGAGAGTAAACACCACAAGATAAAGTAATGTCGTGTGTCTGGAGAAAGTTACTAACAATTCGCTCATTTAACGTTACTCTAGTTATAATATTTACTAATTCATGAGAACGTCCGACAGTAAATATATATTTACCTAAATAAATATTTACCTCGTATGAGCGATATTTTTTTGTATGGAGTAACCAACGTCTTACCATATCGGTCTAAAAGGCTGTTCCGCCCACGCAAATGTTGACATAGTGAGTCAGAAACAACACAAGGACACAAGTTCTACTTGTACATATGACAAATATGTGAATTCAATACATAGGTAACAGACAGCTCACCCACCACATTGTAACAAATCATAACATATGCTAATAAATTGCAAGGATCTATACACACTGGTGACATCAATCTATGATACAAACACTAGACAGTTAATTCAATTTTTTTACATAATTTTTTTTATAATATAATATATAATTGTCTCGATGGAATATCGAAGTGAATGATATTTAAAAAGAAGATTTATTCAATTTTTGAGACATTCACTCCATACAAGAACACAATATCAATTCATTCGTATAGCGTATTAATGTTAAGCCTAATACGTTGCGTGAATATAGTTTAAATCTATGTTGACCATATAGAGCGTGACCATTTAGAAGGCTGTTAGATCCCCTTCATGGCAACGTAAACAAGTGTAGGATGCAGATGATTACAATTATTGCAACACTAGATGAAAACCCGGCTCCGCTCGGTTGAAATGTGACTCATGATACACAATGTAGGTGAATATTAAAGGTAAGCAAGCCATAGATTCGTATAGCTTCGTTCAACGTGTTTAATATAGTCAATAAAAACTGTAATAGTTTTAACACAAATAATTTTTATTTTTTACACACAAATATATATATTAAAGTTTTAAGTTTTGATAAGATTCACTCAATGTTTCCGGCAAGACGTTTTACACAGTCAAATGAGTCGCAGTTCTTTGTGATGGATACTTCTTTGGCGCGACGCACGCGTGTTGATTGGCGAGGCGTATATAAGAGCTAGTATGCAACGGAACGTGAAAAAAGCGAAATAAATATTCTTGAATATTATTTCAAACGCGTTCCGAAACGATTCTGGTCCCAACTATCATGCAACTGTCATACGCCTTGTCAGCACTGTAATCACTTCAAGGAGGTTGTATGATAATAAACTCCTTGAATCACTTCGAAGCAGAATAATTATCTGTTACGGAACGCGGCCTTATTAATTACCCAAGATGGCGACTGCGGTTTTTTTGTTTGTCAGTGCCATTAGAATTTAACGAAATCCTCCATGATCCGAATTTTGCGGATATATGTTGTCGACTCGAAATCAATATTTTTTTATGTTTTGTTATTCATATAAGGTTTCGATCGAGTCTACCGTAGCCCTGAACGAAATTATTAATATAGATAAACACTGAAGTTGATTTCTATTTTAACGTTCCTTAGACCTAATAAAAACATGGTAAATACAGATTGTTTTCTGAGGTGCTCGTGGCTAAATTTAAGCCTTACGGTTTGATAAAGGCTAAGCCGCGCTCGCCGTGGTTAGTCCGTGGATGGGTGACCATTTGTAAACATATCGGGACCCCTTCGTTCCTCGGAAACCACGTTAAGCTTTTTGTCCCGACTGTCATACAGAGATCTTTCACAGTCGTTAAGTCATTACAATTCTGACAACCCTATGGGATACTGTATTACCTAGGTAATACATTACCGTCTCGATGGAAAATCGAAGTGAATTATACTTAAAACTGCCTATCTGACCATGGGTTGTGGAGGTCAGATAGGCAGTCGCTCCATGTAAAATACGGCATTCAGCTAAATCCGGTAAGACTGGAAGCCGACCCCAAAATAGCGTGGGAAAAGGCTAGGCAGAAGAAGACAGATTATTTTCTGAGGTTTACTCGAATATTAGATTGAGATAAAAACAAATTTTTAAATGGATTATCCAGACGAATACCACCTCTGTCTGCCCGTGATCATGATACCTGCAAAGATGTTGAAACGTAAGCGAAGTAAAAATCTAAAGAAATCGCGATAGATTCCGTTTATAAAGTCGTTTTATTTCAAAAAGGGATAGTGTAAGGTACCTAATAAAACAGAAGTAGGTAATTTACTTATTATGATGTAAATTAAATTTTAAAACTACAGATCATTAAGACAAAAAAGAAAAACAAAAAAGTAGAGACGAGAGGAAATTTTTGCGGAATTTAATTTTCTTACTATAATTATCTGAGTTAATTGGTAATATGCTTAAAGCGTATTTACATAACTCATGAAATTAACCTTCATTGTAATCGGAATTTTGGATCCCAATTTATTTATAAATTATATACCGTTTCTATTTCAGAAAGATGAATCATAAAATCTCTCTATACTACTTAATCGTAGCGCTCACAGCACCACTACTAGTACAATGGTAAGTCGTACTTTACTATTTAATTCCATACCTATGTATTGCAGTATAATTATGTTGATCATAATGTCCTACCATATTATACCATCATAGGCCAAAATATCGATGTTTACCTACTTGTTCGATTTATGATATAAGATGAAACATTACGCGATGGTTATATATAGACCTTATTCATTCAGAACTGTATAAAAATATTTATGCCATTATTGTCCAATAAATAGAAAAGTGGACTTAATTCACTCAAGAAATTGTGTGTTATTTTTAAACTACACCAATTTACACAATATAGGTGTGACATCTTGTATGGTACTTAACTTCCATAAGGACCTCAGGAAATAAATATACTATTGTATTAAGGTTAAAATATTCTGTTGCATAGCATTATAATATAGCAATATTTTATTGAATTATTATTACTCCCGAGTACGTACTACTGTTTTTGTGGGACACTAGAAGTAATTACACTACTATTGTGTACAGAAGTAATTATGTAACACATTCAATATAATCCACAGTATGTCAGTGTTAGGACCACGCGCGCTACGCCCTTACGGCTCGTACACAGTAGCTATCGCAGGCGGATCGAGGGCATACACCCTGTATGTCGCTGTAGAGGGTCGCCGGGCCAACGGAGAACAATTTACAAAGGGTAGAGAGGTGCAGGTCCCGGCGGCCACATCCAGACTTATAGAACTTGAAGTAAGTATCTCTATTTTATATTGTTGGCAGTTACCGGTAAACGCTTTACGGCACATTTACGGGAGATACTAGTCTCATACCGTTATCCTTTCAGTAATTTTATTGATGCTGTAAACATTTCAATGACTTCGTAATCTAACATTAAGTATTTTTACCTAAATCATTTAGGTCAAGCCAAAACAGCAAATCGTTATTGAATTTATTTTATACTAGAAAACCACAGAAGCTGGAAAATAAATTGGTCTCCAAAAAAATTAACGATTTTGTTACACCTGATGCAGATCGGTGACCCTGGGCCGGGACAGTACGCGCTGGTGGCGCGGTCAACCTCAGGTCCGCTATTCTCGTCGTCGTCACCGTTGCTCTACCAACCGCGCAGTTTCTGCGTCTTCGTGCAGACCGACAAACGTGTCTACAAACCCGGAGATACTATCAACTTTAGGGTCATCGCCTTAGACAAGTAAGAGTTGTCGCTTTATAGCTGTACCACATAGGAAATCTTCGTCTTTTAATGTACGGTACTCTTGTAAGAACATCAAGAATAGTAAATAATTGAACATATACCGACCAAATGACCGGAGTCAATTGAAAATACCCATACTTTTTTATTTACGTTTCATGTGTATTGGTTATAACCATTTTATGCCTACTGAAAGCAAACACATGAACCTATACAGCTAGGTAGGTTACTTAATAACTTTCCAAGTTTGATTGACCCCATGACGAATGTTTGTTGCATAGATATAATGTGAGGTCAGATTGTCATAAGTTCAATTACGTCTATAGTAAAACAAAACATTAACGCAATCGTTAATGCGTAACACATCAATCGATTGTTTGACTATCGCGAAACACCTGTGTCCTTGTTCCATATAGACAGGAAAACATTCAAAGAGAACCTAAAACTATTAAGTGCTGGTTATTTGGTACAGTAAATGTAACACTTTCTTTTTCTGTACCATCGGCGATACGCAAGCTTGTGCGCGTAAGATTACGTATGATTGTGAGGCAGTCAATGACCTATGCGCTGGTGCAGGTACCTGCTGCCGCTGTCGGCCACGGTGGACGTCAGCGTGCTAGACACAGGCGGCTCGCCTATACAGCAGTGGGTGGGAGTCGAGCTCGACCGAGGAGTTCTCACTGAGGAGTTACTTTTAGCTGACGAGCCATCACTAGGAGAATGGACTATACAGGTAAAATTAAATAAGGTATTTGGTAACGAACCTATTGTAATTCAATGGATGTTCTGTCTGAAAATAAAGTTTTATTATTATTAAAATACTCGCAGTAATGTCTTTATTGACAATTTCAGGTTTTAACCCGATTCAAAACGTTAACTTTAAAAGTAAATGATACTGTGCGCGGAAAGATCCTAAAAACTTAAACAGATAACTTTCATTTTTAATGCGGTTTTCTGTTATTACGCAGGTGTATACTTATTACGAATGAATTGTAAAGGCTAGTTAAGTAATATTAACCTTTCCAGATTTCGAATACTGTATAACAACATTTAGATTGTATATCTTTACCTTTAATTCTTTATCTAAATATAATTATGTGAAATTTAAGACGTATTTCAACTCAGTCTCACTTTTTTATTTAAAGTAAGTAATGAGAAATTAATATGTAATTGCTCTTGGTGAGAAGGAAAACCACTATTAATACACTGTATGTCGTTATTACTTCCTCTTATTGTCTTAGGCCATGACTTTGTAGCAAGTAATTAAGAACCATGTCGGTTTTATGATGCCAACCAACAGACTTTATTAAATTATCAAATCGGGTACCTACCTATGTGGTATGGTTTTGGTAATTTGTGGAATTTATGCTTATCAGTCTCAAAGGACTGATACGTAAAAATATTTAGCAAACAGGATCTAATTTTCTTAAATAATTCCGGAAATTACGATTAGCCTCGAAGCACGCTTGAAAAATATCCGACGAAAAAATGTTCGCCTACTCTACGATGACCTTAAAGATACAAAAGTTTGCATAACTCGTGCAGGTGGAGGCACGTGGG
This sequence comes from Plusia festucae, assembly GCA_950381575.1. NCBI lineage: Eukaryota > Metazoa > Arthropoda > Insecta > Lepidoptera > Noctuidae > Plusia > Plusia festucae. The sequence goes on along the minus strand of OX494434.1, from coordinate 7,694,605 downwards.
CAGAAATACTCACACCGCATCCTGGTGGCAGACTATGTTCAGCCACACTTCCACATGGAGATGCATATGCCCAAGGAAGTGCTCTTCACGGAAGGCAGATTCGACATCAACGTTACCGCAAAGTAAGCCCTATCCCAAAAAGTAGAGGAATTATACTGAAATCTACTCAAGCAATGGTTAGAATTATACGTACCAAAAAACAGAACGAACAAAACATTTGAAAACAAACTTGTCAAAAACAAGTGAACTTTACTTTTTAAGAACATGTTATGTTGTCATCACTATGTTGACCAGAATCATACATATTCAAATTTTATGTTTTGAAACAGGTTTTTTTTAAACTTTCGTTATACAATCTCGATAATCCAGAATTATTATTTGTAATATTGGTTTAGACACGAAAACATCGTAGGTATAGCTAATCTTTTCTCATCATTCCTATAAACAAAGGAATTTTCTTAGTGAAAGCTGTCGTTTCTCATTACATGAAAGAAAAACTCATCTCTCGAATTCAATAGAATATTAATTCCGTAAATAAGCAAGAACCGTTTGTAGACGCAACGCGATGTCAGTTTTTATCAATACAATTCGATCAAGCGGCCATAATTTAATAAAAACCTTATTGAACGAGTAAACATCGGTTACCGAATGAACATTTTTGAACACGCTATTTGTGATTATAATACATACCTATGTTCCAGTTTTATAAGATTCTTGTAAAATTTGATTTTATGATATTTTAGGCACTTCAACGGGATACCGGTTAACGGTGAACTTACAATATCAGCATACCCCGTGTTTTTTTCCGGAGTCTTACAACCAGTGGTAGCATCCCCTACTCGGAAAGTGATCAACATCAACGGTCAAACACTAGTTACATTTGACCTCAAAACTGACCTCGACCTCGTTGAGGATGCTGCGAGGCCGCTCGTCGTAGAAGCTGTGATTGAAGAGAAAGATACTCTGATCAAACAAAATGTAACATCCAGGATATTGTTGTTGAGAGCCCCGTATAGATTGAAAGTGTCGGCTCCCGAACACTTTAAGCCAACTCTACCATACATTGTACAGGTAATTTATATACCTAAGTTATAGATAGTATTACCGTGCCTAAGTACCTTTTAGAATCTGCGTTGAAACCTTACGTACGGTTTGAACGATAATAAAGGTTAAGCCGCGTTCGCCGCGGTTGGTCCGTGGATGGGTGACCATTTGTAAACATACCGAGACCTCTCCGTGCTTCGGAAAGCACGTTAAGCCGTTGGTCCCGACTGTCATACAGTGATCTTTGATAGTCGTTAATTCATTGCAATTCTGACATCCAGTCTTACTGTGGAATACTGTATTAAGTTCCTAGCAATAGGTTGTGGAGGTCAGATAGGCAGTCGCTCCATGTAAAATACGGTATTCAGCTAAATACGGTAAGACTAGAAGCCGATATGATAGCTTGAGGAAAAAGGCAAGGCAGAAGGAAAAACTTTACAGGTGTAAATTGTGTAGTTCACGTTTTGAATGAAACATCACTGAAAAATCATTCATAAGGATACATTAACTTTTATTCGTTTAACTACAAGATTCCTCTGTCAGTCAATGTGTATAAATTAGGTATATGACAATCTGTTTACAGATCGAACTGGTAGATCCATCTGGAACAGTGATGCCCACTGATGGTGATGTCACAGTGGAAAGACTGTGGGATGATGGCGCCCCCGTCAATGTGACCACAGTGACGTTGAACAAGGGTGTCGCGACGTACACCCTTGTGCCTGACAACGCGCATATCAACTCTACACTTAATTTAGTGGTAAGTTCAAAACAATTGAATTATAGTGTCAAATCGTAAGTGATGAAAATGCGATATTTAACTTATTGATTTAGTCTATGTAAACTGAAACTTTCCTTTACTTACAAATTTAGATTATTTGTACCTACCTTGTCTTGGTTTTCGTAGGTAAGTACCAATAACAGCATTTTTTTTCCTGAGCAGATAAAGTACAAGGAGGTAACAGAGCGAGTAGTGAATGTCCAACGAAGTGAGTATTCGTTCGGCCAGTTCCTAACTGTGGAGATATTGACGCGCGGTACAGGAGTCGGCGATGAGATGCGAGCGCGAATCACCGCCACTGAGCCTATGGATCTAGTGCACTATGTCGTTATTGGGAGAGGCGATATAATTGTAGCGAAAACTGTGGAGGTAAGTTTGTAGATCACAATCTGCATCAAATCAATGCAATCAAGCTGCATTTAATATGCTATGCATATTCTCTATTGACTATGTATTATCTTACACCTACAGCTGAATAAAAAAACACTAAAAGTTTACCGACTAGATTTAAGAGAGAATGATGCCTACAAAAACATCACTTAAATTTCAAGACAATGAAAAAATATAATTATACGAAAATTAAATGTTAAGATGTATATTCATTTATACTAAAAGCGCCTTTATAACCCACATTTTGTGTACCAGCAGTACTGTACTAAACTTGTCCTGTTGCAGTTGAGTCCAGCTCGTCGTAGCGTGGATGTGACAGTATCGGTGACGTCACGCATGTCTCCGGGCTGTGTGATCATAGCGTGGTACCCTCGCGTTGACGTCAACAAAGTACTCTCAGCCGCCGTATACGCACCACAAGGCAATCTGCTTCAAAATGATGTAGGTTTATCTTCCTGCTATTTTTAAAAGTTTCTAAACTTGATCTGCTATCACTTGTAAAACTTTAACACGAAATCATTCACAAGTATATACTTATTTGAAATTTCTTATTTGAAAATAACCGGAATAAAGATAAGCCACAGTATGAATTCAAATAAATTTTGTAATTTACAGAAAATTTTGGAAAACTTAGTTACGTTAAGTTCATCAAAATACGTTCAGCACTGTTTAAATATCACATCTCTAATCTATATATAATTTGAAGTCCAAAGTTATCCTTTTTAGGCTCCTTTATTATACAATATACATATTATACGTCATGTCTGTTAAGATAAAATATTGCCTATCTATTATAAAAAACGTAAAAATCAACGTTTTTCAGGTAGCCGTATCTCCAGTTTCGAGTACTGGCGCTGGCACTCGTCCTAACACATTGGTGGAGCTGAAAGTGACCGGCGATGCTGGCGCCATCGTAGGCTTGCTGGCAGAGGATGTCAATGCTATGCAAGCAGGACTCGCCAGTCACAATGGACTTGGCAGTGGACTTGATATGCTTTCGGTGAGTACTAATACGTACAATAGATAGGACCTGGATTAGCAAGATTGGCTAAATAACCCCTGTGTTTTCATGTCATCGTTGGCAAAATGATTGATGAGTCTTCGTTATGTGTTCTTTATTTTATACCATGTCGCTTTAATGTCAGGTGGAGCGAGAAGTGGAAAGCTTTAATGGGTTAGCACATTCCTTATTCAAAAACGACGACCATCTTCCTGGAATGGGCCTGGACTTAGGAGGCTACACTACTTCAGATGTTTTCAAAGTAAGACACATTTTTCAGCCAAATACTTCGTTTTATACCGGACAATACTTAACTATAACATAATTTCGATTTCAGAACGCAGGAGTGGTAATACTCACAGATGGTGCTGTTGTAAAAAGCAATGCTGATGGTAAGTTATTATATGAACTTGGTTCGACAGTCATCTTAATAATGAGAATGGCATTGTCCTGATTATTGAGAATTCATGAACGTCCTTTTTATGACAGGTACTTTCGCGACTGAACCTCCAGTGGAAACTGGTACAAGAGCGCCGCAGGCTGGTCCCTACGCTTTCAGTCGATTACCTCCCCCGCCCTCACCGAGATACTACCTCACCGTTTCACCGCAGCCTACGTGGATGGTTGCTAACCTCACTATTGGGTAAGTGTTAAAGATTAAGTACCTGGATCACCGAGCTTAGCTCGTTTTTTTTTTGGAAGTGTGTTTTTTAGAAATTATATTTAAATACGAATTACATACTGATAAAAAGAGGAAGTATGAATACCTAATATTTTTCGATCTTACCAACATAATAATAAAAAAATATGAACCGGTTATTTATATAAAAAATCACGAGTGTAGTTTAATATTTTATTAGAAACAAATACTTATTTTTATACAGCTTATCAATAAATCACAAATAACATTAAAGTTAAGAAAATATATTATTACTCGCCAACATGTCAGGAAGAGTAATTTTTTCAGGTTATGTTTAAGTTGATTACAGAAAACACGGATAAAACGTCATTTTCTGAAAATGAATCCTACTTAGATCAATTTAACGCCCCCGAAACCCCCTGTATACTCAATTTCATGAAAATTGTTGAAACCGTTTCCGAGATTGAGATAATATACATAATTATATATATTCGCAGCGTCATATTATTCACCATAGAGGTTAAGTTATTCACAAATATCATTATAATTAAAAAAATATATTCCTAGTCTTGCCATAAACACTATTAAACGAAAAAAAATGTTTTCTATTGCAAATAACATTTATTACTTTTACAGTGTGTTAGTTTAATACATAAAACAATTTAAAATATAAAAAGCTTATTCGAAGTCATCTTCATTGGCTGCAATGCAGTCCTTTAAACGTTAAGGCCAGTTATCAATTACAGCACGCACTCTTTCCATGGGAAAATTCTTAACTGCCAATCGTATGGATTGTTTTAGGGGCTCTAAATTATCATGGCGTTAAGAGCAAGCCGTACTCTCTAAAACTGACCATAATCTAAAGCTGATTAAGATCAGGGCTAGACGACGGCCAGTCTCTGGCTCCGATGAAGTCCGAAAGGTTCGTTTCCAACCAAGACTGCGTAGACCGAGCTTTATAACCCGGCGCCGAGTCTTGCTGGAAGGACCATTGTTGGTTATTGAACAGGTGTCGTTTACGTTATCTTTATACACTTGTGCCGATGTTTTGATACCTTTTTCAGAAAACTATGGCTTAGTCACTCCTTCATAGCTAATACCCCACCAAAACCATCACTGAAGTCGGATAATGCCTACGATGCACTCTGTCGACTAATTGGGAAGCTTCCTTAGAGCTGTGAGCATAATTACTGTCGATTTGTTTGTTAAATATTGCTCAATTGTAAAAAAAATCTCATCCGTAAACAGTAGTTGTTTCGATTTTACCACCCTATTCTTTTTAAATTATCCGTTAAGAAATGACCAGTACGTCTCTTAAAGGCTGTAAGTCCTAAGTCAGCTTTTAAAATACGCGACATGGTTCTAGGTGCAATCTTCATCTCCCGAGATAAAATCTCTTGCTTTCGGACAGGATTTCTTCGAATTCTTTCCCTTACTGATTTGACCACCTTTTTCGTACGGCCTGGATCTTTAAAACATTGTACAATTTATTGGCGCCAAAATGAGAAAACACAATGAACAATCATATAAAAATGACAGATTCCAAATTCAAATGTAATATTTTGTTTATTTTGAATTGTAACAGTATTGATGGCCGTATATACAAGAATTGCACGTTTAAAGATTTAAGATTACTGAAAACACGGACAAAACGACATTTTCTGAAAATGAATCCTAGCTAGATCGATTTAACGCCCCCGAAACTCCCTGCATACTAAATTTCATGAAAATCGTTGGAGCCGTTTCCGAGATTCAGATTATCAATACTTATAATAAATCTGTAGAAGTGAAAATTCTGTACATTGAAAATATCAAAAAAATTAATGGCGGGGTGTGTTACTAGACCGACACCGAACCCAAAAAGGTGATTAAAAAAATTTTTGTCTGTCTGTCTGTCTGTCTGTCTGTCTCTCTGTCTGTCTGTCTGTCTGTTTGTTCAGGCATCACGCAAAAACTACCGGTTCGATTTCGATGAAACTTGGTATAATTGTTCTTTAATATCCTGGGCACCACACTGGGTAGTTTTTATCCCGGAAAAGTATATACAAAAAAAAACAAACTTAATTTTGCGGTTCGATCCCTAGACCCGAATACTGTACCAACCGCAAATAATAAGTTTGTCGTAGGTTACGTCACCCGCAGTGGAGTTCAATAAGGGGCGCTGCACACGGCCAAGTAACTATTTATTAATCTGTGACACGGCTAAGATACTATAATTATTAATCTATAAGTTTGTTTGTTTGAACGCGCTAAACTCAGGAAGTACGGGTCCGATTTGAAAAATTCTTTCACTGTTAGATAGTACACTTTTTAAGGAAGGCTATAGGCTACTTTTCTTTTGGAAATCTATCCCCTAAGGGGGTGAAATAGGGGTTGAAAGTTTGTATGGGAAGTTCGGTATTTTCAATGATAGACACATGAAATATCGTATACGGGTTTCTGAATAGAAATAAATAAAGATGTACATATTTCAGCGATTTTAAAAATCATCCCCCTAAGAGGGTGAAAAAGGGGTTGGAAGTTTGTAGGCATATGAATTGTGTCGTTTTCAAAGATAGACATTCAATTTCATACAAGGGTTATTAGTTAGAAAGAAATAAGATGTATTTCCGAGATTTTAGAAATCTACCCTCTAAGAGGGTGAAATAAGGGCTGAAATAGTTGGTACGTGAAGTTCAGTATTCTCAAAGATAGACAGATGAAAAGATAAATAGATAAGATAATGACCATCTAAGACATAGGTATCTATAATGACGACTCCCGTGGTCGAGTGGCGTTCACTCCGGTTTTTAAGGTGTTGCCAGCTCTAAGGTTCCAGGTTCGATCCCCGGACGGGTCCATGTAGAAAATCACTTTTATACATAGTCTGGAGTCTGGGTGTTTATGGTACCTTTTTTGTCTCCGATTCCATAACACAAATGCTTTTGCTACTTACTTTACTTTTATTATTATTTTAACGCCATAATATTAGATGAAAAATTTTATACATTCTCCTTACTTTGAAAATCACAGAATACATCTACCTTTAATACTACTCTTTACTTTACGCGCGAGCGAAGCCGCGGGCAACAGCTAGTATATATATACAGTGTGTCCGGTCATGGACTAGCGATATTTTATATACTTGTAAAACAACTATATTAATGCACAAATACACTATATTGTTGGGTCCAATTCACATCCTCGCTATGTGGCAGCCATTTTGCTTTTTTGTAGACATTATTGCTACGCATGTGCAAAAAAAATCATATCTCTCAAAGTTTTGGTCCCATTGAGAAAGAAATAGACTTATTTGGAGGGCAACAAAACTGCCTTTTGTCTACATTATAAAACAATGTGTTTTCAATCTCCCAACTTTTGAAAAACGTAGGAAAAAGAAAATAGTTTTTAAAAAAATGATGCAACTCTACAAATTATTGTAAATTACTGCAAAAACCTCCCCATGACCCTAATATTTTTATTACTAGATCGAAAGATTATGAACTAAGCTATAATACAACATAAAATTTACAACTTTATGTCTATTACTTTAGGAGTTATTGTTATTTGAACACAGCGTATGCACAAGCAGAAAAAGCCTTTGTTGGAACCCTAAACAGGCAATTAACTAAAACACTTTAAATTGATATTAGATTTTATTAAATAGTTTTGCAATATTGATACACAATTAAAATACCTAAAACAATTGCTCAAAGTGACCACCACTAGCTAGCAGGCAAGCTAAAGCTCTCTGTGCCACCTGGGTTGATGAGCGCCTAATCAACTCCTAAAGTAATAGACATAAAGTTGTAAATTTTATGTTGTATTATAGCTTAGTTCATAATCTTTCGATCTAGTAATAAAAATATTAGGGTCATGGGGAGGTTTTTGCAGTAATTTACAATAATTTGTAGAGTTGCATCATTTTTTTAAAAACTATTTTCTTTTTCTTACGTTTTTCAAAAGTTGGGAGATTGAAAACACATTGTTTTATAATGTAGACAAAAGGCAGTTTTGTTGCCCTCCAAATAAGTCTATTTCTTTCTCAATGGGACCAAAACTTTGAGAGATATGATTTTTTTTGCACATGCGTAGCAATAATGTCTACAAAAAAGCAAAATGGCTGCCACATAGCGAGGATGTGAATTGGACCCAACAATATAGTGTATTTGTGCATTAATATAGTTGTTTTACAAGTATTTAAAATATCGCTAGTCCATGACCGGACACACTGTATATACAAGAATTGCTCGTTTAAAGATATAAGATAAGATTACGTCTATGACCAGCAGTTTTTGCAGTACTTAACAAGAACAATTGAAGAAACATTTCATCAAATCACGAAACACTTTTGTTACAGTAATGATGGGACTGGTGCAAAGGAACGTTGGACGCCAGTAACGCCCGGAGAATTCACAATCGGGGCATTTTCAGTGCACCCAACCCTCGGTCTCGGTTTAGCTACCCCGCAAAAGTTCACCACCTCTGTCCCGCTATCATTGTCTGCCGAACTTCCAACGACTTTGCAAAAAGGCGAGACTGTAGCAGCAGTGATTATTTTGAAGACTACGCTCGCCGTGGACACGTCTGTCGAGGTCACATTTTACAACAGCGATCTATATTTCGAATTCGAACCTCTTGATAACGAACTTGATTCCCAGAAAAGTAAGTGCCCACAAAATATACACTCGTACACAATCGATACTCGATCGATTACATGCATTCCTAATCTGGTACTGTTATTATTTCCAGAAATCGAGTTATTCCGAAGAGTGCGAGTAACAGTACCAGCCCGCGGGTCGGTTAGCACAGCCTTCTTGTTGACGGTAATGCGCAGTGGTAACGTGCCTATCATCGTCGAGGCCAGCGGTAATGGCGTCTCCGATTCACTCTTCAGATCCATTCAAGTTCAGGTAACTCTCCGATAATAATCCGACGTTATCATAAGGTGATCTGTCTACAAAGTAACACATTAGAAAATCTTTAGTTACTTCTAAATTATTTGGTTTACTTCAATAGCTATGAACAAATCTAATTGATGTTGCTATGCAGCGTCCTTTTGATTAATTGTTATTTAGTAGATCCTTCGATGATTGAAAATCCCTGTTGCTATGCAATTGCTTCTCGTTTGTTATGTTATGTATTACCCACATTGTACCTAAATATTATATTAAATAGAATAAAGGTTTAATAATGAATTGAATGAATAAATGAATATAATAATATATGTAACTAGCTGTTTCCCGCAGCTCCGCCCGCGGTTTAATTTTTTTTTATGTAATTGAGAATTTTCTTTACTATAAACACGGAGCTCGAGACCTTTCCAACGAAAGCAAAACCGTGGAAATCGGTTCGTGCGTTCTGGAGTTATAGCGTCAGGAAGGAAAACCCGACTTATTTTTATATAGCCTTTAGATTACTTGCCGAAAAAATACGACTAAATTTGAAAATATTTAAAAATTAAATTTAAAAAATGATCTTCCTTCCAGGATGGGTACGAAGAAGAGGTATCGACATGGGGCTTGCTGGACGCGCGGCGCGGTGTGGCGCGCGCCAACCTGACGCTGGCGGTGGCGGCGGGGCAGCGCGCCGGCCAGACGTGGCTGCACGCGGCCGGCGACCTGCTGGCCGCCGCGCTGCAGGCCGCCAGCATGCCCGCTGCACCGCCCGCTGACGCTGCGCAGGCCGCTCGACCTCTAGCTCTTGCTTGCGTACTGCTGGACTACCTACAGGTAAGGCTATGTGCTTTTTACTTTTTTTCTGTCTTACTTAGGATTCGAGCATACCTTCATAAAAAATTTCCCTTCTGGAAGCAGCTGAAGGTTTAGGAGGTACGGGCTTTTTGCAAGCACCAAAAAACTCCTACCTTTACCTGTATTAGGTGTATCGCAATTCTGTTTTGTTTTTTGATGTGAAACATCTATAGCCGCACGTAAAACCGAGTTCTGACGTGGCGACGCTTGCCGTGGCAACGCGTCGCCACGCTATATGATGGTATATATATACAGTCTGTGCAGTAGGGTTTACGGTGTGGCGACGCGTCGCCACACGTCTACTGCACTCGAAATCGATTGAAATTAGAACCCAAGATGGCGCCGAGGAAAATTTGCAAATTTTTCGTCATGGGTGTCATTTTCATGGTTCCTGAGGTCGCTGAAAACTATTATGGGGTCGAAATTAGAACCCAAGATGGCGCCGAGGAAAATATGCTAATTTTTCGTCATGGGTGTCATTTTCATGGTTCCTGAGGTCGCTGAAAACGATTATGGGGTCGAAATTAAAACCCAGAATGGCGCCGAGGAAAATTTGCTAGATTTTCGTCATGGGTGTCATTTTCATGGTTCCTGAGGTCGCTAAAAACGATTATGGGGTCGAAATTAGAACCCAAGATGGCGCCGAGGAAAATTTGCTAATATTTCGTCATGGGTCCTGAGGTCGCTGAAAACTATTATGGGGTCGAAATTAGAACCCAAGCTGGCGCCGAGGAAAATATGCTAATTTTTCGTCATGGGTGTCATTTTCATGGTTCCTGAGGTCGCTAAAAACGATTATGGCGTCGAAATTAGAACCCAAGATGGCGCCGAGGAAAATTTGCTAATTTTTCGTCATGGATGTCATTTTGATGGTTCCTGAGGTCGCTAAACACGATTATGGGGTCGAAATTAGAACCCAAGATGGCACCTGAGGTCGCTGAAAATGATTATGGGGTGGAAATTAGAACCCAAGATAGCGCCGAGGAAAATTTGCTAATTTTTCGTCATGGGTGTCATTTTCATGGTTCCTGAGGTCGCTGAAAACGATTATGGGGTCGAAATTAGAACCCAAGATGGCGCCGAGGAAAATATGCAAATTTTTGACGTGAAACACGTCTGTCAACGTTTTTTGATTAAACGAATTAAGTAGTCACGATTTGAAATAAATTCGTTAATTTTTAAATAATTTCGTAGTTTATTCAATAAATAGTCATCGTTATCTGGAAAATAAAGCGTAATATTTTATTTTATCATTATGACATACTTATTTAGTTCCAATCACAATCTGTTCTTTTCTGCATATTTTTTACAAAATAATGTCGATGTTTCAAATCTGCCAGGCGTCCCGTGACAGCTCACATTTTTTTTTTCACTCCATTGAATTGGCGTCTCTCCACTCTCCTTGGATGAAGCTATTGATACAGTAGCTTCATCCAATGAATGGCTTCGGAATATTAAAATATTCCGAATTTGATTCCATTCAACATTCCATAATACTGATGTAGTTAACGTTAGGACTTTTTGTAATCAGTTCTCAGTCCTTCAGTTACTATCATATTAAATAACCTAATCTAGATAATACATAAATCATACTTTATTCTCAGGCAACTGGCCAAGAGGAAGTAGCGACTACTAAGGAAGTGCGCGAACTTGCAGCCAATGGCTACCAACGACTCATGGCCTACCGCAGACCTGACGGTTCTTTTGCTGCTGAAATTGACGCCGACGCTGAAGGAAATGTTTGGTAAGTCTACTTATCTACTTAAAAATTAGAATTGTTTGTCTATTTCACCACTTCAGTCTTCAAATCTAATTTGTTTAATCTTGTGATTATCTTCAACTATAGATTTTGGTTTTACAGGATGACAGCGGTAGCTACAAGATGGCTATCCCGTTGTTCGCGCTACATATCAGTAGAGCCAGAGGCAGCGAGACGCGCGGCAGTGTGGCTGGCGAACGCGCAGCAGGCGGACGGCGGCTGGCCCGCGCAGACCACTGCACGCAACGACCCTCACGCGCAGGCGCCGCTGCCGCTTACTGCTCAAGCCATGCTTGCACTGCATCAGGCCAAGGTGACTTACAAAACATAATAAGTACCTCTAATGGCCGAATACTCAAACAACATCAGTTTTAAGTGGCCATTAAGTCTCATGCTGGCTTTGTTACTTTAGGGTGTTAAGTGGCGAATGATAGACATTTTGATCGACTTAATGTTAAGTTCAGTATCACCACTTTACGATGTATATTCATGAACTAGTAAAACAGATTCCCAACTACATAATTTCATAAAGTAAATAACCAGTCTCTGACGTTATATTTGCAAAAGAAGTTTTGGTTCAGCATTAACGGCGGTAGCTTAAAGGGAAGGGCATCGGGTTTGTATTCCGCCCATAGCACTACCGACGTGAACCATTCGTAAAACGAGCATATATTTAGCTTACCACGAGGGGTTAACAAGAATACTACTTAGTAGGTAATGTGCGCAGTGCGACCCACATTACTAAGGTCTTGGCCAGTAGTGTTGACTGATATATATTTCAACTTATTGAATAGATTGGATAGAGAAAGGTTTTCATTGGCAGTAGTGTTCATAGGGTCTATTGAGTAGGTGAGTAGCTCCTCTATATTTTGTCAGATATAGAACAAAACATTGTTTCCAGGGCAGCGACGTTCTTTACAAAAACAACATCAACAAAGCATTAGACTTCGTGGTGAAAGGATTATCACCGGAACTGGATGCTTACTCGCTGGCCGTGATAGGAGGAGCCCTAGCCGTCGCGAGACATCCACAGCTCACGCAGACATTGGAAATGATGGACAAATATGCTAACACTTCAGGCAAGTCCATATATTTTATTTTAATAAGTTTTCTTTTAGACATGAGCTGCAAGAATAGTCCACGCCTTTATGATAATATTCGTTCGGCAGTCAACACTGGAATTAATGGAAAAAGAAAATTAAGTTTTTGGTGAACAATTGTGGTGTGGTTAGAAGTTGTACCGATCAGCATCTAACATGCATAAGCATTTCCATTAAGGACACTCTTACACTCTGCACTCGAAAGGAGAATGCCAAGATTCGGCCCGAGTCGTGAAGCGTCCGACAGACTTTCTATAATAATGATAGAGGATAATAAAAAACTGTAAAAATTATACAATATAAAGTCTGTAGAAGTACACCGTTGAAAAGTCATTTTAAATAGTTATTAATAACATTTCTTATTTCACTTTGAAATATTGCCAGTACTAAAATAAAATAAAGGATACGAAATTGTAGTTGCAAATCGATTACAATAATATTATTTATTATATAGCTACCTCAGTGAATTTATTACTGACATACGTTGTAACAAAAAGCATTAAGTTATTTTTTTTAGCATCAAATTAAATTGTTTTTAATATTATGACGATACCGTTAAGAATAATTTATTTCAATAAATGTTATTGTGCTGACAACACTTGATGTAAACTTATATTGTTTGCTAATGTCAAAAAGCTGCATGTCTCAATGTCGCTAACGCTCTCTAGATGGCGCTGTTAACATTTTAGTTACTGATTAATTATACAATGTAGTTTGATGACTACACTAATGTCTAGTCTTCTCAAAGGAAAACTTAAAAAATAAACAATTATTCTTTAACTTAAATAAACTATTCTTCAAAATCTTAGGGTATAAATAAATAATAAAATTATCAATAATATTTGATACAAAATACCTACAAATGATAGTATCAAATAAAATGTAGATAAACTTAAGTATATTTTCACTATAAAAACATATAACTATAAACGAAGATAAATTGCCAGAATAACTAATTTAATTAATAACTTATTTGTTTATTTCATGTTATAGTTCAAATCGGAAGTATTAAGTGGTCAACTTTAAAGAACTGTAACTTTTTTTGGTCAAGTTCTACTAAAAAACTAATTATACTATCAAATTCTATAATTATTGAAGTGAAACTTCTTTTGGCGCATGAGGGTAAAATTTTTACAGATGAAACGTCACGCCGGTATGCAACGGAAGTAGTAGAATACATTACAATGTCTTTGAACGGAAGTGTCAGAAAAGAGAGAGAGAGTGATCGAGACCATGAAGGTTTTCATCTATACCTTCATGATCGAGACCGATTGAGAGAGAGTAAGATAGGGCGAACGTAGCATGAGCAACTAGCCGTGGAGTGAGAGTATAGCAAGCGAGTGAGAAAGATTGAGAGAAAAAGTGAGACAGAGCGAACGTCGTATCACGCATAGTGCTATCACAGTCTTACATCATACAGTCGTTCGACGAAGACGTCTAGACAGGGCAATCGTGCGGGGTGCGAGGGGCGAGACGGGGGAAGGGCGCTCCCGAGCTGCATACATTACCATGTTAGTAGCTCGGGAGCTAACTTTCAGGGCTATCTGGTGTTAGTTTAGTTCTATTAGTTTTAATAAATATAATAATTTTATTAAAATGGGTGCCAAGAAACCAAGATGGCGTCGACGACAATTTGCAAATTTTTCGTCATGGGTGTCATTTTCATGATTCCCGAGGTCGCTTAAACGATTATGGGGTCGAAATTAAAACCCAAGATGGCGCCGAGGAAATTTTGCAAATTTTTCGTCATCGGTGTCATTTTCATGGTTCCCAAGGTCGCTAAAAACGATTATGGGTTCGAAATTAAAACCCAAGATGGCGCCGACGACAATTTGTAAATTTTTCATCATGTGTGTCATTTTCATGGTACCCGAAGTCGCTAAAAACGATTATGGGGTCGAAATTAGAATCCAAGATGGCGCCGAGAAAAATATGCATTTTTTTCATCATGGGTGTCATTTTCATGGTACCCGAGGTCGCTAAAAACGATTATGGGGTCGAAATTAGAATCCAAGATGGCGCCGAGAAAAATATGCATTTGTTTTCATCATGGGTGTCATTTTCATGGTACCCGAGGTCGCTAAAAACGATTATGGGGTCGAAATTAGAATCCAAGATGGCGCCGAGAAAAATATGCATTTTTTTCATCATGGGTGTCATTTTCATGGTACCCGAGGTCGCTAAAAACGATTATGGGGTCGAAATTAGAATCCAAGATGGCGCCGAGAAAAATATGCATTTTTTTCATCATGGGTGTAATTTTCATGGTACCCGAGGTCGCTAAAAACGATTATGGGGTCGAAATTAGAATCCAAGATGGCGCCGAGAAAAATATGCATTTTTTTCATCATAGGTGTCATTTTCATGGTACCCGAGGTCGCTAAAAACGATTATGGGGTCGAAATTAGAATCCAAGATGGCACCGAGAAAAATATGCATTTTTTTGTGATAAGTCATTTTTAAGATTTGCGAGGTCACTAAAAATAAAAATGAGGTCAAGCTTTCGCGGAAATGTCTATCGCGCAAAAGTTCCTGATCCAAGATGGAGGACATTTCTCTATATGAAATTACATGTATTCGTCTCAATCTCAATCTAGAATTTTTGCATGTGAGACCATAGACGAAGCGCATTTGCATAATAGTTACTGTTTTACAAATTGTGTATCTCGCTATTGTTAATTATTGTAACAATACTTATATTTATTTATTTTAGATAAACGTTATGTCAAACAATGTAAATATTGAAGAAATAAATTGAAAAAAATAAATTTATAATTTACATTAATTTTCAACACTTTTTTTATTTTAATGACAATTAAATTCCTAACCTATCTTCCTTTTTCCCTTCCTCTTAATCTTGGAAATTTAAAGTTTTAGATTTGTATAAATATAAACAAGATTTATAAATTAGTTCGCCAAAGAAGTTTCACTTCTGACATGTGTACTTTGTACGCACGCATGTTTTTTTTCCTTTTTAACGATATATGGTTCATCTTTGTCGGTTCGGGCCGACTCTTGTAGGAAACCTTGGCATTCTCCTTTATTACCCGATTTCGACGAAAGTTTCCCACATATTTCAAAGTATTTTCTTCACAGGCTCTACATTATTCTGGTCGCGGACTCTCTCTGGCAACGAGTGGCGAAACCCGTGGCTGAAGGGCAACAGCCTGGAGGCGAACACCGCGGCGTGGGGGCTGCGGGCCATGCTCGGCGCGCGACTGGTCGAGGAAGCCACGCCGGTAGTACGGTACCTGCTCCAGTCTGCATACCTACCTGACAACCCGGATCCCGAAGTCGTAAGTAATTCTTTCGTTAGTTCTTTTAGGTCTTTCTTTTTCCCCCTAATAAATATGATGCCACTTTCTGGACTTGCCTTAAAGCTTTACAATTTTTGCAGTCTACTTTTGCTTATTATTTCACTTTAAACAACTGCACAGACGCATTCGCAGTGTTCCTTAAAAATAAACCTTTAAAGCAAGAAACTGTTGTCCTCGACTTTTTTTTAACAATTGGGATTATTCTAATGACGAACATATTTTTATTGAAATATTTAGATGATTGAAATAAAGACGATAATATAATCTTCCAGATTGACGCAATAGCGCAGTACGCAGAAACTGTGAAAACGTCATCCAAACTCCGAGTGTCGGTGAACGAAACGGGATCGGAAGATTCGAGGCAGTTCCAGATCGGCGAGAACAATGCCCTCGTCATTCAAACAAAATCGGTAAACAGTTTTTTCACATTATGTAAAACTTATCAGAAACGCATTAGGTACAAGAGTTTGTTGTTGTGATTTCAAGTTATAAAGAACTTTTTGCTGATCATCAGGTTTGTTCGCTTACTTCTATCAATACATCCTTGTAGTATCCTTAGTTTTTGCCATAAAAAGAACTTTCACTATGTATGAAGGTACCTTCTTGGATTTTATTTCTATCTAATACTATTTTTACACATAGATCCGTAATAGTCGTTCAGTGAGTGCGGTGACGGAAGGTCGTGGGCTCGGCCTGATCGGGTTGGGCACGCACACTTCCACCAACGTGACGGCAGCCTGGCCGAGGTATACGCTCGACCCACGCGTTGACCAGGTCTCCACTAAGGATCGTCTACAACTCTCAATCTGCTTTGGGTAAGCAAATGGCTTGATCAGTATTTACCAAGGTCTTCGAAGTATCCTGATTAGGTGTGTTTTATATTTTCAGTCAGCGATGGAGTCGAATATGTTATACCATCAGACTAGATTAGATTGATTTTACTACTTCTTTGTTGCCACTGGTTTGTGGTCGAAATTATTCTAGGTATACAAAGGATCTTTCAGTGCTATTCTGTTTGCAATAATTGATTTCTGTATTTTATGTTATAAATAATTTGTTTATTATGTTCAGGTTTGTGGCTCAAGGGAATGAGACAGAGAGCGGGTTAACGCTTCTTACAGTACAGCTGCCATCTGGATACGTGGCTGATATAAACACACTGACTGAATTAACGGTAATTATATAATATCTATGCCGATTATCTATATATATAAAAATGAAACCCGTTTTTCGTTGTCATGGCATCACGCGTGAACGGCTGGACCAATTTCGTTCATTCTTTTTTTGTCGTGTTGTTTATTATCAGGAGAAGGTTCTTATGGAGAAAAAAAAAACAAAAAAGTTGCGCGAAAATTTAAAAAAAATTAAAGAAAAGTTAATGACCATATTAACTCTTCTAATTTAACCTTTATAGCCTTTGACATTTCTGTTAGTTATTTGACATGACAACGTCTGTCAGGTCAGCTAGTCTTCAATAAATAATTTGTTTAGGCACTTATATTTTCATTACAAAAGAAGGACGTGAATACGCTGACTGAAATTTATTGAAAATATTGATTGTCTATAAAGTCGGTTTACGTACGATAATTTTTCGTGATAACATCAAGAGAACGATGATGAAAAATTGCATGCTGTCCCGTCTTCTACTCGAACGCATCGGCCGATGGAGTGAAAGAGAGATAGATGCGTCACAAACCGAACGCTTAAGCCGGTCGTGTATCTCGTTCGCACGCTCGACTCAGCCGGAACGTGAGTTCATATTACGAAAATCCATTATTTTCCATTTGAATTAAAGCACTTTCGCTTTCCTGTAACATTTTTTCTTGTGGTCTTTGACCCTTGATTTTAGCTTTAAGTATTTGTCGTAGCTGTAGTGTAGTTCGGTATGCTACAGTATGTGTGTGTGCAGGCGGCGCGGCACGTGGTGTGGGCGCGCGCGGCGGCGGGCGGGGCGCGCGTGGCGGCGGGGGTGCGCGCGGGGCGCGGGGAGCGCTGCGCCACGCTGGGCGCGGCGCGGGCGCTGCCCGTCGCGCGCCAGCGCCCCGCCTGGGCCACGCTGCAGGACCTCTACGACTCCAGTCAGTACCTTACAGCTTGTCCTAAACACAAGCGACATTTCTACAACCCTTAGCAATTTATACAAATCGCTATGACATTAAATGTATGGCAATGACAAATGTCATAAATTTCCTGTTTGGCCACGTGGCTTTGACATGCCTCTTCCATTTATTTGGGAGGATCCGATTCCCTCAGCGTTAACGCTTGTAGAAATGCCAGTTGTCACAGGGGCTTATTATTTTTATTATTAGTTTTTGGATATGCGGAAAACCCAGTTGTGTAACCTAATAACCCAGGTGTTTGTAATTTTTAGTAAAGTCAGTACATCGCGGTAGATAACAAATTCGTTTTCGCCTGATCCTCAGTATCAAGGTGAATACGAAATGCTATTTTTTCAAAAACAGTTTCCTCCCGTCTTCTGCAGAAGTGCAGAGGGGGAATTATGAGGATTCCTAATTATCTACCTGATCACAATAATAAAATCTATATCCTGTTCTGGTACCTTACCATCAATTTTTTTTTAAGTGTAGTATTTAATTTGGGTAGCACATTACTAGTATTATTGTTAACCCCTCGTGCTAAGCTTAATACTTGTGTTACGAGTGGGTTCACTTCGGTAGTGTAATGGATGGGATCCGAACCCGCGACCACATGACCGCAA
Organism: Plusia festucae; assembly: GCA_950381575.1. Lineage (NCBI taxonomy): Eukaryota > Metazoa > Arthropoda > Insecta > Lepidoptera > Noctuidae > Plusia > Plusia festucae. The sequence goes on along the minus strand of OX494434.1, from coordinate 7,676,123 downwards.
ATCCGATGCTCTAGCCATTAGGCTACCGCCGCTTCATTATCATACTTATACAGGTCACCGCGCCCGCGTGTTCTTCTCCGCCCCAGCAGCAAGTGCTTGTGATATATGCCGCGTGTGGGAGTCATGCGCTCGCGCCTGCGGTACTGCAGCACAGCGTACAGCTGACGCCAACACGCCCGCTGCACCCGACGCAGCCACCATGCACGTGCTAACACCCGCCATTGTACTCGTTACTGCATTGCTCTTACTACTATAGTTGATACAAGAACTAACTAAAATAAATACAGTGCTAAGTGATGGTAACGTCAAGAGACAAGAACCATTGTATAGTTTGTGTTACTGAGACTCTAATAAACTTAAGTTAATTCTTCCAGGTCATAAATTATACTGCTGTGTCCGACTAAAGTGTGGTAAAAAACCTTGATTAAGTTCGATTTAACGTCTATTAAAAGAAATTAGCTTTTATAGGTACTGTTTTTATAGCTAGGTACTGATGTGCACATAAGTTGTTTTCCACTTAAATTGGACAGCATAATTATTATAAGTAATTAACAAATCAAGATACTATCCTTACCATTGTTAATTTAAATGTTAGGTTTACAGCAAAGAACTAATTTATAACACTTCAAATAAGAATTCTTGTAAATAGTTATTTAATAAACAGTAAACAACCGTCTTTTTTATATGGTGGCTAAATAAATACAAATCAATTTAATTCAAAACATTATTTTTATTTGAGTATTTTTATCATTCCTTTCCTTTACAAAATTGAATTCAGGTTGATTTAGAACTGACTGACTGTATAAGCAACGGATATTTTACCAAACTTAATTAAATTTCCATTTTCCTCATCATCCAATGGAAGAAGCCGAGAATTGAGAAGGACATGGTCAGAGGCACCGCCGAAGCTTTTATCCACGCCCACAGACTGTAAACAATATATAACCTATTACAAAATCATATAAATTGATATAATAATAGCAAGCACAGGTGCACTCTCTGTTCCTTCACTCTCAGACTCCGATGGGACTTCAGACCGACACGACCGGAGAGATCAACCGCAGGACCAACAGTTTTACGTGCTTTCAGAGGCACGGACCTCGGAAACATGGCACACTACCTGATTCCAAGCAGTACAGAGTATTTCTAAACAGAACACCCAGTAATTAATATTGCACGATAATCGCACTTCTACCACGAGACCAACAAGGCTCTCATCATATTCTCAAAATAGACACCATATTAAGTCATTTAGGTACTACTAACGCTGATTTAATATATCTGATGGCTGATTTCCCATCTCTTTTTATACCTTGTTAAGACAGTGCGAGCTAGCGTACGAGCGACGTAGCGTACGTCAGCCCGCCAAATAACTGCACTGCAATAACACGTATTTTTCGACGTAACTTAGGTACAGTAAAAGTAAGTAAGAGACAAGCCGAGCTATTGGACATAAAGAAGCCAAACCGAGTATTGTCTCGCTAGGCAGCAGCTCAGACTGTCTAACCAGACCATTACAGTTGGCATAGCAAATTAATTATACTCCATTTAAAATAGCATTAGACAGAAGTTAAAAAAGGTTATTTATAATGCACACTTTGTTGCAAAAGTACAATAAACTTGTTACAGTTACGATTGACGCCTATAAATTAAAATCTTTTTACATACCAGCTGTCACACTTATTTGTAATCATGTTAACCATTTTTCATAACAAATTATGTGGCTTTCATTTATTTATAATATTTCATTCCAATCTAAAATGACAGTGTCAATGCTAAAAAGCTAAAAGAAGCAGTGATGAACAATACTGGAACGTTTTTCGTTTTACTATTATCCTACCATTATTTGTTTATGTATTATATATTTATTATTTTATTATGACTAAATCCTATGATGAAGACGAAGAAGTTTCACTATAGTGTGTTGTAAGTTGTTATTTTAATTAAAATATTGTTCTAAAAATTACTTTTATTTTAATCTTATTAAATCTAAGTCATCATGACATGATTGGTTGTCTCATTCATTGTTTTGGTGTAAGTTTGTAATGTGTGATGAAGATATTGTTATAAATAAAGCGTAATTTAAAAAAAAAGTTTTATTTCGTTTATTTAAGTACTTAAAACAATTTCTTTGAAATAAAATGTTTTCAATTCCTGCTTCTGCGAGCCTCTTTTTTCTAATGCTATAATAAATGGAGTATAGTAATGTCGATAAAAGATGTAAATAGGATTTACTGAAAACGACACTTTAAAAAGAATCCAATTATCCAAATATGACATTGGTAGCCACTTAATAACAACATAGTGTAACAGCGTTAATTTAAGACGGATTGTTTATTTCTACAGTGAACCACACTTCAATAGGTGAAACAGGTTTTATGTCAATGCCGGAAGGTTGAGTTTCGTACGCGCGGTCTAACGCACTATTGTAACTTTGTACGTAAAATGAATATTATATATCAATACCGTATAGAGAAGGAATGAGCATTGATCACCACGCTTCCAATTGTTTGGAATCCAGGTTTCCTCACGATGTTTTCTTTCACCGTTTTTCAATCATGTCTTTGAATGATTAAGAAAGTACTTATTACTTTTAAAAAGTCACATTGGTACTTGTCTGGGTTCGAATCTGAAGCCATGTGCATACGAATCCGGTCATTAAACCGCTAGGTCACCACGACATTTAAACGTCACGAACGTTAAATACCAAACAATATTTCAACTCACTCGTATGGATCGTCCGATATGTAGTAAGGTAGCGGTGTAGGCACTAGCCCGCTGTCGGCGATGTAAACCCGCACCGTTGGCCGGTCGTCCACGTCAGTAGGTGTGTGCTCCACCATGTGTATTATGTTCTGACCTTCCACCACCTTTATAATAAAACATATTAAGAAAACTACACGCAACGTGTCTTAGGAGGTATCTATGTGGCGGTGCATATATATATATTTTTTTTTAATAAATAAATAAATGTGGACAACATCACATACATTGCTCCGAATCCAAAGTAAGTAGCTAAAGCACTTGTGTTATGGAATCCAGAGACAACGAAGGTACCACAAACACCCAAACCCGAGGCAATGTAGAAAAGTGTTTTTCTACATTGACCCGTCCGGGGATCGAACTCAGAGCTGACGACACCTTGAAAACCGGTGTGTACGCCACTCGACCACGGAGGTCGTCAAAAATATATATAGCATCGTGTCTCCTAAACGAATGGATTTTGACGCGGTTTTTTTTGTGAAACCTGATGTAGTGGGGGCTATCGCGTGTCGATATTCCGCTAGGGTCGCTACTGTCGCTTAAGGTCTATCTGGCAATTTCGACCAATAGCCGGCAAGTAGCTTGTCTCTCATTGGTGGAGAATGACAGATAAACCTTATGCGACACTAGCGACCCTACCGGTTTTTTGATACGCGATAGCCCCATTGAGATGTTCCATAGCTAAAACCAGCTGACCTAGCAAACGTTGCTTTGCCGTATTCAGGAAATGGTAAGCCCTAATAACAAATTTAGAAACGTTTCGGAAGAGTTTGGTTACAAAATCTAAGTCGAAGTTGGTGCGTGACCCCTTTACAAAAAAATCTGCCACTCAATGAACACATCATGTACCTTAGGTACTCGTTGTTATGAAATACGCGATGATATTGTCATATTGTTTGTTGTTGTTAAAATACCTACCTTTCCCACCACAGTATGTAGGTTGTCTAGCCAGGGTGTTCCAACTGTTGTAATAAGAAACTGACAACCATTTGTATTTGGACCTAAAAAGTAAAAAATTAACACTCATCATGGAAATGCTAAATTCAAAGTTATAACAAAATGAGGCAGTGGTAGATAGATAAGTACCTTTATTCGCCATAGAGACAAACCCAGCGCCAGTATGTTGAGTCTCCAAATTTTCATCATCGAAAGTTTCCCCATAAATGCTGATTGAACCGGTGCCATCATCAGCTACTACGTCACCACCTATAATTAAACCAGAATAAAGACCTAATATGGTAAAAACATAGATTTATTATGCCTAGAAAGCGAGTACGCGCACGAATAGTGAAGCCGTTCAAACTGTGTCATATCAACACAGTTGGTACGTCTGAACGTACCGTCAGTGGTCAAGGACAAGCGCTAGTGCAAATATCCTTAATTTAAAGTTTAATGGCGGTTTAAGTAGTGAATGAGTGTCACAAAGCAATAAATATGTAAACGACGACGAAAGTATATACATAATGCTCGATGCACACGTCAATATTTTTGGCTTCACTGTAAGCTACGCGCTTGTATGGAGATTATGTATCTAGGCCTTATTAATTAATCTATGGGTGAAAAGTACAAACAATTACCTATAAAACACTTTACCAACCTTGTACCATAAACCTTTTAATTATACGGTTAAAAGAGGAACCCTTATAAGTTTTCCCTTGTATGCCAGTAGTAGACAAAGATTTAAAGTTTTTCACCGCTTTAGGCGCTAAGTCTCCAAATAAACCTATTACGACGCGACCCAAATCTTTGTTTTCATTTTTTATGTCAAAATATACCTGATCTGTAACACGAAACTGGCGAGCCTGTAAATTACATTATAATATTACACGTATGTTAATTTACATGACACTATTTACTATTGGAATAAAAAAAATACTTTTATTTAAATTTCACTTTAGATTAGTTTTAAAAAACAAACTTACTTCACATAATAACAGATTTGTTGATACAAGAAATAAAAACAGTAATGAATTGTAAAACTCCATTTCACGTTTTTACAATACTTTGCCTTTTTGTTAAATGAGTCTATTCTACACCAGTGTCACTGCACCACTGGCTTAAAAGTTAATTAGATATAACTGGCAGTCTATGAAAGAAACCTTTCATGTTCATAGTAGCACAACTTCTATTAACTTCATTTCCAAACCTTTTGGTAACTCATATATTATTAGTTGAAATATAACCTATTATATATTGGTGTAATTTCTACATAAGCACATTGTGGAAAAATGATTTTCATTGTAAATAATTAGATAGAAGTTTTATATTCTTACGTTTTTGAATCACAATTCTGTGTATCATGGTACTATACCAATCTCTATAATGTCATCCTGTGATACTTTGTCTTTACTACTTGTATGCTTAGCCATATTCTTTGTATGACATTTAATATGTAACTTTAATTTGTCACTGCGACTAAATTCCTTCTTACAATCCAGTGTTTCTTTAAAAGGACATTTAAACATTTTCTTGTTCTGATGTAACTTCATGTGCCTATGAAGCAAATCTTGTCTTTTGAACATGTGCTTACAAACAGGGCACTGAAACTGACTTTTTCCATGTTTCAGCATATGGGTTGACAAATATTTCTTCATGTGAAAACTACTGTCACATACGGTGCACTGAAATGGTTTTAATTTTCTATGGATTTGTAAGTGCAGACGCAATCTCTTATCACTAGCAAATGTTTTATTACAATGTATACACATTTTGTTATGATTCTCTGTGAGCATATGGAGTGTCAATTTTTCAGATTTACGAAACCTAGCATCACATTGTGGACATTTTAATAGCTTTATATTAGTTTGTATTTCGTTACCCCGATGACTGTGACTGTGGTGATGTATAGCAATATCTTCAAGAAGATTGAATGTTGTATTACATAAATGACAAGTATAAATTGTCTTCACATGAGAGCTGGTCACATGTAGTAGCAAACCTTCAACCGTATCATAAAAATCCATGCATTCACCTTGAATACATTTATATTTTTTTAAAGATGCATGATTTTTCTGATGTGCTCTGTATTGATGATAATTAGGTAATATTAAGTTACAATAGGGACAAGTATAACTTAGTATATCTACTTCAAGAGTTTTTGCAGTGGTTTCCATAGCACCATCAGGCCACATTTTGTGAGAAGGTATATGCCTCTGTAAGTGAGAATTCTGAATAAAACACCTTCCACATATAGGGCACTGGTAGGGTTTCTCACTGTGCGTTTTCATATGAGTTAATAAGCCTTTTAACTTTTTGAATTTTTTCTTGCATAGTGAACAAGTAAGGTCTTTGGGCCATATCTGTTCTGTAGTAGCATCAGATACAGTCTGGTTTGTACAAGGGTTATCACTCTCCGTTATTACTGCAACTGTACTAGATAAGGAGTTGCTTCCTGTTATTGGCTGCACATTAGTTGTATCTGAATTTGTGGATTTTTCTCCAGAATAACTACTACAGTTTGATCTTTTATGATCAAGGAATATTTGCAAAGAGTAAAACACACTCTTACAACAGCCACATACAAAAATGTCTTCATCTATGGCATCCAGTACCATAATGTGTGCCATGGTCAACTTATTGCTTTCTGTCTACTAGCCAATACTACCTGTATACTATTTGTAGTTTCAATAGTGTCTGAAATTTAAAATTAACTTGTAAAACATACAATAAGTTTCTCGAAATTATTGTAATACCTACTTACCAATAATTACTAAATGTTGTGTGAGCCTCAATATGGCACTTTAGTATTTTATCCAACCCATTATTTCTGGCTGCAATTTAATAGTAAATAAATAGAACAAGATTATGATCGAGCCAATCTGCAAGTGTAAAAATGGCTTATCGAGCAGGCACCTATGGAACCACAATGCTTCTTGTTCTAGTTAAAATCAATAGCACCTAGCTTTTAATAATTAAGTGATATCGACCTAGCTGACTGCATACATAAATTACACTTTTACAGCTTATATTCTACAACCTACAGTTTTGTTTTGACATGGTTGACATGACAATAAGAATACTGAATAGTGAATACTACAGACTATACAGACTACAGCAGGTGCAGAACAAAGACATTGTACTCTACTAACTAGTACTAACTACTGTTAGTAGAATCCAAAGACATTGTACTCTACTAACTAGACAGTGCACGAAAAAAAAATTGTTTATCTAAAATGAGCTTTATACCGTACACATAAGATAGCTATTTCTTTGTAAGCGGTAGCTAGTCAAAAACGGTCCTGGTGAGAGGGCACCCGCTGGGAGTGTGTCCTTGTCTGACGTCTTGCCAGCTCAACTAATCATTGGGTTTGGTAGAAATGGTAGATTTTTTTTTCCTTTTTATGATTTACTAAAACGAATGAATATACTTTGAAATGTATTTAAATATTTTACAGTTCCTATCAATAATAAATCAATTCGTTTTATTTTAAAAATAATTCATTATTACTGAGTATGAGTAATATTTAAATGTTTGGGCCTGGGCGGTTTGCTCACTTGGTTGGTTGATCGCCGTGCTTCGATTTGCGATTGTGTCTTAAAACCGTTTGTTTTTCATGAAAAATGGTGAATTCTTATTGTGTGACAGGGTACTAAAATGAGTCTTATCATTAATAAAGCCGTAGTAGTAGCCACTTTTCTTTCCACGGGTAAGAAAAAAAACAACAATCATATCTTAGGGCTTAGGGTAACCATGAATTTTTCCGATCAAAGATTTTTTTACTATCTCATAGTCAGGTAGATAGATACGTACCGACTTTCTTATCAGTGGGGGATGTACTGTTAGAATTTACAAAAGGGGCGAAACCCGGAACTTAGATTTTTATATATTACAAAAAAAAAAAATATTTCCTAACGTTAGAATAAATCATCTGAGTGCGTGTGTGGATATATCGTGTTCTTTTTATTTTATTGCATATCTTGGCTACTTCGTAATGAAAATATTAGACAAAGTAACATGTTAACATTGCCGAGCCTTGGTCATAACGCATCGCACACATAAAAATCATGACTACTTCATTGATGTTTGTGAATTTTCTCTTCTTTCACAGCCTTTGTAGACAGAGGAGGGCTAAAATATGCTTCGACATTTGTGTTCGATATAGTAAAATATATAGAAAGACAATTTTGCTAATTTCTCGTGATTTACAGAGTTTGAACATGAAAAAGATGCTTAATATGACGTTACATCAATTCTCCCCAAAAATTAGGCACATTATGCTGCCCATCCAAGCTCTGACGAATCTCACGAATTGAATTGATTAAATGTATTGGCAAAAATACTTAAATTTAAGACTTAGGAGCTACGGAAAGTCCTTAACCCTGAAGCACGTAGGTGATAAAGCTACATTACGACAAAAATTGCGTAAAACTGTATTGTTCAGCAATGTATAAAAACAAATCAATAAAATTATTGTTAATGAATTCGAAAAAACCAATGATTTGTATTTCTCATAATTATTTGTATGTAAATTTGAATTTGTACGCTCTAATGCAAAACACGCTAAACTAATCATCAACATCCCATGTACTTACCTATGTTTACAAATAAACAATTTTCAAATTTCAATTTTTGAATTTTGAAAATTTTATTTAATTTTTAGTCTTTTTCTGTCCGAAATATTGCATCACGTTCATTTGAACTAACACTAATTTCATCATAAATGTCCCCATGCACATTGTATATCTCACATTTGACAAAAATACCTAGCTTTTTTGTACTTTATGGAGCGACAGGTTTGTTAGGCTGTTGTCAAATTAACGGCAGGTCAGATGATACTACCTGTTACTTATACAGAGAGGAAAAAAGTACTTTCGACCCTTAACCCACGTGTAGGGTAATTGATGTAGATTCCAATAAATATACACACTATGTATAGGTTTATTTTTTTTAACTTTAATTAAAATAGGTAGCGTAGTTAGGTAGCATCAATATATCAGGATACTTACACAATTGTTTTTACAAGCAATTTGTCCTGGGTTCTGTTTGGTCATGGTCACCCCATTAGAAAGAGACACACTCCCATCGGGTGCTCTCTCGCTCGGACCGGTTTTTGCGCCATAGTGCACAGTCTAGTTAGTAGAATACATTACAATGTCTTTGGTAGAATCAAAGACATTGTAATGTATTCTTGAGTAGAATACATTACAATGTCTTTGGTGCAGAATTGAGTACAGATTAATGATAATGTTGACATGAAACTTAATGGTCTTGCTTGACATGACACATGAAGGTATAGATGAAAATGGAGACCGCACTTCGAATACCTACTTGAAGCTCAAATGATGGTATCGCTATCTCGCTCACTGGTGTCCCACCCTCTCTTTCTAAGTAGGGTAACCTTCATTTTATTATCCCCAGGACATCACGTTTGGTAGTTGCTTCCATTTAGTGGTTAATATAAATATATCTACCTGCTTATTTCTAAGACCCATATTTGAAAATAAATATCTTTATCTTTTATCCTGCTTTAGTTCCAAATTCAGAAAATGGTGCTTCTAATTCATGACCCCAAATATGACCTAAAATGTAAACACATGTGATCCCTATACTTGAGTAGATATTAGAGATTTTTTTTTAGATTTTTTAACTACTGTTTCTCTTAAACTATTCACTTTTGGGAAAACAAAGTTGTAGAACAAAAGTTATTCATTATAATGTGTACTTTAACACCCTTTCGCATTAGTACCCCCTTTCTGACTAACCTTGTATACATATTATATCATTCGGGACTATAATAGGAACGGTATATTATTAAAAACTTCAAAAAAGAAACAAAAACACTTTCCAAATTATTTATTTATTTATGAACTTAACCGCTGACCAAGGTAAAAACCAGCCTTTGGGTCACATGAGGTGTCAACAAGACGCTTCGATAAATCTTTGAAAAGAATGTGAGCACTTGGACCCCACGGTCCCAATGTTTCAACCCCAAACTTCTCGAAAGTATAACTTCCAACTAGGTTGTTGTACTTCCGCCGCTTGAGGTTCTCAGCAATTTGCACCATAGACTGTTCATGTAATGAACTTGCTATCTGAAAATTATAATTTAATATAATTTACAAAATATTGCATTTTGTCTATTTGGAAATATAAATTAAATATGTAACAATAGAAATTCGTCCCTCTTATGGGTATAAAATGACTAATAAACATGCATAATTAGTTAAGGTCCTACAGAAAGTCCCAAATATTTCCGCAATATGGTTACACTACTTCAAAATGATTTCTTATGAACGTTAAAGATAAAATTGCAAAAAATCCATGAAATTCGATGTCATTTACCAGTATGTTGAAAACATTGATTAAGCCTTTTATGAAGTAATTAATTGAAAATACAAAGAAATATCTTTACAATCATTCAATGTCAGAAATCACGTTTTAAACACTTACGCGTCAAATCGTATATCACCTCCTGGACACCACGTACTACCGCAACCCCGCACTACACAAGTTTGCACCATTTCTTTAATTATAACAATAATTACAGGCAAAAATTTCAAACAAAGCTCTGAATCGAAAGTAAACAACCGCCCTAATGACAGGAATTGACAGGATTTACTTGACATATGTATTTAAAAAGAGAGATCAGACCCCAGAGAGTGAGATAGAGAAACGTAGGTATTTGACTCAAACCGTTGTTCGACAGTGGCCTCCATTTTCATCTATACCTTCATGTTGACAGTACAGCTGGCTGGCCCAAAGACATTGTACTAAGAGTACAATGTCTTTGGGCTGGCCATGGCTGGCACACTTCTGACCATAGGACTATAAATAAACCTGTGATTTAGCCGTAGATAGAGATGGTTCATTCTCTATCTACGGATTTAGCCAAGACCCATGAATGTTCCTTTTTAATCTCTGTTCTTGTAGTGTTACCCGCTAGTAAAAAGTAGCAATTTTGTAGTCCAAGCGGAGTACGAAATTCAATTTTTGGAACTATCTTTTATAAGCTTCACAAGAAAAGTTGTTCGAGCGCCTGCCGATACTACCATAGCAACAACTTTCTAACGGCCTAATTATTTGTAATTAGTTTTATATACCATATCTTGTGTCTACCGACAACTCACTTGCTACTAATATCTTATACTGATCACACCCAAAATTATAGTTCTTCTTTGCACTGAGCATTCCTGCAGTTTTGATATCCTAGAACCCCTTTACAATCCCGAACAAAAGTTTTCTGCAATCATCGATTCGGGTCGAAACTTTCTGGGTATGGCAACTGGCTACCCTCACAATTTCATGTCAATTTGACAGTGTCATATTGAAATGATTGTGTGGTGACAGGACAGGACAGTGCAGTCTTGCCAGAAGGTTACTTTTGTAACCTTTTAGGTGATTTTCGAACTGCATTGGTTACTTTTAGGTTACACTAATGAAAAGGTTACTTTTAGGTGATTTTTCGGAATTTGTAAAATTAACTTTTAATTTCTTACATAAAAGCAACGTGAAACAGAACGCGCGTTTTAGAATTTTTCATGTTGGTAAGCTTTGTTAGCAAGAACCAATAGAGACCTGAGAAAGAAACTACATAATAAAATTTCTTTGTAGAATTAAAACCACAGACCATAGAAGAACTATCATAGCCGAGCTGTCTACGAGCTGTCTCTATTCTCTATTGGAACAACACGTTGTACTCTTTCACACTTACAACACTTGTATCTCGCTCACCCGCTCGATCAGTCGGATCGGATCGGATTCACTCGTTGTTGTTCGTTTTTCGTCGTGCCTGCCCGTTGCCGCCACATTTAATTTGTTGTCACCGAAAGATAAAATTAAATGTTTATATTTTGTTTTGTGATTAATAATTACAACAACGAAATTTCTTACCGGACATTTACTTTACTGGAAGCTCGGTAAGTGTATCTACAAAATAATTATAGTGCATGTTTGTGTGTGTTAATGTGTTTGTACTTTTTCTAATAAGTAACGATGAATTTGAATCTGATCAACATGTAGGTACCTATTAGTAATATGTACCTAAATATTGTTAAAAAAAAACAAAGCATTCATGGTGTGTAATAGCCGCAATAGGCTATTACACACCATGAATGCTTAGTATTTTTTAACTTGGTCTTAGTTAAATTGTACCTACACTTACGAGTAATTTTATTTTTCAGTATCACTAGTTGATTATAAAAAAATATTAATTTTGAAATTATAACAACTAATAAAGAAATTGAAATTCATATTTGGTATGTACCAATATGAATTAATCAAGAAATGCGGGCAAGTGCTCAAATACTCATCGATGTTTCTGTAAGTCTATACAACTAATATTCTTTATATTAACTTTTAATACCTTTCCGGTAAAAAAAATATGAAAGGTTATTTTTTATACAAAAAGGTTACATTTTTTTATATTTCAGGTAACTTCTGACAAGACCCGACTGGCAACACTGGGACAGTGTCAGTCAAGTCAAAATTGAAAATATCAGTCATCGCATCTGTCGCATCGGGCATCGGCCATTGAGCGAGATAGAATTAATTAATGTCAAACATCGCCCATCGGTGATTAATTGTTTGTTTCATTGAATTAGAAAATAAAGGGAATTAAACAGTTTATAGAACTGATTTCCATACGCTATATTTATTGCCTTAGATCAAAGTTATATATCTTAAATACACGACACACAGGTGCGTATTCCAGTAAAATTATTGTAGTTTTCTTGCATTTTCCAGTCTTCAAAATTGTTTTTTGATTTTTATAAATCATTTTATTCTTCTTTTAGGTCAATATGACTGTAAACAACACCATTGCACATCAGCGGTTGGTTTTAAGTGGAGATCGCGAAAGGTGACACATTACTATTACCCTTGCATATTATTATATTATATTGTTTTTGTTAAACATTGAATCATCTAAAATAGTAATTGTATGCTCAATTACTAAGTAGTCAGAGTTTGGAATTAAGCATAGTTACTGTATTGTCTTTTATCCCATCATATTTATTTATTATTAATTTGGGCCCGCACTGTCCCATTGCCAAACAACCTTTATTCCTTCCATTTTTCTAACTAAAAATAAAAAAAAAAATGTATTCCACAGGTTTAGGGAATTACTAAGAAGACGATTAATTGAATGTGGTTGGAGAGATCAAGTAAGAATGCTTTGCCGAGAAGCTGTCAAGGAAAATGAAAATAGCAATGTCACATTTGATACGTTGGTCACTAAAGTAACTCCTCGCGCTCGTGCTCTAGTACCAGACACAGTCAAAAAGGAATTACTTCAAAAAATTAAAACATACCTTCTCACTCAAAAAGATCAATAAGTCTGATATTTTATAATTTATCTTGTATTCAGTTGCTCCACTCACTGATGTTAACATAAACACTATAATAATATTAATTTTAGGTGACAGCAATTATTTTATGAGTACTATAGATGTCTTAAATTTTAATTAATATTAGTAAAGCCACTATTTGTATAATTTTTGCATTTAAAATAAAAATAAAAAATATTGTTTTACAACCAACAGTATATTTTATTATATAAACATTTATTATACATTCAGGTTAAACAAAAATATATATTGCTTGTACATAATACTGCTGTAAGATTTCATTTATATGAAAGTAAATATTGCGTTAAAATTCTTTGATGGACAATTTGTTACAAAAGTGGTGTGCTAAAAAGCAACAATTTCATATCATAATGCACACAAGTCTTTTTTAATTATAAAGCTGCCCAAATAAATATATGTACCTATATTATTTTACAAAGAAATTACTATTACATAATTAAATGTACCAAATATAAAGATAAAACTATAAAATTAAACATTTCCATAATCTACTTGTTTACTTGAATGGGCATCTTTAAATAGGTTGTTACAGTAAACACTTAAAATAATATCACACCTGAAGAAAAGCAAGGATGGCTATAAGTTAGCTAAACATGACATTCATCAGAAAAGCAGACTGAGCATGAACAGTACAGAAGTTTGTACAAAGGATATACCTTCATAAAATGCATTACAGAGCTGTCATAATTCCGTATAAAAATATTTTGAGCAAATAAAATTATGCTTATTTTTCTAAGGTAAACCCAATACCTAGTAATAAAATTCAATTATTAATATAAACTAGAAACTACATGGAAATGGACATCACTATTCTTGTGAGAGCAAGTAAGAAAAAAGTGATAAACAATACCTCTGTGATGAAGATCTACCTCATTGTCATTTTGGCAATTCATACCTAAACCGATATAATTTTATAAGACTTCTGATAATTATACCATTGAGCATAAAATAGGACGAAATCAGGTTATAAATAACACGTACAATATCAATGAGATTACTTCATGAATAGACCATGTAAGAGCTAGAAGCCCTAGCATGTTACATTTGAATAATTCTTATAGCATATACACTTTATACCGCATGAGTAATTTCACTCTAATTTTAGTAGTTTAAAAATGCATGGTTCACTTATGCTTAATTTTCTAAAGTTACACAGAACCCTCATTACTTTATCTACAAATGAGATACTAACTAGGTATTTTACAGTCAATGTAAAGAAATCCCATTTTAGTTAATCAAATTAATAAATAAATGCATTGGAATGTATATCAGAAAGTTCTAATCGAAGGTTATGAGCAATAAATTTCTTAGTATAAATATCCTTAAAGCTCTTTGATACCTGATCTATAATTTGGTAATACACGAGTATTACACTTTATTTTATGTACAAAGATATATTATACAATTGGAATGTAATTTGGACTCCGCTTATACCTTTGATCAAGTACAATTAATTTATCATGTATAACTTAATAATGTAGCCATAACAATATTCAGTACTCTCTTAATATTTTAAAGTTAATCCTACCTAATTATTTATTACATTTCTACTTATACATTAAATAATTGATCAATCCATTTACACAATACTGCTGATTACTAATGAGCAAGTTAATCATGAAAATTAATTGCTTCAATGTCTGTACAAGCATTAGAAATTGGAACTATTCACATAATGATTATAATATACACGGGGGACACCTTCAGATAAGACGTATCGAAAACGAGGCGATATTATCTGCCATAATTTAATATATTTAACAACTTTGCTATAGAATACTGTATTTTTTATTATATACAACATGGCCACATTACACTCGGCCGACGCTAAAGGATCGATTAAATTTGAGACATCGATTTATGTAAGATTTATACGTATTTATGAACATATTCTACATCTCAATATACAAATATTGCACGTTTGACTAACGTTTCGTTCGGCCGAACTTAAACTGGTACAACAACGTATTCTAGCAATTCATGTGTTAATACCATACAATAATACACATAGATACGTAAAAAATTACTTATGACCAGCAGTTACGTAATTCATCGCGTTTGAAAATATATACTAATACAAATTTGTTTCTAGGTGGATACGTAAATTTTTAAATAATCTCATGCTTATTTTTTTCTGATTGGTGAGATAATGAGAACCATGGCGAACATAACATAGTACAAGATGCAAGCAGATATGCAGAGCATCATTGTGACTAATGTACTGAGATAAAAAGAAAGTAATAGTATCTTCTATGCATGAATGGCTAGTCTCGGTTTACTAGAGCAAAAACTCTGTCCCACTAAGGATACTGTAACTGGTAACATTGACGTGGGCTCAGTAGAGATTTACAAGTTAATTTGTTTAATTTATTAATCCTCTGAAGATCTAAAGTGGAGAGAAATACTCTCTCTTTTACGGGCGGACGACGCGTTGCGGCAGTACTTTATGATTAGTTTTTTTCTTTAAACATAATTCAAATACAGAGCTAACCAGTCATGAACTAAAATCTTCCCTTTCTTTCCCTTACTGTAACGCTTGGTATATTGTATATATAATACTATAATTTTAATTTAGTTGCCATATAAAAGATTCTAAATAATTTATCTAAAATACATACAACATGCATAAATGTAACTAATTTAGAAAATAACTGCCGATAGATCAATTTATATAACTAATAATATCTTTTAAGAGATTCAACTATCCATAGGAACATAGTTTTATAATGTACCCTAGAAATTATCAGCTGAGATATTACATACTACTAAAACTTGTAAATAAAGATCTGAAGCTAACTCATAAAATAGACATTCAATAACATTCCTTTAACAAAATTTCGAGTTAACATTACATAATAAAATTTCGATTTAAACAACACAACAGATTAGCGGATATCGGCTATTCACAACCCGCGCATAGTGTTTGCGCTCAATTTTGATACCTTTGGCTCTTCGCTCGTATCAAAACAATAGTTATGAGATTCAATAAATAGCGAAGATAAATGGCAGATCCTCGACAAAAATTGTGTAAGTGGAGACCAATCTCACCACTCACCGATCGATATATACATGTAAAAATCTACAACACCAGTACAAATAGTTTGAAAACTAACTTAAATTGTTAAGGCTGATGACGAAATAAATCAATCGCAGCCCTGTGTACGTACATTTTACGTTTACCTGAAAATAAGGTTCCGCCCTCCTAGACAAGTGAAATTTCTACAAGCGTTAACGCTCATCCAATCGCTCAACTGTATGGAAGTGACATGTCTAGTGACGACTTATCGAAAACATATCTCAATTCTATACATTTTATGTCATATAAACGATTTCAATTGTCGTTTTGGCTTGTGGAGAAGTCACTTGTGGACAGGGGACGGTTATACTGGAGCTCTGTTGAGCAGAGATTCGTTATTGAGCAGTACGAGCACGGAGGTGGCGGTTAGGTGTGGTGTGCGCGGCGCGGCAGGGGGGGGGCGCGGCGCGGGCGGGCGGCGGGCGCGCGCGACACCAGCACCAGCGACGACGCCAGCGCCAGCCGCACCGGCACGCGGGACCCGCCCGGCAGTCTGCACGTACACCATACATGTTATTACATTCACGTTCAGCACAAATATACTTCTACAGATACCAAACTAAGCATCAACATATCTTAAGGTGCGTTTAAACAGACTACGCTCGGAATAGCGCGGCAAAGAACAAAGGCTAACGCGGTTTGGCTAGTGTTACGCGCAAACTAAACAGAACAGATGATACGAAGCACACGACGGAGGTAGTAGCTCATTTTCTGTTTAAAGGTTTTATTTGGGTTGAAATCGTCACCAAGCGTTGTTGTGATTCGGAATTAGCCGATCCGCATCTGCTCAGATGGCGCGACTCGCGTAAACGCACCATTAAGTATTAGAGGCTTTGTTATTTTCTGCAGCTGTTTCGTTAATTATGGATAATGACAGTGCATGAAAAGTAAACATCAAGTCCATTAGTTAGATGATAAAAAAAAACTATTCAAAACAAAATAAATTAACAAAAATAAAGCGATTTAAAGTACTGGTATAATCAGGAATGGGGGTTTGTAACGTCATAGGGTAAGAAAAAATTTAGAAGCAGTCACGTGACGCATTTTCAGTTCACTGTATCTTCGTAATTATTTAGTTTACGAGAGAAAAGAAAAAATACGTGTTTACATTTTTTCATTATTCGAAAACCGGACATATAAAACAATTTACTTTTTTCCTATTACTCGTCACAACAATCAATAAGTAAACTTTTTTACTTGAAATTCAGTGACTTACTTGACGAGTACTGTGGTGACGGCAGCCCGGCCGTCGACCGTGGGTTCGATGGCCACGGGGCGCAAGTCAGGCGGGCGCCTTCGTCGCAGCCCCGCTGACGTCACGCCGCCGGTCATCATCACCGTCACCGCCGCGAACGGACGCTTGGCCATGTGCAGCATCTGAACATTATATTTATGTTGGTACTTATACTTCACGCAAAAGTTTCAAGGTATTGAAAACTGCCAGCATATCTAATGTCATAATTAAGTCTTACCTCGACGACGTGTCTTCTCCTCGCTCGGCGAACGTCTGCAGCTTGTTTCGCTTTCCAGGCGACAACACACGCCGCGAGAAACAGAAAGAAACAGGAGAAGAACACCGAAAAGAACACGAATAAGTCGATGTGCAACTGGTCTTGACGGAAGAATATCACGCCGAAGCCCGCAGCACCGTAGTCCGTGTGCCGCGCACGAATCACTAAGTAAAACTTTGTGTGTGTTAGGTCATGAACATTCTGCGGTAGAGTGAGTACCAGTCGGTTACGGAGATTCCTGACACGAAGCAGAATGTTTCTCATGTCGACAGTTATGTATGTGGCAAGATCTTTCGCAGTGTAGTCGGCCAGGGTGTACTCGGTTTTATCAAAATACCAGGTCACTCCTCGAGGATCCTCTGGTACGTGTTCGTCAAACGACGGCATTCGACGACTCGGCTCATATTTATGGTAGGTAGGGTCCAACTCGACGGCATGATCCCCATTGCTAGAGTTTACTGACACTACAAAGGAGCTATCATTTGGGCTGAGGTATAGATCTACAGCTCCCTGAGTGACATCTACTATCACCCTTATGTCGACATTCATGTATCGCGGATTGACCGCTACAAACACTGTTTGGCCGGGGTAAAGAGGTCGCGGCTTAATTTTGCACTCATCTGAAACGAAAGATTTTTTATGTTTTTATCCGTTTGTGTCTATGTTTCTTTTTCAATTACATAACAAGCACTTACCAATAGATTTCCCATCAAAACATAGTTTATTCTCTATGTTAATGGTTTTATAGCACTGGTGTCCATTCCTCGGGTCTCCCATGTAGAGGTCCTTACATTTCACACACTGGTACCGCCAGCACTCCTGTGCTGAATTCTTACTGGAGCTTGTAGTCTGACACGATACGTCACTCTCAGTATTGTTCCCACAGTTACACTTTTCTCCAGTTACTGGGTCGCAAGTATCGCCGTGGCCATGACATTCACATCTAAAACAATAAAATTTGTTTATTAGACTGTTATAAGCCGTAGCATATTTACCCATAGGAAGGTCTCATGGCCAGAAGTAAGCTGTATACTAATGTTTGACCTATATTTAAGACTAAGTCGCGCTCGCGTACTCTCGACGGTAGTTTCGTGGATGGGTGACCATTTGTAAACTTACCGACTGTTATACATTGATCAGTGGCAGTCGTTAGGTCATTACAATTCTGATATGGTATGCTGTCATGAACTGATGATGATGATGCTGCCAGAAGAACATAATTTCCGCTTATACAGGGTGAAACTGAATAAATGCGACAAAAAAAAATGGGAGCTTCAGTATCAGTAACATAGCAATTATAAACTGTTTTTCTACAATCTAAATCGTTAAAAAAAATTACGCGATCATCGTTTTCAAAAGGTCCATTGATGTTATTATCTTTATTTAAGTACGAATTATCGGTATTCCAGCAAAATATTTAATATGCAAAATAAATAAGAAAAATTAAATCGTTCCCACTACACGAAAATGGTAGTACGCGAAATTCTTTGATACTTTAATTATTTCAACGCTTTTCGTAACACTGATCAATTATTTTTTAATTTTACATTTGATATTTTCTACATTTTCTTGACAACACGTATTATTTTATATTTAAATTTGTCGCATCTATTCAATTTCACCCTGTATAATAGGTAAATATGGTCTCAAATGTCCATCACCAATATTATTGGACTAGTTTTTTTTTTAAATTTGACTAGATTTGGGCACACTGGAATACTTACGGCCTACAAGGATCCCTAAAGTCATCAGATCCCCTGAAGTATCCCTCGATACACCGCTCACAGCGCGGCCCGTCGGTGTTGTTAGCGCATCGCACGCATCGCGCCTTAGCCACCGTCCCATCGCGGAAGAAGTCGTCAGCGTCGGTGGGCCCGCCCACATCGCGTGACGACGGCGATGAGTCCACCTCGCTCGTACAGATCGACGTGTGACCGTGGCAGTAGGTGGAGCATGGCACACACTGGACGTTGTTCACAGGGTCGCCCACGAAGTTCGGTTTACATTTATCGCACTGGTCACCCTGCATAAACAAAAGCCAATGTGAGTAGTGTTGACACAATAAGAAATCAATAGTAGGAAAATTTTAATAATTGGTATACCATTGTATTATTATGGCATTCAATACACTTGTCGAGTTTGTCGGGTCCCTCGCAGTCGGAGTGTCCATAACACTGGCACTGGATGGTGCAGTTGGCGCCGACGTAGCCGAACTCGCAGCGACAGACGTCAGGCTGCACGCAGGCGCCGCGCACGCAGCCCTGCGAGCACACGGCCACGCAGCCGCCGCCCGCACTCGCCGCGCGCTTGTGCCCCGGCCCGCACGCACACTCGTAGCCTTCCGGCAGGTCACGACACACCTGGCACACAACAAACGAGCTATTAGTTTTCTACGCACCTATTAACTTTAATAAGAAGTTAGGCAGGTATACAATTTAAGAACTAAACTGCATATACATTTTATTTAAGTAAAATCCCTTACCTCGGATTCAGCTTTACATTGATGATGATTGTTCTCGCATTCGTTCTCCGGCGGACAGCGCGTGTAATGCCATGAGAAGCTGTCGTTAGTGTTGTTATGTTGGTGCACGTTGTTGTAAACAGCGGCGCAAGTGGTGCGCGTGGAGTAGTCGAGGGGAGAGTCGATGGAGCCTTCAGAGCAAACGCCTTGTCCGTTAGCACCTTGTAAAGCACACCAGCCGCAGTGTGAGTGGTGTAGACATTCGGAGCACTGCTCGAACGTGTCGCAGGGTGCCGGACACTTGCTCTTGTCCGCCTTAGTCAGAACCAGGCCACATACCCCGCCGGCACAGTACACAGGCTGGTACGCCGGCGATATGCACTTGCCCAAGTACGTCGCCCAGCGGCACTCGGCAAACCCTCCCTCGCCACCGTCGGCACTCAAACACGACTGACAATCGTCGTAAACTGTACATCTGTTGGGACACTCATCGTTCTTTGTTGGACGTAGACTTATTCGACCGGGTTCTTCTATTAGCGCACACGTCCAATTGAAGAGTTCTACAGCCTCTTCAGATATTCTGGTAAGCTGACCTGATAATAAAAATAAATTAAGTTAGAGAGTTTTGCATGAATGTAAGAAGGAAAAGAAGATAAGAAACAAAAATCTTTACAAGGAAATATTTAAAACTCAAACTATATACCTTCTCTAACTGCATGTCTTGTCCAAGTGCATTCTTTAGAAACACATTGCTCACAGTCTGATGATGCACACCTTAGTTCTGGGCAATAATCAACGTTACTGATGTAGGTAGTGCCGGCGTTACATTTCATACTAGTGCACGACTCATCCGTAGGCACACACTCGCCTAAAACATGAATTATTAATATTAATTATTTGTTGCAACGATTTATTCAACTATGTACAATACAAAAAGTAAAAACACACACCAACGGCAGCAGCACACGATTCACACCAGCGACAAGCCGGTTTCTCCTCAGGATACATGGGCCAAGCGGCCAAACACGACGTGCAAGTTGTGAAGTTTTCACACGGGCGCATGAATACAATCTCCGAGTCACACACCGTACCAGGGTTCACCGAGACACTATCGCTTCCTTCACAACCTGGCTTCTCAACCGAAAAACATTTCGTATAATTTCCTGTGCTGCAGAAACTGCAGCCCATGTGGCCGCGACATTCAAACTTGTTGGAGCTCCACAATGAACACAGGTCTTCGGGGAGGGAAATGCGGGTAACTTGACAATGAGCACTGCCAGTCCAGCCACCTATTATGTAAATATAACCTTCGTTCTCGGTTTCTATATCGATGGCCATGGCGTGAGCTATTGTAGGCGGTGGTGGGTGCCCAACTATACTTATACCTGAAAAACCAAGGTTTTTTATATTTATAAAATAACGAATAAATGTATAATATTAAGTAAAAGAAATTTGCAGACAAATTTACCAACCTTTAACGAGTCTTATCCATTGATGGCAACTGTAAAGATATGCAATTAGAGAATCAGATCTATTTTCAGGATCAGTTCTTCCACCAAAAATGATCATGTAATCATTTGTCGTGACGGCTGAATGTAAGTATGTGGGTTGCGGCAAATTATCATAAACGTGGTTTATGTATGGAAATGTGGGTAATTCACTCCATTTCTTCGTAGGGTAATGGAATGAATATAACTTGTTAGAAATAGATGTACCATTGTAGGTATATAGAATACCTCCGTACACATACAAGCTCTGTGAAGGTGCATGATACACAGTGCTATGGCCAATTATTCCTGAAAGTTTCGCACCTTCATCTTTCAATTTAATCCATTTTTCATTGTCAAGATCAAATTCCCAAACATCAGACATAAACCCTTCTTCAAGAGAAAACCCGCCAATCAAAACTAAACTTTCATAATCTAAAAATTTTTGTAATGTTAAAGTATGTCCGGCAAGTGATGGCGGCAGGCCATCTTTATCTTTGTTCCGGATATTACTCCATCTTTGATCTTTTAAGCTGAACTGCCAGAAATCTCCAAGTGTTTTGTTTTGTCCAGTTTTTTCTTGTAAACTTAACCCCCCATAAATGTAAATATTTTGTTTAGAATGATAGATTTCAGCTGCATGAAAATAGCGACCTTCAGGCATTTTAGCGTCTGGGGTCGCCTCTACTGTGACTTGCATCCACGTATTATTCTTCGTGTCAAAAAATCTTATATCATTTAACGGACCATGAGAGAGGGAATATCCTCCAAACATCCAGAGACCACGTCTATCAGCTACCAAACTATGTCCGAATCTGGGCAGAGTTTTTCTTAAATGATCTAATCCATCGGATAAATATTCTGAATTGAAAAGTTCTGTAAACACAAGTTGTGACTTATCAAGTCTGATTGAGCAGTCGTCACCACCAAATCCTTCGTTACATAAGCATCTGCCATAGCTCGCGTCACAAGCGCCAGCGCCGACAGCCATGCTGCAATTGTTACGACAGATTTCAATTTCACAGTTTGGTCCACTGTAACCTTCACGACAAACACAGTGCCGTTTGTTGCACACTCTCGGCCAGGAACAATAGCCATCACAAGCAAGCACCTTGTAACTTCCCTCGAATCCTTGTTCCGGTTGCCCCTGTTTATAATGGACCGTTAAATTTCCGCTTCTTGCTTCTATGACTCCCGATGAAGCGCCATTACAAAATACACCCAATAACTGACTTTGCTGATTGTTACTCAGATCAGGCACACCACCGAGCCCATCATAAACATACACTGCATTTTCGTCACAGGGAACGTCAAAAGTTGAAGAATTTATAGTAAACTGGATTATAGCATCATTTATGTCTTCAGCAGATATAATCCACAAGCATTCTTTGGAAGGTCCTATCGCTTTAATATCGGGATCAGTCTTATATGAACCAATACCTTCAGTTTGAGTAGCATTTAACATTCCTCTAGGTTCGCACTGATAATAACATCGACCTCCATGTCTTGGATCACCATAAAACTTTGGTTTACAGCGTTCACAGTTAAGTCCCTCGGTATTGTCTTTACATAAGCATTCGCCCGTAGCAACGTCACAGACTCCGCGCGCTTCATCTCCGTGGTCATTGCAGTCACACCGTCGACAACCTTGCCCCGTTGTTGCATTGCCATGGCTACCAGGCTTACAAGACTCACAGAACTCTCCTTCTGTCCAGTCCTGACACTCATCACACCGGCCTACGCCTGTCTTACAGGTTGAGTGGTTATGACAGCCGCAGTTTATAGAACAGTCCGCACCCGTCCAGCCCAAATCACAATTACACTTGAAGTGGGGAGATCCAAGGCAATAACCGTGGATGCAATTGTTGTAACAGGTTCGCATACAACTTTTTCGGCCGTCTCCGATATAACCCTGCTTACATTTACACGTATACGATCCATGGGTGTTGTTACAGATAGCGTGCTCATGACAGTCGTGCAAGCCGAGGCCGCATTCATCAACGTCGGGACATTGTGCATACGCCCAGCCGGCGTCAGCAGTGGTAACGTTTAACACAGCCGCGCAATCAGCGTGAGATCGGGTAAAATCACCTTCCGTACAGGCACCGTTGATCGGGTTATCGTGTGAATAGCACCAGCCGCAGCCCATGCTGCGGAGGCACGCCGAGCACTGCACGTGGCGGCGGCATGACTTACACTGGCCGGACTTGCGCGCCGTGTCGTCCGGCGGCGAGGAGGCGCGGTCGAGCCACTCGCGGCACAGGCCGAACTGGTACTCGCTGGTGTAGACGCTGAAGCTGAAGCACTGCTGCGTGGCCTCGCACCAGACGCAGCGGCCTCGCTCGTCCAGGCAGTGCTCGCAGTCGGCGCGCAGGCGGCAGGGCGCGGGGCATAGCGCGGGCTCGGCGATGGCGCCACCCGCGCGCCCGCGCCGCGCGCACCGCGCCTCGTCCGCCCACCACTCGCAGTAGTTGCCCACCACGCACCGCTCGCAGCTTATGTAGTTCGAACAGTTAGGACAGGCCGCCGGCTGCAGGGTGAGGTACCTCCATTCTCCGTCGGCAACACATGAAGTTGTTTCGTCAGTATTCCTTGGTTCACAACGATTGGTAAGCTCACACCAGCCGCACGCCGCATCAGCGAGACATAAAAGGCAATTATCATATTTGGAACACTGCCCGTCTGAGTAAGGCTCCAGAAATTCGAATGTGAATACCTAAAACAAAATTCTTTAATTATAAATACAAATACCTTTCGCCAGCTGTTTGTTAATTAATTATCTAAACAATTGAATAACTGTTAACACTTGTACAAATATTATGTTTATAAGTATTACAGCCAAACAAATTATATTATTAAAATACCTTTGCACTTTCTTGAGACTTGTTATGAAGTAACTCCATTTTAGCATGATGATGCGATGGATATAAACCAGTGTGTAAGGAGTCGTTAGCGTGCATGTCGACTGCAAGACGGCCGGGAAACAACGTCGGCCAGTCAACAAGAGAGCAAGCCGACGGCTGTGCGGTCAAGTTGGCCACTGGCCCACTGTTATCTCCCAGCGCTAGTGATATGTTCGAGTACCCGGCGCATATGTGCAATGTTTCGCCAGTGCCATTCCAGTACTGCGGTATATGAAGCCAGCCTCTCAGCCGCGCTTCACTTGCACCGCTGAATATATGGTTGCTTCCGCCGCCAGTGACCCAGTCGACAGTAGTAGCGTTTACTACGGACACTCCATCTGGATGGTTCCAATCAGCCGGTTGTTGATATCTAAGGAATGTGAGACCGGGCCGTTTGTCTAGAACTTTACATTCGTCAGGTGTCGTTACTTCTGTACCGGTGGTTCCCCACCAACCAGGGTTTTCAGACGGCGTGTCCTCTCCACAGACTCCATAATTATCTAAAAGAAGTAAATTAAATAAGCTAAGTTAAATAGGCTGACTGACAATAAGATATTCAACTACAACTGCGCAGATGCACTTACCATCTTTGTGATGACATCTTGCATTTTGCACACACCAGTTGCATTGATCCAGGCCTAGCTTGGTACTAACTGAGGGTAGGGGCGTACGTGTGCTGTTTCGTCTTCCTGGAGGCGGTCCGTGTATGAGGCAAGAATGACAGTCGCCGAGAGCAGGGCAGATACCACCACATCGAATCGACTGTAGATTGGTCGTACAATTGGCACCAATTCTTCTACCGTAGCAAGTCTGTTATAACAGATATCGTAATTTAACATAGACACATAATGCTTTATATTCCATCATTTAACTACCAACTATAGAAAGTGAATACATACATCGTCAGCGGAACACCAGCCACACTCAGGGTCTGCAAGACATTCAGGTTGTGAACGATGTCGGCGACAGGCAGACTCTGGATCGTCGTTAGTGATGCCCGCCTGCCAACTAGGTACCATGTAAGCTAGTAAATCACCTATAACAAAAATAAAATGGAAGTATTTTAAAAAGTTTTTTGTAAGTACCTTCAGAAATTTATAAAACAAAATACTCACCATTAACGTTGCCATGGTAACCACCGACGATTAAAAGAGTGGAGGGCGGACGTAACGCTGCAGCATGTGCAAACACGCCTTGTTTCTTGGGATAGAACCGACGAACTTTACCCAACACGTCCAGTGGGATCCACGAATGACAACCAAGGTGATAGATGTACATTTGACCATCATAACAAATTTCTTCTCTATTATGGCGATGGGAATATCCTCCGAATATTACCAAATAATTTCCTACAAATGAACAAAACCATTTTCAATGTCGATTTTGGAGTTTTATAACAAGATTTTTGTATTTAAACATTGTATTTCTCACCGATAACTGTTGATGTGTGAAACGCCCTCTCTCGTGGTACGTATGTTTCTCGCAAATACGCACGAGGATAGTGTATTTCACTCCAATGTTTGTAGTCTATGTCGAACGCAAACATTCGATCAGAAAGTTTCGAAAACCTGAAGACGTATAAATAAATAATTACAATCGAAACTAAACTAGATAAAGGTAGATACAACACTCAGCTTTTTATTTCAGGCCACCATCACCGACTTGTTGACTATTATATTGTCTTACCGGGCTACACTGGCGACAACGCCTCCATAAACCAATATGGAGTTAGAATGAGAATGGTACACAGCAGTATGGGACACCACTCGAACATCTAATTCCTTGCCCCCTCGAACTTGCACCTTCTCCCAAGATTCTGTGTTCACATCACCAAGTTTAATTTTGTACATACTGCAAACAACAGGAGGAAGGACACGAATAGTGACTCAATCATTAACTCATAAATAAAACGACCTCAATTGAATGTAATTACTCACCTTGATGAAAACTCTCCGTCTACTGTACTTCCGCCAAATAAATACAATTCATGTCCAACCGCTGTTAAAGTATGGCGAGTTAGTCCAGGAGGGGTGAAAGTTGAATTGGCTGCTCTTAGGTACCAGACATTCGATATAGCGTCATACAACCACAGTTCAGAGGATAAGCTGCCATCAGAAAGTTTGCCTCCATACAGTACGAAACCGCTTCCAATCGCGCATGCTGAATGACCATACCTCGGCTCAGGCTTAGTTGTGTTTTGTTTCATAACACTACTCATAACCTCTGGTTGCTCCGTGAAATGTAAATAGCTTTCTGAGTATGGCGTCGGAGCGTGAGAGGACATAAGAGGTAATGTAGTTTTGTCATGATTCGAAAATGATGATAATAGTAAATTGAATAGCGAACTTCTGTTGCCTATTTGCCAGCTGCCATCGTCATTTCCCTAGGAAAAGAAAATGTTTTATGCATGTTATGACTGGATCCAGTAGAATAATAGTAAAATACTTCAAATAAATTGTTAATGGTTTCTTTATCGGTATTTAAAATTGCAAAAAGAATTATATTGTATTTGATAGCTATATGTAGCACAGAATCTTTGCTACCTATGTTTGCTTACCTTAGTAAATAAAGTCAAGAGAGATTTGTCAATCTCTTCATTTGTAGGATATCTACGTAAAATTTTTCCATGTTCATCATACCACTGACTAGTTGAAAACCTATTAAGATATATAGCTAATTAATTTAAATTAGTGGCAGTTATATATCAAGTAATTAAAAAATCATTTTGTATGGCACACTTATCAAATCTTCATTCTTTAATCTAAAACCATAATAATGATATTCATTCACATTTTGTGGCAGGCTCTAAGACTCAGCATACAAATCGCTAGAAGAACTAAATTACAGTATTCCAGCAAATTCTGAATGAACATGAACCACATTTAGGATTTAGTGATTTTTATTTGCCTTCCATAATTTAGCTCTTAGAAATGAAAAAGGACCGCACACTGAGAAATTGAATCCCTGAATCCCACCAATTTACCAACATTCTATACACATAAACAAAGTACATCCAGATTGGGAAAACATTTGTGGACCACTAAACTTTGTCCCATGTGAGGACTTAACCCTCAGCAAATCACACACAGTGATACTTAGGCCCAGTTTTTTGATCCCGAGTTAACTCAACCAGTGGTTGAATATGCTAACTAATGGTTTCAAACTTCGATAGAATGCATTTATGCATAAATTTTTATTCTAACCAATAATTAAATTTACTTACTTATTTGAACATTTGAAAGACAAAGAATTGATAAAAAAAATGAGTTTTAATGAAATTTGAAACCTTTTGTTAGATTCCTGAGTTAACTTAACCAATGGTTATATAACCATTCTTAACCAATGGTTATATAACCATTTGTTGAGTTAACTCAGAATAAAAAAACTGGTCCTTAATGACCTATACCAGTGCAGTTAACTATCAGATAGTAAAATAATTTTATCTTTCTTTATGGAAGCAAATATATATTTAACTCTAATAACCAAAATATACAAAAGACTCACTTGTAAACTTCGAGTAAACCCAGTACTTTATTTAAATCATATCCTCCAAACACATAGAGAGAATCAGTATGGTTTACATAGACTGCTGTGTGCGCTGCTCTTTTGGTCATCCCACTCTCGGTGTGAGACAGCCAGTGCCAGCTGTTGCCTTCTTTATCATTCTTCTTTAAAGAACATGATTCACCAGAGTACCTAAGAAGATAGAAATTAAGTATAAAGAGAACAATATAGTGTATCTTGTTTTGTGGTGGGAATGGGAAGTAGGAATTTTGTAAGTGGGCCAAATATTAATTGATTTAGCAGACAAGGTATTTTAAAATAGAAAAAAATATACTATTTGCTTACTTCATCACAAGTAACTGTTGTTGTTTATGTACAATTACTTAATCACATGACTAAATAGCTAAGTAATTATCAACAAATCAAATAAACAACTCATAAACTTAGGAAAAATATGAAAGTCTATAATTTACCCCTTTTTGCAAATACATCTGTCTCCTTTACAGTGACCATTATTTGAGCATGCATTTGGACATAGTTCTACACTGCAATCCTGGCCGCCCCAGTTGCCAACACAAAAGCATTTGTTGGACACACATAGTCCCCTGCCCGTACAGTTGTTAGGACAGTTATGAATGGCATATGTAGCTCTGAATCCATCAAGCACATAATTTGTATCACTGTACAGCAATATTAACATCTAAAAACAAAAGATAATGATTACCTAAGATATTATAAAACCATTTTCCTCATCGTTGAGATATATCAAGTGATTCTTCTTCTTAATCTTATTTATTAAGGAAAATTATAGTTGGAACAACCTATTATTTTCATTGTCATATAGATTACGAAGTACATAATTAATTGTATTTTACATATACTTACATATCCACTAGAAGCGGTAACATTTTGTGGTTCAGTTTTACCACTAAAGCTTCCCAGCAATGGAGCATCAAATGAGTCTCCGTCATACACAAAAACATAATCATAGGAACATTCTGTGCCCATACGTATAAAACTCAATGTAATGTACTGACTCTTATTGGCTGCTTTGATGAGCCACTCGCAATGTGAATCCTAAAACCAGATTTTCCATTAACACTTTCCTTACATGTATGATGACAAATGTATGCAGTTTATGTTAGTACTAACTTGTGTGTAGTTAGAATTAGTCGGTCCATCTGTGATAATTCCACTTTGATCGGTAAACACCCTGCGAGTCTTGTCACAAGGTGCAGTAGATGCGGCGCACAGCACTGCCAGGCAAACCCAGCTGATTACAACTAAACCAGCACCTTTCTCCCGTACACTTAGATAAAACATGCCTCTTCCGGATCGTCGTAAGACATAAGTCAAATATCAAAGCCATATAATCGTGAATATGCGCCTAATATAACTGAAATGTAGATTAAACAACACTCATATAAGTTAATAGGTGACATCTACTTCAAGGCTAACCACTTAGATGAATAATGCCACAGAGGCATGCAAAACTTTTGATATGGATAAATAATGATAAAGCCTTCAAGTGTTATTTGAATTTAATCCTTGGTATAATTGGTTGGGAAATACTTTCTAACGAGTTTTTCTTACAAACAAACAATTCATAGATCCATCACAGTATTTTGACGTTTGACGTAAATATCAGGGTTGCCAGAATAATTACTGGTTACCCCCATAAATGTTTAATAACGTTTTAAATATCCACTTTTATCAGATTTTATTCAATATTTACTGAGCTTGCAGTAGCCTTCAAAATATTCATCTTATAATAAGTTAAATCTATACACACTAAAAACATATAGATATAAGAGCGAAAACTTCGCGGTGATGCCCCTAGAAATCACTTTAAAATTCAGAACGGTGAGCAAGTTCATCGTAACGCAAGCAGGTACCAACTAACTGTTAACTTAGGTTTAGGATTGTCGTTAAAATCTTTTATTAATGGTTTTATCTATTTTATGACAACGCCAAGTTGAATTCATAAGTTCATCATCGCTCTATTCACTCACATTGCTCTATCTTGAAATAGGGTAAGAAATTACTTAGCAGCTAGCAGTTTCAAATAAGAACTTATGGTAAACAGTACAGATTTAAGGACTATTTTTATATCTTAAAACTACAATGCCTGATGCGCGAGTAAAACATTTTTCCATAATAAAACAATGTTAACCAGCTGCGATGAGCCGGTGATTTGACGTTTTCCTGTAAATAAGGGAACTTTGTGAAGACTGGCAATGAAAAAAGGTTAAGGTATGACCAGTACTAAATAATACACAATATTTTAATCGATTATAATGGTAAACTAAACTGAATAACTAAATAATAGTTAACGGCTAACCCCCGGTAATGGAGAAACAATACAAGAAGAAGCATAATTATAAATAGCAAATTTTGGTTTGTTCTAACCAAAAATAAACTACAATATAATATTTATTTCAAAATTCCACAAACATACCTGATGGCCAAATCTTGAACTAGGTAATATTATTTAACAAATTTAATTTTTCCTTTGCCTAAATAATAAAAAATCAAGATTTAATTTACCTACTCTCACAATTTACTGCTTGTTTGAGCGAAGGCATGATTTTTAACCCTAAAACCACGAAAATTGTATTTAGAAACATATTTTAAACAATAGCGACGCCACCTTCGCATGGTCAAATTATTTTTGACACTATAAAATCAATAAAGGTGTTTTATAGCTTTGAAAGTCTTACATTATTAACCTGTTATCTTCAGCACAAGAATCCAGTCAGTAAACCACAAAACCACTAGGAAATGCCTTCTTACTTAATTGTTCCATTATAATATAATTGAAGACTAGCAGTGGAAACCTACAAATTAAAGACAAAGGGTCTGAACTGCGTACGTATTAAAAGGTATATGATGATATCTAATATATTGACCCTCGAAGGCGGTGAAAAGTTTGTTTTGATTTCTGATATCAATTATTTTATCTTATTTTGTTTGAGCTGCAGATAATTTTGTGAACCGACCGCCGAACCAGAAGTGAGGTACCTACTCTTCACCGTAATTAATGCCTTAAATTCTTATAAGGCAATGAAAGCTCCACACCACAGAGTTCTTTTTTTATCTCAGTTGCGTCTGATAATTAACCCAAAGCGACTTAAATCTTAACAAAAATTAAAAGCAGTTTATCAGCTCAAGTTCAAAGATCTAAAATGAACTACCATAGAATAACCGTACATTTCGAAAAGTTTTGGAAGGCTCTCGGCACAGATTAATAA
This sequence comes from Plusia festucae, assembly GCA_950381575.1. Lineage (NCBI taxonomy): Eukaryota > Metazoa > Arthropoda > Insecta > Lepidoptera > Noctuidae > Plusia > Plusia festucae. The sequence goes on along the minus strand of OX494434.1, from coordinate 7,644,862 downwards.
ATAGTTACTTCCTCTCGGTGACATTCACCCTTGCTCAGGAAACTAAGAATTTAATAATAATATTCAATTCTTAATTGTAGTAGCATAATATGAATATTGTTGCATACTTTTACTCCTTGGAGCAAGTGTACACATTTGCATTCTCGTTTGCTTTTAATTATTCCTTGAAATGTATGGAATTGTACCTAAGACTTGCTGGAATTGTTCAAGAATAGATAAATAATTTACCAATAAGTATGACTCATAGTTAAGTATTATTTTTTTGTTTTATAATTCCCAGAGCTTAACACTTGCCCGACACGACTCTATAGATAGTATTTTTAGTAAAGATAAAAAATCTAAAACGTTATACTGCAAAGACATCTAATGAATGATAAGTATGATAACTATCGATATCGGTACTTTGCCAGTTATTAATAAAAGGCTGCTAGAACAAAAAGCCATTGAGTAGGCCGACGGAGATGCGTTCCTATCGATCGCGCAAACTGCTGACTCCGCAATCCTCGCAGCGTGCCATCGCTATGTATCTACAGTACACTTTCTTCTGCATGGCGTTGTAAGTGAATATTAAAATAATAGACTGAAATATAAACATTGTTTTCATTATAGTTGAGACTAGTAGCTAAATACGTGAATACAAGGGCGGGCTCCAATCACGAACATCGCACTCTTACGCATTTATGTACAGGATTCATTTAAAAGGAGTGCGTATATTCGACGAGGTAATCAGGTGCATAAAACTGAATAACTTTCCCTAAGGAACATTGGCCGAAATCTTAAAATGGATAATTATATTTTCATACCAAGTGACAGGTCACGTGACTTATGTTTGTATGAAAAGTTGATTTTCAATTTTCAGATTTCGACCTATTTTACTAGGGAAAAGTGTTCAGTTTGATTACCTCGTAGAATATACGCTCTCCTTTTAAATTAATCCGTATAGAACGCTATTATTTCACTAAATAATATCAATATAGTAGTTTACTGCATTTATACTTTTCTATTTAACGTATCTACAAATGTTTAGATCCCCTGCAACCAAATCTCAAGATATTGTATTTGTTATTAAATCAGATTTTTCAAAAGCATTATAGAGACTGCCACGCAATTTCTTATAATTTGTATATTGTCGACTCAGTTCATTATAGAGGCGTGCAACATATTTATGAAGGTGAAAATTAATAAATCAAATGCGCACGTGAGAGGCGACGAGGGCTGTTGAAGTTTTTTCACCCGGAATGAAGTGATAACCGCTAATGACGTACTCTTAGCGCCGACTCATCCGCAACACCATCAAGGCTAAATTAAATTATCGCCAGACATTATGCGGCTTGACTATGATATGCAATAATTTGCATAATACCTATACTGTAACAGATTTTAATTTTATGTTTATACAGATCGAAGAATTACAGCGGTGTCCCTGCAGTTAATTCTAAAACACATTCCTGGGTAGGTACCAAGGTGACGCTATTTAGTAACGATTTAATATAATTACATTATCATAAGATTTTGCCAAATTAATTATTGTTGTCCGTAAAATAAAACTCGAGAGGCCATCCTTATAACGTAGGGGTATAAAAATAGCCTACGACCTATTAACAGAGCTACCAAATACTTACTTATATTTGGTACCAAATACCTACACAAAATCGATCAATTTTCATAGCAAAAATCATCGATGCTACTTACCCTTAATTAAGTTTAGATAATTAAATAGACATTTGAAATCTTACGCTTACGAATTGGTGACGCTAAATGTTCATTTTCATGTGAAATTTGTCGAAATTTAACAATCAAAGTTTCACGTTAAAACGGTCAGTGGCGGCTTTAGGGGGTGGCGAACTGTGCCATCGCCCAGGGCCTCGCGCTTGGGGGGGCCTCGCGCTACAACCCAAACAAATACTATTTAAAAAAAAATGTAAAAAATCTATCTAGTCTAAATTAATAGTAGGTAGGTAGGTACATTGTGTAACTTCAGCGACGGTTTTTAATGAACCGAGGTTCGTAATTTCGTTACCGTCCGTGGTATATACAATGTTTTATATCATACGTACGAGGAATCAGCTCAGAAAAATAAGCCAAAAATAGTTCTTCAGACAAAGAATTAGCCTTTTTGTTATTTCTCCATAGAATAAATTTTTCGTGAGCGGTCAAATATCTTTCTCTGGATTTATCCGGTAATAGGTTTTCACTGACCAATTTTGCCGCGTTAACTATTTCGGGCAGTGGGTGTACGAGCAATTTCGTCACTAGTGTGAAGACGATGACATATTTAAATCAGACTTTTTCACTGATTGAAAATGACAAAATGTACAAAAAATACTCGTGAAATTGCGCGTTTTGCATTTTCATATTTTTTTTTTTTTTTTCAAAATTTGTCAAAGGTAAACTTCCTTGCCAACTGACTGCATTTAATTTACTTAATTTTTATTTTTTTCAAATATGAAAAAACATATGATTTTTAAGTAAATTAATTTAAATCACATAAGAAATTATTTAACAATAGTTATTTTAAGATAATAATTATTTTGGAATATGCTTATGTTTAAACCCCGGTTCAAGTTTTTATTTAAAAATATTTAACAAGTTTGAATGCCTACCACAAATACATATTATATATTCTGCCATTTATTATGATGTAATTAACAAAGTTACTGGTGTAGTAAATTTAATTTACTATGCGGCTAAACCTGCTTGTAATCCAACCCAAGATGAGCAAGTATGATATAAAACTTTTAACTTCGATGACACAAGATCGACTTTTAGCCCTTGCTATCACAGAGTACATTTTACATCTTGCTATTCTTTCGATCGAAAATGACGTTGCTCATTCATTAGATTATTCTGCTTTAATTAAAGATTTTAGTCTTAAGAAAAGTCGCAAGCATCAGTTTTAAAATTTATCATTTTTATATTTGTTAATTTTGTGATTCTAATATAAATTACTAGCTGTTCCCCGCGACTCCGCCCGCGTATCTAATTTTTTAGTAAAAATATAGCCTATATGCTACTTAGGGTGAATGTAGCTTTCTAATGGTGAAAGAATTTTTGAAATCAGCACGGGCATACACACAAAAATACAATTAATCTTTCCTCTTTATAATAATTATGAAAAGAACTGTTGGTTAGCCCTGAAAAGAACTGTTGGTTAGCCCTGAAAAGACCTGTTGTTTAGCTCTAAAAAGAACTTTTGCGTAGGTGTAGTTTTTAGAAGAAATTAAAAAAAAATCGCACTAAATTTATAAGACGCCCACTTCGCAACGGGCCGTGCAGCAGAAATCGTAATATTTTAATTTCGCCATAACTTCAAAACCAAACATTCAATTTATTGTAATCATTCAAAGACCAAATATTATCTACATAAACTGTACTTAGTGATGAAAAAAATGATGTTGATAAGGATTAACAGCATGAGTAAAATAAACGCGTTTAAATGTAATCCAAAAAAATTCAAGATTTTTTAATAAAAAAATGGTTGATGTGCCTCACTCGACATAGATAGGTATAGCGTGTCGCGGATTTTTTTGTAGATATTTATAAGATCTACAATTAATAAGAACATTTTATTGTTCTATCTTTTATAGTTTAGGCAGCGTACGCAAAATAAGTAACTTTTCTGGTTGATTTTTTACACCTTGTGTCCGAAAAACCCAAATATCTTACGGAACCCTATTTTTTTCAAATTAAAATATAGCCTATGTTGTTCCTCAGGGTCTATTCTATCTCTGGACCAAATTTCATCAAAATCGGCTCACTGGTTTAGGCGTGAAAGCGTAACAGACAGAGAGACAGACAGACAGAGTTACTTTCGCATTTATAATATTAGTAGGGATTGTAAAATTCAAATTTTATTTGTTTAACTTTAGCATTTCTCCTCAAACATGACATTTAGCTAAATCAAAAAACCAGACCTACTTTCGCAACACATACTTTTCACGAAGGACAAAGGGCCTCGCATAGACCTGTCGCACGTAGCCTCGCAATGGCTAAGGCCGCCGCTGAAAACGGTTTTTTGATCACAATAAGAGTTTGTTAAAAGTATTCCTCTGCCATCAAAAATATTAAAAGGCCGTAAATTATTTCGAACGCGGTCCGCCGCCCTGTCCTTGATAGCCGGTCTTGTGAGCGACTGACCGCGCGTGACGGTCCATTCTAAGCGCACGTTTACCATGTAAATTAACTGACCTCCGCCGGTCATTTTTTTAGCACAAAAAGCAAATATTGTCGCTTTGTTTACACTTTGTCCCCCTTTAAACTCCACACCCGTACAGCTGTAGTACGTACCTCCGATAAAATGCTACGCTTTACCTTGAAACTAAAATTCAGGAATTTTCTTGTCAACAGTTCCATAGAATCTTAAAATATGTATATAAAAAGATTTCGGGAATATCAATAAAATAAGATATTATTGAAATCCAGGGAGTCCGGTACCTATCATACCAAATTTTATCTAAATTGGTCCAGCCCTTTGAGCGTGAAGGGGTTACAAACTTATACACACACTCACAAACTTTCGACTTTATTTTATTAGTGTGATTTGATACTACATCCACATTAGCGTTAAAACACCAAATAATTATAGAAGTTATCCTTAACAGTAGATAACAAATAAATCATGTTTATTTCTACGACTCCTCAAAGTTACGTGAGACAGCGATTATTTCAGTGTCGTTACTCATCCATTGTACCTTGCTTTGCGAACCTTTTTGTACTGCATACTCATCTATTATCTATAAATAAATAAAAATGAATGTTGGTAAGCCCATAACTCAAAAATGGCTGGACCAATGGCTAATTTATTTTTTTGTATGTTCCCTAAGGTCCACGGAGGATTTTAATACTACAAAAAGAAATAAAAGAAAAATTGGCGTGATCACTTGAAAAACGTTGCATTTATTCATATTTTTTTTTTACTATTAACTTTTGACAGAACAAAGTCTATCCAGGTAGCTAGTGTTTTGAATACAAATTAACAATTTTTTTCTATAACCACCACTTTATGAAACCCTATAAAAAAATGAAATGTTGATCATACTCGGCTATTGCACATTTCTAGTTTCGGCCTAGTCTTACTACTTATGCATTTAACTTTGCCGATATTTTTATTAGATTTGATAAAAATGTACCAGCACTTAAAAAAAAATATTTTTTTTTTTTTAAATTATAATAAAATTATTACACAGTTGGTACGAATACAGTACGAATCAAGAAGTTCTAACACCATAAATAACGAGCAGCAATTGTGGTAAGCAACGTCACTTTCACGCGAGGAAATGTAGAGTGGACCTTAGGGACGACATTCAGCCGCGGGCCGACATCATCATACAAATGGCACATTAGCGGGCCGCGTCCGAAGCGACCGCACGGACGCACCTTATCTGCCTCTCAACTATATTTGTTCTACACCGGATTACCCGAGATTTACCACGGTCACCGACCGTTAACAACCGATTAAACGTCCTTTACAAATAGAACTTAAATTTAATGCTACGTGTGACCGCTTGAATTTTAAAACAATTGTGAAAAGTTTCATTAATGTTTAGGGTTTTGTTGCGATAACGTGCAGCGGCTATTTAAATTCTAATTATAATAAATTATCATCTCACATTATTTTTTAATACCACCTCAGCTTTCGTAAGCATTTATTGAGGGGTACCTGCATCACAGATTACTAAATGAAATTTTGAATACAAAATGGTTTTGATCCTACATTAAACGCACACACTCTCAAACCGTGATTTCGTGAATAAATGCACAATATGAGGTAATATTTTCATTGTGGTGCCATTGTTTCCAGTATAGTAAACGTAAGAGTGTATAGCTTTACTATGGCATAGTGTAGTCAACACTAGGACAGAGACAGTGCGTGCGATAACGCTGCTGCTCCGTTATAAATCAGCGCTGTCGATACGGAGCCGCCCCATTGCAGCTCGCGGGTTGATTTGTCGCGTCCATCCCACGCGAATCTATGACCCTAGTGTTGTTACTAAACGCTTAGTAGTAAATGGACCAAATAAACTCGCATCTTTTACTTTCGATGCCAATGCACTACTGTGTGTACCTACTTCTAGTAAAATTCACAATTCAATAACACAGCTTACATCTATGTTGAATGCTTATAGGTAAGTAAGGATAGTTGGATTTATTATGATCATTGAAAATAGAACTGTCGATTAAATAGATAAACTGTAGGTACTCTATAAACTTTAGTAAGTATAAAATGAACTTTAATAATAAAACGAATTGAAGCGTTTTTATATTAGTATGAAAACTCATATATACAGTAGGAATCTTATCGATATCCCAAACACCGACTTCAGTACCGCACTATGCCATTGATATGGAACCAATAAAGCGCTCAGTAAAATAAAATCGCCCCCGCACGCGGTCAAACACATCTCCACTATTATTGTGACCCGCTTGCATAATCATCATTGTTCGAAACACAACCCAATACCTACTACTACCAGATAAACAGATGCTTATAATATTCGACGATTCTTTAATACCATCGATGTAAGGTATCACACTTAATTACTTTTCAACTTATCAAGTATATAATTGTTGGATTCCCTCAGTGTTACGGACGCTAAAAGTATTTACCTACTGAAAAAACACTATCCAAAGTTAAAAATAGTACGTACCTACGAATTTTACTTAATTTAAACATTTAGTCCTAATTGTTATTAATGTCATCATTTATATGAACCTGTCAAATAATAAACATGTAACTACAATACGTATGGGAGGGAACACTGACCCTTAGTCAGATACTTAACATTACGGTGTTAACTGCGACCTAATTTCAGATTAATACGCTTAAGCGGAAACCTCACTAAGCAGGTTCAAATGGCACGCGGAAGACCGGGCGGGCCGCGACGGATGAACTGTGAACATGAGCGACTAAACAAACCAGCTTAACACTTTATTACGTTTACGATACTTTCCCGACTGATCTCTATTACGCAACTTCAGTGACTAAGTAGATTTATAGTTTCCGCCCCGTTCATTATCTGTATTGAGAATATAGTGACCCACGGCCCGGCGCGCGGCATAAATCTGAATGAATCGCAGCAAATAGCCTCCCGCCCTACGAACTTTGACGTAAGTCAAGTTTGAGAAGTTTTTCTTGCTGAAGTTTTCGTCCGAGTATATCAGATACAACTAATCGTAGTAAGTTAAGTGATTAGTTCGGTTGTGATAAGTTTGCTACATTTTTATTTTCGAGAATCAAAATGTTGGTTAGGTACCTAAGGATCTCTTTTATTCTAATGTTATTCACCCTTAAAAAATACTGCGCATTAGCTAACCGGCTCGACCATTGCCTATAACTATCCGAAAAGAAATATACCGGAAACTATAACCCGTCCTGTAACCAATTTTCTTTGCTTTGTTTCCTAAATATTCAGTATTTCCTTTGTTGGCATTTTTCATGTAGTTAAGAAAAACAAGAGCGCCATAACTCTCGTGACGGTTGATCAGATAGCATCATAATGGCTGTAATGGATCCTGGTCAGCGGCCCGCATGCAAATAAATCTGCGGCCCGATGCAATGATGTGTGGAAAATGGGAGTCACCCCTTGCCGCAGCGAGCCTGCCCTGTATCAAACGTGGACATTACAATAAAACGGATTACACAAATGTTAAGTGATTTCTTTCATATTTTTTTTTATATGGCAAGTCGTACCTACTCGTCAGTATAGCAATATAAGTTGATAAATCTAATAGGTATTTATTGTATTCAATCTTTTTTGTGACTTTCTCTCCGTTACTGGAAATAGAAAGATGTAATGACTTGGCAACACGATAAATTATAAAATTGAATTACAATAACTTTTATTGTTATTTTATTATGTAATACAATGGGGTCAAATGGTTCGGTTTTGGATTATATAATAACCCTTATAATAAGTCCCATTAGCACCGGGCCCCTTTGAAAAATAAAGTTTCATATTATACTTTTACATTTGAAACATTACATCAATGCATTTTACTGCAATCATCAAGCAAATGTGAACTTTTTTATTGGTTTTGACCCGGAGCAAGTTATACCTACTGATTACTTCGACGACCCTTATCATAGAGATAGTCTTTGGACAACTTTTACCTGCTGCTGTTGTTTTATCCGGGAAGTGGGCAGCGATAAAAGTCAGGGCAAATGGCAGTCAATAAAATAAATAGCGACGGCAGGGTGTTCTGTAAATAAGTCGGAGCCCGGGCTCGGGGCGACGATCGCCTTTTTTATTGGCGCCTCGATTGCTCTCGAAACAGCGAGTGCGAAGCGGGGCGCGGGGCGACGCATATTGCAGTGTCGCGCTGACAAAGCAGATTATACTCGCAGATTAGAAATAGAATTCCCCGCGATGTTGCGGCATTGTCGCTTGTCTGCTATAACACACTTTCCCTCAATTGTTCTGCCAAAACTTCAAGACCAGCTATCTGCAGCTTGCTATGCTACGTCTTATATTGACAATCAGGCATGTTACTATGCATCCTAATGATATGCATGCTATAATCATATAATTGGGATAGATGAAGAGCGTTTTCGTGAAACACGCTTTATTGACAAACAGGATAAGTAATACGAATGTGATTGTACTAATATAGACTTACATGTTTGGATTTTTCAAAATTCCTACACCTTCACCTAGCTACTCATTTTACAGTATTTAATACCAAAAATAAATTTCAAAGGAACAAGTTTAATAAGTCATTATTAAGGTGCCCCTTAAACGGTCACTAACATTAACTTATCTTAAACACCGCATCTCGAGAGAACACTGTGAAGTTGGGTTAATAAAGTATTCCACACGTATCGCAGTCGGTCGCGAGGTGGCTCCAAGATAGATGTATTAATTTGTAAGAATTTGTCGTCGGACCCTCGCCCTTCTCCGCAAGCATTCCAATCACGCACAACAAGCTGCGTAATTGCACCTAATAATTTCTTTAAATAGCTACAATACCGCTGGACAGTATACTGTCCTCGCTAGATTATTATGTTTTCTTAGATATACGATACTAAAATCCAAGCATGCTTTATGACGGACATCATCTGTAAAGAATAATAAAAAAGCGGCGATTTCGTTAAGTTTTATGTGATTCGAGTGAATGACCTTCAGTGCTGGGTTTTATTCTTATTGAGTTGGACATCGGTATTAGAAATGTGGTGGAGGTGTCGTTGCAGTGCCGTGGGCCGTGGGCGCCGGTCCCGCGGGGCTCGTCAACACACGACGAACGTAATCCAATCACGAAGACGCACGCCCACGTCTACATCAGTACAGATCACTGAACCAAATTGACGACAAGTAGGACTTTATTACTCTAGTAACTATACAGATATAATTATAACAGCGAATGCTTGAAAACTATGCAGTAAAAATATTAGATAATCATTAAACAAAAATGTTAGCGACGGAAAACTCAAAAAAATCAATTCGATGATATTCACCCAAATAAGGCGAAAATTAAACTGGCAAGGCAATAAAGATGATAAAGCTCGAGTCTACGGGCGAGGACTACGCGCTACGAGCGTAGCGAAGTCGTAGATGGTGCGCTTAGTTAATTTACCTAAGCACCTTACCGCTATCTGTTTTGCGCCCGCGCCGGATTATGCTAATGGCGCCTTGTAATTCCCTTATCACGCTTTGTCTACCTACAGCTTTGCTACAATATAATAATTGAATTTAACATCAAGTATAATGGGGTTGCATTAAATGGAATTGTGAAAAAAATGAGGGGACCAAGTTAATAGAGTAAGTAGTGTCTATAAACCCAAATCTACAACGCCTATGCCCAATTAGTTCGGTAACAAATAGGAAGTCGATAAGAAAAGATGAGGTGTATTAGAGGTGCAGTTATTAGAGAAGTTCGTTTCGGCTACGGTGGCTGGGCGCGGAGGTAATGGGCGCGAGACGCGAGGGGACCGCCAATAAGTCACGGCGACCATCCGATAGCAGCAAATCAATGACCACCCTGCTATGATACATGGGATTAACCGACGTTTATAGTTTTAGCAACGGTCCGCGAATTAATACCTCGGAGGTGCGTGCTATCTGACACATTAATTTTTATGGGGTTAATAGGACGTCATATGTTTAATGTTCAATTAAACTGATAGCTTAGTTAATATTCTCTTGCGATATTACGATGAAAGATGTTCTGAGCCACTTAAGACATACTACTATGTCAGAAATTTCTACGAAGGTATTTTTTTTTTCGCTGATGTGCGGTTAACATTAAGTTTTATCGTGTTACCGGGGTAGAATAAAAGCTTGAGCGTCCACCTGTCAGAGGCAGTGCTGTCAATTGCGTCTCGGCGTAAGGACTGGTGCTAAGGGTGTCTGTCACCGTTCGACGTGTTTTAAGGCGCGAGGGTCGCTTGTTAGCGCGAACGTGCTCGCCGTCGCCGGTAAACACGCGGGTAGAGATAACAATCTATTTGGATTGCCTCTATATTTCATTTTTCGCCGTGTACACCGCTCTAACTAGATAGAGGTGGCATCACACGAATAAAGGAAATGCGGGCCTCATTCTTCTGAACGTTTGGTACATCTCTATCTTGGATTCGTGTCTTTTAAATCGGTTTTGTGTGATGCTGTAAAATATATTTATAACATGAATCGGGCTTGGGAAAGAGATACTACTTTTTGAAAAGTTTAGTGTCGAAAAACAATTTGCTGTAATTGTTGTTGTTAATTTCAAATAAAGGCCTTTATTGAGCAACTTAAAGACAAATGCTTCGTAGAAATAGTTTTCACCATAATGAAGAAACGCTTAACAAAAAAATTTTATTTCTTTCAACAAAGAAACACCAAAAATATTGAGCTTAGTCAGTTATATTATTATAAAAGTAGATTCAAAATCACGTTTAAACCTCGGAGGAGGTGTGAATTTACGGTTAGTTAGTCAGTGTTTACTGCACGACCGCCTTGGTCAGTTGATCACTTGTGCACACTTCTCACTCCCCGTGTTACTGTAATAAAATCATCCATGAGGATTATTTATATGTCGCTACAGGCATTGATTCAAGAAACGTAACAAGAAGGATATCTATACATTTTGTATTATAGAGTTGGTACACAATTCAAAATAGCCGGAAATATTCAAAACATCAAGATATTCAACCCTAAATGTAGGTACGCCGTGAAACACGTCCTCTGAAAGAACTCTTGTAGCGTACCATAGATTTTGAAGGGTTTTTATTATTTTTAAAGTGCGCACCCGTTTGCACGCGAATGGGCCACTTAACCACGGAGAGAAGCTCCCAGTTGCGCGTAGATTTCCTATACTAACTACATTAGCCATCTTTATGTGAGGGATAACAGTTCTGCCACGCTTTTTACATGTTGTTTTTTCAGAACGACAGTAAAATTCAAGCCGGTTTTAACTATAAACATATAAATTCGTAGTCAATAAAGCGAAGAATGCTCTACTACGATATTACTGTTTGTAATGTCGCAACACATAAGAGATTTTACGAGGGCGAAGATAGGTCGGTAGGCAATAGGCTCGTTATCAGAGCTCTCCGGCAATAGGCACGATGTTAGACAGAGGATCGGACGTAACATGGAACGTGACCGGATTCACGAGTCGCTCCTCCCGCGAAATTGAGGCGCATTTCCACTATCCACACTTTAACGACACGGTACACTATTAACTACCGAAAAAAGAGATAAATGATATCAAAAGATATAACACTGGCCACATTAAATAGAGAATCTAATATAATAATAATGTTTTTTTCTTGCTTTTATTTATGTTTCTTACATTTATCAGTGATTGAGCTTATAGCTGAGATACCAACAATGGAAACGCACGCCCCGAGATATACCTTATGAATATCTTCACTTGTCAAATTTAATGCGCCCTCCATCTGCACTATCAGCCGAACCCCTGTCGATATCACTCAATGTAGTCTACTTTTTATGTAAAAAAGAAAAATAACAACGACAGTTTCGAATATTATGCCTCTTTTCTATCTAACCAATTTATGATCATAAGGCAATAAAGAGTTTATTAACATCGCGAAACTATCATAATAAGTGTTATGGTTTAATTTGTACTAGTGGTCGCCCAATGGTCGAAATTCGACCTTATAATAAATTTATTAATAATTGTGAGTGACTTAATATACATTATTAAAATATAATATTCAAACATTATTAAGGTTCTACTGTCGAAAACTAAACTACTATAACCACAGATTTGACCAAGACAGTTATTTGCCAATTTCTTTTTTGAACAAATTATATGAAATTAAAAGGAAGTAAAATAAAGAACATCTATTTAAAAAATGTTTATTAAAAGAAAACATGCTATAAGAGGAAAATGCTATCCATTTAGAGCATATTTTATCGCATATTGCAAATATCTCTGAAAACAATGTTTTTTGTAAAAACTCTTTCATCGTTTGCTAAATGTCCTTGGCCGTTATATTCGGATATATAAAAACTTAAACCACTTATTTATGTCAATGTCAGTACAGTAAATGAAAAACAAAACAAACATGTGTGTGTGAAATGCACGGTAGTGTGGGTAATGTTTTATTTATTGATTTAATGTACTTTATAAGCATTATTATTGAAAAATATTAGCGTTCTGCACTTCTCCTACACATAAACTATAAGTGTGCCAAATTTTATGCTCCTGCGTCCGCGCAATTTTCGTAAAAAGGGGTCCAAAGTTTTGGCATCACGTATTAATAATAACTAGTGGTCGCCCAATGGTCGAAATTCGACCTTATAATATAAATTTAAATTGTGAGTGACTTAATATACATTATTAAAATATAATATTCAAACATTATTAAGGTTCTACTGTCGAAAACTAAACTACTATAACCACACATTTGACCAAGACTGTTATTTGCCAATTTATTTTTTGAACAAATTAGGTATATGAAATTAAAAGGAAGTAAAATAAAGAATATCTATTTAAAAAATGTTTATTAAAAGAAAACATGCTATAAGAGGAAAATACTATCCATTTAGAGCATATTTTATCGCATATTGCAAACTTCTCTGCAAACAATGTTTTTTGTAAAACCTCTTTTATCGTTTGCTAAATGTCCTTGGCCGTTATATTCGGATATATAAAAACTTAAACCACTTATTTATGTCAATGTCAGTAAGCAGTCAATGAAAAACAAAACAAACATGTGTGTGTGAAATGCATTGTAGTGTGGGTAATGTTTTATTTATTGATTTAATGTACTTTAAAAGCATTATTATTGAAAAATATTAGCGTTCTCCACTTCTCCTACACATAAACTATAAGTGTGCCAAATTTTATGCTCCTGCGTCCTCGCAATTTTCGTAAAAAGGGGTCCAAAGTTTTGGCATCACGTATTAATATATAGATTATTTATGTCAATGTCAGTAAGCAGTCAATGAAAAACAAAACAAACATGTGTGTGTGAAATGCATTGTAGTGTGGGTAATGTTTTATTTATTGATTTAATGTACTTTAAAAGCATTATTATTGAAAAATATTAGCGTTCTCCACTTCTCCTACACATAAACTATAAGTGTGCCAAATTTTATGCTCCTGCGTCCTCGCAATTTTCGTAAAAAGGGGTCCAAAGTTTTGGCATCACGTATTAATATATAGATTTATAAACCGTTAAATGTGGATCCGTGAAGCGCAATCACTAATTTGCAACCCCTCTTCTGCGGTCGGCGCGTGGTGTGTGAACGACGATCGCATTTGATTCTTATTCATGGCGCGGGGGTCGCGTCGACCGCCTAACAATTTGATAATGTATTCACTTGATAAAGCGGAAGGTGGTACTTCGCGAGTGCCGCATTAAAAAACCAATTACAGCGTGGCTAAATCGCGCCAGCCTCTCTCGGCTATTTGTCAGACTCCGGAGGGATAAAGAGTATATTCTAAATTTAATTTCACGCAATTTTAAAAATTGGGGGACAGTCAGAAACGTTACTTTTTATTAAGATCTAGTTATAAAGTTTAAAAAGATTTTAGGGAGTCAATTTTGAAAGGGGAAGAATGATCATATCAAAAAACATGTTTATTTATTTGATTTATAGGTATCTTTTAGAACTATACATTCAAAATAAGTGTTAAAATAAGATTAAAAAATAATATTCTATGTAAGACTTTGTAAACATTAATAGTAATAAGATTTATTTGTTTCGTTGCATAGTGGTTAGTCATACCATCATTATGACATCACATTTCATAGCCTTAGGCTGTCCGCCCACGTTCGATATTATTTTTATGAAGGAGAAAAAAAAACGGTACCGATTGCAATACTGAAACGAACAAGTCCTCCAAAAATTCGGTCAGAAATCTTATCAGAATCCAAATCGGCCCGATTATAGGTCCTTAAAAAAGAGTGTGTCGTGTGCGAGCAGGCTAAAACAAAAAATATACCAAAAGTCTCGGTGCAAATGATACACAATAAATTAAATACACCGTAATATATATTATTGAATCAATTAAAGAATTTAAAAGAAAACTGTTATGATATGTCAGGGGCGAGGGCAAAGGCGATGTAACAAACAGCCGCCCTAATACAATAACGGCTGGAACAAACTGCGCTATAAAATATCACCAGTGAATAAATCAGTTTTGCCGTGATGCGACCCTCCACCTACCGTTACTATCAACGATTTATGGTCATACGATATTGTATAATAGATAAAATAATAATTGTCCGGATCTAAAAACAAAGCTAAAGGAATTTAACGACCGATGCCAATCAATCTAATAAATTAATGAGATCCAATGTAAGTATTTACTTTTTATTATTGATGGATGAAGTCTCTTGTCGTAAATCCATAAAGATCTTATAAATATATTTTGTTCAATGATATTGCGTAAAGTTCGAGTATTTTGTCGACATAAATAACTGAATAGGTATGGTTTTCCATTTCGGTTTTTGCGACATAAAAACAACACCTCTCATTTATTTCTGACCACTCAATAAACAGATTCGAGGCTGCATACAATAAACATGCCCTATAATTTAAATTTTAAACCATGAAATTATCAACCTTGCAGCATACTCTAATTTTTCGATTGAGCATTAAACACATGGAGGCGTCATGCGTAAGGCGTTAGGCGAACGCAATCTCAGCATTGCTATGCGGCGCAGCGAGCGTGAAACAGAGTCGCGGCGCGGCGCGGCACGACACACTACCCACGGCACGCGGCTCTCGCTGATTGAGCCGCGACAAGTTAAACGATTTGAAACAATTTAATAGAGATCAAAAATTCAGGACCCCACAACGCCCGCACAAACTTTTGAAGTTTTTTCCCTCGCTAAAGGGATTATCGGTGAGCGGAAGCTTAGGGGGATATTTTATGGTTTTTGTGGACTTCCTTATATTTTTTCCTTAATACGGGCACTTGTTCTAAGGAAATTCCCAGCGTATGGTATCGGTTATTGAATGAAACTTCAGAAACACAACTCACTCTGACAATAACTTGCTGAACACGTACAAAGTATTTCTGTATCATCCGTACATCAAAAATAATTATTAACTAATTACCAATCATGTCTATTTTCCTAAAATTACTCATTTAAAAAAAGTAAATCCTATCAATTTTTCCCGTGAACAGATCAAATTTTATAAGGTGGTTTAAAAATACTTTTAAAATTACAATCACAAAGTTTTAGCTTAATATACAATGGAAAATAGAATATAGCTACCTAAGGTGCTATTCGCAAATAGGTACGTTCCAAAACAAGTTTATAGACCTCATTTAATAAATTTCAATGTTTCTCAATAATCTAATAACTTACAAAAAGATTGTTTTCAATCCGTAGATACATACGTTACATTTATCGAAGGAATAACGTGAGCTTTAGGTTATTATGGTCCCTGATCGAGTTCACGTATCTACTCCACTTCTTTGCTGGAAGGCTATCAACGTAAATATCTGCAGATTTTTAATGCTGCTCTGACACATGGTACTAACATGTCCTCCGTTGGAAATTTCGACCTTAGCACATATGGAATTGGGTTGCTATTTTATGTGGTTCGAGGACATGGAACTATGTCGCATTAGGGTGGAGCGCGATGTGCGATTGCGTTATGATAGGATCAGGGTTCAGCGGAGCGTGGCCCGCGTAGAGAGGCGCTCCAAGCAACTCCCAGAACACGTCACTGTATGATGTTAATATCTTTTTAAATGTGGTAAATTCTTTGTGCTCTTTTATACGATAAAAGACGGTATGAAGAAAGCAATGATCTGATATTTTCATTATTTTAAAGTATTGTATGAAATTCTGAATGACCAATAAATAGCTAGACAAAGCATTTAGTTGCTTTAAGTCAATTGTACAAAATTCTGAAAAATAATCAACAAAATGTACGGGTTTGATTTTTGCGGTCTTCAACTCTTCATCCTATTAAAATTCGTGGACCCTTACGTCTTGTTACCACGTTAATCTGGCCCTTAATCGATGGACCAGATCACTTTCTACCACGAAAATCAAGTTACAGAAAACCTATATCAATCAAGAAAGCAACCAACAAGTTATTAAAAACAAAACAACATTAGCTCTCACAGCATTTTTTCCATATTATACCATACATTCCCAAGTTAAGCCAGTACAAGCCAATGTACATTGCTCTGAGGATTATTGCGAGGTATAATGGAGCAGAACGGCATCTTCCCCAATCGGCTCATCCGATAGACACAACAGACCGGAACGGACTCCCCTGCACGCATCAATCGCACTATTGATTGTCACTGTAAACTGATAGCTTGCATTTCAATCAGGGATACAAAATATATTTTACAATACTTACATTCTATGAATAAATCATCACTGAACGAAGATAATAGTAAAGAGTGTAAAGCGAATTTAGATTTTTTCGTGTTCTTAACAAAATTACAAATAAGTAAGTACTTAAAATTGTAATGACACAAACTCAAGAAACTACATCTAATGTCAACGTACAATAAGAGTAAAACTGTCTATGCATTCGACACACATGAAACAGGCGATGAATTAAAAAGCTAACTAGAAATGTTTGTCGCACGTTACTAGTATTCTAGTTAACCCCTTATGGTAAGCTAAATGCTGTGATACAAGTGGTTTCACGGTAGTGCAATGGGTGGGATTCGAACCCACGACCAGATGATGGCAAGTCCGATGATCCAGCCATTAGACTACCGCAGCTTCTTAAATATCAATGATGCTGCGACACTTCAGGTAATACTCATTAAGTCTATTTAAAAATCATAGTAATTTTAAAATATCAACGTTATTTATGTTATAGACATTATTGCCCTGCAAGTTGCCTGCAAGTATATCAGACAAAGAAAACAGTAACAACAGCAAAAAAACTACATTATAAAAATAAAATGACTAAATCTAACAACAAAGTAAAAACAATGTGGAGTATAATAAATGAACGTACAAATAAAAAAATACCAAATGACAAATGTAACATAAACCTCCAAACGTATAATGGTGTAACCTCTGAACCTAAAGAAGTAGCAAACTTATTCAATAAATTTTTTGCTTCTATCGGAGAAACTAAGAAAAACCCAACTGACCAACTGAAAAGAGCTACTGTAGTGAGGCCTACAGAAAATTCAATCTTTCTCAGTCCAATAGATCCTTATGAGGTGAACAGATTAATCAAAAATTTAAAGAATAAAAAAAGCCACGGTATTGATGAACTCCCGCCTACGTTACTAAGAAACTGTGCAGATGAATTAACCTTACCATTTTATAAACTATTACACCAATCATTCGAAGAAGGCACCTTTCCCAATCTCTTAAAAATAGCTCTTATAAAACCAATTCATAAAAAAAACTCTAAAACCGACACGAACAACTATCGCCCTATTGCCCTTTTACCGACAGCTTCCAAAATATTTGAAAAAGCGATGTGTAACAGAGTTTATGCGTTTTGTGAAAAATACCATATATTTAATGACTGTCAAAACGGTTTCCGTAGAAACCGTTCTACTATTTTGGCTGTATATAAATACATACAAAAAGCTCTTGATATCATAAATGATAAAAAATACGCAATAGGACTTCTATTGGATATGACAAAAGCCTACGACAAAGTTCAATTTAACATCTTATTAAATAAACTATATAATATAGGACTCCGCGGTAAATGCTATGACTGGTTTGAATCTTATTTAAAACACAGGGAACAAATAGTAGAAATAGAACATTACAATATTAACAAAAATGAAATAGAATTAATTAGATCTGACTGCACCCAAATCTCCGCGTCGATACCACAGGGAAGCGTAATAGGATGTTTCTTATTTCTAGTTTACATAAATGACCTTCCTAATAATATAAATGAGCCATGTGTTCTGTTCGCAGACGACATATCTATACTTACGTCGTGCGAAAATAACGCAAACATAAATGATAAATTAAATTCTATATTAGATACAACAATAAATTGGATGACAGATCATAACTTAGAAATCAACTTCAGCAAAACCAAAATAATTCCATTCTACCCTCGCCAAAAACTACCGATAAACATTAACTTTAACTTTAGAAATAATAAATTGGAAATAGTCGATAAATTCACACTACTAGGCCTAAGCATTGACACACACGTAAGTTGGAAGTCACACGTCCAGAAAGTAAGAGCAAAATTATCCAAATTCTCTTACGCCCTCCGCGAAATCAAAAAAACCACAGACCTCAAAACTGCATTAACAACATATTACGCATACGCTTACGCTTGGCTCAAATATGGTGTTATCCTATGGGGCAACAGTACCGACGCGCCCACGTTATTTACCCTACAGAAAAAACTAATTAGAATATTAGTAAATATTGAAGACACCGACAGCTGCAAACCTCACTTTCAGGAACTCAAAATCTTATCCCTACCCTGCCTCTATATACTTGAAGTTTGTAAGTTCGTACGTATGTACCCAGAACACTTTACAAAAAGAGAGGACATACAAACAAAAATTTCTTTAAGACATAAAAATAGGCTAAATTTACCAACATCGCGTCTAAAAATGCACTCTGATAGCACTCTTGTCATGTCCATAAAAATATATAATAAACTACCGGAAAAAATAAAGAATTTAAATAAAAATACCATTTTTATCAATAAGTTAAAAGATTTCCTTATAAGTAAATGTTATTATAGTATAAAAGAATACCTAAATGATAAATAAAATATTATTACACATTTACATACATACTTATACATTAAATATATACATATATATATACAAACCGTGCAATTAATAAACCTAAGATATATGATTATGAAATAAATAAATAAAATAATTATAAAAAACTCCAAAAAACCTAACTACTTAACTAATAATAATAATACATAGAATATATTATCATATTAAACACTCAGTGCTCTTCCTCCTCTCTCCTACTATATTTATATGCTGTGCCCGACAGGGTCCATAATTGTGACTAACTATAAACCCTACAACCTGTATATACATTATGGTACGCAATAAAGAATTGAGAATTGAGAATTGAGAATTTTACAAGAGGTGATCAAAACTCGTGTCTGATTGATTAGTTTCTAAATACTTGTCATATTTGGGGAAAACTAGAGATCTGAAAATAGGTCTTGTAACTTAGTTTTATGAAGAACATACATCGGTCGAATTATTTAGAAGTAGGTAGAGCAGTAACAACGTAATAATATACATATACTTAATAACAATACTGTGAATTTGATGTTTGTTACCCAACGAAGTACAAAGTAGTGTCATATTAACATATACGGTTACTCAAGTCAGCACTTTGTGTATGGCTACAGTTGAAACTGCATATTATGCAAATTTATATGTAAGTAGGAATAAAATATTCATTTGAATACTTCAACTATCTAAATTATAAGGTTTTAAGTAGTATTATAACCTTTTTCTTTGATAAGCCTGCTTCAAAACAAATGCTGTTTTGTGGTATCACCACTTTTCAAGCCAAACCTTTGAAAACGTTGATGTTGTTGTGATTAACTTTGTGGCTGTCTGCAAAACATTTCAAGTCGGTATCCTATGTAATTCATAGCCACTGAAGTAAAATAATCCATCAGATTAATTTCCAAGAACTGATTTAATTCCTAGAAAACCCCAGTCTAAATGTATAAGACGTTTGTAATGACTTCCTTTGATGAAACTCAATCCTTTAAACGTCTTCGATACGAAATCTCATCAATTTCCGCTCGGGCTGCACATATTAAAGTCCAGTAGGGATTATATTTTTATAGTATTGGCACAACACAAACACAATCATGATTAATCGGATCTGGACAAATGGGTGGTCATTTGGGAAAGCGATCGGAGACCGTGAATGTCCCGGTGACTATCTAAAGTATAGAGATAATAGGTGCAGGGGCTCTGCCTCCCCGCCCCGCGCCGGCCGCTCGCCCAGGGCCACTAAGGAATAATGTAAGTGTCCGGGGCGACATTTGCACCGAACTGCCGACGACCTCCGCCTCTTACTTATGCGGTTTTTAATATTTTTATTGTAATGGCTACGGTCACTCGGAACAAAAAGGGCATGGATTCATGTTGATCAATAAGTTTCATATTTTTTATAAGGCACGCCTTTTTTATCTTTATGGTAATACTGTTAAATAGTTTTTTTTTATTTAAATAAACTAGTACACCTGGTAACAGTAATTTCATTGATTGCCTGTACCTACAAATTTAAACATTGCATAAAAAATAAAAAATGGGTATTTGTATATCCATCATTTTAGTTTCAAACTCATTAATGGGGAAAAACAGCGATTTTCCAAAACCATTCTTCATTGTTAATCTATATCTCGTAACTTATCTATAAAAAGTCTCCAAAGTTTTTCACAGTTCCTGCATTTCGAGGTAAAGGTTGTATAAGACCGTGTAAAAAACATCTGCTGCCCCCTGACACCCTTGCGGTCACCGTTATTGTTGGCCATGGCGACGGCCACGACACTAAAACTGCCCATAAAACACCCGCTCCGCCGCCACCGATACATACCTATCTACACTTATTGAAACTTCCTAATTCATAATGTTAGAACATTAAGATTTCTCAGCGAAGATGACTCAGAATTTTCATTTTTCAACCTTTTGTGTTAATAAAACGAAACAAAAGATCCGAGGTTTCTATGTTGCAAATTAGATAAAAACTGATACAAATGTAATTGCATGTAATCTCTGGGTCAAAGGAAAAGTAAGTACTTTACTTTATAATTATATAACTCTGCAACGGTGGCTGCAATTGTAACAAAAATTATTTACTATCTAGTTATAAGTAGGAATACCTCCTATGCATGCAACTACAAGAGATTCATTATATTTAATTAAATTATTAATTCATCATTACAAAAAGAAAAGTATTCTTTCTTAGTTGGTTTATAAAATTCTATCTGCTAGGAATCTTTAAATACAGACAAGACAAATGAACGTACTTGAACCAGGTAAGTATGTTTTATTTTAAATCAAATTTAAATATGTTATTATTTTTCACATATGAATTATGAGAGGCACAAACAATTTTAAAATTTACGATGTCAGCATATTACCTATGTCAAAAGTTAAAATTTAAGGTAAGAAAAGATCTAACAGAACAAATATTAATAAAAAGAAGTCCGTTTGCACGACTGGAGAGATAATATATGAGTTGAAATAAAATCTGTCAGTGACCATTTATGGCGGAGTCCTGTTATTAAAATGTAGCAGGGCGTCAGGTCCGCGGCCGGGGCGGAGCGGGCAGGGCGCGCGTCGGGAGCGCGGCGTCTCCTCGCCGGCTGCGACCACGACACGATCTGATTTATGTCCCAAGCAGCAGTATTTTATTCGGCGGGCGCCTCAAGAAAACTATAAGTTTCCGTTCGGCAGGACCAGGGGAGTAGCCCAGTAAATATTGTCTCCGCTCACTGCATCAATACAGACAGATATCTATATTTATTGCGCTACTTTGTAAGATAATTTAGTAATGGATTGGGATCATTACAGTTTTATTCTATAAATATGTTTAGCTGACAAGAAGATTTATGTTAGATTGTCGTTTGGTGCATAACGTATGAAACTTACCAAAACTTACGTATGTAGTTGTCACTTACCTTACTATTGTACTGATTTCTTTATAATATTTGCCATTCGTAGTGTCAGACGGAGCACCTGCCTATCACTTAGCTCCGTAGTATAAATCACGAATATCATGTCATATCCGAGTGTCAAGTGCGACGGTGACTTAAAATGAAGGCAATTTGTCCTTCACTGCACTACGCTGGAGGCTGGGAACAAACTCGAACGACTCACCCTTTCCTATCATCATTTCAAACAACACATGATTTTATACAAATTCGCACATTACCAATATTTCTATGATATATCATGTACAACTATTCCTCTGGTGTCCTACATTAACTCTATTAGATTTGAAAAGTATAGAGGCAGAGATATAGGTTATAACTATCTCTGAAATTTATGTTATCTCAATCGCTCTTGAGTTGTTAAAAACTCTATGAAGATAAGTTTATCAATATCTATATATTAATACGTGATGCCAAAACTTTGGACCCCTTTTTACGAAAATTGCGCGGACGCAGGAGCATAAAATTTGGCACACTTATAGTTTATGTGTAGGAGAAGTGGAGAACGCTAATATTTTTCAATAATAATGCTTATAAAGTACATTAAATCAATAAATAAAACATTACCCACACTACCATGCATTTCACACACACATGTTTGTTTTGTTTTTCATTGACTGCTTACTGACATTGACATAAATTAGTGGTTTAAGTTTTTATATATCCGAATATAACGGCCAAGGACATTTAGCAAACGATAAAAGAGGTTTTACAAAAAACATTGTTTGCAGAGAAGTTTGCAATATGCGATAAAATATGCTCTAAATGGATAGTATTTTCCTCTTATAGCATGTTTTCTTTTAATAAACATTTTTTAAATAGATATTCTTTATTTTACTTCCTTTTAATTTCATATAATTTGTTCAAAAAATAAATTGGCAAATAACAGTCTTGGTCAAATGTGTGGTTATAGTAGTTTAGTTTTTGACAGTAGAACCTTAATAATGTTTGAATATTATATTTGAATAATGTATATTAAGTCACTCACAATTTAAATTTATATTATAAGGTCGAATTTCGACCATTGGGCGACCACTAGTTATAGATAAATGTGTCAAGTATTTTAACCCTGTAACTTTCAAGGGTTAAAATCATAGATTAAACTTTTATTATAGAGATCGTTTTCATTGGCGAATGAATGTCCGTAATGGCAGTTAAACGAGCATCTGATGAGTGATGTAGGGGCCAGGGGCTAGGCACACGACGACGGTGCTAATGAGTCGTCACTGTCACAGGATCCCTCCCACAGCCGTGATCATCGCGATCAACTCTCTCTTGGCACTGATTGACGGAAGAAACTTAATTCCTTTAATTTACCTAATCAGTCATTTTGTTAACGTGTTTTGGGTATATTTTTATGCAGAAGATAGAAATGCCAGTTTTGTTATGGTAGTAATGTGTTTGCTTTTATTCGAATGCTTGCTTAAGGATAAGTTTTCTTTCAAACAATAAAGGAAACATTTCCTTTTAAAATTATTTGCTATCTCCAATATTTAGAGCAGTTTCCCACCAGGTGGCATCAATACGTATTTATAAATTAAAGTTTGTGTTTTTTGTAAAAAAAATATAAAAATGCTTATGTTGAGTACTCTGAAAAATATCTATTATCTTGTGAAATATTGTTTTACGAACGCAAAGCTAAAGATTTACGAACCCATTCGTAATTATTTCTAGTAGTAACAAGACTCCACCTAATCTATTAATCATTTTACCTTGTCCGTCGGTAAATCTTCCGGCGCCGGGCCTAAAACATCCCACTGCTAGGCACAGGCCTCTTCCCGTATAGAGAAGGAATGAGCATTGATCACCACGCTTGCGGGTTAGCGATTTCAGATTCCAATTTATTGGAATGTAGGTTTTTCTCACGATGATTTTCCTTCACCGTTTGACAATTATGTCTTAGAATGATTAAGAAAATACCTACATAATATAACTTTAAAAAAGTCCCATTGGCCTGGGTTCGAACCTGCAACCACGTGCATGCGAATCCGGTCATTAAGCGGCCACCACGACTTTTTGCGCGGCATTAAATGAATAAAAGCTAATGAAAAGTAACTATTTATTTCAATAATTAGTGTAATTGAAGGTTATAAGACACGAATATGAAAATCCCTGCTTTCTGCCCACTCTTTCGGAAAAAACCGTTTGATTTTTCGTCTGGTAAGTAAACAATAGTAGCTATCGTATAGAAGCCGGTCATAGCGTCAGTCATTACCCGGACAATGAATATCGCTAAGTCCAATTACGTGATTGGATCAGCCGCCGGCCGCGCTGGCTCAACGCCTAGCGGCTGACTACTTAGGACACGTAACGATCAATTATCTAACGTACTCTTTATCACACACTGTATAATAACAATCAGTTGATTGCCCATACATTACAAATATTCCCAAATTTCGTATGTAGCTACTAGCTACATACATATATATAGTCCTTGAGAACATATCCGACAAAAAAACAATTTTCAATTTCATTTTCTGTTATATTAACGTTGTACAACAAAATAGGGAATACTAAAACATGGTAAATATTAACCTGCCAGAAATATAATCAAGGTGAAACCTTATTTGGATTAGCGGAGCACCGTGTCGGTAGTAATACGCTTTGAAGTATGGAAAACAGATTTCCTTAGTCTGTTGTCGCATTAGTTACATAGCCACAGCCAGAGGCTTACCGCACTAACAGACAAACTTAAAAGAAGGTAAATTAAGTAATAAATAAAAGTTTTTTTTTTGTCTATAGAAAAAAACGACATTTTACCTCTAATAAAAATAAAATAAAATGTGTTCCGAATCCAAAGTAAGTAGCTAAAGCACTGTGTTATGGAATCAGAGACAACGAAGGTACCACAAATACCCAACGCGAGAGAACTAGAAAAAGGTTTTATTACATTGGCCCGTCCGGGGATCAAATCCGGGACCACAGAACTGGGATACCTTGAAAACCGGTGTGTATACGGTGTACGCCACTCGACCATGGAGGTCGTCATAAGTTTTAGGATAATATCAGTAAAGGCCCCTTTTTCTCTTAGAAGATACGTTTTAATAACGAATTATAGCCATTATACTGTAGCAACTGAGGTTAATGCCCCCGAGACACATTTACCTCATTAAGAATTTATTAATTGCATTTCTGAAAAAAAACATTGCAACCGTATTGTGCCAACGTTCACATTTTATATCGATTGTAAGCAAAATTTACCTCCATGATTTAATTTATATAAATTACTGCAAGTATTTCACAATTTGATTGTTCTGTTTATTTAATTTCCTAGTCGATTAATATAATTACTTACCTATTAATTGCCGAAAGAGAAGATGTGACGCACGCAGCAATCCCGTAAAAAATACCCTTAAGAGATCACAAACACAGATTATTAAATTAGATATACCTTGACTAAAGCACCTCTTAGGCCCAGTTTTTTGTTCCGTAGTTAACTCAACCAATGATTAAATATCCTAACTAATGTTTTCAAACTTCGGTGAAACGCGTTTTGTTTGTCTATCAAAGGGTCAACTAGGCATTATAAAACTGGGCCTTAGAGAAGATAAATAAGTTTTTAATTAAATATGCATAGAACTTGATATAAAAATATTAAATTTATTATTACAATATATACACAACTTGGGTATAATAATATCAATAACGACCCATAGGTAAACTACGTTGAACCTCATTTATTCAAGTTATAAATGAAACTAATTGATAGAATTGCTCACAGCAAAAAGTAAAAAAAATCTGATTTTGAACCAATCTAAATTTGTAAAAGACACAAAAAGGGCTAGCTCGACTGAGATTCGACTTGCAATAACAAAATATTTGAATTTGTTAAAAAGAATCTGGACGTGAGAAAAACAAACGGAAAAGTTACAACAAAATGTGAACTTGCAAGAAGAAAATTCATTTCTAATCGTACAACCACTGAGCTGTTATCACGACAGCCGGTTTTCTAAATCAATCAATTTCAACTAATCCGATCGTGTCATCATGGCCACCTAGTTTTTGACATGGTTACTTGGTTGTTTACACGTCAATAATGCCAATTTACGTTTGCAGTAAATAAGAGAATTTAAAGCTCCATTTCTTATTACCTGGATGCATCCTGGATGTTATTCTGTGTTTTTAACACAGCCTATTACCGTCTCAGATTTTTGAAAATATTCTCTCAATTTTTTACATCAAAGTACACATTTTTTGCTTGAAACTTTTACCTAAATTTTGACATGTACTTAAATATACTAATTGATACTTTTACATAATGTTCTAGTTTACTATTTTATATACTACTAACTGTGACCCGCGCTTTCACCCGCGTTAGGAGATCCCGTTCCTGATTTCCATTCACACACGCAATTTAAACTCCTTTTTTTATTATTTTCTTTTATATAAACCTTGTCCTGACAATAACGAACATTAAAAAAAGAATAATCCAATTTGGTGCAGTCGTTCGAAAGTTATGCACTTAGCAACACATTTTTCGATTCATTTTTATATTAAAGACTAGCTGTTGCCCGCGGCTTCGCTCGCGCGTAAAGTAAAGAGTAGTATTAAAGATGTATTCTGTGATTTTCAAAGTAAGGAGAATGTATAAAATTTTTCATCAAGTATTATGGCGTTAAAATAATAATAAAAGTAAAGTAAGTAGCAAGAGCATTTGTGTTATGGAAACGGAGACAAAAAAGGTACCATAAACACCCAGACTCCAGACTATGTATAAAAGTGATTTTCTACATGGACCCGTCCGGGGATCGAACCTGGAACCTTAGAGCTGGCGACACCTTAAAAACCGGAGTGAACGCCACTCGACCACGGGAGTCGTCATTATAGATATGTCTTAGATGGTCATTATCTTATCTATTTATCTTTTCATCTGTCTATCTTTGAGAATACTGAACTTCACATACCAACTATTTCAGCCCTTATTTCACCCCCTTAGAGGGTAGATTTCTAAAATCTCGGAAATACATCTTATTTATTTCTAACTAATAACCCTTGTATGAAATTGAATGTGTCTATCTTTGAAAACGACACCATTCATATGCCTACAAACTTCCAACCCCTTTTTCACCCTCTTAGGGGGATGATTTTCAAAATCGCTGAAATACATCTTTATTTATTTCTATTCAGAAACCCGTATACGAAATTTCATGTGTCTATCATTGAAAATACTGAACTTCCCATACAAACTTTCAACCCCTATTTCACCCCCTTAGGGGATAGATTTCCAAAAGAAAAGTAGCCTATAGCCTTCCTCAATAAGTGGACTATCTAACAGTGAAAGAATTTTTCGGACCAACAAATCGGACCCGTACTTCCTGAGTTTAGCGCGTTCAAACAAACAAACTCTTCAGCTTTATAATATATAATATAATATATATAAAGTATAGATAAATAATTATAGTATCTTAGCGGTGTCACAGATTAATAAATAGTTACTTGGCCGTGTGCAGCGCCCCTTATTGAACTCCACTGCGGGTGACGTAGCCTACGACAAACTTATTATTTGCGGTTGGTACAGTATTCGGGTCTAGGGATCGAACCGCAAAATTAAGTTTTTTTTTTTTTTTATATACTTTTCCGGGATAAAAACTACCCAGTGTGGTGCCCAGGATATTAAAGAACAATTATACCAAGTTTCATCGAAATCGAACCGGTAGTTTTTGCGTGATGCCTGAACAAACAGACAGACAGACAGACAGACAGACAGACAGACAGACAGACAAAAATTTTTTTAATCACATTTTTGGGTTCGGTGTCGTTCTAGTAACACACCCCGCCATTATTTTTTTTGATATTTTCAATGTACAGAATTTTCACTTCTACAAATTTATTATAAGTATAGATATAGATAGATAGAAGATAGGTAGATAAATAAATGATATGCCATCTAAACATATACGATAATTAAATTACCTCATCGTGTAACGTTAATTCGTCATAATAGTTTTGTCTGCAGAGGGTCATTAGGGCCCAATTGTTTTGTGTTTTGTGCCGGCATTTAGCCCAATGAACCCTGTGCGATTACCGCGCGGTAGGTGTGCCCTCGCCCTAGCCTGACCGCACGCTGATTGAACACTTGTTTCGCGATCATTTATCTTCACCATTTCGATTTGTTTAAACGATTTTACTGAGTATGCAGGATTACAGGTATTGATGTTGTAGGTTAGGTTTTATGCTCTTAAAACCTATCAGTTGTTAACATCCAGTATTACAAAAGATCATGCTTAGTAATTGCGTATCTCGTGGATTCATATAAACATGCAGGTACGTTTCATTTATCATAAATGAGCATGTACTTATAAAAATTGCTAATAAAAAATGTAGTGTATAGAATCTACAACATTGTGTAACATGATCCTACAGTTCTTCCTACTAAGTGGAATGAAAAGGGAAATTCCCTACTCTTACCGTTGTACAAAGTATGGAATGTGTATTATTATCTATACCTGAAAATGTACTCTATGCCTGTTTCACCCTTCTATCATATACACTATCGAAATTGTAGAATTTTACAGAAAACAGTAAGAAGGTATTCAGATGAAATAAAGTTGAAATTGGCTATTAGCTAAAACATTATTGATAAGAACTGATTTTGAGGCTGTAATCAGCAAGATGTTATCAATTTCGCATAATTTCAACATTTTGTACAGGCCTCATCAGACTTGTCAATCGTAAAAAAATTGCATAGTTAAAACATTCTATAACAAGAACAAAAGCTTATGTAGGTGGTACGAACTGTGTATTTATTCTCAGCGCACCGGATACGTATTGATAAAGCAGTTACAATTACATAGTAAGTCCACAGGGATTCCAGTGGTGTCAATGTTATGAAACAGTCACCTTGAGCCTGTGCAATGCGATCGCGCCGACACAGTGTTTTAGCGAACTCGACACCATTGAGCTCAGACATACACCGTGTGATCCGTGGTAAACATTGTTATGTACACGTGATTGGCTGTAAATCAAATTAGATTCCGCGGAATAATTTATATCAAATGATGATTTAAACTTTATCTATTTCGTTATTGTTGGATCGTTTATGACTTTACGGCATGAAAACACAACCCTTTATTCATGCAGTCTTTAGCATAGTCTTTAAGATATTTTCAAGTACTGTTAAGTAGGTATTTTATTATATTACTAGCATCTGCCTGCGACTCGTCTGCGTGGACATCAGAATTGGGTCCAAAAAGAAATGAAAATGGAATAAAATTTTCACCCGTGTTATAGCTTCGCTGTAATAGAGCAAAATACCAAATTTCAAAGCTGTCTTTCAATTTATCCTTGGAAACTACTTGAGGAATCGGGATAAAAGGTAGCCTATGTTCTTTTCCATGTCAAAGGCTACAGGCATGTTAAATTTCATCCAAATCCGTTCAGCCATTTTTGCGTGATTGAGTAACAAACATCCAAACATCTAAACACCCAAACATCCACACTTTCACATTTATAAAATTAGTAGGATAGGATTAGTAGGATATTGTTGATACCTCATGTGACCCAAGGGCTGGTTTTCACCTTGGTCGGCGCGCGGCGGTTAAGCATTGCCATTCAACTGGCAATGCTGCCAGCCTTATGGGCACACTGCCAGTCGACAGCGATGTGGAAGAGTTTTTTTATGCTATTTTTTAGTGTTGTTTAATTAATATAGTTTAGTATTAAGAGTATAATTAATATAATTCATGTAAGCGTCTGCAACATCTATATATTAATACGTGATGCCAAAACTTTGGACCCCTTTTTACGAAAATTGCGCGGACGTAGAAGCATAAAATTTGGCACACTTATAGTTTATGTGTAGGAGAAGTGTAGAACGCTAATATTTTTCAATAATAATGCTTATAAAGTACATTAAATCAATAAATAAAACATTACCCACACTACCATGGATTTCACACACACATGTTTGTTTTGTTTTTCATTTACTGTACTGACATTGACATAAATAAGTGGTTTAAGTTTTTATATATCCAAATATAACGGCCAAGGACATTTAGCAAACGATGAAAGAGTTTTTACAAAAAACATTGTTTTCAGAGAAGTTTGCAATATGCGATAAAATATGCTCTAAATGGATAGTATTTTCCTCTTATAGCATGTTTTTTTTTTCAATAAACAGTTTTTAAATAGATATTCTTTATTAAGAAATTGGCAAATAACAGTCTTGGTTAAATTTGTGGTTATAGTAGTTTAGTTTTCTACAGTAGAACCTTAATAATGTTTGAATATTATATTTTCATAATGTATATTAAGTCGCTCACAATTTAAATTTATTATAAGGTCGAATTTCGACCATTGGGCGACCACTAGTATTTAATTAATGGATGAATAATAATATACATGTAATTGGGATACGGGATGGAAACTAGTGTGTTTGAGAACTTAATTTATTTATATATTGGCACAGATTAAGCGCATGATTGTTGTATCCAACCGTTCTAAGCAGAAAGTGTGACAACACGATCAGAACACGTATCACCTACAAATAACTCAGGTAGTACGTCAAGAGTTTACTAAACTTACGCAATCTTTTGAGGCCGCGCTTCCGGAAGACGGGACCAACTAATTGTCACGTTAAGTAACATCACAATGACCCAACATTAAGCACACTTTGTTATGTCGTCAATACAATTGTATTCATGTATACAGATCTCTCGTATTCCAAGAACGAGTGAGATGGAGAGAGAGGTGGGACCTCCCATTAGGCCCTGCGTTAAATAAATAGTGTATTATTTAAAGCGTCTTGGGATGTTAATGGAAATGGGATGTTTATCTCATTTTTACTTATTACAATACAGAAACTACCAAATCAAAACAATAACATGGCTCTATTGTTCTTACTTTATGCAAGAGAGATACAAATTTATACTTAATATTATAAATAGAAGAGTTTGTTTGTTTGTTTGAACGCGCTAATCTCAGAAGCTACATATCCGATTTTAAAAATTCTTTCACTGTTAGATAGCTCACTTATTAAGGAAGGTTATAATTTGTCATGATAAACGACACCCACGCGGGCAGAGCCACGAGTAAAAAAAGCTAGTAATAAATAAAAGTCATTATTTTCTTCCTACCTCTACGGATAAAAAAAAATCTGTATTAAATCTGCTCACTCTGCCCTACTAAACAAGCAGTTTTGTATTAATAAGAGCGTGTTATAATATAGAGATTGATACATTTTATATGAACATAAATAGTTTCGCTACTTTGTCACGGTTCTCAGAACATATCCAGGTAGGTTGTAATGCCAACAGGATGTCGGATGCAATTCGATCGCTGTGGGCCAGCCAATGTGTAAATACGTTACATTGTTTCACACAGATAGGTATACCTATAATGCTTTGTTTCATAATCAATGTTTAAAAGATAATTTATAATGTTATATATCGTCGCTTATATTACAACACCGCCAATATGCATTTTCCTCACTAAAAAAAAGCCAGTTCTTTATTCAGTTTTTATTTATGCCAATAAATAAATATAGCTATAATACGAATTATAAATGCTCAAATGGCTCAACTGGCTTTTTTTTTTACAAAATTATATAGTTTTTTGTTAGTCCTGTAAAGTTAGGAAAATGCATATTCGCGGTGTTGTAATATAAGCGTCGATATTCCAATTTATGTTTGGGTAAATTATTTGTAATAATAAAAGCAAATAACAGAGTTTTATTACATTTTATTACACGTGCTCCGACATGTGTCCGCTTTTGCATGCGACGCATAAAATGTTTACTTAACTACCATTGTAGGTCACTTTAAATGTTTCGTATTCCGAAATCAAACATTTCCTTTCACAATAGACAACATAAATACACATAACAGACTAATAAACAGAGACCACAAAACAAAAACAAAACGTGCAAAAACAACAGCAGCAACTGGACTCTACAAATGACTATTAACCTGGTTGAATAAATTAATAATAATAATTTTATCTGCAAAGCTGGAATAAATTTGAAATTCAATTCAAAATACACTTCTACAACGAATCTTTTGTTTAAATTGTACTCAAATCGTAACAAGATCGATCTGTCAAAACGTCCTGTGGAGATTTCAGTGATTGTAAACAACTTGAACCGCTATCTGAACAGTTGTGAACGATTTGCATAGATGCAGGGAGTGATTGCTGGGAGAGAAGGACTCTATTGTCACGAAAATAGACAATTGATAAATCCTACATTATCGAAAGAAAATTTAAGAAAACCTGCATCTGACATTCTTTCGTAGTGCTTGATATTATTTTCCATATAAATAGAGATTATCTGGATGTTTTGAGGCTGCTTCGCATGAATATTATTTTTAAAGAATAACCCTAAATATAATAACGAGACGAATAGGTAAAACTGAAAATTTTGGTCGTTATAATGCATTAAACCTTGCTATGTTATCTACCTTGGTTGTCCAATAGCTGTTTACTAGGGTATTTTTCTTTTATCGATCTATTCCTATGTGTATGTAAGCTCGTGAAAAGTCAAGTATGTAGTTTAGTATATTTTGTATGACAATACAATTTGATCCCAGCAATAGTCGGCAGGTGTGCGGCAGCGCGGTCTGCCGGTTCGTTTGACAACAATCGTGTTTGCGGCGAATCCCCGCAGCGCCGACGGCGAGAGGCGACGCGCCCAGCCGTGCGGCCCATGCTTACTGTGGAAGCAGATCTCTTGTGAAAAAGCTGATAGATGAAAATGTTAGATGGTGCTAAATGCTTATGTAAAACTTATCACTCAGTCTGTAGTAAGAAGCTACGTTAATTAAAATAAATAATTTATTCATTTGAGAAAAACATAAAACAAAAACAAAAAAGGAAACGACTAGTAACTATTGTATTCAAAATCACTCCTGCTACATATAACACCTTGATATTTAGGAAGGTACCTATCTTAAAAGTATATTAAACAGAAAATCTTTATTATACATTTCCAATATAATTTCCAAATAGGTTCGTATTAGGAAAACCGTCGACATCGCCGGAGTTCCTTCCACACTATTTAACATGATGGAATGGCAGTGTCTTTGATGCGGCTCCCGCGACGCGTTAAACAAGACTCGAAAGAGTGCAGGGCTGCGGCGCGCCTGAAGGGCGGCATAATTCACTTAAATCATGCTTAAATCACGTACGTATTCAAAGGAGCTTCACCAGCGGCTTTGGCGCGACACCTCGCGCATATAATACCTTTACCCGGCGCTTTACAACATAGACTATAAAATATGACTTTTTATAAACATTTTAAGTGTTTTTTACTCTATCTTTATTTGTTAACAAGTAACAAGTACATCCATCACATGCTGACTCTCGTTTCTTTAACCTAGATTGAACTTATAATAGACTTTAAGATCGCCCACTCCACACACAAGAGGATAAAAATACGTGTATATAAAGCAAAAAGGCTATTATACCAATACAAGAGCCATAACAATACCTTCACATTGTCGATGCGACTTTATTATAAAAGGAATTGAAAGGACGATGATCCAAAAATCCGGCAAATAAAATTCCAATTACACAGATATGAAATGACATATTCGGTTTGCACAAATCCTTAAAACGTCATCCAGATATCCATTACATGTCTATTAAATCTTACGACATATATTTGTGGGGCTCAGTCAGCAGAGTCCCCCTCGCAAACACGGCGCCGATTACAAGCTCGGCCGACCGAAGTAAACGAATATAAAACACATGCGGGAAGACGAATGCAAAATGTACTCGTCAAGATTTTGCATAAGTAAACACAAGCATCACCCTTGTTGCGGCAACGGTAACACTGACTACTCTCAAATATTTGTTATCTGCATGTGAACAATTTTCATCTAAATAAGATTAAACTATTCTGATACAAATTTACCCGGTAAAATGTATAATTCCATCCAGAATTGGTAAAATTGTAATTTGATTGAAAAATTGTACGTAATTAGTGATTTTTCAGTTCATGGAAATGATAATGCTATGAGAACAAAACACAGATGAACAGGACCTGTGGCTATCATATTACTTTCAAACATCCGGTACGTTGGCTCCTATCATCATATTGACACAATTACTTGCACGCTTGCAGCTTAGACAAGTGAAAGTCAGCTGAGTCTGCAGTCTGCTATTTATTTATGTCTAGCAGGTCATTTCCTTGAACCCATTACTGTTGATAAGATTACGCGGAAAGTGAATAAGTGTGTAACTACATAGTTCGATTTCTTTCTTGTAAATAATACAAAGCACTCACACATCTTAACTGAACTGACGACGTTAGCTATATAGTCCAGTTGCTTTTAAAAGTGCCTCGCCTTAATTGTAAGGTTATTGAGGTAGTTAGTTACAATGTACAAGTAACAAATTTTTTAATTTCTTTAAATTTTAATGTACTTAAAACAAGTTCCATAGGAACAGCAATATTTGTACCTAAATGACAACACTGAATGGCGTTTGTCGCACGGTGTTATAACAGTAGCCATGTCAACAACACCACGTGGAGTTCAACCAACGAAAACCTGACCTACAAAGCTAATTTGAAGGACATCGAGAAAAGGAGAGTGACCTGACGTAGCAGCATCTAAAGTGATGAGTCGCGCGTGTCCGGCGGCGGCGGCGGCGGCGCGGCGAGCCAGCTCATGCCCTATCGATTGGCAATAGTGCCTCGTTAGCGATCCGTGCCCCGCCCGCTCTCACCCGCGCCCGCCGCGGGCCGCCACACTTCATCTAGATCTCTACTACGTTCAATACTGGCTTATCTAATTTATTCATGAACCGTCTTCAGAGACAATAAGTATAGTAGAGTGTATGTAGGTTTGCTATTATTTTAAAGTCAAACTTAGTCAATTAAATAAATTATCAACTTGGGTTTACAGGCTTTAGAAACCTAATTGTTGTGTTTTTTTTTTATAGTCCTCATAGTATTAAACGTGATGTGTTCACGCTAGTGTGTCGCGTGTCGAGGCAAGCCGCGACCCACGACCCTGATGTGATGGCACAGCTGTGCATCAGCCGTCGTCAGCATTCACCAACTCTTGCCCGATCAGCACTGGGTGTATTCACCCGCACAGCTGTTCTACGTTACTCTGAATCTGCTTAGTTTCAAAACAAAACTTTAACCTTTACTTGCAAAAGTTGCATCTCCGCATTATAATAATTGTAAAATCAGTAAAATTATTAAATTATAAACTCACAACATAAACTTGTTAGTTTTGTTGTTCCGAACATGTGGTATTGTTTTTCTTGATCATTTTGTTAGGATTACATGAATATTATGAAAACATACTGGGGAAAAATGGAGTAAGAGCTCATCTATGAAGCCGCCGCAGACTCGAGTTTTAGAAATCATTCAACGGGATTCTTGTTTCTGTCATACTAATATAATAATAATATTATTTATTTATTTCTCCTCACAATACAAGACATTGTTGACACTAAGATACATGGTAATTAAGTTACAGTTTTAATATAAATGAATACTAGCACTATTGGTGTTTTTTGTTTGTGATTGTATGTAAAATACTATTAATTGACCAACTTTTGTATTTATAGGTTTTAAGTTTCAAACGACTGATTCTCTTTCCCCTTAGACACTCTTACCCCCACCTGACCTTAAATTATGCTGTAATATCATTATGCCAATAGTGTTTATGGAAAAAAAACATTATGGCAAACGATTCATGCGTAATGATTATGCTGAATTTCGTTATAACAATGTATATAATGACTATACATCTTTAAAAATACTTTAGTTCCAACTATTTAAACGCAAGTCCTATTATTCATAATTTTGGTATTCACCTAATTTTTTAACTATAAGCATCTTAAAGAGTCCAGGACATCTCGCACCAATCATAATCTGTAAAATAAAGTGTGTAGTTATGAGGAATCAGTTCGTGCGAGCTGCGACCTAGTACGGGAGTATCGACCGCCGGCGACCCTGCGGAGTGCTGGCTCAGCTCCACGTAAGCGTTCCTCTGCGCCCTCGCTTACTCGCACACTCCATCAGCGCTTTTCACGTATATTTCCTGCCGTATTCTCATAACAGGTGTCTTGGTTATACTAAAATATGTTTTAGGACGTTTTCAATACAATGTATGTGTAGACCTATTTTTAATTTTTTTTTTTATATGTTTAAGATGACCTTCTAATCTCAGCGATTTTTTAGTTTTACGTACTACTTACGTATAAGATAAGTTATGGTTTATTGTATACTCAATAATACCAAAGGCCCTTTGGAAAATTTAGTGCTACGAATGCCTACGAAGGCCTACGAAGAGGCCTACGAAGAAGCTACGACAAAAGGTTGTATGAAAAGAGTATTTTTTGTCTTTTCCAAGAACTTAAAGTTTAAACTTAAACTTAAGGTTAGTAACATGTTTTGTAAAATACAATAATTTTCTCAAACCTGATAACAGTTCTGACGGTTGGAATAACAATAACAGCTTCACTAGGTTTCACTTCATTGGAACAAATTAGTAAAAAATTACATTGTAACTTTTTAAAATGTACGTAAAGCAAAGATACAAACAATGTTTGAAGTTGTAGAGTAAATTTGTAATTTTGACCTCAAATGGCTGATGACTGATAGTCATATAAAATAATTTTGCCCAACAAAATAAAAGCTTAGAACATGAAAATAAATGTTATTTTAGTGGGATCTAAAAATGGAAAGTATGGAATGGTGACGTCACCGCTAGCTGGCGACCTTGCCACTAGAAAAATGTGCCGCGTCGGTAGCGGGGTGCTGGCTCATCACAACGGAGCGCCGCCGACACCGCCACCCGGACATCGCTCCCGTACCTGGGACATGCTGCAATGTCTATGCAACTGTAACTTAGTATCAAAAACTGTTATTATATTCTATAGTAGAAACATTTATATGTATATTTAGGTATAATTATGTTTTAAGGGCACGGCGATATCATTTATAAATCGTATATAATAATAACACTATTAATAAATACCACTTCAGGTTTCCCGTGACCATGACGCCAGCGGGGTTGAAAAGGCGCCGCGTCGGGTCGGGACATTAAATAAAAATAAACCACACGTTTACAAAATAGTTTTCATTTCAATGTCTAGAAAACAAAATGTGTATTTAATTATTTTGTGAATAATTACGACCCAGTAGAGTACGGTGTAGGTTTTACCGCATAATTTGCGTTTCCATGGCTTTATCATCGTAGGTTAACAATTGTTTATATTATCCATATATCGTCGAAATTAGGTTTTAAAATATTGATGTATATGAAGGAATATTTCTTATACCAGTCTCATATATGTTACGAACAGATATTGGCAAGATACAAAAATAAGAATAAAAACGGCGTGTTGTTTTAAAAATATATAATCCGGATAAAAAAAAAAAGATAATACAAATAGATAATGCAGACAGTACCTACTAGGACCTTATTTTTTTTTCTCTTCTCGTACTCGTTTATAAGTATATGTGTATCCAATCGAATCACATCTGTTATTCCGTAAAGTTTCTTGGTATTTATTGTATTTGCCTAAGGACAGATTCCGTCGCTCAATCGTCTGAAAGATTAACTTTTCTGGAATAATCGACCGAACGTAAATCAACAGACAGACGGAGTTAATGACCTCTTACCAATTAGTAAATTGATTCGATCTATTTATCATAAAAAAAACATGTCAATTAGTTTCTGGTTGCTTAGACATCAATTTTATCGAATTATTTATATATTCGTAGCTCCTTCATATTTTACGTTTAACACTATTTTGGTATGGGTACGATTGAGGAAATAAATAGCCGTCACCAAAAATCCTTGGTCAGAAATGCAGCCCAATGGCATCGTAGAAATAATTGTCCCATATATTATTATGATGTACGCCTACGAAATGGGCCATTACAATGGCCGGGGCCGCAGTAACAATGCCCATAATTCTCCTCGACTTCATTAACAGGCCTCCATTTGCATGACAGTCTGTACTTACGTACCGCTATAGGTCCGTAATAAGCGGCCGCTGGTACAAGAGGAGAGAGGTGGCTGTACGCTGTACCCTTAGAACATACCATTACAAGTCCATGCATACACAAGAACTTGCGATTCCACAAATGGTTGCCATACAAAAATGCACTTTATGTGGGAGTGGTAGGAAAAATCGGGATGATTTCGAGAGGAAAATGTAATGTTGTGTTTTCCGCGG
Source organism: Plusia festucae (assembly GCA_950381575.1). Taxonomy (NCBI): domain Eukaryota; kingdom Metazoa; phylum Arthropoda; class Insecta; order Lepidoptera; family Noctuidae; genus Plusia; species Plusia festucae. The sequence goes on along the minus strand of OX494434.1, from coordinate 7,606,637 downwards.
CTGGTAGGCGGCGCGGTGGTCGTCTCGCTCTGGCGGGGCGTGGCTGCGGTGGGCACGCCCCACGCGTCCCGCGCCGCGTCTCGTAGCCCGTTGCCTGCTACGGAGATATGGACCGACTATGTTGACTTCAGACGTCGCTGCTGGTACAAATAAAATCAGGTTTTATGTTTTTTTGTAGCTTTGTGTGCTTGCAGCTTGGACCAAGATAGTTGAAAGTGAATTATTAGAAGGCTTATAAAATTAAAAATATATGACGAGGGAGGTCCTCGTGGTTGTTTTTAAAAACGTGACGTCAGCATCGCTGACATCACCAATATTCTAGTCAGGGTTGCTGCTCATCTTGGATAATTAAAATAAACACAGTAAATGCTTTCTTCAATTTATTCTTCGACTTACTGAGGAGGTCCGATCGCTACGACAGCTCGAATAAGAATGAATCATAACTCGTTCCGTCGCCTCTATTTATAGTAGACAACACGTGACTCAATGCACGTGGCGACGCACGTGTTGTTTAGTTTACAAAGTAATTTCTTATTTTATTTCACTAAATGTTAAAACATTAATTATTAATTAGACTACTAAGTATTTGCGCCGACACGGCCATTCTGACAGGCGGTGCGCGCTCTGCACCAGCCTCATCTTCGCCTCTTTTTTTTTTTTTTTTTTTTTTTCTCAGCTGTTTTCAATATATGTTTATCAGTCTGCATCTTGGTCAGCTGGTTGATCTTCCTCGTTTTGATCTTGTGCTTGTTGTTGACCTGGTTCAGCGCGTGATGTACTTGGGTTTCTACAAAGGTTCTCTGGCCATCTCAGATGGTGGAGATTGTTCAATTTCCGCCGACCCGGCCATCCTGACAGGCGGCGCGTGCTCTGCGTCTGCCTGCTTTGTGAGGTTTGATGCCTGAAAAAATGATTTCCTTTGAACTAGGTATCCGTAAGCAACCTATGTTGCTTATTATTATTATGAATATTGTTGTAATGACAGTACACAAAAGACGTCTCCCGTGCCCTGCTTTGTTACGTTAGAATCTGTGGTGTATACTTGTCTACCCATGGCTCCACAAGGCGTCTCTACGGTATCTCAGGGTTCTCTTGTGGATGCATCAAGGACCCGTAGTTAGCTCAAGGGTAACACATGGTTTAGCTCAGAGGTATCACTCTCCAGACCTTTTATTCTCGTAGATTGTTATTATAGATACTAGGGTGTTGTAAGGACAGTACATAAAGACGTCCCTCGTGCCCCGCCCTGTTAGAATCTGTGGTGTATACTTGTCCACCCATGGTTCCTCAAGGCGTCTCTACGGTATCTCAGGGTTCACTTGTGGATGCATCAAGGACCCGCAGTTAGCTCAAGGGTAACACATGGTTTAGCTCAGACTTATGATTCTCGAAGGTTCTCGAAGATTCTCGAAGACTTATGAAAGGTGTGATGGTAGTTAGTCTGGTAAGATAAAGTTAGTTTAAGGGTTGTTAGAGGTTCTCGGAGTTTCTCGTAGATTTCTCGGAGGTTCTCGTCGATTTCTCGGAGGTTCTCGTCGATTTCTCGGAGGTTCTCGTCGATTTCTCGGAGGGTCTCGTCGATTTCTCGTAGATTGTTATTATAGATACTAGGGTTGTAAATATCATGAAAATAATTATTTTTAACTCGCCTGGTTTTAATCCGATGATAAGTTTTCGTCGTCGTGAGCTATTTGAACTGGCTGGCCAGCTTGTGATGTGGATGGCACCGGATCGGGAGCGTCCTCTGCCGACCACCTTTTTGTCTGCATTTTTCAGTCTTATTTCGAGCTCTCCAGTATTAACTTTTGGATATCCTCGAATAAATAGGTGCTCATATTTGACCAGTAACGTGCGTAACTGGTTTAGTTCTTCAGCAATCGTCAGATCGCAGTCTAATTTGTCAAAGGCGATGCTTTGTGTCGTTATATGATGAACCATTTGCTGATGCATCAGTCTGGTTCCATCTGTTGTTTTCACCATGCTTAAGTTGGTACCATGGATGGGTATAGCCACCAACCAATCATCGATCCACATCTTAGCACGCCCCTTCAGTAATCCACACACCGTAGTGCGTAGGTCCAGGTCGTTAAGTTTGTAGTTAGCAGCTGTTTTATCGATATGCTGGCACCATTCCCGGACTCCAACATGACTGTCCGGATCGAACGATGGTAGATAGATGTCTTTGATCCTGATCCGCGGTTCTGGAGGAGAAAACAACCATTCGGACATTCTCTGCATCATCTCCATCATATAGGCTCCCTTGATTACACGAGGTGGATGCCATTGACGTGATTGGCATCCCTGCGTAAGCTGGTATTTTCGGAGCAGTTGGCATTGCGGTTTGATGTATGCGTCATGCCTGCGGGTATTCCCGTCGCGGTAGACTGCATGGCGTCGAAGTTGTTCGCACCAACTAACGAGTGTGAAGCGTTCAATGAGGCAGGGCTTATCAGCCTGGTACTGCCCTGCGTTATCCAGACGTGACAGGTTGAACCGAAGCTGCAGAGGAAGTGGTTGGGATCAGAGCTTGTTCCGATCCCACTTCTGATGACGAGGGAGGTCCTCGTGGTTGTTTTTAAAAACGTGACGTCAGCATCGCTGACATCACCAATATTCTAGTCAGGGTTGCTGCTCATCTTGGATAATTAAAATAAACACAGTAAATGCTTTCTTCAATTTATTCTTCGACTTACTGAGGAGGTCCGATCGCTACGACAGCTCGAATAAGAATGAATCATAACTCGTTCCGTCGCCTCTATTTATAGTAGACAACACGTGACTCAATGCACGTGGCGACGCACGTGTTGTTTAGTTTACAAAGTAATTTCTTATTTTATTTCACTAAATGTTAAAACATTAATTATTAATTAGACTACTAAGTATTTGCGCCGACATATATATATTTATTCGTTTTAAATTTTAATTTGCTGTATAGTTTTGCGGCTGACTACACATCTTTGTAAGAGAAAACTATTGTAGGCTACTACTACTATACGAGCCTCGTTCTAAAATTTTCGTTGATATAGTTAAAATCAGAAAAGCCGAAAGACGTATAAATTAAAATAACACAAAAAAGAAATTTAGAAAATCAAGGTAAAGGAACTTATTTACAAGTATTCTACAGTGTTTACAAATTACTTGATTTCATATATTGAACCCTCTAGGAAATTGTCATAATCTTGTCATTTAAAATTATTATTACTATCCCGGCCGATTTCGGCCACAGCGACCCGGATCTGCCTATTGAGAGCATCGCTGATGAGCTCTCAGGTGACTGACATAGCCAATTTTTGCAGTAAATGTGCGCCCACGTTCACTGCAAGTCAGCATCCCTCCGATGTAGTTATATTGGATAGCCTCGCGTTGTCGGACCTTTAGCTCGTCTCTCTTAGCATCGAGCTCTTCTTTACGTCGACTTTCAAACTCCATCACACATTGTGACGACTCCAAGCCACATCTTTGTACTGGACGCTTGCCATCCGCCCATCCTGCAGTTCTGAATAGAAAATGCCATCCAAAATATCTAATGTCTGAAAACTACTATAGGTTCTACGAATATAATTATGTCAATATCTATTTCCCAAATCGATTTTGTAAAGCTAAAACAATTGTTATTAAACCTTAATATAGTAGAATATTATTACAGTAATTGTAATAAAGTTATCTACCTAAAAAGAGGAATTAAGCTTAGGTTATTCTATTTTATCTGAACATCATTTAATATATATTTCTATTAATCGACACCGTAACTTGACTTAACTCCTTTGCCCTTGCTCTATATTATTATTTTTAGGCGTGACTTAGAAACCTTATTTCGAAACACTCCTATCTCCTATTACTCGTATTCAAAACACAAATTGATCAAAGGGCCCGTGACATATATTCCACAGGGTCTCAATAACAATAATATTTCATTATAAACAAAACGAACATTATACTTCACTATTGGTATTTCGCTTCGGCATCAAAGAATTTGACGCCATAAGTACAGTCACTGTCATAAATGTACGAAAATAATGTACACATAGCAAATTGATGTTTTATCGGATCTGATAGATATCTAAAAAAAATATATTGGTATGGGTCGATAACTGTCGTCTACTGTTTACAATAAATTCCCAAAAGAATTTAGAAATGTTTAAGAAAATATTAAAGCAGCTATTAATCACATGTTACTACAGTATTAAATATTTTTTTTATGATTCCTCTTAGAATTGTAGTTATATTTAATTTAAATTCATGTTTTGCATTACAGCTAGCATCTAAAGTACACATGTTTAATACAAATAAATTATTTTGATTAACTAAATTCGTTTTTTTTAAGAACGAAATTAGGTTTTTTTTAAGAAGTCCTTCAGTTGGATGACGCACACGTGTGATTTGTTTAGACAGAATAAGAAAAAGATACTAAGATTAATAAAGCAATTATTTATAGTTAGTTAAGACATGACACAGACTCCTGAAAATCAAAAATTGCAAGGCAAAGCAGCTTCACAATTTTGAATAGAATTTTCAAAAGCTATCGTGAGTTTTAATTACGAATAAAATACTGATTATGCCGTTATTAACGCATCATTAGCCGTGATACACGGTTACTCGCGGCAGTAGGTCCCGTTCCTGAAAAACATATGATTTATCACACATTGACATTTTTAAATTTTATTTTAAAGAAAACTTTTCCTGACAATAACAAAATGAAGAATTATCGAAAGTGCATTTTTTTTGTTAGCGTTTTTAAGCAGTTGTTTAGCATTTTTATTTGAATATATTAGTCTACTCCTACTACTAGGTATTACCTGAACATACATTGTATACTTCATTTTAATTAAATGGTACCTACACCATATTGTATACAGTCACGGCTCTATATCACTAAGCTCGTAACTGTACCTACATTTGTATAAACTAAGTGTCGGATTACTGACGTCGCCGTGATGGTTATGTGTATGTTTAACCATTACTTATAAAGTACCTGCAACTTAGTTGTTATCGTTATGTGAAACTGAGTTAACTAACACTCTGGTCTTGATCTAATTCGTTTAAAATATAAGCATAGGTACATTATACTTGCCTGTATGTTTTTTAATCCTAAGGAGATTTGACTAAATTGACAAGGGCAAATGTCGAAACTGACATAAACGCTATTGTTATCTCATTGTAACCACAGACTAAGGAAAACAGACTTCAAAAAATGGAGGAGGTTCTCAATTCGACTGTATTTAATTTTTTTGGCATTTGCACTTGTCAATTAAGTCTCCGGGAATAAAAAAAAGACTATCTATAGATTTAATGACCAGAATATTGTTACCATTAATTGAAGTATCGTTTATCTACATATATTTACCTACATGATAGATGGTAAAATGGCCGCTAAATGTCTGTACTACACGTGTGACGAGTCGACCCTACCAATTTTAGATCATAAATAGTAAGTTTCTGTAGTACTTACCTATAAACAACACGAGCAATTTTTTCAAAACAATTTGTAACAATTATTACATTGCCAGCCAGTACATGAGGCTTGTATCAGAAGGTTAAGAGGGATATTCATATTAGAAAGGTAATGTAGGTACCTTGCATGGTTTGCAAACCTTTTTGTAGCGAAACTATTCTTAAATCATAAGATCCCATAGCAAATAGCAATATTTGAGCATATGCTGAAAGAGTTGAGCAATACAACAACTTATAGTACGTATTTAAAGTCTTATGACGTAAAGGTGTAACAACTCTGATCCAGTGTTTTCCCTCCAATACTAATCTACTTTTAATCCTATTTCATCTGAGCCCAGGCTAGTCTGATACGGAATACCAGCTCGTAATAATATATCGAAAGACACATACTACTTTGAATTGAATGTACTCGTTATTCTACAAATAAATACCTTATGGATACCTACTTAGATGCTCAATACAATACAATACCTACCGCTTTACAGTCGACCTCATTTCTTTGCAACTCTTGAGCAATCGATGCATGCGACTGATGTCGTCGATAACTTAAAGTTGCACAATCGCGAGGTTTGTGTTCGTACGGTAATAATTAAATTATAAATAACCCATATCAGCATCCCGATTACCTATCTATATCAGAGATAGGTAGAGATGTCATGTTGTAGAATACTGTAGATAACCGTCTTCCTGCTATGATCCCAATTATTTAGGATCGACGTCAAGCGTTTTTTGCTTACATTCATCTCTATTACTCATATCATCCTTCACACAATCTATCCATCTCCTTTCGGTCGCCCTCTGCATGAGTACCTACCACTTACAGTAATACTCTAATGTCTGTAGAAACCAGTCAAAAATAAAATTTAAATTTATTGTGCACCAACACTTATTTTACCAATCATTTATCTTCAGTCATTTTGCGTGTTATAATTTAAACTCCACTAGAACTTTTTTAAACAAACTTTCAAGCAAATTAGTAATGGCTCGCACTAAATCTAATTGTTGTAATCTAATATCTAATTGTTGTCTATTGTGAATTGTGCCTTATCAATTGTAACATATTTAAAATACCTCTACAACTTCGAAGCAGCATCCTGACTCTAGAACGTTCTAGTTGTCCTGTTTTGGTCAATAATGTACGACCTTAAGAGAAAAATAAATATTTTCAACAAAACGCATAAATAAAACATCATAGATTATATTAATATCGTATATTCATTTACTTAGCCTTATTCCTGTCTACTCCAAATAAGGATTCATTAAATTAAAGACTTGTCTGAAGTCTTATAATTGAAGATTATAAAAAACGTTAAAGAGTGTTATGATTAAAAAAAGCTCCCTCCAAATCAGATTTGTTTGATTAGTTTAAACGTCTTAAATACCTAAATAATGGAAGAGAATAGTACAAACGAGGTTTTAAGAGTTATTTCTGTTAACCAAACTCTTAAACCTAAGCTACAGATAGAAATTTTGAGTTGCCAAGAGGAACAAATTGTTGCCCTTATGCGGAATATACATATGTACAGCTCGAAACACTTTGGACAGAGTTTTCTCTTTCCTCTAAGAATTTTATTAGTTGTCAATAGCAAAATATTCACTATCAAAGTGTATACAGTCGTGTAATTAATAATTAATTATATTATATAATACATGATTGAGAAAGCACCAACATTTTATGCTCCTTTCACTGGATTTCATGTTTCGTATTAGTACTTATCATAATTGTGTGAATAGATAAATAAAAGAATATTTTCTGAAATATTTTATTAGGAAAACACAAATCCTCCTATAAGATAATATTCGTTATTTATGTATCTATTTACAATTATTTAATTAATCAGTTGTCTTCACTCATTTTAACTTATGTATAAATTTTAATTTTAATAATACATATAGTTTAACGAAGCTATGCATATCTTACGACACAACCATATATTTAACACGGTGATAGAAAGCCGCTCCCGACGGGATAGTCGGCTACATTGTTCCACCTTAATAAAAATAAACTATAAAACTGGAACCGATGATAATTACATTTCAAACTTAACAAAAGCACGAGTTACGTGGTGGTGATCGGCACCTGGGACAGGCAGCGCGGCGGCCCGCTCAGTAGCGCTGCCAGGCGCAGGACGAGGCGGCGGCGGAGGCGCCGGGCCGCGGCGCCGCGCCCTGCCGTCACAGCTCCGAGAAGAACTCGGGGGAGGAGTGCGGCGTGGGTGGCGCGTGCTGCGGCACGGCGTGCTCGCGACCCACCAGAGCCAGCCGCTGCTTCAGCACATCACGCTCGTGCGTCACGCGCGCCACCTGCAGCTGCAGCACGTGCAGCTCGTCCTGCAAGGACCGGTTCGTCAGCTCCAGTTCCTGGCGCTGCTGCAACCTTTTACTGCGACAGTTTTGCGCGTAGCCACGGTTTTTAAGCGTGCGCCTTTTTTGCTTCAGTCGGGTCACGTCTTCTCGGGGAAACCCATGCAGGCGTTTATTCAGTTCTCGTACGCTTAACGTCATAAGCAGATCATCGCTTATGAGATCATCTCCACAAGAGGACGGTTGATACGACGGGTGCGGTCCAGTACGTGGAGACATTGCTGAGCAGGAACTAGCAGGGCGCAGCGCGACCTGTTGCATGTGGTGATCCTGCTCCCGCCAGTCACGGCGATCCCATTCTTCGAAACTGCCACAAGGTACGGTACGCATGTCGAGGGGTTCCCGCGAATGAGGCAGCCAGAGAACGTCTTCAACGAGAGCCGCGCGGCACGGGCTCCGGTGTACGAGAGCTGGTGGGGTTTCCGGAGGAGTGCTGGGGTCAACTGCGATGGCTACGTGGGGCTGGGGATACGGTCCCGCGTCAGGCCACGCGCGACAGGCTCGGGCACAGGCCGGAGGAGGTTCTACCATTTCTTGCCAACCTGTTCGCAGAGGTTCACGCTTCACAACATGATGGTCCTCAAGGTGATCGAGTTCAAAGTTCTGTACGTATTCGTCGGCAAGCTGATCTTCATCGGCCTCGCGGTGCGGTTGCGGGGGCAAGGTCTGCATGGCGCTCGCCTGGGAGCAGTCGACATGCGCTCGTTCCACCATAGGGCCGTGCGGGGCGCACGCCGGCCTGGAGCGGACTGCCGCCGCGGCACAGGGCGGCGCGAGACTCCACCCTCCGACCCAATGACGATTCGCGACGCGCGCATATAACGTACAGCCTTTATTTTCACTGACATAAGTTCGCTAATACTAGGATAATATCATAACATCATATAATAATAACATGACATACATTACGAAATGTACGTACTCAAGTAGGTATTGAATTAACTAGTAACATGCAGCGTGGATATCACGTATGTTAATGCGCATAATATGTATTTATTTTTTATGAGTAGTGAGGTGAAGACCGTGAAATTTATAACTACCTACTCTAAACTAATCCGATAAAAAAAATCAAAAATTTATATATTGAAATATTTCGTAGCACCTGTGCTACACCGTGTTTTTATACGTAGCAATCTACGCTACGTGAATATTCCCTTTATCTTGCGTGGAAATTGCCTCTGTATGTATATAAATCATAACTGTATAATAGATGTGATGTCTTGTTCAATTAATATGATACTCGTTTAATTAATATGCATAGCGATGTAACACGGTTGGCAGTAAGGAGGCTAACTGTAGAACAAAGTGATTTCACGCGTGGCCGCGCGCCGAGGGTCAGAAGTCGGGTGTAATCGCGACTCACATTTAATCACCGCGTAAGCGTGGCCTGCCAACTTAACAACCCTTCCTTATTATCCCTAAATAATTGAAACGATGCGCCTGTTGTTGTAAGACACTGGGTTATGATTTGTGTTTAAATTTCAAGGTTGAATGCTTGATAATAAATTTGTACTCGGTGTTACATTTTTTATATCGTGATTATGCTCTAAGTAGGCATGTACAAAGGAGTATGTGTATAAAAGGGACAAAATGCGATTAATTTTTTTTTTTGCGTAGTTAATTTTTACTCAATTTTCTCATTAAAATCAGAGAAATGGAAGTCATTATACAATGACACCTGCGGCGCGTACGCATGTTATGTGTAGGTATGTTATTGATAAACAAGTTTCATAGAAGACCCCTGTTATCTATAACCGTGTAAGCAAGTAAATATAATAATTAATAACATACGTAGTATCTATGCATCTCGGTATATCTTAATATGTGATTTGTATTAGTCATAATTAATCATGTTAGATCATAAAAAAACACATCAGGAATGAACGTAACGATCTAATAAAATTCTTGAAAACAGAATTCCTAAAATTAGTATTTACAATCTAAAATTTTATTTTTGTCATAACTTTTATGACACTAGAATTTTATAGGATTCAAAATCGTTACAGACAAAGTCGCGGTCGGTACCATGTATACAGCGATAGGGTTGCGGCAGTGCGGCGCGGGTGCGGCGGCCCGTGAGCTGACGCTGCCTCCGCTGTTTGCTCGCTCGGTCAACATTGTTAGTCGCTCCCAGCCCGCAAATGTTATTACATGATTAACCCGGAGCTAACACGTATCCCACTTCTGTTTGGCCTAGCTTTGTTAATTGCCCACTTTCAAACTGCGTACATCAATTATTTCAGCAAATCAAACAAACCCGTTCGAAGTCTGACAAATAGGAAAACAATTGAATGTATAATATGTTGTGCTTTTATTCAGAAAAGACTGCTTATAAGCAGAAATGTAAAGTTCACGTGACTATAGGTACCTAGGCTACTTAATAAGTTGGTTTGACTAGCAAGCATTTGTTAAAGTAGTGTCAACTATATAAAAAGTAAATGGTAAAACTGGTATAGGGCAATCAAGTCCCGCAGGTACTATACAAAGTCACACATATGTTATGCTAGCTATGTTCTAGTTCCGATGCGATGAGTCTTTCCAAATTTTTCCAACACAATATTACTACGCACATTATTATTGTAGGTATATTTTCGAGGAAGAATGTATGAGTAGCGCTAGAATAAGTTTTTTTTTCACTAAGAACAAAACAAAATAAGAAAACGTAAAACATTATCAATGTTTCGATTCCTAATCAATATTTAAGACAAATGTTTTAAAATCAATAAACTAAGTCAAATATTCAAGTACAGCTCCATATAGTAGGTACAGCCATTGTTATCGTGGTTCAGCGGTGAGAGTGATAAGAATTGAGCGGCGACGGTGAGAGGTTCGCTCCCACGGGCGGGACACGTTCGCGGCTTCATATCGCAACCTCTTCATCAATTGATTCCTCACCCTCGGCTCACGTCGATCCGTCTCCTACAAAACTACGATCGTTCTAAATACGGATTTGTATGAATAAAAGTGAGTGAGTCAAAAGAATTGTGTAAGTGCTTGCAATTTATGTCTAACTTATTCTAAAAAATTATCTAAATATTGATTTTAACCAAGTAAAATATATGCTATAACTATGTTTTAAACTCTTGATTTTTTTAGTTGTTCTTATGATTTTTTCTAAATTCATTGCTGAAAAGCATTCGGTCTAAGTTATTGCTTATTTTACTCGTAAAATTGCAATCATTGTTTAAGAAAATAAGTTCCTAAAAAGTTGTTAAGGATTCTCTCTGAAAGATTTACGTCTGAAAATCTTTCAAGATCAGACTACCTTTTTATCGACTGAAGTCCCTATCAACTGCGGAAAGTCACTTGATTGCTGTCAAGGCAGGAAAGAGTTGTAAAGGCTTACCCAACAACACCCCGATTGTCTTATATTGATCCTGAGAAATGTACTTTTTCACTTTTAAGGGATTAGATACAGAAAGAATTAAGTAAGTTAATTTACGGAATTATCCGTAATCGTCATATAGAATTGAATATTGACGGTCGTTTTAACGTAGATATATATCTGCCTGTCTCAGAAACTTAATGTTGGATTTTATCTGCTACGTAAAAAATAAAAGCTTAGAGAGTTTATATAAGTAGATAAATTAGATACCTCATATTTTTTGTATGAGGGGTTAGGTAAAAAAAAGAAATGAAATCTAGGTAAATTATATATTTTGTGTAATTACACAAAATATTGTTAATTTTAGAACAATTTTGCAGTTGACGTTGCAATGAGGGGCTCATTGCTAAGTGTAAGTCGTACATACATACTTTATTCGCACTTTATTCGTACGTCATACTTTCTTTGACCGAAAAGAAAGGTTAAGCCACGCTCGCTGCGGTAGGTCCGTGGAAGGGTGACAGGTAATAACTTTTGTAAACATGCCGCGACCCCTCCGTGATTACTAACATAAAGACTTTATGAAATTACGTACACGCGGGCACTGGTTGTCAGAATTGAATTCCGACTACCAGTCTTACTATGAGATACCTAGTGTATCACCCAATGGGTTTTGGTGGTCCGAAAGCCAGTCGTTTATGTAAAATGGTATACAGACAAATCCGGAAAGACTGGGAGAGAAATTTCGCAGTAACTAAAGAAGTATAACGGTTTAAAATAAATTAAATAATCAGTCAAGTGCGAATCAAAACTAGTGCACGTAAGAGAGCAAGTTGTTGAAACTATTACTATTTCGATAAGTTTAAACATATATTTATTTATAGCTGTTGCCCGCGGCTTCGCTCGCGCGTAAAGTAAAGAGTAGTATTAAAGATGTATTCTGTGATTTTCAAAGTAAGGAGAATTTATAAAATATTTCATCTAATATTATGGCGTTCAAATAATAATAAAAGTAAAGTAAGTAGCAAAAGCATTTGTGTTATGGAATCGGAGACAAAAAAGGTACCATAAACACCCAGACTCCAGACTATGTATAAAAGTGATTTTCTACATGGACCCCTCCGGGGATCGAACCTGGAACCTTAGAGCTAGCGACACCTTAAAAACCGGAGTGAACGCCACTCGACCACGGGAGTCGTCATTATAGATATGTCTTAGATGGTCATTATCTTATCTATTTATCTTTTCATCTGTCTATCTTTGAGAATACTGAACTTCACATACCAACTATTTCAGCCCTTATTTCACCCCCTTAGAGGGTAGATTTCTAAAATCTCGGAAATACATCTTATTTATTTCTAACTAATAACCCTTGTATGAAATTGAATGTGTCTATCTTTGAAAACGACACAATTCATATGCCTACAAACTTCCAACCCCTTTTTCACCCTCTTAGGGGGATGATTTTTAAAATCGCTGAAATACGTCTTTATTTATTTCTATTCAGAAACCCGTATACGAAATTTTATGTGCTTATCATTGAAAATACCGAACTTCCCATACAAACTTTCAACCCCTATTTCACCCCTTTAAGGGATAGATTTCCAAAAGAAAAGTAGCCTATAGCCTTCCTCAATAAGTGGACTATCTAACAGTGAAAGATTTTTTCAAATCAGACCCGTACTTCCTGAGTTTAGCGCGTTCAAACAAACAAACTCTTCAGCTTTATAATATATAATAAAAAAAATAAAATAATAATAATATATATAAAGTATAGATAAATAATTATAGTATCTTAGCCGTGTCACAGATTAATAAATAGTTACTTGGCCGTGTGCAGCGCCCCTTCTTGAACTCAGCTGCGGGTGACGTAGCCTACGACAAACTTATTATTTGCGGTTGGTACAGTATTCGGGTCTAGGGATCGAACCGCAAAATAAAGTTTGTTTTTTTTTGTATATACTTTTCCGGGATAAAAACTACCCAGTGTGGTGCCCAGGATATTAAAGAACAATTACACCAAGTTTCATCGAATTCGAACCGGTAGTTTTAGCGTGATACCTGAACAAACAGACAGACAGACAGACAAAAAATTTTTTAATCACTTTTTTGGGTTCGGTGTCGGTCTAGTAACACATCCCGCCATTATTTTTTTTGATATTTTCAATGTACAGAATTTTCACTTCTACAGATTTATTATAAGTATAGATTATTAAATATATATTATTTTAAAAGTTAAAATAAATATCAATGAAACAAAATTTGTATCCCTCGTACTAAACTTCTTGACATTTTGAGTGCCAACTTGTGGATTTCACAAAGCGAATGACAAAGTAGGCGCTCTTTTAGTTTGTTCGAAATGTAACAGGTGGCACTGCAAGAAACAAATTATAAAAATAAAAGTACAAAAATCTATTAGCCGTAGTTGCACATAATATGCTTTTAATAATTTTACTTAGGTACTACTGTCAGGTTTTGTAGTAAGTGCATTGAAAACATCCGATCTCTACAATTTTCGATAGAATGCTAAGATGTAAGTCTATAAGCAACAAATTAGTAAATAATACAGATTAAAACATTAACGGGATTCTTAAACAAAGTTGCATCGTAAATAAAATGACCCGTGTTTAGATCACTACGTATTAACGTTCAAGGTGATCTGATAATAGTACGTCGGCCTCTACACATGGCCACTTCGCGTCAAAGGTTGCAGCGTGGATGAACGTCCGTCAAAGATACGATGCGTTATCTACGTAGGATTCTAGTAATCCGCCACGAAATTTAGATAAATAGTAAAAATCAGTCAAAATAATAATTCAACACAAGCGCCTATTTTCAGATGGGGTTTAACTTTCATCACTCTTTTAATATAGGTCAGTTTTTTTTTTAATCAAATTGTGTAATAACGGTTCGACTGTAGTTTCGGGGATTACCATCCTTCACTCAAACTTATAAATTAACTCTTAAAATTAACAAGTGTCAGCTCATACTTTTTTTCAATAGCTTAGTAACTGAATATGACTAATCGAACGAGAAAACCTGTCACGTGGTAATACGCGTGCGTTTTGATTAGAATTTCCCGCGCTCCACAACATCTAGTGGTACAAATAATAAGTAAAGAACTTCCTTAGCGAAGTCTTCGCTGACCTATACGAATAAGGTAAATAAAATAGATATTTTTTATGATTTTTAAATAATGTAACGAAGCTATAAGCACAATAAATTGTATTGGTATATACTGTACTAACTTTTGTCAATGTGGGCGTCGATTATACAAACAAACACACTACACAACAGTCGAACACTGAAATAATTTTTCAATTAGTTCCTGAGATAAGCGCGTTCAACCAAACAAACTCTTCAGTTTTATAATATTAGTAGGTATAGATTGTTTTAAACCCTAATCAGCAAACAAAAAATCAACATCAAGTACCTACCTAAGCGTTTATAATGAAGAACCTAGCGTGTGTTTTAATATATAGGATTAAATAATTTATGAAGTAATTTCCTATAATTATTGTTGTTTATTTATGGTTTGACATTGCTAGCTGAGTTTAGAATATGGATATATTACGTTTTCGTCCAATACGTACAAATAAATAATGCTAAGGTAATCAAATCCAACATTTTTATTTTATAAAAGTAGAAAATAAAACATATTATCATAAATATGTGGTTAATACTAAACATTGTACATAAATTCCAAAAACATTAAATTCATTTACATTTTCGCATACAATAATATAAAATATATGTAGGAACGACTATTTTAACAATTGTTTAAAATTTTCGTTTATTTACAAACAAAAAGTAACTTTATTCTATAGTTACTTAGAATAGATTTTCGCTATATTTAAATGCTAAATAAATAACCTGCATAACTCTTGTACTTACTTGCAAAATCCGCTTAATTTAAGCGTTGTACTATAAAAATTGTATAATTTCGGAATGTAATAATAAATAAATTAATTAAAAATTAAAACATTATTATACAAAAATACACTTTATATGAATTAGTATAGTGATTGATTTAGCGAGACACATAAAACAACATCAAGGCTCACTCAGTCTTCGTTCGAAGCTACAATTTCTGATCTTATTACACTACAACAATCTCTAATAAAAACCCATAAGGATGCCCGTCCACGTCCGAAAATCGGAGACCGATATTTTGTAGGAGAAAAATTGAACGCACTTTGCAATAGTGAAACGCAATCGTCCTACAAAAGTCGGTCAGAAATATTAACGGAATTCTAGTCGGCCCGTTTCTCGGTCCTACAAAAAATTCTGACCGGGACGGGCAGGTTAAATACTACATGCTAAGCACCGACCACCAAAACTACAACAAATAGAATTGGTAACAATTCATATACTCATAAATATAAATCTCAATTATTTTCATACAAAATCTATACACTATTTTGGTATGGCAACAAATATTCTTAATAATCTAATTTGTATCATTTACTGCAAACTCTTTTGGAAACAATCATTTATTCTTAATCTACTCTTCAAACTCTACTTTAAATATAAGTAATGGGAATTCTAGTACCCATTAATGATATGCCCAGTTTACGGTACAATAGAATGCACTGACTCAAAGAAAAAAAAATGAAGAGGCACCGAAATCTAAAATAAATGGTGTCGGAATGGTGACATATGCGACACTAGCTATCCTAGCGGATTTTTGATACACCATTAAAGTGTACTGAACATTTTAAATTAACGTTATATTTTTAAAAGATTGTTCCATTAATTTTAATCTAATTTGTGGGTTCATTTCTTTCGACACTTGTTACGTACACTCCGCCATCTTCTTTCTGGTATGTATTTACTGTACTGGTTTAAAATGTAGCATGGCGTAGTCATGGTAGTACATCATGATGGCGAGCGGCTGGCCGAGGATCAGGGAACTCCACACCATAATGTTGCCCCAACGAGGACCCAGCCGCAGTTCGGCGTGACGAGAGATTATCGCTAGGGGTGGTTGAGCCATCATACCCAAGAAGGCCCAAATCCTAAACATTTGCAGTGGTACACTTACCTGTAACAATCGTGTGCAAATTATAATTATGTATAACATGGTCTATAAATTATTCAAACTCCCTGTTAAATATGATTTACAAAGGAATATCTAAAGTAACGCGATTCTTAAGTTCCGTTTCATTAGGATCGGGTCAGAACTCAGAAGGCATAAATTAGCCTAATATACGATTACTGGGCAATTTGAACTGGCAATATTTCATTGTTAATAACGTTACGTTTTCCAATATATCTTCCAAAAATTCCCTGCCTATACAACGTGTAACAAAAACCCTGTCCGATCCCTGAGAGTATTATTCGGTAACGTACTGCGAACACATATATGTAGCCATTTAATGGATTGGAGAATAAATTTTTTCCCCAGTCAAAATATTTAAATACAAATAAAAACTGATCCAAGGCAACAGCTGAACCACTGACCGCTCCTCAAAGGTCACGTACTTACTACCTACAGTTTGGTGTCACAGAAGCCGCCTATGCGAGACGGTTCATGAACTACCACGAATACGCTTTTATTGGATCTGACAGGGGTTTTGTTACATGTTGTATATTCTTAATATATGCTGCCTATATTCGTCTTCAATCAATTTTACCGACTAAATACTTACCAAATATTCGTGGAACAGCGCAGATATCGCAAATACTACAATTCCGGCAAAGAACTTGGTGTATCCCAAAGCTGTTACAGGTTTGTAAACATGTCTGACTGCCCACATATGTACAGGCAAGTTCCAGGAACTCCAGAACACTGTTATGTTGTTAGCATTCCACCAGTCGCCATAGAACTTGCGGTCGGCGAACTGTAGCAGCTCACCCATTAGGTTCAGGAACGAATGGAAGCTTAAGTAGAAGAAACATAGCCATAGTAAATGGTTTGGCACCTGAAAAAATTAGAAAATAATTTTAAGCATTAGAAAAAAAATAAGTTACTGTCTACGTTAAAGTGAAACAGCTTTAACATTTAGACGGAGATAGGGTGTCGTTTGATCCAAAACAGTTAGGAATATTTTTCAGATTCAATAATAATTCTTAAAACTCAGGGTTCTAAAGATACCAAATAAGATTAAATGAAAAAAAACACGCAATTTTTTTGGTGTCTTCTAAGCAAGTTGTAATTACCGTCAGCAATATTGCAAATATTTTCTACCTTTTTTTCTCAAAAATACAAAACAAATATTAGTTTTGGCATGTAGTACCTGGGTACCTACTTACAGCTAATTTAAGTAATCTCTCTGTGATCCTGACGGGGTCCATTGTCGAGAATGTATCTACGGAATTGATGATGGTAGGAATCATCCATTGCTGGAACAACGCCAATACGAGGTTCACCCCAAATATCAACTCCAGCAACCTTTTGACGACAAACCTCTTCCGGATTCTACAATTAACAAAAAGCAAAAATTTTATTGATGACTCTTGTGCTCATATAACCCAATCCATCCAATGTATATAAATCAAAGACATTGTACTGTACTAACTAGACTGTGCACTATGGCGCAAAAACCGGTCTCGGGGGGGAGCTCCCGTTGGTAGTGTGTCTCTTTCTAATGGGGTGACCATGACCAAACAGAACCCGGGACAAATTGCTTGTAAAAACGATTGTGTAATTATCCTGATATATTGATGCTACCTAATTACGCTACCTATTTTAATTTAAGTAAAAAAATAAACCTATACTTATACATATTTATTGGAATCTACATCAATCCCTACACGTGGGTTAAGGGTCAAAAGTACTTTTTTCCTCTCTGTATAAGTAACAGGTATCATCTGACCTGCCGTTTATTTGACCAACAACCTAACAAACCTGTCGCTCCATAAAGTTCAAAAAGCTAGGTATTATGTGTCTTCAAAAACACACAGCATTGAGGTGAAGAAGCAGCTTTGCGATTTAGTCAGAATACCGGAAATATCTGTCAAAACATACCTTTATGTTGTTCACTTACTCGTTACCAGAGGGCGCGCATGTTCTCTTTGGCGCGCTTTCGGCTGTCAAGCCTCATAGCGTTTTGTGATTTGAAGAAACTTGCACGACAACTTTTTCAAATTGTGAAAATAGAGTTAATATAGTGATATTTGAAGTGAATATCGTATATTATTGTGCTTTTAAAGTTAATTGAACCACACAGCATTGTTCGTCGTATTGGTAAGCGTATTTTTCTTGTTAAATGGAACCTACAGTTAAGGACGACGCGGAGAACGCCGGTCGAAACAATGTTGCCCCGGATGGGGAACGAGATTCGACTTCGAGTTCTAGGGCTTCGGAATCGGAAAGCAGTTCCTCTTCTTCCTCGGAGGTCGAGGAGGGATTTGCTTCACCCCTACCAAATAAACGTCCAAGAAGGGTTTCTAAGTCCGAGTATAGACAAGTTTCGACTCGTTCGGACCCACGTGTTGATACTTTAATGACTCAAATGTCGTATATTTCTAATTATCTTGCACATTTGCCTGCATACTTGAATATAAATGCGAATACACAAAATAACGAAGTTAGACCTAGTACTAGTTTCCAAACTGAACAATTTCTTGTTAGACCAAACAGGGTAGATCAACAATCATTAGCGTTAGCTCTCGGCACTTTAGGTACTAGTTTCGATGAGAAGAAGATTATTCCAGCAAGTAACGTGGAGCGCCTTGCGGAGTTAAATAAATTGCAGCAGTTTGATTCTCCTGCTTGGAAAGCCATTCGATACAAAAAATCTCTCCAGGAGAGTTTGGCCTCCCCTGGTTTTACTGGCCTTAAAGTTAACGACGAGTTGTGCCACTTTAACAAAAAGAAGGATTATTTAGCTTCAACAGAACAATTGTTAGCAGGCCTGTCAAACAAAGTTTTAGAGCAAAGACATTTATTGAGAACAGGCTTACAGTCTTTACTTGACTGGGCTACAACAAACCCAAAAGACCTAGACCCAAGTTCATTGTTTGATAAGATTTCTGAAACTTTTGGGCCGGGATCCCTTAGTCATAAGAATTCAGAATCTACTATGCAGATTATATGTGGGAAACGCTCAGAGTGCATAGAGACTAGGCGTGATCGAATTTTAAAGGAAATTAGGAACCAGAATCTCAGGTCTACATTGCAAAATGTTCCACCAAGTTCAGAGCATTTATTCAGTCGTGACTCTTTACAGCCTATAATACAATCTCTTGGGGGTTCCCAGGTTTGGCTAAATACTCCATCTTATTTAAAAGAAAAGAAAACAGCTGAGGACACTGAGCCCCTAGATCGTTTCGATAATGCCAATAATAATATTTTTTCTAATAGAAAGCATTCCTATAAAGGTAGAGCCAAGAGGCAGGATAAAAGTGTTAGACAAGTACCAAAAGGTGATCAGCCCTTTCGTAACAAGGCCTCCTTTAAAAGACGTCCCAAGTCAAATGGCAATAAACAAGCATGAAGGTCAGAGGCACTTCAGGGGGGGGTGCCTAGGACAGTCCACAGACAAGTGGATTCAAATGGGAGCCAATCAATTTATAATAAAAACGATAGCATATTACCGTCTACCTTTCAGAAAAAGACCTCCCTTAAAGTTCCCATCTCAACAGTTGTTAAAGGCAATAGCAACCCCTGTTACTCCAGATATGTCACAGATGGTTATGGAGCTGAAGAGAAAAGGAATCCTAGAGAGACCATCTGCTCTAGGCCCAGGTTTCTTTTCCAAGATGTTTTTGGTAAGGAAATCGGATGGAGGACTCCGCCCAATTTTCGATTTAAGAGCCCTAAATTCTTTCATTGCGACAAAACATTTCTATTTAATATCCCAGGTAGATGTAATAAGCTTTCTCCAGAAAGAAGACTGGATGGTGAAAATAGATATACACCAAGCATACTTCCACTTATGCATGGCAGAGCCGCACAGACGTTTCCTGCGTGTAGTTTACAATGGAGAGATACTACAGCTGACAGCTCTTCCATTTGGCCTATCTTCAGCCCCCCGTTCATTTGCAGCAGTCTCGAATTGGGTTGCGGAAACCCTTCGAAAGAGAGGAATTCGCTTGATGGTATATTTGGACGATTACCTTCTTGCGTGCCAGGACAGGTCCAAGTTGATTGCGCAGGTTTCGGAAACACTCGCAACCTTGGAGGCTCTAGGTTGGCACATAAACTATCAAAAGTCCGTCACAGTACCAACACACAAGCTAGAGTACTTGGGTCTAGTGTGGGACACACAGAATCTGACGATAGCCTTGCCAACCCAAAAAGTCCTAAGAATAAAGCGGTCCATTTCCAAGATTTTATACAACAACCGATGCTCACTGAGGGAGATTCAGAGTCTATTAGGCACACTAAACTTTGCCAACCATGCCATACCCCAAGGTCGTTTACATTGTCGCAGAGGTCAACTTTTTCAGAAGAAGTTCACTCACCGCAGCCAAAAGAGAGTACTGTGCCCCAGTGTGCGACAGGACCTAAAGTGGTGGTTGGATGCGGTGGAAAGCAGTCCAACTCCACTAGTAAAAAGAAAAGTTACTCACTTTCTGACAACAGACGCAGCGGATGCGGGCTGGGGAGCTCATCTAAACAACCAGTATCTGTCGGGAAGATGGAGCTCAAATCAAAGAGGCTGGCACTCAAACGTAAAGGAGATGTACGCAGTATTTGCGGTAGTCAGGTCCCAAGGTGTTCTTTTAAGAAACGCCCACATGTTAGTCCAATCGGACAACAGGACTCTGGTAGCCTATATACGGAATCAAGGCGGAACCCGGTCATTGAATCTCCTGGGTCTAACAACCAAGCTGTTAGAGATGACAAGTTCTCTGAACATAGTAATGACAGCCTTCTACCTGCCAGGCTGTCTGAACGGCATCGCGGATCGCCTGTCAAGGGGACGACAGGTGCCGGAGTGGCATCTGTTACCACCTGCCACAAGGGCGATATTCAGAGAGTGGGGCACCCCAGATGTAGACCTATTCGCATCCAAAAGAACCGCCGTTGTGCAACCGTACGTCACACTCGACTCAGAAGATGGCTATGCACTCTATTGCGACGCTTTCAGTCGCAGATGGGAGTTCCGAACCGCTTGGGTATTTCCACCCCCGAGCATAATTCCAAGAGTGCTAGCACACCTCAATCAAGCAACAGGGACATACCTACTGGTAACGCCGCAGTGGACTCAGTGCTTCTGGTATGCAGATCTTCAGGCGAGAGCCCTAACCAGTCCCTTAGTAATAGAGAACCTGCGGAAGGTTCTCATCGATCAGACAACAGGAATGTGCCCGCCACAGATAGAGAACTTAACTTTACAAGTCTGGAAAGTTGGGGGTGGGCCAATCAAGTGAGAGGATGGAGCCAGGACCAACAGCAATTACTATCTAAAAGCTGGCGTCCTTCTACACTACAGACATACACTGCACCACTAAGAAGATGGTTGTCTTGGTGTCAGAGCAATAAAATTAATAGTACAAAACCTGAGGGTAAGAATGTTGCTAGGTTTTTAGCAGATCTTCATTTAAAACACAAACTTGCATATAACACAATTTTGCTACATAAATCTGCTATTTCTACCTACTGTGCAGCAGGAGTAGATAATTTGTCAAAAGACTTTTTTGTTCAGCAAGTGTTAAAAGCAATTTCTTATTCTACACCACAAATTGTAAAACTGCCTATATGGGATGTTAAGATTGTATTTGACTGGCTTAGATCGTCATCAGGCTCTGATTCGCTATTTAACCTAAGTAGGCGAACAGCTCTAATATTATTGCTAGCTTCAGGCCGAAGACTACACGACCTCACCCTTCTTGAACTCTCTCAAGATGGATTCACAGAGTCAGAGAGCACCATAACATTGTGGCCAAAGTTCGGCTCTAAGACAGATTCAGGAAAATATAGACAATCTGGCTGGTTATTAACGAGGCATGAGGACCACCACATCTGCCCGGTGTTTCATATTAAAGAATTAAGAAGGGTGTCAGAAGCCAGACGCAGAACAGTACCAGGATGTACAGCCTTGTTTATAACAGTAACAGGACAAGTTAAAGCTGCATCCAGAACAGTCATAAGTGGTTGGTTACGTTCAATCTTCAAACAAGTAAATATAGATGCTCCCCCTGGAAGCATCAGGTCCGCAGTAGCCTCTAAAGGTTGGATAGACAATAGACCAATTGAAGAAATTTTAGAGAGGGGCAATTGGAAGTCTGTAAAAACCTTCTCAAAGTTTTACTGTAGAGAAATATCTAGAGGCAACAAGGAGGGTGCGGATGCTACTACTGATTCATTATTATATGATAATTTTAAAGTTCATTAGTGTTTATTTTGAATTGTTGATTATTTGCCATAAGAAGTCTGAATTTGATCTCAGTTTTATGTTTAAATTAGGAAGAAGTTATTGTTATGTTTATTACATTAGAAGGAATATAATAAGCTAATTATTTTTGATTATATATCTTACATTATCTCTTATTTGAATTACACAAGTTACTTGTAAAGCAATTATTTTATTATTATTTTCAGTTCCTTTTTTCATAATAATACCGTTAGTGATTTTCTTTCACATAGCGTTTTGTGTCCACTTTCTCTATTCACCAGCAGATATCAAACAGGTCTTCACCTCAATGCTGTGTGTTTTTGAAGACACATAATATGACTGTTTTGCATTAAAACAAAACAGGTATTATGTGTTGGAGAAAACACACAGCATTGAACCAAGGGTCTTGCTGATGATGAAGACGCTATGAGGCTTGACAGCCGAAAGCGCGCCAAAGAGAACATGCGCGCCCTCTGGTAACGAGTAAGTGAACAACATAAAGGTATGTTTTGACAGATATTTCCGGTATTCTGACTAAATCGCAAAGCTGCTTCTTCACCTCAATGCTGTGTGTTTTCTCCAACACATAATACCTGTTTTGTTTTAATGCAAAACAGTCATATTTTTGTCAAATGTGAGATATAATAATTATACAATGTGGGGACATATTATTATGAAATGAGAGTTAGGTCAAATGAACGTGATGCAATATTTCGGACAGAAAAAGACTAAAAATTGAATAAAATTTTATTGATTTGTTTTTATACATTACTGAACAATACAGTTTTACGCAATTTTTATTTATTATTTTGCCATCTTACATTTAGTATTACCAGGCCCAAACATTTAAATATTACTCTTACTCAGTAATAATGAATTATTTTTAAAATAAAACGAATTGATTCATCAATAACATATATACTCCATTTAAAATAGCATTAGACAGAAGTTAAAAAAGGTTATTTATAATGTACACTTTGTTGCAAAAGTACAATAAAACTTGTTACAGTTACGATTGACGCCTATAAATTAAAATCTATTTACATACCAGCTGTCACACTTATTTGTAATCATGTTAACCATTTTTCATAACAAATTATGTGGCTTTCATTTATTTATAATATTTCATTCCAATCTAAAATGACAGTGTCAATGCTAAAAAGCTAAAAGAAGCAGTGATGAACAATACTGGAACGTTTTTCGTTTTACTATTATCCTACCATTATTTGTTTATTTATTATGACTAAATCCTATGATGAAGACGAAGAAGTTTCACTATAGTGTGTTGTAAGTTGTTATTTTAATTAAAATATTGTTCTAAAAATTACTTTTATTTTAATCTTAAAAATCTAAGTCATCATGACATGATTGGTTGTCTCATTCATTGTTTTGGTGTAAGTTTGTAATGTGTGATGAAGATATTGTTATAAATAAAGCGTAATTTAAATAAAAAAGTTTTATTTCGTTTATTTAAGTACTTAAAACAATTTCTTTGAAATAAAATGTTTTCAATTCCTGCTTCTGCGAGCCTCTTTTTTCTAATGCTATAATAAATGGAGTATAGGAACTGTAAAATATTTAAACACGTTTCAAAGTATATTAATCGTTCCCTTTAGTAAATCATAAAAAAGAAAAATATAAAATTTTCTACCATTTCTACCAAACTCAACGATTAGTTGAGCTGGCAAGATGTCAGACAAGGACACACTACCAGCGGGAGCCCTCTCGCCAGGACCGTTTTTGACTAGCTACCGCTTACAAAGCTACTTTATGTGTACTATATTAAAGCTCATTTTAGACAAACGATTCTTTTTACTGCGCTGTCTAGTTAGTAGAGTACAATGTCTTTGATATAAATAACATATATTTTTGTCATTATCCTTCGCTAAAAATATAAAGTTAACGGATTACCAAATTGATAAATATTATTCTTATCGCTCAATATTTTTGGTACAAAAACGTGACTAAATAAAAATAAAATCTACAAAAATGTGGGCTGTTTGTCAATATGATAAAAACAACGTGTGTTTTAGTTTGACTCTTGCTAATCAGTCAAATACACTTGACATCAACATAAGCGCACGCGCCGCAATCAGATAACAGTGTAGATTTTCGGACGATTATATAAAGAACGTGAAATAAAAACGTGACATTTTACTTTCTTTTTATTTGTGTTCTAAATAAACTGCCTTTATAAAATATTTTGAACATTACCACCATAAGTTTACAGATAAAAAATGCAAGTCAAGGTCATAGCGACATATCAAACTACGTGTGTCGAATGTCATATTAACAGGCCTTATTACAAACTCATGCTACTAATATTTTGTACAGCCGAGCACAATTGTAATAAATGTACGTCACGGGATTGATGCGAACATGCATTTATCATGCAACGAGTACACTTGGCCCACGAGTCTGATGCATCGTAACTCATTAGCCAATTAAGAAATGCAAGGTAGTCACTAACATTAGCAATGTTTTTATGAATTTGTTGTTACAGAAGTTTGCTAGACCGTAGTCCGTACATGCTATATAAGGAAATATAATACAGGTGAAGGAAACTAACCGTTCAGTGCGAGGGTAATTCAACTCATAGCAGAGGGTAGGGGCCAACAAAAAGTAAAACAAATCTTTTAGATTCAGATTATCGGGATACTTCGTCAACTTAGCAGCCGCCGGCGAATCATTTATCAGGTCTTCCTTACTTTCTGTAGTAAAAAATAACGTGTTATTTATTTACAATGAACACAATATGTTTAATGTGATTAGTTTACACAAGCCTGGCACGCAACACACGGATTAACAGATAAATATTGATAATAAAAGGATGCGATAAGGACATAGGTGAAGCATAAAGATAGGCACGATAACGCAGACACTACTACCTAATGGAAATTAAATAAGCCGCAACCAAAGCACTTCTTTTTTTATTATTCCTATGATATTATTAAATAACACATGGGTACAGTGCGATTCAAATTTAATGGCGTCAGTGAAGTGCGTGCACTACGCACTACGTCGCCCCGCACCCCGCCGAATCGCACTGTAGGTACAATCAAGGGTCATAAGTGCAGTAGTACCTACCTCAATTTTTGTACGGTTGTCTCAATGCGTTACACAGGCATCTACTAATATAAATTTCTACTTTTTAGCCTGTCGTACTGTAAATTGAAATTAATTGCGCTCAAGTACGTAAATATATTATTGGAGGGTAGTTGAAGTGACAACACCAATAATAAGAGCTCCTAGATATATTTTTTATTTAAAAATAGTAAGAATACATTATTTGTAATATTCATGTTGTAAAATCTGTTATCAACCTTTGCACTTAATCCTACTGTTTTTCTCTATTAAATTACACTGTTTCGGTATCTCTGCAACAAAATGGACCTATATGCAAGACTGACCAGTAGCATGGAGGAGCTCACTGCAACATTCACCACTAGAATGAACCAATATGAGGAGGAGCTGAAGTCTGCAGGTGGTAGTGAAACGACTCACAAAACGATTGCCAGTCTCTCACGGGAGTTCTCAGATTTCAAATCCCTCATCTGGAAGACTGTGAGTACTCTCAAGACCCAAATGGAGCTACTGATTGTCGGTCTAGACCGTCATGAGATGGCTTCACGTAAGCAGGTTCTGCTTCTCCATGGCTTGTTGGAAGAGGAGGATGAAGATCATGTGGCACGGGCAGTCAGCACAATTTCAGAGAAAATGAAGATAGCCGGCGTCTCTTCTGCTGACATCGTGACCTGTCATCGCCTTGGGAGCAGCACAGGCAAGCCACGTCCACTTCTGATTAGATTCCACGGACACATCTTGCGAGGTGAAGTGTGGCGTAATAAGACAGCGCTAAAAGATTCTGGTCTAATATTGTCCGAGTTCCTGACCAAGCCCAGACATGACACATTCATGAACGCTCGCAAGCACTTCGGAGTTAGGCAGTGTTGGACGTCAGATGGGAAGATTGTCATTCTGCTTCCGGACAAGTCGCGACGTAAAATTGAGTCGGCAGCAGAACTGCATGAACTAGTGGCGCAGTTTCCCACTGCCGTATCGGAGACGTCGAAGAGTGTGAGTGTTGGGGGCTCTAATGTGACGCCAGTTCAACAAGTCAACAAGCCGGTTCTTGACAAAAGATCACGTAAGCCCGCTAAGTAGTTAGATACACTTGCCACTTGATTAACCATTTCCATAGTTTTGCAAATAGAAATGTAGGTATTTCATAAGTGTTATAATTTCTATTCACCGGGCATGATTAAAATAATATTAATTTGTCGATTTTATCAAACTACCAACTTCTATTGACTTGACATTTAACTTTATTTTTAATTGTGACTGGCTGCTAACGTTCGGAAACACTTTGTTGTCTATGCTTTCGTCCTATAGTGTTGTCTTTGGTTACTATCTGTGTATATTTTACCGGAATAAGTGTCTTTTAAGCAAACTGGTGAGTGCATAGAAGATTTAAAAAAAAAAACAAGAAAAGTTAATATTTTAATTTAGTGTTATATATTTTATAAGTTTAAGTTAGTACATATTTATTTTATATATTATTATTATGTGTGATCACTCTGATGATAGTTTTGTGTCCTGTTGTTCTTCCTGTGCGTCCGATTTGAGTTATACCAGCGTCTATAGTGATGACTGTATACATCTGCGTGATCAACTTTCTTCTACTTTTTCCAGTTTTCACAAATTTTTCAACATAATCCACATAAATGCTCAGAGTATACCTGCTCATCACTCTGATTTGATCTCTTCCTTCGACTCTGATGTTGTTCATGCTGTCCTTGTCTCTGAATCTTTTTTAAAACCCTCACTTCCATCTACTTACTATTCCCTGCCCGGCTACAAGCTAGTCCGTAATGACAGAATAGGCAAGGGTGGAGGGGGTGTGGCCATCTACCTTAGAGGTGATATTCCTTATGCAGTGGTTGATAAGTCTCCGAGTGTCTATTCAACGTCTGCTGAACACCTTTTTCTTGAAATCACGTTTAACTGCAAAAATCTTCTGTTAGGTGTTTATTACAGCCCATCGTGTCATATAGATTACTTTTCTTCTTTTGAGTCTCAACTGGAGACTTTTTCACCACTGTATGACGAATCAATAATTCTCGGAGACTTCAACACTTGCTTACTTAAGGATGATATTCGCAGCCGTAAACTCCGCTCCCTTGTTTCTTCTGTCAATATGGTTATCCTTCAGCTTAGTGCTACTCATCATGCTCCCCACTGTAATCCTTCTCTCCTCGACTTAATACTTGTCTCTGACCCTCTCAAAGTAGCCGGCCACGGGCAATTAGCTGCTTCTTTCTCTTATCACGATTTAATCTTTCTTTCATATAAAATACGCCCTCCTAAACGTAAAGCTAAATTCCTTCTCCTTCGCAGTTTTAAAAATATTGACATGGATCGTTTGCGGTTGGATGCGGGCAATATTGACTGGTCACCTGTATACTGTAGCGATGACGTAGATGACATGGTTTCTCATTTAAATCAAAAAGTTTTACAACTCTACGAAGAGCATGCACCACTTAAGAAAGTTAGGGTAAAACATCTTCCTGCACCTTGGCTGTCTGATAGCATAAAAAGAGCTATGGCAAAAAGAGATCGGGCTAAAAGACTACACAAAAAAAAACCAACAGATGATAATTGGTCACAATACAAAGTGCTACGTAATCGTTGCAGTCGCATGTGTAGGGATGCAAAAAGGCGCCACATACATCACTCAATACAAAATATGAACACACCACAGGTATGGCAGTTTCTGAAATCACTTGGTATTGGCAAAGTTACTAGTGAAGGGGCCATTAATTTGGACCTTAATGCTATTAATCTTCACTTTTCCAAAGCACCCGTTTCCTTGGACGACTACACCAAGTCTCTTACTCTTAGCAGTCTTTCTAATCTTCCCTTGCCAACTTGTACCTCGTTTACACTTCGAGCTGTTGAGGAAGGAGACATTAAAAAATCAATCCTATCCATATCTACCAAGGCGGTGGGAGATGACGGCCTGCAACTCCAAATGATCCTTCCTATCCTAGATTACCTGGTTCCAATCATCACTCTCATTATCAACTTCTCCCTCACAAAAAGTTCCTTCCCTTCCGCTTGGAAAAAGGCCTATGTCTTACCGCTACCTAAAGTCCCAAATCCAACAACTTTATCCCAGTTACGTCCTATCTCCATACTCCCCGTTCTATCCAAGGTCCTTGAGAGTATAGTGCACAATCAACTGTCTCTTTACCTCTCCTCTCACTGCCTGCTAAGCCCATACCAATCTGGCTTTCGTCCTGGCCACAGCACAGTAACGGCCCTAGTTAAAATAACTGACGACATCCGACTGGCCATGGAGAAGAAGTTTCTCACAGTGTTGGTATTGCTAGACTTCAGCAGTGCTTTTAATTCGGTTGATTTTGACATACTCTTGGGCACCTTATCCTCTCTCAATGTTTCTCCTTTAGCAATGGCTTGGTTCAACTCGTATCTTCGGGGTCGATCGCAACTGGTTCGCTCCGACGAGGCCTCCTCTGAGTGGTGCGATCTTGTTGCGGGTGTTCCCCAGGGTGGCGTCCTTTCTCCTCTTCTTTTTTCTGTCTTTATTAACTCTCTTACTAAAATTCTTTCTTCGCACTATCATCTCTACGCTGATGACTTGCAGCTTTACCGGCACTTTAAAGTTGAGGACATCTCTGATGCCGTTGCTGCCATTAATAATGATTTAATTAATATTTGTCAATGGGCTAAGTCTTTCGGGCTAGTGGTTAACCCTTTAAAATCGCAGGCAATCATCGTGGGTAGTAGGTACTCTTATAAGCATTTAAATGAATCTCTACCTCTCCCACCTGTTGTTTATGATTCAGTACCTATTGCCTACGTACAATCTGTAAAAAACTTAGGTGTCTACATGGACTGTCATTTATCGTGGATCAACCATGTTGCTGAGGTAGGCAGGAAGGTCTATTGCTCGTTCCAGTCTCTCAAGCGTCTCCAGAAGTTCCTGCCATTTAACACTAAAATCACCCTAGCACAATCTCTTCTTCTACCTCTTATAGATTACGCTGATGTCTGTTTCCTTGATGCGACAGAAGAACTTCTCAACAAACTCGAACGCCTGCAGAATTTGGGCATCCGCTTCATTTTTGGTCTTCGGAAATACGACCACGTGTCGGACTGCCGAGCAAAGTTGAGGTGGTTGCCTGTTCGGCAGCGTCGAGATTCACATGTTCTTTCCCTTCTTTTCTCCGTTCTTCACAATCCTAATACCCCAAAGTACTTGCGTGAGCGCTTTGATTACCTTGTTCCCAGGGGAAATCCTTGTCGCACTTCTTCCTCCCTTCTCCTTCGTACTCCCCTTCACTCCTCTAGTCGCTATGGTGAATCGTTTACTGTCCGTGCTGTGAGGCTGTGGAACTTGCTTCCACATGCTTTGCGTGATAGCCCATCGCTGGACGTCTTCAGGTCAAGAATCAGGGACCATTTTCTGTCATCATGAGTGACATGTATATATATATATGTATGTTTATATAGAATATTTATGCTATTATGATATGTATTTTATGTACTATTTTTATGTAAGTGTATTTTATATTTG
Source organism: Plusia festucae (assembly GCA_950381575.1). Lineage (NCBI taxonomy): Eukaryota > Metazoa > Arthropoda > Insecta > Lepidoptera > Noctuidae > Plusia > Plusia festucae. The sequence continues at coordinate 7,576,609 of OX494434.1, read as the reverse complement.
ACGTTGTGCACTTCTTCTTATCCTCTATTGATATTTTAATCTCCCTATCACTTAAAGGTTTGCTGTAAGAGAACTCAACTCTGGGTTAAGCTCGCCTGTGTACATAATTTTTCTTATACTTGTTATTTCTGTATTTTATAGTGTACAATAAAGAATTAAGAATTAAGAATTAAATAATGACCAATAAATAAATTGAGCTGCTACTGCACTTACATCCCTTAACAGTAGGTGTTAGTTATTTTAATGAGCACACTCTTTATACATTTATTTTATTTTATTATTATACAATCTAGCATATACAGGGTGTAAGGGTCATCGACACTCAAACGATTTGTATAGGTTCAGGAAATGATTCTGGAGAACCCCGCGTTGGAATTTTTCGTCGGCATTACCTATTCTCATTTTTTTCAGGACTTTTAATACTTTAGACTGCTCATAATCGTTGTTTTGACCTAACCAAATTCGCTACTTGCACTAAAACGCAATGTAAATAAAACTACAAACAGGTATCCTCTCAGGTGATGTGCAAGTTCAAACGAAAGGTCGCATTGTTTAGAATACATTCCGCGGTAAAAGAAAATGTCAATTTCCGTGACCAATCATTAGCGAAATTAATGACTTCATAAGGTGGCATTAGCTGAGCCTTTTCGCAAAGTTTACGTTACGAAGTCCCTGACATCCTGTACATGATTAACGAAATTTGATAAAAAAATAATTATTTAGTATCTAATATAATCAGGAAACAGTATAAAGAATTTACAAATTATATCATAGAAATAATAGGTGCAGCTACATTATTTACAAAATTATGTGCGTTTAGTTATTTTTCACACAGTATTATATTACATATTAAAATAAAACGCTAAAAGCGAGTCAACAACAAACATACAAAATAAAAGCACGCAGCAAGTCTATAAACTTACGCTCATGTTCAGCCGTTATGAGTTTATCTGTAATTTAAGGTAACCTTTAGACTCAATATCTTTTAAAGTATTACACATTCTAATATTTTTATCAATTCATACAAAAGTGTGTTATTTCTATCGAATAGTTTGAACTTACTCCAATTCGGTGCTGATAAACTCTGCCGTCTCAGTTTGTTGTCCAAATACTTTTTCTTCAATCCACTACGACACCAACTGTTTGTTTGTGCGTAGCTCCACAGTTTAAGAAATATTATTAGGTACAGCATGCAGACCGAAGTTATACCAACTGGAAAAAAAAACAATAAAATTATAAAAGAATTTTATCAAATTGATTTTCAGGTCCTTTTTTTATACGATCCACCTTTTAATTTATTGGAAAAATATTCATAATTAGATGATTTGCCTTTCGAAAGGCATCACATGAGTCATGACTCACATGACAATTAAATAAAAAAAAATAATTCATGTGAAACTTTATTAGTTCTAAATTTAAGAAGAAAATACGAATAGTTATTTATTTATCATGCATAGGTAATAAAATTTTGAATTCAGGTAAAACTTTATTAGATGTTAATTTAACAAGAAATTTCGGATAGTTAGTAATTATGCATAGGGGAACCCATTTCAACAAAAGCCACTACAATGACTATGGCTTAAATCATGATAAGAAATTAAAGCTAACTTCACACTATTTGTTTTGACCTTTAGATACGGTTAATTACTCACCGAAACTAAAATCGTTTCCCTTAAAATGCAAAACTACAACAGGCAATGATACCAAAAATAACATGTTGAATATCTGCAATCCAACTCCAAACTTCTCTGGCAGAAAATCCTAAAAGCAAAAAAACAAAACAAATTATCAACTCATAATCACTATAAAATACAATTTCAGTGCAATATCCACTTACAACTGCTATCCCCTTTTCTATTAGTAGGCTGGTTACTATAGGAACGATGCTAACTGAAATAAAACAAGATCTTAATTAGTCTTTGATACAATGGAACGGTTATACTTAGTCACTGTAAGAAAGTGCGCTTACACCAACAACATAAACTTAGCATTCCAAAGAAACAAAAGAATTGTGACGTCACGATGTAATCGGTCAATTCATCGCAATCCCAGCGTGGTTGCTTCTAATGTGACGCTTTAATAACATACGGAACAGGGAACTGTATACCAGCAACCAGGTGATAAAATCATACACGGGCAGTCAGTCGTGTGTACGCTAGTAAAATTATCTACCTTATAAAGAGTACTGGCAAAAGGGTTCAAGGTTGTTCACAAAATTCATTCAGACTCATCTTATTTTACGGGCAGATATGGCACAAAAATTGCCGGTGTCAGCGGTTAATTCAGAAAATTGCTCATAATGGGATACTTACAGACTATCAAAATGGCCGACGGGTATTGGCTACTGGTACCCTCATTGTATCCTGTCAATACTATGAACCACTCGAAGGGGTTTACACGTAGCCCATATCTGTAATACGAACATAACATTTTGATACTTATATTTGCAAATATTATTTTATCATTAACCTCTTGCACGTGGAATAAATGGCTGTCAGCTGGGCTTTAAGAAATGTTTAATAAATTACAAAGAAATCCAAAATGAGTAAACGATAGTCAACGCATAAATGACTCCGTTGCGCCATAGTTTTCATTTCTAATGCAGCTGTTGAAGCACAGTCATCAAAGTTCAAACTTATTTCTAATCTTTAATTCAAAGCGTACCTAATTTGTGGATTCTATCTTTCGAATATACCCATGCTTCCACTGATATTTTCTTATTTCGCTGGGATCACATGTTGGCATTCTGAATAGCTAATTAATTTGTCACTAAACCATTGTATTAATAAATATTTGTTGTCCGATTTATTGTTTTACTTAACGTGTTTACATAAATGATTAAATAAATAAATAAGATTCAATCATTACCTACATGTTAACATAAGGTAAACAATAGTGTTTCTAATTACTATAAGGAAAACTATCATTGTAATAACGATTACGCCGATTAGGCAGCTCTACAACGTCGCTCATGCATAGATGTGATTAGGAACGAGGTTAACAATTGATGAATACCACAGACACTAATTAGACGTCTACAAAATAATCCAGCTAAAAACAGGGAAGTGCGTCATCGATAAAGAATGTTTATCATGCGTTCTTGTTTACATCCATCAAACTAAGTACCTACTTAGTAAAATTCGGTGGACAATTATTAAAAATATAGGGCCGTAAATATTTTTTATTGGCACGCATATTTAAAGTTTGTTCCAAATTAAATATTTATCAATATATTACTCAGCCATCATTATCAGCCAAACAGCAGTCTGTCTGACAATTCTACGAACTAAAGACTATCGTTGCCTGTTTGCGCAGTGTGCTCAAGGACCGGCTGTGCGTATGATGCGTATAGCACAGTATTAGGTACTGAGGGTATGCAGCACGGGAGACTGGAGAAGTGGAGATCTCTTCGCTCCTCTAAATGTATTTAATTTTGTTGTTTTTAGAAACGCTTGTCTACCTACAATTTAATGGCATCCGCATTTCATGAAATGTTACAAAATAGGGACTGTAGACCTACAAATAATGTCTAATCTACAACACGGCTCTAACGTATTAATATCGTAGATACCTTATTGGAATTTTAACGTACAATTTCAATCTCCAAAAATTCAAACTGTGATAACATATTATCTAATACTTTTTGTTTTACTGTAGTATTTAACAAGAAATAGGTAAATTGAGGACTGTTTTGCTCATTATCTATACTTATAATAAATCTGTAGAAGTGAAAATTCTGTACATTGAAAATATCAAAAAAAATAATGGCGGGGTGTGTTACTAGACCGACACCGAACCCAAAAATGTGATTAAAAAATTTTTTGTCTGTCTGTCTGTCTGTCTGTCTGTCTGTCTGTCTGTCTGTTTGTTCAGGCATCACGCAAAAACTACTGGTTCGATTTCGATGAAACTTGGTATAATTGTTCTTTAATATCCTGGGCACCACACTGGGTAGTTTTTATCCCGGAAAAGTATATACAAAAAAAAACAAACTTAATTTTGCGGTTCGATCCCTAGACCCGAATACTGTACCAACCGCAAATAATAAGTTTGTCGTAGGTTACGTCACCCGCAGTGGAGTTCAATAAGGGGCGCTGCACACGGCCAAGTAACTATTTATTAATCTGTGACACGGCTAAGATACTGTAATTATTTATCTATACTTTATATAAGTATATTATATATTATTATATTATATATTATAAAGCTGAAGAGTTTGTTTGTTTGAACGCGCTAAACTCAGGAAGTACGGGTCCGATTTGAAAAATTCTTTCACTGTTAGATAGTCCACTTATTGAGGAAGGCTATAGGCTTTATACTTTTCTTTTGGAAATCTATCCCCTAAGGGCGTGAAATAGGGGTTGAAAGTTTGTATGGGAAGTTCGGTATTTTCAATGATAGACACATGAAATATCGTATACGGGTTTCTGAATAGAAATAAATAAAGATGTATTTCAGCGATTTTAAAAATCATCCCCCTAAGAGGGTGAAAAAGGGGTTGGAAGTTTGTAGGCATTATGAATTGTGTCGTTTTCAAAGATAGACACATTCAATTTCATACAAGGGTTATTAGAAATAAATAAGATGTATTTCCGAGATTTTAGAAATCTACCCTCTAAGGGGGTGAAATAAGGGCTGAAATAGTTGGTATGTGAAGTTCAGTATTCTCAGAGATAGACAGATGAAAAGATAAATAGATAAGATAATGACCATCTAAGACATATCTATAATGACGACTCCCGTGGTCGAGTGGCGTTCACTCCGGTTTTTAAGGTGTCGCCAGCTCTAAGGTTCCAGGTTCGATCCCCGGACGGGTCCATGTAGAAAATCACTTTTATACATAGTCTGGAGTCTGGGTGTTTATGGTACCTTTTTTGTCTCCGATTCCATAACACAAATGCTTTTGCTACTTACTTTACTTTTATTATTATTTTAACGCCATAATATTAAATGAAAAATTTTATACATTCTCCTTACTTTGAAAATCACAGAATACATCTACCTTTAATACTACTCTTTACTTTACGCGCGAGCGAAGCCGCGGGCAACAGCTAGTCACAAATAAATTCATGAACAAATATAAATATCCAAATACCTAGACACGAAAACTTGGTGGAATTACCACTGAGCAATATCCATTTGGTAAATTAAACGCAAAATATTCGAATCTCTTTTGTTATAACCGTAATCTAGATATAATGCGTAACTGGCATCGTCCGAGAACAATAAAAACAAATTGATAACATTTCTTTTTCTTATCAAGTAAGTACATACTTATTAGGTACCTTATGATAAAGACATTACCATACTGAAGAAACCCAGATTAGCTATGTTTCGTATTTAGAAATTCTTCGTTTATTTTCATTAAGTAATAAAATAAGCAATTTATCATTTACAACCAAAAATTTTATCTAAGCAATCAAAATACTATTCTTTGTTACGTAGAAAAAGTCAATCTCTAAAACTAATTATAATAAAAATACTTACTTCAAGAAGTTTTCAAGTCCTAAACGCACTCCACCAACAGAGAGCATCAAAAAGCCCCAGTTGACTAAACCGGTGAAGTTGTTGAATTCTGAGCTCCATGAGAATAGAGAGTCCCTGGGAGTGTGAATACTGCGAACAAGATATAATCTTCTTTATTATGGTAGGTAATGTCAATGTGAAACATAGGTACACTGCCGGCGTGCCTGCCTGCATGACTGCTTCGCTGGTCTAGTGGTCGCAAGCTCGACTGTCGTAAAAGCTATCTCGGTTTCAAACCCTTGGTCGGGCGAAACACCCAGACAATATGTCTGTGTTTTTCAAATAAGAATTATTCAGTAGAGCTCGCAGACAGAAAGTGTGGCGTTAGTTACAACCCTGTGCCTCAGAAAGCACGTAAAGAGTTTATTCTGCTCCTGATCTATCTCTCCGTCCGCTTTCCCATGGGAGTATGAGAGTGAAGGAACAGAGACGCAGACATTTGTGGAATGCGCAAATGACTGTAATTCAGTCTGGAGAAATAATTATAAGTAAATCATGATGTTCCCAACAATTACATTATTAATCAATAGCTACTCTAGATCTAGTGCCGAAATAATCATACGGCGGCGGCCTTAAGAGGAAGATTGGACGAGGACCCGTTAACAACAATCAAAAATACTGTATGACAGTCGGAACCAACGGCTTAACGACTTTCCGAGGCATGGAGGGCTCCTGGTTCTCTCATGGTATGTTCAAAAATTATCACCCATCCACGGATCAATCGCGGCGGGTGCGGCATAACTTTTAATATGGTCAAACCGTACAGCTTACACGAAGCCACGAACACCTCCTTTTTTAGAATTCCATAGGTACCCAAAGGCAAAACGGGAACCTATTACTAAGACTCCACTGTCGCGTCTGTCCGTCAACAGGCTGCATCTCATGAACCGTGATAGTTAGAAAGTTTAAATTGTCTATTACCATTGATAATGTATTTATATTACCATTATAACAAAAAATACCAAAAAAAAAAGTTTTATATATCAAACGTAATCTTTTTACGGAATAATGGTACGGAACCCTTCAAGCGCAAGTCCGACTCGCACTCGGCCAGTTTTATCATTTACATACATTACAAATATTTATAAAAGAATTTTACAATACAGTTATATTTCTTATCCAATTAATTACAATACACATTGTGCATTTCATGTAGATCAAAATTGCCTTCACAGCATATCATGAAAATAGACTGAATAGACATCTTGAAAGATGACAGAGAATAAAAAAGGGAGGGCCGAACGGTTGGCAGGCATACTGCTCTGTGCTCTGCTGCTATAAATGTTGCACCTGTGAGAAGCCAAGGTTGATCTCCATCATAAATAAATATATGCCACAAAATCGGGAAAAAGAGGACAAGATACTTCAATTTGTATTAGGTTTAGTCCCAAAGAATGGCATTAAATAAATGAACAAATATAAACAAAAATACATAAGCATGCATAAAAACCTTGCATGTGAACCTTTTAAATACTTTGTTTTTTACAATAACTGGCTTTTGGTCAAGGAAAAACTATGTTATTACTAACCATACAAAGTCCATTAACTCACTGTCCTTTTTTATCATAAATAGAATGTAAACAGTTTAAACCAGTTTTGTTCTACATTGATTACCTACCAAGTATCAACCTTGAAATTTTTAAAAGCTAATAAAATTTTTTTTAATATGACGAGTTACCTAGTCTTCATTGCTGATTATGTACTGTACATTAATCCAATACTACAAATTAATCATATTTATTTAGTCATAATATAATTAACAAAATATAAGTTTGAATTCAAGCTTCTTATTGTTTTTAATGATATTACTAAGGATTCTTATTTTATTGACTTATACACATCCTTCTTGTTTTTATACCAAAATATTTTATTTGTTTGTTATTCTTTAAAAACTTCCAATATCAATAATAATTTCATCTTGAATACTTTAAAGTAACCTAGTCATTTAATGTTATCTATTGAGAGTATTAATTAAAAACTGTCAGTCTGATATGAATGTATTAGTAGTACTAAAATATTTTATGTGTAATAATAAATACATGAACTCTATATAATGTCATTAGTATATTTTATATTATTAGTAAAATAAAAGTCATTAAATTAGATTCTTTTAAGCAAATAAAAGAAGGGGCTCGTGGCTAAGTGTAAGCCGTACGGTATACGGTTTGACCGATAATAAAGGTTAAGCCGCGCTCGCCGCGGTTGGTCCGTGGATGGGTGACCATTTGTAAAACATATCGAGACCCCTCCGTGCCTCGGAAAGCACGTTAAGCCGTTGGTCCCGACTGTCATACAGTGATCTTTGATAAGTCATTACAATTCTGACAACCAGTCTTACTATGGAATACTGTATTACCTAGCAATAGGTTGTGGAGGTCAGATAGGCAGTCGCTCTATGTAAAATACGGTATTCAGCTAAATCCGGTAAGACTGGAAGCCGACCCCAACATAGCTTGGGAAAAGTCTAGGCAGAAAAGGTAAAATATTTACACATGGCAAAATGCTAATGCAAGTGTGTAGACATTAAACCCTGTGGCAATAAAATCAATGGGATATCACATTGTGCAGTCACTCAGTGCCAAAAAAGAACATGAATACTCACGGCTTATCTAATTGCAATTTCCTAACTTTCTTCTCCTGCTCAGTAATCTCCTCTGCTTTTGACACACTCTGTGCTCGCCTATAGCGAAGTGATTTCTCTTCAGATTCTGTTCCCATTTTTAGCTATTCTACCTCGGAAACACTGCAGGAAAAGAAAGCATGAATGAGTTTTTTTTTATCATTACTGTGGGTAGATATAAATATAACAGAAATTTTTAGTTTTTATTTTAAATTCAAATTAAGTTTTTATTTTAAATTATTCCTAGTTTCATTCTGATCAGACACAACTTATGGATTAAAATTCGTGGTTGTGAACCACTCACATATATATTTTCTATTACATTATTGCAGTCAATAATAATTTGTAAGGTAAATAGAAATATAGATCCGACATTGGAACACATACATTAGCATCAACCGACAGGAAAGTTTATATTTACTAACTTAACAAAACATAATCAAATAACACATTATTCTGCTATTTAAAAAAATAAGAACTTTTGGTTCAAAAGAAAATTCAAATCCTTACACCACAAAAATCAACATCTGATTCCAAAATAATGTCAAATTGTTTGTTAGCTGTCAACAACGTCAACCGGTCAACCTTCAAATGAACCTTAGGCTGCATATACACAAACGTGGCCAATTATAATCTTACCAAGTCTACCAAGGATTCAGTGCTGCCATCTATTTTAATTTCGATTCCCTGGTGTACAATGTACGAAACGTATTTTCAAAAATCCGATGCAGATTTATTTTTTCGTTGTATACATTGCCACTGTACTGTAAAAAACCATCACTTATTATCACAAACCACTTACAAATTTACCCCACAAATTCAGCTGTCTTTGCCGAACGGTCTGCCATATTCCAACCATACAGACCGTTACTGTTACACTGAATTTTATAATAATATCATAAAATCTAAAATTCTACTTTTTATTAATAATTATTATATGTTTGCCAACCATGAATTCAGGGTAGTGAGTGCGTACTCCCCTTAATTTATTAGAAAAATGTTGGATTGCTACCATAAAAATATATATATATTGGTAGTTTAAAGGTATGGATTAGGATTTTTTTTAATGTAAATAAGATTCTTAAAAACCTATTTTTAGACCTATTAAAAACATATTTTTTTGTTTTAGTCCATTTGTATGCAACTCGACTACCAAATGGCATTATTTATGGTATCTTGGAATCAAACAGATTTGATGAATATCAACTCAATATTTTTTCAATATTAAACCTGATTTCTACGCGTCAACTTATATGATATCCTTTCGTAAGACTGCATACATTTGTGTTTTTATGAAATAATAATATTTAGGAAACAGGCTCACGATAAAAATAACCACTCTAGATTTTTTTTTCATTTGTTTAGCTCCATGTATTTTTAGTCATTATAAGATTATTCGGCAGTCTGCGACACTAAACTAAAACTATCTCTAAATTTAGATTGCTACTCGTCAGGTCATTAGTCCTCCTAAGATGAGCGAGCAAGACACGACGTCTCAGGCCTATTATTATTAGTAGATATTTTAACATCATTTACATAACAAAGAAGTGTAACATGATATTTTTAGCAATTTAGTAGTTTTTAGACTGTGGTTAGTAGAATCATTGATAAGAAAATGGTCACTTCAAGCCTCCAGTGAGAGGATAAAGGTCGTCTGTCCGTCAATGTGACTATGTAACTGAAGTTCAAGGAAAAAAACCAGGATTCTAATGAGATAATTTTGTAATTATCTCAAACTTATTGATTAATTTCGTAGATATTTAGCAATAATAATGAAGATTTGGACTTCAGAACACACTTTCAAGTAAGTTGAGGATGATGACTATGACGCAACCTTGAATACAAACATCCTATTATTAGTGCAATAATCTTTCTTTTTCGTGTTCAATTTAGCCATCCGTGGGAGACGGTTGCTCAAGCAGCATGGCGAAAATATCCCAACCCTATGAATCCTGCAGTTATTGGAACAGATGTAGTCGAAAGGAAGGTTATCGACGGGGTTTTAGTCACACACAGACTTGTCAGTTCAAAGTGGTTTTTTCCGAGATGGGCACAAGCAGTAAGTTTTGCAATCTTTTTACTTTTAACCGTCATACCATGTTGGTATAATGCCATGGATATGCGTAAATACAATACTTTAGAAGGTAAAAGTGAATTTACTTGAATTCTTTAAATAATTTTCAGTTGATTGGCACGGCGAAAATATGCTATGCAAGCGAAAAATCTGAAGTGAACCCAAATGAACGGCAGATGACTCTAAAAACCACTAACTTGACATTTTGCCGATATATTGCTGTTGATGAAACAGTACGGTACACACCACACCCTTCTGATACATCCAAAACTCTACTGAAACAAGAGGCTGTAGTCACTGTACAAGTAAGTAAATTCTTATTTATTTTTATAAAACACCTACCCACATTTCTTGTTTAATGTTTTGCCTGTTGTGCAATGTTGAATTAAATGTTCCCTAAATTTTAGTTAAGAAGATTATTTATTTATTTATAATAAGGAAAACTAACAGCTACACAAAATGTGAAAAATCAATAAGGATAGAAAACAAGAAAGCCAATTACAGGTTTCCACATATAGCTACAGTACAGCATGAGTTAGACATTTAAACAAAATTTAAATAATGATACATTTTAATAAAAAAATATATATATTATTTAAGATTGAAAAAAAAATTTGGATAGTACTATATCAAATTAATTTTGGAAAAATTAACGTTTAGCTGCATTATGTTATATACAGATTTTTTTACTAGCTTACACTTTCACAATTTGTATTTGACAACCTTGTTTTATTTTTTCAGGGTGTCCCACTAAGTAGCTACATGGAAGATTTATTAGCAAACAAAATATCATTAAATGCTGGTAAAGGTCGACAAGCAATAGAATGGGTGATAGGCAAAATAGACTCAGAAATAAAGGAACTTGCAAGTACTGCATGTAAAAGTACAGATGAGCTATTATCACAAACAAAGAAATCACTTGACGACATAACTTCAACAGCAAGGCGATCAATGGATGATATATCAACAAAGGCAAAAAGGTCATTGGATGATATAGAAAAATTCACAAAAGCCAATGCAAACCAAAGGAGCTGAAAAGAGGAGTGATCAAGCTGTTGTGCTACACAACTCATGCAACATGCACTAAAATATGTCTCATTATGACTATTAGTTAATTTATGTATTGATGTAACTTTATAATTTATTTGTTTTTAAATAGTCTTAATAACATATTTTTATTGGCAAATATATGCTTAAAAGCATATCCACTAAAGTGAATTCTGATAAAAGCACAGATAACTCAAGTTAGGTTTTGGCGTCTAAGAAAAATGATTATGTTATCAGCTTTATTGCTATCAGAAGATTGATGATATGAGAACATTTTTCAATGTGCGAAAACTAATTTTATGTAGATTTAATAACGTAGGTACCTGCTTCATGTATTTGGTTTTCAGGTAGAAAATCTTGCTTTGGGAAAGATAAATTACCTCATATGACAAACTTAATGTATCTCATGCTTTGTGTTGTGGCATAGTTTTTTGCATCATCCATTGTGAAACAGTAATTTTTGTAGACTTCAAATTATTAATTGAAGTATATCAGAGTTGCTACATGATTGTTTCGCAATTTGAGGAACAATTTTAACATTTGTTTGTTCTGTATTCTTTTGACTGTGACTTATGATGAAAGAATTAGATATTGGGTGTATAATTGTGATTAGAAATTATATTAACTTTAATCCTGTGTAAAATTAATTGGTTTATATTTAATGACAAGATTTTGTGATAAAAGGTAATTTATGCAAGATAGAATTCAAGTTGGCAAGTCTCATTTAACCTTCAATTCAATGCCAAGAATTACAGCTAAGAAGACTGATACACTCTATAAGTTTTTAATCAGTGGTGTCTGTACAACTGAAATCAGCTGTTCATTTGGTCATCAATGAAGTGGCAAAATGTGCATTCCAAAGTATTGTTGCTTTATTGTGATGAGTTAAATCTGCCCTCACTGGTGACCAAAAAGATCAAAAGCTGGGCCTCCATCCACAAATTTTTAATGATAATACATGAGTGGTGTTATTGCAATTAATTGCTACTCAATTCATTTCCAATCATATTTGTCAATGTAATGGTAATAATGTTGTTAAATCTTAAGTTAAATTTAATAAATAAATTATATATATGTATGTACTGTAACTTTTCAAAATATGATTCCAAGAACTCTTGGTATTGAATTAAAAACATTTTCAGCATCCAAAAAGATTATATTCGTTTTTCTTTACATGCCTTCGGAAATTTTTATTCATGTATTTTGGGTTACTATGCAAAATTGCTATAAATAGAACAGGGAAGCTGTTTAGCTTGCGTGCTAAAGCCGTCCAACAGGTAGTGAAAAAATGGAAGCAGACTGTTGGCCTTTCCTCCAAACAAATAAGCAAGTTGTACCAATGTGACTTGAAAATCAGGGTTCAAAAATTAAATCCTGGCTATGTTTATATCAATATATTATTGCTCAGGTTTTAGAAACTGTTGCCATTGCCAAATAATTGCATTAACGGGTAAGCAAGATATTACAAATTTGTTGGCTTCTATGCACACAACAATCCAATTTACTTGGCATCATCAACAATCCTTTCTTTCTATATAGGTATCTATTGTAGTTACTATTAGTTTGAATATAATAAATACATCGGAATGAAATATTAATAGAATTATACAAATTGGATGGCATAAAATAGAATATAGTTTCATCTAATTAAGGACTTACTAGTCAAAAGAGGTTATGACAACTATGTACACTAGTTATTACTACAAGTTAGTACTTATCTCATATTCAACTCATCTTAAACAATAGCTAATGTTCAAGCAGATATTTTACATTGCTACCTACTTTGCTTACAACAAATCTATTCAGACATCTGAGCTTATTCAATATTAAGAGTATTCATTAGAAGAAACAAGGGCACTGAGCATATACTACAATTGACAAACTGAGTTAATACACAAGATAGTAATTATGTGTAGAAATATATAGTAGAAGTAAATGTATAATGGTATAATTTTAACGAAAACTCGACTTATATTTATAGCAATACATAGCTTAATCTTAAGAAGCTAAACCAAGTTTTTATTACAGTCAATTTTAACACTTAAATCCAGTTTTAACACTTAAATCTCCATTGAAAACCAATAAGGAGCGGTTAGCTAGTATCAGGTACTGGTTCCAGAAGATGTCATGTTTCCATTTTGAACATTTCCTGATACTGATCTTGTAGCTGCAAGATGTGATGCTTTCAGGCGATCTAATTCATTCACCCAGGAGCGGACATGCTCCAACCGATGCCAAGCCATCTGCAACACTTTTTGTGACGCATAACCAGATCCTTCATGAGGCTGACCAGTAGATACTTGAGTCAAATAGTTTATCTGATCACTCAGCTTTGATTCTACTTGGCTTAATGTTCTTAAAAATTGTGAAGTATTTGTTTCAGCCTGTTTTTGACCAGACTTTTCTTTGCTTAGTTCTAGTAGAGCCTGCGCTGTAAGTTATTAAAAACATTTTATTTATTTATAACTATATAGAGAGACTAAAAGCTAAAACAAACAGAGTAATAAAGTAAAAAGGTTATAAAAAATATAATAATTAGTTTCACCTATGTAGTATGCTTGAATTGTTTAATCTTAATGAAATAATAATCATAATAGGCAAAATAGTACAGAAGTCATAATATAAAAATATTCTGCTAATCAGAAAAATATTTCTTATTTTTTATACCTGCACATTGAAGACATGTTATAATATCTTTTTCAATATCATCAAGAATTTGAATCCTTTCCATAGGGGCAGTCATTTTCTTCTCAATATTTACGCCTTAACACACTTCAAAGCAAATTAATGTTTTTCACAGTACTGAATTACCAGATGCAAAACAGATGATAATATGTAATTTTAAGTGATATATAGATATTAATTTCTTTAGGTTTCTTAAAAAAATATTATGCTCTAAATATCGAACAGGCTGGATTTTAAATAGAGAAATGGAAAAGTTCCTCTAAACACTGTTTCTTTGTGTGGTCTATCAAATTAATATTGATTATTTACTTTGTGGGCTAACCTTACCAACACAGAGTTACACGATAGCCAATTTTTTATTATAATTTTCAATCATTAAGTGACGAAGGATAAACTCAATGAGATATTTCTAATATCGCGTAGATTAAATAGTTATTTAGATTTTACAATATTATTCGAAGAATAAACTTGACTACCTACTGATTTAATTTCTATTTTCTACTTTCTAGTGGCTTGTCATTCTTGTCAAAAGAAAAGCACAGATAATTTAGAATCAACCTAAAAAGTTAAAAACTAAACTACTATTGTCACAGAACACTAATACTCTAGGCGAGACTAAAGCATAGTTTACACGGAGCCAACACTGGCTGCCAATAAGACTGGCAGCCAGTGCTGGCTTGGTATTGGCCTTGTGTAAACAGTTTTTCAAGCCAAGCCAGCGCTGGCTGCCAACGCTGGCGAGAATAGAGCGACCGTCTATTTTTCTAGCCAGTGACCTCCGCCCGCATACCCTTCGACCCCCGCGCCAGCGTTGCGGACACGTGTAGACGAGTCTCGCCAGTCACTGGCGAACGTCCGTACGGTGTGTGTTCTTTGTTGTTTTATTTGGAATTTCTGCGACAAAATGCCGAGAAAATTCAACGAAGAGGATACTTTGAAATTCGTACAACTTTATAGAGAGCACGAATGCTTGTGGGATAAGCGTTGCGATGCATACAAAAATAAAGAAATGCGCGCTTCGGCACTAGAACAACTTCGTGTAGGAATGAATATAGAAGAACTGACTCTCGATGAAGTTAAATCAAAAATCAAAAGTATTCGAAATACGTACCTACTACTTGGAACTCGACAAAATCGAAAAATCTACAAGATCTGGGGCTGGGGGGAGCGTTTATAAGCCAAAGGCAAAATGGTTTGATGAATATGATTCGTTTGTAAAGCCGGTTTCTATGAGGAGAAAAACCATAGTAAGTAAAATCACATTATTATTTATTTTAAACGAAAATTACATTTAAGCAAAATTATAAAGCCACTTAAAGACACACGCATACTACAACAAAAGAAGCTCGTGTCCGTTTCAATGTTGATTTTCGAAGTCGATTGTTAATGTATGCTATTTAATTGCCAAGGAACTCTTCCTTCGTTATTAAACATATTTTTTAAAACTTCTCTTTTCTCTCTTGCTATTTCTGCTGAATGATTGCTACCTTGATTGCCAATACTCTGTAGGGCATGTATTTGGCTCCTCCATGAACCAGGCTGAATATTTCCCTGTTCATCTTCCCTATCAACACAAGTAGCGGTGATGTATGAATTTGATTTCTTTCGTAGCCAATTATGAAGGGCACAACAAGCACAAACGATTGCATCTACTGTTTCCAAGTTAGTTAGTATTGGCTTTTCTAATACCCGGAATCTACTAACTAAGATTCCAAATACATTTTCGATTATCCGTCTTGCCCGAGATAACCTGTAGTTAAAAACTTTTTCTTCTGTACTGAGGTTTACACCTGGATACGGCTTCATTAAATAAGTCTTTAGTGGAAATGCCGCATCTCCTACGATGACTCCGTTGTCAGGTAATAAGTTATTTTCCAGGTCTTGGTATATAGAACAATTCTTAAAAACTCCTCCATCAGATGCGCTACCACACGCGCCGACATCTATGTACGAAAAACAGTAGTCGTGATCGGCAATAGCTAACAATACGATGCTGCTTGTTTTTTTATAATTGAAGTATAAACTTCCACTTTTAGGAGGAGCTTTAATTGTCACATGTTTTCCGTCTATAGAACCATAACATAAGGGGAAATTCCATCGTGTTTTAAATCCCCTTTCGATGTTTTTCCATTCTTCTGCGTTTGGTACCTGTAAAAAAAGGGTAGTAATTAAAGCGGCCTATTTAATACCATTTTTAGTCACACAAAAAAAAACTATAACATTACAATTACATTAATTAATTTTGTTTAATTACAGGATAACATGGATACCCCAAATAGCAATGAATCAGGATTATCGAATAGAAATGAACCAGGACCATCGTTGGTTCCACGCTCTGAAAATGGGTTAGAAAATGAGTCTACAGAAGAGACACCTCGATTTACCCCACCCACAAAACCTAAGCGGAGCAAGTTATCACAGATATCTAACATGATAAATGACTTAAGGGAAATTAACGACAACACACGCTACGAAGAAACAGATCTTGACCTATTTGGAAAAAGCGTCTCGGCACAATTAAAAAAATTGACAGAGGAACAGGCAGTCATTGCTAAGGAAAAAATACAGAGTATATTGACTCAATGCATGCTCACAGATATACGAGCCAAGAATGCGTATCAAGTGCAACAATCGGTTCAGCAATCGCAAAATGCGCCACCTACTAATTGGAATTCTACACAAGTTCTTCCGTCCTACATAGTACCCCAATACTCTCTGACAACACCTACAATCTGCCCTCGTCCAGAGTCCAGTCCATCGACATGTTTTTCTTCGTGTTCCCAGTTTACTACTAATGTAATATCCCCAGAAACTCCATATAATTATGACAGTTACGGCGAAAGCGTAGACAACAGTGATGCCATTCAACAAGCCTTCAATACCGCTTAATATTAATATATATGTTTGTTGTATTTTGTAATAATATGTGCCTTATTATTTTTATTTTAAGTAAATAAATAAACACTCACCTTAATAAATTGTTTTAATACTTCATAAATTGTTCGACAAACTTCTGGTATGAATTGTGATATAGATGGTTTAGAAACACGGTAAAAATGACTCAAGCTTCGATAACTCATTCCAGATGCTAAGAACGATAACGTTACTTCTAATTTTATTTTTGCTGGTAATGCATCTCTCATCAGAGTGTCTTGGCGCTGAATCGAGCTCTGTATAAGCGAAAGCAACTCATCAAAGTTTTCAGCAGTAACCCGCAACGCCAACCTGTACTCAGAAGGATCTTCTAATCTTAGTTGTTTCAGCAACAAGGCAGAAGCTCCAGTTACAGGTCTATCGCTTAACCATTTTCTTATCCAAACTCGTTTCGCTCCCTTTTTTTGTAATATATCAATCAACTCTTCTCTTAATAGTGCAGAGATATTCCTTAAACATTTCTTTTTCAACAGCCTTTGCTGCGTATTCATAATTTTTTACAAACGTGTGCACACCCGAAGAAAAAATCCATGAATGATTGGCCGCGTCTAAACAACAAGGGCCAGGCCAACGCTGGCTTGTCTGTAGACTGGCGCTAGCATTACTGGCTTCGTGTAAACTCTGCTTTATGACCTGTCGTCGCCAGCACCGTTTGGTCGAATGTCGCAATGTCGCCATTCAGGGCTGCCAGTATATTAATTTCGTTTATACGGCTCAGTAAGCAAAATTATACAAAATTCAGTTGCATTATACACAATTATTTTCATACCCATTTATTTTGCATTACATAAAAACCTATTTATAGCGCCATAATTAATTATTTCCAGATTTGGCCGCTTCCGGGTGGAAGCGGCCAAATCTGGAAATAAAATTATTAATAAAAAAAATAAGTTCAATTTACTTGGGCGAGGGCAATAAAACATGAAAATTCTATTGAGATAAAAACTTGAAATACTAAATTCAACAACAGCGACGAAGTCACCGAGTCATAAGTTTGTGGCACTATAGTTGCAGTTTCGTTTGATCATTATAATTTTTATTGTTCATTCTTCGATTCAAATCTGTTGTTCCTTTTGATGACTGGTCTCTATTATAAATAAAATTAGATAACTTAAAAATTGTCAAGTTGGTGATTAAATCTCCATCTCAGTTCATCCTAGACTACCTAGATCCTATTTACTATTATATACTATTACGTGTTTTAGAGTGTTTTTTCTTGTATCCAATTATATTAACAAAATATTAAAAATAGGCGATTTTCAGATTCAACAATAAACTTTACAAAGAGTTGTCAGTAGAAGACCTCAATGGAGATGTAAACTGCCATTTTTTAGGATTCCGTACCTCAAAAGGACAAAATGGAACCCTGTTAGGATCACTTTGTTGTCCGTCCGTCCATCCTTCCGTCCGTCTGGCAAGACCGTTTATCTCAGGAACGCGGGGAGGTATCAAACTAAAATTTATATCCAATACTCAGGCCTACTTTTTTATGATAGGTAGCGCATCATCGATGTGGCCAATGAAAGCTGGCAATTCCATATATTACTATACTCCATTTAAAATAGCATTAGACAGAAGTTAAAAAAGGTTATTTATAATGTACACTTTGTTGCAAAAGTACAATAAAACTTGTTACAGTTACGATTGACGCCTATAAATTAAAATCTATTTACATACCAGCTGTCACACTTATTTGTAATCATGTTAACCATTTTTCATAACAAATTATGTGGCTTTCATTTATTTATAATATTTCATTCCAATCTAAAATGACAGTGTCAATGCTAAAAAGCTAAAAGAAGCAGTGATGAACAATACTGGAACGTTTTTCGTTTTACTATTATCCTACCATTATTTGTTTATTTATTATGACTAAATCCTATGATGAAGACGAAGAAGTTTCACTATAGTGTGTTGTAAGTTGTTATTTTAATTAAAATATTGTTCTAAAAATTACTTTTATTTTAATCTTAAAAATCTAAGTCATCATGACATGATTGGTTGTCTCATTCATTGTTTTGGTGTAAGTTTGTAATGTGTGATGAAGATATTGTTATAAATAAAGCGTAATTTAAATAAAAAAGTTTTATTTCGTTTATTTAAGTACTTAAAACAATTTCTTTGAAATAAAATGTTTTCAATTCCTGCTTCTGCGAGCCTCTTTTTTCTAATGCTATAATAAATGGAGTATAGTCTCTATTCTGTGATTCCATACAAAAATAAAATCCTCCGCCACATCTGTTTGTATTGTATGTCTGTCTATTTGCGGTTAACTCAAAAACTAATGCACCGATTTACATGAGGGTCAAGCCCCGGCTGCAATGGTGTAACTATATCATCTGAGGCCCTTGGCAATTCCATTGAATGGAGCCCCAAGAAAACTCACCGCGACAAAATACATATATGTACTAAAGATATGAAAGAATGGCAAGTCTAACAATTCAATAAAAATGATTAAAAGCAATAATATATATTTTAATATTTTTATAAAATTATTTTGGGTAAAGTAGAACATGATTTTGTCTTGATTATTTTAAGTTGATATAGCAACCCAATCATCTGCCAGGTGTTTGATCATTTTCGTTACACTCGGCCATTTTTGTCGCGACTGTCATCGAACATGGTTAGTTCTAATTGCTCTGTGAATTAAATCTTTTATTTGTATGATAATCCTATTGATTTTAACATTTATGTGACTGATTTTACCTGATTTGTAAAGTCATAGTTCGAATTGTGATTGTATTCTTACGATTTATGTGTAACTTTGTTAAATATGGTTAATTGCCGAGACGTGGAAATGTGCGTTACCTAAATGATGATACCCTATCTTATAAATATACGGTTAGAACCTGAGTTCTATGTGAAGATTTTACTAGGGCGGACTGATTGCAACAATGTGCTAATATTAGTCTTAAGTGTTAATATCATGATTGTAACTTGAACGTATCTTTTCAGTCGCATAGGAAGTTTTCGGCGCCCCGACATGGGTCTATGGGGTTCTACCCCAAGAAGAGGTCCCGCCGTCATCGTGGTAAGGTCAAGGCATTCCCCAGGGATGACCCCAGCAAGCCTGTCCATCTTACCGCCTTCATCGGTTACAAGGCTGGTATGACCCACGTGGTGCGTGAACCTGACCGTCCAGGATCAAGTAAGTAGTTGATGCATTGCACATGTTGATAGCATTGTTATTTTTACTTTCTGTCTTTCTCACACGTGGTGATCGCACTTCAACTCATGATTCTCAATAATTTCCAGAGATCAACAAGAAAGAGATCGTGGAGGCTGTGACCATTATTGAGACTCCCCCCATGGTCGCCGTTGGTGTGGTGGGATACATCGAAACTCCTCACGGTCTTCGTGCTCTGCTTACCGTCTGGGCTGAGCACATGTCTGAGGATTGCCGCCGTCGCTTCTACAAGAATTGGTAAATATTTTCTTAGTCTAATAGGTAGCTTAATAATTGAAAACGTCAAAATAACGTGCAATATAGATCTACTTCTCTAATATCTACTCAAATGTTTGGTTCTGTACCATGCTATTTAAAATACCGAATTCGATCAATGCTTCGTCTTTTTAAATATGTTATTATAAAACTCTTCTAATCATCTCTTATAGCTCTCCTCTTTTCAATGAGAGCCTGCAATTAAATATGCCTGGAGCATATTGTCACCAATTGGTCTCCGCTCCACGATGAGGCCATTTGGTTTTTCTTACAGCAGGCACTTTATGATTTGATCAGGTACAAATGCAAGAAGAAGGCATTCACTAAGGCCAGCAAAAAATGGCAAGATGAGCTTGGTAGGAAATCCATTGAGAAGGACTTCAAGAAAATGATCCGCTACTGCAGTGTGGTCAGGGTTATTGCCCACACTCAAATGAAGCTGTTGAAGCAGCGTCAGAAGAAGGCTCACATCATGGAAATCCAAGTGAATGGTGGAACCATTGAAGATAAGGTCAAATGGGCCAGAGAACACCTGGAGAAGCCTATCCCTATTGACTCTGTGTTTGCTCAGGATGAGATGATTGACTGCATTGGAGTCACCAAGGGTAAAGGATACAAAGGTGTGTATCATTTATCTTTTTTCTTATATCCTAGTAAACTGGCTACACTGGTGAAAGCCACTTAAAAATCCTTTGGTTGTACGAGTTTATGGCATTCAGACAGACATGCTGAGGTGAAATTAGTTCTTATTGTGTTGTACAATGTAACTTACTTGATCGAACAATTTTCCAGGTGTCACCTCTCGTTGGCACACAAAGAAGCTTCCCCGCAAGACGCACAAGGGTCTGCGTAAAGTTGCTTGTATTGGAGCTTGGCATCCTTCAAGAGTATCGTTTACTGTTGCCCGTGCTGGTCAAAAGGGCTACCACCACCGTACTGAGATGAACAAGAAGATTTACCGTATTGGACAAGGTTAGTGTCTGAATTACTAGCATAAAAAAGATAATAGTTAATAAATTTCAAACTATACTCCATTTAAAATAGCATTAGACAGAAGTTAAAAAAGGTTATTTATAATGTACACTTTGTTGCAAAAGTACAATAAACTTGTTACAGTTACGATTGACGCCTATAAATTAAAATCTATTTACATACCAGCTGTCACACTTATTTGTAATCATGTTAACCATTTTTCATAACAAATTATGTGGCTTTCATTTATTTATAATATTTCATTCCAATCTAAAATGACAGTGTCAATGCTAAAAAGCTAAAAGAAGCAGTGATGAACAATACTGGAACGTTTTTAGTTTTACTATTAACCTACCATTATTTGTTTATTTATTATTTTATTATGACTAAATCCTATGATGAAGACGAAGAAGTTTCACTATAGTGTGTTGTAAGTTGTTATTTTAATTAAAATAATGTTCCAAAAATTACATTTATTTTAATCTTAATTAAATCTAAGTCATCATGACATGATTGGTTGTCTCATTCATTGTTTTGGTGTAAGTTTGTCATGTGTGATGAAGATATTGTTATAAATAAAGCGTAATTTAAAAAAAAAAGTTTTATTTCGTTTATTTAAGTACTTAAAACAATTTCTTTGAAATAAAATGTTTTCAATTCCTGCTTCTGCGAGCCTCTTTTTTCTAATGCTATAATAAATGGAGTATAGGTATTTTGCATGGCTCGCTGCCTGTATGAGTGTCGGCTATCACAGTAAATATAGTCTTATAGCCTTCACTGATAAAAAATTTCTAATTAGACCAGTAGTTCCTGAGTTTAGTGCTTTCAACTAACCAAACCAACAAGTCTTCAATAATATTAGTAATTTCTTCAATTTTTTAACAGGAATCCACACTAAGGATGGAAAAGTTATCAAGAACAATGCTTCCACTGAATACGACTTGTCTGAGAAGTCTATCACCCCCATGGGTGGTTTCCCTCATTATGGTGAAGTGAACAATGACTTTATCATGATTAAGGGTTGCTGCATGGGACCCAAGAAACGTGTCATAACGTTGAGGAAGGTATGTATTGCACACAATTAGTGTATAATTCATTTTAATTAGTCATCAGACTGGACTGGGTATAGACCTCCTTTTTGGTAGTTTTTTATTTTTTTTTATTTAACCTATTAGTCCCCGAGCGGCGACCGGTCGCCGCATTACAATAGAAAATCAATTTTGTCTCATTAGCGGTGATTAGAGAGAATATGCTGCAAGTCAAACTTAATGGCAGCTCTGAACATAAGGGATGCGGGGGGTACTGTGCAGTGTGTAACCAACTTCACAGCCGCCATTAAGTGAATCGACCTGTACAACCAAGAATTCATCCACTAAATAAGTGTGCCTTTTTTTTCAGTCTCTGCGTGTGCACACCAAGAGGGCTGCTCTTGAGAAAATCAACCTCAAGTTCATCGATACATCCTCCAAATTTGGTCATGGTCGCTTCCAGACGCCGGCCGACAAGGCTGCGTTCATGGGAATACTCAAAAAGGATCGTATCCGCGAAGAAGCTGCAGCTACTACGACACCTGCTGCAGCTCCTGCTCAGTCATAAGAAATCTTTGACTATAATAAAACTAAGTAAAATTTACCGCCTTGTTTCACTGTCTCCAAGTCACAACAATTCACTCTTTATGGTTAACCAAGTCGATACTATTTAACTTTTTATGTTATTTAACACTAGAAAATACTCACTATTTGCAATGAAAGTGGATAATTTCATTACCAAATAGGTAACCAGTGTTCTCGGATACGATAAGAGTATCTGAACGCAATGAAATGTCTTGAAGTTTAAATATATTTCATTGTTACGACAAAAATCTCGATAACTCAGAACCTCACTAGGGCAGACAGTCGCTGTCACCGTAATATTACGTGCTGTCGGGGAGATTCAAGGTAGAATCTCGCTGTATTGTCAAAGCCTCAGTGCCGTCACCGTCAATCACGAGAAAGCTTATCGCTCGGTGCAACACCTCAATCACTAAAATCGGTTCAGTAGTTTAGGTTTAGGCGCTAAGGTGGAACATGCTTACATAGACTGCCTAAAACATTACTATTCCTTTTGGCTTGTTGCTATTAACCTTTTGAACGCCACCGACGTCTATAGACGTCAAGAAAACGACATTTTTTAAATACAAAATAAATATACTAAATTAAG
The DNA here is from genome assembly GCA_950381575.1 of Plusia festucae. Taxonomy (NCBI): domain Eukaryota; kingdom Metazoa; phylum Arthropoda; class Insecta; order Lepidoptera; family Noctuidae; genus Plusia; species Plusia festucae. Next base: position 7,553,110 of record OX494434.1, on the reverse strand, counting down.
TTTTCTGTTTCTTTTTCCTATTATTTCAAACTACTTTAGTGAAATATTGTAAATTGACACAAAGATATATTCATTATTTGAATTCACAAGAAAAAACAATCGTCAAATATTGCTAATCGAAATCCGTAAAATTGTGTATTTCCCCACGCCACAGACGTCAAGACACGTCAGCTAGTGATGGGTAGGTAAGGTAACTTATATTCCAAATTTATGAAATATTTTATTGAAAGTAGCTTACTATTACTTTGACAATTACTTTTTACTGACAAATATTCGTATCTGAATATTCCTAATGTATAATATTTAAAAAAATGTGGAAAAGAACTTATAATTGATATCCTTCAATCGATAGTTTACTGTCCACTCTCGCGCATCCCTATGTAAGAGCTCATAGACAGTTACCTGTACGCCACAGACGGGAATGGACGTCAAGCGGTGACGTCATTAGCGCTACGGGAGTCTGCTAGTGCTTTACTACATTTATTATGATGATCGGTGGTAATATTAAAATTTGAAGCTATTTGTTTGCTTTTAGGTTGCTTAGAACTTAGTAACTGCTGTTTAATGATAGTATGATACCAAATAGGGTCAAGTTAAATAAAAGACCAATGCAACGAATAATATTTATTTAAAAAATATAGAACGAAAAGCACGGATTCATTGGTTATCGATAACTTTTCGTTAAGATGTTGGAGTCACTATTTTTTTTTGTAGGTTTTTGTACTGAATTTGTGGCTTGGCGTAGAAGGGGCGCCGATGTGTTTACGCTCTGGCGTTCAAAAGGTTAACGATATCGCTATCCATGCATGTCGAGACTGCCGGCCCTGAGCAGTCCGCGTTTTACGATTTACAAAATTACAACCAATTGCAAACCACCGAAATATAAAACCGAATTACAGCTGCATTTGTAAGTCATACCTACATTAGGTAGGTACCTACTAAATTATATTCTGCCAACGATGCAGTTGATACCTAATAAAACTCACCGAAGTGGTCGCCGAGTAGAGTGCGGCCGGCGTGATGTTAGCTCTCCGAAAGTCAGAAGTTGTGCGCATGTATGGTCTGTTCATCTATTCTTGTTACAAATAGTAAACAAACCGACGTCAATTACAAATCACGATTTTTCTCAAAAATCACACAATGTATGTTACCACAATTAGTTTACAATTCTGAATAGATCACACAAAGTTTCCCATCACTAATTTTATTGACATTTCTTACATACGCCATATTTGTTTACATGTTTGGACAAGTATAGATGAACAGACTATACCATAGATTATACACTTATACTGGTATAGATGCGCCACTCCTAAGGTCAAAATGAAAGTTATGTCGTTACCCTGACTACTAGATGGCGCTCAAGTACAATTATTTTTCGCACCGGCCCTATAGGTGGCGCTTGGATACTACTTTTTCAATTTATTTATTTTTATATTAATTAATTTTATTATTAATACAAAAGCAAAGATTAAAAACACTTAAAAATTATATTATAACAAGTTACTAAAATTATCTAGGTCAAATTAAACAGAAAGGTAAAAACAAAAACTTCAAGTTGTCATTGCATATTTATTTATCGCTTTCTTTTATAAATAATCAAAAGCTTTCTTCTTTATCTGGTCATTACCGTCAAAAGAATTAATCTTTCCATTTAATTATTGATTTACTTTCTGATTGTATTTCCTTTTTTCTGCGCAGAAAATTTAAACTTGCTCTTCTCAGGAGCTGAAAGAAACAATAAGTCTAATAAATATAAGTATCAAGTTGTTGGTCAACATCTCACATTTTAACACTGCTTTCACTCATACAAATCTACAGGACACCATAATTATTATGTAGAGGAAAGTCAAATGAACTTTGAACAATGTGCTTCATTATGTGTCAATAAAATTACATGAATTTAATGGATTATTTAAACATATTTTTACAGTTTACAATAATCTTAGAAAAGCTTTGTTCATTAAAAAGTAACAATAGAAATGTGTTTACTTTTAGAATAATGTAATAAAACTTTATTTAGAAAAAACATTAAACAGAATGAGCCTACAATTATAAATGTAAGTTTACTGACCGCTTGATGAAGTTGTTGCTGGCTCTGCTTCTATTTGATAAAAAATGTCTGATGTTGAAGGAACATCACATGATGTCAGAATTACTTGGGCATTTTGTTGCGAGGCTGTAAAATAAATATTTGGATCTTTAATCTCTCTAATCACCGTTAATGAGACACAATTGATTTTCTATTATAATGTGGCGACCGGTCGCCGCTCAGGGACGAATAGGTTAATATTATTTCAGCATTACAAAAAAAGCTTGCAAGTAAAATTATTATCACTTCTTGACATCTTTATAATAAGAAATTTTGCACAAGTTAAAACCCAATATTATGGTAATTTACTCCGCCCCTAAGATGACCCACTGACCTAATTTAGTTCTGGTCTGATGATGGAAGGTGGCTAAGGGAACTCGGGATTTGTGTGTCCATATTTTTAATAGCAGCTTTTTTTCAGCATGTTTATAAAATAGAACTATGGTAAAGTATAATTAATTATATACAGGTAAGAACCAATAAAGAAAATTGAAATAAATAATAGTAAAAAAGGCTTACGCAAATTCAATGTAGGTATCGCATTTCTAGTCAAACGTCTGCTTGATGTTTTATAATAATCCTCAGTGTTGGTGGCAGATTCAAATATTATTTTGTATATAACAATTTCCTCTCTCTTGAGTTGCAATATTAAGTATAGACTTCTGCTGGTTTAACTTCTCAGTATGAGGATATTCATAAGAAGGGAAATGGTGTAGAGGTCCTTTAAATAAATAAAACAATTATTACTATAAAATCTTAAGCAAACAGTACAAAAATAACATGTCACTTTTATAATTAATAAGTCTATTAAAAACTTTTGTTAATTAATTTAACTTACCATCGATCTCACATTCAATATAACATTTTAAATGAGATGATTTCGGCATTTTTAAAATCCAAGTTATAAAATCGAAGTCCGAGAGATGAAGTGCCGAGTTATCATAAATATTATTTATGCTATCAGTCCGGGGTCCAAGTAACAAGCCAGGTGATATCGTAAAACGTAGGTAGATCAGAAACCGTAAGCAAGTAGTTATAAAAATATCGAGACATAATAAAAGACAAGCGAACACTAAACAAAAAACCGAAACAAAACAAAACACAAGTGGAAAAGTTGGAAAATGAGAAATGAGAATTCAAATATGGCTGTCAGTAACGAAAACTTTTCGCCATAATGTTGCCGCGGTTTAAATTAAGTATATATTTCCACAAATTTAATTTTGTTACACTTTATATTTTTAAATTGAATTACATCCTGAAAAGACCAACACGTGTTAGAAAGATGTATTTAAAATATTTTATTTGCAAATATTCTCCTTCAGCTTATGCCTAGTAGTAGCTGCTGCCCTCTATTGTCATTTATGTCAATATCCGGATGATAACTGATGACCCTGAATACTAGATGGCGGTACACTCTATGAAATTTTTTGAATCTCATTTTTGTAGGGGAGTTTCATACCCCTGGACTATACAGCACTCGCCAATCTTTATAGCCGCTCTGAATGTAGCCGTCGCAGGTAAGAACTTCCGCATGGTACAGTCGGGTGGACATTTCATAACCGAGATTTTATTTTTGTAATTATTGCAAATTAAAATCTTCAGGTACGTTGTTCGATTAGCTATATTATATTGACATCTGTTGTGCTTACTCATGATTTTTGTACGATTACATAAGCAGGATTAGATTGAAAGTATTTTGATGTTGTTAGAGATATATTTGCCAGCCCTAACGATTTTCCAAAGCAATGATTGCAGTTCAATTACTTATTCAATCAAATTCGATTAGGTAATGTAAATTCAGTTAGGTGAAGGGACTTCTAAATAAAAAATATACATTGCTTACGACAAAAGAATATACATTTTTTTATATTAATTTTTAATAGGGCTACACCTTTCTACGAACTTGCGCATGGTACACTCGATACTATTATTATACCACTAACCACACACTACTCATACACTGGCTCGCACTAGTCGCACTACAAGCGGGAGGCGAGGACGCTTACGGGTGGAAGACAGCGCGCGCAGGCGTGCCCTGCCTCCATGTCCCGCTGATACCTGATTTTGTGTTCTGCGCAGCGTGATGCGGCTAGGTTTGGAGCGGCCATAAAGTTTGGCGGGAGCTGTACAAATCTGATTGAGTCGCGTCAACTTTTGTTGCTTACTCTATAGCTTATTCCGTATTATTACCGTAATTTTTAACAAATGTTAGGATCAGTTTCCGTTAACACTATTTTCATTAGAGGTAATTAAGGTGAACAAGCAAGAGGGATATATTCAGCAGATGTATGTAAAGAAATCCCACGCAGTTAAGGATAGCCTATTTGATTATTGATGTATGGCGACATAGGATACGTCATATCAAAACATCGAATCTTGATACTTGATCCTTTTTGCATGGGTATTTTAGGACAGAAAAGCGTGTGATAATATAGAACCAGACGATAAGCTAGTGGCTTATTGAGCTGGACCAAAAACTAACAAAAATATTATTTATTTTGGTCCACATTTTATTATGAAGTCTTATCAAAATAATTATTATTTATAATATGTCTAATACATTGCAAAACTATATTACGTTCTTTTCTCATTTCATTATGCAATAGTTTCTGAAGTAAAGTTGATGGTATCTTTCGTCTTATATGATTTTGATTTCGATCATTTCTGATTGGGGGGTGTTTTTTTAGGGGACATTGTTTTTCTTTAACTTTGATAGCTGGTTCTTGGTAATCATGTTCAACATTAGATTTAACAATTTTTACTTCTTCTGGAGCATCATCATCACTTTCCTTAGTTTCTATTTCTGTAGCATGTTTATCAACAACTGCAGATTCTTGTTTAGTGTCATCAATATTAATACTTTGAGGTATTTCAAGTGATTGCTCAGCTTTGATCGGTGTTTCATTAACTGTATTTTCTTGCTTACTATCAGTTTCTTCATCCGAAGATTCATAATCACACATCAGTGTTGTTAAGGCCCCGCAAAGTATTGGCTCCTTAACACTTGTAGTTTCTACTACATGTTTTTGAGGTTCTTCATAATAATCCTCTTCTATTAAGTCTCCACAAATGGTTGTTTCCATGGTATCTTCTATTTCAAAATCCATTACAATATTTAGAATTCCAGTAAATGGTTTAAGCTTATTTTTTTCATCTTTAATAGGTATGCTTGGTATAACTTTTTGTGTTTTTTCTTTTATTGGTTTGTTCTTACTATGTGAAATTGAAGAATCCACATTTTGTCTTTTAGGCTTCTGGTTTTGATTTTGTTTATCACATCCATGTCTTCTCTTGACACCGGGCCTATAATCTGTTTAATAACAAAAAATATTGTTTATAAATTATACTTATAAAACATTAAGAGCATAATAATATATTAGGTATAATAAAGTATTTTATTACCTGCAGGATTATGCCTCTCCTTTTTATTACCACTGTTCAAAAACATTTTTTCACCCCTTTCAATTTTTTCTTTTCGCTCAGCAGCTTTTTTTTCTATGTTACTTTTGGTGGGATATCTCTTCTTTCTTTCTTCTCTCCATTTCTGTATTTCTTCGGGATTGTTCAAATTCGCGATTTTTTTATACAAACCAGTAGAGTGTTGCATTTGAATGTGTTTGGTTATTACTTTAGGATGTGCAATAAACTGGCAACCATCTATATTACATTTCTGTAATTATAATAATATCATTAGTTTCATTTCAAAAGATGTATTATTATGTTAATGCCCTAATCAAGGGTATTTACCTGGTGCTGTTGTTTGTGTTTAAAAAGAAGTTCTGCTGTTGGAAAGCCCCGATCACAAGTTTCACACCAGTGTTCCTCATTATATCCTGTTCTGTTGTCATATCCATAATTTGCTGGGGGTCTCCAAGGAAATTGTGCAGGCGGGCCATGGTTTGGTCTAAATTGTTGGTTATAAGGTCGAGGGTGTCGGAAACCATTGTTCATGAAAGGTCGTGGAGGTCTATTCATGTTTAGATTTTATATCACTTACATAAAATCTGTTGTTTATTATGAAGAAACAGTTAAATTTTATGTATACAATTACATAACCTCAATAAGTAGCGATAATTTTATAGTGGTAAATCAAAACACAGCAAAACAAATAAATTTCTCTTAGTCTATGTTGGCAGTGGCACTAACTATTCTCACCAATTATATTAAACTTGAAATTACAATATTACACACGAGGGTCTAAAACAAACAAATAAACAATAGCAGAACCTGCACACACCTGCACAGTGCACAACTGGCTATTTGTATTTAGTAATCTGTGGCCTGTGCACAGACTATAGACTAGTAATAATAATAATAAATCTGTGGCTCTGTCACAGACAGTCACAGACCAGACAGGGTCACAGATTAGAGACTAGTAATAGAGTAATAGCCAAAGACATTGTAATGTATTCTACTAATAAATCCTCGAAGACAACGGATAAACATACATAATTATATAAAAATACATACATATTATAGCACATACATATATAACATAAATTGCATCCAGACCCAGACACAGAACATTATGATCGTGCTCATCACACAAAGATTTGTCCTAGGTGGGAATCGAACCCATGACCTCCGTACGAATCTGGTCAATCTGACTTTGACCAGATTTTGACGGGCCTTTTGAAATGAAATGAAATGAAATATTTATTTTTTTCGAGTAGACCTTTACAGGCACTTTCAAAACGTTAATGACGCTAGTTGCGCGGTTCCAAGGTGTCATTCCTATGGAGAAGAACCGGCAAGAAACTCCATAGGTTACTCTTTTAAAATTGGTTATGAGTATACAATTTAAATAATATTGAGTAAATAAATGCAGGGTCTTTCCTGGACTGGCCTTTTTAAGAAAGAACCAGGTCGATCTGAGCAAGCCTGTGCCAACAGATGGCAAGCATGCCTCGAATAGCTCATGCAGCTCAACCATTTTCGAGGGAGCTGCACAACCCGACACACAACAATACCACCAGTGACACCATAAAAATATGTGGGGCAACAACTTCCTCAAATCGCCAGATTGCAAAACTATAGCAGACTAAAAGATGTACAATAATTTAGAATCAAATTAAAAGAGATAATAATAGACCTGCATAATATTTACACTTACAATACCCATGAACTTATGTTATAATGAATTTAATAAATTGAATTAAATAAAATTGTAAACATAATATGCAAAAGCACAAAACATGTCAAAGAAAAAAATGAAATACAATAATGTATACGCAAAAGCGCAAAACATGTCAGATAAAATATAGGTATGAAATACAATAATGTATACGCAAAAGCGCAAAACATGTCCACAAATTGTATATAAATAAATATATTTACAACATGCAAACACAACAAACGACAGATGCACGGTAATACTATCTATACAGTATTGTAACTCGGCCGCAAAATAGAAATAAATGCCTACAGCCGCGCGCTACGTAAACGTGCGTTAACGGCCCGTTCACGACTTTGGTCTAAGCGGCGCGCGGCGCGGCGGGCGGGGCGGCGTCGGTGAGCGGTGCGAAATGCACGCCACGTACCTCAGTAGCGGTTAATTGTAGCCATAGATTATACAGGTTGTAGCGGCCGTGGTGGACGTATTTAGGTAGTCAAATCGTGCTCAAAATCATGGCGTTATCAAAATTATCCCTTCTATGTTTAGAAAGCAGTACATTTTTAAAACCAGACATTCTTAATATGAGAGATATAAACATTAAATAGAGATATAATAATTAATATGAGAGATATAAAAATTAAAACATTGTTTAATTTCTTCCCACAACCTTTTTATAAGATATTTTTATATTTTTGTTGGGGATGTTTTGACATCAATATAGGCAGTCGATTAAAAATGTCTGTAATAAATGCCTCGGTATCCATAACCGCCACAAAATTGTCTATTTTTATGTTTTTAATTACGCCTCTGAGTACGTCACTTCTACACCGCTGTCCACGCCGCTCTGTTTCGTGGCGTCGCACTCATTCGCTTGTACTTTTGTTCCTGCCGCTCCCCGCACCGCGCGCCGCTGCAGCGATTCGCTCGGATAAAACCGCGCGCGTTTTCGCTATGAGCGGCGTCTCGTGGCGTGCTTCAAACATTTTTATACTTTTGATCTTACCGCTCGCCGCCCCGCGCTTAGCTGCCGCTCACAGCGGCAAGGTCGTGAACGGGCCGTTAGGGCTGCCCGTCTCCAGCAATTTAATTACATTTGCCTACTTTCTGTTTCTCCTATTTAGTTTTGTGATTGTAAATATCCTTTTCATATAAATAAATGAAATACTTTGTATATTGAATAGGAAGTGTTCAATAAAAATGCGTGTTGTTTTTTGATTGGTAGATTTAATAAAAAGGTACCTACCGTATCATGATTCATTCAGAACAGCATAACTACCTATTTCACTCGTCTCAATAACTTTCCGTTACTCTATTCGCTTTATTTATTAATCCAAACACCTTTTTTTCGTGAGATAAAAGGAAATACTTATCCATTAAAAAGACACACATTATGTACCTACCTACCTACTAGTAAGTAAAATTATTTTATAGTCTTACCTTTCAGAGTTTCCAGGTAATTTAAAAAAACTTATGTCTGGATGCGTTATTGACGAATTCATACAACCAAAAACAGCACAATATTTCCTATTCGTCATATTAACTGATTTTTGGAGAAAAAATCGCGCGGTTATTGTTAAAAAAACAACACACCATCCGTTCGACACTGCGGTACAGCCGTGACTGTCGGCGTCGCGAGCGCAATCCGAGATCGAGGCGCGTAGGTATAGCTCGCGTTTCGTCCGTTTGTATGAAGTTACAATACTGTATAGATAGTATTACCGTGACAGATGTATAAGCGAGCAGCTCAATCCCAGGCGGCTTTATCATTCAAATAATCGGATATCTTGTAATATCCTTTTTTACATAATTTTGATTTAATATGAGTTTTGAATTTTCTAACAGGTAATTTACGAATATCAACGGGGAGCTTATTGTAAAAGCGTACATTGACCCATGAACGAGTTGCTAACTCTATGAAGACGAGTAGCATGAACAGTTAAATTATGTTTGTTCCTGGTATTAACAGAGTGAACATCAGACATTTTTACAAAATTAGATTCGTTCTTTTGAACATACATTAAATTTTCAAAAATATATTGCGAAGTTACAGTCAGAATGTTTATCTCTTTGAATTTCTCTCGGAGAGAAACTCTTGGGCCTAGATTATAAATAGCGCGGATAGCCCTTTTTTGTAAAATGAAAATAGTATTAATATCTGCACAGCTTCCCCATAGGAGAATGCCGTACGTCAAAAGACTGTGAAAATAACTAAAATAAACTATTCTGGCTGTATCCACATCAGTTATCTGTCTGATTTTCTTTACAGCATAAGCGGCTGAACTGAGCCTTCCAGATAATTTGGTAATGTGTGGGCCCTACTGTAGTTTGGCATCAACAGTTATACCAAGAAAAACAGCTGATTCAACAGGGTCCAACTCTACTCCATTCAGTTGTACATTGGTACTTATTTGCCTTACATTAGGCGTTGAAAACTTAATCAATTTGGTTTTTGATGAGTTTAAAAGTAAATTATTGACATTAAACCAATGGACAACCCTAGAGAGCGCGTTATTGACTTCGTCAAAATTTTCGAGTCGGCGTTTTATTTTAAAAACTAGAGATGTATCATCTGCAAACAGCAGAATCTTATGATTTTCCCTTACATGAAAAGGTAAATCATTTATATAAATAAATGTAGTTGTTGTAGTTGTAGTCACTAGACAGTGACTAAAACTAAAACAAAAGGCCCGTCAAAATAAATGGTTTGCTTGAATGATTTATAAATTGCCATTTGTTGATACATACTTTTGACACATAATAATTATGCTTAGGTCTGAGGCTTAGTCCGTTTCACGAAAGAAGTCCCACGGCAATAAATGGAGCTAATTATGACATTAATAAAATCCCCAAACTGCGGGGAATGATTTACTCCTCCATTTAATGTGATCACCTAAGGCTCAGGTCACCAGGTATAAAAAAAATATGTGTGTGTACCAGAGTACACAGGTAAGAAGTGAAACTTCTTTATTTTCTAATCGTTTTTTGTTTTATTTTTAAATTATTATTTAATTTATATTTTTTATTGTTTTTAGAATTAATAATGTTCACTAGATTTACAGTCATATTTATTAATACTTGCTAATTTTAACAGATTTATATACATTCACTGATACTTACAATCAAAAAGTGAGGTTAACCTCAAATAAATATTAAAATCATGCTCATACGTGTTGAATTTATAAAACGAAATATATAATCACTCTCACTTTTCTTGTTAATTCACTTAAATTTGAAAAAGTCTTTTTATTTTATCACTTTCAAATTAATATATTGTTATTCTTTTTTCAAACCAAACTTCAAAACTAATATATTGTTGTTATTATTATCATATATTACATTATATTCTTTACGTCACTATACTAAACTTCGATAAAAAAGCAACATGGCGCGTAACCGAAAAACGTGACGATTTTCATCACGTGACTTTCTCCCATACGTCGATAAAGAAGTTTCACTTCAAATACATTTTAGGAGAATGTAGGTACAACCATGGGTACAACAGTGAGGGTAGCAAAATTCTGTAGCATGCATGACTGACACTAGCGCCGCGTCTGAGGGACTTCTATCGTGAAAATATGGACTATAGGTAGGTAATAATTTACTATAATATTATTATTCTGTAGTTATTAGAGATGTGTTACCAATATTGGTCAGTATTTGCTAATATAAAATATATATTCGTCTAGTAATATTCCTAAACTCCTACTGTGCTGTAACATTGACCTATAGAGCCAACAGGTGAATCTCACAAAGCGTTTGTTTGGGTGTCTCCAGTGTATTTACGCCCTTCTGTAATATTATAATATCTTAACGAATATTAATATTTGAGATCAGTGATATTTAACTTTGACCTAATAAATAAAAACTGGTTGTCTGTACCTTCATACGAATGAGATGAATGTACCAATACTTCTGATCAAGAACTCTTGATCTGAGACGAATACAATAGGTTCGTTTGTCAGCATTCGTTCACTTTACGAAAAACAAGAAGGACAGAACAGCAGAGTTAATACATATGATATACCTCCATTCAGAATACAAAATATGCTTTATGGATATTAGTAGGTAGGTATTCGATTTGTGCCTAGTGAAATGAATCCCAGTTTATGTGAATATCAAATATTAGCTTTTATCGTAGATAGAGAATGAAGATTTCATCGGATGTACTATGACCGTAGATAGGCTATGACCATGAAGGTATAGATGAAAAATGGAGACCGCACTTCGAATACCTACTTGAAGCTCAAATGATGGTATCGCTATCTCGCTCACTGCGGTCCCACCCTCTCTTTCTAAGTAGGGTAACCTTCATTTTATTATCCCCAGGACATCACGTTTGGTAGTTGCTTCTATTTAGTGGTTAATATAAATATATCTACCTGCTTATTTCTAAGACCCATATTTGAAAATAAATATCTTTATCTTTTATCCTGCTTTAGTTCCAAATTCAGAAAATGGTGCTTCTAATTCATGACCCCAAATATGACCTAAAATGTAAACACATGTGATCCCTATACTTGAGTAGATATTAGAGATTTTTTTTTGATTTTTTAACTACTGTTTCTCTTAAACTATTCACTTTTGGGAAAACAAAGTTGTAGAACAAAAGTTATTCATTATAATGTGTACTTTAACACCCTTTCGCATTAGTACCCCCTTTCTGACTAACCTTGTATACATATATCATTCGGGACTATAATAGGAACGGTATATTATTAAAAACTTCAAAAAAGAAACAAAAACACTTTCCAAATTATTTATTTATTTATGAACTTAACCGCTGACCAAGGTAAAAACCAGCCTTTGGGTCACATGAGGTGTCAACAAGACGCTTCGATAAATCTTTGAAAAGAATGTGAGCACTTGGACCCCACGGTCCCAATGTTTCAACCCCAAACTTCTCGAAAGTATAACTTCCAACTAGGTTGTTGTACTTCCGCCGCTTGAGGTTCTCAGCAATTTGCACCATAGACTGTTCATGTAATGAACTTGCTATCTGAAAATTATAATATAATTTACAAAATATTGCATTTTGTCTATTTGGAAATATAAATTAAATATGTAACAATAGAAATTCGTCCCTCTTATGGGTATAAAATGACTAATAAACATGCATAATTAGTTAAGGTCCTACAGAAAGTCCCAAATATTTCCGCAATATGGTTACACTACTTCAAAATGATTTCTTATGAACGTAAAAGATAAAATTGCAAAAAATCCATGAAATTCGATGTAAAACTATTGGATCTTTTCATGGTTATTAGTATAGTCATTTACCAGTATGTTGAAAACATTGATTAAGCCTTTTATGAAGTAATTAATTGAAAATACAAAGAAATATCTTTACAATAATTCATTGTTAGAAATCACGATTTAAACACTTACGCGTCAAATCGTATATCACCTCCTGGACACCACGTACTACCGCAACCCCGCACTACACAAGTTTGCACCATTTCTTTAATTATAACAATAATTACAGGCAAAAATTTCAAACGAAGCTCTGAATCGAAAGTAAACAACCGCCCTAATGACAGGAATTGACAGGATTTACTTGACATATGTATTTAAAAAGAGAGATCAGACACCAGAGAGTGAGATAGAGAAACGTAGGTATTTGACTCAAACCGTTGTTCCGACAGTGGCCTCCATTTTCATCTATACCTTCATGGCTATGACCATGAAGGTATAGATTAAACTATGACTGATAATTTACTAGAGACATGCTAGAGACTAGAATACATTACAATGTCTTTGCTAGAGACAGACTTCGATGATGGACTAATACGTGAATCCATAGAATATTAATAGTTTCCTAACTTATACTAATATCATTGTTACATCTTTATGTAGTCTGTGAAACTGTGACATCTAATTGATTGATATTCAAAGTATTCAATTGATTGAATCTCAGATTGAATGAAGTGTCAAGTGAGTTTATAAAAATACTTAAATTTTTATTATCCTCTACAAGTCCACATCACACCACAAAGAGTTCAATAAAATATTTATGTAATGACATAAGGCCTTATTACAAATACGTAGAAATGAACAACTCTGCAGCAAATTCCGCAGCTCAGGTAACCACTCTGAAGATTTAATAAATTATTATTCAAATGTTATTTCAAACAAAAAAACATGAGAACATTGTTTCAGGTAGGAGAAATATTTACTGAGGCTGGTGCTGCCTTTAATAAACTTGCAGATTTGGCTATGTCATTGCATCCAATGGTAGATTTGTCGACCAGGTAAATATTTAATACTTTCTCCTTCCAATGTTTGTCTGTTACTGTGGTTTATCTTTACTTGTATTAATTTTCTTAATGTCATTTCCTTTATGTGCTTTATCTATACGAAATATGATTGTAGTAATATATTATGATATTGTATTTCTATCTATATAAATAAAAATGATTCACTAAATGTGTTACTAATCGCAAAACTATAGAACAGGTGAATCGCTTTGGCTGATATCTTTTAAGTTGTGTTTGTAATAACAGGATAATGGTTCTATGTCAAGGATTTTTCGTAATTCCCACAGGAACAGCGGGGGCAGTTTCGCAGGCGTTCGCTAGTCCATAATAAAATGTTATTTGAATATGTTTAGGCTCAATCTACTACTAACATAATGCATTTAAAACATCTGGTGAGCTGTTCAGTTCACAAATTAACTGAATATTTGACAGCTATTTGTGTTGGCAATCCACTGAAATACATTTAAGATGCAAAGCTAGTCCAGGTAGATCTCACCAGGTACCTATGGTGAAGAGGACTCTACGCTAACATCTGCTATTACTTGTGTAATTGTACCAGTATTACTACTCAGTCTTTGATTTTAATTTTTCAGCCAGCAGCCCAAAACTCCTGTGAAGAAGAAATTACCAGAAGAGAGAACATTGGCAAGCAGTAATGTTTCAGCCGTTTCAGGGCACACTCAGCATAACATACACAATGCACCTTTGTCTCAGCAGGTTATTATTATTAAAAAAAACACCAGCTTGTAACTTTATTGAGCCAATAGTTAATACTCTTTAAAAAAGTGAAAAATTACAATATAAAATATATTTTTTATTGTTTCTAGGTCACGCTGAATATGTTAAATGCTCAAGAAACAGAGATAGATGCAGATGGCTTGGGTGGTGATGTTAAACTAGAATTTGAATCAAGCACAGAAGAGGTTACTACTTAAAATAATAACAATTACACACTTATCTATGTTAAGACTGATTGTAAATATTTCTATAATATAATTACACCAGAACATAATGTGTTTGTTTTACTTAAAAAAATATACTTAGTTGATCTATTAAGGGAATACATTTTTGTATTTACAGTAACAGCTCAGTTATAACCACAACAAAAATACAACAAACATAAGGAATAGTAAAAATAACTTTCAATAAATAGATAAATAATTAACTTCACAGTCATTTTCTTGAGTACAAGCACTATGTTAATTTAGTCTGTATACTCCATTACTGTTTTTAGCATTCATATTTACAAATCCAAGATGCAAAGTCATTGTCTTAAATTCGTCCTCAAAAATTACCACAGAAATGCAGTCATTTCAATAAAATAATTGCAAACACCACTTTATGCCATGCAGATAAAGTTGAAATTGCCACAAAATGTGTCCATTTCAAAACTGTTACCACTTATGTCACTGAAGATTTTTTTGGGGCTGTGAACCAATTACTTAGAAAAAACTTGTACAGTTTCAAATAAAATTTGCAGTTTGTAGTGTAGTTAGTAGTTTAAATTTTTTCTCTTTGAAAACTCAGAACTTTTCTATTCCAAGATGACTCTTCAGATTGGTAAGTTTTGTAATGAGTGTCATCTGTAAGAACTGATTCAATAACAGTTTCAACATCCCCTTTGATTTGCAAAGTTGAGTAGTGTTCAAAGCCATGCCCAGATTTCTTAAGCCTCCTCTGGGCATTACGGTAGCATTTCCATGGCTGGGGTTCAATTATTATAGTCCTAGATATACTTTTTATGTATCTCAAAAAATTTAATAAACCAATGTCTCCATTATTTAGGTGAATCCATATTGTTATTGAAAAACAAAATGTAAAGTCGAATGCAGTGCGATGAAAGGAGGTTAAATAATTTTGAATCATTTCACGGTCATTTATGTTCATAATGTTGGAAGTAATAAATGTGATAATATCGGGATATTCATTGTTTTGCTTAGCTCTTTCTATTAATTTTGGGTCTATGTCAACTGCCAACATTTGTATGTCTGAATCTGGATAAGTTTCTTTCAAATACAAGTATAATGCTTTCGACAGGTCTCCTGTATTACATCCGACGTCAAGGCAAATGAGCTGCTTTTTAGACTGTTTTGGAAACATTCGTGGATGGAGGTTGTTTATTCTTTCACTAACGTCGTGAAATGAATAGTAGTTTATAAAGTTTCCATATTTAACAGCTCCCGGATCAGAGCCATAAAAATCCAGATCGTTGTTTGTGTCATCACTTTCAGTTTTCATGATTTATTTATTTAGATATTGATTATAAACTGAACAAATAATCGATGTAGCCGACAGCCCGACATCCACAAGCAATCAATACGTAGACAATGTCACACTGCTGTGACAGTGATCAGTGACACGCATGCCGCAGTTTAGTAATGTCAACGTCAAATGATTGATCGTTCACCAAGTCGTGGATTGCTTTTAGCTAAATAGTTATGTAATATGAAACAATAAACCCGAATTTAATTAATTTCAATAAGTTTTAATTAAAGCAACCGAATAACTGAAAATATTATTTTGTATTTGCAATATTGCTTTTTGGGTTATGCTAGTGGGTACAAGCATTCGTAGCTAAATTTCCTAAAAGTTCGATAACTCTTGGATAGATGGTAGCACTCGCTACGTGTATTTTAGACGTAAACGTGATAGGTGACCGGTGACAGTAATTACGTTTTAAACCGTACCCTCCGATTCTCTCAGTCTTCGTCTTGGACATGTTTGCTCTCCTGTTTTCTTGGCTAAAATACACATTAGAGACTCTTCATTTTCTGAATGTGGATTAGAGGATGGAACGGTGGACCACATATTTTTTAATTGCCCCAAGATTTCTGTTCCTTTGTATGACTTACTTCCTCCAGATTTTCTTCGTCCTATCAATGTTAACACTCTTTTATCTCTCTCTGTCTTTTCTTATTATGTAGTCCTATCTAAGTTCCGAGATCATCTTCATCCACATCTAAGATGGAGGCGGTATAAGTCTGATAACATTTCATAAACCCAATTGAAATAAATTTCTTTAGTTGATGTTAAAGTAGTAAACAAACAGTTATAAACTGTTCACCGACATTAACATAGGAATGTCTGAATTTTATTTTAGAAATTATCACCTACAATAATGCAATGGAAAATCCGATTATATTATTTGCTTTGCCTATTCGTGCCAAATACAAACGCGTGCACACGCATAGGTAAAGCTTTCTTTTTCCTATTATTGAAATAACGGAAGTGTTCCTATACTTCCTATCCCTTGTAATATATATCACTTGTGCCTCGTAACTTTAAGGAAATTCTAAATGGAATGATGCGGCTACTAGTTATTTACGTACAGCATTCACAGCTACAAGAAGGTTGTGGAGGTCAGAAAGGCAGGCGCTCCATGAATATACGGTATTCAGCTAAATCCGGTAAGACTGGATGCCGTCACCGATTTAGCTTGTAAAAAGGTCCGGTAGATGACTATTCACAGTTCTACTTCTTTTTTGTGTAGTACATGGAAATTTATTGTTAGCTCTAGGAGGTTGAAAGCTTCTTTTCATTTGCGTTTATGGGCATATACTTTTCACAGAATTATTCTGTGAAAAGTTGTTAGAGCGAGAAGAACAAGCGCCTAACCACGGTCCACGACCTATTATAAATACAATATCTAAACAACAAAACATTTGGTTTTCCTTACAGTATCATCGTGATCGGTTAATGTTCTTTTTTTGGAACTATTCCAGTCTTTTCTAATGCACCTACACTATTACTATCTTACGTAGGTATCTACCTACATAGTCAAGTTTCAGGGCAGTTGTACATACCTAACTATTATTTAGACCTAAATATGATCAAATAGTAGGTAGATGTCATCATATTCAATTCATATTATGTGATCTGGTTGCAAACAAAACACATTATCCTGGTTGTAGAATGTCAGAACCTGCTATAAACGGATGACCTCAATAACTAATAATTGTATCCTCATATGTCTAGTATCTTATTTCATCTCAATCGTGGTGGCCAATTTCAAAGAAGGCAACCTAACTATTTAGTGCTAGTACTTAGTGTGTTCTAAATTAAGTAGGTAGGTACGTCCACTATCTATTACTTACTACATTCAAGTCCAATGGGACGAAAATTTTAAACGCCTGGACTACGTTCAAGTGAACTTCCCAGTGCTAGCTTCATTTCAGTTCAGTTAGCTTCAAGTGTCATATCTACAATTTATATTAAATGTCCTGATATATATCTGCAGCAATTGAATAATTAAATCCCTCTCGTCCACAGAACTAACCGATTTAATTTTAATATACACAGGTACTTAATTATTGCATTCTTATTGTGCTTATAGCAAACTGAGATCAGACAGACTTTTTTAATACCGTTCTTAATTATATCGGCTTGAGAAATTGTTTGATTTACTGATTGACAAAATTGTTGAAGCGATTCAATTCAAAACTTTCGGAGCCTCAGATCGTAATGCTAAAAAATATAAAAGAAAATCAAATCAAGAAAAACATATTTTGTGAAATTCTTTATCTAGAAATACGCATTTTGGACATTTTATGACTTATCAACATTCTTCCTTGATTTACTTTTATATCCGTCATAATTTAAGCAATAAATCATAACTACATAGACACGGCTGTGCACCGCTTTTACTTTCCTTTAAATAGTATATCGTCACAGTTCCTAATAAACTTGAACGTTAGTTTATAATTGACATCCTCGGCAATGCGTGCACGGCCGATACCTACAGTTCACTTAAGGCCATTACAATGCAACCTTGCACCCTGCGCAAGCGCTTTTAAAGACTGAAATATTTTCTACAAGATCAGTTTCAACTGCAACTATTCAACTAAAATCAGTCTTTTACGAATGAAATGTGGGACTGAATGGTGCTCATACCGCACGCAAGCAGTTCGTAATTACGCTTTTTCACACACGTGAACGTGAAGTAGGTACAACACTCGTTGCAATTGGTAACAGATATGTGTCTTGCTTTTTGCCTTGCATTTTATCGGAGAAATTGGCTTGGAAAATGGTTCTCGATCATTTTCAAGTTCAGTTACGTAAGTGCGCGTGCGGAGAATTAGTGCGGAATAGCGGATGTTTGGTGGTGCTCGACGGCGAAGTGGCGCACAGTTATAAGCTCTCACCCGCTCCACCGCCTGTCAGTTGCTGCTGGACCACCCTCATACACGTTGATATTTAGTTTTAGTGTTGTGTGTGAAAAAACAAAACGAAAATGTGTTCCGCTTTCCGGATATACGTTGTATCAGTTATCTGTGTGGCAGTCGCCGCGGGCAATGTGCACGGGCCTCGAAGATCCCGCAGGATGGAGGTCGACGATTATGCACAGAACGAAATTGACAGTGGCCGAGCTGAGGATAGCTCGTGGTGGTGGACATCTGAGTTCTCTGTTCTACAGAAACTCTACGACGATTGCAGTGCACAGAAGCACATGTCTATGTGCTTGAAGGGCAAGGCTTTAATGGCACTCACCAGAGCAGTGGAGCAGGTGATGCAGTCCTGTGTTTAGTGTTCTATGTTATACTCCCATGTAAAGTGACAGTGTAATAATATTTTTACTTGTGCTGTACAGGAGAGCGTTCAGATTGCCGACGGGCTGACGTTGGTGAAGCAAGCTGACGCACCCTCCGCGGTTGCGGAGCCGCGCTTCTTCCCTGGCATGTCCACAGAAGACAAGCTCGACACTATGTTGCGCACAAGGTTCGAGCAATTGATGAACACACATACAATTTCCATGGATTTGGCATCGGAAGGCAGGGGTAGAGGTAAATATGTATAATGTGTCCTAAAATGTTTTATTATTATATTATTACCACCCACTTTAGTTATAATGACCTGTATTTATGTTCATTTTAGGTAAGAAGGTCTTACCTTACCTGTTACTTGGTATTTTTACCACCGTAACCATTGTGGGAGGAATGGCGCTAAAGACCTTAGCAGCAATTGCCGGCAAAGCACTCATCGCCAGTAAGGTGGCCCTTACCATCGCTGGTATTATCGCCCTGAAGAAGTTGTTCAGTCATGATGGCGCTCCCGCTGAAACTACCTTCCAAGTGCATGCAGACGGACACCATAGGTAAGAAAAATAGCCATGTATTTCTTAAAAATAACATTCATACATTGTACTCTACAAAGAAAATAACTGCTTTGCAATTTTTATTTGCATAGATTTAATTAATTTTATTTTTAAGGATCAGGTTTTAATCCAAATTATTTTAATTCTAGTCTTTAATTCGAAGGCGGAATCTGTATGTGGTGAGGCCAGCGAAGGCAGGTGCGGTGGATCCATACTTCTACGGCGAGCAGACGACGGCGAGCGTGTAGCCCTCGTCAACGCGTCGGGAGCCGGCCGCGCCGCCAGCCAGTGCCAGCCCAGCTCACCACACAGGCGACTCCACCGCGCCGACACACAAATAACCTCAAACCAAAGTACCGTCCGCTCTCCGGACATCCTTATCAGACGAATCGGTCGTCCATTCTCGATTTCAAATCTATGTCAGTAAATTATTTAATGTAATTTATTTATTTGTGACTACAGTTGTATGTTTAAGTAAATTAATTTATTAAAGTGATGTAAGATGTAATAATAAACGATGTTACACTCAATCTAGTTTCATTCACATCATACACTCTCAGGATGATTTTAATGAATAATACCTTAAATCAAATAAAGTACCTAATCTTGAAATGGGTAATGCTGATGTAACATAATTGCCTGAATTAGGTAAATTAGAACACTCAGATTAAAAATTAAAAAGGGCTATACAAATGTAAACATAAACATTATGACGCATTTCGCGACGTATTCACTAGTACATAGGCTTTACGAAGATTTTAGTTAATTTTTATTCAGTTCCGGATAAGCAGCGCAATTTTGTGAATTTAATCCTTTGTGAGCATTGAAAGAGGCACATGTCATTTATGAACCTAACAATGTTTATACCTTGTTAGCACGACGAACTCAGTGGTCGAGTGGCGTATACACCAGTTTTCAAGTTGTTGTCTTGCTCTGAGGTCCCGGGTTCGATCCCCGGACGGGTCATTGAAGAAAAATACTGTTCTAGATTGTCTCGGGTCTGGGTGTTTATGGTACCTTCTATATCTCTGATTCTATAGCACACATTCTTTATCTACTTACTTTGGATTCACATTTTTTATTTATTTAATTAAATATTAGTTAACATACGTATATCACGTTTTTCATAAATATATGGAGTTTTAATTATTGCCACAAGAGGCTTTCTTTACACGCTCTAGTGGAGAGGAGTCCAAGAAATATGTCGAGATTTTCCGTTAATGTGGGTGCAACGGGTATGAACGTGGAAAGTAGAAAGTTTTCATCGATTCACTGCACATGCACGAATACTGTTAGAGTGCATACCTATTTCATTATGATCTTTTCTGTATCGTCGCGTGTATTAAATGGGGCTAAGTGGACTACTTACGCGTTCGATTAGTTCATTAGAGCCGAATAAATAATCTGTTAATGAATGACGAGATCCGTGTGTACATGCAGTTAACTAGCTAGATAGTCGACCATTTTACAGGGAGAGGTACAGCGGAGTGTGGTGTAGCGTTTGTTCGGCTGCGGAAGGTCAGCTCGTTGATTAGCCGTGCGCCGGTAAAGGCCGACCACAGTGCACGTTTGTGAGCCCGGACGCTGTTTATAATGCAGATATGTGTTTGCCCAATCGCTGCACGCTACGCTGGCTATATGGCATCGTTAATGCGGCTGGCGTCTCTTTGCATACGCAAATATAGGGCGGGCGGACCAACGCTGATTAAGCGGTGCAGCAGCGGTAGCGCTCGCTTCATTTCTGTATCAGGAATTGTGAGCTACTCTTGATTAGTTTTAGCTTGTATGTTTATTTGTCAAACTCATACTATCCTTCCATTTATGGTTACAAACCTGAATTAAACTGGTATTATTTTAGCTGATTGTAAAGGTAAAACATAATTATTTTCAAGTTTGTATTTATAGGTGCCTAATTAATTTGTTGACATTAAGCCTAAATACGTGTCATGGAAAGTGTGATGATTGTGCTATTTGTGATACGTATGATATATTTATGTTTGTATTATTCACGTATACCAAACACCAATTTTGATTAATTATTAACAAAATAATGTATTTAATTATACAATAGACTAAAATAAACAACTTTAGGTATTTAAACTAAAACTTACTTCTCATATAAATTAATTAAGTTAATGTCAAAACTCTGTTCTTCAACCAAAATTCAGTTACAAAACACCTAGTAGGTAGTACCTAGGTACTACTCAATTTAGTGCATAAATCGATGTTGCGACTAAGAATCAAAATAGCCTATCACGCTATGATATCGATAATGTCAATTTATTCTATTTTATTGCGATTAGGTGCCATGTAAATCTGATTGTGTTCATCAACTTATTTTGCTGCCTGTACTTGATACAAACGTTGGATATTAGAATATTTTTTAAAGTTACATGCTTAGCCGAGTTTTGGTATTTTACTGATTGTGATTATATACATAGGGGGTCCTAAGCTTAGTTTGTATAAGTACCCATGATCAATGTGTTACAGCTGACAGGGAGTCTCCAGGGATGTCGTTTGGGCAGTCGCGCCGTACCTCTGAGCTAATATTACCTACCTGCTTACTTACCTTAGTACCGGAGTCAGGTGTCCGCCGCCCATCTGCCGGCCACTCAATACTTGATGGGTGTCTACATCTCGAATTAGGCTATTCAACTGATGTCTCCATAGATTACTGATTTAGGTGCTAATGCAAATTGTTTGCTAAATTGAAGCTAGCTAAATGCGCATATTATAGTGCCATACTACATAATGTAATATGCAAACGGAATTTATAATTGATGTTGCTAGTTTCAATACCTAATAGTCAATGTACCTATGCAGCATGATTTGATGTTATATGACAGTCATCTAAGAAGGGAAGTAAGGTGGCAATCGGATATTATAGCTATTCGACTAAATATCGTTTCGCACTTATTATTTGTGCTCTGTTTTGGTAGAGCTACATAGATATTAAATACCTACTAGCCTGAAATATCCCACAGCTGGGCAAATCCTCATTTTCTTTCACTTTTGTGTGTTAAGATCAGCTCTGATCTCTAGTAGATTTTAAGATAGTCTTACATACTTTGTACTATAATTCAATTGAAGTTTTTAAACTACAAAATAAATTATGTTTTGTAGTTGGGAATCATGTGTACAATATTTATGTCGTTGGATACCGGAGTTCTTAGTCCAAAATAGCATCCTTCATAAAATCGATGCATTTCTTTTTGTCCATATGTTTGTCTAGGTAAATACTGGTCGAAGGCTGCGGGCGTCACTTGTACAGCGAAGTTACTTTACGGGCGAATGGTCAAAGTATTCGACATAAACCTATTTTGTTCTCTTCTTATATTGGATGTGCGCTCCCTTCTTCGCCTTCACCCGCTGCCGCTGTCCACTGTTCTAGGGTTGCTACTCTCTGCAAATTAAAACACAATTTTTAATCATTTATCTTCTCATTAGGAATGAAATTTTGGAAACACGCAGCTAGAATAATTAGTTTTCTTATAGATCCTTAAAAAGGGTCATTAGGATTACTGAAAATAAAAACTTGTATTTTTAATCTTATAATTTTATTTTGAAGAAAATCTTAAAGATATGTTTTTCTTTTCATGAAGAATAAAACTTATTTTAAAAGAAGCGGCCTGCAACATACCCGTTTACTGAGCTGGTCTAATCCGCGCTCATTATAGAAGACACTTTCGCTCTGTTACGGTTTGCTCAACTCGTGTTACTCCCGATACGATGTGCTGATATCCGATTACCACCTACTTTACTTTCATTAGTTTTCTATTTTATATGGAACACCGATATAATTTTCATTCGATTGATTTTACAGTATCGAATGAATTGAAATCGAAGTTTGATTGAATGTGTGTTTAACAACCCTAGCGGCGGGTGGGGGGTTATGTGAGGAAGTTTTGTCGGAATTATGTTGGTACGTGCCAAAGCCATTATTGCTGGGAGAAAAGTTCATCAATTTCATTTCTGGCCCCATACACGTACGGGGAGTGCGATTCGTACCCGTATTTAATACATAACTTATATTTTATATCGCTTATTATAATAAATACATATAATTATAGATATTTCAATGTATCATCTCTGTTACTGGTGTAAATTTTTGCTCTAAACCACAGAAACAACTTTTTTCTTCTATCTTTTTTGTTTGTCATGAAAAGAAAGCTTTGAAGGATTTTTTTGGTTTAGGTTTTGAGTTTGTTGATAGAAGACAATAAAAAAATCTGTGAGTTTCCCTGGTTAAACTTAAGCTTTTAAAGCCGTTGGTCCTGCGCCTGGTCCCTCTCCGGTCGTGTCGGTCAACCGTCCCATCGGACTATGAGAGCGAAGGAACAGAGAGTGCACGGTCTGTGTTTGCGCACACCTTGTACACTATAATATCTCCTGCGTACATATGGCTCATCTTACTTAAGATTGGCCGCCGAGGCCGAAATTCGATCTGGATGTTATTATTTTGCTAAGTAGGTATCTATTGTTGTAATTATGTGATACATTAAATATTCATTAAATCGGACGAAATCGTTTAAAACTAAAAATTAGAATGATTTATTATTCATATATATTTTTTTTTGCATGAAAATTGATTCATAGAAGCATAGTAAATGATCCTGACATAATAATTAATAAACATATAATTATCTATCTTGACTATACCGCCAGATAGTAAAATGTTCGCCTTGTGTGGAAAATCTTGTGAAGTGAAAGTAAGTGCATGCGCACGCGTTCAATTGTTAATGGAATTATTGAAATCTAAGTGCATTTTAAATCGCTCAGTAAACTGTAACTTACTTTCTAATTTTCCAGTGGACATGACTTTTTATTTATGTTTTTTATTCACGTTACATGATAAATAGTTCCATGTTTTTGGTATTTTTCTTTTTTTCCTTTCTTTATAGTTATTGGCGACAAATCTATATTCTACACTGGCTGTAGAGAACCGTAGAGCTGAATAAAAAAGTCGATATATATAAATCTATAGATTCCGACTATTCTTAATAACGATATCTCTTAGATTGTAATGATCGCAAAGTAACATTTACCTTACTTTATATACATATTTAGTTCGTCCTTGATTGAATCCTACTAATAATATAAATGTGAAAGTGTGGATGTTTAGATGTTCATATGTTTGGATGTTTGTTACTCAATAACGCAAAAACGGCTGAACGGATTTGAATGAAATTTGGCATGCATGTAGCCTTTGACATGAAAAAAAAAACATAGGCTACCTTTTATCCCGATTCCTTAATAGTTCCCGAGGAAAAATTGAAAATTGTACACGAGCTAAGCCGTGGGCAGCTTTTAAATTTGGTATTTTTCTCTATTACAGCGCTAGCTATAACACGGGTGAAAATTTGATTTCATGTTTCATTACTTTCACATTTTTCATTTCTTTTTGGACCCAATTCTGAAGTCCAAGCAGACGAAGTCGCGGGAGCCAGTATAATTATAATTTAAAACGATATACGCTTAAGCTATGCTCACGGTACTTCAATAAATTTGTAATGTAAAACAATTTTGTGATCTATGTTAGTAAGCCAGTGATTCTATTTTCCGTGTACGTAAGTGGAAGTCCTAACGGTTTCGTACAATAACGTGATATTAAGTGTTATTTTCTGCGTACGTGCACTTGTACATCTATAATTCTGTTAATGGGTGCATTGGACAAGGCCGACTCTATCAGACTTGAGTTGATTCCAATAATATATAATTTAATTAAGTTTCTCAAAGTGGAGATTACTTCTAGAGTCATAACTAATCATAACTGTAAAATTCATGATTATGCATTTTTACAAATTTCGAGGTATTTAGTGCCATGTCCTATCAAGTAAAAATAAGTTAACTGTCATAAAGATATTAAATTAGTTCGAAATTTCGAAATCAACTTTCCACCAATTAGTTTCTTTATTATTTTGTGCGATAGTAAAATATTTGTTTTAGTTTTCCGTGTTCCAGTTAAATTACTTTGAATTTACTCTGTAATATTTTTTTTGTCTTTCTGATGATGCCGAGTAATTGATCAAGTGATGCCTTGCCTTTAAAATGTTGGAGTTTACAAAGTAGCCGTAGCTAGATGTAGGCACAGTTTAAAATATCAAAACTATGGGTGTGCGGTTGGTAGACGACCCCAATTAGCTGCGGCCAGGGTGGTCAGGTGGTCGTCGTCGGCCAGCAGGGACAAGACCTCCTGAGGGGGGGAGGGGGTAGCCAGCAGACCTTGACTCGCTCAGTCGGCGCAGCTCTCTATCTCAGCATTACGGGCTACAATTGTGCGAATACACGAAGCTTCGAGTTGACCCCTCGCCACCCCCAACCAACCCAGCCATCATTATGTGTCATTAGTTTTGCGACACTGACCAAATGACTGGTCTGCGATATCGAATGACTCATTCCGTTCCTGATTAGACTATTTAGTTTTATCAATGTCTATGTAGAAAGGTAATTTCCAGTTCCAGTTACGGTTTTACCTGTTGTCCTGCTTTATTTATCATCGCCCACTTTGGTGTATCTGTTTTTGTTTTTGTACTATTGAAGTTACTTTCATGTGTTTGGTTTTTTCGTGAAATGCGAGTGTTCAATTAGATTGTTGAACAAAGGCCCTTGGTAATGGGATAACATTGGAGACTAGCTTTCAGTAGGGTGAAATTTTAGCTAAAGATCTTATTAATGTGTAGCGTGCTCATAATGTATATTATATAATTTTCAAAAGTATTTTTTGACGACTTACTTTAGAGTTAATGAATCGATTTGGTATGATAAGATTAGCCACCAGTTTCGGTTCATTTGTATTTAAGTAATACGAAATAGTGTAAGTAAGGTTACGAAATCAATCAATTTTCTTTGTAGTCATATTAACGGTTAATTTCACTGTTTACAGTGCATGATAAATGAACATTAGATGGTAAATGTCTGATAAGATTCCGTATAAATAATAACAGACGGTCGCTCGGCGGTAACCGAGATCACCGATCAGTCGCCCTAAACATACCATTAATTTCAATTACCAACACCAATGAGATTTTATTAGGAGTACCTGTGTCATTAATTAGAAACTGTAGTGTATTGGATTTCTAATGCCTTAAGGTTTTAGAACATGAAAGCTTTACTGCGAAAACTATTATTGAAGTTAAATTAATGTGAATTGGATAAGTGGACCAGGCTCTTTGATGACATGAAGTAAATCAAAACGAATGCTTTATTTTTAAATACTGGACAATGATGTTGAACAAATATGCACATTCATGCAAGTGTATAAGATATGCCTAATCAAAGTAGCTCCCAAAAACAGTAGGAGGTAATTACACGCACGGCTAACGAGAGCGGGCGGTGGGCAACCGTGAATTTATACGGGAGAGCCTTCCCGCGCAATGTAAAGTGTATATCTGAAGGAAAACGTTTCATTCCCGCCGGAATATAATCGTCCGGTCGTAATTTATATTGTCTGCTGCAGAGGCGAGTCCCGCTGCACATTCATTTATTTTATGTGCCATTTACAATTGTCGGTCGATGGTCAAGGGAGCGAGCGAGGGGCGCGGGGCGGAGGGTGCGCGGGGGGGAGGCGGAGGCTCGCCGGTGCCTTCGCATTATAAAACCGTGCGGTCATCTGCGAGTCCGTAATGGTATTTGTAATAGGAGCGGTGCGCATGAGCTGCGATCGCCGCCTCACGACACATGTCTCTGATGCTTTATTTATAACATTAATCTAGTTTGAGTCCGAATCCTCGCGATTGTGTGAGCTCTTACAACAATTAATATTTATGTCTCTTAAGGTAATGGTTTAAATAGGATTGTAATAAAGAGACGTAACTACCTAAATGTTTCATTAAATAAT
Source organism: Plusia festucae (assembly GCA_950381575.1). NCBI lineage: Eukaryota > Metazoa > Arthropoda > Insecta > Lepidoptera > Noctuidae > Plusia > Plusia festucae. The sequence continues at coordinate 7,525,720 of OX494434.1, read as the reverse complement.
GAGAGTTTTCTTATGTTTGTTGGTATAATGTTTGTTGGTCCTTGCAGCCACTAGACATTGAAATAACCAAATACCAAGCGCAAGTTATGATGTTGTATTGTCAATAGACTAAAGAAAAAATGTCATTTCATTAAGAAAAGTTTTAAAGTACGTAGGTACTGTGATGCTCAAGAGAGATTGAATACTTTTAAAACATTAGTATATAAATCTATTTGTTCTCATCAGTGCAGTGAAACTGCAGGAATTCATAAAACCCAATTACAGTGGAAGCATCTCCTTTAAAGAAAGTTCCTAATTTTGTAGAATTCTTCATTCTTCTTTTGTATTTAATTGTCAGTCGTTGCATTTTTTCGCATGAAAGTCGAACGAGCAGCGTCGGCCGGCAAGAGGCTGAGTGGCTCAGTATTCTTTTGTTTTTTAATTATAACGCCAGCGTCCGTGGGGTGACGGCCCCCTGCCAAGTTTCTCGGTGGAGGTGCTTTCTTGTTAAGCGCGGCGGCGGGCGCTCGCCTCCTACGTGCCTCGGCCATTCATTTTGTAGAAACTTATAACCTGACCCGCGTACTTATGAGCGTCGCCAATAAATATAGCGATGACCGGAGGCGAGGTCCCTGTCGGACCCGCACGCCGGGCCGGCGGCCGAGCGGGACGGCGCACGGGTAGGTCGCCGTCGCTCGCGGCGAGGCATTGTTAGCTAAATATCTAGGTGGTCAGTTGGGCGGCGGGTGGGGCGGCTGAAGACGGGCGGGGCGGGCGGCGGACGTGCCGGCCCGGCGCCGGCCGATGTATTGAGCGCGTATTGCAGACGCGGTCACGCGCTGCAATATTGCGTTCGCTCTGCGATATTGCCCCTCGGTAACTCAATTTGATAAATTGTACAAAGTTCGCTCGCTCACTATTGCCATCAACTTGATCGACATAGGTATTGCAGAGCACATAATATAAAGTGCATTTAGTTATATGGATAGAACCTAAGAAAGGATGATAAAACAATATTGTCATAATTTTTTGTGTCGGTTCAGTATTAATAATACAGTAAATATTGCATTTCTCCTTTTAGGTTCCTTATAGCCAACAAAGACGAGGCATAGAGTATCTACTAAATTGGGAGATAAAAAATGAACAGCAGCAATATACCGGACGCAAGTTATATTGGAGCGGGCGGGAGACACCGGGCACAAGTTATGTGTATAGTGCACACCACAAAATTGTGTCTTTACGAGGATGTGAGCCCGCACTACACTCGTATCTAACGCTTTTACGTTTTACGACATAAATTTTTTGTTACCTCAATATTGGAAAATGGAATTCATGTTTTTGTCTATTACTTAATGCTTTGATTATGATGCATTTATCTACTGTGGAGTTTGTAAAGTTGCCAAATCAATTATGACGATACGATGCGTCAATCACTTGATGTTTCGGAACACTACTAAGTTATTATTGTTATACTAGATAATGAAGATAAATGTATTTTTTATGTTATAAAACGTTCTAATTTGAGGTATTATCGTGTTAAGTTGTATTACCTATATTATACTACAAACTAACTTCCCAATTTTACTCATTACAGGTGTAATTACCTATACAAATTAAATAATGTTCCACACATTTTAATTTTTATGATGTTGAAACAATGTTAACTACATCAGCGATGAAGGAAAAACAAGTGTTTCGGGGTGGGTGTAGTGTGGCGGTAGTGCGGGCGGCAGGAGCGCGCCGGACGCGGGTTGCGTGCGGCCGTGGCTTCACGAGAAAATGATTTATATTGTTTGTGTAGCGGCGCGGGGGGAGGGGGGGTTCGCTTTCTCAAGCAGATCCAGTCCACTGCAGATATGGGCGAGTATTATTATTGATCCGGCTCGGGCGGTCGGCGGTCGGCATTTCCTACCGCTCATACTCGGGCGGGCGGGGGCCGGCCGCCGCCCGACATATTTATTGAGGCGCGCGGGACGGCACACGACGTAAAACTTATTATAACGACGCAGACTATCTACTTCGGTGCACTAACCTTTAATAAGAGGCGTAGGGCGCCGGCCAAGGCGGAGGGGCGCGCGCCACGGCTTCTCGCCCAATCCTAACGCGTTATGATATTATATCAACTCATATCGGCCAATCCCCGCTCGTTATGATATTGTAGGCGGGCAGGGAAGTGCAGCCGACAGTTTTCCTGGTTGGGCGGGCGGTTTTATGATGTAGAGTTATGAATATAATAGGGTGCGCATCCGAGTTATACCTATCAGGTACACGGTATACATAGGTAAGAAGTATTTAATGGAGGCGTACATAGAATGGTTTAGGAAATTACTTTGTATTAGAATTTTTGTTTCATGACGAAATTCGAAGGATATTCTATCTTTAACAAAAATAATTCGGTTTAAAACGAATCCTATAGAATTACATTATTTATTATAGGTTAGTTTAAAATTTACATTATGGAATTTCTACTCCAGAAGAAATCTTATTTTTTTCATATTTGTGTATCGTATGTTTAATTTAATAAAGAAGAAACGTAATTCTTACATTTAAAGGGCATTCGTTTATAACTATTGTATACTGCCCTGTGATGAATACGGAAATGTAAATTGGGAAATAAAAATAAAAGTACTATTTAGATTGTCTTTACGTGTCTCAATAGTTTTTCAACCAGGAAGACCACAGGAAGCCGCTTCGTTATTGAAAATATTCTCCAATATTATACGGGGTTTTCAATAGTCATGGGGTATTACACCCTCGAGGATCGAGATACAAACTATGATACTCGTAACATGTTTGTTTTTGCGAACTTATGCTGAAATCCCGTTTCTCGATTTCCATGGGAAATGGGCACAGTATGATTCTCAAGGGAATAAATACTAGTAGATATACTGATTCTTAGTAATTTGGTCTTATTTTAAAATTTAATGGGATATTTATAGTTACGCAAATGAAATAGAGAAATTTAATATATAATTTCATTTTCGTGAAAAATATTTTCATAGTTGACATAGCGGTCAAGGATGCATCTCGTGTATTTGAATTAAATTGAATAATAATTATCAACACGAATTATTCTGACACAATATATTAAATATTTCGATATATGAGTACATTTAAAACATTTTTATTACTACTTAAGTCAAAAGTTTGCTAGATAATTAATTTGACTTCACGAATCCAATTTGTACCAATGTTAAAGCGAAATAAATTATTTAAATTGTTTGACTAATACCACGGAATTAATTTAGAGTGTTTTGTTGTATAAACCTAAAAACTATGTGAGTGGTTACACAACACAACAAACGCTCGCATCGCGCTGGTCGTCAGCCTGAGTCTTATGATGACATTTCAACGGCGCTCTCTATCCAATATCACATTCTCCATTTCGACTGTGAGCGGAGGAACGTTTGATTTTATTTTCGTCGATTTTGCAGAATCGTGACCTGAAACGTAGATAAGGATTTGTTGCGCAACTTTCATCTGTGACTTTGTCGAGCCTAGCGATAATCCTGATTTGATTTAATACTATTCAACCTTCTTAGTACAAGTAATGCTGTTACGAAGTAAGCTCGGATGTTATCAGTCGTGTATAATCACAGATTTATTCGAAGACAGAAAACAGTCGCACTAAAATCTCGATAAAAATATCATATTGTATAAACAAACTAATTACTAGCTTCCTAATTGCTTTCAGTTTGTTGTAATAAAAGCGTATTGAATTAAACAGCGTCCTTGTTCAGCAAATGAGTTGATAATAAAACGATAATAAACAAGCGCCTTTGTAACAAACTATAACAGATCGGTAATTGCTTCCACGATACCTCCTCGCGTTATTACGCCTTTTACGACGCCGTATGGGGTGAATAAAACATTTTTACGAGCGGCCATGGGTGCTATAATACATACACGCACACACATGGTTAGGTATATGCCTACAGGTAATAAAGTATAAACCGAATACGCACACTTGTACCTGTCCCCTTATGTGCCGATATCGTTAATGGGGTTCCAAACTTCATTATCATAAGACAATGGACACTGAACCTACCTATACTGAACTAGCATGTAATAACATGCTAAATATTACCTTTTATGCACAATGATTTTCATTTTCGTGTAGGTCATTATTGTTAGACTCGTTGTCGAAAAATATTCAGACCTACACATCAAAGTTGAACAATTTTTTCATTTCACCTCCCATTTTTTTAGATTTAATTAGTTATAAGTTGTATTTTTTTCATGTGTTGATTTATGAATTATTATATTTGTTATTATTTAGTTTATAAATATTTATTATATTTTTTAACCATTTGTAAATTAAAATATATATATCTTAAATTATTGTCGTTTAGATTTAATATAAATTTCAGTGTTACATATGCTACACTCATTCTTTTAATTTAAGTCTTCATATTGATGTTTTTTTTTATTAATTTAATATTTAGTGTAAAACCTTGCACACCTTTAACCTGTTGATAATGCACGTAGACTGTAGTTATCACACACAATGTATGAAGCGAGTTAAGAGTTAAGGCCAAGATTCACGTCACCTTCTGATTTAAATATAGAAGTAAAAACTTAGCCATCTTATTAAACACGATGCAATTATTTTAAAATGAAAGTAGTATTTAAACTGCTGCCGCTGCGTCCACCGCAAAGAAGAACAGTTTTAGGCTCCAATTCTCCTTACGCCAGATTTTGCAAGGTTGTTAATGATTGTAGCGACATAATTGATCTGCACTTTAACTCTTTAAGACAATTAAAAACCAATATTTATAAATATCATCTCGATCTGGATTAGACATTTGTGAAGTCACGTGTTTTCAATAATAATTCTAGATTAGTTTAGTTAAGTCTGCTTTTTTTTCTATTTTTTTTTCCTCATATGCAACTTAACCTTAAAGCATGCGGAGTTTACCTATAAGTGATTGTTACACTATTGTACTTTACTTTATAGCATGTTACCTTTAGCATAATATCAGTGTAAACAATTGTTGGTGAACCAATAAATAAATAAATAAATAAAAAACTTTTGAAATAAATTATAACTAGCTTTTGCTCGACAAATGGGTTATCTAACATCGGTACAGTAAAAAATTAATTTTGTAATAGAAATACATACATTGCTTCGAAACCAAAGTAAGCAGCTAAAGCACTTGTGTTATGGAATCAGACACAACGAAGGTACTACAAACACCGAGACAATGCAGAAAAGTATTTTTCTTGCATTCATCCATCCGGGGATCGAATCCGGGACCTCAGAACTGGCGCTACCTTGAAAACCGGTGTGTACACCACTCGACCACGGAGGTCGTCACTCCATGATGAATCCAAAATGAAATCGTACAAGTAGTTCCTGTGATTAGCACGTTCATCCAAATAAACAAGCAAACTGTTCAGCTTTGTAATATTATTTAAAATACATGCTGTTGCCCTCAGCTCTGTCCACGGTCTCTATTTCTTCTGGTAAGTAATATAGCCTATTTTACTCCAGGATAATGAAACATTCTAAAGGTGAAAAAAAAATTGAAATCTGTTCAGGTATTTTTATTCGTAACAAACATACAAATATCTCGTTTTCACAATACTAGTATAGATAAAGTATAGATTAAAATTACTGTGTAACGTTTCTATCAAATCACTTAAACTTATAATATAGTTTCATAAGGCAAGGTAGGAAATGAAACAAAGCACTTTTATTACCGAGTTACCAATCAATTAAAGAAATGTACAAATAAAACTCGTATATTCATGATACAGGCGCGCGTGTAGGCATGTTTTGTTAGTTTTATGTGAAGCGTGTCCTAAAAAGTTCAAATTACAATCGAAGTAGGAAGCAATCGTTGTGCTGGCGCGTGGCGTGTCGGTTCGGTGCGCCGCCGCGGACACATGGACACATGGCTCCGAGTCACTCAAACAGATTGCGTCATAGCGTAATGTCGTCCCCACGCGCTACACAATTATACACCCGAAATAAAATATCTATAAGGCATCCACCTCCGCGACTAACTTCGTTTCATCTTGCTTCAACGATGCTTTCTTTGTAATCTACAGTACACGGGTAATGTAACATTTGTTGAACGAAGATACAATTTATATATTTTTTATTTTTTACTCTGGGGACACTTTTTCGACCCTCGTCCGAGCGGTCTCTTTGAAAAGTGGACATCGGAACGCGAGGGAAGGAGCCCCCGAGGACACTGGACAGAAAATGCGTTGTAAACATTGCGACTACATTCAATTTCCCGTCATTTTTCAAACTGATAAATAATTCTGTCATCGAACGTTCGGACAGGGGTCGCTATGAAGTGATTGTCGATGGAAGGACGCCGGGCGCCGTAAAAAATAGCGGCCGATGAGGCTCGGCCTCTGCTTCTCGTATGTGCGCGATAAATTTCTTTTTTATTATCAGATATCGAGGGACTCGGGAATCGAATAAAGCGCTCATATTTAATTCATAAGAAACCGGCCATACAACAGTACTCCGGACTATTTTATTTAAGATGTTCAAAGATTACGGATACTGGATGCGTGCTTATTCTAAGCATTGCCCTCGGCCAACTTCTGTTTCTTATTAATCATGCATAATATTGCGACGGAGGAACTTTGACGTAGTATCCGTATATGTTATTGAAATATATACTTTAGAACATTTGTATGTTACCTCATGGACTACCAACCTACCTAAATGATAGTACCTAAATGTTTTTTGGTTATATCCGTTGCAACAATTTAGTTTCTTACTGAGATTGGTTTCTTATTCAAAGAAGTATTCGATTTGAATAAGTCTCTTAACTATTTAAAATAAAATGATAACCTAGTTATTATGTCCGCTAAAATATAAGAATAATTAGCTTAGCATTTAATAAATATTTTTTAAATCTGTTAACAATTATTTTTATATCACCAAGTTTATTTTTCCATTTAGTATCAAACTTCTCTAAACATTAAAAAGTAGCAAGAAAATAACATTATCATAGAATATGTAATGAATCCGTGATTGTCTCATAATATATTAAAAATTGCACATCAGTGTACAACAAAAAAAATACGTAAACACGTGCAAAAACCATTCAAGTTCCCAAAATAACAATGTGAAAATGTAATGGGAAGGAAATAAATTCAAATTATTTAATTTATCTTGGCGGCAGTACGTCTTGTCCAGCAGATGTGTTCAATACATTTAGAGTCCAGGCGAGAACGGGGCCCGGGGTCACTAGCAGTCCCGGGGTCACTAGCAGTATTAAATAACTCTCCGACAGCTAAATGAGTAGGGGACGCGAATAACCTCTACGCGGGACTATTCTGAACGCTTTGGCGATTCTTGTGCAGTCACATTTATGTAGGAGAATAAAGAACTATTTAGGAATACCATATGGTTTTAGTTATGTTTGACATAAAAATCAGTTATGCGATTCCTAGGCAAATATCCATGGACCTAATATGTATACCCGGGTATTGTGAAAAAAGATATGCAGTAAAGGTATTTTTTTTTACTTTGATAGCAATTATGCACTCATAATCTGTAATAGAATAATATTAGTATCCAGTCACACTACGATAAGGGATAATTCAAAGGAAGCGATCTAAACCTATGTAATTACTTTTAAATTAAATCAAGATAATTGAACATCGAACTTAATACTTAAATGTTAAATGTTCTGTGTTAAGTGATCACGAAACGTATAACTGACGTGTTAACGTTATTGTACGACAAATAAATTATAGAAAAATATTTGTAAGAATGGTAGCGTGTCTTGTTATTAACAAGAGTGCTACAGAAATAGTGACGGTTGTCAGAATAACCCTCTGGATTTGTTACTACCCGTCGCGGTAAGGAACAATAAAGAAAATTACGATACCGACCTACCTACACCACCTTTATTAGTACGCCGTATCTTTATTGAAGTTATTTTTAGGATATATTTATACGTTTTAAGTGTTTAATACTTATTCCTTTTTAATGAAAATTTTAGAAAAAAGAAATTAAAAGTACCTAATGTTTTTTAAATACAGCCACACACAAACACACAAACCAACAGAGAGATAGAGAGGGAGTTTAAGAGTTTTCTTTCCAAAGTATAATTTGTTAAGTCTTAGTATCTACATTAATTACTAATGGCAATATACTGAAACGTCAATCAGTTAGAAAGCACCGTTAACTCTCATACTGTCTCTATCACATCAACATGTGAATTATCGGCAGATAGACATTAAGAACGTGTTAAACTTAATTAGCGTTTCAGAATTCGGGGTTAGACGTTCAAATAAGTTACGAATGTATATTTTAAATAGGTTCAACTAAAATAAAGAATAAGACTCCAAAAAATATCAAATTCCAATCCTATATTGCGTTCATATTTAGTAGGATGGTACAAAATAATTTTAAAAGTTTCAACATGAAACACGACAAGGGTACAGCAAAATAGTAACATTGATTCTTAACTATTTACGTGCATACAGTTAAGCTAATAATTCTATATTTTTAGGAATATTTTATCAGTACCATTATTGATAGCATTCGTTACTATAGTGCTAAAGAATCTTAGCTTAGCACGAGGGGTTAACGAGATTACTAGTAATGTGCGACCCAAATTGCTAGTAACCTTTTTAAAAAAAAAAAAAATTTAAATTAAAGTGCTCATATAGTGATTTATTGAGCGACTGCGTGATTACCTAAAGGATGAGACGAAAGAAATACTCAAATCTACCCGCCATACCCAATCACAGTGGGAAAACAATGTCATTGTCTAGGAAACCAAACGAATACTCTCCTAGTTGTATACAAAGAAAAGAAAAACAAAACTTGTTTGATACTTAATACTCGTAAATTTAATAATTATTAATTGAGTTCTTTAAATCACATGTAGTTTATGGCAAATAATGTAGAGATTTCTTCATACTCCATACGGCGATCGCGACGAACACGTCTGATAGGAACTCAGTTTATATTTTATTCATACATTGTATTGTTGGAATATCAATTGCCTCGCCCGGCGGTAGGTAAAGGGTACATTTCCAATCCGCACGGGATTCACTTAGATTTGAAGGAAAATAGATTTCGATTTCCAAAGCTGCGACAAAGCAATCCGATATATTTTTCAGACAGATATTGCTAGCGATTTCTTTTGAGCTTTGAAATATAAGGGAGGGAATTTAAAAAGATTCCATGTATTTTCTTTTCTACATAGAAATAAAAACTTACTGAGTTGAGTATTTGTTACTTAGGGTAGTATTTTACTACTTAGAGAATGTGGAAAGTTTTAAATGGTCGTGAGGGTATTGATGTCTTCTGTTTGTTCACATGATGCATAGGTTTAATAGCTGTTTGAAAAGAAAATTGCAAAAAGTACTTAACCTTAGAGCAATTAAATTTTATGTATTTTCTTATTACTGCGGTACCTTTGTTGTAGAAGTGCAGAAGTCAACGGAATAATGATTTTAAAAAGTCAGACTCTAATAGAGAAAGGTCACCGTCGCTTAAACACGGAGACGGGTTGTTTCCTCTTTTTTAATTTTGGCAGGCAGACAATGCACCAAAGGAAAACATTAAAGGGGAGAATTCCAACCCCTTTTCGAAGTGATTAATTTATTATGTTCTTTGTTTCTGTTTTGATTTCGGTAACATGAAACAATAAGGATGGTTTATTATTAACGTAGCTCTGTTTTATAACTAACATTAATATTTTGCCATCCATGTACTTTTCAGTAAAAAGTAGGCAATAAAAAATTCAAACTAGATCCTCCAAGCATAAATCTCATGGCTTCCATAATTTCATTCTGATTAATAATAATTATAATTGTGATAAAGTACAAGTATAATAATGTGTCGGCAGTTTAGAAGTTAATATGACGTGACATTTGTACATATCACTTGACATGTCCCTTTCTATATACCGCGTATATAGTAGTAAAAGCTCCGGTATAAGTTATGTATCAAACCCGTAAAAGTATCACTCGTGCAATATAAAAGTTAACGACACAAGAAAACGCGTTTTCCACAACATTAAAGATAACAACAATACGGGGGCGAGCGAGTGTAGAGCCTCCCGCGAGGGTGGCGGGCGGGGGTCGAGAAAAATTCAATATTAATATGAAGGAGGTGCGAGCGAGAGGTGCGCTCCGTCCCGCTCTCGCGGCCAATGGCGAGCGCCGCCGCCGCTGCGATATGATGAATTTATGGATGTAATAAAAGCGAGGTGCGCGATTGGAGGAACGGTCAGGGAGAGCTTATTTTCTTTTTATTTTCATATTTGGAATGTCGGTCTTAAGTCGTTTGCAGTCCACTGTGCACGTCTGACGTTTCTTCCCTGGACTTTCGGAGTCGATGTACCCCTCCACTTGATGATTTATATGTTGACATGTATGTGTAATATCTGTTACATATTTGACCTATAAAGATTCAGAACGACTTCCTGTAAACCTATTAAAGATTAAATGTTAGTTTTAAACTTGTATTGATTATATCCAAACTTCTCAAACTATTCAATGAGCACAATGTTTTTGAGACGGTGAAGTTTGTGTGGTAAGGCTGAGGGGCACTCGTTGTACAAAGGCTCGTAACTGGCAGTTGATTGAGGCGTGAACGACGCTCGACCGCCGGTCGGGGTTTCTTTCTTGATTTGCTACTCGAGTGGCCGAAACGACACTTCTATTTGCATGAGCTGAATTTGGGTATTTCGTTTTAAATCAAGGAGATGACGGTTTCTCCGAGAATTCCGAATACGGTGTGGGTATTTATAGAAGGTAGTATTGACCAACTATAACTATAGAACTGAAGATTCTGACCTATTACTAGGTACAGTAGGTACATATTTTAATCAACAGGTGATTTAAATAATGGACTTTCGAAGTATATTTACTATTTTAAATTGTCTTTTCGCGTACATGGTGATTTGTAAGCTTAAAGAATAGATAGATACATCTCATACCTACCTGAATTCTGCCAACAATACAACAATAAGATAACATAGATTTCCAAACCCAATTTAAACAAACAATGGCACAACGGATATAAGTTGGTGACTGATCAGTACATTATGTGAAGGGAATTGATACCGTCAATATAATGCTTTGGATTGAAAACCGTTCAAAAGGCAGAGCCGTGACAGCGGCAAAGACAACGCAGACAAAATAAATAGGAGGGCGGCAGCGAGCCAGCCAGGCGGAAGTATTGGGGATCTGCCACCGCCGCGCAGTTTTGAAGTCCAATTATATCGCTGGCAGGTGGCAGCCTCCGGTGGTATCCCGCCGACGGCATCTCCACCCTTTACCTGAAGAATCACTGCAGACGTCGACGCTCTTTGAACACGTTCAATTACTCATCTGGATTGGACAGGTCTGCTCCGCTGCTTATTAATCGGTAAGTGATTTGAGGAAAAATCTTCACATTAATTGATGAATAAATGGCGCTCCTAGAATTTATAATGTAACGTTTTCTATGCTGAGGTTACGATGCTGCTATAAACTTCAATTAGTGATACATTAAAACCGGAGAAGTACTCTGTGCAGGTAAATTGAACGAGCGCACAGAACTAAGATTTATTTAATGGTGTTAGTAGTGTTCATTTGTTTATTACTACTTTGTTGTACACCCTGTCTTCTGGTAGGGTTTTCGACAAAACGTGTTCTTAAAAAGCAGTTTTAGGCAACTGATTGCGGTGATTAACGAACGTGACCTTCGTAACAGGGTTAAGGATTGTAAATTAATAGAAATATTATGCAACAATAAGCATCAAGTCTAGTTATCTAGTTAGACTTCCAAAACACAAGTAGTAGAATTTAGTTTACAAAAATATTAATTTAAAATAAGGTGCAGAATAATGTGACTATTATAAGACTAACAGTACGGCACATGTAGATGTACCTACACATATTTCACCTATAAAGCGAGCACTTCACCGTAACAGTATAGTGGAGTACAAAGCCGAAGTTTTCCCCGCAGCGAGATTCCTTTTTCTTTGTTTGGTGTATTTATTGTAAATCTACTCATAGCTGCCGCCCGCCCGTTAGAAGTATTCCGACATAACTTTTGGCTCGAGCACCTACTGTTGGTAACGTTCCGTTTTAATGCTTTTTATTTTTCTGCTTTTCTGTATACGGTTTGCGTATTTTCGTTGAACTTTCGCCGTCCGATATTTTGTCAGATTTGGTTTGGTTGAATTTCGACGTGTTGTTATTATTTATAAACACAGATTTACTGCTTTTCTCAGCATGCACGATTACGTACGCTTTGTATTGTAAATTGTATATTTTTTACTGAGCGAAGTTTGTTTTCAAGTAAAACAAGAATCTTTTCCAATAAGTCGTTGGAAGAAGCACAAAAGATGTGAGTTTAACTTACAACGAAGTTCTGAAAGTGCAAACTAACGTGTTCCTGATCAAAATGGAAATGTGACTAGCAACATATACGTGCGTCCAGGTTGTTGAGAATTAGCGACGGAATAGTGGAGCAGAGGCGGTGCCGGTGCCAGTTAATATGATTTGCTCGCACGCCGTTCCCGGCGCTCCGCGGCACTCGCACGCTCTTGCTGACATTTTAAGCAACTTAATAAACTAGTGCCTCGTCCTCGTGCATTCTGCTTATTTTAAATCAGCCATGCCACGAATTTTAAAGTCATTTTGTTGTATTAAAGAGCAGGAAATTCAACTTAAAAATTTCTATTAATTAACTGTTGTTTTACCTCACAATGTACTGAGCAATCTTACTAATATGCATGTGTGTTTTGTTCGTAAATATCTGTATTTTCTGTTCTGTGATAAATACTATGGAACGTAAAAATGCTTTACTAGATTTAAATTATGAATTTTACTACAACTTCCGTTATTGTAAAGGAATGAACATTATAAAAATAAATAGATTAATGTCATTTATCAGAGCCCGATATGTTTTAAAGAAGTATTTCTAAATTAACTTCAAATTCATAATTTGAAATGTGATGTAGCAAACAAATCAAGTGAGTACTGAATTTGGTGGGTCTGGCTAAAAAGGTCGCTCAATTCGTAAGTGCTAGAGCACCGGCTAAAGGGTAACAATAGCCGAATGGGGAGCAAATGGATGTTTTCCCCACTCAACGCTTATAATCCGAAGATTTCTTAAGCTTTAGCTTCATACTAGAATTAATCCTTCTACATAAATTTGTAAAGTTAAAAATATTAATAGAAAAAGAATAATTACTTATAATCTTGGAAATATACAATACGATTGATAGTAATATTAATAATCCCTATTTTCTTACTAATATTATTAATGTGAAAGTAACTCTGTTTGTCTTTTTGCTACGCTTTAACTTCTGTACCGTTTTAAATTAAATTTCGTACAGAGATAGTCTAGAGACCAAGAAAGAACATAGTTACAATACTTTTTACCGCAATAAACGACACCCACGCGGGCAGAGTCGCGAGCTACAGATAGTAGTACATATTTCGATCTAATATTTATAAGATGATAAAAATAACTTTACAACATAACATAAAGGCCCATTAGAGTCCGATGTGGCCACGGGAAGTGCTACAGAAGACGTGTAGTGGGCAGGAGGGGGGGTGGAGGTCCAGTCTTGAAGATACTTAAGGGGGCGGCGGTCCCTCCCCCCCCACGGCGCCGGACGACTTGCTTATTCTATCAAGCGTGGACGCACACACACACAGCCCGTGCACCTACACGACGCACACACGCCACCCGCATTATACGGCCGGCCACCACTCCACTGTGTCAATACAATACGCTCTCTTCGACTGGACTTAGATTATTTAGAAAGCACTTGTAACGCTCATATAAGAAGCGCCGCGGAAGACGTATTCTGCGTCACAATGGCCGGTACGTGTCGGCAAGGGCTGAGACGGGATACGTGGAAAAGATTACGATCCTAAAAAAACAGCCTCCACTCGCGAATATACCTAATATTCTTTTCACAATTGACTTAGGGTGTCGATATAGCCGTTTGGTATTTCGTTCTTACATTGTTTGAACTGCTGATTAAATTTATGTAGCACTTAGCAATGCATTTAAAACTTAATCAAAGCAAAAAAAGATACACAGCTCGTACATGTTTGTGCGACTAGTGTTTTGGACAGGACAGGGTGGAAAGCCCATGATTGTTAAATATGTATACAAATCTGACAGATGCATTAAACATGACAGGGAAAGACCATCAGACTCATATCAGCGGCTACGGTAGGAGGCGTGAGACTACGCCGTTGGACGCGGATTATCCGCTACGCAGCTACGACTTGCTACGCGCGTAGCATTAGGCGTTTGTGAAGTGTGCTCGATGAATACTTGTGTAAACAATTTTATTTAAACTTTTTTTTAAGGTATCATTTTCGATTACAACTATTCTGGTTTAGTTATATTTGGAAAGCTTGAAATAATAAATAAACGATCTAACATTTAGAGCTTTATCACTATTCGGTACTCTATGTCCTATAGAATTAACGACCCTTTAAATTAATAAGTGTCAAAGTTTAACGGTGTTGGCGCAGCAGTGTGTGTGTGTTGAGTTTACTTCTCACTGGTGCGACGCGTGTGCGCCCAAGAGACATCGACTCATGTGTGGGTACTTTCATAAATCTGTTGGGAGATATATGAGAGCGCAATTTCCGGTATCCGGCCATTAGCGCCGAGCTTTTATAAGCTTAAAGCTTAGGTTAAAGATTTTCTGGGTAGTTTAATGCGAATCTTGTAATAGGTACGATAAATTTTGTATAAAGTATGTGATTGCATATTAGGTGTCGATTCGGGAACTTTTAATGTGTGTAACTTGGCCTAATGTCTGTTGGTAGGCTGTGTCTACGACATGACTTCCACGAGAGAGATGTATGTCTGTATATTATTGTGGTTTCAGAAATAGCACGATTGTACAGATTGTTCCTGCTTCGGTTCTCGGAGACAAATGAAAAGTGTTCCGAACAAAAAATGAGCGGTGTCCGAATGTGGGTGGAGCGGGGCCGCTCGTCTGCGCGGGGGGAGGGGGAGGGAGCACCGACTTATTATTTTTATCGACCGTAAAAAGGTGCCGGACCTTGTGTGGACCCTTCCACGACAACTCCTCTGGAGAGATTCCAATTATTTACGGATATTTTGTTCCAAATCCCGAAAAATACTGTCCAGTAAAAGGGACGGTGCTTACTTTATGCTTGAGTAGGGCCTATATGTTTTCATCGTCTTATGTGGTACATATTTGTTTGTTTGGACTCTAATAGCAACAAGAGTCTGAACGAATTGACATTTATCATAACAATAAAATCAGATCGAAAACCATATTTCCATTAGGTAAGTGAAAGTTTTGGATAGCTTGTATAAACAATTCATCGCACGAAATTGTACAAATTATGCATAAAGTCATTGATATTTTAATATGGGTAATGAATGAAATGGTGTACATTTGTTCCGCTTGTCGTGCAGTAAGTACGACTGGCATGACAGCGTAATGACACTGCAGCTGCAGCCCTCGGCCGCGACCGGCCCTGCTCCGAGCTGTCACGACCTACTCAATAATGCAACAATGCACACCCATTGTTCTACTAAAACACTTTGCTATACATAAACATGCTAATACCAACATGAATAAATCTATGTTGGCACACTCCACGTTCAGTGATTTATTTATTCTCTCCAAATATTTCACAGATTTACATCGATCCAAAAAAATCTTTTCACAATTAAGGCGACAATCTTCATAAATCAATTTCCCCCGAATTGAATGTCAATAAGTAGGGACGGCTGTTAAACGACGCGCCGTAAAATAAAACTTTCCGGAGGGCGGAAAGTTCTAAGCAAAAAGAATATTTACATTAATTCTCTTCATTATGTTTTGAAGAATAATCATGGTACCGCTTCCCATTCCACTCTCTCTATTGAGTTTTTATTTGAATATTTTTTTCTTCGCTCCCCGAGTTCGTCTCTGTGTTACAAAAGGAAGTTTTTATTAGCATCTTAATGATTTTACGGCGAGTCCCCGGTTACAACAGCCTTTATGTCGTCAGATTTTCTTAAGTATTTTTTGTCGAGTTTTTTGCATCTTACATTATTAAAGTTTTCATTCCGTCGTTTAATGAAGCTCATTTCTTCTGTTCGTCCGGGCCTTGATTGCCTTTGTTTTGCATAAATGTAAGATTTCTATAGATTTCTTCCTAGCAAATCGAGTCAGTTCCAAAGACTTGGAATTCATTCTCGAAAGGGGCAATTAATTGCTATTTTTGCTTCTTTTGTACACGCTTTAAATGTTTTAAGGTACAGAGATTTAAAGATCTTTTTATGATTCTAACAAAAGCTCGAGGAAATTAACTAACAATTTTCTTCTTAAACTAGTAGCAGTATATATTACTGTGAATACTTTTAATTGAATATTTTAGAAGTTATTTTAGAATTGGCATAAAATATTAGAATATGCTCCTTAGATTTTATATTGTCTTCATAAAATGATTTATTTTATGAATCGCTGTTATCTAAAAGACAAGAATTATTTCTTGTCTTGCTCAAACACACGTATATTATAACCTGAACACCATGTGTAAGCATTCATGTACCTCAATATCATAACGTATTATTTATTTCCATCATAGAAGTGCAGTCGAGTTTTAAGCTACATCCTTTAGAGAAATCATTGTAGATATTGCTATCGTTTTCATAATGATTTGGATTCTAGTCGCATGTATGTCTAGGCGGCAAGCGAGCCTCGCAGCGCGCTGATCCGATTTGTCCCGTCCGGCACGGTAATTACATTCATCTCTGCTCCAGACTGATTTATGCTGCGCCTGTGCGCCTTCGCCCTCTGTTCTGTCATTAACTACTTTTCCGGGCAAGTCTTACGCACCACAAAATAATAATCGTCCGGAAAATCGACGGAGGCTGTATGTAATGTTATGAGAGGAAGGCCGGTCGTTTTTCTCGGGTCGCAATCGAGTCCAAGATCTTGCTTTCTTTTTAATTTCCCTGCGGCCTCCTAATGAGGTCCCTGCGGCGGCGGCTCCGCGCCGTTATCTATGATATTCTTGAGGTTGATGCTTATTGTGCGTGTCACTGATGGCTTCCCTTTTTATTATCCTCTCGAACACAATTCAGCGGCCGCCCAAATGAGTTCTTTTCATTTGCTTTGCTCTCTTTATTTCTCTAGGCGGCAGTTTGTCTTGTGTCGCGACTTAACTTCTTTTAATTTTAATGAAATGGCCACCAACCGAGGATTGCCTTCACTGTATTTTTTCATGTTATTTTTACTTTGAAACTTTATAGATAACATCTACCGACAACAGAGTACGAAGACAATTTAAGTTGCAATATATCAGATATAACAAAGCTGGAGGAATTACGGTAGTAGCGAGTAACAAATCACGTGACTCCGCCTCCACTTATCTATTAAAATGAGAGATTATTGTCGGCTCAAAATAAACCCTAACAATATACGGGTGTTATTTTCACTAGATTGTCCAATATTGTCACAATCTCTATAGTAGGGCAATTACAGACGTGTTGCGCGTGTCCGCCACGTGGCACCGGATCCGTCCTGCAGCGAGAGCCCGCGCACGCGCCGCACCACCACACTGCCCTCATTAGGCCCCAATGTTTATACTGTCTGCGACATGAGGTGACACTACGCTATCGCATCCAAAGAAAACATCAAATTATTATTATATTATTTAAACCCTACACCAAGTACGTAACTTGAGCCATTTAAAACGGCTAAATCGAATATTAAAATGACAGATGTTACCCTGTCACCCCAACACGATTACAACCAACCTCACTGAATTAACAAATGAAATTGCAACTGAAAAATTTGGGTATTAAGGAAATCCCCTTCGTGGAATTCACTTCATTTAAATATCGCATTTTTCTTGAAGATTATACCTTACGACAGCCATAAAAGAAAACAGGAGACCCGCCCCTCGATAATGCGACGAGTCTCAGGAATTTTTATTCCGTTCAAATCTCTCCTGACATAGGTATATTTTTGTGAGATCGCCTGGAGATTTTAATACCCGATTTTATTTAAATTCGTTTAGGTGGTGCGGGTGACTGCGCCCCTAGACATTTATCGCGAGGGCGTGATTGTACTTATAAGCAGGATGTATTTCAGAACAAACATTGTTGCTGCTTCACATTAAGGTATAATGTTTTTTATTAAGTTCCTATATAGGTATTTAAATTAATTGAAATGTGATCGCGAAATACAATTCAATCCTAAGGAATCACGTGTAATTGTAAGATAATACTTTAGAATATGTGCATATATTATTATTATTAAGCACAGAAATGAAAGAACAATTCTAGATAAAATATAAAATAGGTGAAAAAAAAAACAATCTTGAAGGAGGTAAGTTGTTTGGCGGCGCCATCAGTCACTTAGCGCGACGCGTCATACCGCGCTGCACTGCTCCGCCCCTCGCTGCAACTGCTCATCATTCTTCATTTGCCCAACCTCCCGGCTCGATCATCCACTTGACCACACATCCCCATTATTATTTAATAGATTACCTCGTGACTACATAGCGTACTTTGTGAGGGTTTGTTTTTCGTGTAAGATATTGGAACACAATATCCGTGGTGCATCATTATAGCTCTAAGAATTATTGCGATTATCCACCAGCACTAAATTTAACTTTAACAGTTGACAGATCAGACAGAAAAATTTCAGTAATTTTTCCACCCGTTTTTGCGTCTATCTCAATAAATTTCTCTGCCAAAATTTTCCTTGCCATTTGTTTCCATCGTGTAAGATCTTTTTGTATGAGGCGAGTTCTGTGTTAATATATGTGCCCGGAATACCGTGGCCATATATTACGCCGACCTCTGGCGGACCGGACATAACAATCCTCGATTTGCTATAATATCGGTCGTGCGTCCCTGTCTGGGCGGGCGGTCAGGTGGCGCGAGCGAGCAAGCCAGGCGCCACCCCGCGCCGGCCTACGTGCCGCGTATAATAAGCATTTCATGCACGGGGTGCGGGCGCGGGGTCCGAGGTTACATACGGTACCTATTTCCCGTAAGTCGTGTACCTAACCGGACCGTACATTATGAGCTAAGGGTCAGCGAGTCTTGTGCGCCGTCTCTGTCACGCTCGGCACAGGAACGCAGCCCAAGCATAATTTCGTGTGATAAATCGCACACGCTTGGGTCGTCGTGATGGACCTCTATGAAAATTGTCCGACGTTCGTGGAAACTAGTAGGAGGCATTTAGACGCAAATAAAGCCTCTGTTCAAATAGCTCGCCTCCAATATGGACCGTGTCACAAAAATAAACTAACCTGGATAGTGACTTTACGTGTTTGTATTTATACGAGGACGTAAGGTATCGCCCAAATGTATGGTATACGTCGGTAGCGGTCGCTTTAGCGCGGAATTCATCTTCTATCTGTACGATTTATATACGAGGAGGCCGTAAAACGGAACAATAAAAACCCAAAACAGCAATAAATTTCAAGCAATAGACGCAAAGGTTCGAGCGCGCCTTATCAATTCCTTCCACGCATGGGATTCGAATCGCACAATAAACTTATGACGCAAACTTCTAACTTGTGTTATCTATAAATACCGGAAGGTTTACGATACCACCCAAAATGGTGAGAAGTTTCGGCAAGATTTTGTTAAAAGTAAATAGTTAAATGCTTACAAACGCTGTTTACAAGCAATCAACACTTAGTGGACAGTTGTACGAGGGTCACAGGTAGGTAAAACAAATAGTGGACAAGCCCACTCTGCCCCCACAGGGGGAGGGTCATCTTAAAGGACAAGGAAATGCGACCGGTGTGAACTCAGAGCAAGTTCTTTATGCATTAGTAATGTCATGTAATTGAAACCGCTTACAAACGTTGACTATGGCTTAATCTTAAATTTAAATCCTTTCCAAGGATTGAACTACTTTATGCATTTAGTTATTAATGACTGTCACACCGCGGCCGGTCGCCTACAAAGTGATCTGTATTGAAGACCAGGAAGGTATAAGATGGTATATAATAAATAGGAGTACGGCATTGTGCGCGTACACAGCTATTAATAATTCGTGAGTGCGGTCCGGCGCTCTTACAGTGCCGATTCATTATCGTTACGGTCTCGGCCCGACGGAGATCTACGATATAGCTCCCTGATTGACCCCGCATTAAAAATTACATACAAACAGATAGAGGATACGGACGCTAATAACGTAGCTGTGTACTTTCTTTGTTTCGATTCGTTTCCGAGACCAATCAAAAATGTATAAGCGCACGTGCCCGATCGATCGAGGTTGCGGCGAGCATTCATAACGTAATTGGCGCAGATTGTACGTAAGAATTGTTCAGGTACTATTTAATGGCTGCTTTGATTCGTTAGGTTAATTTCAGAGGGGCCTGGGAGGGTAAGCTCCGCAGTGGTCGCCGGAGGGTCGAATAAATATGTCCCAAAGAGTTAAGTGGGAGAGAAGTGCGGAGCGGAGACCGCGTCCGACGTTTGCTCTTCCACTCGTGTTGTTGCACCACTTATTACACACAAAGTTCTGTTAAAGTTTTCTCCGACACTCGAGCGCGAGTTTAATTTACTCGATAGTGTAAATAAAGCGGGTGGAGTGGGAAGTTTCGCGGCGAGGCAGCCCCTGGCGACGCCGGCGACACCCGGCTGCGGTCCAGTGATAATAACGTCCCGCCGCCTGGGACTTCCTTATTAATCGAGAACGACAAATTTTAACGACAAGAATTAATGAATCTCGTTACACGGGTTAATCCCCCGCTCGTAAAGTGTGCTCGTGGCAGTTAGGTGCGGGGCGCTGCGGGCACACACCTACACCTTCCAATCTCTACCTGCACGAGCTCAATACTACGTCTTATTAAAATGATGTATCATTTGTAATTAAATACAATGGAAAAATTTTAATCCCAGACAGGACAGTGGCTCAGAAATATATCCTCTCTAGGCGCTGTTCGTTTCGATCAACAAATATTCGCTCTACATGCGTTAATGTGTAATATAAAACAATAATTGCCAACATGCAGGTATTATTTGAATGCATTGTTCGGTAGCAATGTGACAAGTTCCATGTTTTAATAACATATTTTTAAGTGTTCAGATTTTTGCCCGATTTTAAGTCAAAATAAAAGCAATTATTACAAGCGTTTGATGTAAAAATAAAGAATTAAAAATTAAAATTGTCATGAGGGTTCGTGTGTCAAGGCGGTGAGATGAAACGAGTGCTAAAGCCGACTTGACTGAGGGAATCCAAGATATATCGTCCAGTTAACGACCATGTGCGAATGGAACTTTATTGTAATTGCCTTTTGTAAGATCGGACAGGGTCATTACGGACCGTCCTCACAAACCGACCTCCCGTTTTGCTTCAAAACTTTTCTTGTAGTAGTTAACTATAGACATTTGGTTGCAAACTTGAGACAGGTTGAGGCTTAAAGTAAAGCTGGGTGTATATTATGTACAAATGTTTTAGTCACAATTTATTGAATCCTTCATGGTAATCATTTTAAACAAAACAGTGGGGATTGTTTAATTACAATGTTGATATTGAATTCAATCAGTCGTGAGGCGCGTGTGTCTAAACCGTATTCATCAGTCGGAGAGGTGTGTGGCACATTAGGGGGCTGAGCGGCCTCAAAGCCAGGAGACTGATTATGTCTATCCGCAATTTCTCTCCGGCCCTATTCTCGCGAGCGAAAACTAGCGAGTTTTCCACCGCGCTATTAAGCGGTCGCTTTTACATTTGTCCTTATAATGGAAAATGTGCTACTAATTAATTTAAAGCGAAACTCATTTATGTCGAAATGCGTGTCTATTAAGCGATGATAGGATGAACGCCTTTCGGGTCTGCTCTTACGATCCACGGTGAATCGTTTTATTGTTTCTAGATAAGTAGTTTTGAGCTTTTGTCTTCCTGCGAGCACTGTTAACGCGGAGTAGTGAAAATTATACGTGGTCCAGTTACAAGCCCTCACCCCATTAAGTAGAGGCGAGCTCATTCTCGGTAAGACTAATCAAATAACAGTCTCCCCATCGGCGTCCCTCGCCCCGCGCCCCGCTCGCCTCCTCGCGGCCAGCGGTCATCTCTCTTATCGATTGTGGTGGAATTCGTGCACAGAATGCGATAATTCCCAACAATATATTAGAAGATGAAACAAAACAGGAAATGTGGTTACTTTAATTTATGGGGCTATGCGCACAGTGTACCTACTTTGTTGGTTTTATTTTGGTTCTTAAAAGCGCCTTTGTAAAAATTATTGCATTGTTCGAAGATGCAACTGAAATTATAATTCTAGGCGCTTTAATTATCTTCAGGACAGCTGTTTTTTGAGTTTTTTAGCTGGCATTAGAATAAAACTACAGTTTTACACATAAATAAGGCTGAATAAACGTGTAAATTTACCATTGACATCAGGGATGTGGACAAGGTATGAAAAGAAAAAATATTTAGTCGGTAAGTTAGATGCTATAAAAAAATAGGATATATTTTTTTAAAGAATAAATTTAGGCAAAGATAAGGAGCTTTAAAAGTCAGGAGAGAGGCAATGTGACGTCATAAGTTCGCAAAAGCCACAAGTAACGTGTATCCAGTATACTCCAGTACGAGTAGTTATTCGATATCCGAAAATACGTGTCTAATATTGATTCGGTATCTAATAACTGGACTTTGAAAGGCGAGACTATTAATAAAAAAATAATGTAGGTATTCTGGTTTCAGTAACACGATTGATTCCACGTGTGCTAAATCCTCCGAGTTCAAACAAGCCACGTGAAAGTCACTTAGCTACAACCATTTAATTAATAATGATCAGTTTTGAATATTATGTATTTAGTTTACATTGGAAGCATTGTGATTCGTTAAGAATGATTGATGTACAATACAAATACGTTCGAATATATTCAGTTTCAGCTATATTATTTGTAGTTATCTAGTCCACTGTTTGTGTTATTTAGTAGGCCGTGTAGTTTGCTTGTCTATGAATATTGATGTGTCCTAGTTTCCTATCATTTAGTTTATTATTTAGTTTACTTTTTACGTACCCGTATGTAGTTTACATAAATCTCTGTGAGTTAAATTTTGTTAAAAATTAAATACTTTTTTTAAAAGGGATTCCGTTTTATATACTTAGATACGCAAATAAAATTTAAAATAATATATTTCTAATTGTATTTTTAATCTCTTCAATCTTCTTAAATAAGTATATTTGTTATTTCTTTGGTACCTATTATAAATAAAAACTTCATGTAAGTATCTAGTAATAATGTGAGTTCAGTTTAATTTCTACAAATTATGTTTTCGTAATTAGAACGAATTCTTAGTAGAGTTGATTATCCACTCGTGACAGTCAGTGAGGCAAATGTAAACGGCACCGGTCCGTGTGGGCGGCGGATCGGACGCAGCGAGAGCGCGGCAGAGGTGCGGCGGCGGTACGGCGGCGATGCGGCACCGGTGCGGCACGGTGCGGCGCGGCGTGCCGGCCGGACCGTTCCGCCATGTAATTCTAATGAGTATTAGTGTCGTCCGTCTACCTCGTACCGTCCACTCTCTCGCTACATTCTATAAAGCAACCTCCTATTTCGGCGTTCGTAGGTAATACGATTGTGCATAATACCTAAGTGCGGGTCAAACTGTACTCGTATTTAAGTAGGTACCTTTATATGTATGGGGTGTGGGATTATAGTGGACGTCCTTTAACAACGTACTTAGTGTTTTACCTACAGTAACTTAACATATTTTGGGTGCGACCCTCAAGACTTAATAATGGTTTGCAATGTTTTAGGTAACAACATTTCTAAATTAAAGCGACATCTGAAGCTTTGAATATCTTTCATTTTAAAATTTCAAACTCAATTACATGAAGAGAACATAAATAGAATTTTATTAAAAAATACTCTTAACACACACGACTATCGCTATCTCTACTTAAACATCGTTCTCCAATTCAGTCTTAAAAACCTAAAATAATTCATAATAAGTGTTTATATGTACACAGAACGAGTATTTAATAAGGAACTCGAAGTACACGCGCATAGCTCTACGATGCCGACCATACATCACTTCACTGGACTGTGAAAATGATTTTGATTTGACCCTTTGAAGGGTGCTTCCACCGCAAAATTACATTTCTATATATTCATTGGTATACGAACCTAATACGCCACAATGTTGAATAGCAGGTGATTAAATTAACAGTGTATTAAGTGAACTCTCAACAAATCGTCATCAAGTAAATTTGTTTTAGTGTTTACCTTAGTGTGTGTTGAATTTTTTGAGAAGAATATTTTTGCAAATTTAAACATACCCACATACGCAGGGGTGGTCTATTTTCTGGGAACTCAACAGCTCAGTCGTGTGTATGAAAGGCGTCAAAGTGTAGCGGCTCTTTATCTCCAAATGTGGCGTCGTGGAAGATAATTTTATTCTGAGAGTATCTCTCCTTACTGCTGATGTATTCAACAGAATATTCCCATATGTGCGTAATTCTGCGGAATGGCAAAAAAGGTCTGTTTGAGGGGTGAAATATGTAAATTTATTGTCTTGGGCGGCCCCGGCGCGCACAGCGCTGCGCCCCCGTCATACGCCGACACGTAGGATAAAGGAAATGTTAATGCGCACCAATTTATGTGCTTTTCTATGATTTCGCTGAATCGGGAGCGTCGTTTCCCCCTTTATAGCTTAGCAGAGCCGAGCATTTTGTTTATAAATTGAAGTGTTTTCAATATCGCTATCAGCTTTCTTTAAAACACCGATCGAATTTATATAGGATACCTACCTACATATAACATGCCAAATACTTACATGATTTTCGGAAAATGTGAAGGTGAAATAAAATAAATAATAACGTTTAAAATACTATAGTAACATACACATGACATGTGTAAAATCAAGAAACACAAGTGTCAAAAGCACAGTGGTAAGTATATATGATGAATGTAATGATTAATATGATACAAAAGTAATAAAATCTTTACATCGGTCGGTTAACATCAGTGCCAAACATCCAATCTACTCCCCTAGTGATATGCAGTGACTAATTCACAAAGGCCAAATGTGACATAATACCGGCATAATTCAATGTTTTGCTCACCATATTGTATTTTATTTATGAGTTATGCCCCGATGAGTGTGCTTTTATCTCTGTCTTACTTAAGTTTTTTCATATATTTGTCCCTCTCGTGTCGTAGGGCGGCGAGGGTGTTGTTTCATCGCGGCTGTATGAACGGATGGTTAAATAGTACGAGTTAACTTACACCGCATCCGCTACGCGTCATTTAGGGGTGCTGTGGACCGCTTTATGTTCTAATGCTAATTGCTAAATAATACGCTAATATTTTAGAACAAATCGTTAATGCAGGTTTGTTTTGTTTATTTCATTGTTTGTGTTATGTAAATAACAAGTACATTATTCGGAACTAATCAAACGCAGTCGTAAATATCAGTAGAGAGCACTATAATTTTGTTCAATCAGGTCATTTAAAATGTATCGCGGTTTAAAATAATAATATATTCTTTATTGTACACCGTAAAATATAAAACAATACAAAAAAATGCATTAAAAGTGGTACTAAGGGCGGCCTTATTGCACACGACAATTTCCAGGCAACCATTGGACGGAAACTTGGGAGAAAACATAAAAACAGTATACAGCAATATCTTAAGCCTTAGGACCTAAATAAATTAAGAAAAACAAAATAAATATTTAAAAATAATAATAAATAGAACATTTTACTCGTCTTCAAATATTACACATTAATCTCTTCAACATAATCTATAATAAATAAAATGTTTACAATTGCTTTTAACAAGTACTAAAATTACACGTTAATTTTGCAATTCAAAATTAAACGTTGCTACTTGCTGCATGAACCATCCTCAGAGACACAAGCTGACAACCATAATGTCTTAAAAGAAAGGGATGAGTACGAACACAGTACGTTTTGTACACGAAGCAATGAGCATTTTTCAGATGTGCGTTCATTTAATTTAGGAGGGGTCGGCTGTCGATATTTAAATTTTTAAACGTCGCCCAGACAGGCGGGTGGCGCTGTACAACCAATTTGTTAATACAAATTTGTCACACAATTGTAAACTTAGTTATGATGTTCGTTTTTGTGCAGGGAACAATGTACATTATGTTGCATTCACGTGCCTTTTTTTAATCAGATATGAAATTAAAAAGTTTTGTGCTTTATCACTAAACAAAATTAAAGCATGCATTTATTCTTACAGATTGTTTTTCAGCTCACAATATTCGTAGACACTTGTAGTTTTTTTTCTTGTCTGACCATAAGTGGCTAATCAATTACTAATCCTCATTTATCGATGAATACTGACAACAATTGACACCAAAAAAAAAAACAAATAAAAACTTTTAGTAACCCTAAAAAGCGTGGTTACTAAACACGACAGATGATATAAACAAGCAAAATGTCTGACACAGTAGCCACATGTCTACGATGAAATTAATAAATCTGACTAAATGGCTTGTTTAGCGGCGCGTGCGCACAGCGGGGGGTTACGAGATACGTAGCGCTCGGATGTTTGAAGTTATTAATGTTCAAATAAATTCTATGTTGTCACATGAACAGAACATTGTTGTTTTTATTATTTCTAAAAAAAAATCTTGATTGATGAGTGGATTCGATTTTCCTGTCTTCTGTTTAATTGAAAAAAAAAACACAGTTAAATTAATTAAAAACAAAATGTTATTAATTAATTTAACTGTGCAATTTCTAAGAATTAACGTTACAAATGAAATATATATTTTTATGACCTGATGTTTCTGCGCATAAATCTTATCATCGCATGAATCTTGTGTCGTTAAATCTCCACAATAGCCGAGCATCGTGAGAGTGTATGTCCCTGTGCATTGGGGTATTAATGCAAATTGAGGATTTAGCGTTATGGCGATTGCTATCCGCCGGCGCGTCGCGAACGGGATTTACCACTTCATGATTTATTATCTACTACATAAAATTACACCAGTTAACACTCGTATCTAACAATATCCAACAGCATAGCCGTACTTGCTACTCTTGGTTGATTCTATTGGATGATCTCAATTTTTGCATTTAACAAATATCAACAACGTTTCCGCATAAATAAATAATTAAGGAAGTTGGTAAATAAGCGTGCGGCCTCATTTATTATTCTTTATAAGGAAACAAAGGCGAGGGTTAGCCGTAATAAGGCTCCGGCACC
Organism: Plusia festucae; assembly: GCA_950381575.1. Lineage (NCBI taxonomy): Eukaryota > Metazoa > Arthropoda > Insecta > Lepidoptera > Noctuidae > Plusia > Plusia festucae. The sequence goes on along the minus strand of OX494434.1, from coordinate 7,498,604 downwards.
TCGCCGGCTTATCTTTATTGCCTCCAACCCACGTAGAATAATAAATCGTTTTCATCAAAAACAAATACTCGACAGTTTTTGTCGGAGTTGAGCGAGCGGGCGGGCGGGTGGCAATTTTCCACCCCCATAATACAATATTTTCCGACATTTTCCACGGGAATACAGCTTCGAATCGCTCGCTCACAACCGGCAGGTTCCTTTAATGTGTATTTTTCGTCCAATCAGAGAGCGGCGAGAGTCTCGATATTACCTCAACTGTCACACATAAAGTGGAAAATATGGTCGGCAGATGTGGGGGGTGTTCGCAGGCACTGGCGGGTGTTAGCGGGCGCGGGGGGGCTGCTTGCCAGTCGGCGCGCGTACGCGACGCTCCGGCGCGCCGGAAGAAACGCTTCGAACAGGTTTATAGCTTTTCTTTCAGCTCCACTCAGGTACGGGCCGTATCATAACAGGGAATAGCGGCGCGTGATGTGAACCCGTGATAAAATAAATGTCGAGATAGGCTTATGTATTGTACTGTTTATCTTAATAATGGCTGCCTCGAGAAAAGTTTCGATTAAACTTTGGCTTTTTGTGAAGCTTTTTGTCTGCTTTTATCACAAACCATAAAACAGATATAGACAAACAGACCGTTTGGAATCATTACACGATATTTTATTTGTTTTGGCAATTATTTGTTAATTACCATATTCAAATATCATTTGTAAATGATTGTAAAGAAGCAATTGTTTAATCATGGATTGGTTATTAAAATTATGTAACCTTAATAAACTTAGTATTGTAACTTTGTTGTCATTAATATAAGTCACCGCTGTAACCATCTGAATGGCTGGTGCTGTGCGGACGCGGCTGTGGGGATTGCCGGTGGCGGATATAAATCGCGATTCATTTCTCATCGTAACTTTTTGTAGGTTCTTATCTGTTAGACTTCACTTTTCATCATCCGAGGGGATTTATGTAATGCCTAGTCATTTCTCGGCGTCGAGGCGCGGCTTATCGGCGAAGCGCGAGCTCGCTTGATTGATGAGCGCGCAAAAATAAATGTTCAGTTAAATTATTCGATAAGTTGGAAACGGAAGTTAAACGGGAATTATCTTTGTCTTGCCCCTGAAGATTTCACGGTTGTAACTGTTATGCTGGGAGTGATTGATCGATTGAAACTCCTTGCGTTTGTACGTGGACGCCTACTTAGTACACAATTTGAGGGTGGAAAAATTCTACCGAGTAGCACCATTTTGTTAGAAGATGATGTTAGTAAATATAGTTATCACTGGTTGGTTAGTACGTAGTTACAGTTTCATAAATCATAATCGATAGAACATAAAGTGCTTGCTGAAAGCGGTTGCACTCTTGTAGATGTAATTTTACAGGAATCATAAATGTAACTTGAAACATACCTCTTAAAACAGAAATGCTCTTCAAATGGCTTCAAGTTCAATCTCTTTACAAAAAATCCTAACTTTATCGTAGTTTAGCTCATCAAAACTTAAATATAATAGGTCATAAACATTAGACAAGGACAAGCAAATGTATGGGTATACAATATTAATACTATTGTATGCCAGATTTGAGGGCAAAATAAATAATTTTCATCAAATCTTATTAATTTTACCAAGATTATTTCTTTGTACCCGTTTTACAAGACTTGTGGGTGAGTCAATAAATACTGTAATACTTGACCGCAATAGGGGAGCTAGGCAATAACCGGCAATATAGAATTAGGCATGAAAGTTAATGCCATAATTGAAGGCAATCAGCGCCCCTCCTGATGATTTATGTGCCGCCGCGCCGCTCCGCCGCCGCTCCCTTCCTCCGCATTTACATCTTTCGAACATTTGCCGCGATTGCTACATGTACTCTGTTGCGACTCTCAAGGAGGCGGTTATTAATAGGCACGACTAATATTCTTCATCCAATAAAGGTACGCGAATTTTCAAGTGCGAAAACAAACCGTATCTCACGGGCGTCTAATTGCCGAAATTGTGTTTCACATTCTTAAATTGCATGCGGGACTGCAGCTGGTCCACTTTAAAAGAGCATTGCGGCTAATCTCGAGCGACACATGTACAAACAAAGTTTAATTGTGAGCGGTGGTGTGCGGCTCGGGCGCTCGGCGGCTCCGGCCCCGGGCAAAACCGATTACAGTCTTAGCGGCGCTCACCTTCGATTCCTGCACCATGCCACCCCCACCCACACATATTCAATTCCAATCAATCCCAACGTACATATTTATATGTAGAAATCGAGCGCGTGTTTTTATTGCGGACTGCATCGAATGACGGCCGCAAACATTGCATCCGCCTCCCTCGCCGCGTCGGAAAAACCTTTTATTTTTAATTTCGATTTTGATTTTTTCCGAGCGTGCCGTGTCGTTCCACTTTTATTTTGTTTCATTTCATAGCGCAGGGTGGGTGCGCGACAGATCGGAATTTCAGATATGTACAATTTAAAATCGTGTAAGTACGGTCAGCGTGCGGTGCGCGGCGCTGGGCGGGCGACGCTCGAGGGCGGGCGGCGCGCTCCCGCTAGACTGACGCCTGTCGGTTTGTTTTCTTTGCTTTTTTACGAATTCTATTTTCATTTGATTGCATTTGAATTTCCGCCGCCAATATCCGCTAACTAAACACGATTAATGCGGGCCGGAGATGGACAGGCGGAGGCAGCGGCGGTGGGGCTGTGACGCTCTGTCGGGGTTTTGTCGTTTTATATTAGAAGCCAGCTAATTTATTGCAAAATGAGCTACGGGAATCCTCTTATATTGAAGAAGACCCTGTGTATTTAATATTTACAACAACAACAATTGAAAGTGCGCGATTTAATGGAATTTATAAACTACACAAATTGATGCAAAATCAACATGTGTCCATTTAAAAGTAAAACCCATTTATTAAAGCCGACTAACTTACTAAGTAATAATATAACACTTCCTTATTTATTTGAAACGTGCGTCTTTTCTCCTCGGCCAAAGTTACGCAATGAACTCCATTATAAATGCAAAAACGATGCCTAGACTGGGCATCAAATCGATCACGGCGTTCCGTTATTGGGAAACTTCTCCACAACACGAGCCTTGATTAAAAGTATGCAAATTTTATTACATAGAGCAGGGAGTGGGCCGCGTAGGTCACCGCTACGCTCTCCGAGCTGATCAAGTGAATCTCATGGCAATTATATTTACGTCTTTACGAGCTTCCGTAATACTTTGACACGTTTTGAAGTTTATAATGATTTCCGTTCGTATTGGATGGACCAAGGTTCTATTTAGTTCAGGCATAATATACATCGCCACTTTTTAGAGTTCTTGTAAACTGTTGTAAAAAAGTCTACCATTTTTTATAAATAAACGAATTTAAAAGTATATAAATAAATAAAAATAGGATCTACATTTATGGAGTCATAAATGCATCGCTAGGTTTATATTAATGGAATGAATAATTTGTGAACTTCAGGTAATCCATCAATACAGTAATAATATAAAACCGGTTGATCGTTTGTGTTGTATCAAATAAATAAGTAATTCACGGCTACGTGCAGCTGAGGGGTTTTGTTTATGTCAAATTGTAATTTATTGGTTACCCGGATCGACTTGGATATTACACCAGGAGGTCCGCCCGCTCCCCCCTCCTACCTCACCTCCCTCTCCTGACTTCCGTTCGATGAAAATTTTATATCACCGTGTCGTCGTTACGTTACGTCATCCCGTTTTTTCTTGTCCATGACCAGCCAAAGCGATCTTTTGATTAAATTAAGGGGATCAACAGGGAATTTTTACACTGATGGATAGGTTGACACAGCGTTTCAAGGAACATCGCCGGAATTTATATTGGGTATAAGTGATTGAGCGTAAATTTGGCTTTTGTATAATTTATACAGTTAATAAACATTAGCTGATCTCCCTTGATCGGATCCATCAGGATAACGCATCAATTTTACGTTTAATACTTTTTGACCAAATTAAAACTGATTGACTGAAATTAATATTTTTATACCTAAATGGTATTGGACACCATGGTTTAATTCATTTAAATGGTATTTATATGAAAATAGACTTATGCCTAGCAGTGTATGGCTATAGGCTGAGTTTCAATGATCTCGTCTTATGTACGCACGTGATACGAAAATAAGACTGTAAGAACACGCGGTAAAAAAATATTTATTATAATTGCTGAGGAATCAAATACTATGCTGAATCAAAAATATTTGGAACGTGGATTTAACTTAGATATTTCAAATAGGCATTTTATACAGGATTATTTTTTATCGACATTTTCAATTTTACCTCGTGGAATATAGGAACTCCATAAAAAATTTATCTTGTATATCTACACGGATATCTTCCAAAGGTACTTACATTCTTCCTAGGCGTTCAATAAAGTTTGTCAACCATTTAAATACCTATAAGGGTGAAATATAAGATGTATAAGGTTACATCTATGTAGTGTACTTAAAAAAATATATAATACTAACTTTTAAAATACCCTAAAAGTTTGTTTGAATAGCTTCAACTAGGTAATAAAATGTTAATGAATGCAACATAAAAGTAACTATACCGTGTGTGCATACAGTGTCCGTCCATCAACTATGACAAAGAGAGGGTAGTCATTGATAGCCAAATATTTGGCCGGGTCGCGACCCGTCACCCCGGCAGACAACCCTAGTAAAAATATTCACCCCAACTAATCATTGCAAATTTTTGGCGCGCAGTGTCTATAAACCGTTGTGTTGCCCTGCAGGGAATATAACACTTTGAACGAATACTACGGACATTATGGCCGTGTACAAACTATTATTAAAACAAAAGATGAGATTTTTTTCAAGTTTATTAATGTTTTCTTTTATTTTGTCGATTTCAGCGAACTAATTATTTTAGGTGTATTATGTGACATGTAAAACTATGACAAATTAATTATTTAATTAAACTTAAAAATTATTTAATTACTATTTCACTCAAATTCGTGGTATTTTTTGCTTATTAAAAATAAATACTGTTTGTATGATGATTATTTTAATTACTTACTTGACGTTCAGTATGTTTGCGATTTAAAATAATTTTGTCCTATTTGAGATGTTTCTATCTATACATTTTAAATCAAAATACATTTAAATACATAGGAATGAAAGATTTTTAAACACGTCGCAGTTGGTATTATGCCTAGGCGACAATATGTTCGTTTATGACTACTATGTAAAAACTCTAAACTCTATGGCTTACGTAAAGTATACTTCCAAATTTTGCAATTTGAGTTCCAAATTCTCAGTCGATATAAAACAATCAAAAAGTGTAACGAGATAACACATGGTAAGTGATCCGTGATATGCAAAATAAAGTGGTTAAAAATAGTAACTATAAGATCCCTTCTATCTAAAAAGACGACGTAATGCGAAGATGACGAAGCTATTTGTATTATAACACATCACTATTCGGTAATAGACATGTTTGTTAAGCTTTACTCAAAATAAAGAATATTATTATTCAAGAATTTAGACTACAGGTAGTCTTAAATTTGTATCTTTTGCGTAATTTTGCGTAAATATGTAGAATGAGTACATTATTGTACAAGTCTAATTGTGTTGAGTGTTCTTATGATTCGCGTAATTTTAGGATATGCGTGATGGGTGTTTCTTTTACTTTTGCATATAAAAGTCCGTATTATAAATAAAGAATAAAATAGTTTAAAAATAAGTTATATTTTTGCATATTTGATGCGTTTCCAAGAGAAATGTTCAGCCAGAATAATTTCTTCCCAACATAAAGTTTTATAGATGTTTGCTTACGTCAATTATTTGTTTGCTTAGTGGTGTTGATGGATGTTGCACACATACAAACACACACTAGCGCGCTTGGACCCAGGGAGAAGTTACTCGAGAGTCGCGTTGTCGTTAAGCTACGAGAGGAATTTGTCGACTTAAGCTAATTTTACTTTAACTCATCCAACAACTTATAATAGAGTAACTTTATAGATTAATCTATTTTTCATTCTAAGATACACTTCAACTTCAGTAACGAGATTAAATACAAGTTATATAAGTACAGCGTTATTGCCGGCGAGGCCAACTAAACAGGAAGTTGATTGCAGCGGTGCCGGCGTCCGAGCGCGAGTGTTCGGGTGTCTTCGCCTCGACATTGGGAAGATACTTTTTATACGCAGTGACCCGCGGCTCGCTACTCCCGCTGATAAGCAGTAAATTGCTTTTCTTTCCATTTCTTAAATAACCAGCCCACCCCCGCGACCCGCCCGGCCGGCACTGGTGCCCCTGCTAAAAGGTACGCTCGCGTCTCGCTATATTTTTTTACAACTCCTAAGAAAAGTTTAATTACAAACCTGCTTAAAAAGGGCGAAGTCGCGTTATGTTCTAATTATTGTACCAACAATAAAAATACGCAAACGAGTGTATTATACAATTAGACACTTCTCCCCGATCGTTAAAAGGGAAATTTAAATGGAATTTTTATGTCCAGCAATTAAGGATAACGTCGGCGTACTAGACATTTTTGTAATTACAAAAATAAGATTCTTGAAATGTAGCGTGAAAAAGAATTAGGGCGAAGTACGCGGAAAATACTTTGGACGCTACAAGCTGACAGATGGGATAAGTGAGAAATGTTAAAAAACTTGTTTGCTATTTAACTTAATGTCGCAACACAGTTTGGAACAAGAGTAACTCTGTCAACTTGACATTATTGCGTGTCCCTGCCAACGGTGTTTTACAAGCGTTGATCATCACTGACTTCGCTGTGTTTATACCGACAAGTAGTTACGAACGTTGTCTGGAATCGAATGTCGTGATATAAAGAGCAAGCTGGAGGCGTTGCATAAAAGATGTATACTTAGGTAGTAAGTCAGGGCATACGGAGCGTCGGTGTTGGTGTGTACATGAAGATGGAGAACGGTTAAGAAGCCCGAGGGAGTCGCGGATTTATCGCTGCAGCGGGCTGACGAGCGCCCGCGCCTCGCCGAGCCCCCCCTCCCGCAGGCCGCCGCTCGCGCTGATTTATACCGCGCAATCTCGCAAAACTTACTTCACATTTAAATTTCCGAACTGTCTAAGCTGCTCTTAACGTCGACCATATTATCTCATTCGATCGCCTATAAATTTTATGAGCTGACTCGCCTTTGTCGCATTTTAGCTTTGACTTGAATTAATAGTCCGAAGGGACCGTATGCTCTTTGTTTTTATAGCTTCACTTCAATTCAAATCAAAAATATATCACCGATCAATAAAAATGTACCGCCACTGACCTCATTGAGGTCGAAGCCGGGCAACGAAGCTGTATGTGGCAAACTTTATTAAAATTTGTAATAACTGTTTCGCAGGCCAGTATTAAGTAACTGTTATAGGACTGAGATTTACGAGAAGAACAAATACTTGGCACCTGTTATGAATATTTAATATAAATTTGGAATTCTCCGAGTGTGACACCGATGTTTGTTGCCACAACTGTCTCGAACAAACACTTGTTCCGGTACCACGAGACTGGTTTCCATGCGACAAGCTTCATCCAACTAGTTCGCATTCCTGACGATAACACCCCTTCGGATTAAATCTTACAGACAATCTTGGTACGGAGTCCATCGGCGCAACCCCTCTCATAATTTAGTTTGAAACTTTTTAATTAGCTTTATATTTGTGTTTGTAGATTGAGACTTCGTCTCTCAGTTAGTCATTCGTGTGACTGCGGTTTAGAAGTTATATTATTAATAATACCATTAGGGTCCTTTCAAGTTATTTAATGTTCTGTAAACATTACTTACTTGTATAATTTCTACGGGGTTATGTTTTGCAGACTTAACGGTGCACTTATGGATATTTGTTGTTGTGTATCAAATATTTTTTTATTAAAACGGTAGTTTTAAATTGAAGCTTTTATATTACCTTGGTTCAAAGTACTAGTGAAGATCTTGTCTTTTTGATACAGAATTCTTATGGCTAATTTCTAGCTCCATTATCAGATCAGAAATTGTCCCTGAACTAATAATTCTACTTAGATTAAAATTTGATCTAAACAAATATACATACAGAATGCATACAGACATACGTACCTACACTGTAAGTTACAGAAAAGCTTCGGAAAATATAAGCCTAATATAAAATAATTATATTTTATTGTTTACAACTTTTAGTGTATGTGAATGTTTTAGATTGTTCTTAATGTGTAAATATATTTATTGTATATATAATATAATTTTTATTGTACAGTGTATAATACAATTGTTAAAAAATAATTTTAAATAATACCTGGTGGGAAGAGTCCCGCCCTATAAAACAAGAGTCGTAAATACAATATTGTGACGTAATATGCTAAAGGATGTGTTACTTTGTATGTGGAGCGGCTGCGTATCGTGTGTGGTTACCGTTGTTCGCCGAGTGCATGACTAGAATCTGATGAGAACAAACTACATTTTATCGGTCCGCAAACATACCTGGCCTCTTGTTACAGAGGTACGTAAATGTGATTTAAGACGTTCAACACAAATATTGGAATACGTCTTGTTGGTTTGTGCAAATCTAATTAGATAGGCCTGGACTATATTCAAACTGAATATTAATGAATCAATACCAATTAGAGGTTTGTAGGTGGAACTCAAATATTCAGTGACAATACGTGACTCAGCCTAAACAACTAAATAGTTACGGTACGTGTATACGTATAGGTTATTCATGTTAGAAGCAGATGAAATATTTTGGAAACCCAATAAAACTTTTTTTTTAATCTTATTAGCAACGTGGGTCGCACATAACTAATATTCTTGTTAACCCCTCGTGGTAAGCTAAATATGTGCTTGTATTACGAGTAAGTTCACGTCGGTAGTGCAATGGGTGGGATTCGAACCCGCGACCACATGATCGCAAGGCTAAATGTCTTAGCCATTAGGCTACCGTCGCCTCAACACAACTACGCTATTTAACTGTCTGATTAGATTTTAAGCAGACCTCAATTCACTGGGTATGGGTCGTCAATAGAAAAGGCAAAGAAGTTAAAAAGAAACAATATTTTTACAAGATTTGCATGATATCACTGATTATTAATTTATTATTATTAATGCTTTCTGAGATTCACGCGAATGTTAGATACTGTAACACTTTTGTCATACACATGACTATTACCTGCAATGGCGTTGACACATCGGGAACTAAAAACAAAATAAACCGCTTTAAAAATTAGTTTTATATCTCTTTACTTATTACTACTTCATAAATAACTTGCTGTCTGGACAGACTTCGTTCTGTCAAAAGTTAATAGTAAAAAAAAAAAGATTTTTCGAGTGATCTCGTAATTTTTTTTTATAGTATTTAAAACCTTTCGTGGACAAAAAATAAATTAGCCGAATTGGTGCCAGCCATTCTTGAGTTATGCGCTTACCAACATTCATTTTTATTTATATAGATAAGATCTGCAATACTCTCGGCTAAAATAGAGACTGGCAAATTGACATAACAAATGATGCCACTCTTATAGGTAAAATTTTCGTCACATCGAATATTCTGGAAGAGATATATCTTAATGTGGCTCAAATGTCATAACCTAGTTTTTATAAAAACTCAAGGATTCTGTATTTTTTTTATATACAAATATGCTATCAGCCCTTGAGCTTTAATCTGATTGGTTGATATTAAAATTGTCGTTTAGAGACAGAATTCAGAAAGGATTCTGTAATCACTAATTATTCCGAATTTCGGAAAGTTGAATCTAATGTCTCAAGAAATTTAATTTATCTTAAATGATAAAAAACTTCCTACTAATATTATAAATGTGAAAGTGTGGATGTTTGTTACTCAATCATGAAAAAACGGCTGAACGGATTTGGATGATATTTGGCATGCATGTAGCCTTTTACAGAGAAAAGAACATAGGCTACCTTTGATCCCGGTTCCATAAGTAGTTCCCAAGGAAAAATTTAAAATTGTTTACGAGCTAAGCCGCGGGCAGACAGCTTTGAAAAGCGATAACACGGGTAAAAAATTTATTCCAATTTTTATTACTTACACATTTTTCATTCCTTTTTGGACTCAATTTTGAAGTCCACGCAGACGAAGTCGCGGGCAGAAGCTAGTAATGTATAAACTGAAGGGTGATGAAAATTTTAATTTTGAAATTGTTTAACTTATTTTTAGCACACCTATGATAGTCCTACTTCCAAACAAGAAAGCTGTTGTCGTACTCACACTGACAGTATGACGATGGGTAATAGGGTAATATAGTTGGTGACAGAACAATTTATCCCTAAAACTCGAATAGGTTTATAAGTTTAAGATAAATGATTTTAATCACAGTTCCTGTGCACTAGAACAGACCACTCATAGTTGTGTAGCTGCTATATTAACTTAATGGTTATTAATAAATATAACACAATCAACACAAGCAGTATAATAAAATGCAATAACTGCCCATTTCATGTTTACTAAATTGCGTTAACTGCTATAAATAAATTTATGCCATTGTCAAATAAATATTTGAGCCAACGAATGCAAACATAAAATGTAATTTAAATATATCGCTTGTCCATGATGTGTGATATTCGTTTTAGGGTGCGGGGTATCATTGCGGCGTCATTTCATGCCTGGGTGGTGGTGTTTGTGCAGCGCGTAACGCACTCTATTGATGTTCTGATGTCTCTCTTCAGCCTACAATTCCTTGCTAAATGAGCTTACTGGGGTGTCATACGCACTGATTGAATACGAGGCATTAAAGAAGGTATTGAGAGCACGTGCGATGTACAGCAGTCTTTTGTTATAATACCTATTTAAATAATGTAAGGTATTCCTTCTATAATAATAATAGGCACCATATTCATTAATCTGATATGATTGTAACATAAAAATCTAGTTAGATTCAGGTGCTTAGAAAAATATTTACAGAAATACGGCGCTGCTCTACAGCAGCACACGGAGGTGCTACGCACGTATGTCAAGCTCCGCTTTGTGCACCCACGAACACGCTTCACACGACATACAACAAATGCTAAAAAGCGAACGTAGGCGTAGAAATCATGCACTGTGTGTGTAAAGGTTCGCCTCAAAGCTTTCGCGAAGCCAATTTTTTTCTCTATCTGAATAGACAGCAGACACTACTACAATTTTGATATAACTAACTAGTTTGCATAAATTTTACATTATTAAAGTAAATGTTAAAAGTATACATTGATTGTACAACAATGTACAACCACGCAGGTGATCTTTGACTTGATATTAACACCACGTTGCTTATCCAACCGCTTACTGTTATAAAATAATTATTCATACATACACACCTATTACGCCATGTAAACTAAATACACGTGTGAAATATTAAATTGATGTCATGTTTCAATTATATGTAAATGACAATGTTTACAATACATGAATAAAACACTGTAAAGTACTTATACTTTGGTGGTGGCAACAAGCGCCTGGAACCGCACTTGCAGCAAATACTTTCTTTGGGGCAACTTTGTTCCATTTCTAAGCTACACAAGAACGAACAACTGAAAAGTCAAGTTCAAGGCCGTTTCTATACAGTTTTTAAGAACGAACTGGGTATTAAAACTTTTATATATTTGTGTTGTTGCAGGACAGACTTAAGGTAAACACTTAATTTAAAGAAAAACCAACGCATGAGATAACTCAAGATCAGCCTATGGCTTCCGAGTCTTTAAGCACAAGTTAAATCTTTTTTGTAGGTTTTCAGTACATACCTACATAAATAACAATTTACAATACGAACAATTAAGCATTCCCTGACTAAGTATTGGATGAAATTAATCGAAGTTCGGATTACGGCCACCGGGGCTTTAATCTGCTCAGACGGTATCAGGGCGCGGACTTGTTATCTGTTTAATGTCTGGTAAACAACGGGATCAAGGGATAAGGAACGTCCTTCCATACGCCACTGGCCCTCTGGCGTCTGGATTAGTGCGCCTTCCACTGATGAAGATTGTCGCTCATCTACTACATTTCACGCGTATGTCTCTTGTATAGATTGGATTTGTTGGCCAGCAAATTTCAACTAAACTATTCTGCTTTAGCTGACGTGTATGCCGTAGAACGAGGGCGGAGAGATCTAGAGAATACTGTCCGAAATCACGTACGGATCGAAGTGCAGTTAGGTCTACCTAAACAATTAGAGAGCGGGGCTCAACAGGCTTCGGTGCGTAATCGCGCCGTACCCTAACAGTTGGTGAACTCGTAATTGTCCGCTGGATGAGCGAGGCGAGCGCGGCGCGACTCTCAATCGGTGTCGACTTAAGACTCCATGCAAATTCAATTTCGTGCCCAAGCAATCCTACACGTAAGGCCAACCGAACATATTATTGCTGGATTTATCTTTATTGCAGCCGTAGAACACTCCAACTAACTTCGACTGTCGAACTTGCGCCATTAGTGAAGACACCGAGATACAGGATTGTTTTGGTAGGGGCGGAGTTGTAAGTCTTATTGCTTTTAGTGCTAGCGTAGGGCTGGATTGTTTAATCTAAGGTGTTGTTTTGGGGTTGGATGGTGAGTTTTTAAACAGGAGTGGTTTCGGAGATCATCAGACTAGAGCGGATTAAATGGTCTATAATAAACAGGGAATTTATGATAATGTAAGTCTGGATATAATGTAATACTGTTACGTAAAGATAATGTGCAGAGCACCTGCCTTCCTGTCTAAGCTCAAGATCCACGAGAGCCTACTTCACTCGGGCTTTAAATGACATCACCCATATTATTATTATTTAACAAAAAGACAGGATGTTTACAGTGTTATTGTCAACTCAGAATTCAATTTAGAATAAAATAGATCGACAAAAAAAGTTGGAACGAGTGCGTCGAGTACCTCAGTGTTATGACATAATACGCGCAATACCAAACCATAATACAGGAGACGTATAAAAAGACATCGTTGCCGGCCTCTACAAAAGTAGACGTCACAAGCTAATCCACCCGTAAAATGTCCCAAATCGGTACAAAAAGCGGCCGACAAAAGTGTTGTTGTATAAACGTAAAATGAAATTTAATAAACATCGAACAATGGGACCGGTTGTAGATATTTTGCAAAGATAGTGAATGGGAGATAAGCTGGCAAAAGGTTTGCAGGCACCGCGTATGTTTGATGTCGCCTCTCGTCAGCGGAGCGTGAACGGTTTAAGAGCAAAATTGCACGAACGCTAGTGGCATCTGTTAAAAGTGCACTCCGCACAAATAGATACTTTTAATTTTGGAGATGGAATGTCATTCAACGAACACTATTTAATAAAAAATGAATTGAAGGAACATCCCTTGGTCTAGATTTGTATAGATGATTAATTTTCTAAGCCGTGAATGTAAACATTACATGTTTTATTATTTTTGTTTCCGAAATTAATTATGTATAATCACCCTAAGGTACGAAATGATACAATTCGTGGTTATTGAACAAAATTTGCTAAGAGAATCTTTAGTACCTATGATAAAAACAGTGAAACAAATAAATAGCTTTTGATAACTTTGCTATTTGGTTTTGCCGATAATGAACAAATGGGTGGGCAGAAGTGGTATCATATACACCCACAGATGGGTGTGTAACGGTTGATATAATAACAAAAAATATAACGTTCACTTGACCTAATTTCAGTTAATATACTTTTGTTTAATATAACGATCAATTGAGATAATATATTGTTGATATAATTTCAATTTACCTAATTTTTTATGATATAATGAACATTTCCTATAATGCACATTTCACTTATAGACCAGGGCCGATAATTTTTAAAACCAAAAAAAATAATAGTAGGATGAAACTAATTAGAAAAGGAAGGGAATATGATAAAAATTAAAGAAAAAATAAATTACGGTCGATCCGAGTTCGGGATGGGGGGGAGGGGGGGGTTTTAAGGGTAAAAAATGGTTTATCTTGATTTCCAGCAAAACTACAAGTCCTATGGAAAAAAGTCAAATGGCAAAGTTGTAGGTAATAAAAAGATCTACAACTTTTGTATTTACACTTTTTTCACATAACCTCAAAATGTATGTGAAAAATCCAAAAAACCAAGTTTTTGGTTTTTTATTTTTATCTTTTTCAAAAATAATTTTTTTTTCACGAAATTTGGTGAAAACTTACCTTTTTATGTCCCAAATACGCTGTAATTTATTTGATTAAAAATATTTATTTTTTCACCTTATTTTGAATTAATATAAAAAAAACACCCTAATTTTCAATCGAAAATTCACCCGTCAAAATATCAGCTTTTTTCAAAAAGTATGGGGGTTTTTTGTTCGTTGAAATCTCTACTTTCTGATGGTGTAAAAAAAATATACATTACTATAGTAAATGTTCTCAGAAAATGCATAATCACTATGTACAATTTCATCAAAAAAATGTCATTGCTTCAATTTTTTCATGTCTGCATTGGTTCTTCATCCAGAATTTCATCTGAATAATTTTGTGAGATTTTCTATGACATGAATGTAATTCGAATTTAATAAATAAACTTTAAACTGAAAAAAAAATTAAGCAATGTCATTTTTTTGATGAAATTGTACATAGTGATTATGCATTTTCTGAGAACATTTACTATAGTAATGTATATTTTTTTTACACCATCAGAAAGTAGAGATTTCAACGAACAAAAAACCCCCATACTTTTTGAAAAAAGCTGATATTTTGACGGGTGAATTTTCGATTGAAAATTAGGGTGTTTTTTTTTATATTAATTCAAAATAAGGTGAAAAAATAAATATTTTTAATCAAATAAATTACAGCGTATTTGGGACATAAAAAGGTAAGTTTTCACCAAATTTCGTGAAAAAAAAAATTATTTTTGAAAAAGATAAAAATAAAAAACCAAAAACTTGGTTTTTTGGATTTTTCACATACATTTTGAGGTTATGTGAAAAAAGTGTAAATACAAAAGTTGTAGATCTTTTTATTACCTACAACTTTGCGATTTGACTTTTTTCCATAGGACTTGTAGTTTTGCTGGAAATCAACATAAACCATTTTTTACCCTTAAAACCCCCCCTCCCCCCCTTCCCGAACTCGGATCGACCGTAATTTATTTTTTCTTTAATTTTTATCATATTCCCTTCCTTTTCTAATTGGTTTCATCCTACTGTAATTTTTTTTCACTTTTTACAAATTTTGAAGGCTTCGGCCCTGGTCTATTAATTCTCGTTTAGTATATTATTCATTTACTATAATACTTATAATCTCTAAGTAATACTTAATATAATAATTCATTTTATTAGGCTTATTGCTATTTCTATAAAACAGCATTTTTAACCTTCAATTAAAATGTAAACATTCTCCTAAAAAGTCAATATGGTCAGAAGTTAATGACAGAAACGAATCGTTGCAAAACCGACTCCACGCAGTCTTGTCTGTCCTGCCCCTAGAGTGTTATTTAATTTCGCGTAGGCGTGGAGGGGCGAGGCGGCCCGCGAGCTGAGGAGCAGGTGATGTCAACGGGCGCCGCCGTGACTGAGGCTGGCCGGCGAAGCCGGCCAGCAAGCCGAAGTCGCGGTGGTGACCGTTATCACCATCTGCGACGATTAGCTCGCGTGGTACCGCCGGAGCCCCGCAACGCCGGAGCCGTGACAGAAACCATGCCTGCTGCATGCTTGCTTGCATGCCTGCTGCATGCTTGCTGCATGCTTGCTTGCTCGCATGCTGCATGCTTGCTGCATGCTTGCTTGCTCGCCTGCTGCATGCTTGCTTGCATGCTTGCTGCATGCTTGCTGCATGCTTGCTTGCTCGCCTGCTGCATGCTTGCTGCATGCTTGCATGCCTGCTGCATGCTTGCTTGCATGCTTGCGGCATGCTTGCGGCATGCTTGCTTGCTTGCTTGCATGCCTGCTGCATGTTTGCTTGCATGTTTTTTTTTCTTCGCTTTATATCCTATACACCTGCCAGCCAACTATTGTTACCAGAAGAAACTGGATGCAATCTGGACTTTAGGGCACTCCGACTCGGATAGGTTAGGTAAGAACTGTGACCATTAAACATGAAAATTAGGTCAAAAGAACATTAGGTTAAATGAACGTTATATAAAAAGAATATTATACTTATTGAAGATTATATAAAACAAATGTTATACTGTATGTTATTATATTAAAGGAAGATTATACGATATAAAACATTAGGTCATATGAATTTAGGTCTTTTGATATTATAGCAATTGAAAATTATATCATATGAACGTTATTCGAATTGAAATTAGAGCATTTGTCATTATACCAAACATTACACACCCCCCACAGATAGGGATTGATCGTATTAGGCCTGATATTTGATTGTTTCTTGAACTAAAATTATTTTGAGTGCTTTGTCAATGTTCCGGTTGCATAATTGTCTGAATGAGATCGTTAGTTAAATCATATGAGATTAAATAGTTTGTTACTCAGATTACTAGGAGGTGCTATAAGTACAGATTTCTTATGCATTTGAATGATATTCTCAATGTTGAGTAGATTTAAATCACAATATGTTTACACAACAAAAATGTAAAAAAAAATATAATGGAGCGTCGACTATGTAGTATGTACCATCTAAGAACATTAATTTAAGACCGTTCGATTTTAAAAACCATCGACCCCTACAGTAAATATATTCGTCGAGCTTAACAAACATTGAGCGTTTCCAAGTTACACATCTAGAGGATATAATGACTGCTGTAATCATTCTCTTTAGCAAATAAAATAATTAATTTCGTTCAAATCGCGCAATCATCCCAGAAGTGTATTAGGAGATAAGTATCAAACGTTTCTATTTAACTTCTCTCCCGAGCGGAAATTCCCCGAGCGCCATATTGAAATGTTTATAATTAAATTACATAAAGACGAAGAAAATTAATTTCACAGTGCGAAGTGGCGAGCGCCGCGCCTCGCTCGCACAAAAGCGGAAGCTCGGCTCAAAGGACGCGCTGCCTTCGTGAACCAATTTAATTTTCTAGATGTTTTTGGAAATTGCCGAGGAGTTGAATAATCACGTTATAACTTAACGGTATTAAATTTTATACGTTAAAGTGTTAATATTTCATTTTCAACTTTAATTTAATTAATTCCAAAGTTAGAATTCGTTGGAATGGCGTCAGCGCGGATGGGGTTCGCTGATATTTCTTAAGATATGTCAGTAATTATCAAGTTAATGAAGTTATTTAGAGACTTATAAGTAACCAATTGTGTGGATAGATAGATGGCTATTTGATCTGATGCAATAATAAAGCAAGCATATTTTATTATTTATAAAAAAATACAAATAATCATGCATACAGGAATTTATATTGGTGGATATCCCACTTAGGTGGGATGGTAAGAAGGTTTATAGAATTTAAAATGAAATGGTGTTGCGCGTGCGCTGTTTAAGAAAACCATCGTCAAACACTACAAAGTGTTCAAATACCTTTGTAAAGAGCAAAACTTAGAATACCTTTTTCCTGCTTATTAATATTTTCCATTAATTATCTAATCATATTTAATCAGTTACATTACTATCATCATTTATCGGAATCCGTTAACAGGTAATATGCTAAATAAAAGCATACCTAACCTATGCGGTTAATATATCTCAAGAAGCATCTCAACACTTGAAGCAATGTGTAGCACCGGCTGAAGGCGGCAGCAGAGCGGAGCCTCGCGACGAAACAAATTGATGTACCCAAATAATTATTAATGCCTCACGAAATTTAATTGGAAAAGTTGAATTTGTATCGCGTTCACGGCGTAGGTGAGCGATTTGAGTCGCGACGCGCTTGCGACTGTTTACGAGATAATTAATCTCAAAGTATTTACTGCTTTAATCGAGGCACTCGCCTGATGGGGAGCGAATAACTCGCGTATGTAATAACGTTGCTACGTCGATACGTCTAGCTAACATTGTACCATTTAATATATAGGTGGGTATCTGAGTCTATACTTCGTAATATACTAATCTGTATATATACAGATTAGTGGGTATCTATCTTATTTAAAAGTTAAAGTCAAGTAGGGAACTAAGTTTTTAAGTTTTATTTATAAGTTACAGTTAAATTATTCGTGTCATATTCCAATATCATTTTTGTAGAATAGGGTCGATCGATTTGAACTCAAACATGGTAGTACCTAATGCAGTACATAACTACCTATTTAAAACTTCAACAATATTGTAAATGTTAAGAGAACTACAACCTTACTTAAAGTAAACTTAAAAGTTAATTTAATATAATGTAATAATTTAACAGTTGCTTGAATAAATTACGTAAGAAAGCATTTATAAAATATGTACAGTACAAAATATTCAAACGTACGTTACAGCAACTCTAAAAATACACAATTTTCCTTCTTTAGTTAGAATACTCATCTATTCGACAACAGGTGGCGCTAGGAGTAACTTAAAAGCACGCCTACAACATTTAGTTCCTGTTTTTGCCGCAGCACAATAGCGCCACTGAGCAACGTCCTTCCACTAAAAATTAATGTTTTAAGTTATAATATGTAAGTTTTGTCTTGTTTAATAGGTGAAATATGTTCATAAATTATGTGTTATTAGTAATTAGTGCGGTTAATGTAAGCAGCTTGTAGTCGCGTTGTACGTAGTGGCAGGTTTTGTTTGGCATGGCATAGCGCATGGGCCGTTTGAGCTAATTAACAATAGATCGAAACCGACTGCAGCAACAATGAAAAACGAAGAATAAATGTCAATTTCACAAACGACGAGGAGGGTTCGGCTTTAAATCGAATTCCGTTTAATAATAGTACTGCGTTAGAGTTGAATGCACTCTTGATAGTGTGATAGTTTATTGTATTTTAAACTTTGTGATATTAGAATTACAGAATATTATTGTACCTATTGTTTGATTGTTTACCAGTACCGATGAAGCAGCATAATCAAATAAAAATTACATTGTAGCATTATCAAATTTGAGTTTATACATCTGCTCGCACCTGGGCTGGTGAAGACCAACCCTACCAGCTCCCATTTATTTAATATAAACTAGGTAGTAATCAGTAGGTAGCTAACAAGCTAGGGGTCTCTTAAAATGAAACTACTGATATAAATAATGTAGACAACATCACATACATTGCTCCGAACCCAAAGTAAGTAGCTTAAGCACTTGTGTTATGGAATCAGAGACAACGAAGGTACCACAAACACCCAGACCCGAGACAATGTGGAAAGTGTTTTTCTACATTGACCCGACCGGGGATCGAACCCGGGACCTCAGAGCTGGCGACACCTTGAAAACCGGTGCGTACGCCACTCGACCACGGAGGTTGTCAAAACAAATATGATAGCATTTAGTTATCTTCATTCTTAAATCGTAGTAATATCTTGGGATTGTTCAACACGACTATCTGATCCAACTAAGCAGACCGTGTATTATGGCAACATTCAAAATGGCTAAGTTAAGGCAAAATTATACAAACTTTAGATTAATTACACACATACCAAATTATTATGATTATCACTCAAAGATGTGTCTTGGCTGGGAGTCCAACAAGTCAGTCTACATTAAATACAGTAAGTTTAGAAGACTATATTTCCCTACAAAAGTATGTAAAACTTATTTTACTCGACATAACAGGACATAATAGTAAAAAATCCTCATAATTGTATGAACATTATACAATACAATTTGTAATATGTGGAAAAAGTTAACGTATACTTACGTAGAAGCTATCAACAGTTTTTTATCAATCCTTTTGTTAATTAATAATGAACTTTATCGAGTGAAGTATAATAGAATTATTATCTATCATTACAACTTTAATTTAATAGCTATTTAGAATTTGTAATTACTTATTAAATGGACGTTGTAACGACTCTACATATTCTCTTGGAAGTGATACCTACTGTATTTTGGTGGAATACTAAAATTATGTTTGGTTACACGCGACAGGTATATAAAACAGAAAAAAACACTATTTATCATTGCTCTATGTTCTTTTTGATTGAGGTATACAAACCCCCAGTGATTGCTCTACACCACAGACAAGGAAGGATTGTATCATTCATGAAAACCAATCCTAGATTACAATGACGTAAACATTATCTAGAAAAAACTGCAAAAGAAATCATGTTACGAGTACCTACTAAGGAACTTTGGTAACATGAGTTAAAACTGAATAATAATTAATATTAACAACTTTATAAGAGGCACAACGCACTGTCAGCACTATCCCAAAAAAAAACTTGCTTAATTAAAGTTGCGATGCTTAAAAGTAACGAGAAAATGTCACAGAGAATTGGTTGCCATTTTTAAAAAGCTTGTTACCACAAAATTAACCATGGCTATTTAGTGTCGGAATAGAATCGGATGAGTCCCCTTGACCGTGGGGCCCGATAGAGATCTATTCAGTGAATTCGTTCATTTAAAGCATAAATGAGTCGGAATTGGCGAAAAATCTCGTTGTGAGCTAAGTCACACGTACTTACTGATACCAAAGCTTTTAAAATTACAACTTTGTTAGCTTAGTTATAAATTCTATTAAGCATGCTGTGGTCTCCTGTTAGTGAAGGAGTACACCTTCGTGATACTCCTGTCGATTATTTATTTCTTGTGATTGTGTACATCCTTTGGTGGAGATCCTAAATAAATAAATAAGATAAAGAGAAACCTTTACTTATTATATTTGGTTGTTTTGAGTGTCTTTATTAAAACCCCGTTTATCGGTTATCATATTGATGTATGAACAGATGTATTTTAATTAAAATTTGTATCATTTATCGTGGTAATGCCCTTACAATTAATTTTATTTAATATTCATGAGGTTACATTATCGTCCGTCGTCAGCTGGTTGTGTTTCCCTGTAATTATGATATGTATTAAACAAATATAAACACTGTTGACCGATAAGGAATAACCTTTTTGGTAACACTTAATAAAATATATTCCGTTAATGTAAACTCATTAATAAACCAAATATTTCCTTAATGTTGGCAAAACTTTTTGATCGACTGACTGTATAACTTTTACGAAGATATTTAAAAATAGATGCATGAGGGTTTTAAAAATGAACGTTTTAATTTGTTGGGAAGAAAACCTATCGTATTTTTTTTATCACTAACTTATAAGTAGTTGCTAAGATAAAACTGGATGCACTTAAATTCATCATACATTTGTAAAATTTGGCAGTAAATTACCTACAGGAAATTTTACAATTAGGAATATTGTACAATTTCAACAATATTACTTTTACAGAGCGCAAACCCTCGTCTTTTTTTAAACAGGTTAGATATTCTTCAAATTGTTGCAAGAGATGTAGCATTATGGGAGGTAATGCATGTTCATCAATTAATTAAACACTGTACACAATATTATGTCATTAACAATTAAACCTACTTTAGACAGCTATTGTATAATTGAAAGAAAAATGTGACTAATTAGCAGGTACAAATAACAATAAAAACTTAAGCGCTGATCAAGTTTTGTTAAACTTAACATAATTAAAGTGGACAGATGTATGTAAAGTGTTGTGAAGCAGCTGAAACATGTAAAGTAACATTAAAGTTAACACGGTCTGTACGAGGAGAATAATTGCCGGGCCGGGGGTCCCGCGCTCCAGTGCCTCGAGTATGAGGAACGGTGCCACCCCGGCTGACCACTGCCCCCCCGTTGCCTAGCAACCACCCGCTACCTAATCATCATAAACTGATAAACCCGCCATCTTTGATAAAGCTTCACAACATCATTGTTTCGATATTATATTCAAGATGTCTTTGCGTCCCTTTTAAGTTAGAAGTCGAAAATACGTAGGTGATTTTTAGATATAGGTACTATATTTTGGTATTGCGTATGCAAAGTGTTAATCTCAACAAAACACAAAATTTTATGGTATAATAAACATGATATTATGCGTTGATGCTCTTAACTTTTATTCAAGTTTATAAAAAGACATGCAGTGTCAGATAAAAATATTTTTATTCCCTTAAAACTGTAAAAG
Organism: Plusia festucae; assembly: GCA_950381575.1. Classification (NCBI taxonomy): domain Eukaryota; kingdom Metazoa; phylum Arthropoda; class Insecta; order Lepidoptera; family Noctuidae; genus Plusia; species Plusia festucae. Next base: position 7,476,743 of record OX494434.1, on the reverse strand, counting down.
TGTATTGATTTCTTAAAATGTCTACAATACAACCAAAGTCAACGACATTTTAGACGTAATGTAATCCTTTCTCTGATCGTTTAACCCCCCATTTAAAGTTTAAGCCGACTGAATATTTAATAAATTTCAAAGAGATGTCAATCGAGTGTTTTATTTTGCATAGGGCTTAGCAAGGCGTGGGGTGCGCGAGTACATTTCGGTGTACGTCATTTGTTTGTCGCGAGAGCGTCGTCGCCGCCGCTACCACACAAATATTGCACTTATTGTTGACAGAATATCAAATGATATTTTGATTGCACTCAGTTTTATATCCCAGTATAAGTTACTTAGCTTGGTGTTGGTTAAGGGGAGGTATTTTAATACCATTTTTTTGAGTAGTGCTTTTTCTGAACGCTGAAAAAGTATAAATACTTACAATGAGCTAATTAATTAAACATTACCGTAAGTAACTTCTGATGTATTTTATTAAAACCTCCCCTTGTAACGCGACATCAGTATTTTCAAATACTTTCATTTGTATCGGGTTCTTATGGGATGAACTTCTAGCGCTCGTTTCCGGACGCACCTCACGACATAAAATCTTTCTACAATTAAAAGACAAAGAGTTGTGCATGCTATGCATTGTAAACGTCGATTATATCATTGGTACCGCTTTACAAGAGGCAACACTCAGTTACAAATTTAAAAAGGGTAATAGATGCACGTCTTGTCGGCCATTGTCTCAGCTAGGTTAATCGCTTCCGTGAGAGTGCGGCGCGGCGCGGTGCAGCGTGGTGCAGCGCGGTGCGGCGAGAGGCCGATCGGCCGATCTGACAGTTTCAATTTGTATGCCGACCACCACCGACCACCGCGCCGGCCACCCCGCACGTTCTCACGCCACTTCTTCATTTCAACTAATTATTATTTTCGTTTTTAACAACTGACACATGTTTGACTGTTAACAATCGTAAGTCGTCCGCCGTGACTTCAATACAAAGAGGTTTAATGATGTGAGCTTGTTCATGTAATGTGATTTATATGTCATTAATGTGTTAATTGTAAATAACAGCTTTCACGCTTTCTTACGTAACAACACTATAATTAGCGTGAATTTTCTCGAGTTTTTAAGAGGGTCTTAAACAAAGGACGCTGTCCTTTCGGAGCAGAATAAAAAAGCAAAGTGCTCGCGTAAGGTAAGTCGTATAAGGTGAAGCCATTACAGTCCATTATCGTCTATCCAGGGGAGGTTTTCACGTGCAGCGTACTTTGTGCCACATATGTGCTTAGTCTTGACAGCATTCAATCGAGAGCGGCTAGCTTTTGAATTCGACCGAAAAAATGTATCAAGTGTCTGCAGATGAATGAACAAAAATTGCAAATAGCGGGCGAAAAGCGCGCGACACAGCAGGCACGCTTCACCACCTACCTATTCAGGATGTGTCGGTTATGGTATGGATCTAATGATCGTATCCCGATTTGGCGGTACTTCGAAATGCGACTTTTTGTCGTTTTTCTTGCATCCGATGTGGCTGTCCGCAAACGGGACGTCATATAACGGCGATAACAGGTATTCAATGTTAAAATCATATTCATCTTCTATTTCTGTTGAATATTATGTCCATGACTCCTATAGCAATGCAAGTACTCGTAATGAGTTTTATTTATCTGCTTATGGCATGACCCTGCAGACACTTATACAGTTAATTAATTTTGCTATACTTTAAATATATGTTAAAATACTAAACGGCTGATTAATGTTATTTTTCTGTTTTTAAATTAGGTGTTAAATAAGTTAATTGAGTTTCATTAAATCAAGTTATTTATAACCTATGCAACTAACATTATATACAACTTGTAATAGTGTTTGTTCGTCTTTTTGTAAACATGTAACTCATGAACATGTCGAAAAATATTATGTTAATATACCTAAGGTATATGGGACTGGCCTTGGGTCAAAAGCAGTTAAGTACAAAATATTTCACAAGTAATATTATTAATTAACAAACAGATTACTTCTCCTTTGCACACCCTCTAAGGCACCCTGTATTACAAAAATCTGATAGAAGATTGATTGTTTTCTACATATTAAAAACTTCATAGAAACTGGTGATGACTAAGTTGTTAAAATCAAAGGAGCTAATTCAAACGTGACTGATAATGAAGTTAAAATGTTAATGTACAGTTATTATCATTAGGTAACATTGATATTTTTTTATAATTATGTAAATTACTCATTCACAATTATAAATAGTTTAACCTATCTTGCCCCCTTTTAAACTATTGTTATGATGTTAAATTACGTCTGAGAAATGGTACTTACCTACTAAAGTACTTATATACCAACCAAAACTGATACACTCAATAGGTATTTTAGTGTTAAAATGTACAAGTTATTTATGCAAGCATAAGTGTGTACGTAAGTGTATATTGCGAGAATCACATTAGAAGCATTAAAATCCTCCTTGCATTCGTTAACGGCGGCTGTGTATGGCAAAATATGTGAACCGACTCGCTTCTGCTATTCGCTCCGTATGATTTTCAGAAATGGCTATGTCTTATAGGCAGCAAGGATACAATATTTTTATGCGGTACGTTTTTCCTTAGTGGTTGTTTTTACGACCATTACCGTATCTAAAGTAGGAAAATCGCCCGAGATGCTACATTCTAATGATGGCTCGCAAGTGAGCGCGTGCGCCGGTACTCAGTGCACACTAAGGGCTGTCCAATTCGATTACATTACTGAACAATCATTTTTTATACACTAGGAATGGTTAGGCTTCACTTAATGGTAAACCATTTGTGACACCAGTATTGTGTCAGATATTTTTGAAAATGGAGCACAATGTGAGAAAATTCAGGCCGTGTATTATAATGAAAATGTATTTGTATAAAACCTCATGTGAGACCAATGGGGGCGAAATCTCATTTAATGTTTTTCAAAGATACATTTCTTAGGCCTCTAAGCGGTTAATGTTTAAATGTTGTTTATATGAGAGACGTGAACCCTAACAACTCGCCACACCTAACAGATATAACACATAGTACAAATGACTCTAGGTATCGAGAATGGAGAAGTATAAATCAATATTAATGCAACTATGTTTGTAGTTTGCGCCTCGGGTAAGTACTTGTGTATGTAAAAACAATACTGGTTCCGGCTAACTGTGGTTTTGCTTGACCATAAATACATTAGAAATAGTAGAGCACCTTCATATTTATGGTTACCATATTCATATTCATATTTATTTGCATTCAACAATGCATATAATAGGATGTTACAGAATGGCTTAGAGCTAAGTGCAATCGTAGACCCTGTAGGGCACAGCAAAATAAAATTAATCTTACATCATTACAAGAAGGTATTAAAACAATCAGAAAACCATAAACTAAAAACATATTTTAAATTCTTAGGATAAATTTTTCGAGCCTACTAATAAATAATAATAAAAATAAATAGTCCATGATACTGCATTTAGTATTGAGAGTAGCTCCTCATCCGGTTACACTAAGTAGAATACTTAGTGTTTAGGTTAAATATGCAGGTAGAGTCTTATGTACCAGTACCAATAAGGTGTGAGTAACTATAGGTGCCAGTTGCAAAACAATCTTTTATCGCATAATAACATAATGAGATAAAAGAAAGATTTTAAAATTAAATGTATTTAATTTTAAACCCTTAATTAAATGTATTTAATTTAAAATTAAATGTATTTAATTTAATTTTGAATCCCGAAAACCCGTTGTGTACAACGGGTTTTCGGGATTCAAATGGATCATACTCTTCATACTATGTTAACTTAATTTATGTAGAGGCCCGTACAAGTGGAACAAGAGCGTTGATATTTGCAATTCCACATTAAGAACTGATTAAAAAAAATGGAAACGCACCTCGAACTAGTCGACATCATCACGACTTGCCACTGCCATATAACAAGATAGTAACTAGATCGACCACTACTCACAGTTTATGATTTGCGTCACTCACCGAGTTTATTAGATTATCTATAACTTCTATAAGGCAGCAATTACTTGTCAATGTATTTTATTAGGACATGAATCGACCATGTTCGCATAAGTGTAATTATCTACAATTGCGGTTGAATTTTGATATGCGCCCGTAACCATATTGACTACTAACTTAAAGAAATTCCTATGTAAATTAATTCTTGATGTTGAATATTTAAATATTTACATAGATCACTATAATTAAATGGGTAAACCATTTGCATAAAATATTTTGCTTGACATACAAAATTGAGTTAGCCCAAGTTGGGAAAAGTACCAGAATATCGCAAAACGTAAATAAATAGGGTGGAAACGTTTAGCGAGCTAATTTGAAAGAGTCGGCGGGAGTGTTGCGGCGCGATGGCATCTTCACGGCTACAATAGTAAACAAATGTGTCGCGCGGGCGCAATTACACCGTCGGCGGCGGCGCGCGGGCGCTGCGCCTGCGCCGCGTCACGCCGCGCGACGGCGAATCGCGCGCACATCACGCTTCGCTCCGGACTTATGCTAATGGCTACTGGCCCGCGTAAATTGGAGTGAGCTTGCTGCAAAACAAAATGGGTCCGCCTCTTTATCTTATTACCTACTGCAGCATTTGCCGTGACCGAGGCCTTAACATATCTTCGGAAATGAGTTCTATGCTAGTGACCGATGGCATATTTTCATACGTTTAAAAAGGAAGGAGGCCCGGTCAGACAGTAAGCCCGCAGATTGGCAAAGTGAAATTGGAATACAAAAACTAACGCGAGAACGAACGTGAAACCGATTAAAAGGCCACATCACGATTTTGTATGCACTTTGCACTCATTCTATCCTATATACATGCAGGTCGCGGCCGCTCTACCGATACATTGATTTTCTGTGTTTTGTATAGATTAGTCAAAAGCGCCTTGTAATTAAGGTGCTCTCGTTCTGTGATTATTCTTTCAGTTTAGTTTATTTTGTTTCTGTTAGTACAATCACATTGTTTTCAGTCTTTTGTTTAAAGAAGAGGCTTTCTACAAAGTTATTGAACTTTTGCAAACACAACAAAGAAGTTTTCTCGAGAGAGAGAAAAATGATATAAGCACTAAATAGTACCTGTAAATAACCCAGTGTTTTTATAACGACACAAAATCCATCAAGTGGAAGTGAAGTAGCGTGATGATTGAATATTCATCCGTGGATCAACAATAATAGATCCCATCAGTGGCCGGTATGTGGCATCACATTTAATATAATAAGAGTTCAATACATCTCACCGTGAAATGTGTCGATACAAAAACTTAACTAACTATAACTGCTAACGTGTGAATCGTATTAAAAAGCTGTTTAGTCATTCGACTTCATAAATAGGTGGCATTCGATCTGTCGTGATTAAATTTCGTCCATTAGGACACCGTTATACCGATCGGTGAATGTATACGGATAATGTGTCTAATAATCCGGCAAATAGAATTTGAACAGTGATATCACTCGTCCGAGCTGTTATCTGATAATAATATAATGTAGTTCGGTTGCAACCACAGTGTTATGTAACGTGACTCATGTTATTAGTGGACTTGAACTTTCAGATCGTATTTTATATCTTTTCCAAATTAATATTCATACTCATCTAAGTATATAAAAATAGTATATTTTAATTATGTATTTGTAATCCCAAATAACATAAAGTATCAGCTGAATAATGAATTTAATCGAATATGTAATGAGTATAGTTTGAAATTGAATAAATTATGTACAATAAACGAACAAATCTACTAAGACGTAACGCTGTCCCGTTAAACTAAGTGATTTACTCAATTGTCTTGCAAAATGGAGTCACTCAATAAACAATTGTTCATATTGAATGGCCGGAAATGTCCGTCTAGAAATTAGCTCGGAAACAAGGGAAAACCTTTAAAAGCAACTTGTTTATTATATTTAAAACGTTTTAAATTGAAGAAAGGTAGGTAGTCGGCCGCCACTAATGTGTTTCACTTGTCCGTCCAACCCACTACAGAGCTTTCACATTTTTATGACGTTAATGCTAATGTGCGTTCTGCGTGCGGTTCAGAATACACCATATTATGGATTTTACTTCTAGTACGAGTACGCAACTGTATGACGTTTACTGTACGAATGTTTTCATACTAAGTACTTAAAAAACATTGGTTGAAATGGTAGCGTTACGATTCCGCGATGCGAGCAGAATTTTGTCCAAATTGATTTAGGTATTTCCTGATCGAAGTCGATTTACATATGTGGCAGTCATAAACTTCGTATACAGTGGAATTTGTTTTAGATATAGTTCAACACTACGTTTGGTTATTCAAATGAATTTTCGCTACTCGTGGAATCACCGCACACAAGAAATAAAAGTCGACAGAGAATCCTATTTCAAAACGCATTTCACATACAAATACCTAATTTCGGAGTAAAGTACGCACATTATACAGGCGGGTTCGCATTTAAATTATTCCAGCGGATCGTTTATAGGCCATAACCGAATTTGGGAATTAGCTATAAAACAACATTTGATACGGGCGGGCGCGGGCGGTTTGCAATTTGAATGTTTCGCCCGTTTCAGAACTCATTGGGTTGCGCGGCGCGTGCACTGCGTTATCTATCCTCGGTCATGTCGCTCCAGGCCTGCCGGCTCCTCTCACCTGTCGGCTGCCACATCGCTGGAGACCTCACCAAAAATGCTATTTACATAATTACCGTTTTAAAGACTCATGTCTGGGTACACCCAAATTTATTTGGTAAGTCTTGAAGCAGATGAAGAAGAAAAAAGACAATTTTCTTAGTTATTCTAACAGATACCTGACTAACAGTAAAATAAACTTTGTTCGGAAATCTTTATTTATTGAAGAAAGTTGATTGGTGACTAATGCCAGTTCATTATCTGTATCATGTATGAGAAGAGGCATGGCAGAGTAACACTGTGTGGGTAACAGAGTGCTAGTAACGTTATACACCATTAAGTATGCCTAGTTCTATACTCTGATTCTAGTTGCCAGTATCGATTTCAAATAGCCACGAATTATATGTAAATATAATTAACCATCGTGACTATAGAAGAGTTCACATTAAACGAGTCTAGAATGGTTTAAAGGAAGCTATTCCATGCAGCAATTTAAATTCCATTACAATGAATATAAAAAGCCAATTTGAACTCTATATCCTTGTAGTTCTCCAGCGCCAGTACTGATAATTTCTTTAAAACTATTAAGCTACCTAGATATAGCCAAGTTAATTTTATCGACCGCCACTTTTTGTTCAACTCTAGCATAATTTTAACATAGAGTTGTTTAATACAGAGCTGCCTGTTTATGCCGAGGTTTCATTCTGCTCATCCGATTTAAACCCATATTAAACTGAATAATGTGTGTTCGTATTACAGTTGCGCACTTGTAAGATAGTTACATACGATTTGTATCATTTACGATTGACTAAACAATTACGAACCAGGGTACATTAGAAGTGGGGCTTGTCACGTCAAAGAGTCGTCGTTAAGTGCGCGCCAATGGCTCCGGAGCCGTGTGAATAGCGAACCCTGGCATTAAGTGGAGCGAGCAATTTTGCAAATAAAACAATAATGATAGTGCCTTGTAATGATGTTTCCTCTAATTTTATCTAGCCTAGTCGTGACTCGCCCGTACCTTCTGATATTATCCAAGCAGGAAATTCACACCATATTTACGCATTTGATAACCGCTATAACAGATTTAGTTTGGATGTTATAATCTATTACCCTTAGAACTTATTTTATACGAATAAAATACAATTTAATCAAAAAATGGCTAGAAACTTCGATTTTCATTATTTTTAAGTGAAGAATCAAGTACTGTTGTGGATATGTCCCGATTCAGTCTCCTTTCTTCTACCGTCAGTGAAGAACTTGGAGGATGAATGTATAACTTAGTATGACTTTTACTAAAGTCCAGGTAAATAGTCTGTTATTCAAGCATTTACTTGTTATTGTAGGTATTTGTACGAGCCCTTCGGCGGTGTCAGTCGGACGCGCCGATCGCGGCGTCCGTCAATCCATCAGTTCTGTTCATTGCATTGCATAATTGTCTTCCTGCAACAGTCTCAAACTATTCAGAAAATTGGAACATTATCTATTCATTTTCTCCTTGTGTGTTTTATATACATACCAGAGTAAAGGCTTGTGCAACTCGTCGTACTTATTCCTTATGCAAATCCTAGTGACCATTTTTTTCTCGATTAACCTGAATAAGTAGCCCACCATGTAGTGACTTGATACTTACTTGTATGTTAATGTAAAATATTGCATCAGTAAAACACGTTATTGCTGATGATTTCTTAAGACGTAGTATTACTTTTTCAAAATTCATATTTATTTTACCCGTGATGTAGGTAATCTAATATGAAAAGCAATAATTTAATTCACAACTTTTGATTGACAGCAGTATATCAGGCATCAAGCAAGATTATCAGCTGGTGCTGAACTCGCCTTATAGCCGCAGGGCCACACAATTTTATCATATCTGATGTGTTAAGTTTTATTTTACACGTCCGTAGTTTTTAAATAAATATTTTTATACTGAAGATAAAACAATATTTTCTATGATCCCAAAATGTCCACTACTTTTCTGTAAAAAACATGATAAAGGCATAAGTATTATTATAAAAATAATATGATTATTTCATTTATATTCGGCTCATCATTAAATCGATTCTGATGATCAAAAAGTGAATAAGTAATATGTACATGCGTAGAATATTTTGTTTGTAGGTACGTACGTTTGGGAATACCGTGGTACCTGGCAGTATTTCAAAAGAAGATCATAATTTACTGGGTTTAACTAGATGACGAAAATAATGACGATATCATCCGCAAGCAGAATATCAATTTATTATTTTAATACTATTTATGTGTGACATGAATAACGTAATATGAAGGTGTACGTATACAGTACATAGCGACAGTATCAAATATGATAGCTCTCTTCGATGCAAAAGAAATCGAGTTATAAGGTGTTATAAGATTTAGATTGCTATGTTTGAAAGCTCTTTTCTAGTAGGTATAAATAAATTTTGTCGCCAATGTTTTCGAGAGATGTCAACTCAACTTCGGCGATACCAAAAAGAGTTTAGAATAGAATAGAATAGAATATACTTTATTGTACACCAACAAGAAGACAAATTGATTACACAAAGAAATTAACAAATCTCATTAAAGGGTACAACGGCGGTCTTATCGCTAATAGCGATCTCTACCAGACAATCTTAGTTTAATACTTTTAAAATGTATTTATTACGTTATTTTTTTCCTACTTAGCAATGTTTTTGTTTTAACAGATTATAATTATGTTACGGAATGAATATGTAACGTTACATGAAATTAAAAATGCTGCCCCCTGGAAGGAGACAGACATGAACAAAAAAATAGTTTCTTTGGGTTTTTTTAAAGTTGTGAAATATTATGATTTATTTTATTTTTTTTATTTTGAACCTGAAATGTTCCATTGCAGGGCAAAGGCCTTCCTTTCTTCCTTCCATTTTTCTCTCTGAAGGGCCAATTGAGGCCACTCTTTGTTAAAGGCGTCCAGTTCGTCTGTCCAACTCCGCCTGGGTCTTCCATGTGGCCTTCATTTGTTGGGACACCAAGTGTTGCAGCTTTCGCCCACATTTCCACTGGCATTCGGCACACATGTCCGGCCAGTCCCACTTCATCTTATAATATTTAGAGTAAATAATTTGTATGTAGATATAATAATAAGACATTAAGTAAGTCGTTAAATAACGCCAGTCAAATCAGGGCTACCACTTACTCCCTGAGTGTTGGATTGTCTGTTTACATATCGTTGAACCCCCTTGAATAAATCAACACGAAAGAAATTAATTTCGGTAACACGCGATGAAACAAACAATTTCGCTTTGAAATTGCTTTTTTGATAACTTCGACCAGTTTTGTGGTTTTTATGTCAGTTACAATTATTAGATGTTTTATCAATGTTATTCAGATGGTTATCATAAAATTAGAATATAACCAAACTTATTAGCTGCTTAGCATTAAGTAAGTGGTAGCAGTATTAAAGTAACATGAAAATATGAAAATAATTTGGGTTTTTAATAAATACACTTAACATGTAGTACCTACAAGCCCTTGTCTTGTGCAATGCCTAAATGGTTTAACGCAGTTCAGTCGATTAGATTTAGAATAATGATTTAAGTAAGAAGATTTATTATTTCCTGTATTATGACATAACAGGGGGCAATTTTTTCGCGCCCCGCTGGGATAAGTGAAGGCAACGCGCACAGGAAGTGGGCTCGTCCGGTGCCATGCATCGCTTCCTCTGGCCGACTGTCTCTGCTTCCGTTTCCGCAAGATCATGTCTGCTACTCATGACACAGGGCCCGCCCGCCCCCGGCACAGCATTTTCCACGTACTAAGCTTTGATCTCACAATTTATTTGCTTGTCAATATCAGGAAAAGGTCACGTGACTCTTATGGGTGTAGAGTCGATTAGATCATGCGCACGGAATTAATGTTGTTGTTTTTAAGAATTTGGTTGTAGCCAGAATGTATTAAATGTTACTTAGAATTTTGATACCTGTAAGTCTTGTATTGTTCTATTGTTCAGATTACATTAATCACAAATATTTCCGTACGAATCCAACAAATACGAAAATGCCGATGTAGACGGATTGAGATAACTACGGAAAAACAGTGTGATTCATTGTACGCGTTAGTGAAATGACAGCCGCGAAGATTATGTAATTTGATGTGCTGCAGATAAACTGATCGGGAAGAGCGGTGCCCGGCTCATCACGCCGTGGGGTCCCCGCCGAACATGTGGACAATCTTTCACGCTCATGTGTGCACACCCTTTTATTGGTCGAGGGGCAAATAGATAGAAACGGGTGGACATTACCGAAGCATTTTTTTTTTCGTATTAATACATGTATGTTAATAGCATCCTTACAAAAATACATATTTCCAACTTATATGAATTCTTTTAAACCTGTATAAGTTATTGATATAAATATTTTTAAGATGAATATCGTGTCGTATCTACATTACAATCAATGTGTGGCTGATTAGAGTCCACAGCGTAGGGGCGCGGGGAAGAGACCGTGAAATTGTCTGCTCACTTCTGTAAATATAATTTCGGCGACAAAAGGTCTATAAATGATATACTTCGGGTCGCAGTGCAAGTGTGTCGAGCTTCTAGTTACACGAATTTTAAAAATTATATCCCCTCTGTGTGTTTTGGGGAGATCATTCCTTAACGTGACGAATACAACTGGTAGATATAATTATTGATTATAACAACAACATTTGTTTATTGAGATTTTGATTTTAATATAAACGTAAAGTTTGAAGTCTCTTGGTGTTATGGCTATGCCAAACATTTTTAGACGAAAGCTATATTGGCATATATTATAAATATATACTCAAGTAAGAGTTATGAAAATTAAGTGCTATGTTATGTTAAAATAAATATTTTCTTTTAAGAAATTACGAAGGTACACTGAATGGATTATTCGCGAGGCTCCACGGGATCTATGCCAGTAAATAGTTAAAACTTTTTTCAAAGCTTATATTAATTAACTTATAATAAATACTAACTTTACTTCAATATGTTGAATATTACACAATTCCTTAGATACTATCGAAAACTAAAAACATAATTTTATTTACGATGACAAAACCCTCAGTACAATTCACTTGATTAATCACAACTTAGATTGAATCTTGGTTCAAATGCACATTCATTTTATAAGTAGCTTTATTGAATTAACGCATTAAGTCGTGACTAATGGAATCACAGAACAAATAAAATTAAAATGTAAATAGTGGAACGTAGAAATGCTAATAATAAATTTCTCCATTTTAATAACTGTAACTGCGCGAGGGGAGCTTCTGGCCTGTTAAGTCAATATAACACTTCCATTACTCCAAATTAAATTCCTCGGGGAGAGAGATGAAGTTTTTATTCTGCGCAGACAAAGGCCCGGAAGACAACTGGCCATGCAATAAGCGATACTCTCTGCCTCACATACTTCTCATATGCACTTCACATGTTTCAATTCAATTCATTCAATTTAAGTAAATTTCACATTTACCATATTTCGTGTCAGTAGACAAATTAAACGTATTTATTATTTTAGACCGAACATTACGCATAAAAATACTATGTTAATCTTAAATGTTCAAAAAACTCCTTGTCTCTAATGCAAATATATCTTGCTGACAAATGCGCGTCAACAAAAGTGCACTTGCGTTATAATTTCAATAAGCCGCGCATAAAAGGTTGCAAGTGTTCGGCGCGGGTGTGATGTGTATTAATATTTTACGGAATTAATCATTATAATCCTTCTGGCAAACAAGTCGCCCTCGGGAGCGCGAACAATATAATGAAGTTGTCATTTTTTAGACTACACGGGGGAGGCTGGAGGAAATCCAAATTGAATCATGCGGCGAGGGAATTGTGCTATTATGTTATTAAACAGGCGAGGGCAGGACCCCGTTGCAGCAATTTTTTACAAAGAGGGCTCGGAGACAGTTAACAGTTTTCACAATAGAATTATGATATAATTTGACACAACAGCAGTGCCGGTTGTCATGCATTGTAACTTGTTAAAAACAAATCAGAATTATGAATTTATAAAAGTTTGTACCCTAGGTTGTCCTGTGATATTTAATGTTTAAAAGTAATATTATATTTATTTAATAAATCAAAGTCTCGACGAATTCGTTGTACATATTATTTATATTTTAATTAAATAATTTATTCGGCAATCCTCCGTCGAAGGTTAATTTTTGATAAAAGAAAATGTTAATTCGTATTATTTTAATTAATCTCCTTTAATACACTCACACTTATCTACTTATATCACACTCAAAAGAGCTAAGAGTAAAATGAAAGCTTTTATACATATGTCAGAGAGAGTACTTACAGCAGCTTATTGTCACCCCCGCTAGAGAATTTGATAAAGCGTGTGCGAATATTAACAAAAGGAATATCTTGTTAAATTGATATTGCTGCTACTGCTACATGAATTTCAACTCTAAATCATACTATTTTAGTCAAACAAAGGCATATAATTGATTGCGCCAAACGTAGGAGTTACATCGTTACGATGGAAGGGGTGTGAAATTGTCTCCGTTGGAAAATGTATAATTCAAAGGGGAAGATTAAAATATTATCCATGTTAAGTAAATATTCAAATGAATATTTTCCGTGTTAGACAACAATGGGCTCCTGCGAAGGGGAAGGTGGCGTAATTTGATAGATACCTATCTACAAAACGGTCTCTTCGTTAAGGGACCTCCCTGTTATTATAAATTATAAGCGCGATTTGGGAATTCTCTAGAATTAAACGGTTCTTAGTGAAGTGGGTGGGGTTATTTAAATTATTGTGTTGTTTTGTGTCTTCTCATAGCAAAATATTTATTTCATATTGATATACTTAACTTGTATTTAATTACATTGAGTTAAAAACTTCATGATTAGAGAAGATTTGATAGATGGAATTTGTGAGCTAAGTGATACTTGCCGTTTGCTTTTAGCAGGTTATAGGTACCTACTGGGTCAATCTGCGGGTTCAAGAGTAGCGTTTGTGCTAAAATAGGTAACTGGTTTTGTTTCTTTATTGAGTTCAGAGTGAAAAGTAAACATCAACGTAACACCTAACAATATTATTGATGGCTAATGATGAATTCGAAACAGTCAAAAGATTTGTCTTCATAGGTATATTTGTTATACTGTACACACTGTTCATAGCTTTTTAATCAATCTTATTTCTGATCAACACAAGGAAAAATCCTTCTGATATTATCTTACGCGTTAATTGAAAACAGTGCGTACGATAGATATTTATTAACCCAAAGTTGCGAGATAATTGATGTAGTGAAATAAAGTGAGTGCATTTGGCGACAATGTGTCATGTAAATTATACACTTGCACAGTTGAGTTGGGCCGCGCCTCCCTCGGGACTCTGGAGCTCTGCGGGGCTCTTCGGAAGCTGCGCCTATTGTTATAATAAAATGCCATCTCACTGTACTGGTACACCTACAAGCATATACAGGATTATATTTTATGGAGTGCGTATATTCAACGAGGTAATCAGGGACATAACACTGAACCATTTTCCCCAAGGAACATGAGTCGAAATCATAAAATCTTTGAATAGGTATACGCACTCCATAAAAAATAATCCTGTATGTACGTTGACATACCGCACTATTATTGATTATATTACAAAATATTTTTTTACAGAAAAATATAAGTCCTCTTCCTGAAGTAAATGCTACGAATGCCATCTTTATGTGATGGTTTTATTTTTCTAGTTTTTTTTTAACTAATCGGTGTTATATTTCTATCAAGGTATTTTCTTAACCATATCTATTTATCAATATTTGCTTCTAGTATTTACTCATTTACAGGAATATTGCGTAATAGATTGGGGTGCTACAGCCGCCTGCCGGTGTACTTATGTCGCGAGGGTGTATCATGTTTATATGTTTATTTTAATACGCGTGTCGTGCGTATAATACGGAATTTATTACGGCCCGACCCCCGGTCGGATTAATGCGATACGGAAGATTTGAATTCAGAGCATTAACTTAGATTGGCACGTTGAGGATCTGCGGGGGAGGTGCTGCACCCACCTCGCATCATAGACTGTAGGCACATAGGCAGCTCATTCTTTGAACCTTGTATGTAGGTATGAAAGACCTGGTGCCATACCATGAGCTTTAAGCAAGGTTGTTGCCGCTGTGGAAGCGAGACGCTGCTACGTGCATTGTATAGCGCTGTCTCGCTTCCACAGCGGCAACAACCTTGCTTAATAAGCTCATGGTATAGGCACTGAGCTCCAGCAAAACAATCGACGCTCTCTCCACTTTAGATCTTATTTAAAGGATCAGTCGCTACGGATGTTCAATGATTTATAGCTACTAATAACGGGAAAAACTGGCTATAATCTATTTCCATTCGTATACAAATCGGTTGAACAGAAAACCATAAAACACCCCACACAAAGAATCTTTATGTAAACATAACAAACATAAAAACACGTTATATCTGTTGTTCTAACTCATTTCGAAAGTCATTCATTTCAATGCATTGTATCGTTTTGTTTATAAGGTGCCTATTATATTGCGTTTAGGAACCTAAAACAAGTTAAACACTCCGGGCTAGACGAAAACTATATGTATCTAAGTAATAATTAGCCGATCTTAATTTAATTTAGGGAAAAATGCTTTTCGTATAATTAATACTAGTTATATATCACTGGTAATGTAACATGGAGTGGCGACAGAAATATAAGAAAACAAACAATTAAATAAAGGGCAGTTGGCGACTTTGTTTTTTCGACAAACAAATTTAATTAACATTCGTTTATTTCCCCGCTTGATCCGAAAGAGACAAATAGTCTAAGTAAAATTTATGTATCGGAATCAAATTCAATTTCGTCTTTGCATTTTTTACACGATTTTTTAGGACCGCTTTACTTTGCCGTGCTTACTGAAAGGTTAAGGAGGATACACTTTTACATTCTGAGTAGTTATTTTTTTCATTTCTAATATAATATTCTAGTGTTACCCGATACTTTGATTCCAATTTTAATTTAGGTTTGTTAATTTATTAGTTTATATTTTAGTTTATATTTTAGTTTATATATTAGTTTATAGTTTATATTTATAGTGAACAAAGCAAATCCCTTCAATAAGTTGCAAATGTAGGTAGGCACCTACTCTTAAACAGCAACATCTTAGTAAATTTTGAGAAAACGAATGGCCACCTTAAAGGCCATGTTACACATCTGAGTCATAGAGACTGAAAACTAAAATCATCCACACTGTAGTTCCACGTGTTCTTTAGATCTCGTGAAATTTGTTTTCTTACAGGATTTTTCTAATCTTCTTTAGCATCGTTTATATTGATTATGGCGCTCCTCCTTCCTAATTTATATTCAGCTAGTGTTTTTTCATCACGCCTTGTGCTTAATATCGCAATTTGTACCGTAGTTGGCGTAAGCCGAGGGGACCTGTCACCTTTACTCTCCGACGGGCCGTCTCTCTCTGTTCAATGCCTATTTTATTGCTCGCGTACACATAAACAACTAAAGTTTACGATCGTTTTTACATTAAGAAATCGGTCATGGGGAGTAATAAACTAATTATTAAATGAAGATTAAAGACCGCCTGTATCGTCCAAATAAGAATGATTATGAATCGATGTTGGAGTCTGATTTATGGGCTTGGTGACATCCAATGACAAAATTATGTCTCCGTCATAAATGTTCCCCGTATTGGATGCCATCCATGATAATGGGCAGTTTTTTCTCGATGACGTCGCCCGCGCCTGTCTGCGGTCGGTAGTCGGTACCTACAAGACAGACACTGCGCATTCGTTAATGTAACTAAAAGTTCGTCACTTTACGATTTTGTATTTAATGCTTATGAAATAGGGATCAATGAAGAATATTTTTTCATTATTTAAAAATGGAATTCATATGTATAAACTGATAATAAAATGAGAATTATTGAATTAATAAAATAATAATTTAACATTTTTTTACCACTACATATTTTGTAAGTCCGTATACCCTGAAATATATGGAGAGAAGAGAAGAATGTATTTTTCAATAATTGGTAAGAAGTGACGCAGACCAGAGACAGATGGATAGAATGGAGGGAGACCTTTGCCAAGTAGTGGAACAGCATAGGCTGGTAATAGTAATCATAAGCCTAAAGGCCCAATAGCATAAAGAGTTAATTTATTTATTTAAATGTTTCCAACAAAAAATAATTTAATTTCTTTGCAACTGTAATTCAGAAACGAAATTTACAATTTGACATTGATGAGGCCAAAAACTTTGGCCATAACAACAAATTATAGGAGTAGCTGTCTGTTAATGAACTTCCACCGACCAGGAATCAAATTTTGATTAAGTTTGATTTCGTTTGATTTGGGAGCCAGGTCCAAAAGTTAATAAAAATTCTAAAATTTACAAAACGTTATTGTTGCAACTAGGACACAAAATGTTATGCCATCCACAACTGACAACATGCGGCATTAATTAATCAGTTAAGTAGGTAGGTAATGTAAATGTACATAAAAAAAAATATCTGAATTACCTGGGTAATCTAATTTTACATTAATAAAAAATATATCATATGCGTTATATTAAATAGTCATAAAAAGTAAATACATGAAATACTAACATGTAGGTAAAGTTATTACGATTTATTCGATTCTGCGACATACTTTATGAAAAGGAGATCAATTTCTATGTACATGTAATTTGTCTGATTGATGTAGTGGATCTATAGAACCTAAGGCTAGAAAATCCATATTTCACATGTCAGTCATAAATTAATTTCCAGAACGAATATTTCTAGTTAATATATAAAGTTGTCTCTGTCTTGCACGCCTTCATTTTATTTGAGATTCCCTAATCAAATTCGGGACCGACCAAAAACTCTGGCGCCGCAGATCAATTAGTTCCGAGTAATAAACAAAGCAAATACGTTTGTTATGAAAAGAATTCGGCTGCCGGCAAATTTCTTTTGCGACATCAATCAAAATCATACTGATAATGAAATCATCATTTGGGTGGCCATAGAGAAGTTAGTTCTGAGAAATTCGTCTCAAAGTCTGTCCTAAATTGTTCCTGTCCGATGTGACCGATGTCATTATCACATTCCAGATTTATTAATTAGTTGCTGAATATAAATCGACACGAATCAGTTCGAATATTCTAAGGTTTTAAGAATATGACAGAGATAAAGTTGAATGATGTCCATGTTAGTTCATTATAATATAATAGCAGGATAACTGACTCGTGATCATGCCAGAGTGACTATTGGGTTTTTACTGTTTGTTACACTACACTATATTTATCATTTAATTATCAGTGCTGTAAGCCATTATTGCAATACATTTTTTCTATAATATGGCACCCTCCTCTGCACGCACAACTGGGTAAAGAACTAACTACGAGTAGAATGATAATTAAGTCATGTATTAGAACTAAAATGCACAGAAATATGTTTTAATATAACTTTTATACAGAAATTCTAACCCTATAGATTCTTCGCTTTATGTAGTAAAGGTAGAGGTCCTATGATATTTTATAATTTTTATTTTTTATCTATTGGTCGTCTTCAAAATCCATTTTACGGTTATCGAAATGCCTTTAATAAAAAGAAAATTGGTTAGGTAAGCAAAAATTCTCTATTGAAATTTTTATTACGGAAATTCTTGATAATTAAACGAAACTAATTTCATTATATTTGAGATGTAACCTGCGTTTAATGGTAGTAATTAATGTTCATATTTTTATTCATGCCTGCATAACGTGTACCTACCTCCTACTCATTAAAGGAAAAATATCGTTTTGTAAAGTGTGCATCATATTATATATTAAATTTAGTGGAATTCAAAATGTGTAACTGAAATCCGAAAATTTATGGGTTGAACATGAAGAAAGTTCAGATTCCGTTTGCTTTGCTATTGGCTGTTGTACTTTCGCTTGATAGCGATGGTTAGTATTAAATACTTATTTCTAACTAAATGCCTTGTAGCTGTAGCTAAATACCTATGAATGTTAAAGTATATCATTAGCATCAAAATTGAGAGTATACTTAAATTAAATACCTTTTTTTTAGGCGACAATGAAAAATCACGAAAGCACTATGGCTTAAGTTTTCATGCCAATTGTAGAGATTATATAAAAACCTTTACATGTTTGAGTGCTTGCAAAAGCATAGGTTTTCAAGTTTTTAGATTGGACTTTACCTGTAAATGTAGCTGTCATGAATTGAAAACAACGACGTTGTTGCCATTCTTTAAATGGAGAACTAATGGTACTACGAGGTCTTGGGCCAACACTTTTAGACCCCAATTATATCATATCGTTGGTACTCTGTCACCGGCAACGTATATTGATTACTCTGACAACGTGGTTAACGAAACAACAGTTGGTGAGGTAGAAACTACAACGGGCGATGCAACTAATGGAGGTGACGATGCGGCAAATAAACCTGACGGGAACGCCCCAGATGGGGCTGATGATGCGGCCCCTGAAGGCGGTGAGGAGAAGCCTGAAGGTGATGCTGAAGGTGAACCTGATCCTCCTGCTGAAGAGTAATCTCAGTAGTATTACGATTAGTCTGAACCTTTATCCTTATACTATAATAAAACTGTAAGTGACCAAAAGGCTGAACTGTTTGTTTAATTTTATTTGTTACTTAATTGTAAGAAAAAAAATATTATAAACATTTTAACGAAAATCTATCATGATGTTTAAAATAGACCTAACATTTGGCATTCGCAGGAACTGCTTAAAGCTGTTACGCAATAAGTTGAACTGGAGTGTGCCCGCACGAGTAGGGCGAAGGAGACCCATGGTTGGTGATGATGACCGCTTTTTTGAGGTCATAAATGTTATATTAATTTTGTAAATAGTAAAAAAGATTTTTAGGTCTACCATTATAAAAATTGTGGTGAGCATATAAAGTAAAATACTATTTAAAAAGCTAAAAAAAAAAGTCTTGGTCTAATAATATTATAATAATATCTTGGGACATCTCACACACGGCCATCAAATCCCAAACTAGGCAGAGCTTGTGCTATAGTAACCAGACATCTGATAAACATACTCATTTATTTCTAAATACATACAAATTATAGATAAATAATACCCAGACACAGATTAATCGTATAATGATCGTGCTCATCACACAAAGATTTGTCCTGGGTGGGAATCGAAACCACGACCTCCAGTTTAGCAGTCAGAGTACCTAACCACTAGACCAACAGGCCAGTCAAATGTATGTGGTGTTAGATTAAAATATTAATAAAAATGGGAACATTGCCAAAGGTGAATATAATGTTGGTGGCAATGGTATGTTATATGGAGTAAAAATCTAAATGGTATCTAAATAGGTACCCGCCACTAAATCAAATCTGGGCACGGCAGTGCCAAGTCGAGCATAACAGCGGCACGGCCGTACCATCCTTTTCTCGAAGCAGTTCAGGCCATTTTTGACCTTTACGACATCTCCCTATAACTTTGTTGTGTATAACATCAGAAGCCTGAATGTTTAATAACCAAGCAGGCATAGTATAAGCTCACGGTATTACATATTTCCGGCACAACGTTACATATTTCCTTTTTATGTTTTAAATAAATACATTTGGCACTTGGTGACCGAACTTAATAATCTAAGTGATAATAATTTGTATAACTACAATATAATATTGATAATCAAACTAATATTATAAATGTGAAAGGGTGGATGTTTGAATTTTTGTTAATCAATCATGCAAAAACGGTTCAACGGATTTGGATGAAATTTGGCAAGCATGTAGCCTTTGACATGGAAAAGAACATAGGTTACCATTTATCCCGATTCCTTAAAATTTTTCCTCGGGAACTACCCGAGGAAAAATTTTAAATTGTTCAAGAGCTAAGTTGTTGGCATAGATAATAATTCACATTCTATATTTATAAGACCGATATCTCCTGAGGATGTCTTACGTGTGATAAAATGCTTAAAAAATAAAAAAAGTTTTGGTTATGACGGGATTTCTACAAAAGTTATAAAATTTGTCGCTGACTGTATAGCCGAACCTCTATGTCATATCATAAATATAAGTATTTGCTCTGGGGTATTTCCTGAAAGCCTTAAAACTGTTGTTATAAAACCACTTCATAAAAAAAGCTGCAAAGAAGAAATGTTTAATTACCGTCCCATTGCTTTAATTCCCGTATTTTCAAAAATAATAGAAAAAATAATTTATTCATCCTTTTATAATTTTTTGACAAAATTCAACATTCTATGCGACGAACAAAAGGGTTTCCGTAAAAATAAAAATATTAATCTAGCTATTTTCGATTTTCTTAGCACCATATTTCCAAATGTAGATAGTAAAAACCCTGTTTGCGCTATTTATGCTGATATGTCGAAAGCTTTTGACTATGTTAAACACGAGACACTTCTTAATAAACTATACGCATATGGCATCAGAGGCGCAGCGTATGATTTAATAAAATCATACTTAGAAGGTCGTAAGCAATATACGGAAATATCCAGGATTTGCTCTAAATCTAAACGTGAAATAAAATACTTATCCTCCTGTAGAGAAATAAAATATGGTGTACCGCAGGGTAGCGTACTCGGTCCACTATTGTTTATTTTATATATTAACGACTTGCCACGACAAACTCTTCATTCAATGGTTCTATTTGCTGATGATAGCACATCAATTGTTAAATGTCGTAATAAGAAATCTTATGAAAATGATATAAATAATGCTATAGAATCTTTAATAAACTGGCTTAATTGTAATAACTTAATAATCAATATTCATAAAACCAAAATAATGCATTTTCATCAACGATTGCGCGCAGATGATATGAATATAAATCATAAAGGTCAAACTATTGAAAAAGTAAACGTTACCAAATTTTTAGGAATTCTAATTGATCATCAACTAACTTGGAAAGCTCATGCAGATGATATTTGCAAAAGACTCAGCACCTCAGCTTATATGTTGCATAACCTATCAAAAAAAGTAAATCTTTCTACCATATTAGTCGCATACCACAGCTTAGTAGTTTCAGTTTTGAGATTTGGTCTAATATTTTGGGGCAACTGTAGTGAAAAGGAAAGCATTTTCAAAGCACAAAAACGCTGTCTTAGAGCTATATTTAAACTAAAAACGACAGATAGTTGTCTACCTATATTTAAGTCACATAAATTACTAACTTTCCCATGTTTGTATGTTTTAGAAATAGCTTTATTTGTATACGCCAATAAACACTTGTTTACTAGTCTAAAAGACTTCAGGAACCGAAGCACACAGTTGCGATCACAATATCAAAACTTATTGTATACAGGAGCCTTCAAAACTACTTTGTTGAAGAAGAATATAATGTACATGGCGCCTAAAATCTTTAATAAAATTCCGGACCTGATAAAAGACCTACCCTTTACTAAGTTTAAAAAACACTTGATATCACTTTTACAAGATAAATGTTATTATTCAATACAAGACTTCCTAGATGATAAGTTACTCTAAATTTAATAAGGCCTTTTTTTTCTATTTTTTCAATGTAATTAAAACATTTTACTAACATTTGCATGCTAAATTATGGCAGAATTGTACATGGACTCATATTTAAATGTAACACCTTATTATTGTACCTACATTCATTGCAAATAAAGACATCTATTCTATTCTATTCTAAGCTGCAGCTTTGAAATTTGGTATTGTTCTCTATTACAGCGCAAGCGAAAGCACGAGTGAAAATTTTATTTCATTTTTTATTACTTTCACATTTTTTATTTCTTTTTGGACCCAATTCTGAATTCTACGCAGACGAAGTCGCGGGCAGAAGCTAGTATTTAATGTAATATAATCTAATATGTATTTAAGTAAATGTGAGAGACATTGTCTTTTCATGCGATAGCCAAGTCTAATATACTTATTGTTATCATAAAAGAATTAATGTTTGATTTCGCCCCCCAGCCAGATTTACCGACGATCTGGAAAAGGTAGCTGGGTCGAACTGGAACCTGAAGGCGGAGGAGTGTGTATTGAGGCGCAACTTGGCGATGGAATCCGTATTTAAAGTAGTTTTATTTCAATTTTCCAGGCATTTTTCATTTCTTCGTAAGATACTAACTCGCCCAATTAGAAATACTCATCGTCAACTTGAATTTCCTACCCATCTATCTCTACCCTAGGCTTTGAGCTGTTGGTCATTAACTTTGTCTTTTACCGATTCATCAAAAGCCCCACCCTGAAGCTTACCAGGCTTAGTTTTTAAAAGTTACTTTTATAAAAGTTTTGTAATGTGTCAAGTCAAACTTATATTATTATTGTTATTATCACACAACAAATACAAAAAAAAAAGTTATAATTTGATGCTTGTGTACATATTACTTTCATGTAATTAATCTTTATTTTATTTATTATCATTTGTTTCGAAGCAAGCTTACATTTAATTCGCATATGTAAATTATTGGTACTTGTGAGGTGACGTCTGGTAGAGAAGTATGGAGAGAACGAAATGTTGCGCCGACTCCAAATGAAAATGGTATAAGGGCAAGAGTATGATAATGAGGTTAATTCGTATCTTTTTTTCTACGTAGATTTACCATGCTATGATCTGGTCTTTCAGTCCAGATATAACATGGGTGACTGTCTGTCTTACCTCCACAACACATTTTACTGGGTAACACTAGTAACCCATAGTGATACATGTTGCTAGAATAATAATGACAACCACTATCAACGATTAGAAAGAAAAATAAAGACTTCTTATTATATCTACAGAATCTTATTTACTCCCCCATCGTGTTTCGCGGGTCAAAAATATTGAAATAGATTTTTTAAATTATTTCGATTTGCAAATCCAATATTTCATGTTCCTAACTATTTTAACTATTTAAAAATAAGTAAGGTGGGGAATAAACTTACTTTATTTAAAAATAATGTTCTAGGTTCTTGCTACTAAATTCAAGGTCCTACTTTAAATAATAACAAAAAGCATATACTCATTATTATTATTATTTATTTTGAGCCTGAACTGTCCCACTGCAGGACTAAGAACTCCCTTTCTTCCTCCAATTGAGGCCACTCCTTGTTAACACCTTCCCTGCCCCATCAGAAGAAGACACAATAGTTAAACAATGGAAATGTTCATATGTGACTCACGGGACAGTGAAAGGGTTAAAGGCGTCTAGTTCGTCCGTCCATCTCCTGATACGAATATAAAAATATTCCAAAGCTTTACGTTGGTGCAAATATTTCTCGTGCCCCTTTGATGGGGTAACAGGAATAGTCGGCAAACATGTTAAGAGATTCTGTATTTTTTTTAATATAGGAATATGTAGCCTGGACGATTTTTTATTGCCACTAAGAGGTAGTTACACTAAATCAACTTCTACATAATATAATAATGTAGTTACAGACTATGTGCGTTTAGTAAGTGCAAATAATGTTTGATGAAGTTTTTATACCTAATCGATTCGATTAAATGCGTATGAGTTAATAAAAGAGCATCGTTAAAGTAGTTACATCGTTGCTAAGCAAAAGTAAAACGCAGTTTATGATAATGAAATTAATTTACCAGTACATAAACTTTATTTATAATTAATAAAGAATAATAAATTAATGTAAAACATTTTATTTCAGTGACGTAAATATGGCCAGAGTTTGTTTGAAATTTTGTTTTGTTTTAATGCAATGGTCTTTATTCGTCTTTGGTGAAGATTCTGAAAACGGTAAGTATTGTTCTTTCTTTGTAACGTTTCATTATTATTCAAAATTAATACCAATTTTATCTGAACCCCTGTTCCGGATAGGCAAAGGTTTTTTAGATACTCATTACATGATTATAAAGGTTTTTGACCTAAATCCCGGCGTTTAAAACTGAGGTGACGAACATAGCTTTACAGAAATGGTAAGCTGCTGTGGCAGAGTAGGCTGGTCATCTTTTATGACGGAGGACTGTTTTGTTCCTCAAAAGGACTCATCGGCTTCAATTGAGTGGGGATCGCAAATAGGCAAACGTAGTGTGAGACGGCCCCGGCCCTAAGGACCGATGCCGCAGACTTGAAAGACTTGAAAAGGTAGCACGTTAACTAGTACCCGAAAGTTCGAAAAAGCTGAATGCCGTGTTTTATACGGAACACGATATTGTGGACATTTCGACGAAATACGATCATGTAAAATTAATCTTATGTTCATTTTTATGTACATTGCACATTACAACTAGTTTAAAAAACATTTTATTATTTTTCAGTAACGACTTCAATTCTAAATGAAACAATAATCAACGGTACGTTTGAAACTTGTCAATTGAATAAAATGTCGATACATATTTTGTATACTGATAAACAATATCCTCTTGAATCCAAGCCAAATCTAGTGTCACATGTTATCGCAAATAAATGAAACTTAACGATTGTATACAATCCTACGATTTTTTTTATTTTAATGTAAAAACTATATTAACTAAACAATTGAGTCTGGTTGCGACCACGGCCGGTGTAACCCAACCGAAACGTCAAGCCTTAAAAGGTAAATGCATGAATTCGCGTTAATTCCCGTGACGTAATTTCATTAAAAGTATTATAAAATTGCTTAAATATGAAATATACATTCACAAGCCAACTCTAAAAATATAATATTTTTTTTTGCAGTTACGATACCAATTCCAAAAGAAAGCTATATCAATGGTATGTTAATTGTTGTAGATCTTTAGAAATTTGTGGAATGTGTATTATTTACATCTTAAAGATCCTAAATAAGATTGTAGATGTACACAATATACGTATTACTTAATATGTGAATTTATTCAGAATAAAATAAGGGCCAATTGCATTTTTTGGTAATATATAAGAAAGAACGAAGGTGGAAGCTTAGAATAGTCCTCCTCCCCCTCTCTACCCATGGGTTTCGTAAGAGACGACTAAAGGATATAGAAGCCAGGAGAATGGGCAGCACCATTCTCCTAAAAAAAAGAAGACAAAACTGAGGTCACCAACCCGCTTGCCCAGTGTGGTGACTAGGGCCACAAACACCCCATGGTTGCGCGCCATAACACATGGCCCCATATACTACTACTGATGACCATTGCAGAAAGCGGAGGCCCGGGTGTTGTGGCTTGGCTTGGCTGGGCTGAAATGATTGATTGATGCTTGGAATATTTATCCTGAGGCTAAAAGAGGCTAGAAGGTAGACACTAGGGCACAATTAGAGAAACTACTGCGCAATGCTAGAGTGTACGTAGGCACCGCAGATACTGACCGTACTTTCCAACGCCGCCTGTGTTATACAATAGGGACTGTTTTCAGTGACCCAACTGTCAGGATCTGATAAGCTAATCGCTTAGAGATCAGTAGTGTGGATTTTCTTCGCATATGCTCATCAACTCGACAAACATTTGCAAGAAACATTTAGTTTTAAATTACTAATTTTGTTTGTGACTTTTTACAGACTTTTTTTTTATAGAAATTGACTTTTCTTTTCCAGTAACAAATCAAGTTTTAAATGAAACGTATTATGGAAACGGTACGTGAAAAAGTATTAATACTGTCTCTCAACTCGTTTGTCAGTCAACTAAGGCCCTGTCTTTTGATCCCGAGTTAACTCAACCAATTGTTAAATGTACCAACCAATAGTTTCAAAACGTGATTTTTATTATATGTGTAGATTTAGCATATTTTGTATGTACCTGTTTTTTTTTGTCGGGGTGAAAAGCTTATGACTTCGACCCACGACCCACTGTGGGGATATATGTACTTACACCGAATAAAAACACCCTAGTCCCATCATTGCCTTTGTCAGAGTCACGGGATCACTTGTGCACTATCAGCGCAGCCCCCTGACAGGGGTAGGTGTAAAGTGACCACCGGGAGGGTGGTCTCCCGGAGACTCTCGCGTAGGACCCGTATCCTTCGTGGCCTGTCAGCTGATCAGGTGACGGACTTCCCT
The DNA here is from genome assembly GCA_950381575.1 of Plusia festucae. NCBI lineage: Eukaryota > Metazoa > Arthropoda > Insecta > Lepidoptera > Noctuidae > Plusia > Plusia festucae. The sequence continues at coordinate 7,450,298 of OX494434.1, read as the reverse complement.
CCCCAGCACCCGTAGGCCCGACTTCAAGGTGGTCTGAGTTCTTTTCGCACTCTGTTGCGGCCTCTGCGCCTGCAACGCGAGGGGTGCACAGCGCTTGCCTCCCTCTCTCGCTCAGCAGCCTACTTTGCGTTAATGTCTAAATATTTTGTATGTACCATACCTACTATTCCTGTATCGAGTAAATTATATTCTATATGTATATGGTCTGATTATTCCGTTGCCAGAGAAGTGTTCTTCGAGGAATATAATGGACATTTGTCAGTATTTACATAAAACAACTGTCAACATTTCATAATTCGATTTAAAGTAATCAAATGATTGAAAGCCTAAGGCCTAAGCCTTACTGTTATGTTCTGTGGTGTCCAAAATTAAAAGCGTTTTCTTTTTGCTTTTTTAATGTGTGTAAAAATCATAGATAAGAATGTGTTCTATGGACAAATTTTACAAAGCTTATAATTTAATAATGTATCTTACAATATATAACTTATATTTTTAGGATCGGATTCAATTCTGAATGACCCTGTCTTGGAAGGTATGTTGATTTTAGATAAAATTTAACTATTAATCACACTAGAAGTCGCACTTATGTAACTTTCTTATTTTTCCTGCTCACACTAATCAGGAGTCGATTTCACGAATGCATTTATGTACTCGATCATTAAACTTGCTCTGACTTTGCTTCAAGGCTCCAATTGGCATGTCACCAAAATTTATGAAATGCAACAAAATTTAAAATTTAATCTTGACATCAAACTCGTTTTAGGAAAACTCCGTTTATTAGACTTTCTTGACTGATGAAAATGTTCCTAATCCTTTATATGTATCTTTGTTCAATGTGTCGCTTTCTTATATCTCCTTTTTATATATTATAGCAAATTTGGGCATGTGCCTTTAAACTAGTACTCGGATTGAATAATTACTTCTTCCTTTTAATCATCTTTATTTGTGTTATTATTTTGTTGTGTTCGCCTCTATGTAAGGTTTGCCACTGTTACCACTGCTACCACTCAAACTCCTAAGACAGCTTCCGCTGGGGAAGGTTACTTTGAGGATCACTAAAACAGAAGTCAAATATAACACAGTGTTAACATGTGAACATTGATTCTGTTTTTTTTTGTTATTTCAGGTTTCGATCCAAAATCTCTGCTTCGTTATGGGCACCACAGAACATATGAATGTGTGGACTTCGTTCAAGCATATAAATGTATTGCTAGATGCCTTAAAAACGGATTTGATATAGCCGTAGCAGATAAATCATGTAGTTGTACCTGTATTGAAGACAAGGAAAAAGCTAAATTTTATGAATTAGCCACAGAGTTTAGGATTCCAACTACAACAAAACCGGCATGGGCTGTCAGTAGTACATCACCTACTACGACAATGTCAGGTAGAACGAAAGTGATAGGTGGGGAACATATTTACTATCAAAGTGACGAAGGAAGTTCTGTTGAAAAGAACACGACTGAACATGAATCAGATCATAGTCATGAGCATACCGAAGAGGATTCCGAAGAACATGCCTCGTCAGAGCATAGCTCCGAGGGCCATAGCTCTGAGGATCATAGCTCTGAGCAACATAGCTCTGAGCATCATAGCTCTGAGCAACATAGTACTGAGGAACATACATCATCTGAGGAACACGCTACTGAGGAGCACGAATCAGAAGACCACCCAACTGAAGAGCATGAAACTGAAGAGCATCACTCTGACGAGCATCACTCTGACGAACACCACTCTGACGAGGCCGAGGCCGAGGAGCGCGCTGATGTGGGTGCCGAGAACGATTAATAGAAAATATTTAATATAAACGCTCATTCTTAATATTGTTTTTAATATTCGGTTCTCAATATACTGCCAAAACCCATAAACCACTGTTGTCACAACTGCAGTTTAACGGAAGATATAAATACTATCAATACATCAACAAAATAACAGAATATGGAACAAAAGCTAATAGCTTTCGTAATAATCTAGTAATAAAAAAGAAAAATCCAAACCTACAAACAATTTCAGAGTGCGCCACGAATGCGTCGCTTGCAAGCTGCTCGTGTGACACACGCGTGCAGTTACTGCAATTGTTTGGTACGCCACTATAGTGAAACTGAAGCTTTCAAAGTAATTTAAGTTATAATGTGAAAAATAATTTAGAAGTTACAATAACCTGGTTCGGTTCTTTGATTTTAACAACTACACTAAATTTACAAAGATGAAGTGTTGGTTTGTTTGTTGGGTTGAACACGCTAATATCAGGAACTACTACACTGATTTGAAAACTTCTTGTGTTAGATAGCCCATTTATCGAGAAAGGCTATAGGCTCTTTTTTGCCGCAATAACCGACGAGCCGCGAGCAAAAGCTATTTACAAATAATAAGATAATTTATCATCATCACTTTGATGCGGTGTTATTTGAAAAAAGCGAAAAAAAATTGTTTAAATCAAAAATAAATATGAAAAAATTGTTAAATGGCTAATCACAAGTATTAGACATTTAACAGGGATATTCGATCTGTAAACTGTGAGAATGTTTTAACAGGAAGTTTGAGTAATCCTGTTATATAATCATTTATATCTATATTTATATCTTATAATTTATATCTAACTAGCAACCCGTGTATGAAATTTAAAGTGTCGATTAAAATGACGATTTTTCCATACAAACTTTTAACTCCTAAAATCACTCTCTTAGGGGTTGGATTTCCACAATCGCTGAGGCATGATTTTATTTATATTTGGCCAGAAATCTTTATATATCATTTCATGTATTATCTTTACTAATTACAAACTTTTGACCCTTATTTCAACACGAAATTTTTCTCAGGGGTTGATTTTCAGTGAATCTTAAATGTATAGACACTAACCGACGCGCGCAATGGCTTCGCACAGGTAGCTCAGTAGGAAATGCCTACAACTTATATCTTATAATTTATATCTAACTAGCAACCCGTGTATGAAATTTAAAGTGTCGATTAAAATGACGATTTTTCCATACAAACTTTTAACTCCTAAAATCACTCTCTTAGGGGTTGGATTTCCACAATCGCTGAGGCATGATTTTATTTATATTTGGCCAGAAATATTTATATGTAATTTCATGTATTTTTATCTTACAAATTACAAACTTTTGACCCTTATTTCAACACTAAATTTTTCTTAGGGGTTGATTTTCAGTGAATCTTAAATGTATAGACACTAACCGACGCGCGCAATGGCTTCGCACACGTAGCTCAGTAGGAAATGCCTATAGTAATACACAAAAACCTTTCTCTTTAACCTCTATTCCGGATTATCCGTCGCGTAGTGTAGTGGCAGCAACTTAGTATACTTACTAAAGTTGAAAAACTATTAAGTATGTTCTGTGGAGTCTAAAATTAATAGCGTAATAAATTTTTGCTTTGTTAAAGAGAACGTCATTAAACACAATGTCGTGGTGGCCTAACGGTTCAAAGATCAGATTCGTATGCACATGGTTGCAGGTTCCAACCCGGGCAAGTACCAATGTGACTTTTTCAAAGTTATATGTACTTTCTCAATTATTCTATGACGCCATTGTCAAACGGTAAAGGAAAACATCGTGAGGAAACCTGGATTTGAAATCGCCAACCCGCAATAAGCAAGCGTGGTGATCAATGCTCATTCCTGTGCAGTGGAACATTTATAGGCCAGTATTATTATATTATAAACACAAGTAAGATTTTGAAACAGTCCTGGTATCGAAATCTTAAGTGTGTTTGTTTAAAAAAGGTCTTATTATTTTCCACTACTTACAAATATAACTTATATTTTTAGGATTGGATTCGATCCTGAATGACTCTACATTGGAAGGTACGTATTTATGTTATTTTAATGATAATTAATAAACAACTGTGTATGTTAATTTATGACTTAAAAAGTTATTTTTACAATTCAACCTTCTATCACACCGGATGATGCACACATATTAATCTCTTAATTTTCTTACACACAATAACGAAGGATCGATTTCACGAATGCATTTATGAACTCGATCAGTGAAACCTTATTTCAATTATTTCCCATACCTTTTTTCAATGCTCTAATTGGAATTTTACTAACATTAGCTGAGCGCAGCAAAGTTCAAAGTTTACGTTGAAAACTAAACTCGTTCTAGGACACTTCAGTTATTGGACTTATATAACTGATGTTATGATCCCTCTATCTCTCTCAAATTAGTTTGTAATTGTGTGTGTGTTTTGTAATGGTAGACGCTAGTTTGCATGATTGATACCTTATTTTTATTCAATTTAACACATACCCTCAAACCTAAACTCAGATTAAGAAATTACTTAGTTCAAGGACAATTAAAGCGAAGTGAAACATTTTGTAGCGACTTAGTAATGCGATTTGCAGAGTTGCAATTTTGATGAATAAGGAGAGCGCGAGCGGACGGCTCGCCAGTCGTCTACAGTACACCGCCCTGCCTCAACGTACACATATTAATTGAAGATCCATATTTATTGAAGATACAGTATTAAAATCTCCCCGAAGCACCACGGTCAGGTCACAACACTGGTGACCCCGACTTCAAAGTAGGCGACTCAATCGGGAGTTGAGGCAGGAGCGTGATAAAACCGCGTGGTGCAAGTAAAGTTAGGTTATATAACCTCGTGTACGGTTACAAAAGGACAACGAACATGCATGTTTCGGTCATGGCATCGCATCGTGGGAGAAAGGAACGTGCACGAGGACAACGTGGCGTCGCAACGCGCGTACATGGACAGCGTGGCATGAAAATCGCGCATGTGCGGCGTGGCTATATAGGACGCACGTGGAGGTAACCTGATCACGCATCATGGGAGACGACTCGTAAATACGTGAAACACAGGAACAGCTAAACGACTGACGAGAGCGACTACCAAAGAATCTGGCAGCACGGAGGTTCCCGGGATAGTACATGACAGTGGCTCGCATCACACTAGGGGGCGAGGGCAAATACCGCACCAGTGGGGGGCGAGGGCAAATACCGCACCAGTGTTGGAAGGCGCAGCCTGTCATCGCGCTGAGGACCTAGCTGATTCAGTATACCGGTAATCGTCGCTGGCTGATTTTGCTATTTCGTACGAAAAGCCTTCAAAGCGTCATACGTAAAGCACGAGCATTAGGTGAAACGGCAGTGTTTAGTGATTTTGTGTTTCAATTTATTTGTCGGTCAGTAACTGTAAATTGTTATTAATTTGTAATAGCATCCGTTCCATGAATCAAGCATTGTTGTAATTTTGTTAAGCTTGCATTATGCGAATTGCGCAAAGTCTATTTTTAGCGGCGATTTCAACAATAGGCGGCATTCAGCTGTTGGAATGCTGATAGGCCAAATTGTTACCGTAAGCAACAGTGTAAGCGTAGGAACTTGCATGTATTGTAATAATTGAGTGTGTAGTTTTAATGATAAATGGTTTAGAGTTAAGAAAATTTTTTATGTTGTAAAAAATTTTTGAGAAAGGGGGGGTGTGATGTAGCGACTTAGTAATGCGATTTGCAGAGTTGCAATTTTGATGAATAAGGAGAGCGCGAGCGGACGGCTCGCCAGTCGTCTACAGCACACCGCCCTGCCTCAACGTACACATATTTATTGGAAGATTCATATTTATTGGAAGTTTCATATTTAAATCTCCCTGAAGCACCACGAACACCACAACAATTTTTAACAACAATATTTTTGTTTAATTTCAGGTATAGATCCAAAATCTCTGCTTCGAACATATGAATGTGAGGACTTCCTTGAAGCATATAAATTTATTGCCGGATGCCTTAGAAAAGGACTTGATATAGCAGTAGCCGATATACCATGTAGTTGTAGATGTCTTGAAGACAAAAAGCTAAATATCACCGATTAGTCACTGAGTATAAGTTTCCAACTATAACAAAACCGGCGTGGGCTGACAGTAGTACATCGCCCTCTTACTACCTATACTCCTTCAGGCGATGAGTTCCGATAAACATACTAAACACATCTTCCATCAATTCTTTTAAAGAAAGCTTATGCAAATTTTGAAGTACATTGGACCAAGGAATCACGTGGTCCCATACAAACTATGCCCCGTTTTCACCCCCTCAGGGGTAGATTTTTTTATGAATTGTAGCCTATGTATTACTCTGGTATGTAAGCTATATTATTGTGATGTTTTATCGAAATCCATTCAGTAGTTTTTGTGTGAAAGAACCACAAAGATGCATGCATACATAGAATCTTTCACGTTTTTAATATTATATTAGTAGGATATGTAGATATGTAAAAAAAAAAATTTAAAACTATATATGAAAATTAAACACTTCGGAGTAAAGGGGACAAAAAACAAGTAACTAGAGGTAAAAGTATTATTTAATGTTAAGGAAGACTTTTTGAGCCTAAAAAGCACGATTACAATCAAGGGAGAAATGTTTTTTGATTTATTTCCTCCCAAGTAGGTTCTGGCACGTCCAAAGATCGAAGTATGAAAGTGGAATGCCGTGGCACAGATTACAAATTTTAATGGTCTACCATCCACGGATCAACCACGGTGACCGTCGCTTAACCTATATTATCGGTAAAACTGTACGGCTTACACTTAGCCACAAGCTCTAAAAAAAGTAGTTGGGGAGTATTATTTCATACATTATAAAAAAAAATGAATCAAATACTATTTATCCAGTAGTTTATTAATGTGTGTATAAAACATAACTGACATTCACGAACGTATGGTATCAAGGTTAATATTTAATGAGAAGTGGGAAGTTATTTCCCTAATGCGGCCGTTACCAAAATATATTGATATGTAATTACCAGTACCTGCACATCGTAAATATTCAGCCGAGAGCGCAATTTATGGATATCGTTTTGAAACTCAGTAGATCTTATGTCTATACAAATCTATTGGTATAGAATATATGAAGAGATTCAAATTGTTTGAATAATACACGTTCTTCAGCAATTAACTAAAAATAAAACAATTTATATTAGGAGAATTTCAAATAAGTGTGATTTATTAATTACATATTTATAGTACCTATACCTACTATTAATATTTTATATTTAAAAATGAATCATCATACAAATAGGAATTTATACCTTATATTACGTTCGCGGTTCAGACCCGTTGCTTTTATTTTGTATTGCGATGTATACAAACCGCAAAAATCTAAAAACTTATACTTCATTGTGAAATCGTTTAAAATTAAAGTTTTACAAGAACGTGCATGATCTTTTGGCTATAACTTTTTCTCAAAGCGAATCGATACCACCAAAGAAGTTGTAGAGCTCAAAAAATTATTTCTGACGACATTTCGCAATTCCTTAGTGCTCGATACCAGGTTTCGTATATTTTTGCCGGTATTGTAATTTTTTTATGTATTGAATAATACGAAATAACACTGAGAGGAACAATTGAAAAATACTTATTTGCTATCAAATCTAAGTATTTCCAGACTTGCTCGGTACAAACATACATTATTTTTACCTATTTTTCGTTGATATACAGGGGTAAGTTGCGAACTTTTTTTTGCAATACCCTAGAGGCAATGCCTTGGAGTGACAGCTATGACGTATCACTGAGATTTTTTACCAATACAATGGGAACATATTTTTGCTTTTATATCAATACATCAATTTCTTTTTATAAGCTTTGACGTTTTTCTTAAAAAAAAACTATTTTATTCATAGACACTTTATTGACATGGGTACGAACGCATGCTTTAGAAATATTTTGTTATATTTACATGTGAGTTGTTAAAATAGGTACTCAGTTTATCATGATATTATTTTAGTTTTGCTGTCTAAGACTTTCTCGTTGTATAATTATCCGTGTTTTTGAAACGTTCTTTAGATTTCACAAAAAAAAAAACACATGATCTAATCATACCTCGACATGTACAAAAAATGCGGAGGTCCGATATATTTATGAGAATGATGAACGACCGGTCAGTGCAGTGATGTTGTCTCCATATCTCGGATTGAGAGTACTGTCGCATTTTATACTATAGGCTCTTAGTCAACAGGGGTCGAGGTTATAAATCTCGCTATGACCCTCCCTCATGGAGAATTTAGAAACAGATTCATAGTGGGTCAGTTGAGAGTGACTTATTTCGATCTGTATCTAACAAATATTTGACAAAGGTGAATGATTGTGTATGAAATTTTATTTGAAAGGAGTTAACCCTAGTTCTAGTTAGTTACTTTTGTTACAAAGAGTATTATTTCATATGAATAACTGTTTAATTTAATTTATACTTTTACAGTAAGAAATTACAATCAAACTTTTATATAACTATTGAATTAAAGTAAAAAGTCAAACTAAACGCTATACGAAATATATGAATAAATCAAAATAAAATCATACGAAGTAGCATTTCTAACGACCGGTTTCAATATTCTATCCATCGATGAATTCTGCTACTGGAGATAGAATTTTGACATATTTTGTATGGAGCTTATGTCAAATAGATATCTTTAGTAGCCAAATTGATCGATAGATAGAATATTGAAACCGGCCGTTAATCTTCAATAAGTAGTACTTTACTGCCAACAGTCTATAAGATGAACATAAAGAAAACAGCCCGATCATCTAAACAAAAGAAAGTTATTTAGTACGATAAGTCGGCTAATCCGAACGGAAGCATACTTTGATTGAAGGTTGATTTATTTGTAATAAAACGCTTTTGGACTCGCTTTTATCTGTCTGCGCACAACCGAGGGCGAAACAACAGACGAAGGTGAACAATAAATCCTCCTACATAAAAATTGCAACAACTTTGTTCATAATGCCGATGGAGGCATCATCAAAAGTTGGTTCGCTTCGCACCCTCGCGCCCATTCGTGCAGAGATTACCAATAAATCCAATACGGGATAATTGGCCGGCTTAATTCTGTTCTATCTTTCTACTTAGTTCAGTCGTCAGAATGAGCCAGCTCAGGCCCCTTGGGAGAGTCCAGTCGAGAGAACAAACATCGACCGCTTGCTATACAAAAATAGCACTTGAAGTACTTTCATAGAAACGAGTTTCTTTTATCAATGACCAACAAAGCAGAATCGTCGGCAAATGAATAGTGTCACAGTTAATGAGGTATATTAGTTTTCTATATCTCTAATAAGATATTTGGAAATATTACGTTGGACAAGTTTTGCATGGGATTTGACTACAACACTGAGTGACACATGATGGACATAGGTGTCGCTTTCCCCTGTCGTCTAATGGATCAGAATTATAGAGTCAAGGGGTGGCAACGATTTGATATTCGCATCAGCGGCTGGCCCTTGGGACGGCTGCGACGTGATTCAATAGCTATATCCTACGATCGACATTTTGATAGTGAATACTGTGTTATGGAAAATATACCCGGATAAATCACTGACGTATTTTATTATTATTATGCTTAGATTGCTGAGGAACACATCCGTTTTCCGTTTCTAACTATATAATAGTAGTTTCAGTATGTTTCACGATTTCGTTGTTTATGTTACACTCGACAGCATATCAGCGATAGCAGACATGCACGTAGATAAATATCAGTTCTAAATTTATTTTAGAATTATTAAATTTGGAAACTCTACTCTTAAATGTCTTATCTAAAAGACGTAATTTAGTTTTCGAGGATCGTCAAATATGTAGATATACCTTGCTATTCACCTAAATGTTCTCCCCATGACGAGTTAGAATTAAAACGTCACTCAAAGCGGAAAAATCTCGTTCCGAAAAATTAGCCAGCAAAATTCCAACAAATAATTAATCTGGAATAATCATACAAAACGATGCGAGCGGGATGCTCGGCCATTATTACCATTCATTTCAAATCAGCCGTGCGGAGGGTCGGGGAGGGTGCGCCTCGCTCGACCTGAATAAGCATACATTTTCCAATCAGGCCACGTATAATTTAACTTGCTATTAAATTCGACTTCTTCCCTCCGAATTATTATCATGACAAAAAGTATCTGTGTGAGTAAATAAGTATAAATAATAAACATGTTTTATTTCTACAGTAGTGTGAAACAAAACGTGCACCTTCTTGCGAAATGCAAGAATTCATAGATGTTTTCGCCCTAAATTTATTGTGTGGTAAGCATTCAAATTCTCAAAAGGAAAATTTAGGCGGTTCGTTATGTTAGCAGGGAAATACTTTTCATAAGCACCGTCATAACATTCATGCTTAAGACCTTTTACGGTAATTACTCGCCCTGTGAGAGCTCTCATTGAGGGTGAATTAGAAAATTAAAATTTCTGTGAAAGAAGTCTTATTTCTTATGTCCGTATGATTTAAATAATGACACGCAAAGAGCATTTACAAAATATATAAAAATTCTACATTTGCATTTTTAAGATTTGCGGCGGGACTTGCGATCATGGGGTTGCCGGTTCAAATCTAACCCAATGCACTACCGACGTGAACCCACTCGTAACACAAGCATTTAGCTAAGTACGAGGGGTTAGCAAGAATACTAGTAATGTGCAAGCCAGATTCCTATTAAGCTTTAGGAAACAATAAATAAAAAATAAACATACTTAAAATGCAATGCATTTACTAGAAACATCAACAATAACAAGTATGTGACAGGCACGAGGCTCAGTCACCTGACACCGAGTCACCCGACCTCTCCCCTGCTTATTAATTTAATAACTTTGAACACCATCATTATCCGTCTAATTGGAGGGGTGATCTGCTCCTTTTAACACATTACCTAAGCGTTTAACGTTACTTTTATGAGCTGTGTTAATTATAATTATATTTCCTTGGCTGCTTGTTTGTGGAACTAAAATATTATTACGTGCCTTAAATATATAATTTATTGAATTAAACGATAGCCTATTAGAATTGCGATTGGGCTAAATTATTCCAACTGCTACGATGATATATCAAACTAGTTATTGAGAGCGACCACGCGGCTCGACTGTTTCTCTGTTTTGTATCACTAAGTATTAATTAATGACTAACGGTAAAATGTTCGTTGTTTACAAACATATCATTTTGCTGTCCTACCAACGCTCTAGGCACAATTTTGCTTAGAAATTTAAGAGATATAATTAAGAATTTTGCAGAGCGCAATAATTTAGGGCTCGTCTAATGAGTGATATCAGGTTTCGAGTAATTAACGCCGACGGCAGATTGCTATTTTATTATCAAATATAAATGTTTACTGTGATCGTTGTGAATCGTTAGTTACAATAGGTATCTATTATGGTTAACTTGCCTTCTTGATATTGTATTGTAATATAGTGTTGAAAACATGATACATGATAATACATTAAGTGGATGGCGAAGACCTTGACGGACGGTGTACGTTTCCCTGTCTGTACGAGTCGTTGAGGCCCTACAATCGCGAGCGTGATACAAATATACACATAATTTTAATGCCGGGGTGAAGCATTAAAAGTCAGGGATCAAATGCCTTTAATTCTATATGTGAAAACTATGGAGTTGTTTTTATTGGATAATGTTTTTTGAGACAGGTTTCCAATGCATTGCTGTGAAAGTATGAATATAACTCAGTGTAATAGTGAAATATAAATAATAAACAAAGAAGACTGTCACTTATTTTTACTCAGCATAGCAGGCAACTAATGTGTGGATGGCAGAGCTAGTTGTTAGTATATAGTTTTTTTTTGTTGATATTACTATATAGAGACTAACATGTAATTTGAATAAGATGCGTTGACGTTTGCTGTAAGGTTTGCTAATGTATTTGTGAAAATTACGAATGTAAATCGATAACCTAAATATTGTAACTATTTATTTTCAAACTTGATCAATGTTAATTTTATTCAAATTTTATAGTAATACATACTTACCTAATCGTCAATCATTTTGACAGACAGAAGCACAAAGTAACTATATTTGTTTATACACGTAAATATTAAACTTGTTAAAATGTGATACTCTCCAAAGTTTTCGTGTGTGTGCAAGGCGTTTAAACCCGCGGGGCGCACGCGACGCCCGCCGCCCTCCCGGCTCGACTTACCTACGCTACTTACTCTAATCTGCACTCATATTTACTAATTACACATGTAATAGCTCGACTATGTAACCCTGAGGTCATTTATCACGATAAAATACGCTGACTATTCGCTTTCATAACTAAAACGAACCTCTATCGTATAGACACGGCATCGCTATTATCTATCATCAAATATTCAGGCAAATACGCTCACATATTACGCATCCGTCAATAGGGTTTGAGCCGTCACCCTTTTAATTTAGAGTTGGACGAGGGGTCATTAAACAATAAAGTGTTGATTAAAAGCCCCCATGCGCGGGCGGCTCGTTGCGAATAACTGCGCTTCCTGCACCGGAGCCATTATGTTATCACTGATGATTGGCACGGGCCGACACTCGGCTCGAGTGCTCACAGCTCACACACTTCAACTAACTAAATCGAAGGTCGAATCGTTACAGTTTCATTGAAACAACTTACGTCTTCTACTTATCCGCGTTCGCAAACCACTGTACCTAAAATTTAAAATAAAGTGTTTCCATAGTAAATTGGTAAATGTATCTAATGTTAATTTGAAACTATAACATAAAGGGGGAAGGCAATGAAAATTTTATTACTTTATTCAATCGCTACCTCACTATAACTATCTTAAATTATGCCTCAATGGTCGAGTTTTGCCTAGTCCACTGGAAAAAAATTAACATTTAAATTAAAACAATAATCTACAGTCCGAAATAAAAATAACCTTTTGATTAAAAAATCCCATCCCTTTTCTGAGTCATTACCTACCTATACACCTACGGTCGAAATATTGTTATATGTCTTTTGTTGATAGTACCTATATGTATAATAGGTACCATACTCATAAGTGAACTGTAATGTTCTTGAGATAAATAAAGTTCTTTAAACCTAAACCTGAATATGCTTACTTACGACATATTAGTGTTTAAGTAGTATTTTATCGATATACGTAAAAAATAACGTATAACAAAGTACCCATGAGTAAACAATGACGATGATTAATACGCGTTAATGAATTTCCATTGCTGAGTTTTCTGTAGGCGACTGTATTTATGTCGATATCATTATGAAGTACCGAGCTCGTGCGAGACGAGGAGATAATTACTCGAGATACAGATAATATGGGGAGCAACGAACCGGGACCTCATTACAGCGGGGATTTCAGACTCGTTCTTAAGAGTATCCCTCATATCATTGTTCGCATTCAGACTACGTTGGAATTAGAAATAGCTAAGGGACCAGTGTTATTTCTACGCAGTGACGTGTTATGCCTTATTATGTTAAATGTATTTCGAATACAGAGATAATCTGGAAAACCATTTATGGAAATTGTATACCAATCGTTAAAAAGAGAACCGTCCTGTTAACAGATTTTAAATCATTGCCGTCACCGGCCACCATTGTAACGTCAGGTTAGTTCAAAAGCGGTCGTTCCAGTCGAACAAAATGATCTTCGTCGAAGCGGATTGCGGGTTCCACACCTCGCGGATCAATAGATCTCATTCAAATAATAATAAGGAGTTATAGATCAGGCGTGTGAGGCTGTCAGCCGGCAGCGGGTGCGGGCCGGCTCGGGCCGGCTCGGGCGCAGTGCCCGCGCCCTTGCTCAACCCTGCCGCATTTGAGTATGGAAATGGATATTTATTTCACGTCTCGGCAGCCCGCCGCAGCCGTCTGCGGTGATCGCCGAAGATGATAACGCTTCGATTTATATATTTCACTCGATGATCGGTAGCTGCTACTACATTCACCATACAACTGCCAGAAAGCATCGCATTCGCGTTACTATACAGGATGTCATTAAGATGGCTCACAGTAGTGTCATTACAAATCTATATCTATTGATTTTTTTTCCGATTCTGCCGGATACTAAATAAATATATTTATTCGAGTTTTTTTATTGTAGTCTCTTCAAATTGACTAAAACTATTTTGAAAACGAACCTGAAGTATAATTATAACATAAAAATTGTGGTTACATAACCGTTTGCCAGTCTGATAAATGGACGTTTGAAATACTGTCTGAATTATATAGCTCATGAACACCATTTTTGGATATTAACGACTTTATCGCAAAGTAATATATGTAGAAAAAAAATGGTGTAAAATACTAATAGATAATATTTAAAATCAAATCAATAAATATACAAATAAATTATCTTTATTTTTAAATCTGATCTTATGAGAATTAATAAAAATACTTACTGCACACTATTACCACAGACTATAATATAACCTACCTACATACTTAATTCATTAGAGTGTACAGTTATATCAGGTAATTGTCAAATCCAGCCAGCAATGTTATTTGATTTCTGGTTTAAAATTCTAGACTAGCTTTCTAAAACATCTAATAAAACAACAACAACCTGTAGTACAGCTCGATATTGCATGCAAAATCTAGTGCTCTCCATAAAGTTGGCCATGATTCCTCGTTTATGGTTGAGTGATCGTCGACATAATGATATATAACTTCGTTTTGACACATTATTAGGTCTGATCACTGATCAGCAGCTTTACTTTAAATTAACCATAATTATATTCAATTTTTTATCTGTTTACAATAAATCTGTATGTAACTCATTAAAAAAAAAATAAAAAAAAAATATTCTCGATTATTTGATCGAATATTTTGAACCCCGTTTATTTCGAATCCTACTTGTAATTATTCATACATTCTGGCGTTTCGATTACTTAACATAGACAAATGTCACTTAGTGAGGTGGTTTTTAGAAAAAATAAAAATCACACAATATATATATCCGATCGAATCGAAAAACTGTCATGTTTATAAACCTCTTCTTCTTCCTGCCCTTATCCCATTCATATGGGGTCGGCGCAATGCGTATTTTCCTTCCATTCCTTTTTTCCATCTTTCACACAATCCATCCATCTCTTTTCGTTCTCCCTCTGCTTATATACCCATTCACAATCATACTTATAACATGTTTAGTTATGTGACTTTCATACCTCCTCATAACATGTCCATACACAAACGCTTACCTCTCACCTTTTCATTCACCGGCGCTACTTTTAAGCTTCCTCTTCTTTCCTTTTGTCAGGTTTATTAACCAGACAATATAATATTCATGTCGTCAATGTGTCTCGAAAGGTGCTTTCTTTATTTCCTTTTAAAAAGCGATGAAACAAATAGTGTCACAATTGTGTACTTATAGACCAGGGCCGAAGCCTTCAAAATTTGTAAAAAGTGAAAAAAAATTACAGTAGGTTGAAACCAATTAGAAAAGGAAGGGAATATGATAAAAATTAAAGAAAAAATAAATTACGGTCGATCCGAGTTCGGGAAGGGGGGGAGGGGGGGTTTTAAGGGTAAAAAATGGTTTATCTTGATTTCCAGCAAAACTACAAGTCCTATGGAAAAAAGTGAAATGGCAAAGTTGTAGGTAATAAAAAGATCTACAACTTTTGTATTTACACTTTTTTCACATAACCTCAAAATGTATGTGAAAAATCCAAAAAACCAAGTTTTTGGTTTTTTATTTTTATCTTTTTCAAAAATATTTTTTTTTTCACCAAATTTGGTGAAAACTTACCTTTTTATGTCCCAAATACGCTGTAATTTATTTGATTAAAAATATTTATTTTTTCACCTTATTTTGAATTAATATAAAAAAAAACACCCTAATTTTCAATCGAAAATTCACCCGTCAAAATATCAGCTTTTTTCAAAAAGTATGGGGGTTTTTTGTTCGTTGAAATCTCTACTTTCTGATGGTGTAAAAAAAATATACATTACTATAGTAAATGTTCTCAGAAAATGCATAATCACTATGTACAATTTCATCAAAAAAATGACATTGCTTAATTTTTTTTTCAGTTTAAAGTTTTTTTATTAAATTCGAATTACATTCATGTCATAGAAAATCTCACAAAATGATTCAGATGAAATTCTGGATGAAGAACCAATGCAGACTGGAAAAAATTGAAGCAATTACATTTTTTTGATGAAATTGTACATAGTGATTATGCATTTTCTGAGAGCATTTACTATAGTAATGTATATTTTTTTTACACCATCAGAAAGTAGAGATTTCAACGAACAAAAAACCCCCATACTTTTTGAAAAAAGCTGATATTTTGACGGGTGAATTTTCGATTGAAAATTAGGGTGTTTTTTTTATATTAATTCAAAATAAGGTGAAAAAATAAATATTTTTAATCAAATAAATTACAGCGTATTTGGGACATAAAAAGGTAAGTTATCACCAAATTTCGTGACAAAAAAAATATTTTTGAAAAAGATAAAAATAAAAAACCAAAAACTTGGTTTTTTGGATTTTTCACATACATTTTGAGGTTATGTGAAAAAAGTGTAAATACAAAAGTTGTAGATCTTTTTATTACCTACAACTTTGCCATTTCACTTTTTTCCATAGGACTTGTAGTTTTGCTGGAAATCAAGATAAACCATTTTTTACCCTTAAAACCCCCCCCTCCCCCCTTTCCCGAACCCGGATCGACCGTAATTTATTTTTTCTTTCATTTTTATCATATTCCCTTCCTTTTCTAATTAGTTTCATCCTACTATTATTTTTTTTTGGTTTTAAAAATTATCGGCCCTGGTCTATTAGGTTAAATGTAAAGTTTATTTTTTTAAGAATCGAACTTGTTACACCATGTTCGTTTCAACGATTCCAGTATATTGATCTACTGGAATCAACCACGCAAGATTATCACAGAAAATATTTGTATAGAAAAAGTTATAATTACCTTCAATATATGTATAGGTTATGGCATAACACTCTTTGTACCGAAGACCAGATTCATTCGTTTTGTTCTCAAGTGAAGTGCTTTTATTTTTCTCTGGGGCTTCGAGACGATTTTAAATTTATAACACGGGCATGTCACGTCCCGGGTTAATTAGGTGTGGCGCAGGAGTCGGCAACGAGCGATGCGTCTGCGCCTATTATTTCCACCATTGCATACACGTATCCCGCTCAGAATAATTATGGACCTCTTCGCCACCTTAACATACATTTTGCATACCTATTTACTTGCCAGATAAAATATATTTTATTGAAATGTTTGCGATGCCTCGAATAAACGTAGCAAATAAAATAAAAGCTAAAATATAAAAGATAAAATAAAAGCTAATATATATTAATAAAATAAAGTAAAAAAAAATAAAAATAATAAAATAAAATAAAATAAAAGCATTTGGCTTATTATAATTCTCATAATTTACGTAGCTTTTATTCTGTTAATTGAAATAGACATTTTTAAAATATAAATATTATTATTTCATATGCGTTCTAAAAGCGTAGAAGTCAAGTCAAGTAACGTAGACCGTTAGGTACCTGTGTCTCATTATTGGGATAATTAAACTTTTAGTTACTTACAGTAAAATTAATATTTCTAAGTAAATATTATTCACTCAAAAGCAATTCTACATCACTGTATGTAAGCGATTAAGAAACTGTTAAAAACTCTACAAGATTGTTCCACATTAAGGGCGATTTAATACAAGCGATTAAGGGCGTACATTATGAAAGGTTAATAAAACACGGCGTCGCGAGCCAGCGCATATTTCCAACATTAATTGGAATATGGCGATAAGTGGCGAAGAGGTGGTTCTTCATCATTAAGATAATATGCAAATAACTGGAGGAGAAGACACTATAAATTTCCTCGGCAAGACACTACGGATCAGACTTGATTGATTCGCAGATGATAGCGCGGATAAAATGCGAGTAGGCAATTATTATAGTGGTGCTAGCCACGGTGGTTGCTATTTATATGTCGTTAGGCTAATCTACATCTGTGTACTCATGAATCTTGTAAAACTAACACATGGAATATAAACTTAGTTACTCGATTTAGATTTTCATTCACGGTTATCATTTTCCCGATCGGATAAGACCGCCTCCCGTGCCATGTGCTTCTACGCGATTATATGCGAGTACTAAAGCAATGAGTACGATACGTAATGAGTCCATCCCCGACTGAAGTATTGCCGTACAAATAACTAATTGACAGTGAAACATCTTAGATAACACTTGCTTCTGAGTCCTGACGTCGAAATCACTTTATTATGTCGGCATGTCGGTATTGATTAGTTCCTATCACCAGGAGGAGAGATTATTTATGTTGCCGCTATAGAGGTTCCTTCTGTGTTTTATATTGCTTGCTAAGGAGTAGCATACTGAGTAGTTCTATAATTGGTCTGAATAATTTTGTACTCGCGTAATATATCAATATTATACTGGCAACATTGTCTATGTTGCCAGTATGTGTGTTGGCACGTTTCCCGCCACAATGCGGTAGAGTCAATGTGTGACCCTTGCGCCCGCGCATATTTACATCTCACTTTACGGCTAACTAGCTGCACCACGCCTCGGCCAATCTATTGTACGGAAATGTCGGCCGATGCACGAAACAATCCTACTTTACCGTAATATCTGAATACAAACGTTTGGGAACTTCGATTTGGTATGTGATCGCAAATACCAGCCATCTTTGCTTTGTCCCGGGCATCGAGCTGTTTCTCAGTCGATATAAATATTTTGAGTACATCATTGATGAATAAATAAGTTATATAAAATACACTGCTGTTAGACATCATATGTATGTTTAGAATTAACGATGAAAACTGCGTGGGAAATGTATACTTATACTTATCCATGTACCTAGGTAGGTAATAATAACTAGGATCTAGATAAATACACACATCTTGATAATATAGGGTTTATATAAATGCCTGTAAATGGTTTAAGTACGTTAATAAACATATTTTGACTACATTGTTATTGTTCGTTGTCTTCTTAGATTTGTAACAAAAAGGCCCTCTTTTCGGACTACAATGGGGCTGGTGTAGATGTTAATATGTATGTGAAGTCAATGCTGTTCCTGACAAAAACAGACAGACGGCAAATTTTGTCATTGGAAAACGCGTAATGTAATTTCTATTATTACGGCCTTTTATTTTTCAATTACGAACCCCTGAGCCGCCCGTCGCCTCGGGGTATTCTAACTTTTTAAGACCCGATGTATTCAATTATTTTATTTTCCTGTTTGTTTAGGTGTATGATTTGATCAATATTCTGTTTTAATTTCTGAGAAAGAGGTCTTATGTCAAACGAGTTCCATTTTTAACTAGTGTTGAAAAACTCTTGATGAAAAAGTAGGTAGAAGATCGGATTAGTTAAATGTCGTAACAAAATTAGGATACCTATAGTCACATGTAGTCACGCAGATCACATACATAACCGGGTGTGTTTTTAAAAGACAGAATTTAATGCTTCAGCTTCAAAATAGGTTCCAGTGCAAACTTTTTTGTCTTATCCACTAAGAACGTTCTGGAATTTATAAACATACATTATAATTAGCTATGACAACAATAACAGAGGTAAGGTTAAGGAATGTGTGGAAAAGTTTTAAACGATTCCCCTGTAATAGGTAAAGTGTTCCGAGTTTGTCACTTTGCAATCACGAGAACATAATTATAAATCATGTAAGTCATAACAAGGCGTGTTTTAAATTTGTTCACGAGCACTCCATTAAGTCAACACTGGGGAGTCGGGTCACGCGATGCACTGCCAACATGCAGGTTTTACACAATAGCCTCATAAGCCGACATTACATACTAGATACAAGATTTTGTGTCGTGGTGGCCTAACGGTTCAATGACCGGATTCGCATGCACATGGTTGCAGGTTTGCACCCAGGCAAGTACCAATGTGACTTTTTCAAAGTTATATGTACTTTCTTAATCATTCTAAGACACCATAGACAAACGGTGAAGGAAAACATCGTGAGGAAACCTGGATTCCAACATATTGGAATCTGAAATCGCCAACCCGCAATGAGCAAGCGTGGTGATCAAAGCTCATCCCTTCTCGATATGGGAGGAGGCCTGTACCCAGCAGTGGGACGTTTATAGGCCGGTATTATACAAGATTTTGACAATGTAATGCAGGACCACTCTTCCATCTGTAGTCTAAAAAGGAAACTAACTCGTTTGGCCATCCCTGCTTAGTCCACTACAAGAAAACATTCGTTGGTCATTTGAGAGAGAAGTGGAAAGAGAATAGGGAGGCCTCTACCCAGTCGTAGGAAATTGCGGCTAGAAATAATAATACCCCATTGTTTTTAAAGGTCCCTAAGCCCTTTTTTAGGGTTCCGTACCTCAAAAGAAAAAAACAGAACCCTTATAGGATCACTTTATTGTCCGTCCGTCCGTCCGTCTGTCTGTCAAGACCCTTACTCTCAAGAACGCGTGAAGGTTTCAAGCTGAAATTAACATCAAATACTCAAGTCTACTATCCCTTGGAGCTGTGGAAAAATGAACTTTATAATCTAACGTAATCAATAGATACTGCCGTTTATGCTGCAAATTTTCGGCACTCGCAAGGGAATTAAAACTTTCTTCCCGTGAACTTACGTACGAAGCAACGTGTTATAGTACAGGTAAAAGAAAATTATCTAAAACCGTAAATTTTAATTACATCATATAATAAAAATATTTTTAATAATTTTAAACTTAGTTTTGTACGGAACCCTCGGTGCGCGAGTCTGACTCGCACTTGGCCGTTTTTTTAAAGAATGATAGAATAGAGAGTTTTGTTAAATAGCAGTACTGCTCGTTGCCTTTACAGTGACATCAAAGTAACGACAAATGGTAGCACAGCACGGGTCTATAACCGCGACTACTCGACTCCCTCTGAGCCACTCTACGAACAAATTAAATCATTTCTACTTCGCTCGCGATTGTACGCACGCGATATCCTTCGTTATCATCATAATATCAAATTGACTCAGTTAACTTATTGACTTACTGTTCCATGGATTCTGTTAGGGTAGGTACATTTAAGGAAATTATTAGATGTTTTCTTAAAGTTATTACGAGTAGTAAGTAATATGGATATACTTACTACTCGTAAGTATATCCAAGTATATGTAGTTTTTTGTTTTAAGTTAATTGTAGAGATATGTTTGATCTATGGCACGAATACTGAAACAAATCAGCAAGTGCAAGACATATTTCTGTATGATTTAATAGGACCTACTTTCATTGCAAAAATATTATATTTTGAACCTAACGTCTGAAACAAATTTCATTTAAAACACATAATACTTCTTCGGATACTAGTTACCTAGTTTAAGATAAATTTACTTATTACTTTAAATGGTAAAGATGATGCATTGATATATAGGGTCATAGGCAATGTTTGTATGGCATTTTCGTGATTCATGTCTATGAACACCTTTACTTAAATTTGAACAGCGATATGATCCACGTTTATACACTTTAAGCACGCTCCGTCATGATTTCTGAGTCTCATCAGTTTCGTGTTCATTCGCAATAAAGTTATAATAGCTAGTTGAGTGCTGAAATAATAATGTAACACCTATTGCATTTGTGTACCTACGTAGGAGTTATTCGTCGCGCGCGCCGCCCAGCCCGCGGCTCGGAGACGTCAGCAGGCGCGAGTGACCTGCACGCTGCCGCAATGCCGTAATGCAGCGCATATCGAGAGATCCATCGCGTATCTGTTATAAATCTAAACACAACGAGAACATAAAATTTTATTCGAAACGACCACTTGTTAACGTATGTTATCCGTGTGTCGTGCAATTTCACAACGAACCGCCGCCGCCGTGCCTGATCACGTACTCTGAAATCCACGTTCAGAACATAAACTATTTACCAACTATTCAATATTCAATACGCGATTGCAAAATACGCCAAATTATTGCATTAGTAGCGAACAGGGATTCCCGATATTGTGGTTCAGCGATCGGTAGTCGGCGCACCGCGATATGCGGCATAAATAATTTAATAATTCGCAATACGGAATTTACCATACGAAGTGTCGTACCGTTCGTCTGTTTCGTATTCAATATGAGTATTTGATTCTCATACTGCTGTCGCATTGGGCAACGTTCAAGCGGCGAGTTTTCACCGAACGAAACGATAGCTTCCGTGCCGCGTATAAGGTTTGTTTTAATAAAGAGATGATTGCCAGGCTTGGATCTTTTCAAATTGCATGTGTTGATATGTAGGTGAATAAAGCACGTCTGTACATTTCAATATCGGGAACATCCGTGTTATACGCGTGACCTTGCAAATCACAGCCTGCTTTCCAAACGACTTCACAGAATCGTCGATCGGCGTCTGTATTGCGCGACCGTGACAATGTTTATAGAATATTTTATTAGTTCTTTACTCGTAGAGTTATTTAAGCAATGATATGTCAACCGCTATGAGAATTATTAATGACCATATTTTTATTCTTGAGGCGTATTTTCAATCATTGTCGCGAAGCATATTTTATTGTCATGGGAATGTTTTTAATGTAACAGAAAAAAATCATATTTTTCTACTTGGTACGTGTTGAATTACAAGTACCTTACTATAGTTTTTACATTATTTATTGTGATAAAAATCATGTAATCTTTCCATCCAATCACTATCTTGGCGTTTAAGATGGGGTCAAATAGATAAAGGTACGAAAACAACAGCCAACAAATAGTGTATTACTCGGAGTTGACCTGCTTACATGACGGTCTGAAGTCATATGAGTGGCTACCGTTACGTACGTAAAACAGATGTTGATGCTCATGAGATCATTTCTATTCAGTAGTGAAGGTGCCGCTCGGAGCCAGGTCGACGGAGCAGCTCGTCTGTCTACTTCCTTGACCAGCGGTTCCCAAGGTCGTAAAGTAATAATTAATGGCTAACCGTGTTTAGGCTGTCTTCTGTCGATAATATCATCCTTTGTATGCCGATAAGACTGATTGCTGTAGTTTTATGTCACGAATTCGGTTGTGACATGTTTGCGACAATGAGAAGGGATCCACTGACCGTCGCAATGAATTGTAGTGGGCTCGCCCAACTATGTGGAAATTGGAATAACTTTCGCATTTCTAGTGTTTTATATTTGTCACGCTCAGTTAGTTCTGAGCACAAACAATCGGGGCTCTACTTCCTTTTTCGTCTAAGATAATCTTTGGCCAAGCCTGCCGTGAAGTGTTCAGTGTTCAGTAGCTGTACAGAGTCAGCAGTATTAATGCCAAACGTTTGTATTATATTCATTTCACTTCACTATAAATTCATCTCACTAGTCATTAAGTTTCAAGATAGAGTTTGAACAGTCGGGTCTAAGAAACTACATATGAACAATATTCCACATAAAAAATGTTCAGTTCGGATAAATCTCTCTCACGTTAAAAGCTCTAATATAACTTCATATCTTAATTACTGCAATAAAAGTATACCTCCCTAAAAACCTCATAACTTTGTCTCCCGTGAAAAATAGGTTGACAAAAAATGTTCATAAAGGATAGAGGCAAGCGGTCAACAAATTGACCGATGCTTATACTAGCCCCGATAGCGAACGATCCTACCCACAGGCTCGCTCTCCACTTGATAGTGCGAGCCTTTAATAAATTATACACTTTAATAGATTTTTAAAGTTTTGTCCTTCGTCACTTAACTGGAACTACGAAGATAAAGATAAAGAGCGCCGCAGAAAAAATGTTTAATGGCTTAACGAATTCATTTCGACTTCCATCTGATTTCTTAGTGCATCTTGCTAAGTATCGAGTCGTGCTAACCCTTCTAACCCTAAGGAAAAGAATGAATAAAATAATCAGAGTCGCCTGAGCTCTGAGCAATTATGTAGAAATTTCCTGACAAATACACGTTATTTGGTGAGGAGTGGGACACGGTAGCGGCGGCGTGCACGGCGCGGCGCGGCGCGATGCGGTGCGGCGCGGCGGCGTGCTGTCGCCTAATGAGGCCGCTTGCTTCTTTTATTTATGTGACAAATGTAAATTGTTGGGTGAATCTTTCTCGAATATTTAGTGCGAGAACGCTCGGCTAAACGCGGTGTGAATATTCAATTACGCACTTTTCTAATCGCGGATAAGTTGTCGCGAATACGTAATAAATATATCATAGAATTTGGATTACTACTTAAACTTTTTGGAAATGGTAAATACGTGGTTTAGTTTGAAGATCGCGTGATATAATTAATGTGGATATCGGTAACATTCGAGAGCGGTTACCTACCCGGAGTATAATAAATTTATCTTTTACGGGCCTCGTACATGTAGATACCTAGACGTGCATAGAGTTTACAAGTTTAGAGCGTGTACACCAAAATTTATGTTTGAAAGATTTGTTCGCCACAAATAAGGTTGTCAGCGTGTGTTATCTAAGGGATCGTTAATTAATTAGAGAAATTGAACGACCGCCGCGGCGCACGGGGACCAATAACTCGCAACCCGCCTCGTATCATAGCTTCGTTCGCCTTTATTTATTTTTACCACTCACGTAAGCAAAATTGAATTCGAATAGGTCGTGGACATGTTCATGCAAAGTGCAACACTTATTATGTACGTTTTGACATTTAAATGTACTATAATGATGACAACCTACACTCTTGAGTTGTTGCTCATTTATTCAGAGCGGGTGAAACGTCTCTACATATGTATGGACAGGCATATGCTTATAAATATTTCTATTTATTTTTAAGAAGGTCTCTAACAACGTTGAAGGTATAGTTTGATGGAATGTTTTTAGGTAGTAATTGCAATAAAAAATAATAAAAAGCAATATGACTAGTTGTATGTGGTCGAACCCCGTCCACTTGTCAGTATTTTAACATTGACAAGGTGTGACAGTGGTTGTATGCCCTTATCACTATAATCAACAACAATGAAAATGCTAATTGAGTTGTTTTGAACAGCCAAACTAACAGCGTCGTCACTCGTCAGCCAGGTAAAATATGATCCCACTGCGGCACTAGACTTCCTATCGCAAACTAATTTACACCAATTGAAACATGTTGATTATTTTCATTACTTTTGTAATTGTTGATTAATTTGGAATGTCACTTTCTTTGGTTTAGAAGGTGTCTAAAAGGTACATAATTTACAGAACAATGTTGTGATAATTTGAACTCTTCTGACCATTTAAGTGTCGTGTACTTCGCTTGTAGGACTCCCCAGTGTACACAGAGATCATATATCAACAGAGATAACCGCTGAGCGATGACCGTTTCACCTACCGGATATGACGCATATTTCCCCTAATATTTTAGAAATTATTGTTTAAGTTAGTTTTTTACTTTTTTCATTGTAGCATGTGACGCGAATAAATACTTTTTCTTTCTGCAGTGCCAACACACAGTTTTGTCGTTTACAAGTTAAACATATTAATTGCTCTGTAATTACGCACGTAACGGTGTGAGTATTTTGGTCAGTCTGTCCCTTGTTGTCTGTTGAGGGTGATTCGCAGTGGTGATTCGCCGTTTCATACAAAGATCAATCGCCTACGATAGCAAAACATAAACAGTGCAAGCGCAAGTTTAGAATTTTAGCAGAGACAACAAAATAGCTCAATAAAATGGTGGAGCATAGACAAAACGCTACAATAACATCAGAACGGGAACGAATCACCAGTTTACGACATGAGCGCAACGACCGACTGCTCTACAAATGAATAAGCCATCTGTTCTAATAGCTGCAATTAAACATGTTAGTCAGAGCCGCTCAGCTTGCTGCACATTTAGACTTAAGAATCGATAAAAACTAGAAGATGACATGTAGCGTATGTGACGCTTTCAGAAACAATAACGCGCCACTCGTGTGCAAATACTTTATTAAATACCTGATTGCACTCCCCAGAACTGGCTTTCAATGCAGAGTCATCTGCATATCAACAATGCTGCCTCATCTTAAATTGTTATCACGAGTCGTTGACATGCTCGTGTCTAAGATAATGCACTGTAAAGCTTTTTTATAAGCTGTCAAGTAGCTCTATATAGGAGAACTCTTATGGGACGTATTCCTGTTTTTTGAGTACGCTGACCGCAGACGCGACCAAGTAAACCATTCATATATGGCGAACTGTCATAATTAAACTTAATAATGAGGCTCCATCGATATGTTTTTGCCAATACCGAGAATCATCATAACTTAACGTCAGTTTGATGAGCGCTATCAAGTTTGAAATTTAATGATTATTTTTATTTTGAGATTTTTATACAATGGTCCGAGTAATAACTGAGTATTAAGGATTACATGAAAATATTTAACAGCTAATGGAAAAAGTTAACTCGAACTCATGCAGGGTTAATTCGTTAATTCCCGTGACTTAATTAATTGTCTGACGTTTTAGTCGTCGTAAAATCACTTAGCTTTAAAATCACTATATGACGGATTGTTCCATCAGTTATCTCCACAGTTAAACTTTCGTCTACGTTCCATATATGGCAATTTTATAAGCCTATGATTACCGAATTTCAACCTTACCTGTTCAGCCATTTTTCGTAATTGAGTAACCAAATCCAAAATGTTTGTAATATTACTTTATGTATACTTAAATGGTTTTATTTGGCTATACATAATCACTTCGTTATTTCTTCGTTATTTCCTTTCCTTTAACATGTGCTTATTTGCAAAAAAACATTGAAACACTACATAATGCTTTTAAATATTTGTATAACTACGTTGGTGAACAAAGAGTGTCAATGTAGTTGTAGATGCTTAGTGTTCTAATCTCATAGCTACATAATAACGATTGTATAGGTGCATTTTGTTTGTTGCACGTAACACAATTCTCTTTATTCCGAGATGAGCATGTATCTGTGTCAGGCTGTCGTATATTTTTGTAAGTGAACATTCAAAATCACAATAGTGGTCCTGGCGGTGCGCGGCGCGGCGGGTAGGTAACTCGGTGTCGGTTGGCGTGTGCGGCAGGCCGCGGCAAGCACTGAGCCGCTGCTTGCTGACCCGTAATTGCGAAGTATTTTATTGCACTATCTCAGAAGTTTTATGTCATTCAATCCACGACTCTTAATTGAATAAGCGACATGAAATTTACAACCGTCATACGTTTAGCTCGTACCAGTTAAGAATCTTTGACGTTTTGCGCGCGCTCCTCTGTGTGTGTGTATTAACTTGGGGGACAGCCTCAGTGCGTATAAAATTAAATGTTAAAGACATTTAATTTTGTACGTGTACTAAGACTAAGACGGTTTCCTCCATATCCGTCAATTAATTTCGATGTAGTCAACGTATAAACGACTTAAACAAGGTATGCAATGCTCGTTCTCATAAAAATCGTGGAGAGGTATGTCGAGGACTCACAAGTATGATACTAAATGCAGTAGGTTCCTATTTGGTGCGACAAGATGTTTCGTCACCTAGCTCGTCTTCAAGACATCGACTTAAAATGAGTAATACGTAATATTTCTTAGGCAAAAAACTAGAACTAATGAATATATCTACAGAAAACATTACGCTTCACAGCTTGAATGCTGGTCCTTACTCGATTTGGTATCAATTAATTTTTCACGGAAAATTACTTGAACCTATAAATTACTTGATGCTCTAACAGTAAATTACAACATAACTTGTTAGAATACTTGTACCTAAATGTGACATTTCTTCAAAATAGAGGTTGCAATTATTGTAACTTCCTTGTCGGACCTACCATTTTTTTACTTTTTATTTGTCCGCCGCTGTTTATAAAGATTAATATGTAATTTGGTTTTTCTTATTAATTTAATTAAAGGTTGCTTAATGAGTCATAACAAAACCATACTACTAAAAGGTTGCAGCATACATATTACTTATCAGTCAGATATATTAAATTTAATTGGAAAATATATCAGTTAAACAATCTTAAAATCCCAATAACCTCTTCCATAATGTTCATAAATACGCATGTGTTGACATTTAACTTTACATAACTTGTCATGATTTATTGAAAGAGTGTCAGCGGACATCAAGTTGAAAAATGTCATGTTCTTATTTATGTGTTCTAATAAGGTCTATAAATATTGAATTTAATTGCTCGTCACAAGTCTGTGATGACAGTCTCGCAAATGGACGCCGGTTGTCGGCCGGGCTTGTGGCCGTGGCCCGCGTTAATATTGGCCATAATTATATAACAGAAGTACGTTTAACACGCAACTACCTCCGCATCTAGAATGTATAAACAAGTCAAGATCTGTATGGAGAGTTCCCAACGCAATAAAGTATTTCATTGTATGTAAACAATTATTCTTATCTATTTATATAAATAATTGTGTTTTATTCTTTCATCAGTATGTGATAAAAAATATAATGTGTATGACTGCTATGTCTGAAGTATGTGTACTTACTTACTTTACGTAACACAGCAGAAATCTTTTTCGAAACGGTTTTGGGTTCAGCTTTCAGTCTTTCAACTTCCTAGTTTCATATATTGACTAGGTACTCAATATGGGATCAGAGTATGTGTATCGATGCCACCAGTCTTGGAAACTACTACAGTAACCACGCATTTGTTTGTCTTGTAAACCATGATAAATAGAACATAAGTACAGTAAATAATAATCGAAAAAACGATGTCATAACATTTAAAAACACATTTGTAATATATCAATTGACTTTTATAGTATATCAAATAACTATTAATCTAATCCCATTTTACGCTAAAAATACATGCGAACCAGTCCTGATTTAAATACAGCCGAATTCGCGATGGTTCGTACAGGTAGGTATGACATTTGTGTCCCAGTCAGGCTTCTAATAAAGGTCCACAATGTAAAGGAGCAACTTGGCCCGGTTCACCCAATTAAAGATGAATCTCCCAGCATCATGTGACAACAAGCCCTGATGAAATATAACCAACTTGTCTCCCACAGACTGCCACGTCTAGATACTTGAATATACAAAGGTAGCTTCAGATAAGAATTATTTATTTTTGCGAAAAAAACTTAAACAATAAACCTATGCAATTAGTAGATAACATGAACAGGCAAGTTACTCGTTTTTACTATAATTATTCATAAAATAATTTCAAGGCATGAGTCTCTGGGCTTAGCTTAAAAGTTCACGCTAAATATGATACTATATTGCATAATAATATGTTTATTTTCTATCTTATTCCATTATTCATAAAAATATAAAAATCCAGAACATTTTCAACACTATTTGAAATTAAAAGAGTATCAAAACTGGTCAATCTTAGTATAGAGATATGCTGACTTCCAAAATGGGACTGACATACCAACGTAGGCAACATGTACGTTATATATTTCAGTATGAACTATCGTATTTTTATTATAATGAGCATTAAGAGTCGCTCCCGCGTCCCAAAAAGGTTGAATATTTGATGGGTCGGCTCATATTTTACTCTCATCCTGTGAGCCGAAAACAGACGTATAAATCAAAGACATGTTTGCAAAGAAGGCGAGCGCTCCGCACGTCTCTGTAATTGCTGCAAAAACACACATTGTGTGATTTTCGAAGACGTTGGCAAATTTCCGAATAATTTTTAAGTCGAAATGCATAGTGTGACAATGTTGTCCATACCAGTAGCTGCCTGCGGTAGTTGTACCCCATGCAGGGCGCTTCTGAGTGGTATGGTATTGATTTAATTGTTCTTCATTTAATTTTCTATTGCACTTAGGAAGTATGGGATTATGGCAGATTACCTAATTGGGTTACGGATGTCACTGTTTAGATATAGTTTCATTTAAGATGCTGAGCGGAGCAAGGTACAGGTACGTTATAGTTTGTTGGTCGAGAACTGATTAGCGAGGCCCTGCGCCGATCTTTCAATGGCAAGCAGCTCGCTCTCCGGTGCGTCATAAATTTCCATTGATTGGATTAATCTGATTTGGATGTCAATTTTGTAAGGAAAGTACTGGCTCTCTATAAGAGAATACAATCATGAGCCCTCTGAGAATTCTTGTATTCAGATCTCGATACATAACAAATATATTGTATCAGCAAAGTTTGTTTACGTCTGGTCGTAAGCATGTTTCTAAATTCATGCGTTTCTTGTTTTATACTGATGCAATCGCTAAAGGAACAAAGTTATGTAGGTGAATGGAATTGTATTTCATGTAAACGCCGAAAAGAAGTTTTGACAAAGGATGTTTTATAATTATTAAAGCTAAGTATGTATTTGCGTAACTAAATAAACCAAATTTCGAATTATAGATATCGTTGCAATCGCATTGTCACGACACACACATTATGTAAATGATAGTTCTACTTAGCTTAACGAATGCAGGTTATGGTCGTGTATAAAAACTGGGTACTTATTAAACAGGAAGGTGGTACAGATCGTCCGCATCCCGTATGCGCACCCGGACACTGCATACTGTGTGTTACCTGTTTGTTTGCTTTAGCTTTTCCACTTATTATGACATGTTCAAACCACTTTTTACCGAACATATTCATTTACTAGTATCGAGCCATATTATATTATCGCTACACACCATGTTTAATTTTAAAATGAATCCGCTCACAATCTGTTCGCAGTAACGTCGGTCGGCGCATACTTTGACAGCATTATGATTGAATTATGCAACGTCGATCTAGAAGAGCGATTCATATAATTCATTGTAAAATTTATAGACATCAGCTGCGTGCCCTCAGTCACAAACGAGCATATTTCCCACGTCAATTTTGATTGCGATATCATAGTGAACGATGACATTTGAGTACGTACTAATTTAACCCCACAAGAGCGGCCGCAAGCCGGTGCGCTATCTGCACATAGATACAGAGTCGTATTTGCAATACAGCGAATTTCTCCTTATATTTCTACGCAGGAAAGTCTATTTTTCAAGCGGTCGCGCCGAGGAGGTAATCACGCAATGCTGGCCTCTTAGCGCTGAGTAAACAAATCTTCGACATTGTATCTGTTCGCCTTAACTCTCTTTATTCAAAGGAACATTGTCAAGAGAAATGTACGATTATTGTAGTGTTTTCTTATGGATTGCGTTACGAAAATATATAACTCGTGGCCTACGTTAAGGAGGGTTTCACTATCTTTGATTTCATGTTGTTTATCAATTCGAACAGGCCAATAGACATATTTGCTCTCGCGCGCCTAATCTATGTCTGTGCTCTTTACAAGATCCACGATTACCATGAAGTTAATAATAAAACCTTATAAGGGTCAGACTAAGGTGGCAATTGTAAGGCGTTAGCCATGTAGGTACAATTGAACATGTACTCCGGTAGTAGGTGGTAGGTACCTAAACATTATGCCTATAGCTATTAATAAAATATATATAAAAGATGAGGCCCTGGGTCCCAAGACTCCATAGTTCTCACAATCGGCAGCTAACATCTTTTAAACAGGATGGCTATAAATTTAAACAATCATATAGTCGGTCATCTTTCTTTGTTATCATATTAAAGGGCCGGCATTCCATCGACGTAATTATGCAAAAAGCTGGACCATGGCCGTGGCGGCTGTCCTTTGACAACCGCATCATTATAGTTGACATAAACAAAGATTTATGCTATTGACTTGTTAATAAATATGAATTATCTTTATCGAAATATTTGCGGACTTAGTAATCACAGGAAATGATTAACTTCAGTTATATCTAAGTCACACAAGTTTCGCGAATGAAAATGTTTAGATTTGTATAAAGGTAGCTCGAATTGATATCAAAAGTAACACAAGTAAACTTGGAGCGTTCGTCGCTCGATCAAGAGCAAACGAATGCGTAATTCGGTGAACAGTGGTTAAATTAGCGGGCGATGCGGGCGTCTTTATAGTCTTTAAATTGGCAAAAAATCGAGACAAGCTTCGACTGACACCGATCGCGGAGGCATCAGCGAAACAGGTGTTATCATAAACATACATTTTGTGATAAAAACAAAATAATTTTCATGAGTGGCCGGTAGGCGCGAACTGCCGTTCGTGTCGCCGACACAATGGCGATTTCATAGTTTTTTTATTTCGTCCGTCGTCGGCGTAAAAGCCGACGATATTAAATTTAGTAAGCGGAGAGGTGTCCGAAATCTCACGCAGACGTGCGATCCGCCACACATATTTCCATCTGCACAAAAAGCGGAACTATAGCCATAAATATGTCCAAATAAACATTAGTCGACGACCGACTGAATAAGGTTTCGCAGGGTTCCGCTTGTGTCGCAATTAAATTGTTACATTGATGAGTACTTATTTTTTTCTATTGATTATGCCTTTGATATCTGATAGCACTGTTTCTCTCCTCTGCTATAATACTATGGTGAAAAAATATGCGAATAATTTCCGAGCCATGTCTAAATAAACATTTAAATGCTAGTTCATGCATACGTCTAAGGAATAAGTATCATAAAAATAGTGAATTAAAAGTGTCTCTGGATCAAGCCAGTGAATATGCAAACCGAAGTCGAAGGAGGTGAGAAATCAAAACGGTAATGATGAAAGATCCGTGGGTACCTTGCATTGTCCGCGTTAACAACGCGGCGTGTGCGCAGTGTCCGTGCGCGGTGCGCGGGCGCATCGCGCTCTGTTGACAGCCGCGCCGCGCACACGATAATATGTGTACATATGTAACATTAAACTGCAAAAATAAACGAGACTTTCACACTACATGGGTTCAAGAACAAGTTTTTCCATAACACAAAAGACGACACTGAATAGTTATAGCTGCTTCGCGGCCTCGCCGCATAATCCAATAAAACAATCCGCGGAATGTACCGTCAGAACAATATGTGTCATTGCCTATTACAATGTTCAACGAGTAATGCACTTATATGAACTTTATAATATGATTTTATTCACCGCATACCATTTATTTAAACTATTTTATATTACTATCAATGGCAAGCCATTAAGCAAGTACAAAGTACGACTTTTTATTCTTGACTAGATGTTGTGATCCATTACCATAATGTTCATAATATTTAATATAAAATAACTTTATTAAACATACTTGACACTAGTGTAAATATATGTTTTATTTGAGAAATTTCTTTTCTATCTGTACAAATGAAATTGGCGACTGAATCTCAAAATATATGAATTTGATTCAATGGAAAGGCAAGCGGCTTCTTTCTGATATTCCAAGGGTTACCACCGGGGCATTTGGCTGGCGAATTTTTTATTATTTTTAATATTATATATGGCCGCATATTCGCGACATCACCAAAATATTCTTCATATCTTTGTGTTCACAATAACTTTTTATTAATATTAATAGCATGATAAGCAGGTCGTGACTAAGCTTACAACGTGATATTCGATTGTAAGTAAAATTAACATATTCAAATATATTGGCACAGTCGGTGATTAGTAAGTATCTAAGTATTTGTTAAAAGCTTTCTAATGATTTGAATACCTTCTTTTCCTCGTTATTTTTCCACAATAATAAATGCGGGGGTAATTATTAAAATACTATGGAGATAGATTTTCTTTTTGTACTAGACTATCAAAAGTCTATGAGACTTTGTTGTTCTAAATGATTACACTTAATGAAGTCGTATCTTTAATAAGTTGAATATCTTGGTAAGGTACCTAAGCTGTAGAATTATAATACACGTAGTTTGTATTATGTTTCGATAATCATGGGAAAAGTATACAATTTAACATACCTATATATGGCTTATACAATTTTGAAAATACTTCATTGCGTTCAGACACTTACAAAAATTAAATTTGAAGGTTTCTTTTATTCTGAGAAGATAAAATTAATACAAAGTAGGTTAATACTGATATTCATAAACGTTCAACGTTTAAAAGTCAGTAAGTCAGTGTACCGCACGGATAGCCCTGAATCATCCATTATGCAAGTCGGTAACACATGTAGTAGCCGGCTTCGCACCACCGGCGACACCTTTCAGACTTTACCATAATTGTCTATACGTAGCCACCTACTTATTGTTCACAATGCGATAATAATAAACTCTAATAAATACAATTTAACATTGTCTCCATTCCGTTTGTGTAAATTGTTATTGTTTTGTTATACTTCTCGTGTTATTAAATGTGTTCTGCAGGAGTAGCATGCGCGCCACGATAAAATTGTCGAGTTTTTACGTCAAATATCGTTTTGTCTTCGACCCTAACATGGCTAGTTTGCGCGCGTCGTTAGAACCAGCCATCGTCATAGGCAGCCATGTTAGAAACAAAGACAAACCGTTAGAACGAAGATATTTTGACGTGTAGAGTCGATAAAATGACATGAAATTTTATCGTGGCACGCATGCTAGCCCTGCGGAATTTAATGTTAGTTTATGTGGTCAGTTAGTGGTATTTTTTTTAGTGTTTATTTTCTAATTTAATGATAATAAGAAAGTTAGTAACTCTTAGGTCTGTGTGAAAATGTCCTGTAAAAAAAGTATAGTGTAAGAGTTAATAATATGAATATTGTAGATACGTATAATATTAAATAGTGTTTATAAGATACAACATTTTATATTCTTCTGTAACCGGTTATCTTTACTACAGGCAACTTTAGTTTAACCAAAGTATTTCCACCAGGATCCCGCGGTCTGTAGGAACATGTCAATAAATTAGAAATACTTTGTTCGCAGCGTCTAAGTTGGTGACGTGATTTGTCTCCATTATTTTCTCCTGTATTTTCATTCACACGCCCCAAGTTTGCTCTTTCCTTTTGTCAAACATAAGTTTCTATTGTAGGAGCTGTCATTGTTATGCTACCACCTTGGCGTACCACAAAAACATTTTTGAAATGCTCCTGTTTTGGCTCACGTCAAGGAAAATAGAATTTCTGATCACGGATGGTGGTGGAATTTTGTGAGAGCATATAAACAGCATCATTTCCATGTGTGTATCACCTATGGACGCTAATGTATTGTGGGTTCGTAAGTAAGTTTAGCCGCGTATTAGTCAGCAGCTTCAAATTTTATTGGCATTTATGTGGGATGTACGTTCCTTAAGAAGATCGCATTTGTCCGTTTAACAAGCAAAAAGACTTCTCAAGTAAATACGAGATGTAGGCTTAAAGAATGGACAATTAACAATATCAATTAACGATTTCTGTGTCGAAGAATTTTCACGGTTGTTCCTTGAATAAAGACGAGCTTCCTCAGAAACATCTCCCCGCACAGTGAGGAGATTCCGTCCGACTGGTGGATTCGAGTGAGATGACTGGTTAATTGCCTTGTACGCAGTGCACGTACCACCGCTGACATGTCACAAGACGTCTGCCACCGGCAGCGGCGATCCCTCAACGAATTCCAATCGGGAAGAGCGAAAAAGACACGAGCCGAGCATGCGCGGATAAAAAGTTGCAGAGCGGGCGCAGCGCCGCGGGAGGCAGCGCAGAGCCGCGCACCCCCGCGCCGCCGCCGCGCCCCGCCGCCTGCGCGCACCTAATGCGCAACTGAATCACGCGATTAAAACGTTCACTACTATGCAATGCACTCGCTAGCTTTTATCAATCTTACCAGGAGTCATTCATGTTTAGCAGAAATTCTTTTTATATGACACCAACCACCGGAAGCACACAGATGTCTTTTCACAGCTCTCTATGAGTAGCTGTAGCGTAGCACAAACACTGTTATTTAAATTAATGTCAATTTGCATACAAAAGTTGTCGTAGTCTGATACGTACGTCATCTTTAAAGTAGGCAGGTATGTTTGATGCGAAATGTCCTAGTTCCCAGTATTGTTTCGGTCGATTTAAAATCGGCGGCGAAAGGCCGGCCGGTAGGCGCGCGTCGCGACTCACAAAAACAAAGCCGTCTGGTGCGCGGGCCCAGCGCGTAGCTACCGCCATGAAACATTCGCAAATTTCGCGATTGAGCACCGAAGTCATGCCGCCGCCGCCACGTCACCACCTTGTAAGCAACTGCAGCCTGTTCATGACGCGCGGAACTGCATCGTGACGTCGCTTAAAGAATTAACTCGAGATAAATTTTAGTCATCACACTGTGAATACAAAGCGTTAAGTAGTTTTCGAATGTTACTCGATTTCACAAGGCATCATACATTCACATGCCAATCTGAATGTAAGTTTTGAAGAATAAAGTAATCGTGCGATCGCGGGAGTCGCATGCGCACCGGGCATAGCAATGGGCAGCGTCTAGAGACGCCAGCGTCATACGAATGATGCGATATAACGGATCGACCCGATTATTTCTGTCCATTTCACGACTGTTTAATAGCAATGTTAAACTCGGCGAAAGCAAACATACACGCCCTGTTTATCGAATATTTTACGATCTTCACCGGATTCATTTTAAAATGTTAAGCTTTGTGGAAACGACTGAAAGATTGTTTGATTCGAACGTATGCTAGTTTTACTATTTCAGATATTTATATTACAGTTAGTCATTTACCATTCTGATTTACCTGCATGTATGTTTATTCAGACTTAGGTGTTTATAATACACGAATACTTTATTTCAAATAAGATTTACTGTTCAAGAAATAATTTGGCGTTGAAACATCTGGACGAGGTCTGCTTATCTAGTTCTTTCGTTACCGTCAATTACATCTTGAAGAATGTAATTTTTAATACCGACTTCAGAGAATTCTTATAACGCACTGAATCCGCATATTCTGTATTTTTATGACCGAATATAAATAGGTGGGTAGTTAGATCTCTGCGTTAAACATGCTAAGGTATGGGTAATGTTAAACCCATCTGTGTTCACTCAACTAATGTGATATTAGAGATAGCCCCTTGTTTGTAAACTTCGATAGATCAAAGTGCATAAATAACAATGTAATTATAATTGGGGTACTAATGTGGTTTTTGTGTTAGTGACACGGCCTCGCTTCCGTTCAGGTGACGAGGTACGATAGCATCTTCTCACTTCACTCCGACCGTGTTATATTTTAATTTATTAAGTATAAAGCATCTACTTACTCGCGGCATGGTGTCCCTGGCCCTAACATTAATCGCTCTCCAGATAATGTTTAACGCCTAAGTGTTGCCAGTATGTGCGAGACTCATTAAATGCACTTACTAACGCTTGTGTAGTTATTTCTGCATCTTATTAATTATGTCTACTTAATAAGACTGTCATTTTTAAGATAAGAAGATTTAAAAAAGATAGAAGATTAATTTGTTTTGATTATTGGCGTTATTCGTGAAGTTATTGAGGGTTCAAAGGTCACGAGCAGTTAAAGAATTACAAAAAAAAACTAATTGTATATTTATCAATGTATTTTGTTCTTTGGACATCCTACCTATACTTATAGCCTAATGCGTATTTCCATATTGTAGTAAATAAGTAGATTTCATCGATAGGTAGGTACAACAAAATAAAGCAGGGTAAATGGAGGGGGGAGGGGTTTACAAAAAGGTTGTCTATTCAGATGAGGTTCTTGCTACATTATATTCAGATTTATTATTTTACCATGACACCCTATTTAGGGTCAAGAGGTAAAACTTCTTCGTCAATAGGTAATTTATTATACATAACTAGGTACTTTTTTCTATCACTACCTAACAGGTACCCTGGTAGTCAGTTGTAACCTCTGGTTCTTATCATAAGTTAGTTCTGTACCTTACACTAACAGGTTAGGAAAGAAAGAAGACGTAATTAAGGTAGTCATTTTAACCCCCAACAAAAAAGGGGTT
Organism: Plusia festucae; assembly: GCA_950381575.1. Lineage (NCBI taxonomy): Eukaryota > Metazoa > Arthropoda > Insecta > Lepidoptera > Noctuidae > Plusia > Plusia festucae. The sequence continues at coordinate 7,413,037 of OX494434.1, read as the reverse complement.
GTTATAAGTTTAGGGAGTGTATCTGTGTGTCTGTCTGTGGCATCGTAGTAGGTACTCAAATGGCTAAACGTATTTTGAAACTTTACCGAGAGTGTTCTTAGCTGTTTCAAGAAGATCTGATCAGCCATTTGAAGATCATCAGCAATCGATTGGAAATTTTGTGTTTGATTACTTTAATGATTTTGCAACTTTGACTTGATGCTGCAGCTACAGCACCGGTACGGTATTGGAAATTTAGTATTTTTGTACCATGTGTGCAGACAGAAGCTCACTCTGTATTTGCCATAGAAATTGACAGTTAACACAATAGCCAGTCGCTCACCTGATTATGAATACTTACCGTTGCCCATGGCAACCTTACCAACATCAAGGACTAGGTAGGTACTGGAAGTGCCTATTGTGAAACACTAATAATTTTCTAAATATCTCGTTTTTCTTGATAGCGAAAATAACTTGGGAAACTAACATGTACTTATTTGAAAAAGACTCGACAGATTACAATGATTCCTAAACGAGTGAGACTTATAATCGACGCGTAGTGGCTGCGTCATGTTTTGCTGGCCGGTGTGGCGTAGCGGGCCGCGACACAATATCATGCGACGGGTATTAATGTGACACCACTAAAAATTCATTGTATTCATAATGATACCTACATAATAATCACGTTGATTATGAGGACGTGCTGATTAAATTTTATGAATAATTTACTTTTGCTCCGGAAATCCTAACAATTGTCTGCCGTCCGTTTTATAAATGCCGCTTTTGTTATTTTTACCTGATATTATTAAAAAATATGCAAATCGATCGCTGCGCGACAGGATGTTCATTTTAGTAATAATGTCGATGTATTTGCATGTAAATGACGCCGGTATCCGCGGATGTTACAATTACTAATTGTAAATGTGCATCGTCATAGTTGTAAGCAAACTGCATGAGTGCAGGCAGACCCAAGCGTTATCTTTATTATAATGAATAGGTACTACTTCTTCCGACACCGTATACAATACAAAGTAGTACTCATACACATTTATATTGTCCATTCAATCTACTTCTGCCTATCCTTTTTCCATGCCATGTTGGGGTCGGCTTCCAGTCTTACCGGATTTAGCTGAATACTATATTTTACATGGAGCGACTGCCTATCTGACCTCTACAACTTATTTTACTGGGTAATACAGTATCCCATAGTAAGACTAGTTGTCAGAATTGTAATGACTTAACGACAGTCAATGATCACCGTATGACAGTCGGGACCAACGGCTTAACGTGCTTTCCGAGGCACGGAAGGGTCTCGGTATGTTTACAAGTGGTCACCCATCCACGGACCAATCGCGGCGACTGCGGCTTAACCTTTTTATTGGTCAAACCGTAAGGCTTACACTTAACCACGAGCCCCTCGATACAGTCTTTATATTGTCCAGTCAATATCATATCAATATGATAAAAATATGTTCAGAAATAAAAATTAATACCTACGCAGGTAGATATACCTACCTATATTAAAAGACTATTACATAAACTTGTCATGGATCAACGTATAAAACGTAATATTATAATATTAATTTACATTATCAAACGTCTAATGTAGCAATTTTACACGTAGCTAGTAAAACTACGGTGAATGTGCGGGCGACAGCAGGTTCCGCTATCGTCTAACAGATGGCGTAACGAGTACCTCTAGTACTGAACATTATTTGGCGAGTTGTTTTAAAAATACTGTATACGATACTTATTGAAAAAAAATAGTTTCCGTTTTAAAATTAATAAAAAATATGTAATTTATTTATTATACAATTTTTATTATGTACCTAGATAATTTAGGAAAAAATATTTAAATATTAGCTTAGATGTTAATACAACAGGAATGAAGATTGATCAATTGGAGAGTTTCCCATCTTAAGTTTTGCGTTGTGATGAGTCCGGTGTAAGTAGTGCGGTGGTGCATAGTGCATCGTTCAAGGCGGGAGGTCAGCGCGAGCAGGCTGCACTGCACGCCCCCAGCCCGCCCCACGCCCCCGCGCCCGCGCCCCCGCGTCCCCGCTCCGCTCCAAGACCTCACTTGTTTTGATGTAAGGTGTCCACTGGCCACTATGCAAAACTCATGGGCTGCGAGAGAGGTGGCATGTTCGCCGTCCTTGTCGTTATTGTAAGGTAAGATAAAGTTTTGAATTTGCACGCTTCAACTGCATCTTTTTATTGAGCAGAAGTGTCCGTTAGTTCGTCGAGTGGGTACTGTTACTCGTTTTGTATTCTCGATGGGTTTGTGTTTATTAGATGCTTGTTTTACAATTATTTGATTCTTGTAGTTTGTTTTACAAGTTTTTGCTGTTGCTAAGGGTAACCTTTACCTAGAACTTATCGATTTATTCATAGTCTTCCTATGCTGAATAACTGGTAGAAAATTGAAGAACAACACAATTTATGAAAATATGAAGAAAACTGGATTTCCCACTATCTTCTAAGCAGAATAAAACATTGTTTTTTTTGTCTGAAATTAATTTAAACTCGTTCTTTGCTTAGATATTGCTTTGAAACTAAGATAATCAAAATATCACTTAAAAACTAGTTACCTGTTCCATACCTCAAGTAATATTGGTACTATAATGTACCTATGTTTTTGGGTGAAGAAAAACTTTAAATTTATGGAAACTACCCCTACCTATCAGATTCCTTTGTATTAAATATAACATTTATGAGATACTAGCTGATGCCCTCGGCTCTGCTCGCAATCCCTATTTTTTTCTAGTACGAAATCTATAAATAGTATTTGAGTTTATTTTTTTTAAACATTTTTTTTGTCATCTTTATCTTATTAGTGTAGAGAGATTTAATCATTGTATTGGTTTGTGGCATTACCAATAAGGTCTTTTGTTTGATATTTAGGCATTCCTCGTAGATAATGATACAGTAAGGCAATAAAAAGGAAGACCCCTGAAATTATTTGTATCAAGCTACATACTAGTAAATTATTTTCGAATTAACAAATAGATGAAATTTATTAATTTTATGAAACAAAGTATTCTTCTATTACAGTGGTACACCTGGCCAATCTGGGCGCATCAAATTTAAATAAATAATATCATCGGATCGAAAAGAAGAATTCATTAGATTTTGGATCAATAAAAAGTCCGACTCAATACCATGTAAATATTTCTTTAATAATAGTTGTGTCTTCAAAAATCTGTAACAGGGCGTACCGAAATAAAACAGTTATAGATCAAAATACTTGCAAACATGCCTTGGCATGGTGTTCCAGTAAAAAATGCGAAGCTAAGTACGTGATGTTTGTATAATCGCTGTGATCGACCCGGCACGTGAGCCTTTTTGCTATTGCTACGGTTTCTAAATTTCCAAATTTCTTCCAAAAAGTAGAATAACCGTAATATCAAAATCTCCGTTAGAACTGTAGAACCACTGGTACTGTTTATGTGAATGATGCCCGAGGCTTACCTTCCTTTGTTTTCTGTTGTTGTATAAACTATGGCCCCCACACGAGGAGTTCCCCGTGTGTTTCCGTTGTATCCACACAAATTTTACTGGCACAAACACCTGCAGTTGAAACAAATATCTGTATAGCATTTATACGTATTTATGTTTTAAGCAAAGATTAAAGCTACTTCTGTCGACGTGGTACATTACTACTGCCTTAATTCGTTCTGGTCTTCATGCCATTTAATTATCCTGTACAAAATCGAGCAAAGCCGCACTTAAAAAGCATCGTGATGTTATAAGTTTTGGATCTATTTGGATCATTTTGGAAACCGAATTTAAATGGAAAACGCTACATATACATACATACTTGTAGGGTGCCATAAAGATACACATCATAGGAAGTTAACAACCAATGACGCATACTGATAACACCCGCATGCACATATTGTTATTTTATATAAGGTTTACACATTAACGACGTTTGATCGTCCTTACTCCGACAGAATCAGCGCCGTAAAATACCAAAGAATTCACTCAAAGAACACCTTACGAGCGTAAGTTCGACCTCATGTACACATGTATGTTTAAGTATTGTAATGACATTTAAAGAATGAATTAAATATTTACACGACACGACATTGTATTGTTTTATCACTGACAGCGGAACTCGATTGTCACCGCGAAATCCTGGAACAGCTTGAAAAAAACCAGTTTTGTCGCAAAAAATATAAGTTAATTGATTTCGTTAGTTTAGTCATACTAATTTGCTGATTAATATTAAACGACCACCATATACGTGCCAATGTTGCAGATGGCTGGTAACTACTTGTTTTACATCGAGGAAATTTTATGGTTTTGACTGTTGTTGTGAAGAGCCGACGTCTCGTCTTCCTATCTTCGACTTTCTCCGTGACTGTGTTTATGTGTGCATGTTTTTGTTCAAAACTGGAAGGCGAAGCGTAAAACATTATCCGTTTTTACACGAGTGTCGATGGTTAGGACAAAATATTCGCAATGAATCGATAAGACATTACCTAAATGACGTTGATCTCTTTCAAGATAACATTTTTAAGTGTTTTTGGTTTTATATAAAACTTCGATGTACATTTAACTGCAGT